>CM035628.1:96128426-98628426 GCA_020496765.1 Gossypium stocksii | reverse complement strand
ACTAGTTCTTGAATATTATCCACTTTCTTGATTAATTTCCTTTGAAATTGAATGAAAGGACAAATCCTAAAAAGAATTTCAAACTGTCCTCTAAATACCAATAACTGACCTCGCCCGCAAAATGTAGAACACCAAAGGCCCTGCCTCTGTCTCCTTTGAAGTATGAATTAGAATTCAAGTGTTGCTTCAACTTATTAGCAAGGGTGAAATCAGTTGAGTTGGGTGCATTTGATTCCTCGTCCAGCAAGGAAAGTATCCCTAAGGGTTTCTGCAAAATAAACACCAAAAATGAAGAAAGACAGATTACAAAGGCACGTTTTTATTTGAAATGCAACAAGATGTGATAAGGAAATAAAATCTTCAGCCAACATTAGCACCCAAGCTAAGACAACATACTTTAGTAAGACCAAGTTCAAGTTCTATCTAAAAGGAAAAACTATAGAATACACAAGAAACACATGATACATAAGATACAACAATCCCTTAAAATAGTCCTAGGAACTTCAAATGAACCTTGCTAACAAAGAAACTATTGAACCTTCAAATTACCTTCTCAAATAAGTCCAAGCGCTCTTGGTTGTCTTCAAAACCAACTTTAGTCCAATCAATCCCTTCCAAATCATACTCCTGAAAAATGAGGAAAAATAACAGGAAGTTGGATAAAATAATAATCTCAGATAAAGGAAGTGAAATCAAATCCAGAGATAAGAATAGACAACTGAGAACTAGATTATAAAGAACTTTTGGCTTGAAAATTAATACGTTCGGTAAGATGAAGGCAGAGTACCAAAATCCCAACTTAAGAGTATAGAGGTATCATTCTTATACAAAAGTCAAATACTCTGGCAATTGAAAGATTTGAGTTGCTCACCTCTTGCTCAAGCTTAAAGAGGTGTCGGTTATAGTGTTGTTGCAACCTCTCATTTGCATAATTTATACAAAACTGTTCAAAGCTATTCTTCTGAAAATCAGATGACAACATTATTCGTCGGACAAACTGAAATTCACAATGATAATCCCCAAACAGCTGCTTCGAAACTATTTACCTTCAATGACTCAAACCCATAAATATCAACGATGCTTATGGACCTGCCAATGTGTTTTTTGCCTGCTTCAAGTGACTTGTTGATTTGTTCCACAAGCCAGTCAAACAAGCTTGCATAGATGAATTTTGCCAGTGCATCTCTAGTGTCGATTGCCTATATTACAATTTAGTTAATGTATTATCATGTTGTCAATGTATGCATCACAGCAAATACAGAATGCAACTTATGAAGGATTGAGAAAGAATAATTTCGTTAACAAATACTAGACAAACCTGTTGCAAAGTCAATTTTTTAGCAACACTATCCTTCCCAACTTGGATTCTATGAGTAGATATAGCTTGCATCAGTTCATGTGGTGCACAACCGATCAGCGTGGCAGCACTGGTTAAAGCTGCAACAAGGAATAAAAAAGACCTCACATAAATAAGCATCTTATGAACACAATATATTAACAAACATGAAACAAAAGACTCATTAAAAATTTAATTTTAAACAGATCCAACAACTAATTATATAAGCAGGCATATAACTACTGATGATGAAAATCACATATAATGAGGTCTTTACTGCACATATACCTTCGTCAGCTAATGCCTCCACATGATCTTCTTTGTCAATTACTTGAAATGATATATTTCCTAACCATAACACTGCAGCAAGCATTGCAAATACTTGCTCTTGCTCTTCTTTGCAAATCTGAACAATATTGAAGGCTTCCTACAGAAGTGGCGAAACTATTGCTTAAAAGCTAATGAGACAGAAATTAAAGGGTAAAGAAATGCCTACACAATTGATAGCAACATTAAAATCAGGTCTTCTGAATTACCTTTAGCTTTTGGAACTTCTGACCGTCATCAACACCATTAATTACCAAGCAGTCACTCTGGACAAGATAGTTGTACTCATTAGCCATTTTAAGATTCAATCTCTCTGCAAAGACATGATTCCAAGGGTCATAAATATATTTCACAGATTCAATCTAGTGAACAAAAGACCAAGTAGCAGGAATGCTTTGGTAACCCGAATATTTAAATGATACGAATCATTTGATACTATATCTTAAAAAGTAAGTTTCATAACTTGAAAGAAATAACATGTCCAAGCATAGTTCCACGTAGATAATACAGACTTCAACTTTTCTAAACTAGCATGGATTGCAAAACACTGTAAAATGAAATTGTACCTCTTAGAGCTGGTGGAGCGCCAGCACAAAGTTGATAAAAGATATGGTAAGACCTTTCACCAGCAGCCAGTTGAATTACCCTTGACTGCTCAAAGGTGACAAAAAACATCCACATCAGACACAATACATGACAACAAAGATAAAACCTGATATAATGTTGAACTATGGCAAGAACTCACCTTTTCGAGAAGAACTATCCAGAATTGTCATCAGTGAATCAATATTAGCACAAAAACCAAGTCAGCAACCAGGATTAGTCTATACTATTTTATTACTATAAAGTATAATAGCATTTTATCTTTCAATTTCACCATGCTTACAAGTTTGGATATTGGCACCAGATATCTTCCCCAATGCAGTAAAATGAATATCAATAAGTTTCCCCTGCACCAGAAAGAGTGATAAACACAACATTTTTTTTCTGAGGTATAGCAGATGTGAAATGTATAAATGACAGTAGAAGTTGGTCATGTAGGGTAAAAATTAGCATTGATTCTTTTAGCCATAAGAATAATTTATACATATTTATCTTCAGTAAAGAACAGTGGGCAAATGAAAGAGGGGAAGAAGAACTTACAAATCTGCTAGAATTGTCATTCCTAGATGTCTTTGCATTCCCAAATGCTTCAAGTATACAATGTGTCCGAAGGATTTTACACTCTGTCCCACCATATCCGCCTCCAAGGGAAGCTAGGTACTGCATTGCAAATTTTGCTGTCTCAGTTTTCCCAGCTCCACTTTCCCCACTGCAAGATAAATTTAGATTATGAAATTCTACAGTTCATAAAACAAACAATTTGCTTAAAGATCCACGAGTTATATATTATCATATATAACTACAAGTATTAAACATCCAGCTAACCTTATGATTATAGACTGATTTAATCCATCTGCAAAATTTAAATTACAGACAATAAATAATCAGAAACAATTTACTACAATCACTTCATGCTAACTTTAGAAAGAAAAAAGGAAAGAATTGTTTCATTCACCATTCATCATCTCATTATAAGCATTGTCTGCCATAGCAAAAACATGAGGGCTATCTGTAGCTTTCTCTCTATAACTTGTCACAAAATCCTTCCCATAAATTTGGACATCTTTGAATGGATTGACGGCAATTAAAACCGGACCTGCTTTACTCTACACAAAGAAAAAATATATATTAATGAAGCTCAGAAGCAAAGATAATCCTCAAAAATAAGTACATGAGCAAGGATTTTATCCTACTTACATAAATCATATCATGGGAATATCTGCGCTTAAGATTGTGAAGAACTGATGGCTCATTCAAATAACTGAGCTGTATGAGATCATTCACACCCTCCAGAATTCCTGGGTTTGCTGGTAAGAGCTGGCTGGTAGAGACTTTGATGACCTACAAGAGCCACATAACATAAATTAAACACCAACCTGCCAAAAGGTATACTCTAGTCATTATACAATTGCAAAAATCATGACACATTTGAACTTACATTTCCATTGGAGAGGGAAACAATTGATTCCTCTCCAGACGTAGATTGTATAGTTCCAGATCCCCACATCCCATTGGATAGCCGACACCAAACATGAAGTTTCTGTAACCAAATCCTCTCACAATGAATAGATTTTCTTTAATCAAATAATTGACCTAAAATAGTAATAACTTTTTATAGAAGATAAAAAAATGCCAAGTGGATGCTCCGATTTCATGATGTTCCAATAAAAGAACACAATTCACAGTCATCTTGCAATCCAGATGATAATCCAGATACCTGCTGAGTTACAAACCCTAGCACCGTATAACAAATCAACAACACTACCGACTCTAGATTTTAATATTTCCAAGTTCATTATCATGAATCGTAAGCTTATAATGAAAAAGTTGGATTCCATTTAGTTATTGCCCTCAATTCCAAGCATAACACCCCAAACTCATTTCATCAAAATTCATAAATATTCGTAGTTAAAAGATTCATTAAAGCAACATTACATTTGACACACACATTACTAACAGCAAGAAAACCCTTTTAAAAAAAAAAAATCACAGCTAAACACCCTAAACTTTTCTGCAAATTCCCATTTCATAAAAATTCTATATTTTCTCCTGTGCCTACAAAATTTACCACTTAGCATTAAATCAAAAAGGCAAAGAAAACAAAGCCTTTTGCATATTTATCAAATATCACCCTAAGAATAATCTAGAGATAATAAATACTCTTCTTAAGCTCACTAATCAAAAGCTTCATTTGGTTACGCAGTAACACATTAGCAACAACAACAAATATATATATATATATTAAAAATTAAATATAAAACCAAGTTAAACATATCAAAATTGGGAAAAAAAAACCGTAATTGCCACTTAATACTTACTCTGTTAATAAAATACCCAATATTAGCATTCCCTTTCCCTCCTTTCACCTCAAATTTCCCTTCCAAATCCTCCCTTTTCTTCTCTTCCAGGACATCCAAATTATACAGTGAATCCACATTCACATCTTTCCTCATTTTTTTACTCCCAAAACTAACTATCTTCACTCCCAGCTCCTTTTCGCTCCTCTTAACTTCCTCCTTTCCTTTAACTTCACTTAAAACGGCACCATCTACACCATTAGCATCGATTTTGAAGTTCGTCGGAAGGGACCGGCGAGCCGACGGGAGTCTGGCTTTGGAAGTCGGCCGGACCGGTAAAGCCGGCGGTAAATCTTTAGGTTTATCAACTTCGTCTTGTCGCCGGAGAGATTCCAACATTTCTTCCAGCGAACTTTTCGCCGGAGCCATCGGCGACACCGATAACATCATTTTTTAGAAACAAAAACCCTAAAATCCACCGGAAAAAAAGTGAATTCTTCTTTTAGAAACTCAATTTAGTTTCTTTATTAAGCTCGCATTGAAAAAAAAAAAGACTAAAAAAAGAGATCAAAACAGCATAAATTATGAAGTAAAAGAAACAAAACAGAGAACTGAAACGTTTCGAATTTTGTTCAAAAACTGCGGTGGAACTATCATCTGCTAAAATCCCAGAAAGATTTAGAAAAATCCAAGATTGAAACTCATAGAAATTCAAAAAAAAAAAAAAGGTTCTTACAAAAGATTAAGGTTGTTAGAAGCAAACATTTAAACACATACACAGACACACACACACACACACACACACACACACACACACACACACACACACAAAAACTGTTGAAGTTGTTTTGGAGTAAACAATGAGCTTCTTCTTCTTTTCTGCTTAGCTATGGCCTATGGGTTTAACGTCTGAAATTTAAAAATATATACATAATTAAATAAAAAAATATTTTTTTGAAATAAAATAAATAGAAAGTTAGGATCTGAGCAAGGAGAGGGCTTTTTAGGGAATTATATTTAAAATTTGCTAGAGTGATTAGTATTTTAAAATCTGAAACGAAAGGAAAAAAGAAGGGGTTTTTGGATTAGATCGGGGATTTGTATAAAATTACCGTTATAAGTACTGTTTTTTGAATTTTTATTGAATTACTTTTATACCCTTTAGTTGTATGAATTTTTTTTTTAAATTGAAAAATTAAAACAAATACATATTACAAAAACTAGCTCAATTCTCCGACGGGACACTTCAAAAATTCGTATCTTGATTAGTCTGTCAATCTCTTGATTATCTTTTCTAGAAATACGCGAAACATGCCAATAATTAAGTTGTGCCAGTAACTGAAAAATTCTCATTATCAAGGTTGAGTGATAACCTCGAATTGATCCGTTTTGAATAATCTTAGCTATCTCAAAATGGTTAGTCTGAATAATCACATAATCAAAATTTTGAACCTTTAAAATGCTTAACCATCCAAGATTCCTTGGAGTTTAGTTTCTAGTATTGAGCAGCTACTTCACTCTTTATTATGGTTTCACAAAATTTCCCCTATAGCAATAGAATCACTCTCATATATGATACAGCCATCAATATACAAACACACCCAATTTCCAACTAAATGTGTGCAATGAGTCAGAATATGAGTCGAACAATTTACGTTTTGGTCACTTATTTTTAAAAAATTATAAAATAATTATTGAATTATTTGAAATTTTTATTTAAGTTTCTAAACTATTTAAAAGTCATTTAAGTCAATGAATGATTAAACTTTTTTTAAAAAAAAACCTAATTAGCAAATTTTAAAAATAGATTAATGAACATATCTTAAATTCAAGTAGATTTGACGATTAATATTGAAGATAAAAAAATGATTTTAATATATATCAACAAATAAAATAAGTTATATGTAAGACATAGACCTCAACAACAATATATTTGAATATTAATATTATTTTATAATTGAATTAAATGTAAAAATATTTTTTATTATTCAAATTTGAAATCATGTAAATTCAGCCTACTGGATTGTGCAGACCATTTGACCGGTGAGCAAATGTACCATAAAGAAAACAAGATACAAATGGACAGAAGGAAAATCATTTTTCATAAAATAATAATCAACATGATATTGTAAATTCAACTATGGCAGTCGGTATTGTTGTAGGACCAATACTATCAACTATCCTTATCGTTTCAGTGTTAAATCGATATTAAATAATTTAAGGGTCTTTTTAAAAAAGTGATCCGTTTATTTATAGTTAGTATAAAAACAGTAGTAGCGGTAAGATTAGATACAATAATAATACTGTAACGTAAGACAAATAAAAAATTAAATGTACCGTATAAAAAGTAAACGCCCATCTAAATAGACCCTAAGTATTGTTCAAATTAAAATTTAAGTATATTTCAACCGTGTATATCGATTAATCAAGCATTTTAATATTTTAGATAATTTTTTATCTCGACTATTTTCCTTTTATAAATACATTTAAAATTAAAAACGATATATTTATCAATAAAGTATTAA
Organism: Gossypium stocksii; assembly: GCA_020496765.1. NCBI lineage: Eukaryota > Viridiplantae > Streptophyta > Magnoliopsida > Malvales > Malvaceae > Gossypium > Gossypium stocksii. The sequence continues at coordinate 98,621,338 of CM035628.1, read as the reverse complement.
ATACTCTAAATTCAACTTTTCTTTTTGTGACATCCAAATCATGTTCCATTATTTGGTTAGTTTAGAATGCAAAACATTTGCATCCAATGAACAAAAAGGCTTACTCACCTCTTCACCAAATACAATTTTTTTTAGTGACGAAAGAGTACGTAAATTAATTATATAGTCTAATCTGTCCCCTTAATAAGAAGACCTCATACAAGCATAAATCATATGTTATATTGAGCTAATTGAACTAGTACCTATCAACATTCTAATTGTCCTCTCTAGAGATGTACCAAATATACTAGTGATCAATCTGCGTCAACCGCTTATGAATTTTCCTGATCAAAGCAGAATTACAACCATTAATACAACTTCCATTTTAATATTACCCTTTGGTAGGTAAGTTGGTAAATCTAAATTTAATTATCCATATTTATACTTTAACTAATTTTTTTTAAAAATTTTCAGTAGAACCTTTAATAATATTTCCCTTTTAAATTATCAAAAATTAATTTAACTTCTAATCCAACCACAACAATTAATTTACTCAATCATTTAAGCATTGATTTACATAAATTAATATGATAGTTAATCCCCCAACTTGGATGCTGTTGGATCACAAATTAATGAACCATAGTAAGATTAGGAAAACTTTTATGCCTCTTATGAAGTTTTGGATATTTTATGGTCACATCTATTTTGGGAAGGTAGCAACTAATATTTAATAATATATTTATTTATATATAATTTTTTTTAAATAGTGATTAATTTTTAAATCAACTAAATTTGAGTAACTAAAAATTTCAAATATCCACCTAATTTAATTCACAAACATCTTTATTATATTCAATTAAAAATATAAATCGACTTAAACTCCAGACAATTTTTAAAACTTTACTTTATCATTTCAACTGAAATTCAATTTTTTTAAAACAAATTTTCTTATAAATACTAGAAATCTTATCACACGTGTATGCGTGTGGAAACCACAAATTTAAAACACAAATGTTTGTTTAAAAATAATATACAATAAATAATTAAATGTATGGTTTGAAACTAATTACCAATAACACATTAAATGAATAGTACAGATTTAGTGACCAGATTAAGAATGATACCAATTTAATAAAATACTTAATAAATAGTCCAGATTTGATTTAAAAGAGGAAACAGATTTTGTGGTTTGAGAATTTCTCTTCTTATTTTGATATTTTTTAAGTTTAAATGATGAAACCTTATTTTATAATTTAAATTAATTACGTTGATGACTACAAATTATAGCATGATTAGGTATTTTTATAAGTCAAAAAGTTTGCTAATGAGGCCTTCGGAGGGAAGTTCAAATAATTAAAAGTTTGAATCTTATAATGAGAATATGTAAGGATATTCTTTTGACTTTGTATAAAATAATTTATGCTTTGGGTATAATTTGAATTTATTTATTTATTCTGAGATAATGTTTAGAATTATTTATAGTTTCTCTCCAGCTTATAAATAGCGATTTATCGCACTTGAACTTACATCTTCTTGCATGGACAACAATACTCATACCAATTGAATTAAGAGTACTCAATCAATTACTCAAGTTAATCATTTAGATTGGAATGACGAAAATTGTATTTTTTATGATTATCAATTATAAAATAAGAAAATATATTTTATTTTCTTTTATATAAATTTGATATCTAGGAAATTAAAAATAGTGCTTTCCTAAAAGATTAATAAATAAAATATAGTGCCAAAACCACCCATTAATATTTCAAAATTCTTTTATTTTACAAGGGTATATAAGTAATTATGCATTCACCTAAATCCATACAAAATTGCAAATCAAAGATTGAAGGGAGATTAATCATTAACGGTTAAAGTGGCCCACTAATCTTGTCACAAAAGCAAAAACAATTAGGAAAGGGAAAAAATTGTAAAAGAAATCGAATAATAATATTTTATTTTGTTAGAGTTTAATATTATACAAAATTTGTCATTAATTTTTAAGAATTAAGTGGAGCCTTTAATAATATATTGTTAATTTAAAAAAGTAAATAATCTCACACTTTCTAGGGACAAACTGCAAATGGATTAGAAGTCTATATAAACTCATATCCCACACCGCTTAAGAAAATAAGAGAAATGAAACTTGAGATCTATATAAAAACTTAATTTTATTTTCACAAGAGGTGACGCCAAATTTAAAAAAAAATAGATAGGGGCAGAAAGCGTTTCCAACTGGAAGCGTTTTTCTGTCTATACATTGAAAACGACATTTTTGGCAAATTTACTTGTATATTAAGGTATATTTTGTACTTGATCAAAGCTAGTGTTATGAGTTAACTGGGTACTAATTTAGTTTGATAATAACAAAAATACTCTTACTTTACAATCTAAATTGTACTATTTTGAGGGTATTTTTGTCATTTTATATATTTTACATAAAAAAAAAAACCAGTGTATAGAGTTGTCCATGGGTTGGGCTAGGCCAAGTAAAAATTTAGGCCTGTTTTCTAGGCTCAAACTCGACCCGACCTGGATAAAAATGCTTAAACCTGAGCCCGATTTGGCCCGCATTAAAATTTTTTATATAAAAATAAATTTAAAAATATAATACATTAAAACATTAAAATAAATGTTTCCCAACAAATGGGAAAAATTAAAAAAATATATATTTAAATAACATTAATAATAAGTGCAACTTAATAAGCAAATACCTCTAAAATGGTAGCAAAATTAATAATAAAACAAGAGTGATAGAATATCCAATCAATAATAACAATATAATAGCAATATAATAGCGAAATTGTAGAAAAGCAATGAAAAAGAAAAATAGTGGCAAAATAGGAGAAAAATAACACCATTTTTTTTTTGCAAATTCGGTTTGGACCCATACCAAAAAAACTTACCCAATACTCGACCTATTTAGAAAACAAGTTTTATTTTTTTATTGAAACTTATTTTTTGAATCTATATTTTTGTCCAAATCTTTCTACTTTTCGAACAGGCTGGGTGACTTGACCCATAGACAAATCTACCAGTATAATAAGATTTGAATTCAATCCTCTATAGTATTTAAAATTTATACTTTAACCATTCAATTAAAATCTCATTTATTGTTTATATCAATTTTTTATAAACATATTTATTACTATCATAATAAAATTTTATATCTTAATTGTGTTTAATATATTTTATAGTTATATAAATTTATTGTATTTATATAATAGATAAATTAAGAAGAGATTGTTTAAGGGTTTAAAGCTTAATTATTTATGAATGGAAGCACTTGAATGAAATAGGTCACCAGTGTCTGGTCTCGTGACCAATTTTAAGAAAAAGTTTCATAATTTTTGTCCCCCCAAAGACAAGTGGAAAAGAAATGAAAAGGATTAAAAAAGCAATTAATCCCGGCGAGATTTTGAACTTTATTGCTTGTTTCTTTCCCTTAATTTATGTTCTAAATGGGACCTATTTTTGCAAACATGTGGACCCATTTGATTTATCTCACTGTAATTATTTTTTCATCATTTTTTTAAAAAAATTAACACTTTTTAACATTTCAAAAATGTTTATGACATGAAAATTACTACGCGTGAATCCTGTCTAAATTTATTATGATTTAAGTTGGAAGTATGCTTTTATAATACTTGATTTTAATTATAGCTATTCGAATCCATATTATTTATATTTATAATTGTTTTTTATCTATAATTGTAATCAGAAGTACTCATGGGTCGGGCCGAATGAAAGTATAATATTAATATATTTTATATTTAGCTAAGCTCAGCTTGATCTGAAATATGGGTTTAAAATTTTACCTAAATCTGTTTATATTTGTAAAAAATTAACCCAGGCATATTTTATGCCCGACCATATTATTTTTAAATTTATATTATATTATTTTAATATTTAATAATTATATATATTTTTATTTATTGAAAGTTTTATATAATAATCTTAACATTATTTTAATATTTATATTAGAGTAGTATTATATATTTAGCATAAGTTTTTTAAATGTGTTCTAAATTACATAATATATAAAAATAATATAAAATATTATAAACTTTAAAATGAGTCAAGCCAGGTTCGGGTATTGAATGTTCAAGCTCAAGCCCAACTCATATTTTAAACGAACTTAATTTTTTTCCCAAACCTATTTTTTAGGCCTAAATTTTTTGTCTGTACATTCTCAAATTTCAGACGAACCTTCAAACTATGAACAGGTGTAAATGTACTACATTTTATATTTATTTTTATTATTAATGTGAAAAAGGAAAGAATAAATATTTAGGAAGATGTCTCATAAATGGAACACATAAGCATGCAGTGTAAAGTTGATTATTATTCTAAATTTGTAAAAGTTGTTGGGATTAAATGTTATTATTTACCCTTTTTTGAAGCATCAATTCAATGATTATTGCATGTTGTTTTATTAAAAAAATCTTAATTAATTTTGTGAAATCTAATGTAATTGCAATCATTTCTAAGGTTGGATTATATTGTATTGTGGGTAGAAGAAAAAAATAAAGAAAATTAAAATACTGCTTTGATTAATTATAATAAACAAAATGAGTGATTTGAACATAGAAATGATTGCAATTACAATATAATTTGACAAACTTTTCTTTTCTTTACTTTTCTCAAAATAATCCCTTCAATCCTGTTAATATTCAAAGCTTAACTGTCCCTGGAAAATCATCTAAAAGTCTTCTCCTTAATTGGACAACTTTTGATGTGGGTTACAAATAATTAATTAATTATTATTAATGAGAGAGGGTCAGTCATTACATAGTAATTAGCTTGCAAGAAACCAAATAGTTTTAGAAAAAAATAAAGAAAAAAATAAAAATTAAAAACAAATATTCAAAATAATAATTAAATAAAGAAAAGATAGATTAAAATAAAGTGGAAGATGGGAATGAGTAAACCGATGGATATGATAGATAGAAGAATAAGATTGGATACTTTGATATATAAATACCAACAAACTCAATTCATAATTCTAATCAACCCTCCAAGAAATAATCTTTGGCAAATTGAAGGGTGAAGAATGAATTCCCACGATTCCCTGAAGAAAATCGAGAAGAAAACTACTTCTAAAAATCACAAGAAAGAAATATTGCACAAAGAAACTAATTCCCAAAATTGAAAACTTTATTAAAAAAAATAATTGTGTCCTTAATGAACAATGAAGAAGCCTTTATATAGACTAGCTAAGTACATTTAAATAAAACTTTAATGTATAATGAAACTCTAATTAATCTAAATAAGAAAAGTTTTAAACTAAACTTTCTTGTTTGACTAAGAAATATAAAACTCCTAAGCAACTTAAAATACTTAAACAATATCCAGAATGGTCATAACTAGAGTTCCCGAACTTGAAATCGAGTGACTCAAAGTGAATTTCAAAGCTAAAAGATAGATCTTCAAACGCTATACAAACATTTAAGTCCATAAATGATTGGATCCCATCTAAAAATTCGTCGCAAGTTGACAATATTTTCAATTTGAAAATTGACAGCTTGGTTGAATTTGCTTTAATATATTTCACCCATTCTGTGCATGTATCATTCCTCATTTCTTCGAAAAGATTCATTCTCACATATTGTCTTTGATCGAATCTTAGTTTGATTTGCTTGGCCTTTGAGCTTGTTGTTGGGCCTTGAGGCTGTGTAAACCCATCACATCCATGGGTCTAAAATTGATCATTGAGACTCGCATCACTTTTTACTTACACAAAGAACTCACCTAGTGATTCTTTGATTCGAACATGTTTATGTTGTTATTTTTTGTTATTTATATATGTTTTATGTTGTACACATGTTAAAATACTTTCTATAGGCTTTAGAAACATTTGAATAGGAGTGTAGGCTTGTTTAAATTGCATTTTCTTGCACTTTTGCTATAGGGTATCAATATCTATTATGAGGTATCGATACTTCTACGCCATTTTCTTCATGAGGTAAGGTATCGATACTTAGTTTTTAGGTTTTTCTTAAGTTCCTATGTACATATAAATGATGTATGATTAAGTCATATTTGTGTGTATACTTAGGGTGAGTGTCTTAGCTTAAAATTTTAAATTAAATTGAAAATACTTTGTATTTTAATAATCTTTATTAAAAATCATTTGACTTTTCAAGAAGATGTGAGGTTTAAAGGCAAACTTTTGAATTTCTTGAAATTAAGGCCATAATATCACTAGAACACTTTTGTTTTAATTCTTAAATCTTGTTGAAAATATTCAAGATAATCGAAAGTACTTTTAACTTATTTTGAACCTTTGATGATCATTTTATAGAGTATAAAGTTTTAAACTCTTTTCTTAAGCTCTAATTACCATGTTACCTTAACTTATGTATAAGGTATTTGTACATACTTTAGGAATAGTATAGTCTTAGGATTTGACTTATGATTAGGATTAGCATATAGACTTAGAATTAGTCTTAGAAATAATCTTTAGGACTAGTTTTAAGACTAAAATTATGATCAACTTTTAGATTCAATTTAGGACTAGCTCTAGGATTTAACTTAGAATTAAGTTTAGCGACTATAACTAAACTTAGAACTAGAATTAGGATTACACTTAAGTTTAGGATTTAGGATTCCTTTCATTGGTATCTTGCTCTGAATTGACATATCCTTTAGTTATGCTTTTATTTAAACTTTACTTATATTAACATGTCATGATCATCTCCCTCACATTACACTTTTTTTGGTATTCATTGTACGCTTGTATTATTATATCACTGATTGGATACCATTGCCATGTCATATGCTTCATAGAATGTTATGTTCAACATGGTGATAATGTGTGATGCTAAATATGTTTATTAAATGAATTGTTTTTTGTTTAGCTATATGTTTTGTTCATTCAATATAATATGATTTCATATTTTTCTCCCACTTATGTTTTCCATGATTAGTATCATTATAGTTTTGATAAGGTTTGATATCCAAAAGCAAGGTACCATTGTGATTTTCATGCCTTATATATTCTTGTAAAAACAATTGATATCTTAAAAAGGGGAGAATGTTTCAAGAATATGCACCTTGTAAAGAGGAGTACTAAAATAAAAATTGCATATGCTTATATTGAATTACTCTTTGTATGAAATTTTGACATAGAATGACGCCTTGATCACAATGCTTGATAACAATCAAGCTATGAATTCTACGCTGTAAATGATGCTACTTATTGCAGAAGTCTTATACTCAACACACCAACTTTTGGTTCCTTACCTATTTAAACTAAACTTTTACTTACATCAAAGTATACGAGTCACGCATACATAGTCCATCATCCACTTAGGATTAAGGTATGTCGCACTTTAAACGTCACAAGTGAATAAATCCATAAACGAATTCAAGATTTATTTTTCTTCGATCTAGTCCGATGTACTATCAGTCCAATTAGTCACATCTATGTCTCTATCTTTTGGGAGTCATCCACTCTGATGCCTAAGACAAAGCATCTCCCCAATTGGACTTGATAAACAAGATATTAGTTTTTCAAACGGTTTGCTCATTTTCGATTAGTTTAAGGACATGTTTAGGTCATCTACTAATACAAGTTGTCTTTCCGTATAATGACTAGACCACGCTTAGTATTAGTTTAAACATTATACAAAGTATATTAATGTAATCCATGAATTTTTTTATTAACTAATTTGTTCATAAAAAAATTACAAGTTTACAAACGAATATACTACACTTAGGGCACCAGATCCAATAAAAAAATCCATTCTTAGAATGACCTAAAAGAATTCAAAATATCTAGCTTATTAGAACAAATCGACTCTTTAAAAGTTATAACTGCATGAAGGTTGCAAAATCCTCAGCAGTTCCAAGCTAAGTAAATTATGGAGCTTGACAAGCCTACTAAGTAGAACTCGTCAATATAACACTATCGGTAAAAATATCATCATTCAACAAAGAGTAAACACATCTACTACTATGCTTCCCATCATTAGTGGAACCAACAAGAACTCACATCCTCCTTCTTTGCATAGCCTTTTTGTTTCATTTTGGATATTGAAGAATTTTCTCCAAAGCCCCTCTCTTTCTCCACATCCATAGAAAATTCCACTAATGTGTTGGCTGATTTAAACTTGTTACTTTCGGAAAATGGCCATTTTGTTTTCAATCCTTATGCCCTAGTCCTTTGTATGACTTAAACTTTATGTTTCCTAAAACCTTAAAGTCGAATAGGGAATTGAGAATCTTGCTAATCTCACCTCCAAGGATTCTTTTCGGCTTGATTTTATGCTCTGACTTCTTCCTTGATTTCTTTTATCCATTCTTGTTGAGCTTCCTCTTCTAAGATAGTCAATAGTTTTGGCAATGTGCTTGACTATGACTGACATTTCCACATAGATAACAAATAATTAGAATCCTTTCATAACTGAAAGCTATTTCTAAATAGTCGTTCCCTTTCTTCCTTAGCTTTTTCCATCTCATAAGGGGCTCTTAGATATCAAGCCTCACTCTAAATCACAGATATATATTTATCCCATTAATTTCTATTTTCTTGTTCCATAAGATTTCCAAGATTTTTGGCTAGAGATACAATGTCAAAAACCAATGACAAGTGATGCATTTGAACCCAAAAATCATCATAATGAGCATCAACATGAAAGGGGTTCTCACATTGTTTCAATTGTTGTACAATCAACAAGCAATTATTAAATTATCATGGCCCTAACCAACTTCTTCTTAAGATCAAACTTATGATAAAATTGAATAAGATAGAGATTGTCATTAAGAGCCTTGATATAAACACCCTCAATTAGACACCATTTACTCAAGAAATTATTATTAATTGTTTTTGGAATCACCATATGCTCCTTCTAGAATGTGCCAACTAGACATAAGTCATAGTTTATTTCCTCTTCGATTTTGCTCTCCTTTATTATCAATAACTTTTCATTCTCTTTATCTAACAAAGGTAAATTCTAGAGGAAACACCTCTACTGCTATGTTTCCCATCATTAGTGGAATCAACAAGAACTTACACACTCTTTTTATTTTCTTTTATTTGTATTATTATATCCTTCTTGTTGCATAGCCCTTTAGTTTCATTTTGGATATTGAAGAATTTTCTCCAAAGTCTTTTTCTGTTTCAACATCCATAAAAAATTCCATTCATGTATTGGTCGATTTAAACTTGTTAATTTTTTAAAAATGGCCATTTTGTTTTCAATCCTTGTGCCCTTGTCCTCTGTAGGACTCAAACTTTATATTTCCTAAAAACTCAAAGTTGAATAGGGAATTGAGAATCTTGCTAATCTCACCTCCAAGAATTCTGTAACGCCCCAAATTTTGGGCCTAGATAAATTGGGCTTTGGGTCTCATAAAATTTTTTTTGTAAGCAAGAAAATGACAAATGCCATATTGGCTTTAAGGGTTTAATAAATTTGGAGTGTCTAGGGGTGTTGGAGAAGTTCTGGGTTCAAACTTTGAGGTGAAGGAATTTTTAATTTAGTAATTAAAAGAACCTTGATGGCAAGTAGCTTGGCTTTTAAATAAATGGAGATAAAATAGGACACAAGCATGGCTCTGGTGTAGTGGATAAGTGACGCCACTTAGGGTGTAGGGAGGTGGCATTAGTGGCAAGCAAGGGGATCCTAGGTTCAAGTACTGGCCTGGTATTTTTAGGAATTTTATTTTTGCCTTCTAGATGGTTGGTAGTGGCGTGGAAATGGACTCTAAGAGAAGTGATGAGAAGAGAAATTTTTGGAAGGGATTGAGGAGCTTATCGTGGAGAAAAGTAAAGAGATGGGGATAGAAGAAGTGGTGGAGTCAAATTGGCAATTAAGGGAAGGAAATTTCGGTAGTATATATATAGGTGCCAATTTTGGGGTTTTAGGCTAATGCCAAATTCTTTCTTCTTATTTTGCCGAAAACTACTTTTCTCCCTAAGTGCCCAAAAGCCGAAAAACCCTTATTTTTTCCCTTTAAGTTTGTGCCGATTTCTTCCCTTCTTTTCTCATTAAACTCTTATCTTTCTTGCTCCTAGTTCACCTTCTCTAAGCCAAATACTTTGTTGGCCGAACCTTCTATGTGCTGCACTACTCCTCTTTTGGGTCGATTGCCTCTTGAGTAAGTGTTCTTGATCTTAATTGGTCAAATGGTCATATTTAAAGGAAGAGGGCCTTGTGTTGGATACAAGTCACCTGTTATTTTAGTTTTAATAGTTAAGATTGGTGCAAATCTAGGAGTTGACTTTGGTTAGTGATTAAAGAACGGACTGTTATAACTTGTCGCGCAAGGTAAGGTGAAAGGTGAGGTTTCGGTTTTGGTAAAGATATGTATTAAGCATGCGATTAATTGAAGGGTGATATCAATTATAGGTTCGGGGCTAAGGAAATCGCAACATGTTTTATTTTCAGGTGTGTACATACACTGCACACACACGATAGATCGGCAAATCTCGAAAAGTCAAAAAGTTGAAATGCCGAAAAGCTAAAAATTTGGCTACGGTAGTCCTGCGAGTGTGCGAACACTCGTACGAGGGTATTCGATACATTACCAGAGGTCCCATGAGCGATCTCATGGACTTGGGTCACGTTTTGGCTAACCGGGCCAAGATGGGCCAAATGGGCACTAAATGTAACACCCCAAACCCGGCCTAGAAGTTAGGCCCGAATCTGGCAATGTCACATTGAAGGGTTGCTTTCAAAAAATGGTTTAGTTAAAAACTTAGTTCGAAACGAAATATGCTTGATAGGAATTTACTTAGTTAAAAATTCGAAGAATTAATTTAAATGAAATAATTAAAAAAAAACATGTTTATTAAATATAGCAGTAACTGTAGCGACGTAAAAATTTTGCCTTGGGTCGCTAATTGAGGTGATCATTTTAAAATTTGAAAAAAACTGAATTTTGATTTTATTAAAAAAGGGGAGTCGCTACTGATCTTTTTTCTAGGTGTGACCGGACACCTAATAAAACCTCTTTTTAACAGAAAAAATTTATTTTTAGGTAAAAAGAAGGCCGAGTTTAGGTCTACGTCAAAATTCCAGAGAAAAATAGGGTTCGGGAGTCGATTACGCACGAGGAAGGTATTAGCACCCTCGTGACGCCCAAAATTGGTATCTTATTAAACATGCGTTGTCTTGATTTCCAAAAATACGAATTCAATTTGATATTTAATTGTGATCTGATTGAAAAACAAGAATTTTTAAGTTTTTGGTTTTTTTTTTAGAAGGACGTCCCGTTTTTAACATGAGCCGACGAATTTCACCCAACATAGCGATGAAATCGATGACTTAATGTTAAATCGGTACGTTACCTTATTTATTGAAATTAACTAAAAACATGAAAAATATTTTTAAAGTAAGAATTCATAAATAAATAAGCGATGCAAACAATGATATGATTAATGAAAAAAACATTAAAATAATATGAGAATATAAAAATAACAATAATATTTACAATAAAGAAAATAAATAAGAAATTCTAATGATATAATAAAAGAAAATATATATTTGTAATAATAGTAAAAAATACTAATATGTACACAAAAATATATATGTATATATATATGTTAATAATGACAACAATTAATAATAATACTAGTAATGATAATAAAATACAAAAGGCAAATATAATATAAAAATATTATAAAAAAATAAAGTAATAAATAATAATAGTGAAAATAATAAATAAAATGGTAAATATAATAGTAAAAATATAACATTAAAAATAATACTAAATATAATATAATAATAATATAAAAGAATAATAATAATAATAGATACATAAGAAAAAATAATGATAGAAAAAAGGAAATAGTAATAATAATATAATAATATATTTAAATACTAAAAAGAAAATATATAATTATATAGGATAGAAAATAATAATAAATATGATAGTAACATATAAAAGCAAAAACTAAACGTAATATAATAACAATATAGTAGAATAATAATAATAGTAAAAATATTAATAATAGTAGATATAATAGTAATAATAATAATATTTAATAAAGAAACGAAAATAAAAAAAAGACTAAAATTGAACTAAAAACAGAGTTTTGGGGCAAATTTAAAAAGAAATAAAGGGAAAAGGATCAAAATGCAACACACGCGTAACCTGGAAGGACCGAAACAGAAATTATTCCTTCCCTTCAAAATGCAACGCAGCACGAGGGACCAAATTGCAAAGCATAACGAGTTTCAGGGCCAAATTAAAATAAATAGAAACTTGATTGCAGAACATAGAAAAAGCGGAAGGGTCAAACGCGCAAATAGCCCTTCCGCTCAAAAACACGAGGATCCTGGCTCTGGGTCGGGTCGGACAATCGGGTCATGCTCAAAACGACATCGTTTTGGGCATTAAAATGAGGACCAAAATGACGTCATTTTGGTATGGGTATTTAAACCCCAAAACCTCAAAAAAAATTCATTTTAAACCTGTTTTAAAAAAAAAATTTTGCAGCAGCTCTCTTTTCTCTTTAGGTAGACCCAGAACCCGGCCAGGATGGCCACCGTCGCCGGCCACCGTACGCAGTGGCCTGAATTTCAAAAAAAGGTATTTTTTCTTTTTTTTTTCTTTATTATTATTATTTAAAATATATATATATATATATATATGTTTTATATATGCGTATATGTAGATTAGAAAATAGATTTTAAATAAATAAACAAAAAAAAAAATAATGGAATCACCTTCAAATCTGACTACTAATGCTTCGATACTCTGATTTGGGTTGGATTGCCTTTTGAAAAAACTCTTTTTTGTGCTTTTTCTAATATTTGTATTGCATTCAAAAAAAACATTTTACATCTTTTTTTATTCGACGTTTATAGCCTTTTACATTGCTATTTTTCTATCTTTCTGTCCCATCTCTTTATTGTTTGCAGGTACAAGTTGCTGATATGATCGGGCGGTGGTTGGACGTAGCAGAGTGGTCGGTGGTGCAGTGGGCAGTTGACCGAAAGTCAGAGGGTGGGTGGCTAGGGCGGCGCAAGTGGGAAAATGAGGGATTAGGGTTTCCCTATTCTGATTTTGGGCTAGGGTTTGTAGTGGGCTTGGGTTAGTGGAATTGGGTTTGGTTTTGTAATTTAATTGGGCCATTCGGGTTTTAAAAATGGGGGCAAAATTAGGCTATGACAGTAACTAAATAAAATCCCAAGTAAACTATGAAATCAAAGATACATAGCCTTATTACATCACAGCGGAGATTTAAAAGTGATTATCATAAAACACTTAATAAATCTATATTGAAAATTCTTAAGTAACTTGTAGTGTGGCTATCTCCGAGTTCTCTTTCGCATCGAGCCGTCTATTATGGATCACCTGAAATAATAATAATAAGGGCGTGAGTTTCGAAACTCAGTGTGTACGACCCTTGGCAATCAAATCAATTCATTATACACATATCACATTGGGCCTAAGCCCTAACAATATTGGTAGTCTGGGCCTTAGCCTACATTGACCTCATATCATACCAAAATTACATGTATGCAAATGTTCCCATCCCAAATCCAACCGCTACACACCACCCGTACTAGCCCAACACACCTGTGGGGATGTCTACATCAACCCACCCATCCTCTACACTCCAAAGGTAGCACCGGTTGCGGCACTACTCAAACGTTGCAGCAAGCTGCTCGTGGCTCAAAAGCCTTCGTTGGGTCTACAATCGTCAAGCGACCGTGTGACCCTCATGTATACTTCCTCCAATCAAAAGCCAGCCCACGTGCAACATAATATCTCATGAATGCATCATCGTCACATACAACATACACCAGTCACACTCATAACACATAGGGGTATTTTAGTCATTTCACTATCCATGAGTATTTTGGTAATTTCTACCCTACAAGGGTGTCTCGGTAACTCTACCCTTCGAGGCGTTATAATAATTCTACTCTACAGGGGCATTTTCGTAATTTTACCCTAAAGGGTATTTTCGTAATTCTACCCTAGAGGGATATTTTCGTAATTTCCTAAAGGGATAGATTTTAATTATGGTTTTGGCCCATCAATAAGTCTTCGCGACTAAAGTGAATGGATACTATGCACCAGGTAAGATTCAAGAGAAGAGGAGGTGGGTCACTCGAATAGCTTAAGTATCAAGCTCTTCCTAGATCCAATCCTAGACATCCACATATTCATTGCCACACCTTAGTCTAGCGACTTGTCCACGGACATGTTTATTAATTAGTTAAGTTTTATGAAAACTTGAGAGTCCATTTAACTAGGCCTAAAGTCGATTAAATTCTAGCATGCATTTCTACGATCCCATAAAACCCAACATGCTTATGAAGCCCATTAAGCCCAAACGTACTTATGTAACCCATTAGGCCTGTTCATAATTCAATCATACAATAATACATGTCAATTCAACATAATATCTCATATCACAATTTTGCCAATTTGGGCCCACAAATTCAGCAGGCCCATTCGGGATTTCGAGATTTTCGGCTTTTGCCGTTTTGCCGTGTGTGTAGTGTATGTACACGCCTGATTGATAGCCCAAACTACACTATCCTCAGCCTTGACCTACAATCAAAACCACTTTCGAATCAATTCTATACCTTAAACTACAAGTTCATCAAATCTCGAAGCCTTACCGTAACCTTACCGTGTACCTTCGGCTTTTCTAGCCTTCCTTAGCAAATAGTCTCAAATATGCTTAGATCTGCATCAACACACATATTTTATCAACATCAGGTGACTCGTCTTCCACACGAGTCATCCCTTTATAGGCTACACATATACTCGGCCACCCCCTTAAGAAACCGAAATTGAGAATAAGACACTTACCGAAACTCACCTTCAAACTAACGGCCTAGATATCTATTGAGTGTGATCGGCTTTTAAAATCTTGATTCAAGGTTGTAAATAACAAAAACAAATTTGTGATGGAGGAAAGCAAAAGAAATTGGCAAAGGGGATATGGGTATTCGGCTTTTGAGAGATTAAGGAAAGAAATCGATAAAGGGGATATAGGTATTCGGCTTTTGCAAAAGAGGAAAAAGAACTAGAAATAAGGAGAAGAATGAAGCATTTGGTTTGGTAAAGTAAGGGAAACTCTTCAAAAAGAAATCGGCACCCCTTATAAATACACAAAGCCGAACCTCTAAAGTCCCAATTGGCTTCACTTCATCCACATCCCATCTCCTAATTTTTCTCCACGATAAGCTCTCCTAACCTCTTCCTATATTTTCTCTTCTGATCACTCTCCTTAGAGTCCATCTTCATGCCACTTCCAACCTTTTAGAAGGCCAAAATTAAACTCCTAAAAATACTAAGCTAGGATCCAAAACTTAACTAAGGCCCAATACTTCTAGGCCCAAAATTCGGGGTGTTACAGACGAGCTAGTGGGCCCAAACTAGCAAAAATTGATATGTTGATAATAAGTGATGAGTTGATAAAGTTGTTGTATGGTTTGGAAATGTGATTGGGCCTAATGGGCCATACGAATGTGATTGGGCCAATGGGCCATATAAAAGCGATTGGGCCTGATAGGCTATATGAATGCATGAAAGTATGTGGACTTGCTAGGGTTTTATAATGGACTTTTAGGCCTAGTTTCTAATGAATCCTCAAGCGCATAATACTTAATTAATTTATCAAGCACGTCTGTGGACAAGTTGTAAGGTTAGAGTGTGGCAATGGGCATATGCATATCTAGGATTGGATCTAAGGAGAACTTGGTACTTAAGCGATCTTAATGACCTACCTCCTCTTCTTTGAAATCCTACCTGGTGCATAGTGTCTGTTCACTTTAGCCAATAAGGATTTGTTGACGGGCCAAAGTTCGTAATTAAGACCCATATGTTAGTAAATTACTGAAATACCCCTGTAGGGTAGAATTACTGAAATACCCCTATAGGGTAGACTTACTGAAATACCCCTATAGGGTAGAATTACGGAAATACCCCTACGTGTTATAAGTATGACTTATGTATACTGTATGCTATATGTTGCACTCATGTGTTATGATGTTGCATGTGGGTGGAAATTATGTTGGAGGAAGTGTTATATGAGGATCGTATAGTCGCTTGACGATGGTGGATCCAACGAAGGCTTTTAAGCCACGGGCAACTTTGCTGCAATGTTGGTAGTACCGCAACCGGCGTTACTATTGATGTGTATCGGATGGGTGGGTCGATATAGTTATCCCCACAAGATGTGTTTCGGTTGGACGGAGATGATGTGTATCAGTTGGATAGGTTGGGCATTGCATTACTGCATACATAATTGCTCTAGATTTTGTGCTGTTATTGTATTGGGCTTAGGCCCAAGATGATTTGTGTTGCATGATATCCATATTGTTGCTAAGGGTGGTACATACTGAGTTTCTAAACTCACTTCCTCTTTTATTTTTCTCAGGTGAACTTCAGTAGGCAGTTCAACGGATGGAGGGACTCAGAGGTGGCCAACTAGCAAGACGATTTAGACAAGTTTTTTTCTTATGAATTTCTAGTATTTTAATTATTTCAGTCCGGATTGTAATAAGGCCTTTTCTCTGGTTATTACTATTCATTATGTTGTCTTAAGACTGGAACACGGATTTATACGTTTTAAACACATTTTAAGTTTTTTTCCTAAAACCACTTGTTGTTTTTTTTTTAAATTAAGCTTCCACAGTTAAAGAAAATTTACCAAAGTAACTTTTAACATGAAATAAAAAAATAACTTTTGAATATACTTTGTTATAAAAGAAAATACAAATTGGGTTTTTACATGAAATTTCTTTAGAAGGGTTTTTCAATGAAAACAAGGTTTTCGATAAAGCACTTCAATGTGACATGCTGGATTCGGCCATAACGTCCGGGCCGGGTTTGGGGTGTTACAGATTCTTTCCAACTTGATTTTATGCCCTAACTTCTTCCTTGGTTTCTTTTAGCCATTCTTATTGAGCTTCCCCTTCTGAGATAGTCAATAGTTTCAGGCAATGAGCTTCACTATGATTGACATTTCTAGATAGGTAACAAACTATTAAAATCCTTTCAAAACTGAAAGCCACTTCTAAATAGTTGTTCCCTTACTTCCTTAGCTTTTTTCCATCTCATAAAAGGCTCTTAGATATCAAGCCTTACTCTAAATCACATATATATTTATCCCATTGATTTCTCTTTTTAGCACCATCATATTCCAAGAATTGTTCCATAAGATTTCCAAGATTTTTGGCTAGAGATACAATGTCAAAGCCCAATGACAATTGACGCACTTGAACCCAAAAATCATCATAATGAACATCAACATGAAATGGGTTCTCTCCTTGTTTCAATTGATGTACAAGCAACAAGCAGTTATCAAACGACCATGGCCCCCGACCAACTTCTTCTTAAGATTAAACTTATGATAAAATTGAATAAGATAGAGATTGTCATTGAGAGCCTTGATATACTTCCTCAATCAGACACCATTTACTCAACAAAGTCTTCTCTATTGCTTTTGGATTCACCATCTACTCCTCCAAGAATGTGCCAACTAGACATAAGTCGTAGTTTATTTCCTCTTCGATTGTGCTCTCCTTTGTGATCAATAACTTTTCATTTTCTTTATCTAACAAAGGTAAATTCTAGAAACCAAATTTCATATTAAGTAGAAAGGAATGAAAGACATGAGACACCTTGACTCGGCATGACCAATCACATGCACAAACACTAGAGCAAAAACATACACATTCTAGAGAAAAGGAAAAAGCCTATCTTATGGATTATCAACGGAGCCAATGCTAACACATCATTAAAAATTAAGTCACCCAAATTTTATTTAAAAACATTTTAATGACATATCATTATGTTATTCATTGATAGTGCATGAAATTACACATTATCAGTGCATTAAATATAAATACAATAAATTGCAACAATTATTGTTTAGTTCATCAATAGAAAAGAAAGTAAATGATGTGTTATAACATTTTTTTACTTATACCATTTAAAAATAAAATAAATTGTAAAAAGTGTAAAAAAGATCATTTATAATTTTAGAAATACATTTTCTTTCCTATATGATTTTAAGAAATTGAGTTTTAAGTAAAGGTAACTAAATAGACAAACTTTTCATGACTTTTTTTGTTAAACTTTCGTGACGTTTTAAGTGCCACCAGATAGACAAACTTTTGGTGATGTTTTTGCTTGATCAACAGTGGGAAGTGAGAATTTTTCTTTTAGTGACGTTCAAAATTGTCACAAAAAGAGCACATTTTTGTGATGTTTTAAAGCGTCACGAAATTTGATTTTTAGAATTTTTTTACTTTTAGTGACATTAAAAAGTGTCACAAAAAGAGCACATTTTGTGATGTTTTAAAGCATCACGAAATTTTTTTTTGTTACTTTTCATGCGTGACGTTTTCTTATGTTTCATTGAAAGCATCACGGAAGCTCAAAAACTACTTTTTTTGTGATGTTTTTGTATTATGATGTCTTCAAAATGCAACGAAAAATCATTTTTGGTGTAGTAGGTTCTCATTAAATAAAGCGAAAAACAATAAAAAATCTTACTTAAAAAAGAAAAAAACAGCCTTTGGTTTTTCTTATTTTACTTAACTTTTTCTTATCTTACCACAATTCAAACACATTTTTAGAATGACAGTCTCTTTTGAACTTGATGCATAGGGTTTTTAATATACGTGTTTGTTGGTCAAGCACTCATCCAACTCCGACCTTGGATTGGATATGTTTGACCTTGAACTGACTAGATTCTACTAGAATTCAAATCAAATATTAAAAATATAAAAAAAATTGTTAATATTTTTTAATTTACGAACCAAGCCATAGAGGCAAGTTAGGCCAAGTCAATTCAATTCTAGACAACACTATTTTGAATTTGGATCATGATCCAACACATGAATAGGATTATTTTCTACGAAATTTTATGATAAGAAGATTCAATTTTAATCTCGATGTCATTTTTGTTGTTGCTCGCTAGGAGGGAAGTAATCTAATTCAGCCAATGTCACACAACAAGAAACTTGAGATTGATTCAAGATTCACTACTTAAAACTCAACTCAAGTTTAGTTAATACTATTATAAAAGTTTAAGCTTGGCTCAAAGTAAAATAGAACTATTTGAACTCAATTCGATTAAGCTCATCTACATGATTTACATATTCAAGTTCGAACTCATTTCATGTACAAGTGTTATATTTAAATAACCAAAAATAGGGTTTGGAAGGTTTTAAGTGAATATATATAAGGGTAAAAATTCGTTTAGGCTCATGAGTTGTTTGAATCAAGTATTAAGATACTCGAACATAACTTGTTCTATAGCTCAAGCTACTTGATCTTGAAGTAACAATGATGGAATTGAATTTGAACTCTTTTTGAATAGAAATTAGAGTAGCTTAGAAACACAAGCATCCCATTTACATCCCTTATAAAAGTAAGGGAAGATTTGAATGGATGGAAGTACACTGTGTAGAACATGGAGTTGGCCCGGAGATTGGTGGGTGGTATTGGAATGCCAAGAATGATTATCGGCATACCTAACGGGGGGGATTGAGAAATATTATCAAATAGTTACAGCCACAAAGAAAATTCCCAAAAACTCAGTTGTCTTGGAGTGTTTGTACATATAATTATGTCTGATAAATGACAGTTAAAGTAATTGTAGCTGTTTCAAGTATAGCAATGATTTTGTCCAACTACAAAAGTATCTTCTGGTTTGGCCATTTACTAACAAGCACCATCGCAAATCAGGTACATGCATGTGAGGGGAAAAAAATAAGAAGTAAATGATGAATTTTCATGGGACAAATATTGTTTTATTTTGTTTTGGTTTTGTGATTGTTATTTTATTTAAGCATACATAATTATAAATTTAGTTAATCATATTTATTTTATCATTTTTGTTTTAATTTTTAATTTTTAAGTACACATGAATCACCATATGAGTTGTCACATCAATACTGTCAAAATTTTAATAATTTGGACAACTTTTCGTTCAATAAAAAATAATTTAACTAAAATTTAAAGGTTAGAGACTAAAATGATCTCAAAAAAGAAAATTTTTATTTTTAATATCCGAGTGTATTCTTCTGTCGTTTATATTTGAAATAATGTAAGATTTAGAGTTATCAATGAGGTTTTGGTAGTGTTTACAATAGTTAAAGCATTGGGGCTCTATACATAAATTTAAGCCTCGTTATTCGTAAATACCATGTGTAGTCATATAGATTCTCTTTCAAATTTATTATGCCTTTAAGTCTCACTATATATTTACTTTTTTCGGAGTTATTTTAATTTTCAATTCAAGTATATTTTATATTGAATTTATTTTAGTTATAATTGCTGAAATATATATTATTTATAATTTTAATGTAGTTAGTTGTAATTTGTAAACTAAAAAAAATAAAAGATTTAAAGTGATAATTTTGGATTCAAATGTGATGTGGGGCTAATTTTAAAACCTTCAAAGCTGGTCCTACATATGTTATCTATGCTTTTAATTCAAGAACGCAAATCCAAACCATGCTTATCCTAATTGGTATTGTAATAAAAGACGCTTTCATTGCCGCAAACCATAAATATTAGTTAATAGTGTGGGTTCAATCACTAATAATTGTATAATTGTATTTTTGTTTCGTCACTGTCAAATCAAACTTTGATAAATCGATTAGTCATTGTCAAAGGTTCGCAAGAGATCTCACCGTATTCGTGATACATGAAGAACAAGTTTTAAATGACCTATCCTCTTTTCCATCATCTTAGAGTTCAATATTGTTGTCACTATTACATTGGTGTATCTTGATAAAGTTCCCCGATAATGATTCCTGATAGATCTAGCAACACATTTGTCTTGATAAATTTCGCAAATATGCAAGAATATAACCAAAACGAAAAGAAACTAAATTAGAACTATTATTGTTTCCCGAGAAAACAAAATGGTTTTAAATTAAAATTAAACCAATATACACTAAAAACTACAATCATCAATTTGTTTTTGGTGAATTACAAGTGGAGGGTAAACTTTTAACAGTAACATGACTAACACGACTCAAACCTAAGCCACACTTGAAACGGTGAGTACTTTAACCATGAGATCAACACATAGGGTTGACAATAAATTTTTATCAACTTTCATTCAATGATGCTCTATGGATTTCTTACACCATGTGAGCTACCCTAAGAGTTTTTGGAAGATGCAAAGAGGGTGATAGAAAAATTAGAAAGGGAATGGGAGAGAAACTGGCATTATCGTTTCTGAGTGCTCTTGATTTAGGCAATATTTGTTAAGCTTTTGGATTAGGTTTATTATTGCTGAAAAGGAGGAATGGATAAATTGAAAGCAGGTGTTTTCAGACAAGACAACGAGACAGGTTTAAAAAGCATGTTAGTAGGTTCCCTTTGGTGCATGAAAGTGAAAGTTTAATTAAACCTAAAATCAGTATGGCATCCATGGAAATTGGAAAACGACCCACCTGCTTAATGTTCGCATTTTTGTCATTTTTTATTCGATTTCATCGTAAAAACAAATCGATAATTTAAATAGATTTAACTTCGATTTGAAAATGATATAAATTATAAATGAAATTTGAACAAATATTTTAAAGTGATTTAAATCAAATGTGACGTGACTTGAAAAAGTTTTTCTTGTAAATATTAATAGCTCGAGTCAGAAATTATTTAAATTTGAATCTAATTCGACCTCAATTAATCCAATCTAAAACTAATTTGCTCAATAAATTTGGTTAAAATAGCTATATGTGTCAATTACACTATATAAAAGGTTCTTATTATTTACATCTTTCGATATATAAACACTTACTGACACGACATAATTAAGATATAAATTTAAATATCGAATTTACAAATTTATACATAATTAAGTTATAAATGAGATATTAAAAGATTAAATGAACAAATTATTATCACACAAGACATAATAAAATTATTAAACTGAAGTGTTTGGATAAAAATATTTGAAATATTATAAAAATAAAGAGATAAAACTATACAAGCACAAAAACTAAAATTAAAATTTAACTATAATAAAGAAATCAGATACCACTCAATATCTAAAAAAAGAAAAGAAATTATCAACTTTGCCCACAATTTTACAGGTCGGGCGAAAAACCTAATAGCTTTGGGGCACTTTGAGCATAGCTTAATTCTTCACCTTTAGACCCTCAGATTATAATAAGAAGCGTTAAATCAATATTTGGGGTTTGAATTTACTAATTATTTTTATATTGAGATATGAATTTTTCTTTTTATCTAAGTTAGGTTTTGAATTTGACAATTGTTCTCACATTCAGGCTTGAATTAGGTGACTGCTCCCATGTTGGGGATTGAACCTTTTTTGTCCAAGTTAGTCTCTAAACTTGGCAATTGTTTCACATATTGAGGCCTGAACTTTAGGGTCTTTAAGGAAATATCAGGTACTAACTTGAACAAAAAAAATTCAAGCTAAATAGTTACCAATTTTAGGCCCCCAAAAGTGATTTACTTGATGAATATGTTCATCCATGACTATAAAATTGTACACCTTGAATGTACTATCCGTATGGCATTTATATTTCAAATGATTAAGTGAGAGAAGTTTTGACATGAAATAACCTGAACTCGAGATGAAATATTGTGAAAATGTACTTGAAATACCGGCATATGATTTGTATGTGTTATATAAATACATGATGTGAAAAGTATATGTGCATGGAAATTTGGTTATTGTTGAGCCCATACATGTTTCTTGATATTTGAATGAATTATATGACTAACAAGGGTGATGAGAATGTGTGTTAAGGCTAGTGATCAAATTGATTGAATGTGCCTTGAATGTTTATCTTGAACATAAAAAGGAATGGTAAGTTAATTACCATGTTATACGGACTTACTAAGTATTATATGCTTACTCTGTTTTATTTTCCCTATTCTGTAGTAATTTGGAAGCTCGTTGAATTAGAAGCTTGGCGGAGATCACTTACACTATCCATTGGCCCATTTTGGTATATATGGTAAATTAATTACGGTTATAATTGCATGTATAGGTTAATTTAACCATTGATGGCATTTAAATGTTTTGGATTGTAAGTAGCTATTGGTATTGTCGAAACCGTTTTTAACGGGTTTGAAAAATGAGGTTTGACTTTAAAAACTAAAACGGGAGTCGCCACCAATCTTTTTAGGTGTGATTGGATCACCTTTAAAACATTTTGTTTTAAAATCATTTGTTTTGGTCTACGAAATTAGAAAACGGGTTCGGGAGTCGGTTACGTACGAGGAAGGATTAGCACCCTCGTAACGCCCAAAAATTGGTACCTAATTGATTATCGATTGTCTTTAATGTCGGAAATTTAGAAATTTTAAGATGCAATCCTTTTTAAAATATTTTGATTTTGAAAATTAGGGTTCACTTGTATCAAACGAATCAAAATATCACATCCAGTGAGTTAGGACGCAATATTTTTAAGACATTCGAAGCTAAGCTAACCATTTTTTTGAAAGTCCCTATCTTGAAACGACAAAACGCCATATCCAGTAAGTTAGGACACAACGCTTTGAAATTCCAAGACAGTTGCTTGTATTTTGAAAACCTTAAAAACTTAGAAGGGTACTTGACTATTCGAACTCAACGAGAAAAGTTGTAACCCAGTAAGTTAGGGCACTACTTGTCTCGAAGCTTTCAAACATCTAGCATTGCCTTTCATTTTTGAAAACTTTGGGAATCTCGTTTTTAAATTGATGCATGAAGGAGTATATTTGTAACACAATATATGAGATAACATGCTATAATAGTAGATAAATAAAAGCATAATAGTAATAACATAAATGTCATACATCAATAAACGTATATCAAAACATAACAAATTTTAAATAGGTAAATGTACATAAAAACACAATATATAGTAAAGAAGAATAGATAAAACATAATAGCGTGTAATTTCAACATATATACATTAATAAACGAGAAATTGATGCATGATGTGCAATTATATATAAACATAAAAGAAAATAATGACATAGCATTAGCATACAACAATCATGGATGAAGTTTATAAAAAAGGAATCAATACGTAAAAATAATCACAAGAGAGAATTAATTATGAAAACAAAACATGATCCCATAGTATAATATTTTAACAACTTAAAAAAAATAATAATATAAATAATATAGATAATAAATAAAGTAATTATAGTATAAAATATAAAAGTAAATGAGTTTTAAAACTACCAAAATACATAGTATATATAATAGAGTATATAGTAGAATAATAATTTTATAGCATAGGATATAAAAATATTTAGGTTTGTTTTTAATAATATAAATAATTAATGAAATATTTAATACCAATATAATATACAAATAATAATATAATTAATAATAATATATGTAAAAACATATAATAAGTAATAATAATATGAAATAATATATGTTAAAATTAAAATAATATAGTAATATGAAAAGATACAAATATTGTACGACACAAATACAATGTAACAAATAATAAATAATGATATATGTTAAAATATATATGAATATAATAATATAAAGTAATATAATAAATATTATACAATAAAATATAATAAAAATATAAGTAGATGATAATGTACAATATAAAATAATATATATAGATTATATGATATAGGTAACAACATAAAAATAATGAAAATAATAAAATAATATAATATAAATACATGGAAAGATAATATATGAATTTTAAATGAATAAATTAAAAAAGGATTAAAATAAAAGAAAAATTGAAATTTAGGGCTAATTTTTAAATAAAAGAGTGAATCTGGATCAATCTGGAATGTGTATAAAAAGTTTAGGGACTCACGGGGTAATTAACCCTAATCCCTAAAACGACACCATTCCAGTGTGCCCGTTTTAGTGGTCTTGGGACCAAATCGAAACCAGAATTGAATGATCGGGCTAAATTAAAAGGTAAATAAACTTAATTTTAAAAAGGAAAATGCGGAAGGACTGAGGGAATAAATTTCCCATTTTAGCGGTAAAACACGCGGATCCTTCGAGTCGGATCGGGTCGGATTTTGGATCCTATAAAAGGCCTGTTTTGCCCAAAAAAATTCTCTAACCCGTTTTAAAAAAAATAAAAAAAAACTCTTTGAAAATGCCCCGACCCTCGGAGCTCTGGCCTCGTAGCTGTCCCGGCTCGTCCCAGGGTTCCGATGCGCGTGGTTTTACTCGCTTAACGCGCTGCCACTGGAGTCACCACACGCTGTGGCTGGGGTTCCCAAAACCGTTCTTTTCCTTTGCCGGTTCTCAAGTAACTTCCTTACCTTTCTGTTTTTTTATTATTTCCTTCTTAAATCTACACATGCATGGCAGAAAAACAAACAGGTAAGTAAAAGAAATAAACGATTTGACTACCTTCGAAAAAACTGCTTTTTATTTCTCTGTTTCTGAAAGTATACAGTGATTGGTGCCTTTTTTATCTGTTTGGGTTTTCTGTTCTCTTTATATTGGCGTGAAAAAAAAAGGCCCTTTACAGATTTACAAGTGATGGCTTTATAGCAAATATTTCATTACATATTCTGGAAAGAAATCTTTGATTTCTTTCTATTTCTTGCCTACCGTATCTGCTGTATTTTTTACCGTGATCTGCTGAGATTCTCTTGTTTTAGTTTCCTTTTTCTTGCTCTACTTTTCGTATCTGCTGCGTTTCCTTTTTTCATTTTGCAGGTACCCCAAAGATCCTGGTGATGGTCGTGTTGTTCGTGACGCGATTCGAGGTCGGATAGAGGGATGACCGGTGACCGAGGTACTGGTGGCCATTGGAGGCTCTCGGGACAGCGCATTGATGGCAGCCTCGATTTCGGGGACCAAACAGACGCTCCCCGAATCTTCTAGAAACTATTGTGGCGCCAGAGTGTTTAGGAAACCCTAGGGTTCCTCGTTCCTATTAAGTCATTTGGGCCTTTTGGGCTGCTAATGTATACGGGTCTTTGAGTTGGGTCTGATGTAAAGTAGGCTAAGGGTACACGGGTAGTGTTTTCGGGTTAAGAGTGTAACCAGGTTAGGATCTGTTGTGTTAGACATTGGGCCCTAATATTTGGGCTTTGTAACTTAGACTTGCTTTTAATTGACGTTTAAATATTTATTTCCTTTGTTTAAGCCCGGTCAAATTTAGGCTGCTACAGGTATGGCTTGTATTTGATATATTTTGAGATGTATATATATGGCCTTGGCATGTTTGATAGGTAAAATATGATATGATTAATGAATGGTAAATATATGGATGATTGGATTAAGAATGTTCAATTGGACAAAATTTGAGTATAAGAATTCAATTGAGGAGAATATTATGTAAATGATTTGGTTTTAGCTTGGTTTTAATATCTTGAATTGATTGGTGAGTGTTAATATAGGTGGAAGTCAATTTTGGATGAGAAATAAGGCTAAGAAATGGACTTATTTTGTCTACATGGGCAGAGACATGGGCGTGTGTCTCAACCGTGTGTGACACATGGCCTAGCATATGGGCATGTATTTTGGGCGTGTGTCCCCTGCATCTTAAAATTTCGAAACATAATACTCAGAATTGATCACACAGCCTGGCACACGGGCACGTGGCTTGGCCGTGTGACCCCTGCACCTTAATGTTTTGCAAGTCAGAGAGTTACAAGGGTTAAGGACACGGGCGTGTGCCCTACCCCATATGCCCCACGGCCTGACCACACGGGCGTGTGACCCCTGTATATAAGAAAAAATTTGAAATCTTGCGAAAAATTCTGAGGTTCCGATTTAGTCCTGACTTATTTCTAATGCTTAAATTGGGCCTCGAGGGTCCAATTAAGGGATATTATGAATAGTTTCGAATATGAATAGTAAATGACATGAATTATCTGTATTTGTTCTGTAAACTCCGGTAATGCCTTGTAACCCTGTTTTGACGGCAGATACGGGTTAGGGGTATTACACAAATATTATCATGTGTATATATTTTTCTAGAGTTTATATAAAAATATAAAAAGACAAAAATACCTAAAGTAATAGATTTTTGATAATTTCATAGATAGTCTCAATTGATAGGTTACACAAACTCAATCAAATTCTTAAATATTAAACTAGATTATTACACACTCACGATGTAGGTGAAAATTTTTTTTGAAACAAATATATTTATAAAAAAAATAGATAAAAAATAAATAAAATTTTTGTTGAATTGGTAAAGTTGAAATATTAAAAATTACGAGATCTTTTGTTCAAATCCTATTATGTTATTTTTCTAAATTTTATATAACTTGCATAACATATTTCTTATTTTATAAAATGATTTGATTAGATATTTGGTACGTTGATACTAATGTTTAAAAAGGACCAAGAAAAAGAATATGCTAATGGCAAAGAAGTCAGTTCACGCGTTGGAGGGGTGATAATACTCTAGAATAACGTATTTTTATGTATTAATTGTGTATTTATTCTGAGTATGATCCTGCTAATTTGAGCTATTTATGATATTTTATCTTATAGGGACTAAATTGGAGGCAAAAGCTAAATTAAGGGACAAAAGCGTGAAATTAGAGATAAAATGGGCCAATGTGCGACACAAGGAAAAGTTGGTGCCAAAAGTGCAAGCATGGAGGACACAAGGATTGAAACGCAAAAAGAAGAGATTTTATTCTATCAGACTCTATTTTGATTATATTAGGATAATTAATATTAAGATAATTATTAGGGATTATTTAATTTTAGGATTTTATCTTTATTTATTTTCAATTAAATTTATTTTATCTTTTGGGAGTTTAAGTAAGATTAGACTATCTCCCCTAGCATTATAAATAGGGGGTGAGGTGACTCAAAATTTATTTTTTTCTTTTCTTTTCTTTTCTGAAAACACTCTCTCCCCAAAAGTCTAGGCTTTTGTTCTTTTCATATTTCTTTTCAATAAAATCTTCATTTTTATATTTATTTTCTTTTCCACCACAACCATGAGCCACTAAAACCCATCTAGCCGAAGGTTGTCGAAAATCCCCAAAAAAGGGTTCTTGAGGCTTAGAATCCGTACTTAGCCTCCTCGCTGAGTATTCATTGTTTCTCCACACTACGGGGCTGACGCTTCCGTCCATGTCCTTTAAGAAGTAAACTTTTCAAAGTATGCAAATGCGGCTGCTTTGTATGTTTTGAGAAGGTTGCACAGTCTGTTCGTTAGCTTACTGCGTCAGAGGTTAGCGAGCCCAAGAGACAAAATGGCGTGGGATTCTCCATTGAGAAGCGTTGATCTAGCATAAGACAATCCTACAGAAGCGATTGTTGGCTAGAGTCAGGTTCCACTAAATTGTAAGTCTAAATCCTTGGAGCTGGTGGTCGTAGGCGTCCTCTTCCACTATAACTGGCTTATTTGGTTTGAGAAGGTTCATCTAAAAGTCAAGGATTGAACCCAAGGCGGATCGAGACAACTGGAGGCTGAAATTTCGTTACATAAGAAACTCTTTATTTTCTCAACTCTATTATTTTTCTTTATATTTTTTTCATTTTTATTTTCGTAATCACAATTTCAGTCAACTTTAAATTCTATTTTTATTTTCCAAATTCAAACTTTTAATTCTGTAATTTTTATTTTTTCAGGAACGTAGGTTTTTTTGGGCACGATTCTGCCCAGGATTTCAAGAAACAAGCATTCGTGCAATCCAGTCCCTGAGGATTTGACGCTACTTCCCATTTACTGTTCTTTTTCATTATTTATTAGGGAATAGAGTATTTTTGGTGCTTTCAATGACTGCATCAAGGGGAAAAGGTGATAATGAGAGGAGATTGTAGAGTGCTAAGGCTTAAGGGAGTAAAAACGGGGGAAATATTATTTATCTATCGTGTGGTAGGGTATATATAGAGGAAAGGCCCCCATGCCTAGTAGTATCATGTCACCGACTATAAAAATGATGGCCCGCCTATGTGATTGATTAAGTGGTAAGTTCATTATATGTCGATTGTTAAGCGTCGATGATTTTTTTTGAAGATGAGAGCGTGCCACTAATAGCAAATGACATGACAACGGAGCCCGTGAATAGCCAATGATGGATGGCCCTTTTATTGGCAATATAAAACATGGGGAGTGGCTAATCTTTGGGTGACCAATTGGATGGTGATATGTGGGTACATCTTAGACCACTTTTAAATCGTTTTTGGTATTGCCACTTGGGATAGAGGTGTAACATTATATTTTGTTAAATGAGTGCAATTGATGGATGCTCAACCAATCACCTAACATAGGGTATAGATAATAATAGAGTAGATGGGTAATAACTAGAGACTTCTTTACAAAGTAGGACAAGAAGCATCCTATTGCATTCAAAGTGCCGTCCAATCATAACATTACTCATATACGACTCGATTGTGTGTTGATGAATGAATTAAGCGAACTCCACATTTTTTTCCTTTCAAAAAAGTTAAAAAAAAAAAAGTCCAAAAAGTCAAAATTTGAATTTTGATATTTTAATTTAATATTATTTTTTTAAAGTCCACATGTCAATCAAATGTTTAAAGGTGTTTTTTAAATAAAAAAAAAAGTCAAATGAATGCTAAAAGATGTTTTCTAAAAACATATATCATCACATTAAGGACTAACTAATAACATATTACACGAGTAAAGAGGACCAAATTATTCCAATTCCATTACAGGGACTAAATCCAAGTTCTAGCATAATAGAGGGACCAAAACCATACCATGTCTAACCGTGCAAAGAGAACATAATTATGTTGTTAAAAGAAACCATGTTTTGAGCAAGACTGATTTAATCCAATTCAACCTAAACT
Source organism: Gossypium stocksii (assembly GCA_020496765.1). Lineage (NCBI taxonomy): Eukaryota > Viridiplantae > Streptophyta > Magnoliopsida > Malvales > Malvaceae > Gossypium > Gossypium stocksii. The sequence continues at coordinate 98,591,670 of CM035628.1, read as the reverse complement.
ATCTTTTATTAAAGTATTGGCATATAAATCTACTCATACATCACTCAAATATGAAAAGAAAAACAAAAATAACTGAAATTGCATCTACACATAGTTTACAATCAAATCCCCTGTAAAAACCCTTCCAAACCTCTAAATTCCTGTGAAAATAACTTTTTGGGTATAGTAATTATGACAATGCCATTGATCATCGGAAACCAGACCTGGATCAGTGTTTTGTGAACATCCCTTGCGTCAATGATGAAAAATCGTAATCCTTACCTGTTTGCGAAGGATTCGAGGACGGAGCTGGGGAAGCTGATTGAGGCTTGCTTGCTCCAGTCGTTGCAACACCATTTGATGGGGCAACTTGTCCCAATCCATAAAAGCTACAAGAAATGACATAACCAGTACTTTAGGAGAATGGAACAACTTATGACTTATGAATGAAATTAGTAATCTAACGAATAGTTATTTATGGGACAAACTCGTGACAAGGCCGACGTTATTAAAGGAGACAACTGAGAACAAAGAGATTAAATATGTACCTGGATGATGGATATGCAGATGAGTTCGCCATTTGTGTCTGTCCCATATTCATAGCCTAATGCAATGAAAAAGAAGTGCACCAGATGAGAAACTTGTTAGATGTACTTGTTTTAAAGCAATTGCAACTATGTGATGGAGTCTACCTGCATAAGTTTCTGCAGATCAGCCTGCCCAGCAACGGGCATCATCATTCCAGGGAGTTGGTAGCCAATGTTTGGCCAAGCTTGAGAGGGTATGTTTGTGCCGTTAGATGGAGCCTGTTGAGCATTTCCAGGAGCAGATTTAGCTGCAGCAGCCATGAGAAGGGACTGTTGTTGTGCTAGCATAGCTAGTTGTTGCTGATGCATAGCGAAAGGTGACACCATATTGGACTGTAATTGATTGAAACCATCACATGAACAATATTGTACCCAACAAAGAAAAAAAAGGATCAGAGATAAACGCAAACTCATGCTTATCAATTAGCTCCAACCTGAAAATGATCAATTAATATAAGTTCTACACCAAGGATTCTTAAGACCCAAGTAAATGCTGTTGAAGATATACCTTTTCAAAGAGGCTCATAATATCATTTTTAACATCTTTTTGAGGCTTCTCTGGGACTTGGTTGGTTGTCAATGGAGGTAAATCACTAAATAAATCCTCAATTCCACTAGTAGACTTGGTATTACTTTCAGCAGGTTTTGGTGTATTGGGTTTGTCAGTTGTGGAGGCCCCTCCAGCAGCTAAAGAATAGCATGTGTCAAAATCAAAAGAAATTATAAAATGCTCTAACCATTTCTCAGGAGGCTAGTACTAGGTATGAATACCATTAACAGGATAATAATGAAAAAACGTCAATGAACAAAAGTTATTGAGAAATGTCAGGACATACACTGGAAGCCTGCCCAATCATCAGTAGAAGTTGCCTCAGCACCATTCTCACTTGGACCATCATCCAAGGACAGCATGTTGAAAAGGTCTGTAGCATAATCGACTTTAGGAGCGATGGCTACGGGAGCAGTCTCTACAGCTGGCTTTGTTGCCTCAGCTGGCGCAACAACTGGTTCAGGCTTCTGTATGGGTGTAACCTATTCGATCAACACATTATGTGATATGAACATTTAAATAATAATAATAAATAAGAGTGGTAAACTGCTGGAATAGAATCCTATACACTAGTAAGCAAGAAAGTAAGTTAAACATTGGACAAAGCAGATTGAAGACTTTAGTTCAAATTGATACTATTTATTTGCTACTTTAGCAAGTGATAAACTTTCTTTCCATATGGCATTTGTCTCATACTTCTTCATTCTAATGCTAATACCTCTAGGTTATCCATGTAAATGCATTAAGTGAAGAGCGAATGATTGATTTTCTAGAAAGAATTAGAAACAAAAGCACATACATAAAGAACTTCGTACCTGATCAGGTCCCTTAGGAGGCACAGGAAGACTAACTCTTGTTGCGGGAAGATTTTCTTTCTGACCAAGTGCTTGTTTGTTCCTCCTTTCCTCAAATGAATTCTCGGAATTACTAATGTGCCCGTGACCACTTGTTTCAGTAGGTCTCTGCCAATGTGAGGGAGCCCTTTCGTCCAACCTTCTAGGAGGTGATTTGGATTTTCCATCTCTAGGAACCCATCTTTTTTCCTCATACCTACAATATACAACAACAATTAATATAATACAAAAAAAAAAAACCTTCACTTAATCTAAAATAGGTTAATGGTGGATACAGAAAACTCTATGATACATACTTTGCACGGATGAAGTTCTCAATTCCAACTCTATCATAATTAGGGGGTAACTCAGCTTCCCAGTAACTGTTTGCCTTTTCATTCCCCATTGCTGCATGATAAACATTAATCATTGTCATAATTTGTAGGCTCTTATCATCTTATCATTAAAATCATCACCAATCATAATAACGCAAATTCATGACCTAACAAATAACTTACATTGAATAAAAGCAACCTGCTCAGGAAGCCATGTGTCTAGTGTAGCAGATCGAACCTGGGGCAAGAGCCAGTAAGATGCAGGTATACAATTGGGAAAGATAAACTGGGTTTCAGTAATCATAAAACCAAAATTTAATAACCGGTAACATAGAAAAAGAAACACGCTCAAGCACTATAAGGTAAAAGGTTTTTTAGGATCACAGTTAGCATCGTTGACAATTGGATGACTGTAGGATCACCAACATATTGAGGAGGAAAAAGAAAGATGAAATCTTAGGTAGCACAAACAAGAGCAATCCCAACATCTGAGTGAGCCAAATTCATACCCATAATGGGAAAAAGGTTTAGAATTAGTCTATCATGAAAATATGTGAATGAAGTACAACAGTTGTGACAGCAGCAGCAGCAACTCGATGAACTTTCTCAAACAGGAAGAGATTAAAGTATACATTCTAGAGATAAGAAAAGCACCTTCGATATGTGTACCCCGAGACTTCTGTGGATCCCAGAACATTGCATGCATATAAAGATACCTAAATTCACACTTGCCCATCTCGGACCTCTGAAGAGAAAGGAAGCAATTATTAGCACTACGATAAGAATGATGTTATCATTAATCCAATGACAGAATCTATAACAATTTAAATTATATTGAAACAATTTAGATATTAGTTTTTGCTATTATGATATCCACATCATCTCTCCAGATTTTTCTCTATACATACTTGGCTTTGCAGTCGGCGCATTCCCTATTCTCCGGCAATTTAAGAAGACCTTCAATAATCTGCATGTGAAGAAGTAAACAAAAAAATAAGAACTTTACCAGACGGGTGGAATATCAAAATCAACAAAATTACAAACATGAACAAGAATAATTAATTAGATAAACCTATTATATCAAATAGATTAACATACAAGCACAATAACCTAAAGTTCCAGGCAAGAATTATACGTTTACAATAGAAAATGGAGGAAATTAACACCCTCGACCACCTAAAGCATATGCTCTGATGCCACATGGGAAGATTGCGTAAATTTGTTCCTATGGTCCAAAAATCAACCTTTCAAAAGTTCTCAAATATATGAACAAATCAATCATAATTGCCAAACTTGACAAAGATCTTAAAAAAGGAAAGGCATAATTAGGCAATAGAACTTGAAACTCATAGAGAAAACTGATTGAGGAAAACTGAGTTTAGTTCTCCGAAATAGTAAGAAGCTATTTAAAATCCAATTTTTAGCTGACGAAATTCTATTAATCTCGATGAAATCTACCGGCTCGATCTATCTAAACCGATCTTACTCTAATAACAATTTTACATTAAAAACCATTTATTCATATGGAAAGATTCCTAAAATGAGTTCATATTCGCTATTCGACATTCGATTCGATCAAATCCTTTAACAAAAGCTCAAATTTAAATCAAACAACCAAATAACAAAGAGAAATTTCAAAAAAAAAAATCATGTGAATGGCAACAAAAAATGATATGATAGACACAGATCAAATCAAAACAAAGTTGAAAACACGAGGGAGCTACTTGGAATTACGATAAAACAAGGTCAAAATGGTGAATTTTGAAGAATAACCTTTCGGTGTCTGGCGTTGAGCTCCTTGGTAACGCTGGCCTTCTCGTTCATGTTTAAGAAATGAAAAGGAATCTACGGCGAGCGAGAGAGAGAGAGATCGGAGCTGATGCCGAAGACGACGAGAACAACGCCGGCGACGACGCCGACGAGGAAGAAGAAGAAGAAAGGGTAATTTCAAAAGAAAGCCAAGGTCAATTCGGTCTTTTCGTCGCCTCTCTTTCTCTCTTCTTTCCCTCTCCTTATGTTCTCTTCTCTCTCTCTCTCTCTCTGATTTTTATGCCACTAGAGATGGAAAATATGAGAAAAATAAATAAATAATCACCTCGCCCTATTCTAATTTTATTAGAAAATTAATAAATTATTCTATATTTTCCTAAAAAAGTATATTTTTTAAAATGATTATATATAATAAATTTTTTATTTAATGAGTTGAAAATCATAAATGAAAATTATTGGTTTTATTTAATAATAACAATTTATTCATAAAGAAAAGAGTTAGGTTTAGTTTGTATTTTTCTGTTTTTTAGTTTATTTGTGATCATAGTTGATTATTTTGATACAATGCTTATAATTATATATAAATAAGAGATATTGCACTTTAGCACACTCGAACTAGATCTGCTTGACTCGAAGGCCTGCCCTAAATGTTGGAGGGTTTGGACAAAAATATAGGCCTAGAAAATAGGCTTGGACAAAAAAGACCCGTTTAAAAAACAGGTCAGGCCTCAAGTAAGACATTTTTTGCTTGGACCCAGCTCGGCCCGAATTCACTAAAGGACAAAAAAATTTATTTTTTTTGTTTTTTAATATTATTTTCTTATTGTTTTCTCCCTATTTTGTTACCATTTTACTATTATGTTGCTATTATTTTGTTGTTATTGTTTGGATATTGTATAAAACTTATTTTATTGTTAATTTTATTATTATTTTAGAGGCATTTGCTTGTTAAGTTGCATCTATCTTAGTGTTATCTAAGTATACATATTTTTTAAAATTTATTTTCAATTTGTTGGGAAATATTTATTTTAATATTTTTAGTATTTTTTATGTATTATATATATTTTAAAATTATATAAAAATAATATAAAAATTAATGTGGGTGAGCTGAGTCAGGCCTGGGTTTTAACATTTTTATCTGGGTCGGGCTTAGGCAAAATTCTAGGTTCATCTTTCAGGTTGGGTCGGGCCCGAACCTAGAAAACAAGCCTAAATTTTTAGTTGAGTTCGGCCCGAACCCGGCTTGGCCTAGCCCATGCGTACCTCTAACTCGAACCCACGTTTTCAACAATACTTATACCAATCGAGTTAAGACTCAATTGACGTCTCTTTGTAAAAACTGCTAAATATACATTTTACATAAATATTTTATATAATTTAATTATTTAATTAAATAAATGATATTATGAGAAGATGGATTGAAATTATTAAATAAATACTTTATAATTATATATTTGGAAGTAAAAAGAAAGAAGAAGATGAAGTTGATTCCCAAGTAGATTTGAGAAGAGGTTTTTGAGCTGGCCATGTGGTATCCAACATTTTAATTTTGTAATTATGCCCTCACAATTAAGAAATCATTAGCCAATTATACATGGTCTTTTCTTTTCTTTCTCAACAAAAACATATAGAAATATAGAAATATATATATATATATATATTTATTTATTTATTTATTTACAAAATATCTAAAATTACCTATAATCCCTTCTCAACTCATACCTAAGAGGATAATACGTTTTGGTGCACTCGAATTAGAGGTGCTCTTTGGCCAAGTCGGGGTAGATCTAAGATAATATTAATATACTTTATGATTGTCCAAGCTCGGCCCAACTTGAAATTTGAGTCTAAAATTTTGTCCAAATCCGCCCAAATTTGCAAAAGACTAACTTAAGCCAATTTTAGACCCACCCATATTATTTTTTAAAATTTTTAAAAATATTTATAAATTTTTATTTTAATATTTAATAATTTAATAATTTTTTATTTATTAAAATTTTTTATATAATAATCTCAACATTATTTTAATGTTTATATTAAAATAGTATTATATATTTAGTATAAGTTTTTTTAAATGTATTCTAAATTACATAATATAAAGTATTAAAAACGGATCGGGTCGGGCTCAGGCCTTGAATATTCAAGCTTGAGCCCAACAAATATTTTAAATAGGCTTAATTTTTTTGCCCAAGCCCATTTTTCTGACCTAATATTTTTGCCTAAACCCTTCCAAATTTCGGGTGAACTTTTATGAACAGGTCTAACTCGAATCCATATCCTCCTATATTGACAAAAATACTATGTAAATCCATCTTTAAATAAATAAGTAAATAATTTTTTTTTGCTAATTATTGTATTAATAATATTATCATATTTTTCAACACAGTTCAAACTAATCATTAGATTATAGATTCCTTAGATGATTACATCCGCCTGTAAAGAGTTCTTTCCATTGGCCATTAATTGCATTTATTTAATTAACTTTAATGCAGGGTAGTAGGTACGTTTCAATATTAATTTTATGTATTAGTTTTAAATTGATATTAAATAGTTGATATTTGTTTTAAAATTTTGGGTAAATTATAGTCAAGGTTATCTAATTATGATTTTTTTTTGTCATTCAATTATAAAAAGTTACAAAATTATCACATAATTATTTTTTTTTGTCATCCAATTATTCAGTTTTTTTTTGTGGCGCAAAAATAGAAACATCCAAAAATCTAAGATAGTGAAGTGACCAAAAATGACATAATTAAATAGTGGAATGACCATTTTGTATCTTTTCATATATGTGTGACTAAAAAAAAAAAATCATAGTTTAGTGACTACTAATATAATTTACTCTAAAATTTTAAATGTATTTCGATTTTTTATGTATTTTTATCTGGTTTGATTAAAATCGATTGTATCAACGTATCAATTTTTTCTATTGGTACGAGATTCTAATATTTTTATCTTAATTATTTTATTTTTATAATTATATTTAAAAATTAAATTCAATCATTTAGTTAAGTTATTCAACTTAATTAATCATTAAAAATATATATATATATCTAAATATAAATATATTTATATATGTATGTAATTGAAACATCTTGCACGCATATATGATATATGAAAAATATTTAAAAAGAATCGAAGAATTTAAAATGATTCATCGAAATAAACTGATACTAATACATATCGAAATGAAAATGATAAGTTCATTAGTACGATGCTAACAGTCTAAAAGTCTCTATTTCCATTACTAAGATATGTTTTTGGAATTTTAGGTAGGTGCTAAATATGAGTATATTTAAATATCTTTATTTATATCTTCTATCTTTATATTTAATTTTGTAATAAAAATATCAAATATTAATATTCCATTAAAATGAAAAATTTATCAATAAGTGTTGAGTGTAATAGTAAAACATACTACACTTTCAAAGAAAGATGATACTGTTAAGAAAAACAATCACAATCCTCAAACATAAATCTTTATCTTCATCCAATTAATTTCCAAAGCCAAAGCAATGTTTAAGGTAAAATTTCTCTTTTTTGATTATCATTTTTTTACTTGGTTGAATTACCAAAGATTTTTGCTTAGTTAGAGTCATTAGAAATAAATAGGCTTATTGTAGTCGTAATAGATATATTGTAGTCATTTTAATGGTATAAATAGGGGTAAAACTATCATTTTCACTTATAATTAAGTTTTAGCATTTCCATTTATCTTGAATTATTTATTTTTATTTATTTGTATTGGGTTGTGGTTAATTATCACTTATTATATCATAATTTTTTTATTTCGATTGTTTAATTGATTATGATCATAATTATATTGATTTATTAATTTTAAATATAGTTTCTTTTTTTGCGATTTTGGTTGTAGTTATATGGATATATTAATTATAATTGTGAAATGTAATTGTACTTTAAAAATCAAAAACACTTCATAAGAATATCATTATATTATACTAAAATTAAGATATTATATAACTAAATTTCATATGATGACATGACGGTCAAGGATATTTATTGCCCTAATTGTGGCTTGGGTTTGAGCCACATTAATTGCATTTATTATTCAGGTTTTGTTCTGTTATTGTAATTCACCAAAAGAAAATTCTTATATAACTAAAAGATTTATTAGAATGCAGACCATAACACATCTATCACGTATATGAAAAAAAATATTTTTTAATATTTTTCATGTTTGTTTTATGTTTTATGTTCAAGACTTGTGGTTGACAATAAACCGTATTAAAGTAAATGTTATTATCAAGTATTGATTATAGCACTTCTACCACATATATGAAAAAAAGGTAACCAATTTATTTTTAAAAATATTTTTTAATATTTTTCATGTCTATTTTATAGACTCTGTTTGAAGTTCGTGACTAATAATAAACCATATTTAAATTAAAGGTTATTATCAAGTACTAGATCATGGCACATCTACCATGTATATGGAAAACCAATAGTTATGGCTCGATTTTGAAGTTCACAGTGGCAACTCAATGACCTAATAAAAACAATTAGACTTTCAGAAAGAATTATTTCCTTAAAGTAAATTGCTAATTTTACGAAAAATTAAAAATGGGCTTTACTTGAATTTATAAAATCATTAATTTATACAGAATTTAATTAGGATCCAATTAAATAAAAGCTCTTGTTAATTTTGAAAACATATTTAACTATTAATTTGTCATTCAGAGTTTCGAAAATCAATTTTGTAGGGAAAAATCCAGACTCTATTATTTACTAATAGAAGCCATTATTCCTAATTTTTTTAGACCAATTATTAATTTATTATTCAGTTATCTAATTTATCTAGTCTTAATTACAATGCATGCAAATATCAAAATATTCTTGTAACAATACCCATGCCACCATTCGTAAAAATAAATTATTACAAACCTGAATAAAATAAAATTATAAAATTTAATACTTATTTAGAAAAACCGAGTCGAGACCTTCGAATGCTGAGTCCGAGCCCTAACCTTGCGGATTACCTGAAAAATGTTAAACTAATGGGATGAGCTTAAAAAACCTAGTGTGAGTCTTAATCAAAGGTAAATAGAGTATGCAGAACTTACAAATCATGCAAGAAACCGGTTTAACAATTGAGCATAAAAGCTTAACATATTATCAGTAATTACAGATGTACACAAGATTCACAAAATCATGGTGCTTCCAACAGTTATGCATATGCATGCTCGAGAATGACAATGTAATAAGGTCCTATCCATCCATTCGCTACAAACCACGAGTTTCCCATAACTCATCTACTGAATCACCAAAACAATTAGGAGCCGTAGCTCAGTGTGGATAAACAAGCAATACCGGTTTGCAGACAAGTTGCCAGTAATGTGGACCAGCCAACAAAAATGCATATAAACTTCCAGTATAAGTGTAGACGAGCTGTTAGTAGTGAGATTAAATTGCCCAATCTCATCGGTATTCCGGTGTAGTGCACTGACAACAATGTTGCAGACTTTAAACTCATTCGTCATCCACGAAACCCAACCAATGCAAATGTAGTAGGACACATTATCAGTGAAACACATCATGCTTATCAATATTAGTTTAGTATAATGACATGCTTATCATGTTTTTCGTATGCCTTGCGTGCTTTCAATTAACAAAATCAGTGGCATGTGTACATGCTTTCAATACAATCAATGTCATACATGGTATGTAGCATAAATATGCATATAACACAATATTAGTTATGGCATGTTTGTATGCACATAAACCAGTAAGCACATTTTACCAATATAAATTATACAATATCAATTTAAGGCTAATTGCGCAAGGTAAGACCCACACTTCATATTTGACATGCATCAAAAAGAAAATATACGTGTATTTAGTTTCCCCTTGAAAGGTATACACACAATTCGACTAAACACCAAACAAAAACATCAATCAAACAACTCTCAAAGTGTAACGCCTCAAAATTCATATATTTGATTTCGTATATTCGTGACGCAACTGTTTCTGCTTTAGTGATTAAGTGTGCTTGGAGTGCCTGAGAAGTCTTGGGTTCAAGCCTTGAGTTGGGAAAATTTTGGGTTTTTATGAACAAAGTCCTAGCTTTGAACAGTAGACTTTTAATTAAGAGTTTGTAAAAATATATTAGAATGGGCCTGTTGGTCTGGTGGTTAAGTTGAGTGATATGTTGCTGGAGGTCTAGAGTTTGAATCCCTGTGCGAGCGAGGGAATTATTTTTGTTGGAAGCTGTGTTTGAGGTAGTTATCGGGAAATTATTTTATTTTTCCCCATTACCGAATTTTGTTTTCCCAAAGTTGTCTGCTGATTTTTCCCCTTTCCTCTCTTACCTTGCTGCCGAATTCTGCTTTTCCTCCCCCACCCTTGATGTTTTCTTCTGCTTTTCCTTGCTTCAATCATTCCTTTGTTGCAACCTTCGTTTCCGTCTGTTCGAGAACTCGTAGTCTCTAGTGGAAGACTTAGTTGTGTTGAAACATTGTTGCTCGATTGAAAGTCCTGGAGTGCTCAGGGTTGCTTTAGTATCCATTTGAAACCAGGTGTGTACTCGATTGCACAGAAAATGAGGTTTCAGCGAAAGCTAAAAACCTTGCTGTCGAGGCCACACGGGCGTGTGGTTACCGGTGTGGTAGGCCGTGTGAAAGGACATGACCGTGTGGTCGACGAGACCAGGTCATGCGCGAAGGACACGGCCGTGTGATAGCCAGACGAGGCCGTGTGTAACATACAAGCTCGACCAATTGGGTCGTGTGGGCCACATAGACGTGTGGGCCCACATGGGTAGTCCACACGGGTATGTAGGATTTTCGGCCAAGCCGTGTGATCCACACGGCCAAGGCCAATTTGGTTCATGTGGGCCCACACGGGCAGACCACATGGGCGTGTGAGCCCATTTCCACTAATTTATTTGCTAAGGTTGCATGGGTTGCTCGAGTCGACTGTGAACCTACTGTAGGGTCGGTAAGCTTTACTTAGATCCCTAATTGGATGCAATGACTGAATGAATGATATATGTATATATGTTATTGAGCACGATGATAATACTGAACTGAGTATATGCATTGATTCCATGAATGAGTATGTCATAGACTATATGTTGCATTGCATTAGGTTGGAATGGTATATTTGGAGGAAGTGTGCTGAAAGGCTTTGAGCCTAATATACTGGTAGCTCAACTGCAAATTACTAATGGCTTTAAGCTTAATATACTGGCAACTCAGCTGCAAATTACTGTTAAGTGTCGCATTTGGTACTATTTGTAAGTGTAAGGTTGGGTGGGTCATTTAATCCCCACAGTAAGTACAAGGTTGGACAGAAATGGTGTGTAGCGGATGGTTGGGTAGGACTTGTATACTGAATTCTGCACGACTGCTATTGTTACTGTTATGGGCTAAGGCTCTAGTGCATACTGTTACTGTAATGGGTTATGACCCTACTGCTTACTGTTACTGTGATGGGCTAAGGTCCTATTGTATGACTGCTACTATTCTAAAAAAGGGCTTAGGCCTAAATTGTGTAATTGCATACTGTTTGTTTGTTTCTGTGGGGATTATTCACTGAGTTTACAAAAACTCACCCCTCTGTTTAATCTGTATAGATAATCCCCAGCCCTAGACGGATCGGAGCGGTAGAGGACTCAGCGGTGACCACCTGGATTTCCTTTAACTGCTCATTATTTATTCTTGGTTTTAAATTCTTATTTGGGAGATTTTGATGTAATTATGACTTCTATGGATTTTTGGTTTAAACTTGAAATTTATACTGTTTTGTGGTTTATATCTGCTAGTAGAGGAAAACTTGGGTTTTTAAAAGAAATAAATGTTTTATCAAAAATACCCACGATTATGCGAATTGTTTTAAAAGCTTCCGCAATGAATAACGTTTTGTTAATGATCGACTAAATAAATAACACGATTTTGGAAGTAATTGAAGAGGATAAAAAGTTTTAAACGACAAATGGTTTTAGCGACGATACGGGTTCCAACCGCACTCTCATGTGACATTGTCAAATTCGATCATAACGTCTAGGCCGGGTTTGGGATGTTACACAAAGACATACCATTATTTGACCAAATCAAACAAGAAGTACTCATTTACACAATGCGCATTTAACTAAGTCCCACACCTGAATTACGCAAGTTTACAACCTTATTGCTATCCGCAATTTTCCCCAACTCAAAATCGAACTAACCTAATCATACAACTTTACATAATTTAAAATGTAAGGATCATAAAATGTAATTCTAAGTGTTTGTTTCTTAGAAACGATCAATCCACAACGAGCTTTGCTTTCAACGAGTCGCTTAATTCCTTCACTTCAATAAAAAAAATACAAATTCATTAAACAATTATAAGTTATCAATTCTATGGCGATTAGTCTAATTTTAATCTTTAAACTAATTTTAATTAATCTAAGTCAAATTAATCTAATTGTATCTAATTTAGATGTAATTTCAATTTCACCATTACTTGAACACTATTTATCATACATCATGTCTACATGTATTGAATCTAATAAATTAAAAAAATTTAATATAAGCAAAATAATCTAATAATTCCACCATATTTGCCTCGTTCTAAAATAGTTAATTAATTCAAATCAAGTTATCATAAGATGCAACAAATTCAACTTAATTATCTCCATCCAACCCAATTAACATTGATAAGCTTATACTGACTAATCTAAACTGTCACATTTAAAAAAAGAGAGAGACTAATTTAAAATTAAGTTACATGAATTTTAATTACACTTAACTTAGAAACAACCCAAGTTAATCTAGTCAATTAATTCTAACAAATTTTAGTTATATGACTAATCTAAACAATTTTCCAATAAATCAAACTTTAATCAAACTAACTAATCAAACCACAAAATTGTCAAAATAGCAAAGCATAAAAACCAAATCCACCCAAACATGATAACAAGAACACCTACAATACATTATATCTCGTAGCGAGTCACAATAACATTAAACAAATTACATTAACTAAACCAATTTTAATGGCATTTAAAGGTAGTGGCTGAAGCAAACAACAATTGAAACAAAAAAAAAGAATGAGTGTTGCAAAGTTTGAGATTAGCATAACGACTACAAGACAATTAACGGCTAAAATTAAGGGTTGATCGATAAACACATAGCAAGCTAACACAACAAGAAATTGAAGCTAATTGACACCAAAACAGCAGGATAATTGGAGGCTGATCGATAAGTATTTGGTACAACAACATTAGTCAACCAACATACAAAGTAGTATACACGCATACACCATTCACAACTGATTTGAATCCCACACCTCAATTACAATCCATAGAACACTAACAATTGACCGGAGTACCACCACATGTAACACCCTAAAGTATAGGGGGTTAGATGAAATGAATAACCAAGTAATGCCCTAGGCTCGATGATTAAGTAGTTAGTGTACCCATTTATTTTCTTTAATTTTCAGCAAACTAAGGTAAAAAAAATCTAGGAGAGTAATGGAAAAATCTGGCTAGTTTGAAGTTATGGTAGACTAGTCAAGAAGAAAGTCAAATTAATTTGGTTAACTCCCAACTAATTCTGTTACAAGAACCAATTGGACAATGCTCATATAAACTAGATTTACTTCATCTTGGTGATGACTCTCTTATGGCGTGATCTTAAAGACAATTAATTCTTCCTACAATTTTTCCTATACGCTTAATAGACTCTTCGTTTTTCAACCTAGAACTCTGAGGCATAAACTTTCTTCACTTGAAGATATCCTGGACTAGTTTCTTAGATACTGACATTGGGCGGATGCTTTCATGCTAGAATACGCCAATACTCTACCTTCCTAACGAATCAGTTGGGTGGTGGATCATACTACTATAATGTGCCAAAACAGTTAATGTGCATACATTATTCTCTCAAATGGGATCTGTCGAATTTAGGGTGTGACAAAAAAGGCTTAGATGGCTACACTAAAAGAAGAAATGAATAAATAGTGAACAGAAAATAAAAAAGTTGACTTTTAAACCTAAGTTAACTAGGTGGGACAACACAAAATAGGAAGGGAGCAAAATTGCAACAATTTTAATCAATTTGCAAAGGAAGGGATTTAGAAAAATGGGCAAATTTTTTTTCCAAAGCCTGACCTGAATTTAGAAATGTGAGCTCAACCTTGACCCACTCCACCCATATTTACTTTTAATTTTTTTATATAAAAACAAATTTTTAAAAATATATTACATTAAACAAACTAAAATAAATACTAAAATAAATGTTTCCTAAAAAATTAAAAATACATTAAAAGAAAAAAAAAGTAGTGTTAGAAGTATAAAATAAACAAGTTCATATTTTAATTTAGGCTAGATTATTTAGGTAGGTAGTTTTCTTTGGCTGTAGGGGTAATGAGTTAAATTGTTCTTAAGTTAGTAATGTAACACCCCAGACCCAGCCTAGAAGTCTAGACCGACTCCAGGATGCTACATTGATCACCGAAGTGATCGTGAGAAAATTTTACAAATCAAGTCATTCAAAATTTAATTTCTGAAACAGTTTATCCTGAAGCAAATCAAAACGTTTAATCGTATAAAATTCATCAGTAAATTTAACAGTATAAAACGTACGAATGAAAAATTAACAAGAGTTGTACCACAGTATTATGAAACTTTACAGTTTAAACTTAAACAAATAACAATTAAAACCTAAAAATAAAACTGTCTGAGACCTCAGCGTATTGAGTCCAGCATCCAAAACTATACCTGAAAGGGGGAACAGAAGAGAGGGTGAGTTGTTTGAGCTCAGTGTGAGATCAAACCAGGTAAACTACAAAAGTTGAAATAGAGAACTAGAAGCAATTTAGAAGTAGAACATACTTACAAACAGATGACAGTTGAGCATATTCGTCTAAAATCAATATATCATAGGTACTTTTCGATCACATGGGATAATCAGACACATACAGTCTCACGTGCTATTCAGATATAGTAGCAATAATTCACAAGTCAGTCACATAGTCACAAAAACAGTTCAGTTAGATAGTTGCAGACAGAGTCTACAGAATTCACATAGGCAAGAGTGCCTTTCAGTCGAACAGTAACACATTCAGTCACAGTATCACATTCAGTCACGGTATCAGTAATTCTCAACCATTCACAAGTTTCAATTAAGTCAAACAGATCAATCAGATGTATATGAATACAAATGAGTTATAAAATTCCCACCCATCAAACTAACACATATTTCCGTCCCCCATCACTCCTTATAAGAGCTTTAAGCTCGTCTCACCAATCACTTTACTTAGGACCTTATAAGGTCCATCCAAACCTGCACTCCAAATAATGTCATCCTGGGTTGTCCGGCAACGATGGCTATCAAAATTGTCTACAGCTCTCTGGGTATTGGGACTATCCTTGACCCTCTGGGTATTGGGGCTAACAGTGTGCAGATAAACTACCAGTCTCATATATTACGTAGCAAAGCTAACTTATAAGCTATACTGTGCAATGCGATAAACCGCAGTACAGACATACAATATAAATTATCAGATCAGATAGTAGTACGTAGCGTAGCTAATGTACATGCAGTACAGTACAATGTGGTAATCTGCTATACTGATAGGTTGCAGTAAAATTGCCAGTTCAGTCAATGGTACGTAGCGTAGCTAACGTACATGCGGTAAAATGCAATACGGTAATCCACTATACTGATGTGATGTCATCCCGGATTACCCAGCAACGATGACCATCTTGCATTATCCACGACCCTCAGGGTATTGGGACTGCCCATGACTCTCTGGGTATTAGGGGCTAGCAACCAGCAGATTAGCTACCGGTTCAGTCAATTTCAATCTCCCTTCACTTCAAAATCCCACCCAAAATAGTTTATGCATATGTATGAATGCATGCAATCAAATGTACAGACTTAAAATACCAGTCTTAGATAGTTAATTAGAAGCAGACATTCACATTCAATCAGTCAGTTACAGAGTCATACATGTGTACACTCACAACCTGAATTCGATACCTGTAACAGCCTGATTTTTCACCCTAGTCGGGAAGAGTGGTTTCGGAACCATGAATTCGAGTTAAAAAATAATTATTTATTATTTATTTGTGTCATGAATGCATGAATTTGGTTGGTGTGAAATTTTGTTATAAATTTTTTTATCTTTAGAATTCCCAATTATTGATTGGGGCTTAATTGCTTAATATGAAAACTTAATGGATAATTATGTGATAACCAAGTTGTGATGATTATTTTTACTAGAAGGACTCAATATGGAAATATTCTATTTTCATAATAGTGCACGGCACTTAGCTAAGAAATACTTATTTCTTAAAGAATATTATATGCGTTTTTGTTACATGATAATGTTAGATTTTATAACATGCATGAAATAAAGTAAAAAGGAATAAAATAATGAGCCATTAAGCATTGGTTGTGTCGAAAATAAAAGGAAGAAGAAAAAGAAAAAGACATAGGCATTTTGGCACATTGAAGCTCAATTAGAGGTATGTTTAAGCTTAATTTTGAATGAATTTTATATATTTGGAATGGTTGTTAAGTTGTTATTATAACCCATGTGTCAATTTTTGGAAATTATGAGGTTGTGGTAATCGGCTATGAGAGAATTCTTAAATGTTTTGGGATAAATTATGTACAAAGCAAAAGAAGATTTCATGAGCATTGAGTGTGTATTTTCAGCTTGAAATTAAATCTTTTGAATGTCTTTGTGATGCTTACTAAATAGATGTATAAGTGTTTGGGTCTATTCGGCTGGTTGTTAATGTATTTTTATATATATATATATATATATATATATATATATATACACCATTATGCATGAGGTTAAATTATATGCTTGAATGGGTAGAAATGAGTAATTAAATGTACAGCTACTTTGAATATTTAGACGTGAAGTGGAATAAGGATATTATAGGGCTGTACAGCACACGGCTGATAAACGTTAAATTATACATATTTTTACCCCATGTTTAGCCTATATTTTGGATGAATTATGATCAATTTTGTGCGAATCGATGCTCTTAATCTTCCTTTTTCATATCTTATACTCAAGAGAGCATAGGGAAGAGAAAAGAACGAAAAACAGGCTAAAAACGGTGAAAAATAGGCCAAAATGTGCGAACAACACGGCCCAAGACATGCCACACGGCCGTGCCATACGGGCGTGCCATATGAAGATCACATGGTCAAAGCCTTGATAAGCACGGCCAGGTCACACGGCCGTGCCTCCACCAAGAAAATCACACGGCCTCTGTCGAAGTCACACGGGCGTGGCACACGGGCGTGTTTTAATCGTGAGGAAGGGGAATTTCACTCAAATTGGGATGCTTAGAGGCTAAGAAAGGCCCCCCAAAAGCTCTATATAAAGACCCCATGAGGCAACAACTAAATATACTTTTATACTTTTTAGATACGAATAGAAGCAAGGGATTACTCCAAAGGAGAAAGCCGATTGATTCATCTCAGAAGTTGGAATTCTGCAGCAACATAGAGGATCTCCCTAAATTCCTTCAGGGGTTTTTGGTTTCTTTTATGTTTTATTATTTTATATCTTCTGTGATGTTTCTTTTCTTTATCATGAACTAAACCTCTCAAATACTTGAGGGGGATGAAACCTAAGACAGATCTTGTTATTTGTTCTTGATTTATTTGATAAATACTTGAATTGTTCTTAATTATGTGTTCTTCATTCTTGATTTAATAATCCTAAGCATTACTTCAAGAATTAGATGTGCTTAGAGCAGAGGAGCAAAAGTCCCTGTGATAAGAGTAGATCTACCATAATTAAGCAGAGTTGCATGCAACCCTAGACATAGGGCGACATAAATCTGCCGGATTAGGGTCAAACCTAATATGGGGAGCCATAGATCGAATTAATGCAACCTAGGGAGTTAATTAATAAGGGAACTTTAATTAACAACTTAGGCCTAGTTGCTCTACGCCTCGACAGAGGGTTTAATATAAGTTAGGGATCTCTACGGATCAAGTCAAGTAAAGAAATCATATAGTTTAAGAAAATAATAACAAGTGAAGTCTAGGTGGATTCTCCCTTGAGTATTGCCCATATCAATCAGCTTTTCCCTAAAAGTTTTCCCAATTTACTCTTTAAACTTTCTTAGTTAGTTTTAGAATTAGTTTAAACAACCCTCTTTTATTTAGGCTAGATAATAGAAAGGAAGTAAGTACTAGTACTTTTGGTTCCCTTGGGTACGATAACTCGGTCTTGCCACTAAACTATACTACTGTTCGACAGGTGCGCTTGCCTCAACGTCGTGATATTAGTTAGTTTTGGTGTGATCAAATTCTTTATAAATTTTATTACTTCATATCACGTATATCAAGTTTTTGGTGCCGTTGCCGGGGAACTAAAATATTACGAAAGCTCGATTTCTATTACTTTAGCCATTACTATATATATATATATTTATTTTTCTTTTATTTTTATTTTCAATTTTTATTTATTTATTTTCTTTTAAATTTTTGATTTTTTCCTTGCTTTTTCTTTTCAGGTATTTTTAGTTTATGACTAGAAACAACCCAACATGACCACTACTTTTTGACGAATATCTAGAAGCGACAGTTCGCAGAAATCGCAGAAAAATTAGACGCAGTCTACATTATCCTGAACAAGAACCTGATCAAGAGCTAGAACCTACAGAAGAGATAGAAGCAAATCAAAATGTTCCACCACCACCCGCAATAGTCGCGCCACTAGCAAATCAAGAAGAAGCTCCTCGCACTATGTATGATTATGCTAAACCTAGTTTGGCTGGTACCCAAACTAGCATTCTTAGACCTACTATTGTTGCTAATAATTTTGAGTTAAAACCTAACACTATTCAGATGATACAGCAATTGGTGCAGTTTGATGGTTTACAGGACGAAGAACCAAACTCACACATAGCCAATTTCTTGGAACTTTGTGATACCTTCAAAATAAATGGCGTTTCTGATGATGCCATTCGATTGAGGCTATTTCTATTCTTTTTGAGAAATAAAGCCAAACAGTGGTTAAATTCTTTACCACGAGGCTCAATTACCACATGGGAGCAGATGACCGAAAAATTTTTACTCAAATATTTTCCTCCAGCTAAAATAGTTAAATTACGAAACGATATTTCTTCTTTTGTGCAGATGGATTTAGAAACACTATACAATGCATGGGAGAGATACAAAGATCTTTTGAGAGGGTGCCCTCATCATGGTCTACCTTTGTGGCTACAAGTTCAAACCTTCCACAACGGTTTAAACCCGTCAACCAGACAAATGATTGATGCAGCCGCAGGAGGGACGATCAATAATAAAACACCTAAAGCAGCTTATGAATTTATTGAAGAGATGTCATTGAATAATTATCAGTGGCAAGTCATGAGGACAAAGCCAACAAAAGCTACAAGAGTTTATAATATTGATGCTGTCGCCATGCTTACTAACCAAGTAGAACTTTTAAATAAAAAGTTTGATAATTTTGTTAGTTCTACGCACGCACAACCAGTGATGCAATGCGACGCGACTCAAGGACGTTCAATCCAGATTTCGCATCCTATGGACACAGCATGGAAACTGAACAAGCCAACTATATGGGTAACAATTCTAGACCTCAAAATAACCCTTATAGTAATACTTATAATACAGGTTGGAGAAATCACCCAAATTTTTCATGGGGAGGACAAGGAAATCAAAGACAACAGCGTCCTCTAGAATTTCAGCAGTCACCACCGCAACATGAGAAGAAATCGAATCTGGAAGAGCTGTTTACCAAATTTATGGCCGCATCAGAGACCCATTTTCAAAGCATTAAAATGGCACTGAAAAATCAGCAAGCATCAATTCAAGGGCTTGAAAACCAAATTGATCAACTTGCAAAATTAATTTCAGAAAGACCACAAGGAGGATTACCAAGTAACACTGAGCCAAATCCCAAAGAACATGTCAAAGCGATTACTTTAAGAGATGGAAAGGTCCTCGCCGAGCCAGAAAAGAAGACTATTCCAGAACTTTTAGAAGAAAAGACAGAGGAACCCAAGGAAAACACTCCTCCAACACTCAAAAAATACAAGCCACGTATTCCATATCCAGCAAGGTTGAAGAAAGACCAAACAGACGCTCAATTCGGTAAGTTTCTTGAACTCTTCAAACAATTACACATTAACTTACCTTTTGTTGAAGCAATTTCGTAGATGCCGAAGTATGCAAAGTTCCTTAAAGAACTTCTGACAAATAAAAGGAAGTTGGAAGAATTGGCCACAGTAGAACTCAACGAGGAATGCTCAGCTATTCTCCAAAATAAATTGCTAGCAAAACTGAAAGATCCAGGGAGTTTTACTATTCCTTGTTTGATTAGTAGTCTAATTATTAATAAAGCATTAGCTGATTTAGGTGCGAGCATTAATCTTATGCCTTATAAAATGTTCAAGCAACTAGGTCTAGGGGAACCTAAACCCACTAGGATGAGTATTCAATTAGCCGATAGATCTGTTAAATATCCTAGGGGAATCATTAAAGATGTGTTAGTAAAGGTAGATAAGTTCATATTCCCTGTTGATTTTGTTGTGCTTGACATGGATGAGGATATTGAAGTACCCTTGATTTTAGGACGCCCATTTTTAGCCACTGCTAGAGCTGTTATTGATGTAGGGGATGGAAAATTAGTACTTAGAGTTGGCGAGGAAGAAGTTGTCTTTAAAATCTATGATGCCATGAAATTTTCTAAAGAACAAGATGGTTCTTGTTATTTTGTTGATATGATTGATCATTTTGTTCAAGACAATTTCAGGAACTTTCTCTCACAGACAAGTTGGAACTGTGTCTTGTTCAAGGTAGAGGGAAAGATGAAACCACCCCCGAAATCGATAAAGTAAGGAAAGAATTGGATTCTAATGAAATCATCGCTAGGCACATAAGTTATAAAAATTTAAAGATGAGTGATGAATTGAGACAAAAACCTTCCATTACTGAACCCCCTAAATTAGAATTAAAACAACTGCCAGATCATTTAGAATATGCCTTTTTAGGGGAAGAATCAACTTTACCAGTCATTATAGCATCCAATTTAAGCATTGCAGAGAAAGAGGAGCTACTCCATGTGTTAAGAGAACACAGACGTGCTATAGCTTGGAAAATTTTAGATATCAAGGGAATTAATCCTTCTTTCTAGACCCACAAAATTTTAATGGAGGATGAATTCAAACCATCAGTGCAAGCCCAGAGACGATTGAATCCTAATATGAAAGAAGTTGTAAAAGCCGAGGTAATTAAACTTCTAGATGCAGGTATTATTTATCCTATTTTTGACAGTTCTTGGGTAACCCTGTGCAGGTTGTACATAAGAAAGGTGGATTGACTGTGGTGTCTAATGACAAGGAAGAGTTAATACCTACAAGAACAGTCATAGGATGGAGAGTTTGCATTGATTACAGGAAACTGAATGAGGCCACTCGAAAAGATCATTTTCCTTTACCCTTTATTAATCAGATGTTAGAAAGACTATCAGGTCACATGTATTATTGCTTCCTAGATGGCCTCTCTGGTTACTTCCAAATCCCGATAGCTCCAAAAGATCAAGAGAAAACGACGTTCACATGCCCATACGGTATGTTTGCTTATCGTAGAATGTCTTTTGGTTTATGTAACGTTCCTGCTACTTTTCAGCAATGCATCCTAGCTATCTTCAATGAATTTGTGGAAGACATCATGGAGGTATTTATGGATGATTTCTTCATTTTCAGTAATTCGTTTCAACACTGTCTAAACAATTTAAAGCATGTTCTGATGAGATGTGAAGAGACAAATCTAGTGCTTAATTAGAAAAAATGTCACTTTATGGTCCAAGAAGGTATTGTATTAGGACATAAAATCTCTAGTAAGGGAATAGAGGTAGACAAAGCAAAGATAGAAACTATTGAAAAACTACCTTCTCCTAGTTCAGTTAAGGCTATAAGAAGCTTTTTAGGTCATGCCGGTTTTTATCGTAGATTCATTAAAGACTTTTCTAAAATAGCTAAGCCTTTAACTAAATTACTAGAAAAAGACGTACCCTTCAACTTTGACCCAGAATGTCTAGAATCCTTCAAGACCCTTAAGGAAAAGTTAGTCAACGCCCCGATTATGATCTCACCGGATTGGAATCTACCTTTTGAACTAATGTGTGATACAAGTGATTTTGCAGTAGGTGCATTTTTAGGACAGCGAAGGGACAAGCACTTCCAGCCGATCTATTATGCTAGCAGAACTTTGATAGCCGCTCAAGCAAATTACACTACCACAGAGAAAGAATTGCTAGCTATTATTTTTGCATTTGACAAATTTAGATCTTACTTAATTTTATCAAAAGTCATTGTTTATACTGATCATTCGGCTCTTCGCTACCTTTTAACTAAAACTGATACAAAACCTCGATTAATAAGATGGATTCTATTGTTACAGGAATTCGACTTGGAAATAAAAGATAAGAAAAAGCTGAAAACTTGGCGGCAGATCACCTCTCAAGACTAGAAAACACACAGCCCAAATACCTCGACAAGATAACGATCTATTCCCTGAGGAACAACTCCTAGCCTTAGCAGGTACGACAGCTCATTGGTTTGCTGATTTTACAAATTATTTAGCAGCTCACATAACCCTAAAAGGGCTAACCCATCAGCAAAAGAAGCGATTCTTTGCTAATGTGAAGAACTACTTTTGGGAAGATCCTTTTCTTTTTCAAATTTGTGCAGATCAGGTTATACGAAGATATGTTGATGACACAGAAGCATATCAAATTTTAAATCACTGCCACTCAGGGCCCACAGGAGGACATCACAGCGGAACTAGAACTGCTCATAATGCTGCTCATAAGGTACTCGAATCGGGCTTTTACTAGGCTACACTTTTCAGAGATGCCAACAGGTATGTGACCTTTTGTGATAAATGCCAACGAACAGGTAATATCTCTCAGCATAATGAAATACCTCAGAACTATATACTTTCATGTGAAATATTTGATGTATGGGGTATCGATTTCATGGGTCCATTCCCTAATTCATTTGGGAATAAATACATATTAGTAGCAGTAGATTATATGTCAAAATGGGTAGAAGCTCAAGCTTTACCTACGAATGATGCTAGAATGGTAGTACGTTTTTTGAAAAAAACTTAATGATAGTACATTTTTTGAAAAAAACTTTCTCTCGATTTGGAACACCTAGGATAATCATTAGTGATAGGGGCACACATTTTTGCAATACCCAATTTGAAAAGGTCTTGAAAAGGTATGGAGTACATCATAGAACAGCCACCCCTTATCATCCATAAACCAGTGGTCAAGTTGAAGTGGCCAATAGGGAGCTAAAACGCATTCTAGAGAAAACCATAGAAACAAATAGGAAAGACTGGTCAAGAAAGTTAGATGATGCATTATGGGCTTATAGAACTACTTTTAAAACACGGCCTCTGTCGAAGTCACACGGGCGTGGCACATGGGCGTGTTTTAATCGTGAGAAAGGGGAATTTCACTCAAATTGGGATGCTTAGAGGCTAAGAAAGGCCCCCCAAAAGCTCTATATAAAGACCCCATGAAGCAACAACTAAATATATTTTTATACTTTTTAGATACGAATAGAAGCAAGGGATTACTCCAAAGGAGAAAGCCGATTGATTCATCTCAGAAGTTGGAATTCTGCAGCAACATAGAGGATCTCCCTAAATTCCTTCAGGGGTTTTTGGTTTCTTTTATGTTTTATTATTTTATATCTTCTGTGATGTTTCTTTTCTTTATCATGAACTAAACCTCTCAAATACTTGAGGGGGATAAAACCTAAGATAGATCTTGTTATTTATTCTTGATTTATTTGATAAATACTTGAATTGTTCTTAATTATGCATTCTTCATTCTTGATTTAATAATCCTAGGCATTACTTCAAGAACTAGATGTGCTTAGAGTAGAGGAGCAAAAGTCCCTGTGATAAGAGTAGATCTACCATAATTAAGCGGAGTTGCATGCAACCCTAGACATAAGGCAACAGAAATCTATCAGATTAGGGTCAAACCTAATATGGGGAGCCATAGATCGAATTAATGCAACCTAGGGAGTTAATTAATAAGGGAACTTTAATTAACAACTTAGGCCTAGTTGCTTTACACCTCGACGGAGGGTTTAGCATAAGTTAGGGATCTCTACGGATCAAGTCAAGTAAAGAAATCATATAGTTTAAGAAAATAATAACAAGTGAAGTCTAGGTGGATTCTCCCTTGAGTATTGCCCATATCAATCAGCTTTTCCCTAAAAGTTTTCCCAATTTACTCTTTAAACTTTCTTAGTTAGTTTTAGAATTAGTTTAAACAACCCTCTTTTATTTAGGCTAGATAATAGAAAGAAAGTAAGTACTAGTACTTTTGGTTCCCTTGGGTATGATAACTCGGTCTTGCCACTAAGCTATACTACTGTTCGACAGGTGCGCTTGCCTCAACGTCGTGATATTAGTTAGTTTTGGTGTGATCAAGTTCTTTATAAATTTTATTACTTCATATCACGTATATCAACGGCCTTAAGGGATTAATTTGAGGATATAAATAATTGGTGCTTTGGTATTTTGGATTTAAATGTGAAATTGTGTAAAGTAGAGGGCAAATGGAAAATTTTAATACGATCTATACATTTGGTTAGAATGAAATATTTGCTGTTCTGTGTTGTTTTTTTTGTTAAAATACCAAAAGCTTGCATAGGAATTGTAAGTATTCGGTCAGGAGAAATGGAAATGAAATTATTGTAATTTGATTGTTGAGTATTTGGGACTATTTTGCGAATGTAGTATATTATGGAGGGAAAATTTATAAATTATGCAATTATATGATTGTAATTAAATTAAGTATAATTTAATCCAACGAATTGAAATTCATTACCTTTTTAGATCAAGAGTCAAGAAGATTGGAGGTGGATAAGGGAAAAAAAAACTAAAACCGTAGAATAGTCGATCGTAACTGTCCGATTAAAGCTAAGGTAAGTTTTGAGCAATTTAAGACTTTGATTACTATGTGTGCCTAGTGTACAAATAGCTTATGAAATGTAAATTCTATATGCGTGTGAATGTTGAGTAGATGATGTATTATTGAGCTGATGACATTGTATTGATGTGCTCTTATCGATTTTGGATGCACTATGTGTGCGTATATGCATGAATGAAGAGGCACTATGTGTGCGAATGGGGCAAGCACTATGTGTGCGAATGTTTTAACCGAGCACTGTGTGTGAGGATTCGGTCGTTTGGGCACTATGTATGCGAAATGATTAAATGAATGTGATTGTAGAAAGGAATGAATGAAATGTGTATGGAATTTATATGTTTGTGTCTATTTCTAAAGGTCATTGTATAATGTCTTGGAAGAAGAAATATGAGTATGTGGTTATATGGTATCATGAACGAATAAAGTATGCAAATTAGACTTTAATGAAGTTCTGTTGTGATTTATTTATTGAGTAGTAAACCTTATGTTTGAGTTAAACCATCTTGGTGGTTACTGCGTGATTATAAAAGGGATCATGCACATGTTGAAATTAAGAAGTATTCAATTCGGTGAGTTTATAGTATCCATTTACAAATAAACTTTGAATATGTTTATAATGATCATTGACATGAGGACAAAGGTTTATATTAAAAATAGATAGTTGTAAAATTTTATGAAATGAAATGCTATATATGAATCTAGCCGTGGTTGACTTATATATGTTATTCAAGTTATTTTATTGAATTGCTTATAACTTACTGAGATAATATCTCATTTAGATTGTCTTTCTTATTCTTATTTAGTTTCAAAAAAGTTCGTGCAAGCTCGAGATCTTTATCGAAGTCATCGCACTATCTACAGTATCTTAGTATCTTGTTAAAAGTTCAATCGAATACTATGGTATGTATAGACTACACTTTGTTTTGTTTGAATTGGTGATGTATGTACATAAAGCCATGCGAAAATGGCTTGACCCCCTTATGTACAAATTCGGTTATATGTAGTCATGGTACAATATCTTTTGGATAAGAGATTCAAAGTATAAGCATGAATGTTATTTTGGTTACATGGTTTAATCTAGTAAATGAATTGAGAACTTCATAGTTAATTTATTTAGTAAACTTGATTTAAAAACATGTTGTACATCTGAATGATTTACTAAATTGACTTGATGATTGAGTTGATTATATATATAGTACGGGATGTGTATATTTTGGTTGGTAAATAGTATGCTTTGTTTTGAGAAATGAATGAACTACACCTTTCTTGCTCATTTATGCTTTCGGTTTTGATAATTGGCATGACCAAATGAATAGTAATGTACAAATGGTATTACATATTTATGCATGTTTTGATATGTAATAAGTGTTAATTGTGGAGTTTGCAAATATGTTATATCTACCCTAGGATTTTGTTAACGTACTAAATTGAAGTGTTTTAGTTATTTAGAAAAAAAAATACTTATATATATGTATCCTTAATTTTATGCGCATAATAACTTGTGCTATTGAGAAGCGAAAATTTTCTTTTATGTATGTTTAAGATTAGTTTAAATGATTTTCTTGTTAAATGCATCAAATAAATTATGTGATTAAAATTGTGTTTGACCTGTAATACCTCTCGACCTATTCCGGCGACGGATACGGGTTAGGGGTGTTACAATACCAAGCTTATCACACAACCAATTACAAATAACACAATAACACATATGTCAAGCCCCGATCAGAGTCACAATTACCCTCAGTAAAGCCTAGTCGAGGGTTGGAACACACAGGGCCACAATTACAATTAAGTTTGACCTAAAAACATTATTGGCAAGATAAGGCCACACGCTCGTGTGCCCCAACCATGTGGGACAATCCAGGTTGTGTGGGGGCCCAAACGCCCATGTGAAGGGTGGCACACGGCCGTGTGACAGAGGCCCATGCCCATGTGAAGTAGGGACACGGCCATGTGTAACTCATTGTCCAATTTCGCTAAAATAGAGTGCAAGGTAGACACGGCCGTGTGAAGGTCTCACACACCCGTATGCCCACTAGACAAGATCGTGTGTTTCGAAACACACGTTCATGTGGGATCCCTAATCCCCAAATCAGCCACACGATCATGTGGCTAGGTTGTATGACTCCGAATCCTAAATCCCTAATTCCCAAATCAATACGCCCGTGTGCTCAAGGGACACAATCATGTGAATTCTGTTAAAATCCCCAAATCAGTCACACGACCGTGTGTAAAGAAACACACACCCGTGTGGAATCCTTAATCAACTATACGGCTGTGTGGCACTCAAAATTGACCGAAAACTTAGTTCCCAAATCCACACTATCGTGTGCCTCGGCACACGCCCGTGTAGTCGTCGGGGAAATCACAAAACCACCCCAAAATAGCCCCAAAACTACCGTTTCAGCCACTGATTCCGCCCCTAACCTTAACCCCATCAAGAGTACCTTAGAATATGGAGTTTTCCTCTCTCTTACAACGACTAAAGACCCAAAACAAAAGGGTTATCGCTCAGTCGAAAAAGCCGAATAGAACTTTTGCAAAATTAAATAAACAATAAAGTAGCGTAGTTAAAGTTCGAATCCCACACCTGTTTTGATGACGAAGAAGGTGACTGAGGAGGGAAGTTCCAGAATTCGTAGTTAAAATCGTATTTCAAAGCAGAGACGAACAAAAAGAAAGAAAACTTAGAAAAGACAGAAAAAGAACGTGCAAAGCAAAATAGCAACTCCCCCAAAATAAAATAATAATAAAAAGCGTACATATTAAATAAATAAATAGCTAGAATACTTTCTTTAAGCCAGAGAAAATAACATGTTTCTAAAACTCATTCATAAGACTTGAAACCCACAACCTTGAGATTCACCAACACTTACTCAACCACCAAACCAGCAAGCCTATTCTATTACTTAAATGCACAACTTAATATATATGCGCAACCTCCTCAATGTCCCTATGCTCAAGACCCAATACTTCTAGACTCAAAATTCAGGGCGTTACAAGTAGTTTAATATAAATATATAATTATTATTTAACATCTATAATTAATATAAATAAATTTTATAATATAATATAATATATATTCAAGTCGGGTTGGCTAAAATTTTTTTACCCAAAGCCTAACCCATGTAGAAAAGAAACATTAAATCTGAATTCAATTTTTATACATTTTATTTTTATCTAAAACTCTCACATTTTTTGACAAAGTCTTTAAATTTAGACGGGTGGCACCCCTCTAAGTAATTGAGAGCTCAATAATCACCTTTTCAAGCTTTAGTTCTTTGTTCCTGAAAAGAGCTTCATGGACCGATAAAGCCTTTGCAAATAAGGATTCATGGGACTAGAAATTTTCCCAAAAGAGCCTTAAAAAACCTCATTTGTCTTGAACAATAGTAGCATAGCCTATGGACTTTTCAACTTGAAATATAGCTGCATCGAGATTGCATTTAACCTAACCAACATCATGGACCATCCATACAACTGATGAAACAAGGGCCTGATAGGAAGGAGTTGACATTCGTTTGATACATACCCTTGAATCTCTCTATGTCTATAAGAAGTTACCAATGAAATTTGTCGTAACCATTTTTTTGAAAAAAACGGCGGTCGACTTGAAAATGTAAACAAAAAAAAACGGGAGTCGCTACCAATCCTTTTTTGTTAAGATGTGATCGGGTCACCTCGAAAAGCGGTTGTTTTTAATAAATAGTTCGATTTATCAAAACAACGATTTGGTCTACGAAAATTAGAAAGATGGGTTCGGGAGTCGGTTACGCACGAGGAAGGATTAGCACCCCCAATACGCCCAAAATTGGTACCTTGTTGATTAATTAGTGTCTTAATGACGAAGATTTTAAAACTTGAAATAATTTAAAATACGATCCCTCCTTTCATCAAAGAATGCTTGAATGAATTGAAACGAACGTTAAAGACCCTCTCGTCTCGAGGTAATAAAATGTCATATCCAGTAAGTTAGGACACAACATCTTGAACCTTTGAGAACGAGCTTGCCTTTTATTTGAAAATCATGCATTTTAAAAGGATATTCGATTGTTTAGGTTGAACGAGGAAAGTCGAAACCCAGTGAGTTAGGGCATGATTCCTTGATCTTCCAAATGCCGAATATTGCCTTTATTAAAAAAAATCTTATCTCGAAGAGACAAGATGTCGTGGCCAGTAAGTTAGGGCACAACACCTCGGACCTCTGAGGATAAGCATCTTATTCAAAAACCCGTGTTGCAATTTAAAAGAATATTCCGTTATTAGGTTAAATGAGAAAAAATCGAAACCCAGTAAGTTAGGGCACGATTTTCCCGGATTGCCAAATACGGAATATTGCTTTTATGAAAGAGTTATTTTTATGTCGGGTAAAAGTTAATAAAATCATAAATTTGTAAAGAAATGCAAAAGTAAGTTACGAAGATAATATATGCAAATAAAAATAAATGCATTAATAAAAAATAATATAAAAGACAAGAATAAACAAAATAACGAGCGCGAACTAATTACAGATTAGAAATAATGAAAAAAAATAATAAAAACTACATAATTAAATTGTACGCATAAATAATAAATAACAAATAAATAAAAAACAATGATAAAAATTAATGAAAGATATTAAAATAAAATATTAAAATATTAAGATAATAACAATTATAATGTTAATAATGATAATAATAATAATAATTATAATGAAAAGAATATAATAAAATAATAGGCTAATAATATAATAATAATAGAAAATAATATGTACATAAAAGAAATATATTTATATATATGTATATGTATTAATAATGGTAAAAGGAAAATAACAATGATATACTAATATAAAAACATCAAAATTGTAATAATAAAATATAGTAGTTGATATAATATTAAAATAGTACTAAATATAATATGATGATAATAATAATATATATAATAATTATAATAATAAAGTACGAAAACTAAATAGAATATACTAATAGTATAAAAAAAGTAGTAAATAAAGAATATAATAATAATGTTAAAAAACAATAACAATAATAAATAGTAATATAATATATAAGAAATAGTAATAATAACACCATAGTAGAAAAAAAAGAAACAGTAATATTAGTAATAATACTACACTACTTATTTTGAAAATACATTAAAAATAATAAAAATAATAAAAATAATAAAAGTAATAGAAAAAGGACTAAAATCGAAATAAAAATATAATTCTGGGGCCAAATCAGAAATAAAAGGAAGGTAATGGACTTACTGAACTCGCGAAAAACAGGGGAGGACCAAAAGAGCAATAAACCCTTCCCCCCGAAACGCACAGCAACAGGGAGGATCAAATTACAAACCAAAATAAATTAACGAGCCAAATTAAGAACAAATAAAACTGGATTGCAAAACAAAGAAAAAGCGGAAGGGCTAAAAGCGCAATTATCCCATCCGCTTAAAAACACGCAGATCCTAGGCCGAACGGGTCGGGACGGGTTTGGTCTTCATCAAAACGACGTCGTTTTGGGGCTTAAAGACGTCAGCCAAAATGGCACAGTTCTGATTTAGTATATAAGACAAGTTTTTTTTTGTAAACTCTCATTCTTCCTTCATTTTAAACAAAAAAAATTCAAAAAAAGCTCTGAGCTCCCCCTCTCTCTACAAGTCCGGTCACCGGATCGACAGAAAGCCACCGCAGCTCCGTCGCCGGCGATCGCCGTGCACGGAGGCCGCCGGTCTAAAAGGTGGTTTTTTTCACGCGTTTTTAAAGGCAAACTCCTTTTTCCCCTTGTATTTGTTAAATATATGTAAGAAGATTCAAGATAGGAAAAAAAAAAAAATAATAATGTAAATTTGAAATCACCTCCTAGGTTTTCGATTTTTAGTTTTGGTGTTTTGATTCTCTGGTTTGTTGCTGCTCTCCTGTTTTGGTATTACTGGGATCGCTGTTTTTTGCTGGTTTTAAAATTTGGTGTTTGTATTCGTAGAAAATAATTGCCGAGCTTTACAATGTATTTGATTTGGGTTTTATAACCTTTCTTACAAGTATTTTTTTATTATACTGTCATTTCTTCATTTATTCCTTGCAGGTGCAACTTGGGGCGCAAGGGCGGTGCTGACACGATAGAGGCGGTGGAGCAGTGGCAAAGTCGACTGGTTAGAGGGTAAAAGCTAGGGTTTCGTTTTAGTGGGTCATGGGTAGTTGGGCCTAAGTTTGGGCTAGGTCTTGGTGTTGGATCGGGTATGATTGGTTATTGGGTTGCAGTTTAGTATGGGTTTAATATTTTGGGTTATCTAATTTGTAATGGGTCGGGCAAAAATTGGTATGTACAGCTGCCCATCTTTGCTGGTTGTTGTGTAACAAGAACAAAGCAAAGACTTTTAAGAAAGACCAATTTTGCCCGGTGAGTCTCAGCTTGTTTGGTGTTCTTTTTCTTCAGGTAGCCTTGTTCCAATCCACCGCCTCTTGTTGCTTTGATCCACTCTACCGCGTCTTCGGGGAAATAAGACTTGTAGCTTTGATTTGCTCCAATGCCCTTTCAAAGAGAAGAGATTTTTAGCCTCGATCTTTTCTACTTGGAACTTCAAAGACATAAGGATTTTAGGGAGAAAGGATTTGTAGCTTCGACCTTGTCCGTTGGAATTTTGAGGGTGATAAGAATTCAGGGAGAAGAGATTGTAGCTTCGATCTTCCCTACTGAAGCTTTAATGTAATTTCAATTTGCTCTGCTGTATCTTCAGAGAGACGAGATTTGCAATTTTCAGCCTATTCCACTGCTGGTCAGGGAGATAGGATGGTGGCTTAAATCATGTTCCACTACTGGTTAGGGAGACATTATTTGTGATCTTCAACCTATTTCATTGTTGGCCAGGGCAATCGGAGGGTAGCTTAAATCATGTTCCACTACTAGTTAGGACGACATGATTTGCCTTCGATCTTGCCCCAGTACTGGTTAGGGCGATAAGATCTACAATTTTCAACCTATTCTACTGCTGGTCAGGGCAATAGGATGGTGGCTTAAATCATGTTCCACTATTGGTTAGAGAGAGAAGATTTGCCTTCGATCTTGTCCCACTACTGGTTAGGGCGACAAGATCTACAATTTTCAACCCATTCCACTGTTGGTCAGGGCAATAGGATGGTGGCTTTAATCATGTTCCCTACTGGTTAGAGAGTGATACTCGCAATATTAAGTAATAAAATTTATAAAAACTGATCACACCAAAAACTAACTAATATCATGATTTTAAAGGCAAGTGCACCTATCGAACAGTAGTATGTTTAGCGGCAAGACCGAGTTATCGTACCCAAGAGAACCAAAAGTACTAATACTTACTTCCTTTCTATTATCTAGCCTAAAAATAAAAGAGGATTGGTTGAAACTAATTCTAAAACTAACTAAAAGTGCACAAAAAGTAAATTTGGGAAAACTTTAGGGAAAAGCTGATTGATATGAGCAATACTTAAGGGAGAATCCACTAGACTTCACTTGTTATTAACTTCTTGAACTAGACAATTTCTTTACTTGACTTAATCCGTAGAGATCCCTAACTTATGTTAATACCTCCGTCGAGGATAAGAACAACTAATCCTAGGTGGTTAATTAAAGTTTCTTTATTAATTAACACCCCTAGGTTGCATTAATTCGATCTATGGATCCCCCTATTAGGTTTGACCCTAATCCGGCAGATTTATGTCGCCCTATGTCTAGGGTTGCATGCAACTCCGCTTAATTATGGTAGATCTACTCTTAAAAACAGGAACTTTTGCTCCTCTGCCTAAGCACATCAGTTTCTTGAAGTAATACTTAGGATTATTAAATCAAGAATGAAGAACACATAATTAAGAACAATTCAAGTATTTATCATATAATTGAAGAATAAATAATAACAAGACCTATCTTAGGGTGCATCCCTCTCAAGTATTTGAGGGGTTTAGTTCATAAATAATAAAGAAAACATCTCAGAAGAAATAAGATAACAAAACATAAAGAACCCAAAAACCCCTGAAGGAATTTAGGGAGATTTTTTGTCTTGATGTAGAACTCTGGATCCTGGGATGAATCAATCGGCTTTCCTTGGAGAAATCCCTTGCTTTCACTCCTTGTGTTGGCAGAATTATAGTGCTCCTTCTTGAGAGAAAATAGTATATCTTTAGAGTTGCCTCCTGGGGTCTTTATATACAGTTTAGAATGGCTTTCTTAGCCCCTAAGTATCCAAATCTGAGTGAAATTGTACTTCCTCACGACAGGGACACGCCCGTGTGCCACGCCTGTGTGGTTTCGATAAGGGCCGTGTGTAGGCCTGTTGATGGTGGCACGACCGTGTGGCTTGGCCGTGTGGCTTGGCCGTGCTTGTCGGGGTTGGGCCGTGTAGACTTCATGTGGCACGACTGTGTGGCACGGCCTTGTGGCGACTTCTTGGGCCGTGTCATTTTCACACTTTGGCCTATTTTCCTCGTTTTTGGCCCGTTTTTCGTTCTTTTCTCTTCCCTATGCTCTTCTGAGTGTACAACATGAAATAGAAAGGTTAAGAGCACCAATTCTCACAAAATCAACAATAATTCATCCAGAAATTAGGCTAAATGTGAGGTAAAAATATGTATAATTTATCGTTTATCAAATACCCCCACACTTAAGCCTTTGCTTGTCCTCAAGCAAAATCTCAATCCTTAATTAAGAATCATTCTTCTTGATTTACAATCTTTATCGATAAAATTTCAAATTAATTCGCAGGTATTCATACAATGAAAATTCAATCAGAAGAACGTTAAAGATTCAATCACTCTAAGTTGAGAATTTTATCATTGAAACATAAGTTTCTTCCCTCCTCCTAAGTAATTATCTCTCCATCTTAATTAACAGAAGTTGACATCCTCACTAAGGATTCACTCTATCCACTCAAAGTGTTTAGGGTTCAAGATTTAAGAACTCTCTAGTCAACCTGAAAAGTTATTACCATAGGCTTGCAAGAAAATCAAATCTCCACCACTGTAGGTTGATATGATACATCGATCAAAAGGTCTTTACATGGTTGTAACGGGGTTTGGTTAGGGGTGTTGTTACAGGCTGCAAAAAAGGGTTAGAATCGAGATTGAACTGAAAAATTATCTAGCTAGAAAATTTTTTATCACTAGAACATATTCTTCGGGCTAATTCTTATGATAATATCATTTCCTCCTTGGTAGCCTTTAAATAGAAATATGCAAAAACTATTTGAGCTATTATAGATTACAACTTAATTAATACATACATTTTTTTAAAGAACAATTCAAATATAATACAATAAATTGGATAAAATTTTACATTCTAGAAAAGAGAATAAAGCTAGATGAAAATTTCAACTCAAATCTCAACAAAAATAGGGGTCAAAATAATTGAATGGAATTCAACAAAAAATGGGTGAAAGGTTAATATTAGAGGTAAGTCAAAGAAAAGGTTGTTAGGCTCAATGGGGTTCACTAGGGGTTAATTTATGGAGGTAGGCTTTTGTGGAGTAAGTTGGTTAAATCCTAGGTGCCTTTATCATTTTAGTGTATCAAATCAATGATGTGGTCTGGACATGTATAATCAAAGCAAGTTCTAGAATAACAAATCAGTATTGACTCACTCAAAGCAATAATAAAAGTGAGCACGACAGAATGTATGCTCAAAAGGCTCAAAAATCTCACCAGAATTGTGGCTTTTGATGTTAATTCTGTGAATTTCAAATCTCAAGATAACACTTAGAATTAAGGAAAATAACTTATGAAAAAAATAGGGTTTTCAAAAATTTTAACTTATCATGCTTGATTCCCAAATGTTTTAAAGTTTAAATAATCAAAGTACAAGCACCTATGTCTTAATTCTCTCATATCAATAAAAATCATAAATCAATCAGAATATATCCCTAATAGGAGATTGAAGATAATGCAAAGAGTGAAAGTCAGAATTTGAGAACAATGCAAAATGTTAGGAAAGTTCAGGGATTTCAAAGAGAGTGTAAAGGCTGAAAATAGATTTCCCCCCACACTTAAGATGTACATTGCCCTCTGATATCCGTGTTCGCGATACTAAGTAATAAAATTTATAAAGAACTTGATCACACCAAAACTAACTAATATCGCGACGCTTTATGGAAAGCGCACCTATCGAACAGTAGTATAGCTTAGTGGCAAGACCGAGTTATCGTACCCAAGGGAACCAAAAGTACTATTACTTACTTTCTTTCTATTATCTAGCCTAAGAATAAAAGAGGGGTTTGTTTAAACTAATTCTAAAACTAAACTAAGAAGACACAAAGAGTAAATTGAGAAAACTTTTAGGGGAAAAGCTGATTGATATGGACAATACTTAAGGGAGAATCCACCTAGACTTCACTTGTACTGGTTCTTGAGCTAGACGATTTATTCACTTGACTTGATCCGTAGAGATCCCTAATTTATGCTAAACCCTCCGTCGAGGTGAAGAGCAACTAGGCCTAAGTTGTTAATTAAAGTTCCTTTATCAATTAACTTCTTAGGTTGCATTAATTCGATCAATGGTTCCCCATATTAGGTTTGACCCTAATCCGGCAGATTTATGTCGCCCTATGTCTAGGGTTGCATGCAACTCCGCTTAATTATGATAGATCTACTCTTATCACAGGGACTTTTGCTCCTCTGCTCTAAGCACATCTAATTCTTGAAGTAATACCTAGGTTTATTAAATCAAGAATGAAGAATACATAATTAAGAATAACTCAAGTATTTATCATATAACTCAAGAATAAATAATAACAAGATCTGTCTTAGGTTTCATCCCCCTCAAGTATTTGAGGGGTTTAGTTCATAATAAAGAAAGAAAACATCTCAGAAGAAATAAAATAACAAAACATAAAAGAACCCGAAAACCCCTGAAGGAATTTAGGGAGATCCTCTATATTGCTGCAGAATTTCAGCTTCTGGGATGAATCAATCAGCTTCCCTACGAGTAATCCCTACTTCTACTCTCTGTGTTGGCAGCAAAGAATACTTCCCTTTTGTGGGAAATAAGCACCGCCCTAAGAGTTGCCTCCTAGGGTCTTTATATAGAGTTTTGGGGAGCCTTTCTTAGCCTCCAAGTATCCCAATTCGAGTGAAATTCCTCTTCCTCATGACTAGAACACGCCCGTGTGCCACGCCCGTGTGACTTCGACAAAGGCCGTGTGATTTGGCACGGCCGTGTGGCCTGCCCGTGCTTGTCGAGAGCTGGACCGTGTGATCTTCATGTGGCACGGCCGTGTGGCACGGCCGTGTGGTAATTCCTTAGGCCGTGTGATTTGTCATTTTTGGCCCATTTTCCTCATTTTCAGTCCATTTCCTATTCTTTTCTCTTCCCTATGCTCTCTTGAGTATAAGATATGAAAATTAAGGATTAAGAGCACCAATTCTCACTAAATTGATAATAATTCATCCAAAATATAGGCTAAACATGAGGTAAAAATATGTATAAATTAGCATTTATCAAATACCCCCACACTTAAACCTTTGCTTGTCCTCAAGCAAAATCTCAATCCCTAAATAAGAATTATTCCTCTCAACTTACAATCTTTATCAATAATGTTTCAAACTAGTCCACAGGTAATCATACAATGAGTAATTCAATCAGAAGAATATTAAAGACTCAATCACTCTAAGTTGAGAATTTTATCATTGAAAACATAAGTCTCTTCCTTCTTTCTAAGTAGTTATCTCTCCATCTTAATTAACAGGAGTTGACATCCTCACTAAAGGTTCACTCTATCCACTCGAAGTGTTTAGGGTTCAAAATTTAAGCACTCCTTAATCAACATGAAAAGTTATTACCATAAGCTTGCAAGAAAATCAAATCTCCACCACTATAGTTTGATATGATACATTGATCAAAAGGTCTTTTAATGGTTGTAACGGGGCTTGGTTAGGGGTGTTGTCACAGGCTGCAAAAAGAAGGTTAGAATCAAGATTGAACTGAAAAATTATCTAGCTAGAAAAAATCTCCATCAATGGTACATATTTCTCAGCTAATTCTTAGGATACTATCATTTCTGCCTTGGTAGCCTTAAAATAGAAATATGCAAAAATTTACCGAACTATTTACAATTTACAATCGAATTTTACTGTATGTACTCTTTTCTTTTCTTTTCTCTTTTTTTTTTAAGAACAACTCAAGTAATACAATAAATTGAATAAAACTTTACAATCTGGAAAAGAGAAAAAAAAAACTAGATGAAAAATTCAACTCAAATCTCGACAAAAATAGGGATCAAAATAATTGAATGACATTCAACAAAAATGGGTTATTGGTTAATAATTAGAGGGTGAGTCAAGGAAAAGGTTGTTAGGCTCAATGGGGTTTACTAGGGGTTAATTCATGGAGGTAGGCTTTTTGTGGAGTAAGTGGGTTAAATCCTAGGTGCCTTTATCATTTCGGTATATCAAATCAATGATGTGGTCTCGACATGTATAATCGAACAAGTTCTAGAATAACAATTCAGTATTGACTCACTCAAAGCAATAATAAAAGTGAGCATGAAAGAATGTATGCTCAAAAAGGGCTCAAGATCTCACCAGAATTATGGCTTTTGATGTCAATCCTGTGAATTTCAAATCTCAAGATAATACTTAAAATTAGGGAAAATAACTTATGCAAAAATTGGGGGTTCTCAAAAATTTCAACTTATCATGCTTGATTCCCTAATGTTTTAAAGTTTGAATAATCAAAGTACAAGCACCTATATCTTAATTCTCAACATATCGATAGAAATCATAAATTAATCAGAATAAATTCCTAATAGGAGATTGAGAATTAGTTAAGAACAATGCATGAAGTACAATTTCAGGGATTTTCACAGATAGTGTAAAGATTTCAAGTAAGCTTCCCCCCACACTTAAGATGTACATTGCCCTCAATGTACAAAGATACATAAATAGCAAGAGAAGTATAATATCATAAGATAGGGAGAGAATTGAAACTTCCTGAATTTAGGATGAATTTATGAGGAAGAGTCGACAATTGTGGCAGGGTGTTCCCATTTCCATTTGAATATGAGCTGTAGAGCTCCTTTTTGAAACGTATGGGAGAATAGAGGCACACGCCCGTGTGGCTCGGGGTTAGCCCGTGTTGGCCATATTGCACGGCCGTGGAGAACTTGTTCGCTTTTTCGCACGGTCGTGTAGGTAGTCACACGGCCGTGTCTGATTTGACAGTGTTGGCCATGGCTTGGGGACACGGGCGTGTGGCGTTGTGCGAGCCCGTGTTGATACTGCATGGTTGCCACGGCCCTGTTGCATGACTGTGGAGATTTGTCGACCTCCCGTGCTTTTGGGAAAAATTTACTCTGTTTGTACACGGTCTGAGTGCACGACCGTGTCTCTATTTTAAGATGTACACGGCCTTAGGCACGCCCGTGTTCCAGGCCGTGTGGTCCTAATTTCCTGCATCAAAGGTGTTAGTTGCTGTATAAAAAGACTGAAAACAAAATAGAAGAAAAGTTACTATGTTAGTGCTCGAGTTGCCTCCCGAGAAGCGCTTATTTATAGTCTAAGCTCGACTTTGCTCGAGCTTGTACGTTCACGGTGGTTTGAAGAGTTGATACTCTTCTATCCTGCTTACAATTTCATTATCAACGTAAGATTTGAGTCGAGTGTGATTTACCTTAAAAGTGCCGAGTGACTCATGTTTTATCTCGACTGTACCATAGGGAAAGATTTTCATTACTGTGAAGTAAGGTGTGTCACTTGTATGCTCTTTTGAATTCAAGATTCGAGGATCGTCTTCCCCTAAGATTACCTTATCCCCTACCTTGAGTTGATTCGTTTGTACCTGGGGTTCGTCTTGGTGATGCTCTGGGTTGGTGTGACCTGTTTTGGGTTTTTCATAATAGTTCAGCCACTCATCTAGTTCCTCGATCTGAAGCGTTCGCTTTTCAGGTGCATCTCCCTTGGATGGACTTGTTTGTGATTGGGTTGCCTTTATGTAGAGTGTATCCTGCACAGAAGGTTGGGTGGTGAGATTATTCTTTTTACAAGGACTCGTAACTATATTATTACCAACAATCGTAATCGAGTTTCGAGCTTGTAAGGTAACTTGGTCATCACCCACACGTAGTGTAAGTTTACCTGCTCCTAAATCAATTATTGTTCTTGCAGTTGCTAAAAAGGGTCGCCCTAGAATTAAGGGTACATTGCTATCCGCAACAATGTCTAAAACAACAAAGTCAACTGGGAATATAAATTTATCAATTTTGACGAGCACATCTTCAACTATTCCTTTAGGAGACCTAATAGTTTTATCAGCCAGTTGAATGCTCATCTTAGTTTGCTTAGGTTTTCCAAGACCTAGTTGTTTAAACAGTGTATAAGGCATGACATTTATACTAGCCCCTAAATCAGCTAAAGCATTTTTTATGTCTAGGCTACCAAATAAACAAGGAATAGTAAAACTCCCTGGATCTTTCAGTTTGGTTGGTAATTTATTTTGAAGAATAGCTGAGTAGATTGCATTTAATTCCACATGAGATTTCTCCTCTAGCTTCCGCTTGTTTGTCAAGAGTTCTTTTAAGAATTTAACCGCGTCTGGCATCTGCAAAATTGCTTCAACAAATGGTAAGTTAATATGTAATTTTTTTAAGAGTTTAAGAAACTTACCGAATTGTTCATCTGTGCGGTCTTTCTGAAGCGCTCTTGGGTATGGGATACGAGGCTTGTGTTCGTTGATGTCTGGCTTGTTCCTGCTTACCCCTACTTTACCTTTATTCACCTCAAGCTCCTTGTTTGAGTTGTCTTTGATTAAAACCTCCTCATCTATTGTGCTCACGGCATGAATTTGTTCTTTTGGATTGGTCTCAGTGTTACTTGGAAATCCACCTTGTGGTCTTTCTGAAATTAGCTTAGCAAGCTGGCCTATTTGAGTTTCAAGTCCTTGAATAGATGCTTGCTGGTTCCTTAGTGCCGTTTCGGTATTTTGGAAACGAGTTTCTGATATAGCAATAAATTTGGTGAACATCTCTTCCAAGTTCAGTTTTTTCTCCTGTTGTGGTGGTGGCTGCTGAAATACTGGAGGCTGTTGTCTTTGATTTCCTTGTCCTCCCCATGAAAAATTTGGGTGATTTCTCCAACCTGCATTATAAGTGTTACTAAAAGGATTATTTTGAGGTCAAGAATTATTACCCATATAATTGGCATGTTCGGCTTCTATGTTGTGTAGATGGTCTGAATTAAACGTATTTCCTGGAGCTGCATCACATTGCATCACTGGTTGAGCCTACGTAGAACCAACAAAATTATCAAATTTCTTATTTAAAAGTTCTACTTGGTTAGTGAGCATAGTAACAGCATCAATATTATAAACTCCTGCGGCTTTCGTCGGCTTTGTCCTCATGACTTGCCACTGATAGTTATTCAATGATATCTCCTCAATAAATTCGTAAGCTGCGTCAGGTGTTTTATTATTGATGGTTCCGCCTGTGGCTGCATCGATCATTTGTCTGGTTGACGGATTTAAACCGTTGTGGAAGGTTTGAACTTGTAGCCACAAAGGTAATCCATGATGAGGACACCTTCTCAAAAGATCTTTGTATCTCTCCCATGCATCGTAAAGTGTTTCTAAATCCATCTGCACAAAAGAAGAAATATCGTTTCGTAATTTGGCTGTTTTAGCTGGAGGAAAATATTTGAGTAAAAATTTTTCGGTCATCTGCTCCCATGTGGTAATTGAGCCTCGTGGTAGAGAATTTAACCACTGTTTGGCTTTATTTCTCAAAGAAAATGGAAATAGCCTCAATCGAATGGCATCATCAGAAACGCCATTTATTTTGAAGGTATCACAAAGTTCTAAAAAATTGGCTATGTGTGAGTTTGGATCTTCATCCTGTAAACCATCAAACTGTACCAATTGCTGTATCATCTGAATGGTGTTAGGTTTTATCTCAAAATTATTAGCAGCAATAGTTGGTCTAAGAATGCTAGTTTGGGTACCAGCCAAACTAGGTTTAGCATAATCATACATAGTGCGCGGAGCTTCTTCTTGAATTGCTGGTGGCGCGACTATTGCGGGAGGTGGTAGAACATCTTGATTTGCTTCCATCTCTTCTGTAGGTTCTGGCTCTAGATCAGGTTCTTGTTCAGGATAATGTAGACTGCGTCTAATTTCTCTGTGATTTCTGCGAACTGTTGCTTCTAGATCTTCGTTGAACAGTAGTGGTCCTGTTGGATTGTTTCTAGTCATAAACTAAAAATACCTAAAAAGAAAAAGCAAAGAAAACTCAAAAATTTAAAAGAAAAGAAAAATAAAAATAAAAATAAGTTAAATTGAAAATAAAAATAAAAGAAAAATAAATAAATATAAATATATGGCTAAAGTAATAGAAATCGAGCTTTCGTAATATTTTAGTTCCCCGGCAACGGCGCCAAAAACTTGATATCCGCGTTCGCGATACTAAGTAATAAAATTTATAAAGAACTTGATCACACCAAAACTAACTAATATCGCGACGCTTTAAGGCAAGCGCACCTATCGAACAGTAGTATAGCTTAGTGGCAAGACCAAGTTATCGTACCCAAGGGAACCAAAAGTACTATTACTTACTTTCTTTCTATTATCTAGCCTAAGAATAAAAGAGGGGTTTGTTTAAACTAATTCTAAAACTAAACTAAGAAGACACAAAGAGTAAATTGAGAAAACTTTTAGGGGAAAAGCTGATTGATATGGACAATACTTAAGGGAGAATCCACCTAGACTTCACTTGTACTAGTTCTTGAGCTAGACGATTTATTCACTTGACTTGATCCGTAGAGATCCCTAATTTATGCTAAACCCTCCGTCGAGGTGAAGAGCAACTAGGCCTAAGTTGTTAATTAAAGTTCTTTTATCAATTAACTTCTTAGGTTGCATTAATTCGATCAATGGTTCCCCATATTAGGTTTGACCCTAATCCGGCAGATTTATGTCGCCCTATGTCTAGGGTTGCATGCAACTCCGCTTAATTATGATAGATCTACTCTTATCACAGGGACTTTTGTTCCTCTGCTCTAAGTACATCTAATTCTTGAAGTAATACCTAGGTTTATTAAATCAAGAATGAAGAACACATAATTAAGAACAACTCAAGTATTTATCATATAACTCAAGAATAAATAATAACAAAATCTGTCTTAGGTTTCATCTCCCTCAAGTATTTAAGGGGTTTAGTTCATAATAAAGAAAGAAAACATCTCAGAAGAAATAAAATAACAAAGCATAAAAGAACCCGAAAACCCCTGAAGGAATTTAGGGAGATCCTCTCTATTGCTGCAGAATTTCGGCTTCTGGGATGAATCAATCAGCTTCCCTGCGAGTAATCCCTACTTCCACTCTCTGTGTTGGCAGCAAAGAATACTTCCCTTTTGGGGGAAATAAGCACCGCCCTAAGAGTTGCCTCCTAGGGTCTTTATATAGAGCTTTAGGGAGCCTTTCTTAGCCTCCAAGTATCCCAATTCGAGTGAAATTCCTCTTCCTCACGACTAGAACACGCCCGTGTGCCACGCCCGTGTGACTTCGACAAAGGCCGTGTGATTTGGCATGGCCGTGTGGCCTGCCCGTGCTTGTCGAGAGCTGGACCGTGTGATCTTCATGTGGCACGGTCGTGTGGCACGGCCGTGTGGTAATTCCTTGGGCCGTGTGATTTGTTATTTTTGGCCCATTTTCCTCATTTTCAGTCCATTTCCTATTCTTTTCTCTTCCCTATGCTCTCCTGAGTATAAGATATGAAAAATAAGGATTAAGAGCACCAATTCTCACTAAATTGATAATAATTCATCCAAAATATAGGCTAAACATGAGGTAAAAATATGTATAAATTAGCGTTTATCACCCTCAATGTACAAAGATAACATTAGTAGCAATAAAAGCACAAGATCATAAGATAGGGAAGGGTATGAAACTCTCTGCTTTGGATGGATTAGTAAGACGGAGATTGGAAGAGTTGGCAGTTGTGGCAAGGTGTTCCCATTTTTGTAGAGATTTGAGCTGTAAAGCTCCTTTGAAACTGCGAAAGTATTTATTAGTCGTGGGAAATTTGGATTAAGAGAGATTACTCATTAGGGATTAACCGATATGAGAAATATAAAAAGAAATAAAAGGAAAATAAAAAACTAAGTTCTAAAAAATACCAATATTCAAATAATGAAGACGATAAAATGAATTAAAAATAAAAATAAAAAGGAAAATAAAGGAGAAGAAGTTAGAAGGTGAAAATAGATATCAGTGTTAAGATAAAAATTAAGATAAAAATTAAGATAAAAATAAAGTTAGGAGGAATAGAAATCTCTAATCCTTATGTGGGTCACGCGGTGGCGGTAGGGAAGTGATGTGAATGTGCTGGCATATCTGCTGTAGTGTGGCGTCGATGTGATCGAGGCGCCGGAAGCATTGCTGCTCGAATCTAAATAAACGCTCAGATATGTCAGCATCGGTGGTTACTGCACGAGATGGGTGGCGAGGTGGTGGCGGCTCAGCTGGTGCATCCTCCTCCGGTAGTGGGACATTGTCAGGAATGTCCTCTAGCTCCTTGCCCTCCTGGATGAGGCGATACTGGAAGTGGCTTCCTCCTGACCTGCGCTGGACCATCCTTATATGTAGCATGGTTTGGATGCTCTGGGGGGACATCTAGCCTATCAATGTATATTAGAATGTCTGGGCCGTGGTATTGAGGAGCCCGAAGTGACGGGCTAGCCATGTGATGTAAGGGCCCATGGATATGATGCTCCGGCAGTGACGCTCAGTCTGGTGCTGCATAGCGTACGGGATAAAATAGGCGAGGTCGATGGGGTGCGCGTTCACCATGCACCATTGGAAATAAGCGTCGTGAGTGTTGACGAGGCCTATGCTTTCGCGTCTGCCCTTCAGAGTATGTGCAAGGAGGGCGTGGATGTACCTCAAAGAGGAGACGAGG
Organism: Gossypium stocksii; assembly: GCA_020496765.1. Classification (NCBI taxonomy): domain Eukaryota; kingdom Viridiplantae; phylum Streptophyta; class Magnoliopsida; order Malvales; family Malvaceae; genus Gossypium; species Gossypium stocksii. The sequence continues at coordinate 98,547,767 of CM035628.1, read as the reverse complement.
GCGGTCGCTTTACTGCTACTGGGATTGTATGTCTGACGCCTCGGGACAATTTTATTCCAACAGTCGGCTAGCCTGAGATGGATACGACGGGAGAGGTTGGGGAAGTCTTCTTCTTCCATGAATTTCTTCGTGTAGAGCTTGAGTGCTGAGCTAAATTCTGGTACGCTCAGGTGGCGTACGCGACCTCCTAAGCGGAACTGGACCATTCCGGGATCATCAAACCGGTTCATGACAGTCTGGAGATGGAATGTGGAATAGAACTCGAGTGTGAGCTCCATGTATGTAGGCTCGATGATCTGGAAGAACTGCTCCCAAGGGTCCGTCATGAGTAGGGCTCGAACTGAGTTTGCAAGGTCGACTTGCTCTAACGCTTCCCAGTCGATGCATCGGCCAGTGCTCAATGGGCGTTCCTGTAATATTTGAAATAATTCCTCTTGCGAGGTTTGAGAGAATGTGATGGACGGGTGGCGAACTTCGGAGGTGGGTCTCGAGGAAGAACCACCTGGTCTCTTTCGTTTCTTCGAAGCGGGAACGGCAGCTTTCATACCGCACGATGACATGTTACCTAAAATAAAGTTAGAATTATTAGTTCTAAAAATCGAAGTTAAATTGTAAACTATAATGAAATTAAATGTGTAGATTAAAATGACAATGCCTAAAAAATAAAATGGGGACTAACCAAAATAGTATATACAATCCATTCTAAGAGTTAGCAAAAACAAACAGTATGAGTATGTATTTATACTAAATTAATGAGATAAATGGCAAGCAATTGAGCACTTAAATGGGATGCAATCCTAATATGTTCTCTATCATTCTAGATTATTCATCTTAAAGTAACAAATTCTATGCTTGAAAGTAAAATTTAACTAAATAAAAATGAAATATAAATAAATAAAATTAGAAAAATGAGAAAATAAAACCAAATATAGGGTTGCACGGTCGTGGGTTGAGGTCGAACGGTCGTGGGGGTGCGGTTGCATAGGTGTGTGTCGGCTGTGTGTGAGCGTGGTGGTGGTTTTAAGGTCGGCGGCGGTGTTTATAGTGGTTGTGGAGAGGAGATTTTAGGGTTTGAGTAAAAAAGAAAATGAATAGTGGCTTCCTATTTATAGTTTTTGGGTCACACGGGCATGTCGCATGCCTGTGTGACTCGGGGTTTGCCCGTGTGAATCAAAATTCGATGGTTTTAGCGCGCCTGGTTCGAAGTACATGCCGGTGTTGTTTTCCTGCACGGCCGTTTGGGATTTTGTTTGCTTTTCACACAGTCGTGTGATAGGTTCCACGGCCGTTTGCGATCAGTTTCATTCTTCACACGGCCGTGTAGAAGGGCACACAGCCGTTTCCAAATTGGCAGTGTTGGCCACAGTCTGGGGACACGGGCGTGGGGATTTGTGGAAGCCCGTGTTTAAATTAAAGGGTTGCCACGGCCATGTCGCATGGTCGTGGGGATTTGTCGACAGCCCATGTTTTGGGAAGATTTTCACTCTATTTGTACATGGCCTAGGTGCACGACCATGTCTCTGCTTTAAATGTTCACACGGCCTGAGGCACGCCCTTGTGCCAGGCCGTGTGGTTCTAAATTTCTGCATTTAAAAGGGTTAGTGGATGCATGAAAAATACTAAAAATTTTAAAGAAGTGAAAGTTACTAAGTTAGTGCTCCATGGCTTTCAGGAAATAGTTTCAGCCTTGAGTTGTAGAGTAAGACAAGATCACCTGTTTTGAACTACTTAGGTTGTTTCCGTCTTTTGTCATAACATCGCTTCATGGCTTCCTTATATAGTCGTGAGCTCTCTAGGCATTGCAACGTCATTTTGCTAGTTCATTTAACTGCATTAATCTTTTCTCACCTGTAAGCTTGAAATCAAGGTTTAAGAATTTGATAGCCCAAAATGCTTTATGTTCAAGTTCAAATGGCAGATGACAACTTTTTCCATAAACAAGTTTATAAGGAGATGTACCTATGGGTGTTTTAAAAGCAGTTCTATAAGCCCATAAAGTATCGTCTATCTTTCTTAACCAGTCTTTTCTATTCGTTTCTATTGTTTTCTCTAAGATGCGTTTTAGTTCTCTATTTGTCACTTCGACTTGGCCACTAGTTTGTGGGTGATAAGGTGTAGCTGTTTTATGGTGTACCCCATACCTTTTTAAAACTTTTTCAAACTGGGCATTGCAAAAATGGGTGCCCCTATCACTAACAATTATCCTAGGTGTTCCAAATCGAGAGAAAAGTTTCTTCAAAAGCCGTACTACCATTCTACCATCATTAGTAGGTAAGGCTTAGGCTTCCACCCATTTTGACATATAATCTACCGCTACTTGGATGTACTTATTCCCAAATGAAGTAGGAAATGGACCCATAAAATCAATACCCCATACATCAAATATTTGACATGAAAGTATATAGTTCTGAGGCATTTCATTATGTTGAGAAATATTACATGTTCGCTGACATTTATCACAAGAGGTCATATACCTATTGGCATCCTTGAAAAGTGTAGGCCAGTAAAAACTTGATTCGAGTACCTTATGAGCGGTTCTAGCTCCATTGTGGTGTCCTCCTGTAGGTCCTGAATGGCAGTAATTTAGAATCTGGTATGCTTCTGTTTCTGTAACGCATCTTCAAATAACCTGATCTGCACAAATTTGAAAAAAAAAAGGATCTTCCCAAAAGTAGTTTTTCACATCAGCGAAGAATCGCTTCTTTTGCTGATGGGTTAGCCCTTTTGGGGTTATGTTGGCTGCTAAATAATTTACAAAATCAGCAAACCAAGGAACTGTTGCATCTGCTAAGGATAGGAGTTGTTCTTCAGGAAACAAATCATTTATTTTGTCGAGGTACTTGGGTTACGTGTTTTCTAATCTTGAAAGGTGATCTACTGCCAAGTTTTCAGCTTCCTTCTTGTCCTTTATTTCTAAATCGAACTCCTGTAACAATAGAATCCATCTCATTAATCGAGGTTTTGCATCAGTTTTAGTTAAGAGGTAGTGAAGAGCAGAATGGTCAGTATAAACAATGACTTTCGACAAAATCAAATAGGATCTGAATTTGTCAAATGCAAAAATAACGGCTAGCAATTCTTTTTCTGTGGTAGTATAATTTGCTTGAGCGGCTGTCAAAGTTCTGCTAGTGATAACGACTCACGATATTAAGTAATAAAATTTATAAAACTGATCACACCAAAACTAACTAATATCACGATAGTAAAGGCAAGCGCACCTATCGAACAGTAGTATAGTTTAGCGGCAAGACCGAGTTATCATACCCAAGGGAACTAAAAGTACTCATACTTGCTTCCTTTCTATTATCTAGCCTAAAAATAAAAGAAGTTTGTTTGAAACTAATTCCAAAACTAACTAAAAGTGTAAAAAAGTAAATTGGGGAAAACTTTAGGGAAAAGCTGATTGATATAAACAATACTTAAGGGAGAATCCTCCTAGACTTCACTTGTTATTGGTTCTTGAGCTAGACGATTTATTCACTTGACTTGATCCGTAGAGATCCCTAATTTATGCTAAACCCTCTGTCGAGGCGAAAAGCAACTAGGCCTAGGTTGTTAACTAAAGTTTCTTTATTAATTAACACCTTAGGTTGCATTAATTCGATCTATGGTTCACCATATTAGGTTTGACCCTAATCCGGTAGATTTATGTCGCCCTATGTCTAGGGTTACATGCAACTTCACTTAATTATAGTAGATCTACTCTTATCACAGGGACTTTTGCTCCTCTGCTTTAAGCACATCCGTTTCTTGAATTAATACCTAGGCTTATTAACACAAGAATTAAGCACACATAATTAAGAACAACTCAAGTATTTATCATATAACTCAAGAATAAATAATAACAAGATTCATCTTAGGTTTCATCCCCCTCAAGTATTTGAGGGGTTTAGTTCATAATAAAAAAAGAAAACATCTCAGAAGAATTAAAATAATAAAAACATAAAGAACCCGAAAACCCCTGAAGGAATTTAGAGAGATCCTCAGTCTTGATGTAGAACTCTAGCTTCTGGGATGAATCAATAGGCTTCCCTTAAATTAATTCCTTGCTTCCACTCCTTGTGTTGGCCGAAAGATTGTGCTCTTTTTTGGGAGAAAAGAGTACATCTTTAGAGTTGCCTCTTAGTGTCTTTATATAGAGTTTAGAATGGCTTTCTGATAAACGCTAAATTATACATATTTTTACTTCATGTTTAGCCTATATTTTGGATGGATTCTTATCAATTTTGTGAGAATTGGTGCTCTAAATCCTTCCTTTTTATATCTTATACTCAGGAGAGCATAGGGAAGAATAAAAGAATGGAAAACGGGCTAAAAACGATGAAAAATGGGCCAAAATGTGCGAACAACACGGGCAAAGAAATGCCATAAGACCGTGCCACACGGCCGCACCACATGAAGATCACACGGTCAAGCCCCCGACAAGCACGGCCAGGTCACACGGCCGTGCCTCCACTGATAAAAGCACACGGCCTCTGTCGAAGTCACACGGGCGTGGCACACGGGGGTGTTCTAGTGTGAGGAAGGGGAATTTCACTCGAATTGGGATGCTTAGAGGCTATGAAAAGCTCCCCATAAGCTCTCTATATGAAGACCTCATGAGGCAAAAGTAGGAGATGTTTTTAGATATCTTTCTTCTCGTTTTTCTGCCACACTGAGGGTAAAAGCAAGGGATTACGCCAAGGGAGAAAGCCGATTAATTCATCTCAGAAGCCGGAATTCTGCAGCAACATAAAGGATCTCCCTAAATTCCTTCAGGGGTTTTTGGTTTTTTTATGTTTTGTTATTTTATATCTTCTGAGATGTTTTCCTTCTTTATTATGAACTAGACCCCTCAAATACTTGAGGGGGATGAAACCTAAGACAGATCTTGTTATTTATTCTTGATTTGTTTGATAAATACTTGAATTGTTCTTAATTATGCGTTCTTCATTCTTGATTTAATAATCCTAAGTATTAATTCAAGAATTAGATGTGCTTAGAGCAGAGGAGCAAAAGTCCCTATGATAAGAGTAGATCTACCATAATTAAGCGGAGTTGTATGCAACCCTAGACATAGGGCGACATAAATCTGCCGGATTAGGGTCAAACCTAATATGGGGAACCATAGATCGAATTAATGCAACCTAGGGAGTTAATTAATAAAGGAACTTTAATTAACAACTTAGGCCTAGTTGCTCTACGCCTCGACAGAGGGTTTAGCATAAGTTAGGGATCTCTACGGATCAAGTCAAGTAAAGAAATCATATAGTTCAAGAAAATAATAACAAGTGAAGTCTAGTTGGATTCTCCCTTGAGTATTGTCCATATCAATCAGCTTTTCCCTAAAAGTTTTCCCAATTTACTCTTTACACTTTCTTAGTTAGTTTTAAAATTAGTTTAAACAGCCCTATTTTATTTTTAGGCTAGATAATAGAAAAGAAGTAAGTACTAGTACTTTTGGTTCCCTTGGGTACGATAACTCGGTCTTGCCACTAAGCTATACTACTGTTCGACAGGTGCGCTTGCCTCAACGTCGTGATATTAGTTGGTTTTGTTGGGATCAAGTTCTTTATAAATTTTATTACTTCATATCACGCGATATCAAGTTTTTGGCGTCGTTGCCGGGGAACTAAAAGATTACGAAAGCTCAATTTCTATTACTTTAGCCATCAATATATATATATATTTATTTATTTATTTTTCTTTTATTTTTATTTTTATTGTTTATTTATTTTTATTTTTTTTTTTATTTTCTTTAAAATTTTTGAGTTTTCTTTGCTTTCTCTTTTTAGGTATTTTTAGTTTATGACTAGAAACAACCCAATAGGACCACTACTTTTTGATGACGATCTAGAAGCAACAGTTCACAGAAATCGCAGAGGAATTAGACGCAGTTTACATTATCCAGAACAAGAACCTGAGCAAGAGTCAGAACCTACAGAAGAGATGGAAGCAAATCAAAACGTTCCACCACCTCCCGCAATAGTCGCGCCACAAGCAAATCAAGAAGAAGCTCCTCGTACTATGTATGATTATGCTAAACCTAGTTTGGCTGGTACCCAAACTAGCATTCTTAGACCTACTATTGCTGCTAATAATTTTGAGTTAAAGCCCAACACTATTCAGATGATACAACAATTGGTTCAGTTTGATGGTTTACAGGACGAAGATCCAAACTCACACATAGCCAATTTTTTGGAACTTTGTGATACCTTCAAAATAAATGGCGTTTCTGATGATGTCATTCAATTAAGGCTATTTCCATTCTCTTTGAGAAATAAAGCTAAACAGTGGTTAAATTCTTTACCACGAGGCTCAATTACCACATGGGAGCAGATGACCGAAAAATTTTTACTCAAATATTTTCCTCCAGCTAAAACAGCCAAATTACGAAACAATATTTCTTCTTTTGTGCAGATGGATTTAAAAACACTATACGATGCATGGGAGAGATACAAAGATCTTTTAAGAAGGTGTCCTCATCATGGTCTAGCTTTGTGGCTACAAGTTCAAACCTACCACAACGGTTTAAACCTGTCAACTAGACAAATGATCGATGGAGCCGCAGGAGGGACGATCAATAATAAAACACCTGAAGCAGCTTATGAATTTATTGAAGAGATGTCATTGAATAATTATCAGTGGTAAGTCATGAGGACAAAGCCAACAAAAGCTGCAGGAGTTTATAATACTGATGCTGTCGCCATGCTTACTAACCAAGTAGAACTTTTAAATAAAAAGTTTGATAATTTTGTTAGTTCTACGCAGGCACAACCAGTGATGCAATGCGATGCGACTCAAGGAAACACGTTTAATCTAGATTTCGCATCTTATGGACACAGCATGGAAACTGAATAAGCCAACTATATGGGTAACAATTTTAGATCTCAAAATAACCCATATAGTAATACTTATAATGCAGGATGGAGAAATCACCCAAATTTTTCATGGGAAGGACAAGGAAATCAAAGACAACAACTTCCTCCAGGATTTCAGCAACCACCACCGCAACATGAGAAGAAGCCAAATCTTGAAGAGATGTTTACCAAATTTATGGCCGTATCGGAAACCCATTTTCAAAGCACTGAAACGGTACTAAAAAATCAGCAAGCATCGATTCAAGGGCTTGAAAACCAAATTGGTCAACTTGTAAAATTAATTTCAGAAAGACTACAAGGAGGATTACCGAGTAACACTGAGCCAAATCCAAGAGAACATGTCAAAGCGATTACTTTAAGAGATGGAAAGGTCCTAGCTGAACCAGAAAAGAAGACTATCCCAGAACTTTCAGAAGAAAAGGTAGCGGAACCCGAGGATAACACTCCACCGACACTCAAGAAATACAAACTGCGCATCCCATATCTGGCAAAATTGAAGAAAGACCATACAAACGCTCAATTCGGTAAGTTCCTTGAACTTTTTAAACAATTACGCATGAACTTACCTTTTGTTGAAGCAATTTCACAGATGCCGAAGTATGCGAAGTTCCTTAAAGAACTTCTGACAAATAAAAGGAAGTTGGAAGAATTGGCCACAGCAGAACTCAACGAGGAATGCTTAGCTATTCTCCAAAATAAACTGCTAGCAAAATTGAAAGATCCAGGGAGTTTTACTATCCCTTGTCTGATTGGTAGTTTACTTATTAATAAAGCTTTAGCTGATTTAGGTGCTAGCATTAATCTCATGCCTTACAAAATGTTCAAACAACTAGGTTTAGGGGAACCCAAACCCACTAGGATGAGTATTCAATTAGCCGATAGATCTGTTAAATATCAGGGGAATCATTGAAGATGTGCTAGTAAAGGTAGATAAATTTATATTCCCTGTTGATTTTGTTGTGCTTGACATGGATGAGGATATTGAAGTACCTTTAATTTTGGGGCGACCATTTTCAGCCACTGCTAGAGCTGTTATTGATGTAGGGGATGGCAAATTAGTACTTAGAGTTGGTGAGGAAGAAGTTGTCTTTAAAATTTATGATGCCATGAGATTCTCTAAAGAATAAGATGATTCGTATTATTTTGTTGATATTATTGACTATTTTGTTCAAGATAATCTCCAGGAGCTTTCTCTTACAGACACGTTGGAACTGTGTCTTGTTCAAGGTGGGGGGAAAGATGAAACCACCCCCGAAATTAACGAAGTAAAGAAAGAGTTGGATTCTAATGAAATCATCATTAGGCACATAAGTTATGAAAATTTAAAGATGAGTGATGAATTTAGACAGAAACCTTCCATTACTAAACCCCCTAAATTAGAACTAAAACAACCGCCAGATCATTTAGAATATGCATTTTTAGGGGAAGAATCAACTTTACCAGTCATTATCGCATCCGATTTAAGCCTTGCAGAGAAAAAGGAACTACTTCATGTGTTAAGAAAACACAAATGTGCTATAGCTTGGAAAATTTCAGATATCAAGGGAATTAATCCTTCTTTCTGCACCTACAAAATTTTAATGGAGGATGAATTCAAACCATCAGTGCAAGCTCAGAGACGATTGAATCCCAACATGAAAGAAGTTGTAAAAGCCGAGGTAATTAAACTTCTAGATGCAGGTATTATCTATCCTACTTCTGACAGTTCTTGGGTAAGCCCTGGGCAGGTTGCTCCTAAGATAGGTGGATTGACCGTGGTGTCTAATGACAACGAAGAGTTAATACCTACAAGAACAGTCACATGATGGAGAGTTTGCATTGATTATAGGAAGCTGAATGACGCCACTCAGAAAGATCATTTCCCATTGCCTTTTATTGATCAGATGTTGGAAAGATTATCAAGTCATATGTATTATTGTTTCCTAGATGGCCTCTCTAGTTACTTCTAGATCCCGATAGCTCCGGAAGATCAGGAGAAAACAACGTTCACATGCCCATACGGTACGTCTGCTTATCACAGAATGCCTTTTGGTTTATGTAATGCTCCTGCTACTTTTCAGCGATGCATGCTAGCTATCTTCAATGAATTCGTGGAAGACATCATGGAGGTATTTATAGATGATTTCTTCGTTTTCGATAATTCTTTCCAATTTTTTCTTAATAATCTAGAACGTGTTTTGATCAGATGTGAAGAAACAAATTTAGTGCTAAACTGGGAAAAATGCCACTTTATGGTTCAAGAGGGTATTGTTTTAGGACATAAAATTTCTAGTAAAGGGATAGAGGTAGATAAAGCGAAAATTGAAACTATTGAAAAACTACCTCCTCCTAATTCAGTTAAGGCTATAAGAAGCTTTTTAGGACACGCCGATTTTTATCGAAGATTCATTAAAGATTTTTCTAAAATAGCTAAGCCTTTAACTAAATTACTAGAAAAAGAAGTACCTTTCAACTTTGACCAAGAATGTCTGGAATCTTTCAACAACCTTAAGGAAAAGTTAGTTAACGCCCCGATTATGATTTCACCTGATTGGAATCTACCTTTTGAACTAATGTGCGATGCAAGTGATTTTGCAGTAGGTGTAGTTTTGGGACAGCGAAGGAACAAACACTTCCAGCCGATCTATTATGCTAGCAGAACTCTGACAGCCGCTCAAGCAAATTACACGACTACAGAGAAAGAATTGCTAGCTGTTATTTTTGCATTTGACAAATTTAGATCTTATTTAATTTGTCAAAAGTCATTGTTTATACTAATCATTCAGCTCTTCGCTACTTCTTAACTAAAACTGATGCAAAACCTCGATTAATAAGATGGATTCTATTGTTACAGGAATTCGACTTGGAAATAAAGGAGAAGAAAAGAGCCGAAAACTTGGCAGCAGATCACCTCTCAAGGCTAGAGAACGCACAACCCAAATTTCTCGACAAGATGAATGATTTGTTCCCTGAGGAACAACTTCTAGCCTTGTAGATACGAAACTTCCTTGGTTTGCTGAATTTGCGAATTACTTAGCAGCTAACATAACCCCAAAAAGGCTAACCCATCAGCAAAAGAAGCGATTCTTTGCTAATGTGAAAAACTACTTTTGGGAAGATCCTTTTCTTTTTCGAATTTGTACAGATCAGGTTATACGTAGATGCATTGATGACATAGAAGCATATCAAATTTTGAATCACTGCCACTCAGGACCCACAGGAGGACATCACAGCGGAACTAGAACTGCTCATAAGGTACTCGAATCAGGCTTTTACTAGCCTACACTTTTTAGAGATGCCAACAAGTGTGTGACCTCTTGTGATAAATACCAACGAACAGGTAATATCTCTCAGCATAATGAAATGCCTCAGAACTATATACTTTCATATGAAATATTTGATATATGGGGTATTGATTTCATGGGTCCGTTCCCTAATTCATTTGGGAATAAATACATACTAGTAGCAGTAGATTACATGTCAAAATGGGTAGAAGCCCAAGCCTTACCTACGAATGATGCTAGGATGGTAGTACGCTTTTTGAAAAAACTTTTTTCTCGATTTGGAACACCTAGGATAATCATTAGTGATAGGGGTACACATTTTTGCAATACCCAATTTGAAAAAATCTTGAAAAGGTATGGAGTACACCGTAGAACAGCCACCCCTTATCACCCGCAAACCAGTGGACAAGTCGAAGTAACAAATAGGGAACTAAAACGTATCTTAGAGAAAACAATAGAAACAAATAGGAAAGATTGGTCAAGAAAGGTAGACGATGCATTATGGGCTTATAGAACTGCTTTTAAAACAACCATAGGAACATCTCCCTATAAACTCGTTTATGGAAAAAACTGCCATCTACTATTTGAACTTGAACATAAAGCATTCTGGGCTATAAAATTTTTAAACCTTGATTTTAAAAGTGTAGGAGAGAAGAGATTAATGCAGTTGAATGAGCTTGATGAATGATGCTTCAATACTTACAAGAACTCGCGACTATATAAGGAAGCCATGAAGCGATGCCATGACAAAAGGCTGAAAGACCCTAAGCAGTTCAAAACAGATACCATGTCATCATCACGCACCAGAAAAGTTACTGTCCCCGCCTCCAAGAAACGAAAGGGACCGGGAAGTTCCTCAGCAAGACCCACCTCTGAGACACGCCACCCGTTCCTCACATTTTCACAAGACTTCCAGGAGGAGCGCTACCAGTTACTCCGAGCATGCACTATCTCGATGGGACGATGCATTGACTGGGAGGCCCTCGTACAAGTAAACCTGGTGGACGATGTCCGAGCCCTGCTAGCTACTGACCCATGGGACCAGTTCTTTAGGATTGTGGAGCCCACCTACCTAGAACTCACTCCCGAGTTCTGCTCCACATTCCACCTCCAGACTGTTATGAACAGATTCGACGATGCCGGCACAGTCCAATTCCGATTAAGAGGTCTTATACGACAGCTGAGTGTCTCAGAGTTTGGCACGGCTCTCGATCTCTATACCGAGCAGTTAATGGCAGGAGAAGACTTCCTTACTCTTTCCAGGCGCATCCACATCTGACCCATTGACTGCTAGAACGAGATTTCTTCAGGGCGACAGATCTATAATCCCAGTGTCTGCAAGGCATCCGCCCTCCCTCCTTCTCTCAGGTATATTCACACCCTCATTGCTCACACCTTGACAAGTAGACGGGAGAGTACAGGCGTCGTCAACACCCACGACGTCCATTTCCTCTGGTGCATGGCCAATGGCCACCCCATCGACCTTACCTACTTCATAGCATTGGCCATACAGCACCAGACTGAGAGGCACCGCAAGGGAGTTGTATCCATGGGCCCGTACATCACATGACTAGGCCGCTACTTCGGCCTACTCAACACCGGAGCCCAAACATCCTCGTACACCCTACTCGGTCAGATATCCCCCTAGGGCATCCAAAGCATGCTCTCCATGAGGATGGTAGAGCGACGGCCAGGTGACGGCCACTTTCAGTTCCACCTTGTCTAGGAAGACGAGGACCCAGAGGACATTACTGATGATGTCCCACCGCCACCACCTGAGGAGGATACATCCGCTGAGCCATCACGCCCCAGACGACCTACCCAGACAGCAGTCCCACACGCTGACATACACGAGCGCCTAGACCAATTTGAGCAGCGCCTCGATTACATCGACGCCACCTTAGCGCACATATGTCAACACCTTGGCATCACCCCACCGCCACGAGACCCATCAGAGGATTAGATCCTCTTTTATCTTTTATTTTTGTTTTATGTTTCTTTTTTTTTATTTTTATCATTTATCTTCTTTTTTACTTTATCCTAACTCTTAAACATTGATCCTTATTTTCACCTTTTTCTAACTTTATTTTCCTTTTTAGGTTTATTTTTAAATTTTTTTTTCAGTTCAGCTTTTTCTTTATTTGAATTTTCATTTTTTATATATATTTTGTTTACCTTATTTTATTTTCTTCGGCCATCTCCTAATGAAGTAACCCCTCTTCATTTTAACATCCCACGACTAATAAATCCCTTCGCAGTTTCAAAAGAGCTCTACAGCTCAAATCTCTACGGAAAAGGGAACACCGTGCCACAACTTCCGTCTCACAAATCTATCCACATTTCAGGGAGTTTCATACCTCTCCCTATCTTATGATATTATGCTTCTATTACTACTAATGCTATCTTTGTACATTGAGGGCAATGTACATCTTAAGTGTGGGGGGGGGGAACGTACTTTAAATTTTATTTCATTCTCTTTGAAATCCCTGAAATTGTTCTAACTAATTGCACTGTCCTCAATAGCATGATCTTCAGTCTACTATTAGGAATTAATTCTGATTGATTTATAATTTTTATTGATATGTTGAGAATTAAAGAAATAGGTGATTGTACTTTAAATATCCAAACTTAAAAACATTAAGGAATCAAACATGATAAGTTGAAATTTTTGAGAATTCCAATTTTTGCATAAGTTATCTTCCCTGATTTTAAGTACTATCTTGATATTTGAAATTTGCAGGATTGACATCAAAAGCCATAATTCTAATGAGATTTTGAGCCTTTTTGAGCATACATTCTTTCGTGCTCACTTTTATTATTGCTTTGAGTGAGTCAACACTGAATTGTTATTCTAGAACTTGCTTTGATTATACATGTCAAGACCACATCATTGATTTGATATACCGAGATGATAAAGGCACCTAGGATTTAACCCACTTACTCCACAAAAGCCTACCTCCATAATCTAACCCCTAGTGAACCCCATTGAGCCTAACAACCTTTTCCTTGACTCACTCTCTAATTATTAACCAATAACCCATTTTTGTTGAATTTTCCATTCAATTACTTTTTGATCCCTATTTTTGACGAGATTTGAGTTGAATTTATTATCTAAGCTTTATTCTCTTTTCCAATATGTAAATCTTTACTCAATTCATTGTATTACTTGAATTGTTCTTAAAAAAAAAAAACAAACATGTGTACATACAGTCAAATTCAGTTGTAATATGTAATAGTTCAAATTAAGTTTTTGCATATTTCTCTCTTAAGGCTACCAAAATGATGTTATTAAGCCTTGAAAATATGTTCCAGTGATAGAGATTTTCTTAGTTAGATAATTGTTCAATTCGATCTCGATTCTAACCCTCTTTTGCAGCCTGTGACAACACCCCAAACCAAGCCCCATTACAACCATTAAAATACCTTTTGATCGATGTATCATATCAAATTATAGTGGTGGAGATTTGATTTTCGTGCAAGCTTATGGTAATAACTTTTTAGGTTAACTAGAGACTACTTAAAATTTTGAACCCTAAACACTTCGAATGAATAGAGTGAACCTCTAGCGAGGATGTCAACTCCTGTTAATTAAGATGGAGAGATAACTACTTAGAAGGAAGAAAGACTTATGTTTTCAATGATAAAATTCTCAACTTAGAGTAATTGGATCTGTAATGTTCTTCTGATTGAATTTTTCATTGTATGATTACCTGTGGATTAGTTTGAAACATTATTGATAAAGATTATAGGTTGAGAAGAATGATTTTTTTTAGGGATTGAGATTTTGCTTGAGGACAAACAAAGGCTTAAGTGTGGGGGTATTTGATAAATGCTAAATTATACATATTTTTACTTCATGTTTAGCCTATATTTTGGATGGATTCTTATCAATTTTGTGAGAATTATAGCTCTTAATCCTTCCTTTTTATATCTTATACTCAGGAGAGCATAGGGAAGAATAAAGAATGGAAAACGAACCAAAAACGATAAAAAATGGGCCAAAACGTGCGAACAACACGGGTAAAGAAATGCCACACGGCCGTGCCACACGATCGTGCCACATGAAGATCACACGGTCAAGCCCCCGACAAGCACGGCCAGGTCACACGGCTGTGCCTCCACTGATAAAAGGACACGGCCTCTGTCGAAGTCACACGGGCGTGGCACATGGGGGTGTTCTAGTCGTGAGGAAGGGGAATTTCACTCGAATTGGGATGCTTAAAGGCTAAGAAAGGCTCTCCATAAGCTCTCTATATAAAGACCTCATGAGGCAGAAGCAGGAGATGTTTTTCGATATCTTTCTTCTTGTTTGTCTGCCACACTGAGGGTAGAAGCAAGGGATTACTCTAAGGGAGAAAGCCGATTAATTCATCTCAGAAGCCGGGATTCTGCAGCAACATAGAGGATCTCCCTAAATTCCTTCAGGGGTTTTTGGTTTCTTTTATGTTTTGTTATTTTATATCTTCTGAGATGTTTTCCTTCTTTATTATGAACTAGACCCCTCAAATATTTGAGGGGGATGAAACCTAAGACAGATCTTGTTATTTATTCTTGATTTATTTGATAAATACTTGAATTATTCTTAATTATGCGTTCTTCATTCTTGATTTAATAATCCTAGGTATTAATTCAAGAATTAGATGTGCTTAGAGCAGAGGAGCAAAAGTCCCTGTGATAAGAGTAGATCTACCATAATTAAGCGGAGTTACATGCAACCCTAGACATAGGGCGACATAAATCTGCCGGATTAGGGTCAAACCTAATATGGGAAACCATAGATCGAATTAATGCAACCTAGGGAGTTAATTAATAAAGGAACTTTAATTAACAACTTAGGCCTAGTTGCTCTACGCCTCGACGGAGGGTTTAGCATAAGTTAGGGATCTCTACGGATCAAGTCAAGTAAAGAAATCATATAGTTCAAGAAAATAATAACAAGTGAAGTCTAGGTGGATTCTCCCTTGAGTATTATCCATATCAATCAGCTTTTCCCTAAAAGTTTCCCCAATTTACTCTTTACACTTTCTTAGTTGGTTTTAAAATTAGTTTAAACAACCCTATTTTATTTTTAGGCTAGATAATAGAAAAGAAATAAGTACTAGTACTTTTGGTTCCCTTGGGTACGAAAACTCGGTCTTGCCACTAAGCTATACTACTGTTAGACAGGTGCGCTTGCCTCAACGTCATGATATTAGTTGGGTTTGGTGTGATCAAGTTCTTTATAAATTTTATTACTTCATATCACGCGATATCACTTTCCTAGCCCCTAAGTATCCAAATCCGAGTGAAATTCCTCTTCCTCACGACTAGAACACGCCCGTGTGCCACGTCCGTGTGCCACGACAAGAGTCCGTGTGAGAGTCTGTCAGTGGAGGCACAGTCATGTGGCCTGACCGTGCTTGTCGGGTGCTGAACCGTGTGATCTTTGTGTGGCACGGCCGTGGCACACGACCGTGCAATGATCCTTGGGCCGTGTTAATTACACATTTTGCCATTTTCTCCGTTTTTGGTCCATTTTCTGTACTTTTCTCTTCCCTATGCTCTCCTGAGTGTAAGATATGAAAAAGAAAGATTAAGAGCACCAATTCTCACTAATTTGATAATAATTCATCCAAAATAAAGGCTAAACATGGGGTAAAAATATGTATAATTTATCATTATCAAATACCCCCACACTTAAGCCTTTGCTTGTCCTCAAGCAAAATCTCAATCCCTAATTAAAAATCATTCCTCTCAACTTACAATCTTTATCAATAATGTTTCAAACTAATTCACAAGTAGTCATACAATGAAAATTCAATCAGAAGAACATTAAAGATTCAATCACTCTAAGTTGAGAATTTTATCATTGGAACATAAGTTTCTTCCCTTCTTCTAAGTAATCATCTCTCAATTGAAATCAACAGGTTTTGACATCCTCACTAAGGGTTCACTCTATCCATTCAAAGTGTTTAGGGTTCAAGATTTAAGCACTCTCTATTCAATCTGAAAAGTTATTACCATAGGCTTGCAAGAAAATCAAATCTCCACCACTATAGATTGATACGACACATCGATCAAAAGGTCTTTCAATGGTTGTAATGGGGCTTTGGTTAGGGGTGTTGTCACAAGCTAAAAAAGAGGGTTAGAATCGAGATTGAATTGAAAAATCATCTAGCTAGAGAAATCTCTATCACTGGAACATATTCCTAGAGCTAAGCCTTATGATGACATCGTTCTGAATTTGGAAGCTTGTAGAAATATGAAAATCTATTAAACTATTACAGATTACAACTAAATTAACTGTATATACACTTCCTTTTTTTTTTTTTTTAGAACAATTCAAGTACAATACTTTGAATATTGACAAACTTTACAACTGAAAAAAAAAAAGAGAACAAAGCTAGATAATAATTTTAACTCAAATCTCGACAAAAATAGGGATCAAAATAATTGAATGGAATTTAACAAAAATGGGATATGGGTTAATATTAGAGGAAAGTCAAAAAAATGGGTTGTTAGGCTCGATGGAGTTTACTAAGGGTTAATTTATGGAGGTAGGCTTTTTATGGAGTAAGTGGGTTAAACCTAGGTGCCTTTATCATTTCGGTGTATCAAATCAATGATGTGGTCTTAACATGTATAATCGAAGCAAGTTCTAGAAATACAAATCAGTATTGACTCACTCAAAGCAATAATAAAAGTGAGCACGAAAGAATTTATGCTCAAAAGGCTCAAAAATCTCACCAGAATTATGGCTTTTGATGTCAATCCTGTAAATTTCAAATCTCAAGATAATACTTAAAATTAGGGAAAATAACCTAGAAAAAATTTAAATTCTCAAAAATTTCAACTTATCATGTTTGATTCCCTAGTGTTTTAAAGTGTGAATAATCAAAGCATAAGCACCTATGTCTTAATTCTTAACACATCAATAAAAATTATAAATCAATCAGAATTAAGTCCTAACAAGAGATTTGAAGATAATGCAGAGAATTCGAAATTTGAGAGCAATTTTTAGGGATTTCAAAGATAATATAAAGAATAAAAGTGAGCTTCCCCCCACACTTAAAATGTACATTGCCCTCAATGTACAAAGATAACATTAATAGCAATAGAAGCACAAGATCATAAGTTAGGGAGAGAATTAAAACTCTCTGAATATTGGATGGAACCTTTGAATTGTGAAAGTTGTCTTAGAGGAAGGAATACTTGAAGTTCATGGTTTTGAAACTGCGATAGCACTTAAGGGATTTTAGGTATTTCAGGATTAGAACAATTACTCGTTAGGAAATAATCGATATAAAATAATTGATATAACATAAACTAGTTCTAAGAATACTAAAATTCAAATAAAGAAAAAGATAAAATAAAATAAAATGAAAAAACAAAAATTTTAGGGATTTTGGCGCGCCTGGCTCGAGACACACACCCGTGTTACGAGGGCGTGTTGAGGCACACGGCCGTGTCGCATGGCCGTGTCCTTCGATGTTCGCTTCTCCCACGATCGTGTATGGGGTCACACGCCCATGTTGGAATTGACAGTGTTGGCCACGGGTATATCGCACGGCCGTGGCTATTTATCGTAGCCCGTGCCTTAGGGAAAAATTTACCCTGCTTGTACACGGCCAAGTTGCACGACCGTGTCTCTGCTCAAAGTGTACACACGGCCTGAGGCACACCTGTGGGCATGGCCGTGTGGCTCGCAAAATCCTGTATTCAAAGGGTTAGTTGATGTATTGAGAAAGCTGAAATAAAATAATTTACTAAGTCAGTGCTTGGGTTGCCTCACAAGAAATGCTTGTTTATAGTCTAAGCTCGACGTTTCTCAAGTTTGTTCTGTCACGGCGGCTTGAAGAGTTGATACTCTTCTATCCTGTTTAAAATTTTATTATCAACATAAAATTTGAGTCGAGTGTGGTTTACCTTGAAAGTGCCGAGTGACTGATGTTTTACCTCTACTCTACCATAGGGGAAGATTTTCATTACCGTAAAGTAAGGTGTATCACTTTTATGCTCTTTTGAATTCAAGATTCGAGGATCGTCTTCCCCTAAGATTACCTTATCCCCTACCTTGAGTTGATTTGTTTGTACCTGAGGGTCGTCTTGGCGATGCTCTGGGTTGGTGTGGCATATTTTGGGCTTTTCGTGATAGTTTAGCCACTCATCTAGTTCCTCAACCTGAAGCATTCGTTTTCCAGGTGTGTCTCCCTTGGATGGATTTGTCTGTGATTGAGTTGCCTTTATGTGGAGTGTATCTTGCACAAAAGGTTGGATGGTGAGATTATTCTTTTTACAATGACTCGTGACTATATTTTTATCAACAGTCTTATTCGAGTTTTGAGCTTGTAAAGTAACTTTGTCATCACCTACACGTAGTGTAAGTTCACCTGTTCCTAAATCAATTATTGTTCTAGCAGTTGCTAAAAAGGGTCGCCCTAAATTAAGGGTACATTGCTATCCTCATCAATGTCTAAAAGAACAAAGTCAACTGGGAATATAAATTTATCAATTTTGACAAGTACATCTTTAATTATTCCCTTAGGAGACCTAATAGTTTTATCAACCAGTTGACTGCTCAACTTGGTTTGCTTAGGTTTTCCAAGACCTAGTTGTTTAAACAGCTTATAAGGCATGACATTTATACTAGCCCCTAAATCAGCTAAAGCATTTTTGGTGTCTAGGCTACCAAATAAACAAGGAATAGTAAAACTCTATAGATCTATTAGTTTGGTTGGCAGTTTATTTTGGACAATAGCTGAGCATTCTTCGTTGAGTTCCATTGTGGACAGTTCTTCCAACTTTCTTTTATTTGTGAGAAGTTCCTCTAAAAATTTTGCGTGCTTTGGCATCTGCAAAATTGCTTCAACAAATGGTAAGTTGATATGTAATTTCTTTAAGAGTTTAAGAAACTTACCGAATTGCTCATCTGTGCGGTCTTTCTTTAGCGCAGTTGGGTATGGGATACGAGGTTTAAATTCTTTGGTAATTTCATCTTTGTAATTTACCTCATTCTTTCCTTTACTTACCATAGGCTCCTTGCATGGCTCTGGGTTGGTTTTGGTTAACCCCTCATTATCTATCGTATCGACGGCATTAAGTTGCTCTTTGGGGTTAGTCTCAGTATTGCTTGATAACCCACCTTGCGGTCTTTCAGAGATTAGCTTGGCAAGCTGGCCTATTTGAGTTTCAAGTCCTTGAATAGATGCTTGCTGGTTCCTTAGTGCCGTTTCGGTATTTTGGAAACGAGTTTCTGACATGGCCATAAATTTGGTGAACATTTCTTCCAAGTTCGGCTTTTTCTCCTGTTGTGGTGGTGGCTGCTGAAATCCCGGAGGAGGCGGTTGTCTTTGATTTCCTTGTCCTTCCCATGAAAAATTGGGGTGACTCCGCCAACCTGCATTATAAGTATTACTATAAGGGTTATTTTGAGGTCTAGAATTGTTACCCATATGGTTGGCTTGCTCAATTTCCATGCCATGTCTATAAGAGGAGTAATCTGGATTGAACATATTTCCCTGGTTTGTGTCACACTGCATTACTGGATGTGTCTGCATAGAACCAACAAAATTATCAAACTTTTTATTTAAAAGTTCTACTTGGTTAGTAAGCATGGTGACAGCATCAATATTATAAACTCCTGCAGCTTTTGTTGGCTTTGTCCTCATGACTTGCCACTGATAGTTATTCAGTGACATCTCTTCTATAAACTCATAAGCTGCTTCTGGTGTTTTATTCTTGATTGTTCCTCTGGCGGCCGCATCGATCATCTGCCTTGTTGATGGATTCAAACCGCTGTGAAAGGTTTGAACTTGTAACCACAAAGGCAACCCATGGTGAGGGCACCTTCTCAAAAGATCTTTGTATCTCTCCCAGGCATCGAAAAGTGTCTTTAGATCCATCTGCACGAAAGAAGAGATGTCGTTTCGCAATTTAGCTATTTTAGCTGGAGGAAAATATTTAAGTAAAAAATTTTCAGTTATCTATTCCCATGTGGTGATTGAGCCTCGTGGTAAAGAGTTTAACTACTGTTTGGCTTTGTTTCTCAAAGAGAATGGAAATAGCCTTAGACAAATGGCATCATCAGAAATGCCATTTATTTTAAAGGTATCGCAACGTTCCAAATATTAGCTATGTGTGAATTTGGATCTTCATCCTGTAAACCATCAAACTGCACCAACTGCTGTATTATCTGAATAGTGTTAGGCTTTAATTCAAAATTATCAGCAGCAATAGTAGGCCTAACAATGCTAGATTCAGTGCCTGCTAAATTAGGTCTAGCATAATCATACATAGTACGCAGAGCAGGATTTTGCTCAACAGGATTTGCAGCTACTATAAGAAGTAGCTGATTATCCTAATTTGCTTCCATCTCTTTAGTAGGTTCTGGCCTTTGTTCTTGTCCTTGTTCTGGATAATGTAGGCTTTGTCTGATCTCTACGAGTTCTACGAACTGTCGCTTCTAAATCTTCGTCAAAAAGCAATGGTCCTGCTGGGTTGTTTCTAGTCATAAACTAGAAATACCTAGAAGAAAAAAAACAAAGAAAAGTAGAATAAAATAAAAATAAAAAAATAAAGGAAAAATAAAAATAAAAATAAAAATAAATAAAAACTGAAAATATAGTAATGGCTAAAGTAATAGAAATCGAGTTTTCTTAATAATTCAGTTCCCCGGCAACGGCGCCAAAAACTTGATAACGGCTCGCGATATTAAGTAATAAAATTTATAAAACTGATCACACCAAAACTAACTAATATCACGATAGTAAAGGCAAGCGCACCTATCGAACAGTAGTATAGTTTAGCGGCAAGACCGAGTTATCGTACCCAATGGAACTAAAAGTACTAATACTTACTTCTTTTTTATTATCTAGCCTAAAAATAAAAGAGGTTTGTTTGAAACTAATTCTAAAACTAACTAAAAGTGCACAAAAAGTAAATTGAGGAAAACTTTACGGAAAAGCTGATTGATATAAACAATACTTAAGGGAGAATCCTCCTAGACTTCACTTGTTATTGGTTCTTGAGCTAGACAATTTATTCACTTAACTTGATCCGTAAAGATCCCTAATTTACGCTAAACCCTCGGTAGAGGCGAAGAGCAACTAGGCCTAGGTTGTTAACTAAAGTTTCTTTTTTAATTAACACCCTAGGTTGCATTAATTCGATCTATGGCTCCCCATATTAGGTTTGACCCTAATCTGGCAGATTTATGTCGCCCTATGTCTAGGGTTGTATGCAACTTCACTTAATTATGGTAGATCTACTCTTATCACAGGGACTTTTGCTCCTCTGCTTTAAGCACATCCGTTTCTTGAATTAATACCTAAGCTTATTAACACAATAATTACGCACACATAATTAAGAACAACTCAAGTATTTATCATATAACTCAAGAATAAATAATAACAAGATTCATCTTAGGTTTCATCCCCCTCAAGTATTTGAGGGTTTTAGTTCATAATAAAGAAAGAAAACATCTCAGAAGAATTAAAATAACAAAACATAAAGAACCCGAAAACCCCTGAAGGAATTTAGGGAGATCCTTAGACTTGATGTAGAACTCTGGCTTCTGGGATGAATCAATCGGCTTCCCTTGGAGTAATTCCTTAGTTCCACTCTTTGTGTTGGCTGAAAGATGGCGCTCCTTTTTGGGTGAAAAGAGTACATCTTTAGAGTTCCCTCTTGGGGTCTTTATATAGAGTTTAGAATGGCTTTCTTAGCCCCTAAGTATCCAAATCCGAGTGAAATTCCTCTTCCTCACGACTAGAACACGCCTCTGTACCATGCCCGTGTGCCACGACAAGAGGCCGTGTGAGAGTCTATTGATGGAGGCACGGCTGTGTGGCCTGGTCGTGCTTGTCAGAGGCTAGACTATGTGATCTTCGTGCACACAGCCGCGCGATGATCCTTGGGCCGTGTCAATTACACATTTTGGCCCATTTTCTCTGTTTTTAGTCCATTTTCCGTTCTTTTCTCTTCCCTATGCTCTCCTGAGTGTAAGATATGAAAAAGAAAGATTAAGAGCACCAATTCTCATTAATTTGATAATAATTCATCCAAAATAAAGGCTAAACATGGGGTAAAAATATGTATAATTTATCATTTATTAGCTAGCATAATAGATCGGTTGAAAGTGCTTGTCTCTTCGTTGTCCCAAAACTGCACCTACTGAAAAATCACTTGCATCACACATTAGTTCAAAAGGTAGATTCCAATCAGGTGAAATCATAATTGGGGCATTGACTAACTTTTCTTTAAAAGCGTTAAAAGAGTCTAAACCTTCTTGGTCAAAGTTGAAAAGCACGTCTTTTTCTAGCAACTTTGTTAAAGGCTTAGCTATTTTAGAAAAATCTTTAATAAATCTACGATAAAAACCAGCATGTCCTAAAAAGCTTCTTATAGCCTTAACTAAATTAGGGGGAGGTAATTTTTCAATGGTTTCAATTTTTGCTTTATGTACCTCTATCCTTTTACTAGAAATTTTATGTCCTAATACAATACCCTCTTGAACCATAAAGTGGCATTTTTCCCAGTTTAGCACTAAATTTGTCTCTTCACATCTTATCAAAACACGTTTTAGATTATTAAGACAAAGTTGGAAAGAATTACCGAAAACTGAAAAATCATCCATAAATACCTCCATGATGTCTTTCACGAATTCATTAAAGATAGCTAGCATGTATCGCTGAAAAGTAGCAGGAGCGTTACATAAACCAAAAGGTATTCTACGATAAGCAAACATACCGTATGGGCATGTGAATGTCGTTTTCTCCTGATCTTCTGGAGCTATCGGGATTTGGAAGTAACCAGAGAGGCCATCTAGGAAACAATAATACATGTGACCTGATAATCTTTCCAGCATCTGATCAATAAAAGGTAAGGGAAAATGATCTTTTCGAGTGCCGTCATTTAGCTTTCTATAATCAATGCAAACTCCCCATCCAGTGACTGTTCTTGTAGGTATTGACTCTTTTTTGTCATTAGACACCACAGTCATGCCTCCCTTTTTAGGAACAACCTGCACAGGACTTACCCAAGAACTGTCAGAAATATGATACATAATGCCTGCGTCTAGAAGTTTAATTACCTCAGCTTTTACGACTTCCTTTATGTTGGGATTCAATCGTCTCTGAGCTTGCACTGATGGTTTATATTCATCTTCCATTAAAACTTTGTGGGTGCAGAAGGACGATTAATTCCCTTAATATCTGAAATTTTCTAAGCTATGGCATGCTTGTGTTCCCTTAACACATGGAGTAGTTCCTCTTTTTCTGCAATGTTCAGATCTGATGTGATAATGACTGGTAAAGTTGAATCTTCCCCTAAAAAGGCATATTCTAAATGATTTGGTAGTTGCTTCAACTCTAATTTAGGGGGCTCATCAATGGAAGGTTTCTGTCTCAACTCATCATTCATTTTTATACTTTCATAACTTATATGTCTTGTGATGATTTCATTAGAATCTAACTCCTTTCTTACTTCCTCAATTTCAATGGTAACTTTGTTTTCTCTATCACCTTGAACAAGACACAGTTCCAACGTGTCTGCGATAGAAAGTTCCTGAAAATTATCTTGAACAAAGTAATCAATAATATCAACAAAGTAATAGGAATCATCTTGTTCTTCAGAAAATTTCATAGCATCATAGATTTTAAAAATTACTTCTTCCTCACCAACTCTGAGTACTAATTTACCATCCCCTACATTAATAACAGCTCTAGCAGTGGCTAAGAATGGACGTCCCAAAATTAAAGGTACCTCAATATCCTCATCCATATCAAGCTCAACAAAATCAATAGAGAATATAAATTTATCTACCTTTACTAGCACATCTTCTATGATTCCTCTAGGATATTTAACAGATCTATCAGCTAGTTGACTACTCATCTTAGTGGGCTTTGGTTCCCGTAGACCTAATTGCTTGAACATTTTGTAAGGCATGAGATTAATGCTAGCACCTAAATCAGCTAAGGCTTTATCAATAAGTAAACTACTAATTAAACAAGGAATAGTAAAACTCCCTAGATTTTTCAGTTTTGCCGGTAGTTTATTTTGGAGAATAGCTGAGCATTCTTCATTGAGTTCCACTGTAGCTAATTCTTCAAACTTCCTTTTATTTGTCAGAAGTTCTTTAAGGAACTTCGCGTACTTCGGCATCTGCGAAATTGCTTCAACAAAAGGTAAGTTAATGTGTAATTGTTTAAAAAGTTCAAGAAATTTACCAAATTGAGCGTCTGTATGGTCTTTCTTCAACTTTGCCGGATATGGAATGGGCGGTTTGTATTCCTTGAGTGGTGGTGGAGTGTGTTCTTTGAGTTCCTCTACCTTGTCTCCTGAAGATTCTGGAACAGATTTCATTTCTGGTTCAGCTAGTACTTTCCCATCTCTTAGAGTAATTGCTTTGGCATGTTCTCTGGGAGTTGGCTCAGTATTACTTGGTAGTCTACCTTGTGGTCTTTCTAAAATTAATTTTACAAGCTGACCGATTTGATTTTCAAGCCCTTGAATTGATGCTTGCCAGTTTTTTAATGCCGTTTTAGTGTTTTGGAAACGGGTTTCTGATGCGGCCATAAATTTGGTGAACATCTCTTCAAGATTCAGCTTTTTCTCTTGTTGTTGTGGTGGCTGCTAAAATCCCGAAGGAGGCTGTTGTCTTTGATTTCCTTGCCCTCCCCATGAAAAATTGGGGTGATTTCTCCAACCTGCATTGTAAGTATTACTATAAGGGTTATTTTGAGGTCTAGAATTGTTACCCATATAGTTGGCTTGCTCAGTTTCCATGCTGTGTCCAGAGGATGAATAGTTTGGATTGAACATATTTACTGGAGTTGTGTCACAGTGCATCACTGGCTGTGCCTGTGTTGAACCAACAAAATGATCAAACTTTTTATTTAACAGTGACAGCATCAATATTATAAACTCCTGCAGATTTTGTCGGCTTTGTCCTCATGACTTGCCACTGATAGTTATTCAGTGACATCTCTTCAATAAATTCATAAGCTGCTTTGGGTGTTCTGTTATTGATCGTTCCTCCTTCTTGTTAACTCTGAGAGGACAAGATCGTCATGAATTCCCTCATTTGTCAAAATTTGAGCTGCCCTTTTTGGGGTTTTCGACTCAAAGCCCCTCTGGTCTCAAAGTGCCCTCTGCGGGTTTTCGCCTTGGCCTCTCCTCTTTTCCTTTTCTTTCTTTATTATTACTATTTTTTTAGGCGCCCTTTACGGGTTTTGGCCTTAGCTTCTCCCTCTTTTAGATAAAGTGTTTCTTGACCGAATCTGAATTGATGGGATTGGGGAAGCTTTTACAATCCATCTCGGCCAGAATCAATGCTCCTCCAGAAAATGCTTTCTTTACCACATAAGGTCCTTCCCAATTCAGCATCCATTTTCCTCTAAAATCCTTTTGTATGGGAAGGATCTTTTTCAATACCAGGTCTCCCTCTTGAAATTCTCTTGGGCGAACTTTCCTGTTGTACGCTTGCATCATCTGTTTTTGGTACATTTGACCATGACGGATGGCTTTTAGCCTCTTCTCTTCAATCAAATTCAGCTGATCATATCGAGCCTGGATCTATTCTGCTTCATCCAACTTCAATTCGGACAAGACTCGAAGGGACGAAATTTCAACTTCGACGGATAAAATTGCCTCCATTCCATAAACCAATGAGAAAAGAGTGGTCCCGGTGGAGGTTCTGACCGATATTCGATAGGCGAGGAAGGAAAATGGTAACTTCTCATGCCAATCCTTGTAAGTCTCAGTCATTTCCCCACTATCCTCTTAATGTTTTTATTAGCTGCTTCAATTGCACCGTTCATTTTTTGGCGATATGGTGACGAGTTGTGGTGCTTAATTTTGAACTGGCTACAAACCTCGGCTATCGTGCTATTGTTCAAATTCAATGCGTTGTCAAATATGATCCTTTCTGGCATTCCATACCGACATATAATTTCCTTTTTTAAGAATTTGTTGACTGCTAACTTTGTTACATTAGCATATGAAACGGCCTTTACCCACTTAGTGAAGTAGTCGATCACTAAAAAGATGAACCGATGCCTGTTGGAAGCTTTTGGCAAGATTGGTCCAATGGCATCCATGCCAGACATGGAGAAAGGCTACGGGGAAATCATAACATGTAGAGGTGAGGGAGGTACATGAATCTTGTCCCCATAAATTTGGCACTTATGACATTTCATGGCATAATCGATGCAATCTCCTTCCATGGTAGACCAATAATACCTGAATCTCATGATTTGTCTGGCCATTGTGAAACCATTGGCATGTGTTCCACAGACACCCTCATGAACTTCTTCTAGGATTTTTTTAGCCTCGGCAGCGTCCACGCACCTCAATAGTACCTGATCCTTTCTTCTTTTGTATATGATCTCTCCATCTAAGACATAGTCACAGGTTAGTCTTCTCAACGTCCTTTTATCATTCTCAGTTGCTTGATCAGGATATTCACGATTTTTCACGTATTGCAGTATATCATGGTACCACGAGCGATCATTTTTCTCTTCTTCTTCGATGTTGTAGCAATGAGCCAGGACCTCATAAATACTCATTTAGATAGGTTTCATATCCTCATATTTGTATATTCTGATCATGGAAGCCAAGGTAGCCAGAGCATCAGCCATTTGATTTTCGTCTCTTGGCAGATAACTGAAAGTGATATCATCGAACTCTTTGACCAATTCTTGGACCAATCTCTTATAGTCGATCAGTTTGGAATCTTGTCTCCCATTCCCCTTTGAGCTGATAAATTACCAGTGCAGAATCTCCGTATATCTCCAGTACTCTAACTTTGCATTCTATAGTAGCACGGATACCCATGATACAGGCTTCGTATTCTGCCATATTATTTGTGCAATCAAAATCCAATTTGCAAGGAAATGAATAATGATCTCCATTTGGGGATACCAAAACTGCACCAATTCCATTACCAACAACGTTTGATGCCCCATCGAAGTTCAGTTTCCAAGGACGATCTTCTGGGGTACCTTCTTCAATTATTGCCACATACATTAGATCTTCATTAGGGAAATCGAAACTCAATGGCTTGTAATCCTCTAGAGCTCTACTGGCTAGAAAATCTGCTATGGCGCTCCCTTTCACCGTCTTTTGGTTCACATAAACTATGTCAAACTCAGAAAGCAAAAGTTGCCATCTGGCCATCCTCCCATTCAAAGCAATCGACTCCATCATGTATTTTAGAGGGTCTAGCCTCGAGATTAGCCAAGTCGTATGGTACAACATATACTGCCTCAATCTCCAAGTTGTCCAGATCAAGGCGCAACATAATTTCTCAATTGGTGAGTACCTTGTTTCGCATTCAGTGAACTTTTTACTAAGGTAGTATATTGCCCTTTCTTTTCTTTCCGATTCATCGTGTTGGCCGAGCACACACCCCATGGAATTCTCGAATACTGCCAAGTACAGTATCAAAGGTTTATTTGAGCTGGGTGGCACTAGCACTGGGGCATTGGACAAGTAATGTTTGACCTTGTCGAAAGTCTTTTGGCATTCTTCATCCCATACACTCGGATTACATTTCTTAATGAGGCGAAATATAGGATCACATTTCTCAGTCAGCTGTGAGATCAAACGAGCGATGTAATTCAATCTTCCCAGAAAGCCTCGGACTTCTTTTTGAGTACGTAGGGGAGATAGCTCCTTTATGGCCTTAACTTTATCCGGGTCGATCTCGATTCCCCGTTCACTGACTACAAACACCAACAGTTTTCCAGACCTGGCTCCGAAAGTGCACTTTGCTGGATTGAGCTTTAACTGGAATTTTCTCAACCTCACGAACAATTTTTTCAGGACCTGAACATGCTCCTTTTCTGTTCGAGATTTGGCAATCATGTCATCAACATAGACCTCAATTTCTTGATGCATCATATCATGGAACAATGTTACTATGGCCATTTGATATGTTACTCTAGCATTTTTCAACCTAAACGGCATCACCTTGTAACAGAATGTACCCCACGCTGTTACAAATGTGGTCTTTTCCATGTCTTCTAGGTGCATTTTAATCTGGTTATATCCGGAGGAGCCATCTATGAAGGAGAACAGTGAGTGTCCTGCTGTGTTATCTACCAAGGTATCGATATGTGGTAGCCAGAAATTATCCTTTGGGTTGGCCTTGTTTAAATCCCTATAGTCAACACACATTCGTACCTTTCCATCTTTCTTAGGGACGGGGACGATATTGGTCACGCATTCTGAGTATTTCACTATTTTCAGAAATCCAGCATCAAATTGCTTCTTAACTTCTTCCATTATCTTTAACAAGACATCGGGCCTCATTCTACGAAGCTTCTGCTAAACCGGCTTGCATTTTTCTTTTATGGGGAGTCGATGGACCACAATGTCAGTGTCTAAACTGGGCATGTCTCGATATGACCAGGTGAAGACATCCTTGAATTCTTGAAGTAAATCTATGAGTTCTTATTTTGTCTCCGTGGTGATGCAGGCCCCGATCTTTACCTCTTTTCTTTCTCTCAAATTCACAACTTCCACTATCTCTTTGTGAGGTAGGATTTGTTTCTCGTCTTGTTCTATCATCCTTAACAGTTCAGAAGACAGGTTACATCCTTGGTCATTTTCCAAATCTCGAGAATCTTTCATACCCATATCTTGCTCAAAAAAACTTTCTGAGTCATTGGTAACGTCACTCAGATCATTGATATCTAGGGACCTGTTATGGAGATGAAGAGAGGTCCATAGAACAAAAAAATCTAAGCATGATTATTGGCATGGTATGATTATAAATGAAGAATGAGAATATTTAAAAGAATCTAAAAGAATAATTATGACGAGGAATGAAGTGGGGAAAATAGAAGTAGATTTGTTCAAAAGATAGTCAAGACGCATTTTATTGAAAATAACGATATTTAGACATGAGCTTGTTTCACAAAAGAGGATCTTTTTGCTTCTAGACTTAAAGCAACAAGTGTTCCGAATATTACTCTGAATAAGTTCGAAAAGCTACAGGGATTTCCTCTGCGGTCCAGTTGTTTAGAACACTGCCAGACTCATAAGGGTGAATGCTTGACAAGTTTTTTCCAATCGTCAACCGCAGACTCATCATTGTGGTTTTGGATATTTTGGGCACATGGATCTTGTTCCCTTCGACAACAAATGTTGCATTGATGAATTCCAACAATCGAAAAGAATATTCTATTGCTTCGTCATCTGTCCCTATGTATTGTGAGTCGCTGGTAACAGATGCAATAATATCTTTTTTCACATTTATCGTTATCAATCTTCCTTCAGTTACTAACTTTAGCTTTTGGTGTAATGAGGACGGTACTGCTCCCGCCGAGTGGATCCAAGGCCTCCCTAACAGGTAATTGTATGAAGGCTTAATATCCATCACCAAGAAGTCCACCTCATATGTGTTGGGACCAATCAGAAGGGGTATCTCAATTCTTCCCATCACCTTCCTTTCAGTGCCATCGAATGCTCTCGCTATGCTTTGACAGGTTTTCATATGAGAGTTATCCACAGGCAGCCTACTTAGTGTGGATAGGGGTAAGACATTTAAGGCCAATCCGTTATCAATCAACACTCCTGGCAATGTATATCCCTTACAGCGGGTGGTGATATGTAGAGCTTTTGTAGATCCCATGCCCCTTGACAGTATTTCGTCATCGTTGAAGAAGATGAAATTGTCAGCGCTTATATTGTTGACCAGACGATCTAGCTTGTTGATAGAGATGTCATTTGCAACATAAGTTTCATTCAACACTTTCATTAAAGCACTGTGGTGTGTCTTTGAGCTTGAGAGTAAGGCTAATATCGATATACGTGCTGGTTGCTTATGCAATTGCTCGACAAGGCTATATTCACTGTGTTTTAGAAACTTTAGAAACTCTTTAGCTTCTTTCTCGGTCACTGGTTCATTGACAGGCGATTCAGGTCTGATCGTCTCATTCTTCTTTTCTTCGACCATTACGGATTTTCCTTTAACAGGCTTAGCTTTTTCAATCGGGGTATCATAGCGCCTCCCACTGCGTGTGTAAAAGCCCAGATCCTGTCTTTTTTCTAAAGAGTTGATCGGGCTCTCCTCACCCGAGATCGTCACGCTGCAATTATAGTTCCAAGGAACCCTTTTACTATCTTTGTGAGGAAAAGCTACAGGCCTCTGAATTGTGACCCTTTGTACTATTTGTGCTCCAGCTTCATTAACTCTCGGTCGCGAAATGATGACTACTGGGAGATTGCCTTTGTAAACCTGGTTGGTTAATATTTCTTCCGAAGCGCATACATCCTCTCCTTCTGTACCTTTGACATATTCGAAGAATTCCAGCTCCTTGTTATCCATCTAATTTTGCACCAAGACCTTGAATTCAACGCACTCTTGGATTTCATTGCCCTTTTCAACATGGAACTCACAATAGTTCCTCAATTCTTCACAACCTCTTTCCGGATCTGACACGGCGAACCTCCTTTTTATCATTTCCTTTCAGACCCATCTCATTGGGGTTTTCACTTCCGCCACATCTATTTTAACTCTTTTCCCCACATTCTCGCCTATCATATTTACCCCGTTGTGGTGTTCTGTGCTAGGGGCATCATCAAATTTGACAATGCCCATTTGAATGAACTTCTCTACTAATTTCTTGAAAGCGAGGCAATTCTCTATCGAATGCCCCACAATGCCCGCATGGTAATCGCATTGTGCATTTACATCATACCATTTAGGGTATGGGGGCTACAAGGGTTTTAAGTAATGGGGGGAAACAACATGTGCATTAAACAAGTTCTGGTACAATTCCCTGTACATCATTGAGATCGGTGTAAATTAGAGTTTCTCTGTATTCTGCTTTGTACTAGACTCTTGTTTAGCTGGCCTTTGCTGATCAGTAGTTACTGTTCTTGGGCTCACAGTGATTGGCTTCGAATAACTTTTCTTACAAGTATTTACGTTATTTACCTCATTCTCTCTCTTCTTTGGGGCCGTCTTTCTAGTACCTTCCCCCGCCTCTATCTTGCCAATCTTATTGCATTTTCCATCATCTCTCCAAACATTACTATATCTGAAAAACTTTTAATAGCGCTTCCTAACATGTGGTTAATAAATGGAGCCTTCAAAGTATTGATGAAGAGTATAGTTGTTTCCCTCTCTAGGAGGGGCGGTTGGACTTGTGTTGCTACTTCTCTCCATCGTTGTACGTATTGTCTGAAGCTCTCGCTTGGCTTTTTCTCCATATTTTACAATTTGATTCTATCGGGCGTTATGTTTGTCACGTGGCCATAATGTTTCATGAAAGCCTGTGCCAGGTTCTTCCATGTCTTAATCTAGGCACAACTTAACTGATTGTACCATCTGGCAGCAGACCCGACCAGACTGTCCTGAAAACAGTGAATCAACAACTGGTCATTATTAATGTGTCCTACCATTCTTTGACAGAACATCGTGATGTGTGCTTCGGGATAACTAGTCCCGTTGTATTTTTCAAACTCTGGAGTTTTAAACTTTGGCGGGAGTACCAGATCCAGAATTAGGCTTAAATTCTTGGCGTCAACCCCGTAACGGTTGTCAGCAGTTTCTATTGCCTTGAACTTCTCTTCTAACCATTTGTAACAGTCTTCGAGTTGTCTTGGCAGGTCTACTCTTGCTTTGTCCATTTCTGCCACTTCATCGAGATCGGTGACCTCAGGATTAGCTGGACTATCTCTTGGGTCAAAACCCGAGCCTGTCGAAAAGTTCGCAGGTACCGCGGTGCCGGCCTTATACTGAGGTCTGATGGTGACAGGTGTCCTTTGAGGGTACGTATCTGGTTGTGCTTGGGTTTTTGTCGGGGTAAATCTTAGAGGATAGTCGAGGTTTTCATGATCAAGTCCAGGATCGATCATAGGGCTTTTTCCTTTATCAAGCCTTCTAAACAATAGTTGTGCTAATTGACTCATCATGGTGTTTTGGGATTCTATCATCTGTTCTCTCATATCCTGTCAAATCTTAGCCAGTTGCTCTTGCATCTGTGCTTGCATCTCCTTTTGCATTTGTTCTAGTCTTTCTAGCCTTTGATTTATTACTTTGGTTTCGCGACGAGTGTTGTAGCGATATTTAGTTGGTGGATTTTCGTTAGTTTCCAGGGTAATTGTCATAATTTTTACTTAATCAGGGTCTTTTAATGCATATAATGCAATGCAATACATATGAATGAAATGAATGTAAAAGACGTCGATTCTAATTCAGTTCCATTTAGAAAAATTTACTAAAAAACAAATATCTTTACATAAAACGGATTACAGATACGACTTTGCCCTAATGCTCAGAGTTTTAACTTTCCTAAGAAACGAAGCTAACTCCTGCCCTCAATTTGATTTCAGCTCGTATCTTACACTTAGCATGTCCGCTTGAACTGCCAAAACTTGCAAGTGATCAGCTACCTGTCGAATCTGAGCAACAGCTTCGTCCATAATGTAATCTCGGCTCCTAACTTGGCTCTAAGAGTGATGAAGCTGTTCCTTCCAGCGCTGCTCATTTGCTTCGAGAAGTTCTACTCGAAGCTCACAATTTCGTAAAGCAGACTCTAGCTCTTCTATTCTTCCCTTCATTTCTTCAATTTTGCTCAAACTAGCTCTCAACTCAACCGTCGAATTACGATTTCTATATCGATGAAGTGCCTTTTCAAGCTCTGCCAATCAGGTCTTTAATTCACTTTTGTCATTTTGGGCTTCCGATAGACTCATTTCTAGAGTTTTTTTCTGATCTTGTGCCTCTTGGAACTTCCTCTCCCATCGAATAGCTTTGGTCCTTTCTTCTTGAACTTCCTGCTGCCACTGCTCTGACGTCTTTCCTAATCTAGCAATTCTCATTGAGCGATATAATCTCTTGTAAACCGTTTTCAAATCCTCCAAATCCTCCTCGATCTTTTTTTCCTTTCCTTAGTCTTTCAGCTTCTAACTTTTGAACGTCAACGTCCCACCTTAAATGTGTGTTTTCTTCCTCCAATTATTCTATTTTCTTTTCCAGCTAAAAATTTCTCTTCTCAAAATCTTACTTTATTATCTTTAGTTCTGATGGGACTACCCGCAAATATTCTTCTATTGGTCGGACACCTTCTAAATTCAGCCCTGGGACATTATCATTAACCTTTCTACTGAACCAACCACTGTATTCGGGAGTCATTGATCCTGCATTCAAAATTTTCACTCGACGGGTCTAATTCCAAGCGGTAGAAATCTCTTTGACCTTTTTCTTGTGATTATCTCCTTTATACGGGAACTTGCATTGCGCCAGACCATGTGTCGCCGGTATAAATTGCTTAGATCCATATTGCCTTAATACCATTAAAGGAGCGTAACCAACGGCTCTCTAAATTCCGAGCAAGGGGACCCAATCGAAATTTTCACATTGGAACAGAATTTCACTGGGCATAAACCAAAGAGCTCTCCATTCAATGTCCTCCTCTCGAAGATTTTGTAGAAGTGCTATCCAATTTTCTTCTGACACATCGTCTCTCCTTGACGTTGCTACAATTTCCTTTAATGGGGAATAACTATCCAAGAAAACCCGGTAAGAAACTTTTCCACCTTCCAGAAGTGGCCATGAAACCAAACTAACAACAACTGTGCACACCCTATGAACCTGCCCTCTCCGAATCTTCTACATGCATTTAATGACCTAAAAGTCTCGGCCAAGATCGCTGGAACTGGAGTGACCCCTTTGTCGAGTCGGTCGAAGAAATCTGTGGCCGCTTTATCTACATACCCCAAAGCTCTAGGGAACAGTATTAACCCATAAATGCTCAGTGTAAAGACATCAACTCTCTTTGTCGTATCTGGGTGAGCTAGAATCAAATCCCTCAAATTTTTCCACAGGATGCACTTACACTCGCCCTTTTGGTTAATCATAGCCATAATCCACTGCTCTCTCATTCCCGTAATGTTCATCAACTTCTTCCAAAAGGCTGGGACATAAGTAGCTCTTGAATAGATTTTATCGACTTGAACCCTCGGACAATTCAATAGAGTTATGTATTCCTTCACGGTAGGTACCAAATCCACGCTTCCTAAGGTAAAACAACTGTACACCGGGTTCCAATACTGGGTGAGGGCTCGAAATAAATGCTCATCTACCTTAATATCTAGCAAGTACGGCAAATCCCCATAACTATGGTAGATAGCCTCTTAGTCTCATTATTCCACTAACCCCATATTTCTTTTAACTCCTGAAGGTTGTTTTGCATAACACTAATGCGAGTGTAATCCCATAACTCTGACACATGCCCCGCAGCTAAGCTATCATCTTTTTCTAATTGCGTTGTTTTTGACCACTTTTGGACCACCGCGTTGCCTTCCACTTTATCAAGAAATTCGTTTTTCATGACTGAGCTCTCTAATTTAGCAATCGAACCCCGAATCGACACCTTTTAAAATATGGAATTGCATGCAAAATATGACAAAGATAAAACACAATGAGTCAATACAATGTACAAAAATAAAATTCAGAGCATGTAAAAAGAAAAGACAATCAAGCACTATCCGGGTGACCACTAGGGTTTGGAGCAGCTTAACCTATGATGGGATCTTAAGGTTCGCTACATGTGGTTTGGTTCTAAAGCACCAGTACCCGAACCAGCAGATTCCTCGATCCTCACCCATTATAGGCTTATATGGACCGAGTTCAGTTCAGGGGGACACATTTCCCTATGGCTGCACGGAGATGAAAATCTCACGAAGACATAGGTACGGATGTATCCTGAAAGCAATCCACTATCCTGCACGGAGGTGAAAACCTCACGAAGGAGTAGCTTCTCACTCCCACTTAAAAGGGTATAACCACAACGGTCATGTAATGCAATGCAACAGTATATACAAACACTTGAAAATAAAAAAAACATATGAACAGAATAACAAAGACTGTAATACAAAACAGATGAAATGCAAAGGAAGGATCGTATATTAAAATCCATTTTTCAATTTTCGACAAAAAGACAAGAGTTAGTCAACTTGTGGCTTGACTCTCTTTCTAAGTCCCCAGTGGAGTCGCCAAGCTGTCGTAACCATTTTTTTGAAAAAAACAACGGTCGACTTGAAAATGTAAACAAAAAAAATGAGAGTCGCCACCAATCCTTTTTTGTTGAGGTGTGATTGGGTCACTTCGAAAAGTAGTTATTTTAATAAATAATTCGATTTATCAAAACAACGATTTGGTCTACAAAAATTAGAAAGATGGGTTCGGGAGTCGGTTACGCACAAGGAAAGATTAGCACCCCCGATACGCCCAAAATTGGTACCTTGTTGATTAATTAGTGTCTTAATGACGAAGATTTGAAAACTTGAAATAATTTAAAATATGATCCCTCCTTTTATCAAAGAATGCTTGAATGAATTGAAACGAACGTTAAAGACCCTCTCGTCTCGAGGTAATAAAATGTCATATCCAGTAAGTTAGGACACAACATCTTGAACCTTTGAGAACGAGCTTGCCTTTTATTTGAAAATCATGTATTTTAAAAGGATATTCGATTGTTTAGGTTGAATGAGAAAAGTCGAAACCTAGTGAGTTAGGGCTAGATTCCTCGATATTCCAAATGCCGAATATTGCCTTTATTAAAAAAACTTTATCTCGAAGAGACAAGATGTCGTGGCCAGTAAGTTAGGGCACAACACCTCGGACCTCCGAGGATAAGCATCTTATTCAAAAACCCGTGTTGCAATTTAAAAGAATATTTCGTTATTAGGTTAAATGAGAAAAAATCGAAACCCAGTAAGTTAGGGCACGATTTTCCTGGATTGCCAAATACGGAATATTGCTTTTATGAAAGAATTATTTTTATGTCGGGTAAAAGTTAATAAAATCATAAATTTGTAAAGAAATGCAAAAGTAAGTTACGAAGATAATATATGCAAATAAAAATAAATGCATTAATAAAAAATAATATAAAAGACAAGAATAAACAAAATAACAAGCGTGAATTAATTACAGATTAGAAATAATGAAAAATAATAATAAAAACTACATAGTTAAATTGTACGCATAAATAATAAATAACAAATAAATAAAAAACAATGATAAAAATTAATGAAAGATATTAAAATAAAATATTAAAATATTAAGATAATAACAATTATAATGATAATAATGATGATAATAATAATTATAATGAAAAGAATATAATAAAATAATAGGCTAATAATATAATAATAATAATAGAAAATAATATGTACATAAAAGAAGTATATATATATATATATATATATATATATGTATATGTATATGTATTAATAATGGTAAAAGGAAATTAAAAATGATATACTAATATAAAAACATCAAAATGGTAATAATAAAATATAGTAGATGATATAATATTAAAATAATACTAAATATAATATGATGATAATAATAATATATATAATAATAATTATTATAATAATAAAGTACAAAAAGTAAATAGAATATACTAATAGTATAAAAAAAGTAGTAAATAAAGAATATAATAATAATGTTAAAAAACAATAAAAATAATAAATAGTAATATAATATATAAGAAATAGTAATAATAACACCATAGTAGAAAAAAAAGAAATAGTAATATTAGTAATAATACTAAACTACTTATTTTGAAAATACATTAAAAGTAGTAAAAACAATAAAAGTAATAGAAAAAGGACTAAAATCAAAATAAAAATATAATTCTGGGGCCAAATCAGAAATAAAAGGAAGGTAATGGACTTATTGAAAGCGCGAGAAACAGGGGAGGACCAAAAGAGCAATAAACCCTTCCCCCCAAAACCCACAGCAACAGGGAGGATCAAATTGCAAACCAAAATAAATTAATGGGCCAAATTAAGAACAAATAAAACTTGATTGCAAAACATAGAAAAAGCGGAAGGGCTAAAAGCGTAATTATCCCTTCCGCTTAAAAACACGCGGATCCTAGGCCGGACGGGTTGGGACGGGTCTGGTCTTCATCAAAACGACGTCGTTTTGGGGCTTATGGACGTCGGCCAAAACGACGCCGTTTTGATTTAGTATATAAGATAAGTTTTTTTGTAAACTCTCATTCTTCCTTCATTTTAAACAAAAAAAATTTCAAAAAAAGCTTTGAGCTCCCCCCTCTCTTTGCAAGTCCGGTCACCAGATCGACCGACGGCCATCGCAGCTCCGCCGCCGGCGACCGCCATGCACGAAGGCCGGAGGTCTAAAATGTGGTTTTTTTCACGCGTTTTTAAAGGTAAACTCCTTTTTCCCCTTTTATTTGTTAAATATATGTAAGAAGATTCAAGATAGGAAAAAAAAATAATAATATAAATTTGAAATCACCTCCTAAGTTTCCAATTTTTAGTTTTGGTGTTTTGATTCTCTGATTTGTTGCTGCTCTCCTACTTTGGTATTATTGGGATCGCTGTTTTTTGCTGGTTTTGAAATTTGGTGTTTGTATTCGTAGAAAATAATTGCCGAGCTTTACAATGTATTTGATTTGGGTTTTTATAACCCTTCTTACAAGCATTTTTATTATACTGTCATTTCTTCATTTACTCCTTGCAGGTGCAACTTGGGGAGCAAGGGCGGTGCTGACGCGACAGAGGCGGTGAAGCAGTGGCAAAGTCGGCTGGTCAGAGGGTAAAAGCTAGGGTTTCGTTTTAGTGGGTCATGGGTAGTTGGGCCTAAGTTTGGGTTAGGTCTTGGGGTTGGATCGGGTATGTAGTTTAGTATGAGTTTAATATTTTGGGTTATCTAATTTGTAATGGGCCGGGCAAAAATGAGTATGTACAAAATTTATTAGCTAATAAATTGTAAATTTTTTGCCCGCAAACAAATGCAATTTGTTGAAACCATATAGCTCACAAACATGTTAGAAACTTATCCTTATCAGGTCTAAATATGCCTTCAAAAAATCCTTAAAAAATGAGAAAGAGATGTAGACAGAAACATCGGGTTTAAAGAAGTCCTAAACATCTTTCAACTCGAGATCACAATGAAGCAATGCATGGTCTAGAGTTTTCGCCATTCCACACCTAGCACAACCAATATCCATGCTAATCTCTCTTCGAGGTAAGACAGTTTTGCAGGGAACAAGTTCTCTCAAGCTCTCCCAACAGATATGTTTTACTTTAAGCGACAGTGTACTGTTCCTAATTTGTTGCTAGCATCCCTCAACTGCCAAGGTAGAAATCTTTGTAAAAGCTTTTTAGCTTTAAATATGCCTTTCCCAATTAGGATTAAAACCTTCTTTCACATTAAGAAATTCCCATGCTAAACTTTTTTTTTATAGAATAGATGTAACATTGTTAGAACGGGTAGTTACGAATCCTGAAAAAATTAGTTAAACCGTAAAACAAATTCTAATGACACTTGATCATAAAAAAAATATTTAATCTAAAGAAGGGTAATAAAGTAATTAGAGCATGAGGTGAGTTGTTTACATAAGGGAATATTTCCTTCCCATCGGGCTCGATCTTTGGAGTCATTTAGAAGTGTAGCGGTTTAGAATTTAAGATTAAAGGAAATATAAAATATTTTTTTTTAATTACTAAGAGATCTTTTTACTTTTAAAAATTAAATTATTTTTATTAACTTTTAAGAGACCTATAAAATTATTCTTTAATTTTTAAGCATCAACTTAATAGTCACAAATCTCGAAAAGATTATTGAAGTAAAACTAATATGAATTATAACTATCGTCCTAGAAAAGCAATCATTGGATCTAAAGAGGGGTAATAAGGTAATTAGGGCATGGCTTGGGTTGTTTACATATGGGAATATCTTCCTTCCCTCCCTTTTGATGGTTAAACCTCTTTGCCGAGATGGAAGAGGAAGATCAAAGAGGACAGCCACTGTTTCCTCTGCCGATCGCCGCCACAGTTTCCAGTTCTTCTTCACTAAGGAATCATTCAACGGTAACCGATCAATACTACGAAGGTCCTTCACTTGATCTGCAATTATCAATCAATCTACGGCCAATCCAGAAACCATCAGATAGTGTTAAAACAGGAGGCTCCATTTGTGATGTTAAGTCCGATAGCAGCAGTATCGAATCATTGAGATGGCAAGCGGGGGAGCAAATTCGATTGGCAGCCATTGAAACGGCATATGCAGAGAGAGTGAGGGAGCTTGCAAAGATGGAAATGGAGATGGCTCAGTCTGAGTTTGCAAGAGCAAGGCATATGTGGCTAAGGGCAAGGGAGGAAGTTGAAAAGGCTGAGAGAATGAAGCAAAGAGCAACAAGGCAGACCGATTCTAAGTGCATGGAGATCAGTTGCCAGTCTTGTAGACAAAGGTTTAGACCTTAAAAGTCTTGCTTTGTTTAAGTAAAGATAGATAAGTTTTCCTTTGCCAAGTTGTTGTTTGGGAGCTTAGAAAATTTGGGTATTGAATTTATGGTTCAATGGATTAGAAGGAAATCAACAAACAACACCATAAAAACAGCATGATGATCAGAAAAATCCATTGATGCTTGGCTTTCATGAAACTGAGGTAGGTTCAAGGATGGAAGTTATGGGTCAAAAAGAACTTATGTAATTGGTGATTATGAAGAACAATTCATATTTTAGATTAGACAATTTGTTTATTAGAGCTTTTTCCAATATCTCCTCTTCTATTATGATTATGAGTTCATATCTAATCTTCAATGAATTCAGATCTTTTGTTTAAAAAAAAAAAAACTCCTTTGCTTTTTTTTTTTTTACTTAGTGTTGGTCACATGATTGAATTTGATATGATATATTTTTCTTTTTGATATTTTTCATATATTTAAAAATTATATATTTTTTTTATGTTTATAATATCAGATATAAGTTTATCTTTAATTATATTGAATGTTTTATTGACTTGATGTCATATATTTTTAGATGCGCGGTGGGATGTAGTACGTTTGTTTACTTTTTGTCTTATGTTACAGTATCTAATCTCACTGCAAGCACTACCTATTCAAATTCATCCTATGTTACTCTCTCATATATAAATTATATATGCCTATGAAATATTCACTTATCCCTGATCATTAAAATCGGCTATTTCCTAATGTATATTTATTAAATAAATTTTAAATAAAATGAAAATTTTATTATTTATTAATTAATTATTATTCTATTTTTTTCTTATTTTTAATCTTTATATTCAATTTCATTTAAAAATTATAATTTAAAATATTAAAAAATTAATTAGTTATACAAAAATAATTTAATTATTATTAACTTAAATTATAAATTGTGTTATACTATTCTAGTAAATATAATGTATTTGGAAGTTACATGTGTAGACATTATTCCAATTACAAACAACAAATTTAAAAATTATAATTAAAATTAATAATTATAAAGTACAACCAATTGAGAATTATAATATGTCTAGATCTATAGCAGAATAAGTCTATACATAGTCTATATATAGTGAGACATAAACAAAAATAAATATAGACTAAAAAATCGGCTTCCTCAGAAAAAAGTTTGAGTCCCAGGTAAGAGTTTTATCTTACTTGTAATGAGAGCTTGAGTGCTTGAAGAGACAACAAGTTTATAGGGTAGAATCACTTTGTTAGGTGCATAATATAGTCATTCTCTCAAGAAATCTCAACATTTATTCTTAGTGGAATTCAAACTTACGACCTCTAGCATATACAACACTTATGGGTAACTATCACTTGGGCTAGCAGTAATAATTACATTTTATTTTTTAATAATTTCTTATAAAAATACATGTTAAATATTTAATTCTTGAATTATAATAGACTTTAAGATATTTTTTTATTTTTATATTTTAATCAATTTTTTCATTAGATACTTGGTGATTAATTAATTAATTTTACATAAAATAATTTAATGAATTCAACTAAAGCTTAGTTTATAACTAAATTAAATATAAATCTAAAATATTTAGGATGTGTTTGATAAATTACAATAAATTTTGATTTCATTGAAAATAAAAATGTTCAATATTTAATATTTTAAATTTGTTTGAAAATTATTTTAATTTTTTACTTGATATAATTAAAAAAAAAAAGAGCGTTGGATAGGATAAATAAGTTAGTAGCTACTTATCACTTAATATAGAAAATATTAAGTTGGTTTTATTTTATCAAAAAACAAAATAAAATATCCTTTTAAAAAAATACAATATTCAAATTACCATATGTATCCTATCCAAAATAATAAAATATTATATTAATAAGATTAAAATTTAAAAATAAATCATTTTTAAAATTAATATTTATTTTTATCAAACAACATAATTATATTCAGTACTTGTATTTTTTAATTTACCAAATAATTTTTTAATATAAATTTAGCACTTATAAAATTTAACAATAAAAATTCAATATTTAATTTTTCAGTTTATCAATCACCCTTAATTTTAATTAAAGTCAAATATAATTTTTTAGATAAGAAATACAATATATTTAATTTTATAATATTTCAATAGGTAATTAAATTTTAGTTATTTTGTAACTAATAATAAAGAAATGAATAAATTAGATAAATAATAATAAGGGTATAATTATATTTTTATTTAAAATTTCCTTAATAAATATATTTCAATAAGGTTTATGAGATTTTTTTTTTAAACAGAAAGGTAAGTGAATATTCTTGAAACTACGACCAATAAGTATATTTTACACTAAACTTAAATTGTAAATGTGTTTTTACGCTAAATTTAGTTATAAAGTTATCCTTATCTCTTTAATCACTAATTTATTAACTATCAAAAGAACTCTTATATCTTGTTTTTAATACTTATGGTATATTGTTGTCAACACAGGGAAAGTGAGTTTGAGTTAGTAAAACGCATTATTCTTGTATTTATAGGTTAAAGAGAAATTATGGGTAGTGATCAGAACTGAGATTGTTAAAAAAAAAACTCTAATTCTACATTTCTATAAAAGAACTTTTATGCCTCCACAATGTATTATTATTGGATAATTATTTGATACAATAACAGTAAAATATTTTAATTTTGCAAATTTAATTGAAATTTTATGATGCATCTTTTATCATTATCCATAATATAAATTTAAAGAAATTGTCCTTTAATGAGCCAAATAGCCAAATAGTTGCCAAGCAAAATCTCAAGTCAGGATTATCATAAGCAGGAACATACTGTTTCAACTCAGTGAGTAAGAATTTTCCCTTAATGAGTCAAATCTGCCATCTCTTGAGAGTAAAATGAATGAGAACAAAAGGCGAGTAAATGCATCAAGAGCATGACACAACATAAAGCTGTATCCATTTGGATTCAACTTCTTAAAACATTTGCTCATCAGATATCAGACGCCTACCATACCCATGTTGGGATTCAACTCAAAAAAACTTGTCAGATGTTACTGTTGTTTTTTTTTTTCTGTTTCAGAAATTCTAAAAGCTTTTTAAAATTTTTATCAATTTTTATTATTAAAAATCGGTATGACTAATGAAATAACCATGCTATTATACGTGATATACTATCTACACCTTATGTATATGTATAAGGATTAATTTTTAACAGTAAAGTACGATTCAACTTCTCGTATAAAAACTTTTACAATACTTTTATCATTTTCAATGTTATTTAACTTCAATAATTTTCAATGGGGGTTACAATATAGCTTCAATAATGAATACATTGATTTGATTTTTTCGGTGAGGTCTCAAGTTTCACACAACTAGGCCCCGTGAAAAGTACATTTGTGTTGTTGTTTCAAAAAGATGAAAAATGATACGTGATAAAAGGTAGTACCTTTGATGAAGATTGCAAGAATCTTCTAACATCTAAACACAGATTTTTTCTTTGTTTTTGCCTCCAACTATTTGGGTGTCCTCGTAATACCAACTTTGATCTAAAATCCTACATATTTGAAGAATTTTTGTTGGATTATATCTTCATATTCATG
Source organism: Gossypium stocksii (assembly GCA_020496765.1). Lineage (NCBI taxonomy): Eukaryota > Viridiplantae > Streptophyta > Magnoliopsida > Malvales > Malvaceae > Gossypium > Gossypium stocksii. The sequence continues at coordinate 98,504,837 of CM035628.1, read as the reverse complement.
CTAGCAAAATCCAACATGAATATTTGGGTTGAATCTTACATTATTGTCTGTAATGTTATATTCCGAAATAATATTACGTAATCATCTTGTAATTTTACATTCTCATATATTGTCACAATGTCATAATATAGAGTGTAATTTCATTATGGCCCATTCTTTAAGTTATCTTATATTACATATGTAATTTTTAATTTGGAGTAGTATGCTTTTTTTATTATTTTAATCAATTTAGGTTTTTTTCTCAAATAAATCTAAAATTAATTAAAAACAAAAAATATTTTTTTTCCATAACAATGAAATAGTAAATGTTAGGGGTGAAGTTAGAAATTTTGTTTAAGGAAAGTTAAAAATAAAATTATAATTTGGGGGGCAAAGATAAATATATTGTATTAAAATACTTAAATTAAATTATTTAGTTTTTAGAAGGGACAAATTTGAAAATTTTCATTTAACTAAAAACTTAAAATGCTTAAATTTAATATTTTAGTTATTGGAGAGCCTTATATAATAAATTCACCATTTAGCCAGAGGAACCAAAGTCCCCACCACTAACTACGCCTCTAGTAGATGTTTTGTGTATTAACGTTTATCTTTTAATGAGTCTATCAAATGTAAAAGATTAGTCATTGGACTCACTCCAATAGATACTTTAAACAACCAAAAAAAAAGTTACTAATAAAATTTTATTTCAGCTTTAAAAAGAATTATAATTTTATAGAAATTGAGACTAAAAAATATTTAAAAAATTAAATTAAAAAAATTACAATAAAAATAATTTAGTAAAATATGTATTAGATAATTTTATATTCCGTCAACGAAACATACAAATATTATATTTCAATTAAATGAACCAAAGAAGATAATACAACTTGTTATTAATAAATTTTCATTCTTGTAATTCTATTACAAAAAGTTATCTTACATTCCTATAACTAACACTCCTAATATAAATAGAGAGTCAACATGCCTCTATCACTTTGAGATATTGCTGATTTCCTCGAATTTGCGACAAATAGAAGATCAGGGGCGTAGTTAGGGGGCTGGCAAGGGTCTTAGCTCCTTAAAATGGAAAAATTTTCATTTAGACTCTTTAAATTTATAAAAATTTTAAGTTAATAAAAGTAAAATTATACTTTAATTCTTCTTAAAAATGATAAAAATTTAATTTAATTCTTTAAAAATTATAAAGATATAAACTAAAAAAATGAAATTACATTGTTACTATTATAAAGTTTACAATTTAATTTCACCCCTAAAAAATTGTCTGACTTTACCGTGTATAAGATACAAATAACCTTAAAATTTAAAGGATTTATATATAATATATGGGTTCCATATCCAAATCTATATAAAATCCAAGTAGTTTAAAAAACCAAATAAAGTAGGGGGACAGCATTGGCTGGTGGGTTGGATTCCAAAGATAGATAAATAAAGTGATCATTGGACCTTATAACTCACAGCAAATGCTTCAAATGGTAGTGTCCTAATTTGGGTTGCAGAATCACCAGATAATTGTATGAATGGGAGACTTTAGGCTGACATACGACCACTTGAATTATAGGGTTTCCTTTGTCTTATATTTGCTTATTTGGTTACAGTCATATAATTAAAACTCCCTGCAGAAGTTGAATTGCAGCATAAAGCTGTAGGACATGGTACAGCCAAATAATTCAAAGTTGTCATCATTATGACAAAACCTTAACTTTTGTTTTTTCATATTTGTCCATATATTATGATGAGCCGATGCTGTATTTTGAAAAGAGAGAAGTTTTTCAATAGTTGGTTTAAAATTACTTATAGATGAAGTGAGATTTTGAAATTCAAAGAGGAGAATGTTTTTGTCAGTTTAAATTTAAGAGTAAATAGGGTGTTTTGTTGCACTTGTTTTGTGTTTTGAGTATGATAATAAATGTCGATAATAGTAATAGAATGATTGCAAAGCAATAAAAAAGAAAAATAATAGTATATAGATGTTAGGTAGAAACCCTTTTGGGATAAAATCAGAGGCAGAGGAGAAAAAATTCATTAATATTGAAAAACGAATGATGTAAGAGGAGTTTTGACTATATCTATTTAAGTAATGAAAAATCCTGTTCTAATCAAAGTCAAATAGTAAAAGTATAGTTCTATAGGAACTTAATTAGTGTGATATTTATTTCTTTAACGAATAACGAGATTCGAGTTACACAAACTCTAATATGAGTAGTGCTTTCAGTCGAATATTTTCTTATTTTTACTTTGTATTTTTGCATTTGTGTCAGACATTTTTTGGGAAATTATTATTATTTGTAAGTGAGGAATTTTGTATAAAAGTGAGCTTATCCTAATAAATATTTCAAAATAATTGATGAATAAAATCTTTAATTGAATCAAATTTTACAAAATAAAATTATTGATGAAAACTGCTAGCTCACTTTTTTAAGTAACTTTTTTACTCAATTAAAACAACAATTTCAAACATCCAATAAACCAAAAACTTTTTCAAATATCAATTATTGAAACTAGAGTTCACACCCTTATCTAGAGACTAGTATTGGAAAAAAAATTGATTTCACATTGATTAACTAAAGATTGGATCTGGTTTCACTATCTAAAAAGTTTCAGTCCTTTAGAGATAATGGTGGGACTCAAAAATCATAATCGAAACATGTGCAAACTTGAATATATATATAAGTAAAGAAAATGATCATCAATGGTAAAAGCTATGGGGAGCAAAGTTTGAGTAATTGACATGAAAGAATGGACATTTAGTGAATTCATAACAAACAAAAAATTTCCATGTGATTAGATGGAAAGTGCTTACCAACTCCTTTTTATTTTAAGAAAAAATGTATTAAAATTTTAACAAATTATATAAGAATCAAATAGACAGTCAAATTCAATTGGTTGAATTTTTAATTCAATGACTATAAAATAAAAATCTTAAATTTTTTTATAAAAATTCAAAAGAAAAAGGAGTAGTAAAAAATATAAATCAATACAAGTAATTTGCTTTTTCTTTTTTGTTTTATCCAGCAGTGATGTTACCTTAGGGCTAACTATTGCCCGTCTTTTTCTTTCTGTCACCAATCATTTTTTTTCTCATTCACTTCACATGTTTTCTCTCTTTTCAGTTTGCATATCTATATTATGTGTATATTTGTTGTTTTCACTAGTTGTAATGGACAGATGATAGTGCTTATTGTTCGCTAAAACTGGTGTGACTTTTCGTTAGCTTCTTAATCTGTTTCTATTTTGAGAGTATTTCAGAATAATAAATGATTTTAGAAGTTGATTTGGACCCGTGTTGTCTCAAGTTTTATATGTTTTTTGTTTGTTTTTCCATTGTTTAATAAATCTTCAGTTTTAGAAGTTTTTGTCTACTCTTGTAGCACGTTTTTTAGTCTTTCTTATACATGTAATCTTCCTTTTGCAAGTAATTTTAAGGATGATTTTGTTGCCGTTCTCTTTAGTTTGGTGAATGCTCGATTTTTTTGTTGATTTTTACTCACCGCTTTGGACCATCCAGACTGATTTTCTTATCCTATTAAGTGGTTATAATCACTTTAGAAATATCGTGCTTGAGTTGTGATAAAACCAATTGCCAACGTGTCATAATGTTCTATTGATGCTGAGATTAAAGCATTTGTTGTGTTAATAGAGCTTGTCCTTTATCATCTACGACAAGTATTGTTACTTTTTTCTTGAATTGTCTGATTTCATTAATTAAATAAATTAATGAATTTACCTTTAAAAAAATCAATAATAATATAACTCCTTCATTCCCTTTATAAATTATAATAAATTTAAATATTTAAATCAATTTAAATCAAATTCAACCAGTTTTACATCAATTCACTCCTCAAATTTTATAAGCATGGATTAAACCAATTGCACCATTGATTTTTGTTTCAATCTGCTCATGATATATCTAAGCAAAAAAAAAAAAAAAAAACTACATATAATCCTTTATAACGAATAATTAGTAAACCGATGTACGCTGATCTTTCATCTCTCTCATATTATTTTCAAGTTACAAAATATAATCCAAATTGTAGTCACCTTTTTGTGTTAATAAAGATAAAAGAAGTATATCAATCTGGTCAGCACTAATTGGTCTGAATCCATTTTTTTCATTAAATATATAATTTTGTTGATTTTATCTTTTAGATACACTTTTAGTTGTAATAGGACTAACATCTGTAATATAAGAGATAAATATGGAAGTTTGGTTACACAATTTAGGAATTTCTTATGTTTGTAACGCTTTATTTAGGGAGTAATTAGTTATAAATCAACTTATACAAGTTCTAATTGAAGTTTAATTCACTCAAAACCACCATACTTCCCCCCATTTTTTGCTAAAAAATGCAAAGGCATTAAATCCCACGAGCAAGCAAATCGGTCTTCTAGCGGAGAGTACGAGTTCTCTATTGATTGGAGCTTCAATTGAATCTCATAATATCGTATGTTCTTGTCCGAACAGACTAACTCTTCATCAAAGTGTTCTGTAAGTCTAGTTTGATTTGTGCTAGATATGCCACCAGATGTTGCTTTAGTTTCAAATTGGGAAACAATACAAGATCTACATCTTCATGAGTATCATCTCCTAAATCAATGTTAATAGCAGAATGTTTACCCCTTTTCCACTTTTGAGAATACTTCAATTCTCCCACTAGAGGCTCGAGAACCTCATCCTTCTCTACTATATCTTTCTTTCGCTTAAGGAGGTTTTGGTCAATGAGTGATGGATAGAGCTATGCATGTCTAGTATGATTGGTGTTTGCATGCTTGGAAATTTAATTAAATATTAGTTATCCAAGATCAAAAGGAATAACTGACTCTACTTTGTATAGTAAGGCAACCATCCTTTTGTTCTCTACCATGTTGTACATGGTAAGGAGCTAATTTCTTATTGCAATGGCTTGTAGAGCAGCATGTTGGCTAAAGTTCTAAGGCTCTAAAATCTTGACCTTCAGGCCATATAATCTTGATCAGTGGCTAATAGCATATTGAAATTCAGTTGACAATAATATTAATAAAAGCCTCAAAACTAGTGTTCACTACTCACCCAATAATTACAATTACACGGTATTGTTGTCAAGTAATAATTACAATAATATAAATTCATTAGGAAGTATTCCTATGATTGAACCTAGAGTAAAGTGTGCAACAGATTTCAACTACTTATCTCGACTCAATAACTAACTAATTTACTAATATAAGTTAAAAGACAATAGAGCAAGTAAATATGATAAGTACATAATGTAAATGCAATTAAAGTAAATGAAACAATAACCAACTAGTTTGATTATTCAACCTCAATTCATGAAAGTAATGGTTAAGGATCACCTTCAGTTGATGACAATTAATAATTTAGGTTGGATTAGTGCTAATCTAGAATCAATGACACAAATTCATCTCTAGATTTAAGCCAAGTGCTTAAAAAACATTAAGTGTTATTGTCGCACCTTTCCCAACACCTCCAAGTGATATACTAGAGTTACTAGCTTCACACTTGGCTATTGTAGTTGTCAACTGAATCTTCGGTAATCTCTAATTAGCTCACCAGTTTAGAGTTGGTGGCTAGCTCTCAACCCACTTTCCTTGGAATTTTCCATTGGTACATAACATGTAGTGGTGCAAGTTGTGCACATATTAGAACGTCCCACAACTCGTCTGTGCATCAATTTTACTGTTGGTAGTTTTTAACTTCATATTTATACTTATTCTTACACTTATCTTATAAGCAACAAAAATATGAAATATGCATTAGATATCATTCTACATAATATGACACATTTAAAAGATTCCAAGATAAAAGAGTGTTATTTTGAGTATCGACTCTTGAACTTATCATTATCTCAGTAGCAAGCTTTGAAAGAGTTTTGGTCCAAGCATGAGATCTGAGATTTGAAATTGAAGATAAACCTTAGAAATAATTTATTTAAAAATTCTTAAAGACACGAATATAAAATTTTGAACCTATTATTTTTAACACCATTAAAAATCGGGTTATAGAATCGATTAAAGGCTATCATCGGTTCGAGGGTTCCTAGCCCATGAACGTTCGAACATATTATTTTAATTGGGCACAGCTAACCTGCTCTGTAGGCTCAGTCGATAAAAGATTGATCAACTTTCATGGCGGGATCACCCCCTGTAGAAGCTGAATCCTTATTTACAGAAACAACACCTACTTTCGAGTCCAACGAGGCCTTTTCTTCCCATCCACAATCTCAACCGGCCTTTCTCTAAATCCTCACCCAAGTCTAAGATTTGCTCCAACTTTGCCGACCCATCTAATTGTTGGCCCATAAGCCTTACCTTTAAATGAGCATATGAATTTGCAGTGGAATATTTTCATTTTTATGTATATTTTACAAGAAAAGAAAACTAATAAAGTTTATTTTAATCAAATTTGTATGATCACATAAACGACTATGCATTGTCATATAATTTCTTTTGAAGTTTTAAGCAGTTTATTTATTTATTTATAATTTTTGGATCTTTTAGAATCAAGACCAAATTGAAAGAATGTGTAAACATTAAGGGCCAAATTATTTGAATTTTTTTAGAATTTGGACCAAATTGACATAATGTGTAATCATTGAGTGCTAAATTTGTTTTTATACCAATAAAAAAGGTTATGCCAGTATTTTGTTGATGTTATAATGGAGGAGTGACAGGAAATTTTAATGTGGATAACATTAGTGATGAAATTGAAAATTTTTGGAATTCAATGGCCAAATCAAAAACATGTTGATAATTGGGTGAGCAATAGTATGGTTTACCCTACTCATTTTTAATCTACATGTTGAATTGAAAAACTGCAAATAAAATATCGTGATATCTTCCATCAACACTTGAGAAGGTTGATAAGGGTGAAATTGTAAGTCATTCAAAATTATGGCTGCTTATACCGTAATTATCATAAAAATAAGAAACTTTTGTAAAAAATTATACAAAAAAGCCCTTATACTTTATACAAAAATAAATAAAGCTATAATTCTTTTATTTTTCTTACAAGGATAGTCTCAAATGGAGAACAAAATTTTATGAAATTGTGATTCTCTCTATCCCTTTCCAATAAGCAAATGACAAATCAAATTTTTTCTTTTGATTTTCAGCCTTTTTCTCTTGAAAAATTTAAACCCAATTAAAAATGTTAAAAATCAAAAGGAAAAATCTGATTTGTCATTCTAGTATTAGAAAGGGATAAGGATGACGCGGAATCACAATTTCATACAATATCATTTCTCCTCAAATAAACTTGCTTAAAGGTCGGACAATCAGTCATCTATGTTCAAAGATTTGTCTGATATTTGAAAATATTTAAATACAAATATTATAACAAATAAAATTTTAAAAAAATCATTTAAAATATGTGATGTACCCAACAAAATCTGACCCATTTTTTAAATTAAGTACATGTTGTTTTGCTTTGTTATTATTTTATGTATTAAGTATTTTATAATATGATAATTGAATATAATAATAAGTATGTTAAGTTATTTAAAAAATGCAAATTAAGTTTTTATAATTAGAAATTTAATAAAGGAAAAAAAATATAATGGTAGTAAAAATTGTACACATATATGATTATATACTAAATAAACATATATATATGATAAAATATAATGTCGGTAATGATAATATATTGCAAAAAAAATGAAAATAAAGAATACACAGATTTTACGTGGAAACCCTTTCGGGAAAAAACCATGGGTAGATGAGAAAAAAATTCACTATGTCGAATTCCAATGATTGCAAGAGAAATAATAGACTATGTCTATTTATAGGCTTGTAAAGCTATATTCTAGTAAGATTGAAACACCTTATTCTAATCAATATGAAATAGATGGAGTTTAATAATGTTTAAAAAACCTTATTCTAAAATAAAATAAAAGAAGTGTAGTTCTATATGAATTTTACTTTTATTTTATTTTACTGTTGTATTTTATTTAAATAAGGATTCAGGTCACTTAATTCTAACAATATATATATATATATATATATGTATGTATTTTTTTAATAATTTCATTGTAAGTTTTGATATATTTGTTCTTTTTGACATAATGTCTAAAACTAGTTAATTATAGTCTCTCCCCAACCCATAATGTCAAGTTTATAATATGTTATTTTATGTTCTCATTGTTTTCTTAATTTATATCATATGAAAATTGAATATACTATACTATAATATATTAAAAATTATGTTAAGTTTTATATTTAGAAATTTAATAAAATAATAATATAATGGTAGTAAAAAATGCATACATATATATTTTCTATATATTAATAAAAATAAATTAAATATTTATATCTAATTCATAGTATTCAAAATAAATTTAAAACTATGTACCAAAAAAATAAATTTAAAATGAAATATTCTTTATGATTTTGTGATAAAAAATATTTTATAAAAATAAGAAAATAAATAATAAAGAAGGTAATGTTGTCTTAAATTTTAACTTTGTAGATACATGGAAAAGTTAGGCTTTGTTTAGGTTATTTTTATTTTTGTTTTATTGGAAAATGGAAAATATTGAAGAAAATGGGTTTGGTTGAAATTTTTAAAAATAATTTTTTAAAAATAAAAATAAAAATATGTAAAAATTAAATATATATTTTTTTATTGTTTTCAGTAAGACTGCTTTCTAAAATTGAAGATCAAATTTTAACTTTTAAATATATTTAAAGTGATATCAATTGTTGTTCAGATTATAAATTCATTTCGCAGACTTTGTTATCGATATAAAATGTAAAAAGTGATTAATTTTTGCAAAGCATCATAAACTTCAGAATCAAATTTCATTTATCTCAGATAACCCATGGTAATTTTCTATTTTTCTTTATTTGCATAAATTATTTAGAGTTATAAAGTAACTAAGATTGTGTGATGTGATTTTATTAAAAATATTAATTCTATCATATGTTAAAACCATTTTCTTTGATTTGTAAAAAAACTTTAGTGGAAAATTCCTTATTCACCTCTTAAGTAAATGCTTCAACTTCTTATTTTCTATCTTGTTTTTCCTTCTCTTTTTCAATTTTAATGATTTTCTTATTTGCAAAGAGCAATTGAGAAAGGTATTTGATAATTCATTTGTTATATTAAATTTGACAACATGAGAAGCAATTTTAATGTTGAATTGATGATTAAATTGTAATATTTAGGGTTTTGTTTTAATAATTTCGAACTAATACATAGTTTAGAAAGATATTACTATGTAATATAAGATTTTTCATCTAGTTTTTCTCATATTTAAAAAAATAAAAAAGTACGGTGATTAAGGGTGTAGCCGGGGGCTTGCCCCTAAAATGGAAAATTTTTTATTTTGACCCTTTAAATTTTTTAAAAATTTAAATTAGTAAAGGTGAAATTGCACTTTGTCTCCTTAAAAATAATAAAAATTTGATTTAATCCTTTAAAAATTATAAAGATATAAGCTATTCAAATGATGAAATTGTATTTTTACTATCGTAAAAATTAAAATTTAATTTCGGTCCCCATAAAAAATTTTCTGCCTTCACCCCTTATGGTGATATCTTCGATCAACACTTGATAATGGTGAAATTGTATGTCAATTTCTTATACAGTAATTATCATAAAATTAAAAAAAAATCTTTTGTAAAAAAATTGTAAACAAAAAAAAAAAAGTAAAACTACAATTATTTTATAAGGCATTAGTGCCGAGTAGATCTGCTCAAAGGTCAAATTATTTATTTAAGAGTTTAAATTTAAAGGTTTGTCTGGGCCGAGTCTGGGAAAAAAAAACTTACCCAAGTATACCAAATATTTTAGGCTTATATTTTTGCTCAAACCCTCATACTTTTCAGGCGAGCCTTCGACCAAACTGAGTGATTGAGCCCATGGATAACTCTAACTGTTAGTATACCAAATACTAATGTATAATAAATATCACTCCAAAGTATTAAAATTAATAAATCTCCTTAAAATTAGCCAATAAAAATTAATTTTAATATTTTACATTGTTATATACTATAAGCAAAAATTAGTTCATTATTAATAAAGACGTAAGTTAATTTATTTATTTTAATAAAAATAAAGTAATATACTTATATCAAAACTAATATATGATTAAATTTAAATATTTGCTAATATGTATTTAAATTAGAATACAATTTAAAATCTAATTTGTAGTATTCAAAATAAATTTAAAACCAATTATAACTTTGTGGTGAAAATGTATTTTATAAAAATAAGAAAATAAATAATAAAATGGTAATTTTATCTCAAAAATAAAAATTAACTTTCCAGGTACATGTAAAATATAGTTGTTCACCATTACTCTAAGGAATCACATTCCATAGTCAAGGGAAAGTAATTTTCAAAGAAAAAATACATGCTAAAAAAATGAAAATTTTCTCACTAATTAAATTTCATGGGAGAGGCAAATCACATCTCTTTCATAAACATAAACATAAACATTGTGTTTTATAGGCATCTCTTAGCGAATAATAAATGAACACGTATCTTTCTTTTTTTTTATATTGTAGATTGTGTGGCGTCTCTCTTTCACGTAACTCATTTTATTAAATCAAGTAAATAAAATTATATTTAGGCCAATATGTAGGAAAACAATGTTTAAATTAGTGTAAATTAATTTGATAGATCAGATTCTAACTTTAAAATCTATTCAGACAAATATCAATTGTTATTTTGATTATAAATTTGTTTTGCCAACTCTAATATTGAAACAAAATGTAAAGATGAATTAATCTTTAGAAAACATCGGAAACTCTGAAATTAGATTTAAATTATGTAAGATCAAATTAAAGTAATTTCTGATTTTTCTTCAATCTTATTTGCTTCAATTATTTAGAGTTATAAGTAACTAAGATTATGTGATGTTATTTCATTGAAAAACATTAATTCTATCCTTTGTTAAAAACTTTAGTGGAAAATTCCTTATTCACCTCTTATATAAATGCTTCAATTTTAAATGTGACAACATGAGAAATAATTTTAATGATGATTTGATGGTTAAATTGTAATTTTTTGGGTTTTGTTTTAGTAATTTCGAATTAATTTAAAAGTTTAATTTTTGTGATGCATGTAATTTTTGTCCTAGATGTATAATAACCCATTTTTTTATTTATTTAACAAGAAACCATTAAAAACCTATCAACAAATTTCCATATAAAAATTTCTTTTTCATCAAATTGAAAAAAGAAAATTCTAAAAATGTGAAACATTTTAGGAAAAAAAGCATTTTTAAAAATTGGTTTAAAATTTTAACTAAAATAGGTTCATTTTTATGTCAATAAGTTATAATTTTTTTTAGCAATTACAACTCTATTTTGGAATCTAAGATTTTTCATCTAATTTTCCTTTGATTTAAAAAAATAAAAAAAAAAAAGCTTCGATTTTTTTTAAAACTAATTTTATAAAAATTCACATAAAACTTAATTAATGAAATAAAACTCGTCAATGAATCCAAATCTTATATATATTATGATGTGTTTACACTACAAAAAATTGACGTGTGATAAGGAAAGAAAGTAATTATTTGTAGAGGGAAAATTGCAACATAAACCCTTCTACCTTTTTATATAAATTTTAATGGTGTTTGGCAAGTTATATTTTTTATAATAAATCCTTCCAATTTGTTTTTATTTAATAATTCAACTTACAATTTTATATAATAAATCACTATAAATTCTAACGTTGTTTTAAAAAAATCTTATTAAGTTTACCACTATTATTCTAAGTTATATTCTCAAAATTTTAGTTTTTTTTAGCATGCGGAAAGATTATTTTCTAACTAATTAAAAGTTTTTAAAGAAGTGATTATTTTCTATCATACTAGATACCTCGAAATTCCATGAAAGGTAAATCACCTCTCATAAACGTTAACATTGCTTTTTGTAGGCATCTCTTAGCCAATAATAAATACACAGGTATTTAAATTTATTTTGCGTGCTATGGACTGAATGGCGTCATTATTTCACCTAATTCGTTTTATTAACTTTTGGATTCTATACTAAAACAGTCTACTAAATGAAATTATATTTAGGTCAAAATAAGGAAAAAGAATTGTTAAAATGAGTGCAAATTAATTTGACAGATCAGATTTCAACTTTTAAATCTATTCAGAGTGATATCAATTGTTGTTCTGATTATAAATTCATTTCGCCGACTCTGTTATCAAGATAGAGTGTAAAGAGTGATTAATCTTTACAAAGCATCGGAAACTCCGGAATCAGATTTCGCTCATCTCCTATCAACTCAAGGTAATTTCCGATTTTTCTTCAATCTTATTATGTTATTTTATTGAAAATGTTAATTTTTTTTCATTTGTTAAAACCATTTTCCCTTGATTTGTTGAAAATTTTAGTGGAAAATCCCTTATTCACCACTTAAATAAATGCTTCAACTTCTTATTTTCTATCTACATATTTCCCTTTTTTTGCCTTCATTCAAATTTCTTTTTTAATTTGCAAAGAGCAATTGAGACAACTATTTGATAATCCATTATTATATCAAATAACATGACAACATGAAAAAAAAAAAAAAAAAAAAAAAGATGAATTGATGATTAAGTTGTAATATTTAGGGCTTTTTTTAGTGATTTAGAAAGATCTAATATATGTTGAAAATTCCTTTTACCTTCTTGTAAGAATTTATGATGCATGCAATTTTTCCTAGATATATAATAACCCATTTTTTATTATTTTATTTAACAAGAAACCATGAAAAACCCATGAAAAAAATTCCATATAAAAAAAGTATTTTTCATCAAATTGAAAAAAATAAATTTAATGTAAAAAGATGTTATTTGTAAAATAATTCTTATGTTATTATGTGTTTACACTATAAAAATTTTATATGTGGCAAGGAAAGAAAGCAATTATTTGTGGAGGGAAAATTGCAACATAAACCCTTCTGCCTTCTTATATATTTTTTAATGGTGTTTTACAAGTTATATTTTTTTAATTAATCCTTCCAATTCGTTTATATTTAATAATTCAACTTACAATTTTACATAATAAACCATTATAAATTTTAATGTTTTTTCAACAAAAAAGTCTTATTAAGTTTATCACTGTTTTTACAAATTAAATACACGATTAAAATTGAAATAAAATTTTAAAAATATAAATAATGTTACAATAAATTATTTAGTGGTCACCATATTTTAATTTAATTTAAAAATCTACATTCTCTAATTAATAATTAAAATTAAGTTACAAAACTATATAAAAAAATAGAATTTCACACCATCTACTACTATAATATTTATATTTTAAAAAAAAAAATTCAAAATATTATTTATTTATAGTTATATATTCCATATAAAGATAACCTATTAATCAACACTTGATAAGGATGAAATTGTATATCAGTTGCTTATACCGTAATTATCATAAAATTAAGAAATTTTTGTAAGAAAATTATATAAATTTTTTTATACAAAAATAAGTAAAGTTGCAATTATTTTATTTTATTTTACGAGGAAGGCATTAGTCTCGGGTAGATTTATTCAAATTACGAGTTACTCGTTTAAGTCTGCAAGTTTAAAGATTTGTTCGATATTTGAGAGCGATTAAATAAAAATATTATATTAAAAAATAATTTTAAATAAATAAGCCTGATTAAAATATGCGTTGGAACTAATTAAATCTAGTCTATTCTCAAGTTTATAAGATTTTATTTTATCACGGTAAAAGTAATTTTTGCTAATAGCAAATATCACTGTAAAATGTTAAATTTAATAAATCTCTTCTTCCTTAAAATTAGCCAATAAAATTGATGTTAAAGCAAAAATTAGTTTATTATTAATAAATATTTAATTTAGTATATTTTTTAAATATTTTTTATTTTAATAAAAATAAATTAGCATATTTATTTCAAAATTAATATAGAATTAAATTTAAATATTTACTAATATGTATTTAAATTAGGATATAGTTTAAAAGCTAATTCGATAGTATTCAAAAGAAATTTAAAAGTATGTACCAAAAATATTAATTTTAAAATTAAATAAATTTTATGATTTTGTGGTGAAAAAAAGTATGGTATAAAAATAATAATATAAATCAACAATAAAAATGGTAATTTTATCACTATTATTCTAAGTAACCACATTCTCATGGAAGAGAGAAAGTAACTCCTAAAAAAAGTTAATCCATGTTTAGGGTTTATGGCTGCCTCTCTCAATTAATTAATTTTTTTAGAGAAATGACAATTTTCTATCATATCAAATGTCTCGAAATTCCATGAAAGGCAAATCGCCTTTTATAAACGTTAACCTTCTTTTTGTAGGCATTTCTTAGCCAATAATAAATACACAGGTATCTGAATTTATTTTGTGTTTTGTGGATTGAGTGGCGTCATTATTTCACCTAACTCATTTTATTAACTTTTGGATTCTATACTAAAACAGTCTACTAAGTGAAATTATATTTAGGTCAATATAGGAAAAGAATTGTTAAAATGAGTGTAAATTAATTTGACAGATCAGATTTAAACTTTTAAATCTGTTCAGAGAGATATCAATATTTGTGGTTCTGATTATAAATTCATTTCGCCAACTCTGTTATTGAAATAGAGTGTAAAGACTGATTAATCTTTATAAAGCATCAGAAACTCTGGAATTAGATTTCGTTTATCTCAGATCAACTCAAGGTAATTTCTGATTTTTTTTTTCAATCTTATTATGTTATTTTATTGAAAATATTTTTTTTTTTCATTTGTTAAAACCATTTTCCTTTGATTTGTTCAAAGTTTTAGTGGAGAATCCCTTATTCACCACTTAAATAAATGCTTCAACTTCTTATTTTCTATCTACATATTTCCCTTTTTTTCTTCATTCAAATTTATTGTTTTTCTTATTTGTAATGAGCAATTGAGACAACTATTTGATAATCCAGTATTATGACAACATGAGAAACAAATATAATGATGGATTGACGATTAAGTTGTAATATTTAGGGGTTTTTTTAGTGATTTAGAAAGATCTAATATATGTTGAAAATTCATTTTACCATCTTGTAAGAATTTATGATGCATGTAATTTTTTTTCCTAGATATAAAATAACCCATTTTTTATTTTATTTAACAAGAAACCATTAAAATCCCATGAAAAAAATTTCATAAAAAAATTATTTTTCATCAAATTGAAAAAAAAAATAATTTTAATGTAAAAAGATGTGAAGTTTTTATTGATTATTAATAAATATTTAATTTAATCTATTTATTTTAAATAATGTTTTTTATTTTAATAAAAATAAATTAGCATATTTATTTCAAAATTAATATATAATTAAATTTAAATATTTACTAATATGCATTTAAATTAGGATATAATTTAAAAGCTAATTCGATAGTATTCAAAAGAAATTTAAAAGTATGTACCGAAAATATTAATTTTAAAATTAAATCAATCATAAAAAGGGTAATTTTATCTCAAAAATAAATTTTAACTTTCCAACTAGATGAAAGAATTACTTTCCCACTATTATTTTAAGTAATCACGTTCCCATGGTAGAGACAAAGTAACTCTAAAAAAAAAAGTTATATTCTCAAAAATTGTTTGTTTTATAATCTATGTTCAGAGTTTGTGTCTGCTTTTTTCAACAATGTTGTTTCCAAAGTTTGAACCTAGGTCCACTCTTTGAGAATATAATGTGTCTTACTATTGCATCCAATCACTTGTTGGTTAAAAAAAAAAAAGAAGATATTTTTTAGCATGCCAAAAGTGAAAATTTTTTTTCAACTAACTAATTTTTTTCATAGAAGTGGTCATTTTCTATCATACCAGATGTCTCGAAATTTCATGAAAGGCAAATCATCTCTCATAAATGTTAACATTGCTTTTTGTAGGCATCTCTTAGCCAATAATAAATACACAGGTATCTGAATTTATTTCGTGTGCTGTGGACTGAATGGCGTCATTCTTTTACCTACCTCGTTTTATTAACTTTTGGATTAAATGAAATTATATTTAGGTCAATATAGGAAAAGAATTGTTAAAATGAGTGAAAAATAATTTGACAGATCAGATTTCAACTTTTAAATCTGTTTAGAGAGATATCAATTGTTGTTCTGATTATAAATTCATTTTGCCGACTGTGTCGTTGAAATAGAGTGTAAAGAGTGATTAATCTTTACAAAGCATCGGAAACTCCGGAATCAGATTTCGCTTATCTCAGATGAACCCAAGGTAATTTTCGATATTTCTTCAATCTTATGTGCTTCAATTATTTGGATTTATAAAATAACTAAGATTTTGCTATGTTATTTTAATTAAAATATTAAAATTTTCATTTGTTAAAACCATTTTCCTTTGATTTGTTCAAACTTTTAGTGGAAAATCCCTTATTCACCACTTAAATAAATGCTTCAACTTCTTATTTTCTATCTGCATATTTCCCCTTTTTTCCTTCATTCAAATTTATTGTTTTTCTTATTTGTAAAGAGCAATTGAGACAACTATTTGATAATCCATTATTATGACAACATGAGGAACACATTTAATGATGAATTGATGACTAAGTTGTAATATTTGGGGTTGTTTTTAGTGATTTGGAAAGATGTAATATATGTTGAAAATTCCTTTTACCATATTGTAAGAATTTATGATGCATGTCATTTTTTTCCTAGATATATAATAACTCATTTTTTTATTTTATTTAACGAGAAACCATTAAAAAACCCATGAAAAAAAATTCCATATAAAAAATTGTTTTTCATAAAATTGAAAAAAAAAATTATGTGGAGTTTTTATTGATTATTTGTAAAATAAATATTATTTTATATTAATTATTGGTGGAAATTGTAAAAATTTGTATTTATATTGATTGATATAATCTTTTTAGGTGAAGTTTATGTATGTGAATTATCTTTTGCCCAAACTAATTCCCTTCTCTTTCTCTCATCTTTTACACGTTTTAGCTTTCTTGCATGCTTGTTGACATATCTTCGATGAGTGAGTTTCGGTTCTTTATTTACATAGAACCAGCAATTTGGTACCTTCTTCAGCATTGGATGTCTTCGTTTTAATTTTAGGACACATTTAAATAAATAAAGAAGGAAACCCTTTTCTTTGCTCAATATGTAAATACATCAAAATCCATACTTGGGTTTTCTTTCAAATTCTTGTTGGTTTGACAAAACTTTCAATGTTTTTATTGCTTTTTTTTTTTTTTTTAAAATAAAAAGCAATTGCATTAGGATTTTTCTTTTTGAATTTTCGTTTCTAGGTTATCGAATATGTTCACTGAAGAAGAGTTGAAAGACATTGAGGGATTGAAAAGAGGGTCGGACTTCATTGAGGTTAAGTGTGGATGTACCAGCAGAAAATATGGTGATACCATTGGGAAGCTTAGGGTTTTCACCAATGGTCAATTTCTGATATCTTGCGAATGCACTCCATATTGTGAGGAAGGTAATTCATTTTTTGTCTCAATGCAATTGTTTTAGCTTAATTTTGTTTGTAACTTCAACTTCATATTTGGCTTTTCAATTCTTTGATGAACTTCAATTTCACCTTATATACATTGAACTAATCATTGGTTTTCCATTGCTTAAATTTCTTGGAATCATATATGTAGTTGTTAAATCAAGTTGAACATCAAACACTCAATAAAAAAGCCTCAAGCTGTTGTTAGTTCTTCTTTGATTTTAATTATATGCAGTTAAGAGTCTCCCATTAGCATACACAGTGATTTGCATTGGCTGTTAATTGATTTTAATATCCTGGTTTGATCCAAGATCATCAATGTTGAAACTCTGTCTATGTTGATAAGGATAGAATAGCATTAGAGCTGAGTTTAATTCAGTTGGTTCATGTCATCTTCGAGCCTAAATCTTGTTTTGTTGACATTGTTTTGGTGAATTCTTTGATAACCAGAGAAATTGACACCTTATGATTTCGAAAAACATTCTGGGAAAGAAGGAACTAGGAAATGGAAGAACCATATTTGGGTGGTCATGAAAAATAAGAAGGTTCCTTTATGGAGGACTGTTCTTCTGAAATACTACAAACATGCATCAAATGGAGCCAATGAGATAACAAGCACGCGAGCCAAGCGCCTTTTCCACCGTGACGAGTTTGTCCGTTGTTCGAGGTGCAAGAAAGAACGTCGGTTTCGACTCCGGACTGACGAGGAATGCCGGAGGTACCATGATGCTGCGAAGGCAAGAAAGTGGAAGTGTGCTAACTGGCCATATGACAAGTAAGTTTCAACATCGCGTATTCGGTTTCGAGCTTGATAAAAATCCTAATCGGCTGATTTGTTTTGTTTTGTTTTTCGATTTCAGAATCACCTGCAAAGTTGATGAAGAACGAGCAAGCAGGAAGAGTTGCAGAGGCTGCCCTCGATCTCCATCGTGCAAAGGCTGCACTACTTGTGTGTGTTTCGGGTGCTTCAAGTGCCGATTTCTCGATTGCAAGTGTCGCACTTGCGTCGATTTCGTCCAAAATGCCGAGCCTTGAGCTGTAACAAGGCATCCAACATCGTCCCTTTCTAAGTTTCGATGTTCTGACTATCATTTCCCAACTGGAAAACTGTTCCAATGGTTGTTATAGGATTGTTATGACTTTGTTATGTTTGGTTTGTTTTAGAATAATTTCTTAGCTGAAAACTGGAGACTAAGGTTGGAACTTTCAGTCCAACACAACTTTCCAAACAGTTTGAAATGAACTAGTCTCTTTTATTACAGCTTGTTTCTTCAATGTTGTTTTATGTTTGGTTTTAGATCTTTCTTTACTTAGAATTTATGGTACAGATATATTTCCGATTTGCATCATATTTATCCAGTGAAATGCATACTCATTTTAGATCTTTCTTTGCTTAGAATTCATGGCACATATTTATTTCCGATTGCATCATATTTATGCAATAAAATGCATACATGAATATTTTTATAATGTCATAATTGAGGTATTTCATTGAATACCATGTTTACAATTTGCGGTGTCTCCCTATTACTTTTTAAAGTTCTTGAAAAACGAAACAAGCATTTCCTTCTATCATAAGAATTTCACTTAATAAATACAATGTGTGGAATACCTAATAAATGAGAGTGATAGTTGTATATATCACTTTCACTCAAATCATGTCAAGTAAGTATGAGGTTATTGCAGCCTAATAGTGTCCCTCCCATTGAATAGGCTACTCACACAATGAGTGAAATAGCTTTTCACTACAATGTTTCGATTTTGTTTTCATATTAACTTTATGATTCTTTTTTCTTTTCACTCTGAAATAGATTAATACATATTAATATCAATACTTAATTACATGTATTAGAACAAAAATCAAACAACCATAAATACAATACTAATTATCTCGATAAAAATCCATCTTTTAATAAGTTACGAAGAGCGTAGTGTTGTGGCTACATTTGGTTACACCACCCTACAATTAGAACAACTTGCGTTTGATGTCATCTGTTGTTGATGAAAAGATTAATCAGGAGTTTGTTCATCTGTAAATATCCATTTGCTTGTACTTAAAACTAAGAGCTTCTGTTTAGGTCAAAACTAGATTTGTGACAATCTTGTCTGGTTACAAATCTTTGTTATATAAATTTGCAAAATTACCTCCTCTCAAGCTCCATAATCTTTTGACTTAAACCTATCAAATCATCCATCTCACAAAACCCAAATCATGGCAACTTCATAAGTACTGCTCCAGCCCATTACAACCATCAAATCCAAGCAAAGTTTTCAGAACCAATTTGGTAATCAGTAAAATCATCAATTTTTAATTCGATTATTCAAAAAACGATTTAATTAGTTTATATTAGTTTCTCAATTAATTAGTTCAACTCCGAATTAATATATCAACTGATTCTCAATCCAGCCAATTTAATTTTAAAAATATTATAATATTTCTCCAACAACCTAATTTGATCCATAGACTATGCTATATATTGTCATCTCCAAAAATGCATCCAACCAAAACCCTTAGACCCCATTTGGATTAACGGTAAAATTAATTTGGATAAGATTGAAAATAACAATGACATTGAGATTAAAAATCATGATCAAATATATATTTGGACTAAATCGCAACGGTAGCGATAAAATGAACTATTATGAGAAAAAAAAACTTAAAAACATTGGATAAAAAATTAATTTGAGTACATATATAATAAAAATTTATTTAGTTTTATTTTATTCACTTAATAAATAATAGAAATTACTAAAATTATAGTTATGGCATATAATAATTTTATTAATTATAATTAAAAAATAAATAATATCAAATAATATTTTGTAGTTATTTATATTATTTTTTAAATTAAGGGATAATGTCGTATTTGGTATTTAAACTTTGACAAATCTTTTAATGTGATACCTAAATTTTGAAAAAATTGAACCAAGGACCTAAGACTAAATACCCCTTTAAGTTCTTAAATTCAAATAAAATAAAAAGCCAAAATAATAAAATATCTCTTTAAATATATTTATTAAATATTAAAAAAATTAAGTTAAAAATTAACTTATAATTTTCTTTTCTTCCTGGAAGAGCCTTGGCCGCCGTTGCCATTATGCTGCCGTTCGGCCTTTGTTCAAGCCAAAATTGGGATTGAAAGATTCGCCTCTTTCTCTTCTTTCTAATTCTTCGATTAGCTTTCTTAAAAAACTTGTCGAAATTTCGAAAAAACAATTCAACCTTTAGAACTTTTCAAGCCTCGATCTGCAGATCCAATTGTTGAATAATCATGGAACTTCGATCGTGGCTTCTCCTCACCGTTTGCGACGTCTTGATCGTTCGGATTTCTGGAACGATGCCTGAATCTCAAGAACCCAGAAACTCGAAATGGGTCTTGGTTTTGATTTGCTTCTTTTTTCTTGGTAATTTCGAAAAAATTACCCTGGGCACATGTAACGTGTACACCCTTTTAGTGTCGAAATAGGTCTAAAAGTCTATACTGATGATTTGAACACTGCTAAAGTAAAAAGTGTCGATATAAACATTGTGTACTTTGTTGATTTGATAATACCTTTACTGACGTTCTAACCGTCGACAAAGGTCAATTAAGTGAATTTCTTATTATCTTCTTGATCTTATAGCTACAACAAGCACCGTCACTAAATATGTTACAAAGTGTGGCAAAATTGTACCTTTTTTCTGACAGGTGTCGCCTAGTGGCTTTAATTCTTTGTTAACTGCATCAATCTTCTTTTGGACCAGAGCAACTTCCTTCCTCATAGGATCTGCAAGTGCTTCAAGCTCCTGAAATATTTACAAGGTTTTATATACAACGAGAATATGGAATTAACACCAGCCCTGAGGCCAATCTTGTATGTTCCAAAATAGCAAACTCTTTATAAGGCACATGACGACACATTTCAGTCATAAATGGGACAATTTTAAATTAAAGTTTGAGCCCTCAGGCTACCTGCATTTCATGCACTGGCTCTAGCCCTCAACAAATCCTCTAATGGATTCATCCATGTCCAGCAATTATATTTGTCCCCCCCCCCCCCCCCAAATATAAACTCGTTAAAATCCCAATTAAAAATAGGTATTGGGTTCATTTTTTATATTCCTCATAATTTGTAAAGGGTGAGTTGATAATTGATCTCTTAGTATATGTTTGTATTATAATGAATAGTTGTCATTAGAACATGGGATCTAAAGTATAAGATTGCAGTAAATTTGCTAATATTTGTCATTAGAACAAATCTGATCACTTACTCTGCTTAAGCATTATACTGACATGGTGCATTATGCAAATTGAGAAAAGTATAACAATCGACAAATATATTTGCATTTAGTGAAACATTTAAGATTAAGTTTACTCTGTTTATATAGGCTTCCCTTGCGTCAGACAAACAGAATCACCAATCAAACCAGCTGGAACATCTCTTAATCCACACCAATTCAAACTCAAACCAAATCCAAAGCTCCTCAAAAGTTTCTAAACATTTGAACATGACAAAAACTAGTGTACGCTGACATGAAAATAAAATATTAAAAACTTAAAAATAGGTTGGACCGTGCATGGTTCGAGCCTTGAATGTTTAAACTCGAGTCTGATCCATATTGTAAACGAGTCTAATTTTCTTGTCCAAACTTGTTTTTTAGATCTAACATTTTTACCCAAACCTCTAAATTTTAAGTGAACCTTTAGGCCTGGATGAAAAGTCTACCCCAATCATGTCTGCTTGTGCTAACATGGACAATCACAACAATACCACAAACTTTCTATTTGTTGATAGGTTTGATGTTCATTTATTTAGAGAGTCGTGATGATGTATGCAGCAAAGTAAATTTGTTTCCATCTTTAGTGGAGATAAGATGATAAAACATTTTGTTGTTGGATATAGGCACTCTCAGAAAACTTCATGAACTCTTTGAAATAGGAAGATAACTCTTAAACTAAAATTGAATATAAACACCTTTAATATAATTTCTCCATCATTCAAGACTTGGGTTGCGCAAAGTGTTGAGGGATTATTTTTGCTTCAATTAGATAATGTTGAAATAGTCTATCAAAATTGATTATAGTAATGTGGTTCTCTAATTTCATTTTTAAAAATAGGGAGTCAATGTTTGTATCTTCCATTGAGACGAACTTTATAGTTTTCAACAGCTAAGGTCTTTGGAAGTAAGGAATTGATGTAAACAATAATTATTGTTTATTTACCTTCTAGAAAATCTAGATGATGCATGTTTTGGAACATAGTTTCCATATCATTAATTAATTACAATCTAGTCAAGAAATTTGTGTTTTATTTAGAACTAATGTGTTTTTTTAGTAAGTGTTTTCAAAAAGTTTGTCTAGATTTTATAAATAGGTTAAGAGTTTGATAGATATAGTAAAAAAAAAAATTCCATGTGATGATTTGATGGTCAAGGGTGTTTATTGTCCCAGGTGTGGTTTAAGTTCGAGTTACACTAGTCGTGTTGATTGTTCTAGTTTTGTCGGTGTCATATTAGAGAATTTAATAAAAGAATTTTAATATCGGTGGTAACAACTGGAATTAAATTTTTAAATACAAAAATTAGAAAGATTAAATTCTTAAAAATAAAAATAGGGAATTAAATTTGAAATGTTCAAAGTATATAATTAAAAATACTAGCCTAAAATGGAGATTATTATGATTTTGTGTAGTTAATTATCCAAAATGAAAGCATTATTTTTCATATTATGCATTCTCTTAGCTTCCATTCTGCCTTTTCCTACTTCCACCATGGCTCGACAACTTGCTGAGAAGGGTAAGAGGAATTATGGTTTTATAACATTTTATTTAATTCACTGAGCTATTAAGTTTTATTTTAAAGTTCGGTTAACGAGCTTCAAGTACAATCCGACAATCGGTATGATGGATCAGAACTCATCGACGAATAAAAAAACAAAACTTAGATCTAAATTAACACAGCAAAGTGTTATTTTTTTGCGTGTGTGATGCAAGCTTTTCTTTATTATTTTCATATCTCAAGCAGTAGAAAATTACATCACAATCACATCAATCAAACACTAACTTTACCAACAAAACAAAAAAGTTGGCAAATTTATTAAACATAATATTCCTGAATCATAATATTATTAGCAGTGTCGCTTGTAAATTGGGCACTTAGGAGGAGGAGCACAGCTTCGGTTAGGATCACTTGAACACCGAGTTGGAGATGATTTAAGCCCTACAGAATAAACAACAATAATAAAACCACAAATCAAAGGCAATAAATGGATAATTTAAGCTCTCTAGCATAATGATAAACCCTAGTCAGAGTGTTTATAAAGGACCTTCAAATTGATGAATGGAAGTTCAAATAAACTACAACATTGAGAAAATAATAAAACTATGATTGTTCTTACCCTTCTCAGCCAGTTCTCGAGCCATGGTACAAGTGGGAAAAGCGAGAATGGAAGCTAAGAGAATGCATAGTAAGAAAAATAATGCTTTCATTTTGGATAATTTATTAGATAAAATTATAGGATGAGTGGTGCATAATCTCCATTTTAGACTGCTATTTATAGGGAAATTAATGTGTGATGCATATACAATTAAATAATATGATAGGGTCACAAATTCCATGGCTGAATTTTCAAAACCACTAAATTTCCACACAAAACGACTAAATTTTTGTGGAAATGATGAACATCCATTAATGAGAAAAAATAAGTGAAGAATTTTCAAGATTTAATCTCATCTTGAATAAATCTTGAAATGTATAACCGAAAGAGAAAAGGTTGTATGAAACTGTAATTCTACGTCATTCTTATCCCTTTCTAATCGGAGAATAAAAAATCCAATTTTTCCTCGTAACGAAAATATTTTAAAAGTATTGAATATTGGTTAGGTATATGTATAATATCAATATTATTTATATTCAATTAATCAATTCAAAATATTAATTTATTTTTCTAAATACAATTTTATCTGTTGGTATTTTATTTATTTAAATAAATAGATTATCCACTTACAATAATCTTATAAATGAGAGAGGTGAGGAAATATTTGGTAATTCATTTTACAACTTGCCTCACCGAAAGATTAGAATATTTATTTTGGATAGCAGTGGGTGTTTGATCGAATTGGGTAAAAAAATTTGAGTTAATCGAGTCTTATTTTATTATTCTAATGAAATTTGAGTTAAGTTGAATAGAGTGAAATTGTTCGAGTTAAATTAAAAAATTACACATGTTAAATTAAATTCTTATTACAATATAATCAATTCTATATTAGAGCATATAAATTTGAAACCATATATATTTGAATAAAATTTCAAAGCAAAATAAGAAAAAAAACTTGAATAATTAATTTACTTATTTAGGTCCCAAAAATCAATATTTTAGAAAATTTTTAACTTTATAAATTTCTTTAGACTTTTTAAATTTTTTATAAGTATTTTGAATTTTAAAAATTATTAAAATTTTTTTTTTGTAATTTTTGTTGAGAGAGACCAATTTACTCACCTTCAAAACTAGCAGGAATCAAATGGGTATTTAAAATAATTTATTATCCGAATTATTCGAGTTATTCAAATTGTAAAATTCAACTTATAACCCGAACTTAAAAAAATCAAATAACTTAATTAGATTAACTCAAAATTTAATTATTATTTTTATTTTTTCGATTTGAAATTTTACACACCATGATTTTAAAATATATTTAAAAAATAAATAAATAACAATATATGAACAAAAATTAATGCCTACCCCAGCCGTCCCATTAATTCCCCCCACCTCCCCTCATAATTACCTCCGACCCCGCTATATATACCTGCAACTCCACTGCATCTCCCCACTTCTAAGCCGATGGAAAAAGAAATCCTAACGCCACCCTATTTCCCCACATCCCAACCCCCTGTTTTTCACTACTATCCAAAATTTACATTTTTTAGGTTTCATCAACAATATTGTAAGTTTCAAAAATTTTAAATTACCTAAATTTTGTTAATTTTCAACTAAATTTTATATATTTTAAGTATATTAATTATTTTTTGAATTATTTGAATTTTCAGTTTGGTATTTCAATAAAATTTATAGGTAAGTTTTTATTAAATTATAGTATTTCACAGTTATTTAGAGTAATAGTATTTTATTATTACTTGATATAGTATCTAGAATTATTCGTAACCTTTCTCAACTCTTAAATAAGAAGAAAAACACACTTCATCGCGTTCGAACCGACATCCTCTCACACTAACAACTATGATGATGTCAATCCAAGTTATAAATTATGTGGATCATAAACCATTATTTATAGTAATAGTATATTTGGAGTTGATTGTTGCTTTGGTGGAATAGTAGTGAGTTGAATCCCATACTTTCCACCCACCCACCTTGTGGAGAGTGCAATGTGATGTTGGAGGATGTTGCAGTCCTCCTTGGAGTATCGATTGATAGGTTAGCAATCATCGAGGAAAAAGAACAAGCCCATGTTCTATGTTTGCAGATATTTGCTTGGAGTTGTTCCAAAATTTAATGGAGATTTCATTTTTCCTACATCGTTCTGTTAAGAACTGAACGTCGATAATAGTAATGTGGAGAGATCGTAAAGAAAAAAAAATAGAACACACAAATTTTACGTGGAAACCCTTTCAGAAAAAAATCACGAGTAGAGGAGAAGAGAATTCACTAATGGTGAATTCAAATGATGCAAGAGGAGTTTCGATTACATCTATTTATAGGTTGAAAAAGCCTAATTCTAATCAATGTCAAATATATTATGCTAATAAATGCTAAATATATTATACTAATAAATACTAAATCTTCTAGAAAGAAAATATATTTTGTTTAACTTGACTTGCAAGCAATCTCTTAAAATTTAGGTCACACAACTCTAACAATCTCCACCTTGACACAAATTCTCAACGAGCAAGTTCTCACTACCCCTAAGTGTATTCTTCAACAATGAACACCAACCAAGTCCAAATAATGCTCGAACTTGGTTATAGGAAGTGACTTTGTAACACCCCCTACCCGTATTCGTAGCCGGAATAGGGTACGAGGCATTACCGAAGTTTACCGAACAATTATTTTTTTATTAAAACTCAATATATCCCCTTTGTAGACATCTAACCTTCCCTGCAAAACTTAAACTGATACCAATCCAGTTCAACATATTTTCAAAATAGATTCATTCATATTCATAAGATAATCTCATCACATACCAAACCAAGGTTTGTTAGCCACACCAATGGCTAACTTTACATTCATTTCACATTAACATTTACTTTATTAACCTATACATGCCATTGATTTCCAAAATAAAGTTTCTAGATATACCAAAATATTGAGGTTGATAGTATGATGTATCTCCGACCGAATCCGACCTCCGAGCTCTTAATACTACAAAACAGGGAAAAAGAAAACAGGGTAAGCACATTGTGCTTAGTAAGCTCATGTATCAAGAATTATACTAAGCACATTGTGCTTAGTAAGCTCATGTATCAAGAATTATACTTACCTAATATTTTTAATACAATACAATAAACATTTATACATCCATTCAATGCATTGTTATCCTAACATGCACAAACTCAACATTCAAGTTAGTCCAATAATTTCAATGTATCAATAATATATACCATGATTGATGAGCTCATCAATGCCATGATTTCCATACATTATTATTTTCTCATATTTATCCCGTTGAATTTCTCGAAATTTCGATTGATTTTCAGGGGTACACTTTAGTGTACAAATCCGGGTCCGTCAATTCATATTTATGTGCGCACATTTCCATTTCAGAGAGCACACTCCCGCGAACCTCATCCTTGCAGCGGGATTACCAGTCCAGGCTAAATCCCCTGTAATATAAACTCATAGAGTATTGTCGGGATTACTAGTCCAGGCTAAATCCCCTGTAACAACAATTACTCTAATGAGTTTGGATCTGAATTACCAGTCCAGGCTAAATTCAGACCCTAATTTGGATTACCCATCCGGGCTAAATCCATTTTCCACATATTCTTCAGGAGGGCTATATCAGGATAGGATCACCCGTCCAGGCTAGATCCCCTTTTACCGTCAATTCCTTTTCAGAGATCCATCGAATTTTCCTTTCATTCAACCGGGATTTCTTCCCATTTATATCAAATATATCAATGTTTTATCAATTTTCATATAATGAACATTCAATTCATATTCACATCAATAACATACATTTCAAGCATTTAAGAATATAATTCAAGTTACACGAACTTACCTCGTTACTTGTTTGTATACAAAAATCTACTAATCCCGAACATTTTCCTTTCCTCGATCTAGCTTCGTATTTGAGTCTTCGGGATCTAAATAAATAAATTTATTCATCAATTTAACATTTCATGTTCATATGTACCATTCTCTACAATTCCACTATTATTTATAGTTCATCCAAAGCTGTCTACTTGAGTCGTAGTCACTAAATTATTTTTATCTTGAGCTACGGGACTCCAAATTAAGATCCGTAAATTTTTCCTGAAACTAGACTCACATATCTTATTACCATAAAATTTTCATAATTTTTGGTTTAGCCAATAAGTACATTTTATTCTTTAAAGTTACCCCTGTTCTGCTGTATGACAGTTCCGACCTTTCTTCACTAAAAATTAATTATCTTCTCATACGGGACTCGGATGATGTTCTTGCTTGTTTCTATTAAAAATAGACTAATTAAGGATTTCAAAAATATAAATTTAAGTCCCTAATTATTTTTATACAATTTTTTGTGATTTTCTAAATTCAAAACAGGGGAACCCGAAATCATTCTGACCTTGTCTCACAAAATGCATTATATCTCAAGATTTACAATTCTATTGCTTACACCGTTTCTTCTATGAGAAACTAGACTCAATAAGATTTAATTCCATATTTTTTTCACCCTATAATTTGATTTCTACAATTTATGGTGATTTTTCAAAGTTGGACTACTTCTGCTGTCCAAAACTGTTTTAGTGCAAGAGGTTTATTACCATTTTTTCCCTAAGCTTTTAATAAGTGATAATTTCGTCCCTACTCAATTAACCTCTCAATTGAGCTGATTTTTCTAAATTAATACTTTATTCTATCATTTTAAACTATCTTATAACCTTTGGGAATAAGAATTTCAGCACCAAACTTCAATTTCACACTCTTTTACAAATAGGTCCTAAATATCCACTTCCTTTACATTTTATTCCATAAATTCATCATATAATAAGATTAAAGCTTAAATTCCATGCTAAATATTCATATACTTACAGCACTCAACCATGGTGACTTTCAATTTCATCCATAAAATCAAAAACTAATGAATTTAATAGTAGGACCTAGTTGTAAAAGTCTTAAAAACACAAAAATTACAAGAAAAAGGCAAGGATTAACTCACTTGATGCAAAAATTATGAAAAACCAGCTTAAAGAACCCCTCCTATGGCGTTTTGACTGATTAGAATGAAGAGAAATCTCAAGAAATCTAGATATTTCCATATTAGTCCTAGTTTCATTTAGTTAATAATGCAATATTCCAATTTTACCCTTAATTCATCCATTTTTCTGCTGATTTTATGCCCTTGCCGTCCAGCCCAAATAAATTTTGGGTCTATTTTCCTTTTAAATCCTTTCTCATTAAACACTTAAGCTATTTAATCATCCTAACAACTTTTACACTTTTTCCAATTTAGTCCTTTTCATTTAATTGACTACCCAAACGTTAAAATTTTCTAACGAAATTTTACTACAATATTACTAACATTTCACAAATATTTATAAAAACATTTTTGACTCGGTTTTACGAGATTGAGGTCTCGATAACTTGTCTTTGCCTAATTTCTTCAATAATTTCTTTTTCTTAACTAACCACTAAATCGGTAAAAATTTTTTTCGATATTTTCATACAATTTTCCTATAATATCAATATTTATGCAAAAATATTAAAATAAATTTCTCTTTAAATCGGATTTGTGGTTACGAAACCACTGTTCCGATAACCTTGAATTTAGGTCATTACAGACTTAATCGTCATATCTGCAGGATTTTAAAGAGTTCTAACTTTGCTTCAATTTTCTTAATTTGCATCTATATCTTCAGCCACATTTAAAGCATAAGCAACTAGATCAGCCTTGGCTTACCTATTTGGAGGTTTAATTTCTCTTTTAGGTATGTTCTTGGCAATAAAATGTTGTGGTGAAGAAGCAACTCTATTATGAATTTTTGTACTAGCTTGTGGAGATGACTCTATTGTAAATCCTGGATTGATCTGAAGCTCCACCTGCTTCACATGTGTGCTTGGGCTTTGTTAGTCTTTATGAGAAGATTCTTTAAGAGATAAGTTAGGCAACATAGTAGTTTCATAAAAAATAAGCATAGCAGTTTCATCAAATATAACATCTCTGCTAATCACAACTTTTCTATTTTCAGGACACCATAGCTTATATCCTTTAACACCAACCTTATAACCAAGAAAAACACATTTAATGGATCTAGGTTCCAATTTCCCATTATCAACATGAGTATACACAGGACACCCAAAAATCTTCAAATCAGAATAATCAACAAGATTACTAGACCATACCTATTGGGGAGTTTTTCTCAATGTTAATGTATGGAGACTGGTTAATCAAAAAATACGGTAGAGGTCGCTTTAGCCCAAAATGACTTCGGTAAACAAGCATTGGACAACATACATTGAACCTTTTCCATGATTATTCTATTCATCTGTTCTGTAACGCCATTTTGTTGTGGAGTATGACGAACTGTCAAGTGTCTTACATTCCCTTCTGATTTGCCCAATTCATTAAACTCATCAAAATATAATTTTGATCTATTATGTGTGCGGAGGTATTTTATCTCTTTTCCTGTCTGCTTCTTGATCATAGTTTTTCCACGACTGTTCTACTTAGGAAGAATGCCCAAACATTTCTAGAAAAATCATCAATGATCGTTAGCATATAATTAGTGCCACCCCTCGAAGGCATTCTAGATGATCTCTAAAGATCATAATGAATATAATCCAACGTTCCCTTTGTGTTATAGATTCCTCTGGTGAATCAAACTCTCTTTTGCTTCCCAAAAACGTAGTGCTCACAGAACTTCAGTTTGCTAATGTCTTGTCTATCAAGAAGTCCTATTTTGCTCAATTCTGCCATGTCGTTCTCATTTATATGCTATAAACGCATATGCCGAAGTCTAGTAACATCATCATTTGACAAGGAAGAGGAAGCGACGACTACATCACCCATAACAGTTGAACCTTACAAAACATATAACTTGGCAACTTTTCTCTGTCCTTTCATCACAAAGAGAGAACCCTTGCTAATCTTCAGAACCCCACTTTTAGTTGTGTACTTGTGCCCTTTTAAATTAAGAGTACTCAAGAAAATCAAATTCCTTTTCAATTTTGATACATGTCATACGCCACTAAGTGTTCTGACGACTCCATTGAACATCTTAACTTTGATCGTGCCAATACTTGTGATTTTACATGAAGCATTATTTCTCATCAAAACAACACCTTCAAACACTGTTTCATATGCTATAAATCAATCCTGATTGGGACTCATAGGAAGGTGCAACCAGAATCAATGATCCACACCTTGCTCATTTTAGGATTATTGGCAGAAGTTACTAGAAGTTCATCATCATTGTAGTCTTCTACAACATCAACTTCACCAAATTATTCTGGTTGTTTTCCCTTTTGATTTACCACACCCCTTTTGATCTTATTTTACAACTTATAGCACACAAACTTAATGTGCCTTTTCTTCTTGTAGAACTTATAGGTTTTACCTTTATTTGCAAAACTTAATATATTTTCAAATATATTATGGCACCAAAAAATGGATTCTGTTTTTTTAGGGAATATTAAATAAAAGTAGGGTGCAAAAGAGTGTTAAACAATATTGACCACAAAAAAATAACCTACGTCTAGTAGTCGCATTTCTTTTTGGAAAAACTCTTTGAAGCATTTAGTAAGAGTTTTTGTTCATTTGTTCGTAACAGGGTGGACTATGTAGAGGTTGAGATGATTCTGTTGCAGCTTTGAATCAGCAGTGTGCGAAGGGGATTAAAATATCAGTGGTTCCTTCAACTTTTTTAGAGTATGAAAGGTATATTTTTCAAGCCTTTTATTTTCGATTCATTCCTTATACATGGATTCCTAGTTTGGATCATCGGAATAATTTTTTTTGCTGCGCCACGGAGCGTCCCTATAATGCACCAGCGACTCCACTATGTTGGATTAGCGACACCTCTATCTTATCTTTCTCTAATGTTATTCTCTGGCAATCTTCTCTTTTCCCATATGAACCATCGTCCTGAGAAACCTAAATCACTCAGTTCACATTCATCTAAAACCTCTCTAAAGACTGTCATCTGACGTTCCTCTCTTGCTTGCCCTCCATTTTTTTCAAATGTGTACACGATTTCACTGAAATCACCCAATACCAACCATGGTAGATTACTTGCTTCTTTAAACTTTTTGATTAATTTCCACGACTCCTTTCTCAAATTTTCTATTAGGGAGCCATAGAACCATGTAAACCTACAATAATCATCTCCTCTTTCTACAACTACTTCTATATCTATATGAGCCTTTGAGAAACTCTTCAAATTGACAACTAGGTCACCATTCCATCCAAACGATAGTCCTCCTCTTGTCCCTTCAGCACTTACATCTATTCCAGTCTTGAATCCACACTTACTTCTTATTTTTTTCCATTTTCCTTGCACTGACCTTTGTTTCTATAAGAAAAAAAGTTGAGGCTGAGGTTGTTTCATTCTGTTCTTGAAACGTCTTACTGTCCATGGTTGCCCTAGGCCACAGACATACTAACTTAATATTTTCATTGCAATTGGTCGACCTGCTTACTAGTGGCCGCTGATATTTCATATCCAGAGTCTGTAATCATCAAAATGTTATTTTTTACATTTCCTACTTGCTATGCTATTTGTCTTTTCTTCCCATCCTTGAACCTTATTAGATTATATTCTCAGCTTGAGATTACATCTTTTGCATTCTTGTGTTCCACATCAACACATGTCATGTGTCTACCATTAGCACTCTCGGCACCCTCTTTCCTTGTGCTTCTAGTCAGATTTATTTGTGAGATTTTTCCTTTTGCCTTGTGATCTTACTCAATAATCAAGTAATGCCCCAAAAATTTTTAACTCCTTTTTTGTGTGGTTTTTATGTGAATATGTGCTTAGTAGTCTTAGGCAAATATTATTTGGGTGTTAGAAAGCCCATAGTAGAGTTTGGGTCCAAGCTTAAAAGGGAAAATATTAAATTTATTTTGGAGTTTAATTTTAAGCTTCTAGAAGATTGGTAGTGGCGTGAAGCTGGACTCTCAAAGAGGTAATCAGAAGAGAAAATTTAGGAAAAAGATTGGGGAGTTATCAAGGAGAAAAATGAGGAGATGAGAAGGGGGAAGTGATGGAACTGAATTGGGAATTGAGGCTATAGGCTATAAATATGTGCCGAATTTAGATCCTAGGCTAATGTCAAATTTCTCATATTTTCCTCAAGTGCCAATTTGTATTTTTTTTCTTCTCTTCTTTCTTCTTTTTCTTGCCGAATTCTTCCTCTCCTTTTTGTTTCATCCATAGCCGAATCTTTCCCTTGCCAATTAAGCCATCAATTGTTTTCCCGAAACCCCTAGTGGTCCCATTATTCTTTTCTCTCTTAAAAGCCGAAGAACCATACCCTTTACCGATTTCTCTTGTTCTCTATTACAATCTATTTTGCTACCCTCAATCAAGGGGGTTAGGAGTCGATTGCATATTCAGTGGATATTTAGGCTGCAAGATTCAAGGTGAGTTTCGGTAAGTGTCTCATTCTCAATTTCGGTTTCTTAAAAGGGTGGCCGAATATATGTGTAGCCTATAAGGGTGACTCGTGTGAAATACGAGTCATCTGATGTGTCGATACCATTTTTTTGTGAAAACAAAACGGACGTCGACTTAAAAATATGAATTGGAGTCGCCACCGATCTTTTTTAGGGTGCGATTGGTCACCTCAAAAAGGGGATTGTTTTTTATAAACCATTTGATTTATTAAAACAACGGTTTTGGTCCGCATACCAGAAAAATAGGTTCGGGAGTCAGTTACGCACGGGGAAGGATTAGCACCCCCGATACGCCCGGAAACCGGTACCTTGTTGATTAATTGATGTCTTTGGGGGTCAATAATTCGAAAACTTGGGAGAATTTTAATATACGATCCTTATTTGCTTTAAAACCATTTGGGTATGTTAAAGACGTAAATCAAAGGTTGGTTTGCCTTAAGGTAAAACATCGCATCCAATACGGTAGGACACGATATTTCGACCTTAGAAACTAAACTTGCTTTTTATTCAGGAAACATGTATTTGATTTGAAAGGGTATTCGAATACTCGAGATCAATGAAGAAAATCGAAACCCAATACGTTAGGGCACAATTTCTCAAATTCCTAAGTACCGAATATTGCCTTGATTTTATGAAAATTATTCTTGGACTTTAAAAGGCTATCCGATCATTTAGACTTAAACGGAAAATCGAAACCCAATACGCTAGGGTACAATTTCCCGAGTGTCTAAGTACGAACGTTACCTTTTATGAAAATCATTCATTTTTTTCTTACGCTGGGTAAAAGGGTAATTTGTAAGACGCATAACGAAGGATAATGCAAATTTGTATGAAACATGATAATATAAATAAAAGCGATAATAGCATGCAAAAATAAATGAGAATAATAGGGTTTTAAACATATGTTTTAAGAGGGATATTCGGATATTTAGATTTAGACGAGGAAGTCGAAACCCAATACGTTAGGGCACGGTTCTCGAATTTCTAAACACCGAACATTGCCTTTATAAAAAATTTTGTGATGGGTAAAAGAAATTTGAAATACATGGGATAAAGGTATAACAAAATGAAATACAGAAATGGAATACATAAAAATGATTGATAATATGCAAAAAAAATACGAGTACTTTATAAGCTTTTTGTTCGAATTTATATTTTAAGAAGGTTATTCGAGCATTTAGATTTAGACGAGAAAATCGAAACCCAATACGTTAGGGCACGGTTTCTTGAATTTCTAAGCACCGATCATTGCCTATATACACATAGAAGTCAATTTGGCATGGGGTAGAAAGTTGTATAATTCGTGATAAAAATATTTAAAACAATAATAGTGATAATGATGTGCTAATAACATAATAGGAATAGTAATACAATAATAATGAAAATCATAATAGGTACAATGCGATCTTAAAAGGATATGCATAGTGTTCGAAAGTATATAATATTAAAGATATGTACATAATAGCAGGGTATAATTATTGAAAATATGTGTATGAGATAGTAAAAAGAACGTATACATAAGATGATCAATAAAGCCTATATACAATTTATTTATAAAAATTTACTTGATATAGTATTAAAACATATGTACAAAATGATTGTTTTAAAAGTATATACATAATACAATACATAAAAAATATGAATAATAAAATATTAAAAATGTATGCTAAATATATTAGAAGTATAACATTAAAATATATATACGCAATATGGTATTAAAATATACACATAATACATATAAGAGTATAACATTGAAAAAAAATGGATTTAATGGAGTATTTTAAAATATATATTCGTAGAATACATAGATATATATACATAAACAAAAAGGCAATAATAATGAAATGATAGAATAAAATAATAATATTATGGCAAAAAAAATGATAAATCATACATAATAATAATAGAAATAATTAGTGTAATAACAGCAATGATAAAATAATATAATAATAACATAATAATAACAACATTAATAATAAAAATAATAAGAGAAAAATAGAATAACGAAAATGGAATAATGAAAGTGACAATCGGGACCAAATTGGAAACAAAAGAAAATAAACGGGGTGAATTCTAAAAATAGAAACGAGATAGGGACCTATTGGAACACATGAGAAACTAAGAGGGTCTTGAAATGAAATTTTCCCAGAATTCTCGAATATACAGCAACTTTGGGGATCAAATTGAAAATAAGAATGAATGTTAGGGCCTAATTATAATAAAAAAACCTGATTGCAACTTGTAGAAAAAGCGGAAGGGCTAAAGGTGAAATTAGCCCTTCCGTAAAAAACACGCGGATCCTCCCTGGAGCGGGTCGGGCAATCGGGTCAGAGGCTCCATACGGCGCCGTTTTATTGGCTGGTGGGAAAGGACCAAAACGGTGCGTTTTGGGTCCTGTATAAAAGTTAAAATTTTTTTAAAAAATTCATTTTTGTTTGCTGAGGAGAAAGGAAGAGGAGAGAGGGGAGAGAAATCCTCTCTGCAGCAGGGGTTTCCCAGTCTGGGAGCCGACCACCGTTTGGCCCAGTCTCCGGCGACGCGCCACCGTACTGCACCGGTGCCGGCCACCGTGCACGGTGGCCGGAGTTAAAAAAGTAAGCTTTTTCTTTCTTTTTTTTTATTTATTAGATGTGTTTATATAAAACATAAATAAAAGAACAAGGCATTTATGAATATATGCGTAAATTCGAAAGTAAAAAAAAGTAAAAAATATAAAAATGGTACCCTTGGTCTGTTTCTAGCTTTCTAAGGCTTGAAAGTCTCTCTTTTTATTGTAAATCTGTTGATAGTACGTTGGATTTGCTTGCTAATATTTGTTGGTGTTAAAATTTCTTTGTATTGATCTCAAAAAAATCCAAAAAAAAAACCCCTGATACAACTAGTTTAATCGGCTCTTTATAGCCGAAAATTTTTTACAACTATTGCTACTGTCTTTTTTCTCTATTCTGTTTGCGTGTTTCCTTCGTTTTTGCAGGGCCTGATGGAGCGATAGAGGTGACCGGGGTTGGTGGCAGAGAGTGGTTGCGGCTCTGGCAGAAGCAAGTGGGGGTGGTTGCGGCGCTAAGGGTTCTCGGGGCTAGGGTTTCTGATTTGGGTTGTTGGGTCAAACGGGTATTGGGCTTAGGTTAGTTTGGTTTTAATGTTGGGCTGATTGGAAATGGGTTGGTAAAATTGGGTATTGGTTAATATAAACGGGCCTTAGGCAAATTTGTATGGGTTAAGTCTTGTTTTGGGTTGATGGATTTGGGTAGTTGGCTTATGGTATTTGGGTATGTTTGTATAAAGGCCAAAATTGGCCTGTAACAGCTGCCCCTCTTTGCTCATTGTCGTGCAACGGTAATAGAGCAAAGACATAAAGAAAGGCCAATTTTGCCTGGTCTCGCCAAATCTTGACTTCTTTGGTACTCTTCTTATTCAGCTCTCTTTCCAGTCTATCGCCTCTTGTAACTTTGGTTCAATCCATCGCTTTTTCAAAGCTATGACTTGTAGCTTCACATCTTCAGGGGTATGAGATTCGCCATGATCTGGTCTTCTGCCACTGTAGAGAGATGTGATCTGGTATCTTCGATCTGCTCTGCTGCAACTTCAGGGATGAGATCTATATCTTCGATCAACTCTATCCTTTATCCTTTATTGAAAAACAAACATTGACGATAGCTCGGCCTGCGTATTCTCGCAATATGGGTCAAATTTTTGAAATATAAATCACAAGTGCCTCAGTGTGCAAATTGAGGCTCAACTCACTTCTCGTGATATGAGCAATTTAAAAACACGAATTAAAAACTCAACTCATCTCTCGCAATATGAGTTGATTGAAAACGTAAATTAAGAACTAAAAAGAAATCAACTCATTTCTCGCAATATGAGTTGATTTTGGAGCACAAATTAAAACTGAAATTAAAAGAACTCAACTCGCTTCTCGTAATATGGGTTGGCCTTAAAACATAAATAAAAGAACTAACAAGAGCTCAACTCACCTCTCGCAATATGAGTTGATCTAAAACTGAAATTAAAAAGAACTAAAAAGAGTTCAACTCACTTCTCGCAATATGAGTTGATTTTGAGAAACAGAAATTAAAAGTACCTCAACGTGTTTCGAGGCTCAGCTCACCTCTCGCAATATGAGCTAATTTTGAAAACATAAATTAAAAACAGATGCTGAAGACATCTTGCCGTGATTTGAGACCTGACTCACCTCTTGCAATATGAGTTAATAATAGAAACTAAAAGTACCTCAACGTGTCTTGAGGCTCAGCTCACCTCTCGCAATATGAGCTGATTTTTGAAAACATAAATTAAAAACAGATGCGGAAAACATCTTGCCATGACTCGAGATTTGACTCACCTCTCGCAATATGAGTCAATAATAGAAACTAGAAGTACCTCAACGTGTCTTGAGGTTCAGCTCACCTCTCGCAATATGAGCTGATTTTTTGAAATCATAAATTGAAAATACCTCAACGTGTCTTGAGGTTCAACTCACCTCTCGCAATATGAGTTGATTTTTTGAAAAAGAAATTGAAAATACCTCAACGTGTCTTGAGGCTCAACTCACCTCTCGCAATATGAGTTGATTTTTGAAAAAGAAATTGAAAATACCTCAACGTGTCTTGAGGCTCAACTCACCTCTCGCAATATGAGTTGATTTTTGAAAAAAAAATTGAAAATACCTCAACGTGTCTTGAGGCTCAACTCACCTCTCGCAATATGAGTTGATTTTTGAAAAACAAATCAGAATAGCAAAACATATCATTTGGTGGGACTCAGGTGTCCTTATCAAAACTTCTTGCTTTACTGGAGTACCTGCATATGTCATGCATGATATTATCGTGATATGCATATGTTGGCCCTAAATGCCGCTATGCCTACATGATTATGCCATGAGTTTAAGGTATGCTGGTCATATGTGCCCTTTTGTCATGATTTTTGAATATCTGTGTTCAGTGTTTCGACTCTTGGTTCTCTTCAGGCTTTGTACCCGTCTTCAAGCCCTCTGAGCAATCTGCAGTTCTCTAATATCACTCTTTTACCCCTGTTTGAACTTTGTCCCTGCTTTGAAGCTCTTGTACTTTTCAAAATTTCATCCAAGTAATGCTTAACATTTCTTTTGTTAGGAGCATGTTATTCTACTATTTATTATCTAAATGAAACACACAACGAGATGCATGAAAGATGGTTAGACAGGTAAGAAAAGGAACTTCACATATATTTTATTTCAGAAGCAACAAACAAAGAAAGTTGATCAAGAATAGTTAAAAGTGTCATGAAATGAAAGGGAATTATATTCAATGGATACAAATGCTCTAAATATTCAACGCATGAACTCTTCCACGTTTCTTAATCAAGAATCCTTTCGAG
This sequence comes from Gossypium stocksii, assembly GCA_020496765.1. Taxonomy (NCBI): domain Eukaryota; kingdom Viridiplantae; phylum Streptophyta; class Magnoliopsida; order Malvales; family Malvaceae; genus Gossypium; species Gossypium stocksii. The sequence goes on along the minus strand of CM035628.1, from coordinate 98,466,255 downwards.
CCTGGCTTCTTGCGTAGAAGATTTCGAGCTTTCAGAAATGCCTCAAATACTATAGTCTCATCGTTTGACTTCCTGTTCAAATCAACTTGCCCCTTGAATTCACATCTGTTTCATTAGGATGCCCTTTCGGGTTTTCATCCTAATCCCTTCTTGTTTGTCAAGACGCCCTTTCGGGTTTTCATCTTGATCATTTTTTTTTTTGCATAATTTTTTTTTAGGCGTAATATTTCTTTACAGCATCGGAGTTTACTGGATTTGGTAACTCCTTCCCATCCATCTCTGTAAGAATCAAGGCTCCGCCTGAGAAAACTTTCTTTACAACATATGGTCCTTCCCAATTCGGTGCCCATTTTCCTCGAAAGTCTTTTTGTATTGGGAGGATCTTTCTCAACACAAGTTTTCCTTCGTGAAATGTTCTTGGCCGTACTTTCTTGTCGTGGGCCGCAATCATTCTCTTTTGGTACATCTATCCATGGCAGATCGCCTTCAAGCGTTTTTCTTCAATAAGGTTCAATTGGTCATATCGAGCTCGGACCCATTCGGCCTCCTCGAGTTTCGATTCCATTAAGACTCGTAGGGACGGTATCTCAACTTCAATAGGTAGCACGGCTTCCATCCCATAGACTAGAGAGAAAGGAGTTGCCCCTGTGGACGTCCTCACAGATGTGCGGTATGCGAACAGAGCGAACGGCAGCTTTTCGTGCCAGTCTTTGTAGGTCTCTGTCATTTTGCCAATGATCTTCTTTATGTTCTTGTTAGCTGCTTCAACAGCTCCGTTCATCTTCGGGCGATAAGGCGAAGAATTATGATGCTTTATTTGAAATTGCTTGCACACTTCTGTCATCATTTTATTGTTCAAATTCAAGGCGTTATCTGAAATGATTCTTTCAGGCAACCCATATCGACAAATGATTTCTTTTTTCAAGAATCTACAGATGGCGGTCCTTGTCACATTAGCAAATGAGGCAGCTTCTACCCATTTTGTAAAATAGTCAATGACCACGAAAATGAATCGGTGGCCATTAGAAGCTTTGGGAGAAATTGGCCCTATAACGTTCATGCCCCACATTGAAAAGGGCCATGGAGACGTCATAACATGAAGGGGAGAAGGAGCTACATGAATTTTGTCGCCATAAATTTGACATTTGTGGCACTTTCTTGCGTAGCTAATGCAATCCCTTTCCATCGTTGACCAGTAATACCCGAGTCTCATAATTTTTCTGGACATAGTGAAGCCGTTGGAGTGGGTCCCACATATTCCTTCGTGAACTTCTTCAAGTATTTTCTTGGCTTCAGTAGTATCTACACATCTCAGAAGCACCTGATCTTTACCCTTCTTGTACAAGGTGTCCCCATCAAGAACAAATCCCGCTGACATTCTTCTGATTGTCCTTTTGTCATTCTCGTTTGCTTGCTCAGGATACGTTTGATTCTTGACGTACTCTAAGATATCATGGTACCATGGTCGTTCATCAGCCTCTTTCTCAATGTTATAACAATGTGCAGGGACCTCGTATATGCTCATCTTGAGGGGCATTATCTCTGCTTCTTTATTTGCTTTGAACATTGAGGCTAAGGTGGCCAATGCGTCAGCCAATTGGTTATCTTCTCGTGGGAAGTAATTAAAAGTTATTTCTTTGAAATCTTTGATCAATTCAGCTACCAGATAGCTGTACTTAATCAACTTTGAGTCCCTCACTTCCCAATCTCCACGGATTTGGTAGATCACTAAAGCTGAATCCCCGTATACCTCTAGGATCTCAATGTTTCGTTCAATGGCTGCCCGTAGTCCCATGATACAAGCCTCATATTCTGCTATGTTGTTGGTGCAGAAGAAATTGAGCCTAGCAGTGAAAGGGTAATGGTCTCCTTCCGGTGATATTAAGACTGCTCCAATTCCATGCCCCAGAGCATTCGATGCACCATCAAAGCTCATCTTTCAAGGCGTCCCTTTTGATGACTCACATTCTTTCTCTGTGATGCACATCAAGTCCTCATCCGGGAAATCAAATCTCAGGGGCTCATACTCTTCTGTTGTTCGAGCCGCCAAGAAATTAGCTATTGCACTCCCTTTCACCGATTTTTGGTTCACATAGATGATATCGTATTCTGATAACAGGATCTGCCATCGGGCCATTCTCCCCGAGAGTGCAGGTGATTCCATCATATATTTTATCGGGTCTAGCTTTGAAATCAACCACGTCGTGTGATACAACATGTATTGCCTGAGTCTCCGAGCTGCCCAAACCAAAGCACAACAGAATTTTTCGATTGATGAATACCTTGCTTCGTATTCTGTAAACTTTTTGCTAAGGTAGTATATCGCCTTTTCCTTCTTTCCCGACTCGTCATGTTGCCCCAGTACGCAACCCATTGAATTTTCGAACACCGTTAGATACAAAATCAAAGGCCTTCCTGGAGTTGGTGGCACTAGCACTGGAGGGCTAGACAAATATTGTTTTATTTTGTCAAAGGCCTCCTGGCATTCCTCATCCCATTCTCCCGGGTTATGTTTTCGAAGAAGCCGAAAGATTGGGTCGCATTGATTGGTAAGTTGAGCGATGAATCGGGCAATGTAGTTTAGCCTTCCCAAGAATCCTCTGACCTCTTTCTGTGTACGCGGAGGTGGTAACTCTTGAATAACTTTTATTTTATCTGGGTCCACCTCGATACCTCTTTCACTGACAATGAAGCCTAGCAGTTTTCCTGAGGTAACTCCAAATGTGCACTTGGCGGGATTAAGCTTTAGCTGACATTTCCTTAGCCTTTCGAACAACTTTTTGAGGTTGACTACATGCTCTTCTTCTCCTCGGGACTTAGCAATCATATCATCAACATAGACTTCTATCTCTTTATGCATCATGTCATGGAACAATGTTACCATGGCCCTCTGATATGTTGCCCCAGCATTCTTTAATCCAAACGGCATTACCTTGTAGCAGAACGTCCCCCACATCGTCGTAAAGGTAGTCTTCTCCATATCTTCAGGAGCCATTTTGATCTGATTATACCCTGAAAATCCGTCCATGAAGGAAAATAACGAATGTTTTGCCGTATTATCCACTAATGTATCAATGTGCGGTAAAGGAAAATTGTCTTTTGGACTTGCCCGATTCAAGTCACGATAATCCACGCACATTCGTACTTTACCGTCCTTTTTTGGTACCGGGACAATGTTGGCTACCCATTCAGGATATTTGGAAGCTTGTAAGAAACCTGCATCAAATTGTTTTTTGACCTCTTCTTTTATCTTCAACAACATTTCAGGTCTCATCCGCCTTAATTTTTGCTGAATGGGTTTACATTCTGGTTTCAATGGGAGTTTGTGGACCACTATATCCTCATCCAATCCTGGCATGTCCTGCTATGACCAGGCGAATACGTCTTTATACTCACGCAGCAGAGCAATCAAGTTATGTCTAGTGTCCACTGAAATGGAAGTCTCGATTTTCACTTCTTGTTTCCTCTCTTCATTTCCCAAATTCACTGTTTCGACAGCTTCTTGGTGTGGTAAGACCTGTTTATCCTCTTGTTCCACCATCCTCAGCAAGTCGGGAGACGATGCATAGTCTTCGACATTTTCTTCTGCTTCAAATTCTCCTAAGCAAACAGCTTTTTCAAAATCGATTTCAAGATTTGAAACGGGTTTGTTCATGTTATTGATATCCGAGTACCTGAAAATTAAATGAAAAAAGGAAAACTATAGAAAGGCATACAAATGTTGGAATCGACAAACAACATGCCATGATATGGTATAAGGCAAATGTAAGGAAGCTGTGAAATGAGAAAGTAATTAGGAATTTGGTGATAATGCAAAAGATCATGACAAAATACATCTTCATTGATGTTCATTTGAATGACAAAGAGCGAATGCAAGCTCTTACAAAAGAATTCTATTATATCTAAGGACACAATAGAGGGTTAATGTTGAGCATTACTCTGAAGACTTAAAAACTACAAGAAGGTCCTCAGCAGTCCAATTGTTTAGTTTGAAACCAGGAGGGCAAAGGCGTATTCTTGAGACGTCTTTGCCTACAGCAATATCAACTCCTTTGTCAATAACATTTATGCTGACATTTCGAAAACCCTTTTCGATTGATAGCAGCATGTTTCGCGAGCTATTTTGTCCAGGGTATATCTTTCCCGCAGACGTAAATGTTCTTGACAAAGGAGGATACTCGATGGGCTCCCATTCTGGTTCTCGACCCAAGGTTCTTGCGATCCTTCTTTCTTGGTCCTTCTTCCATTGTTTCTTTAAGTGACACGCCTTCGGTTGGAATCCCAGACTAAACCGAGCCTTGTGAGGGACTGGCTTCAGGGCCCTGACTATTCCTTGCTGAAATTTCCCTAGACCTTTCCTTGCTCTAGCTCCTTTTCCTACCGTCAACTTAATCCCCATCTTCGTGTTCTTTGATAACTTAGGTACAGGGATTTTGTTTCCCTCTGCAACAAACGTGGCATTGACGAACTCAAGGGATCGGAAGGAGCACTCTAATGCATCTTGACTTACTTCGACATAAGGTGCATCGGCAGAGATGGATGCGACAATATCTTCTTCGCCCTCGACTGTAACCAGACAGCCGTCCATGATGAATTTCACCTTTTGATGAAGAGACGATGGAACTGCACCCGCAGAATGTATCCAGGGCCTTCCCAGGAGGCAGTTGTACGATGGTGTGATATCCATGACTTGAAATTCCACCTCGTAGACGTAGGGGCCTACTTCTAAAGGGATCTCGATCTTTCCCATTACTTCACGCCTCGTCCCATCGAAGGCCCTTACCGTGGAATGACAGGGCCTTAGGTAGGACAAATCTATTGGGATTCGAGATAGTGTAGCCAATGGCATGACATTGAGTGCTGATCCATTATCAATGAGCACATTAGGTACGATGTAACCCTTGCAGCGGGTTGTAATATGCAGCGCTTTCACCAAGCCCCTACCACCGGGCGGTATTTCATCATCGCTGAAGGATATGAAATTGACCGCATTCAGATTGTTTACCCATTTGTCAAGTTTTTCCACGGATATGTTGTTTGCTACGTAAGCTTGGTTTAATACTTTCAACAATACGTTCCGGTGTGACTCTGAATTTAGTAGTAGGGATAGTACCGAAATTTTTGCCGGCTGCTTGCTTAGTTGTTCCACTACGTTATACTCGCTGTGCTTAATAAACTTCAGAAATTCTTGCGCCTCCTCTTCATCCATGGCCTTCTTAATTCCTGGTTCAGGCAAAATTTCATGTTCATCTTCAATCTCGCGCGCTGGCGCCCTTCCTTTTTGTTTCGAATCATTGATTTTCTTTATTGGCTCTACCTCCTTGGAGTAACATCTCCCGCTACGAGTAAAATGGCCCACTTCTCCAACACTCTCAGTTGTAACCTCAGGCTTTTTACTTTCTGGTGTGACAATGTTGACGTCATATTTCCAGGGCACAGCTTTATCATCCTTATAGGGAAAAGGGGATGGCACTTCTATTATTATTTTTGGTTTCACGAGCTCTTTCTTGGCATCATAGTAGATTACCAATGGTCGATTAGCGCTATATGGGCAACCTGGTGGTTGATTGTCAGAGGCGCACACTTCTCCTTCATCCGACTTTTCCCCTTTTTTGAAGATCTCAATCTTTTTACTATCCATCATGTCTTGGAGTACTTCCCTAAATTCTTCGCAAGACTGGATATCGTGCTCTTTACTACCATGGAAACTGCAAAGATCATGTCCACTTTCTTCAAATACTCCGCTAGGATAACAGAGTAACCCATTTTCGGCCAATATCTCCCAGATTTTCTGCAGAGGTACTTTTATTTCAGAAACCCATTTCCTAACCTGCCGTTTGTTTTCTTCTTCAACTACACTTACATTCCCTTCAGCGTGATTTGGGAATGGGTTCCCGGTTGCACCGCCTGAACCATCAAATCTCAAGATACCCGCATCAATGAGTCCTTGAACTCTTCTTTTGAAGGCGAGGCAGTTTTCCGTAGAATGACCCTGATTCCCAGCATGATAAGCGCAGCTGGCGTTAGGATCGTACCATTTCGGGTACGGAGGCTTCAAGGGTGCCATGTAGTGTGGTGATATCAGCTGCTTCTCTAAGAGTTTCGGGTACAGTTCCCCGTATGACACAGGGATAGGAGTGAACTGTGGTTTCTCGGGATTTGATCTCATAGGCCTTTGTTCATTCTGAGGTTGGTCGCGGACGGGTGCGGTGTTTTGTGGAAATATGGCCATTGGCCTTTGATGACTGGCGGCATAAACTGGGTAAGGTGGATGAGGGTGTGGTGTTTGGTAATATGGGGTTTGAGGCGGATAGTAGAAATTTGGGGGTGGATAGTTTCGTGGTCGAGGTTGGCTTGGATACGGGTTGGAGGCATAACGGCTTCCTACTCCTACCATGTGGGTTTCTGGGTCTTTTTTCTTTACGGGTATTGTTCTTCTGGAATTTTCTTGCCCCTCCATTCTACCACTTTTGACAGCATTCTCAATAAGCTCGCCAGATATGACAATATCTGCAAAGTCTTTTGTGGCACTTCCCACCAGTTTATCATAAAATGGTGTTTTCAAGGTATTTATGAAGAGGACAGTTATCTCAGTTTTTGTCAGTGGAGGTTCTACTTGAGCCGAGATGTCTCTCCATCTTTGTGCGTATTGTCGAAACGTTTCCGACGGTTTCTTTTCCATCATCTGTAGCGTCATACGATCGGGTACCATGTCCGACACGTGCTTATACTGTTCACAAAATGCTGACGCTAGATCCTTCCATGTTCGGATCTTCTCTCTGCTAAGCTGATTATACCAACGAAGAGCCGATCCAACAAGGCTGTCTTGGAAACAATGTATAAGCAGTTTATCTTCATTTACATATCCGGTCATCTTTCGACAAAACATGACCAAGTGTGTCTTTGGACACCTTGTCCCATCATACTTCTCGAAATTAGGTGTTTTAAATTTTGGCGGTAAAACCAAACCAGGTACTAAACTAAGCTCCTTAGCACCTAGCGCAGAGAATGCCTCAGTGCCCTCTATCGCTTTTAGTCTTTCTTCTAGGCTTTTGTACTTTTCTTGGACCTCGTGATCTTCCACTCTTAACCTAGCAATTTCCGCCGGATCATCTAGATCTGGGACAGGCGGGTTGGCAGGAGCAGACACAAATATCCCCTGTCCTAGATGTGTGGCCGGCACAGGTCGTTGTTCTAAGCCAGCGGATTCCCCTTGAGTTTGTACTCTTTGTGTCATATGGGGCGGGGTGAATCCAGGTGGGTAAAGTGGATCTTGATCAAGGTTAACAACCTCTGGGTTCTGCACGGGTCCCTTTCCTTTTACCAGGGCTGACATCATTTCCATCATTTTTGCCATTTGGTCCCTTTGTTCCAATGATTCCTCTCGAGATCTTATCATTAGATCTCTCGTTTCCTGTTGCGATTTGGCTAACTGCTCTTGTAATTCTTTTTGAGCCCTTTCCATTCTCTCAATTCTTTCATTAAACTCTGCTTCCATTGCTCTAGTTTGTCGTCGTGTTCTATATGAATGTCGAGATTCCAGCCTTATATCGTTGCAACTCTGCGATTTATAGGATTCTAACCTTAGTGAACGATCATGAGATATGAAATGAATGCATGAATGCCATATGAATGCTAGCTACGAATGTGTATGCAAAAATTTGATGTTGATTTTAAGATAGCCTCTATTTCAGGCATTTTATTGATCAAAAGAGTCAGGTTGCATTTCCCTTTCTTGACGGCCTATTTTATAGGCGTGAGTATCTCTGTCATAATTTTTAATTAATCAGACCCCTTTTCAATGGGAATTAATGCATGCATATGAATGAAATGAATGCAAAGAAAGAGGCGTTAATTCTTGATTCGATTCTATTAGATCACTTTTCTAGAAAACGAACTTCTTTACATAATGTAGATGATTACATATACGACTTGGCCCTATTTCCTAGGGTCTTAACTTTTTGAGAAGCCAAGCTAAGTCTCGGCCACGATCTGATACAGACTCAAACTTTAAGCTTAATATGTCAGCTTCTGTTGCTAGGATTTGCAGATGCTCGGCGACTTCTCGAATTTGGACCAAGGCTTCGCCCATGACATGATCCCGGTCTCTAACCTGACGCTGTGAGGAATGGAGCTGTTCTTTCCAGTGTTCATTGTTTGCTTCAAGGAGTTCAATTCGTAATTCAGCATTTTGTAGTGCCATTTCCATCTCCCCTATCTTTACCTTTAACTCTTCAATTTTGCTTAAACTAGCCTTTAGCTCAATCACGGAGTTACGATTGCGATGATGATGCAGGGACTTTTCCAAGTCCGCTATTCGAGCTCGCAACCTGTCCTTTTCACTCTGATTCTCTAGCAAGCTTCTTTTCAAAGCATCCTCTCATGTCTGGGCTTCCTGAAATTGCCTTTCCCAGCGACTAGCCTTAGTTTGTTCCTCTTTGACTTCTTGTCTCCACTGTTCTGATGTTTTACCCAAACCAGCAGTCCTTCTGGCCCTACAGATTTTCTTGTATCGCGTCTTCAAATCGTCTAGGTCTTCTTCGACCCTACTCTTCCCCTTTCTTAGCTTCTCAGCCTCCAGCTTGTGGATATCAACATCTAATCCCAATTGCATCTTTTCCTCTTCGAGCTTCTCTATCTTTTTTTCTAATTCTCGATTCTTTTCTTCAAAGTCTTGTTTGATGATTTCTAATTCTGATGGGATTACTCGTAAGTGTTCTTCTAAAGGCCGAGCGCTTTCTTGATTTGGCGAGAGAACATTGTCGTTGACTCTTCTAATCCTCCATTGATCGTATTCAGGGGTTGACATTGGATTTGCAGCAAATCTCTTCATTCTATAGGTTTGACTCCAAGCTTTCGAGATCTCACGAATTTTCTGCTTATAGTTTTCGCCCTTGTACATGAACTCGCTTTGGGCTAATCCTTGAGTAGCCGGCACAAACTGTCTCGATCGATATTGCCTTAATACAAGCAATGGAGCGTATCCGACGGCTCCCCACATCCCCAGCAGAGGAACCCAATCAAAATCACCACAACGATATAAGATTTCATCAGGGGTCATCCACGAAGCCTTCCACTCGATGTCTTCAGTTTGTAAGTTCTGAAGAATTTCCATCCATTTTTCTTCTGAAATGTCGTCCCGTCTTGGTGTTGATGCTATTTCTTTTAATGGAGAGTAGTTCTCATAATAAGCTCGGTAGGACGGCTTTTCCACTTTCCAAAAATGGCTATGAAACCAAGCTAGCAGGAGTTGTGCACATCTTATGAACCTTCCCTCACCGGCCCTCCGGCATGCATTCAATGATCTGATAGTTTCTGCCAGGATTGCAGGGACCGGATTGATCCTTTTGTTTAGTCGGTCGAACAAATCAGTGACTGCTTCATCAATGTGTCTCAAGGCTTTAGGAAAGATCATCAATCCATAAATGCCCAAGGCGAACACGTCGACTCTTATCTTCGTTTCGGGGTGTGCCAAAACCAAATCCTTCAAACTTTTCCAGGGGATGCACTTGCCTTCCCCTTTTTGCTGAATTCGGGCCACAACCCACTGTTCACTCATCCCGGTAATATTCATTAGTTTCTTCACAAAACTTGGAACATTAACCACTCTAACATAGGCTTTGTCAGTTTGTACCCTCGGACAACGAAGTAACATAGTGTATTCTTCTACAGTAGGAACTAGATCCACATTTCCGAAAGTAAAGCAACTATATGCTGAGTTCCAAAATTGAGTTATGGCTCGAAACAAATGCTTATCTACCTTAATGTCGAGTAGGTAAGGTAGATCACCATAATTATAATGAAATAGCTGCTTGGCCTCGTCGTCCCAATTGGCCCATATTTCTCTCAATTCCCGAAGATCATTTTGTGTAACACTGATGCTGGTGAAGTCCCACAGCTCCGATGTGTATCCCTCAACCAAACTATCTCCTTTTTCTTGCCATGTTTCCTCGGACCACTTCCGGACGGTCGCATTTTCTTCCACACTATCAAGAAACCCCTTTTCCATGATCCGTGCTCTATTTAGCAACCGAACTCGAATTGACGCCTCTTTTCTATGATGATACCATGCAATGCAATCATGCACAAAACAGAATAAAACATGTCAGTATCAACAAAAATAATAATAAAAAAAAATAACGACCAAAGCAAATATTCAGGTGTTTTGCTAGGGTTTGGCGGAACTTTCCCCAAGGTGGGCTCTTAAGGTTTACTATATGAGGTTCGGTTCTAGAGTGAAGGGTACCTGAACCAGCGAATTCCTCGATCTTCACTCATTATAGGCTCATATGGATCGAGTTCGATTCAGGGGGATCCATTTCCCTATGGCCATGCGGAGGTGAAAACCTCACGAAGACATAGGTACGGATGTATCCCGGAAGCAGTCCACTAGCCCGTGCGGAGGTGAAAACCTCACGAAGGCATAGTTTCTCACTCCCACTTAAAAGGTGCGACCCCGATGGTCATGCAAATGAAATGTGCAGGGATATAAAAAGCTTGCAGTAAATACAAAAAATAATGGAAATCATGCTATAAAATTGATAAAGTGTAATGGAAGGATCGTACATTAAAAGTAAATTTTCAAATTTCGACGAAAGGATAAAAATTAATCAACTTGTGGTTCGACCCTCATTCTAGCGTCCCCAGCGGAGTCGCCAAGCTGTCGATACCATTTTTTTGTGAAAACAAAACGGACGTCGACTTAAAAATATGAATTGGAGTCGCCATCGATCTTTTTTAGGGTGCGATCGGTCACCTCAAAAAGGGGATTGTTTTTTATAAACCATTTGATTTATTAAAACAACAGTTTTGGTCCGCATACCAGAAAAATAGGTTCGGGAGTCAGTTACGCACGGGGAAGGATTAGCACCCCCGATACGCCCGGAAACCGGTACCTTGTTGATTAATTGATGTCTTTGGGGGTCAATAATTCGAAAACTTGGGAGAATTTTAATATACGATCCTTATTTGCTTTAAAACCATTTGGGTATGTTAAAGACGTAAATCAAAGGTTGGTTTGCCTTAAGGTAAAACATCGCATCCAATACGGTAGGACACGATATTTCGACCTTAGAAACTAAACTTGCTTTTTATTCAGGAAACACGTATTTGATTTGAAAGGGTATTCGAATACTCGAGATCAATGAAGAAAATCGAAACCCAATATGTTAGGGCACAATTTCTCAAATTCCTAAGTACCGAATATTGCCTTGATTTTATGAAAATTATTCTTGGACTTTAAAAGGCTATCCGATCATTTAGACTTAAACGGAAAATCGAAACCCAATACGCTAGGGTACAATTTCCCGAGTGTCTAAGTACGAACGTTACCTTTTATGAAAATCATTCATTTTTTTTTTACGCTGGGTAAAAGGGTAATTTGTAAGACGCATAACGAAGGATAATGCAAATTTGTATGAAACATGATAATATAAATAAAAGCTATAATAGCATGCAAAAATAAATGAGAATAATAGGGTTTTAAACATATGTTTTAAGAGGGATATTCGGATATTTAGATTTAGACGAGGAAGTCGAAACCCAATACGTTAGGGCACGGTTCTCGAATTTCTAAACACCGAACATTGCCTTTATAAAAAATTTTGTGATGGGTAAAAGAAATTTGAAATACATGGGATAAAGGTATAACAAAATGAAATACGGAAATGGAATACATAAAAATGATTGATAATATGCAAAAAAAATACGAGTACTTTATAAGCTTTTTGTTCGAATTTATATTTTAAGAAGGTTATTCGAGCATTTAGATTTAGACGAGAAAATCGAAACCCAATACGTTAGGGCACGGTTTCTTGAATTTCTAAGCACCGATCATTGCCTATATACACATAGAAGTCAATTTGGCATGGGGTAGAAAGTTGTATAATTCGTGATAAAAATATTTAAAACAATAATAGTGATAATGATGTGCTAATAACATAATAGGAATAGTAATACAATAATAATGAAAATCATAATAGGTACAATGCGATCTTAAAAGGATATGCATAGTGTTCGAAAGTATATAATATTAAAGATATGTACATAATAGCAGGGTATAATTATTGAAAATATGTGTATGAGATAGTAAAAAGAACGTATACATAAGATGATCAATAAAGCCTATATACAATTTATTTATAAAAATTTACTTGATATAGTATTAAAACATATGTACAAAATGATTGTTTTAAAAGTATATACATAATACAATACATAAAAAATATGAATAATAAAATATTAAAAATGTATGCTAAATATATTAGAAGTATAACATTAAAATATATATACGCAATATGGTATTAAAATATACACATAATACATATAAGAGTATAACATTGAAAAAAAATGGATTTAATGGAGTATTTTAAAATATATATTCGTAGAATACATAGATATATATACATAAACAAAAAGGCAATAATAATGAAATGATAGAATAAAATAATAATATTATGGCAAAAAAAATGATAAATCATACATAATAATAATAGAAATAATTAGTGTAATAACAGCAATGATAAAATAATATAATAATAACATAATAATAACAACATTAATAACAAAAATAATAAGAGAAAAATAGAATAACGAAAATGGAATAATGAAAGTGACAATCGGGACCAAATTGGAAACAAAAGAAAATAAACGGGGTGAATTCTAAAAATAGAAACGAGATAGGGACCTATTGGAACACACGAGAAACTAAGAGGGTCTTGAAATGAAATTTTCCCGGAATTCTCGAATATACAGCAACTTTGGGGATCAAATTGAAAATAAGAATGAATGTTAGGGCCTAATTATAATAAAAAAACCTGATTGCAACTTGTAGAAAAAGCGGAAGGGCTAAAGGTGAAATTAGCCCTTCCGTAGAAAACACGCGGATCCTCCCTGGAGCGGGTCGGGCAATCGGGTCGGAGGCTCCATACGGCGCCGTTTTATTGGCTGGTGGGAAAGGACCAAAACGGTGCGTTTTGGGTCCTGTATAAAAGTTAAAATTTTTTTAAAAAATTCATTTTTGTTTGCTGAGGAGAAAGGAAGAGGAGAGAGGGGAGAGAAATCCTCTCTGCAGCAGGGGTTTCCCAGTCTGGGAGCCGACCACCGTTTGGCCCAGTCTCCGGCGACGCGCCACCGTACCGCACCGGTGCCGGCCACCGTGCACGGTGGCCGGAGTTAAAAAAGTAAGCTTTTTCTTTCTTTTTTTTTATTTATTAGATGTGTTTATATAAAACATAAATAAAAGAACAAGGCATTTATGAATATATGCGTAAATTCGAAAGTAAAAAAAAGTAAAAAATATAAAAATGGTACCCTTGGTCTGTTTCTAGCTTTCTAAGGCTTGAAAGTCTCTCTTTTTGTTGTAAATCTGTTGATAGTACGTTGGATTTGCTTGCTAATATTTGTTGGTGTTAAAATTTCTTTGTATTGATCTCAAAAAAATCCAAAAAAAAAACCCCTGATACAACTAGTTTAATCGGCTCTTTATAGCCGAAAATTTTTTACAACTATTGCTACTGTCTTTTTTCTCTATTCTGTTTGCGTGTTTCCTTCGTTTTTGCAGGGCCTGATGGAGCGATAGAGGTGACCGGGGTTGGTGGCAGAGAGTGGTTGCGGCTCTGGCAGAAGCAAGTGGGGGTGGTTGCGGCGCTAGGGGTTCACGGGGCTAGGGTTTCTGATTTGGGTTGTTGGGTCAAACGGGTATTGGGCTTAGGTTAGTTTGGTTTTAATGTTGGGCTGATTGGAAATGGGTTGGTAAAATTGGGTATTGGTTAATATAAACGGGCCTTAGGCAAATTTGTATGGGTTAAGTCTTGTTTTGGGTTGATGGATTTGGGTAGTTGGCTTATGGTATTTGGGTATGTTTGTATAAAGGCCAAAATTGGCCTGTAACATGATGTTGATAGAATATGTGTGTTGATGCAGATCTAAAAATATTTGGGATTAATTGCTAAGGGAAAGGCTAGAAAAGCCGAAGGTACACGGTAAGGCTACGGTAAGGCTTCGGGATTTGATAAAGTTATAGTAGGGTTTGGAATTGATTCGAAAGTGATTTTAATTGTAGGTCAAGGCTGACGATAGTATAGTGCGGGTCGTCAATCAGGTGTGTACAAACACTACACACATGATATCGGCAATGCCGAAAAGCCGAAATGCCGAAAGTGGCTAAATGGGCCATGTGGGCCCTGAGGCTAAGTTTTGTGAAATTTATTGATTTAGTTATATGAATTGAGTTAGTCATGCATATTACATGATTTGAATTGGATTTGGGCCTAATGGGCCATATGGTTGAAAATGGGCTTTGTTTATGGGTTTGGGCTTAGTATCTGTTAACTGCCAAACATTCATAAAACTTAAAAACACAAATGCAACTGTGGACAAGTCATAAGGTTGAAGTGTGGTAATGGGTATATGCATGTCTAGGATTGGATCTAGGAAGAGCTTGGTACTTAAGCGGTCTCAATGACCCACCTCTTCTTCTCTGGAATCCTACCTGGTGCATAGTGCTTATTCACTTTGGCCAACGGGAACTTGTTAACGGGCCAGGTGGGTACTGAATCTATAAAACTTAAAAAATGACCGAAATGCCCTAATAGCAAAAATGACTAAAATATCCTATGTGTTAAATGTAGGATTTATATTATATGTATGATTGCAGCATTCATATGATATTCTGTTTAGGTTGCATATGGGTGGAAATTATGGTACGGAGGAAGAATTTGAGGATCGCATGGTTGCTTGATGACCGTGGATCCACCGTTGGCTTTTAAAGCCCAATATGTGAATAGCAGCTTTGCTGCAACGTTAGGTAGTTCCGCAACCGGGCTACCATTGCTGTGTAGCGGATGGGTGGGTTGATTTAGAAATCCCCACAGGTGTATAAGGTTGGTCGGGAAATGTTGTGTAGTGGATGGATTATTGGGGAGGGTTTTTACTGCATTGCATATGTGATATATTACGATGATACTGTGATTAGGGCTTAGGCCCAATTGATTGCTTGCATGTTAATGATTGCTGAGGGTTGTACACACTGAGTTTCGAAACTCACTCCCTCTTTTATTTTCTCAGGAAACCCTTAATAGGTGGTTCGATGAATGGAGGGACTCAAAGGTGGCCAGCTAGCGAGACGCTTTATTTTATTTGTTTTCTTTATAGTTCCTAAGTATTTTGATTTCGGATTGTAATAAGGCTTTACCTCTGCTATTTGTTACATTGAATGCTTTACTTTGTTTCCTCTAAGTTATCTCACGTTTATTTTGAAACAATAGATTTATTCAAAATTAAGCTTCCGCACTTAAAAATATTTTTCCTAAAAAGTTCAAAAAATAATTTTTAACTTATAGAAAGACTGATTGATTTTTAAATACAAGCCGTTTGAAAAACAACTTTAAATTGGAATTTTACTCAAATTTCTTTAAGAAAAGTTTTCAATGAAAAACAAGGTTTTTCGCAAAAACACTTCAATGTGACATACCAGATTCGGGCCTAACTTCTAGGTCAAGTTTAGGGTGTTACAAATCAACTCCTCAACCTTATTATTTCCTTTGAGATCCTCCCTACATGCTCTATTTCTTCCCACCACATTTGGTTCTTCTCTCAACCAGCTACTCATCACTGGTATTGCCCTTTTGGGAAGAGCTCATAAAGTAATATCCCATCCAAATTCTTTCTTCAGCCCCTAGAGGTCTAGATTGGACAGAAATTCTCTCCATGCCCTAAGCTCCCACAAAGAAAACAAAACAAAAATAGTTTCTTATACTAGAAAGTTGCGTACACTGTTTTGTCATAGCCATATACTATTCGCTTCTTTCTTCTCAAAGGGGATCAAACATCTAGACGAACTTTTATCCGCATGTATTATTTTTCCCTTTTGGTTGCAAGTAAAGCATCATAATCTAAGAAATCTTCGATGAAATTCACCAATTGTTTGGTCATTCCCTCCGACATAAAACTCGGAGGTAGATTATGAATTTGAACCTAGAAGTTTGTATGATAAAGCGATACCTGCACCGGATCTTCGCCCTTCATTAGCCTATGAAATATTATCAAGTGCCTGTTAAAAAACCAAGGTAAACCGTCGACCACCCTCTGTACATCTATCTTATTGTAAAACCTGAATAAGACCCTTTTATCTTCGATTTCTGATATTGTGACTCCCTCAATGGGATGCCATAGCTCTGCTAACACATTCTTTATTAATGGAAAGTGAACTGCACTTTTTATAAACACCCTTCCTACCATAAAGAAATTGAATTCTTCTTCAACTCCCTCTTCTTCTTGACCATAAACCGCCTCTTCTTCATCATCTGCCAGATTTAGGTTTGCTAGTTCATCTTCCATGTTTATTGATTATCTATAATAATTTATTTAATCATTTAATTTTTAATTTATGAGATAATAAATTTAAAAGAATTTCTTGAAGCACTCATAGAGAACAAATTTCTTCCACACATTGAAATTAACTAATGATAAATTGCTATGTTGAAATATATGCATCATGCAAATCTTTTAGAAGGAAAATTAACAATAATTATAGTTTACATCAACTTCTAATTTTCAAAACTTTGACTAGTAAAACGATGAAGGCCTTCTCAATGGAAGATACAGACACTGATCCCAATTTTTAAAAATAAATTTAGAGAATGACAATACTATAAACAATTTTAATAGACTATTTAAAATTTATCTAAGTGAATCCAGAAAACTTTGGGTATTGATTAGTATATAATTCTTCTTATTGGAAGATGAAATATTAACCCAAGTCTACCCATGTAGTTAGATTTTTTTGACCATTTCAAAGGCATCTACAGCTAGTTTAAGTATTTTTTTTTTAGCTCAATAGATTACAAGTAAAATGAAGTAATAAAAACTTCCAGCTCATGTCAGATCCACAGAGCTGTAAAAAAAATAATAGTACAACCTACAAAAAAATATAACAAGAAGCAGACTGTACTAATAAAAATCACCAGAAATTAACAGATTACTAATAAGCTTTAAAAAAGTGATTCATAAACAGTCTAACGTTTGCCAATGAATTAGCCATACTGTTCTTCTGACTATTTGTGACCACAAACTTTATCTCTATCAAATGCTATAATCCTCTTTCAATATCCGCAAATAATTTTCTTACCGATCGTGATCGTAAATGTCTATACTTCAACCAATCAAAAACACTACTCAATTCAAACTCTACAATCAAATAAACATTTACCTTCCACATCAAATCAATAAAAATCTCGGTTGCAATTTTAATATTCATTCTTACAGCTAATTCAAGTATGATAGCTATGATTATGAAATTGTGTAAAAATAAAATGATTCCCTCACTTTATTACCATCTTTGGGCAATTGACCATTAAAAAGTGAGATTAAAATATTACATTTGTTTATAATTATGAGACTTTTTTTAAAAAAATTCACTTATATTCATTTAACAAACACAAAAGATAGTGTAATAGATTTAAATATAGTAATAATTCTTAAAAATTCATTCCACATTTTAATCAGAATAATATATTTAAATTAACTAAATATATTATAAAAGAAAGTTGAGGTTTTAAATTATGTTAAGAATTAAAATATAGGAATTATATGATAAGGGACAACGAATCATGATCGTATATAAATTATTAGGCACGAAGGGATTCAGATTTGACCTGAAAGAAGAAACAAATTGATTTAAAAAACAAAGAAAACAAAAATAACTAAAGAAGAAATTCAAGAATTAAAAGAAAAAATCCAAAACATAGATAAACAAAGAAAACGGAAATTAAAAGGTGGAAGATGGATCGAATAAATCGATAGATATTGATAGAAGATAGTCCTCCAACTGAACCCTTTGAGATATAAACCCCAACAAAATCAATTAATGGATCTAATTCTAATCAACCCTCCAAGAAATAATCATTAGAAATTTGAAAGATGAAGAATGAATTCCTATGACTCATTGAAGAAAATCGAGAAGAAAAATCGCTTCTAAAAATTGAAGAAAACAATCTTGCACGAAGAAATTAACTCCAAGAGTTGAAAATTTTATTAATAAATGAGTGCATCCAATGAATAATGAAGAGGCCTGACTAGCTAATTACATTCAAATAAAACTTTCA
Organism: Gossypium stocksii; assembly: GCA_020496765.1. NCBI lineage: Eukaryota > Viridiplantae > Streptophyta > Magnoliopsida > Malvales > Malvaceae > Gossypium > Gossypium stocksii. The sequence goes on along the minus strand of CM035628.1, from coordinate 98,448,151 downwards.
AGTATAATAAAATTTTAATTAATCTGAACAAGTAGTTTTAGTAAAACTAAACTTTCTTGTTGATTGAGAAATATAAAACTCCTAAACAATTTAAAATATTTTAAAATATCTTAAAATTTAGAATAAATGAATAATAATATAAAAACTATTATTAGACTCATATATAATTAAAATTAAGCCTAAAAAGCATACTTAATTGGACTTAAACTTGAATTAAAACATGAAACTCGTAATTTCTCGTAATGATCCTATCTAGAAATTTTGCTCGTATAATCTTCACTAAAATGGTCATAACTTGAGCTCTTAGACTCGAAATCGAGTGATTCAAAGTGCATTGCAAAGCTAAAGGATAGATCTTTGATCGTTATGAAGACATATTGACCAAGAAATGTCTTAATCCTTTTTAAAAAATTGTCGTAAGTAGACTAATTTTTCAAACTTAAAAATTGACAACTTAGTTGAATTGATTTTAATAAATTTCATCTCATCTGTTAATGTATTATTAAATTTCAAAATCAAGCATAATATTAAGACAAAACCTGAAATTTGAATTTTTTTATATAACCTTAAAAAAAGATAAAAAGGAAAAAGAAGAAGAAAAAGGGTGTCGATTTTGATAGGTGTTAGATATGAACGCTTTAGAGCATTTTTTTTTCTCTTTTAAAGAGCGGGTTTGATAGCAATCTTAACTAATGAATAAACGTATGATTGAACATATTTAAAAATAGGGTAAAATGTAAAAATAGTCACTAAAATATTGATTTTGTTTTATTTTGATCACTTAACTATTAATTTTTTTGATTTAGTCATCACATTTTTCTAAATTAAATATTTTAGTCCATCTTCTATTAGTTGTCATTAGATGAGTGATGAAAAGTTGATGTGGACCTTTTTTATTGATCTAATAATAAATTTAGCCCTCTAATATTTATAGATCTTATCGATTTGATTCTAAATATATATATAAAACAAATTTAGCACCCATCAGATTCTAGCACTGGTAATAGTATGAACATATTCCCTTTATTCTACAATCATATATATAATATATGTCACTTTCCATAAATAAACCCTTCTAGATTAGCTTTGCAAATCCCTACCACCCAATCTCTTTTTACTAATTACTGTTATTTGCCAATAGAAATCTGGTTTTCTGGCAAATATAGGAAGAAAGTGAAAGAAGACGCCAGTGGCTCCTACAAGCACTAAATGCAGTAAGAAAGAAGTCAAAAGAGGAGGTTCGACAGCTGAAGAAGACCAAAAGCTTGCTCAAGTAGTCGAAATTCATGGCCCAAAGAGGTGGAAAACAGTTGCAGCAAAAGCAGGTTCACAAAGAATAAATGTTCGAGCGCAATTGTTACAATGACCCTTTAGAATGATTAAAGGAAAACATGGGTTAAAATGATATTTGGACCCTTTACAATAAGAATTTCTTGAGTTAAAATTTTGCACCAAAAGCCCTAGTGGAATAATACTTTTAAGTTCCAAAAACTAAATTTAACCCTCAATATTTACTAAAGTTTTAAAATTTTGTAAATGTTGAGAGTTAAATTTATTGAAAATTTTTAGAATTTGAATTAAAATGACAAAGTTTGTAAATAGGGGCGAAGCCAAAAATATTTTTTAGAAATGGCCAAAATGAAATTTTAATTTTTAATAGCTTATATCTTTATAATTTTTAAAGGATTAAATTAAATTTTCATAATTTTAGGGGGTTAAGGTGCAATTTTATCTTTACTAATTTAAAATTTTAAAATTTTCTAAAAAGAACAATCAATAATTTTCCATTAATTTAGAGGGGTTGGGGCGTTGCTAGCCCCTTAGATTCACCTCTGTATATAAATATTGAGAGCTAAATTTATTATTATTTTTATTTATGATTAACAATAACAGTTAGATGGCTCCTTACTACACTCTTAGATAATATTGATGTGCAGGGATAAAATAAATCTCCATATTTTAGAATGTTTATGCTAACATTTTAGAAAAATATAAACTCTTAAAAATTAAATTAAAATTCAATTTTATAAGTACTATATAATTAAATTTCTATATAAATAAATATTTAATTTTGAAATAAATATTTAATTAAAATAAAATTCTAACTAAACTATGTTAAACATCAAGAGTTCCAAACAATTTTAAAATATACATGTTGTGCATCTTCTTGACTCCATCAAGTCTTTCCAAGATGATATAATAATCAATGATGCAAGATGAAAATTGTAGTTTTGTTGTGGAAAAAATTTCCTAAAAAATAATTGCTATGGAAATTTCATGAGTTCTTCCCTTTTGTCAAATGTTCTCTCGTTTTATATTTCTTTTAACAATGCATTTGAAATTTTCACCCTATAATATTATTTAATTGTATATGTCAATTATCAAGCTTTGAAAATTTTGCTATTTTTTTTTAAAATCACAACACACATGGATTGCCCTATAAATAGTAGCCTAAAATGGAGATTATGCTTCATTCATCCTATAAATTTTATCTAGTATATTGTCCAAAATGAAAGCAATATTTCTCATATTATGCATTCTCTTGGCTTCCATTCTCGCTTTTCCCACTTCCACCATGGCTCGAGAACTGGCTGAGAAGGGTAAGAACAATCATAGTTTGTTAATAATACCCATATAGTTCCTTTAATTTCTGGTTTATTTTATTGTTTGTTAATTCTGTAGAGGCAATCCCATCTCCAACTCAATGTGCAGAAGATCCTAATCGGAGCTGTACTCCAAAGACTCCTCCTAAGTGCCCAGTTTACAGTCGAAACTGCCATTAATTTTATGTTCTGGAATATTATGTTTAATAAATTTGCCAACTTTTGTGTTTTATTGGTAAAGGAAATTAGAATCTAAAGTTTCATGTATGGTTTGTGTTTGATTGATGTGATTGTGATGTTATTTCTACTGCTTGAGATATGAAAATAATAAAGAAAAGCTTGCATATTATATATATCTTTCTCATATTTTTTTTATATTTTCTCAATGCTCCATATGATAATTTTAGATGGATGGCATGATATAAATATAATGAAAATAAAAAATATATAATATATATTTTTGTCTCTATTTAAATTGTAACAATTTGAATTAGACCCTAATCGGAATGGTGGTTTCGGGACCACGAATCCGAGTCAGAAAAATATTTAAATATTATTTTCCGTGTTTATTATATGTGAATTAGCATGTGTGAAAGTTTCGTATGAAAATTTGATTGTTTGTGTGCTTAATTAAATAAAAGGGCTTAATCGCGTAAGTTGAAAATTGGATAGATAAAAGCATAGGGGGTCAAATTGTTAATGGCTTTGTAAGTTGAGGCATTTAAGTGGCAATTTAACCATATTAAAGTATATGGACGGTATTGGACATGTTTCATAATGGTTAAAAATTTGTTATTAAAGGTTATTAAAGTAATCAAATAAAACATAATAAGTTATATTAATAAAACATAAAATAAAACATGCATGAATTCATGTTCTTTTGGCCGAAACTAAAAAAAGAAAAGAAAAGAAAAGAAAAAGCTTTAGGGTATTCCGCTCTTGGCTAGCTTGATTGAGATAAGAATTTAGCTCGATTTTTTATAATTTTTATGTTTTTGAGATTGTTGCTTAGAAATGTACAAAGTCCATGTTCAAATTTTTTATTTTGGTGATGATTTCATGTTCTTCCATTTTGATATCTTGATGAAAATTTTGTTAGATGTTGTCAAAATGAAGGTATGTGTTAGATTATTAATTTTGAATTGGAAATTTTCATGAAAATTAAGTAAATAGGGCTTAATTGCAAAAATGGTAAATAGAGGGACTAAATTGTGAAATAAATTAATTGTAAGAACTTATAAGGGCTTGGGAAGCATTCGGCTATAGCTTAGAGTAATTAAATTTTGTTTGTTTTTTGTTTTGAGAATTTTGGACTTAATTGCTAAATGTACAAAATGTTTGGGGCAAAAATGCAATTTGCCCATTTATGTGTTTTGAGTAAATTGGATTGAATAATTGATTAAATAAGTTTAATTTAAATCAATTTAGATCAAGAAAGGAGAAAATCGGATTCGGATCGGGGAAAGACAAAAATAAACGAATAGTCAATTTACACTGTTTGACGATATAGTCTATAAGCAATTTAAACATATTTATTTGAATGGAAATTTGTTAAATGTGGAATTTGAATATATATATATATATATATATAAATGTGGTTGGCCGAATATGACTTTATAGATTTGTATATTAAGTTGTATTGAATTATGGTCTGATTTTGAAAGGTTGAACAAAGAATGAGTTACCATTGAAGTTATTATAAAATAATTATGAATAAAATGATTGTGTGATATAGATACTCAGGCTTCAAGCCTAGCAAGCATTATGCTGGTGAAGTGAAATCGGGCTTAATGCCTAGCAGACGTATTGTCGGTGAACAGAAATCGGGCTTAATGCCTAGCAGGCTTATTGCCGGTGAATATAATTCGGGCTATATGCCTAGCAGGCTGTGTGCCGGTGTGAATTCAGGATTATACCTAGTAGGATTATACCTAGCAGGCTTATTGCCGGTGAGCTATTAAAAGATTAAGCTTATGAGATATTGTGTGAATGAGGTAATTGAATTCGATAAATGAATGAAGATGTTCAGGTATGTGTTAGTTGGCCATTTATATCTTAACAAGGTGAATTGATTTCTAAATGGATGATGAAAAGTAAATTTTGTGAGGTTGATTTAATATGTGAATTAAACGAGATATATGTATGTGTTTGGTCTATTTAATGCATATGAACAAATGTAGTATTTGAGTAATGATTATAAGTTAATAAATATTTTGATTATGAAATTGAAGATGTCATGTTGATTATGAAATTGTATATTTGGGTAAAATGATATGACTATATTTATAGTATATGTTTTATATGTAAGGATTTGAAAGTTTAAATTATTTGTAAATAAAGATACTTAGTAAACTTAGTTTATAGTTTATTTTGTTTAAGGCTTACTAAGCTAAATTAGTTTACTTGTGTGTTTGTTACTATAATTGTTTTATAGATTTTTGGAGGTCGTACGTGTTCGGGGATCGTCAGTGAAGTCATCCACACTATCGTTTAATTATCGGTATTTTAGAGACTAAACTTATGAAATCTTATGGCATGTAAAAGCTAAACTTTCTTGTGAATATTTGGAACTTGGTATGTATAAATGTATAAGCCATGCGAATGTGGCTTGCTCAATGTGTTAAATATGTATGTATGTTTGGATTAAAGAATGTGGTTGATAAATTTGATATGGTTTGCTTGTTTCGATAATGGTATAGATATATGTGATAATCTCGAAATGAATTCCCATAGTGGTTTAATATAAATTGATTCAAGTGAATTACGCAAGGTTGATGAATAGGTTTTATGTGATGGTTAATGTTTGTGATTATTTGGTTGGTTTTGAGATTCTGTAATGGTGACGAATTTGTATATGTATTACACTTAAATTTGTAACATGACTAGATGAATATTAGGTTTAGTATAAAAATCATGTTATGTGCATTATATGAATTATAGTTAAGTGGTTGGTTACTTTGGTATATAGTTGATAGCTAATGATAAGTATGTTAATAAGTAAGTGAAATGAGTTTTTTTTTTTTTTTTTGTGATTAGGTTAAGATATAGATTATTTATATTAGTGGATATACAAATGAAGTAAAAACAACTATGGTATATTCAGCCATATGTAAAGTTGCTAAGTTATATATGTTTTATTTAATTTTTATACACGCATGGTCTTGTGTTTAGAAAAGAAATAATTTAGTCTTATCTGATATTTGTTTATATGAAATAATTATAAAAAATAAATAAATATATATATATGATTATTGCTGTGTGAATGTTTTAACTTATATTAATGTGCAAAGCATGTTTATTTATATTGACTAATATCAATGTCACATTTATGAGTTTCAATTAAGTGAGTGATTTAGCTTATTTAATTTTAAAATATACTTGTGGAATGTAATGAATGTTTATTTGGGTTGTGTTTAATAAGTAATGCCTCATAACCCAAATCCGTCGACGGATATGGGTTAGGGGTGTTACATAAACCCTTAATATTTATAGTTTGATGTATCTGTTTTGGCCTGAAATGCGAGGCATATTCTATAAATTTCTACCTTGACTTGTATTTGACTTAACTCTTTTGTCAAACACTGTCACAAGTCTAATTTGATTTTTATCGGATACTTACCAAGTCCAAAGAAATATTTAATAAATTAAATATTTTAATTTAAAAGTATATTTTAGTTATTCACTTTTAATACTTCTAGAGTTAAGGTATGATATATATCCACGATAATGTTATCTTTAGTGTATTCAAACTATCATAATATTTTATAGGTTATTTTAAAAAATAACTTTTAAAAAATACAATTTTTCTATCAATACATTTAAAAAAAATACATTCCATACCAACACAATACATAAATATATATATATAAAATCATTCATTTAACTTGAAATCATATATACATATTATTACAAGGTTTTAAGGAAATAAATATTCAAATTTACATTACAATTTTGACGCACAACACCCTTTATTTCAAGCACTTATTTTCAGTTTGGGTATATTAAAACTAATTAATATTAAAATTTTAAGCTTAAAAACATTTATTAAAGTAAATTTATATTTTGTTAAAATATAATAAAAGTTAATTACATTGATTAAACAAGAGGAAAAATAAATATATTGACATTAAAATAAATTATATTTTTTTGGTACGCAAAATAAATTAATTTAATATATATGTTGTCGAAACTATTTTTATTTTAAAAAACGGGGTCGACTTAAAAAACGAAAATGGAGTCGCCACCAATCTTTTTCGAGGTGTGATCGGGTCACCTTGAGATTGATCATTTTAATAAAACATTTTGATTTATTAAAACAATGATTTTGGTCTACGAAATTCGAGAAAACAGGTTCGGGAGTCGGTTATGCACGAGGAAGGATTAGCACCCTCATAATGCCCAAAATTTGTACCTAATTGATTAATTAATGTCTTAATGTCAAAAATTTGAAAAGATTTTAAAATACGATCCTTTTTATTTAAAAATGCTTGAATAAATAGAAATAAATGTCAAGACCCTCTTGTCCCGAAGTAATAAAATATCACATCCAATACATTAGGATACGACATTTTAAACCCTCGAAACTAAGCTTGTCTTTTGATTTTCAAAACTCATGCATTTAAATTTTAAAATGATATTCGATTATTTGGGTTAAAAGAGAAAAATTGAAACTCAGTAAGTTAGGGCACAATCTCTCGAATTTCCAGAACATGGAATATTGCCTTTATTTTTAAAAGTTTTCTTTTTGAATTTGGGGAAAAATTGATGCAATATTAAAACAATATATAAATAAAAACATTGATGAATAACAGCAATATGAAAATACAGATAAACAATTTATAGAACACATAATGGCAATAATCACATAATATACATTATTTAAAAACTAACATCGATAAACAAAGACAAATGAATTAAATAACATATAAAACAATTTAAAGATAAATAATATAAAGCAAATTGAAATAAAATGTAAAAACAATATAACAATGATGATAAGAGAAATCAAAATAATAAGTTGAAAAAAAAATCTGAAAATTTATAATATACAAAATGACTTAAAAAAAAAGGTGATATGTGACAAAATTTAAAATAGGCGATATATACATATATATACATATATAAGTGCAAAATAAATCACATGAAAAAAAGGTTCAAAATAAACAATATAAAAAACATAAATAATATATAAAAGAGTTTGGAATAAATGCTATAAACAACGATTTAAAGTAAATAGTAAAAATTTTAAAATAACTAATAGATAAAGTAACTTAAAATAAATAATTTATGAGACAAGTTAAAACAACATGTAAACGGGTTTAAAATATAATATGTAAAAAAAAAGAAATTTTAAAAAATAAAACCATTTAAAGAAAAAAATAAAAATAAAATAGATAATATATATTTAAAATAAATAATATATGAAAAATTTTACATGAATAATAAAACAACTAAAAAATAAACAATATAACAAATTTTAAAATAATATGTAAAATGGTTAAAGCTAAATAATATATAATAGGTAACTTATAATAAATAATAAATAATAATATATAATAAAACAAATTAATGTAAATAATAAGAAAAAAATTTAAAATAAATAAAATAGTTTAAAATAGATAATATATATAAAGAATTAAAATAAATAAATAAATAAATAAATAACAAATTAAAAAGGAACTAAATCAGAACAAAAACAAAATCAAGGGTAAAAATGTGAATGGATAAGAGAATAAAGATTAAAACGAAATTTAAACAAGATTTCAGGGGCGAATTTTAAAAAATAAAAAAATAGGGCCGATCTGTGGACCGAATTGAAACGCACGCCACAAAGGAAGGACTCACTGGGCAATTGTGCCCTATTCCCAAAACGGCGCCATTTCATTGTTCAAACTTCAAATGGTATCCAAATTGAATAAAAAATAAAACAAAGGGGCCAAATTAAAAATATAAAAAATAGTGACAAAGGGACTATATAGAAATGGATTAAAAATGCGGAAGGGCCACGCGCATAAATATCCCAAAAATGCAAAAAAAGGGATCTTTCTCGAGTCGGGTCACGCGCGCGGGTTGGGGTATGAAACGGCGCCGTTTTAGGGCAACTATGGCCTGCCCAAAACGACGTGCGTTTGGGTAGGCCTATATAAGTTAAAATTAAAAAAAAAAAATTTCTTCTTCATTTGTAAAAAAAAAAAGTTTGAAACAAAAAAAAAAAAACTCTCCCCTCTCTTCCGCCAGGCAATTCCGGCCTAGCTCGGTACTGTCCGCTGCTGAGCGTGCTGCCGTCGATGCCGCCATATACGGCGGCCAGAAGGCCGAAACCTCCGTTTTTCTAGGCGAATCTCAAGGTAACTCCCTCCTTCCTTTTTATTTCGTAAAAAAAATGAAAAAAAAAAACAAAACTTAAAAGTAAAAAATCGAAGAAAATCACCTCGAAACCCTAGTCTTTCTTTTTTATATCTACTTTTTGGATTTGAAATTTACTGTTTTTATTGATTGTGTGTCCTCCTTACATTAGTTACATTTGACTTTTATAGCTGGAATAAAATCAAATAAAAAAATATAAGATCCCTGATTTTTGTACTATCATTCACTGTCCATTGCGTTTTTGCAGGTATGTATGGCGTCAATAGGGGCAGGATTAGCGCACTGACTGCGGCTTGATGGAGGCTGCGGCGGCGCACTAAAGTTCCTGAAACTAGGTTTAGGTTTTGGACTTTGTAAATTGGGTTAGAGATTGAGCCTGATGTTGGGTTTAATTTGGGCCTAGGGTGTTAGGTTTTAATTGGGCTTGTAAATGGACATTGATTTATTGAACTTTTACTTAAGTGTTTTTTTTTTTTTTTTTTTTGTTTTATATTTTTGTATACTTTATAGGTCTGGGCAGATTAGGCCTATTACATATATAAAGTAAATAACCTATAAAAATATTAATATTATTATTATAAACAATCAACCCGTACATTGTAGAGGCATACAAACTGGTAAATACATTATACATATAATAGCCATTTAAGCATTTCATTGCAACATTTAATTCTCTCTCTCTCTATATATATATAGAAAGACCACAAACACTTTTATTACAATATAATAATTATTGAGGAGCCAAATCTTAGACACTACAATAAGCTTTAAGACGAGATATAGCAACCCCAGATTTAAAGTCAGCTTTAGCGATTTCGGAGGAGAAAATTTTCAGAAATTCTTCATGGTCATGAGGTTTGAAAAGCATGGGATTTTTGTCATCCACAAGCTCAGTCGGAACCTTTACTATGTAGCCTTCTCTTACAGTTGAAAACAGTCCAAGGCTATACCTATCTTCGTTACCCTTCATCATGACACGATGATAAGGCGAAGACAATCGACCATTTAACCATACCTGCAACAATATAGAAGTTTATGTTTAAGTCAAGCTATTTGAACACTTGTGCTCTAATACATGATAAAAAAATAATACTCATATCAAACTTAATATTGATGATATGAAAATAAGGGGAACTTACGCTAAGGCACTCTCCAATCATGACTATGAAAGAGGTGGGTGAAAGCTTCATATTCATCCATTCACCATCTTTGTTCTGAATCTCCAATCCATTGACCTCGTCTTGATACAAAAGGGTTATCATATTTTGGTCACAGTGTGCAGGTGCCATCATGGTTTGCTCGTTGGTTTTTGGCTTTTCATATTTCATGATCCTCAGTTGATAATTTGCGGCGTCAGTGAGCTCATCCATGTATTTCTCAAGCCCAAAACTCTCCAAGATCATCTTCAAAATTTTCTTCCCTAACTCTGATGTTAGTTGACCGAAGGATGCCAGAGTTTTACTGCCAAATACAAAGTAAATAATTAATAAAAACCACTAAGGGGTTTTTGCAAGTGAAAGTATTTAAATTAAATTGTATTTTATCTTTTTTATTTAAAAAGTAATTTTTGTATTAAAAATTTTGTTTATTTTTATTATTAAAAACTGGTTTGGTGAATGAAAAATCAGACGGTTACACGTAATTGTCACATGTTCTTCATGCTAGTGTACAATGAATAGTTTTTAATATTAAAAATAAATTAATAGAAGAATCAATTTATTCTTTAATCTAATGTAAAATGACTAATTTATCTAATTATTGAGTGGAAAAAACAAAATATAATTTAACTTATAGTATAATTGCTTTACCTGAAACTTATATTTCCTTGAGGCCATAAAACGGTGGTGAGGCATTGTTCAATATTTTCAGCAATATGAGCATCATCCACCGCCATGCTTTGATACACAGCAGATGGAGTACACGAATAGCCACGAAAGGGCTTGTCGGAAACAAACAGTTTTTTTGTTTGTAAAGGCAAGTCAAAGACCTCTTGCAAAGCCCCAAATACTGCCTTTCGAATTTCCAGGGTTGGATCAAACAAAGCCTCGAAACAACCGTACTCCTCCAGTGCTTCCCGAACTTGGGATTTCACTAAATCCCATTCGGGGCTGCCGGCTTTCAGGTTTTGGTTTGAGAAATCTATGACTGGAACCATTGCCTGAGTCTTTGAGCTCATCTCTGTTTATATCAAACAATAATGCTTGAATGGTACCTTTTGGATACAATCCAGGAGACTTATAATTGCGTCCCTCCTTGCAAATCAAAGGAAAGTACAATTTTTTTTTTTTTGTGAAAAAAAAATAAATCGCTATTATACAAATAATGCTTGAATGGACCTTTTAGATACAATCCAACTTTCCCAGTTGGATTTTTTTTTCCTGGTTTTTTGTTATTTGTCTGCAAGTAGCAGCCGGCCGTCACAAATCACATAGACACTGTTATTGGATTAATTTGAATTCTTTATCCTGTTATTTTTACATGGACATTGACGACTTCGATATGCTTACGAATGATATATATTAAATATAAGTTAGAAAATTTTGTTGGGAATCAGAATTACATTATATATTTTTATAATAGTAAAAATATAATTTTTACTATTTTAATAGTTTATATATTTATAATTTTTAAATAATTAAATTAAAATTTTATCATTTTTAAATGTTAAAATATAATTCTAATATTATTAATTTAAAATTTTATATTTAAAGGGACTTAACAAAAGAAAATTTTTGAAGCCCTGCCAGCCTCTTGGCTCTTCTGTATCATATATTACAACATAAATTTTTAATTTGTTTAGGGTTTAGTTAAGAAAATTTGATGTGACAAATAAAGAAAATATTTGTGGAAAGGAAAATTGTAATATAAATCCTTCTGTCTTTTTAATATAAATTTTAATGGGATATTTCATTATAAGTGTTTCCAATTTATTTATAATTAATGATTCAACTTATAATTTACCTAACAAATTACTATAAATTTTTAAAACCGTGTACAGAAAGTGAATATTAACATGCAAAAGTATATATAAATTTATAATACCCTAAGTAAAAAATTATATGAACATGAACCTATAAAAAAATTGGTTGGATGTAATAGCTAACCGAATAGTGAGTGGTTTAGCAGCCTCCATTTATTCAACGGTTCATTGAGTTTTTCTTTTTCATTATTTTTTTTATCTAATATTTAGAATTATTCATAATCTCTCTTAAAATTCAAATACGAAGATAAATACACTTCAATGTGCTCGAGTCCATGTCCTTTTGCATTGATAGCAATACCGATACCAACCGAGTTAAGACTTTATCAAACTTTCATGATTTTTTTTAGATCTAAAAGTTTAGAAGTTAATGTAGAAAATTAATTAAAAAAATTAAAAAGGATGAACTTTGTTATGAGGATAAAATTTTGAGTAGAGATGAACATCTGCTGACAACAATGATACATTTTTTTCTCAGCCAATGTAAAATTTTTATTAAATCCCACAAAGGGAGGACAAACCAAAAGGTTAGAGATAAAGAACATACATCATGCTTAAAGACAACAACAATACAACTACAGTCACCTACAAAACACACACCAACACAAAATAGCATATCGAAGCATGTACTACCCCTCCAAAAACAACATACAATGCATTGGAAAGGCTTGTGGGCATTATTTGGTTACCATAAAGAGGTTATTGATGCTTTCATTCTAACAAAAAGATGTAGAAATGGTAAAAGGATCGGTTTTGTGATATTCTCTAATGAAAGGGACGCACAAAGGGTGATAATGAGATTGAATGGTTTCTTTTTGTTGGGAAAGAGAATTGGGGTGAAGATGGCTAGATATAATGGAAGAAGAGGAAAGCTTCGTTTCAAAAGGAATAGGAACTGTGTGTTGATTTAGTTCAAGAAGATAAAAGTGAAGAAAGTTTCGAAAATGATGCAAAAAGTGAAGTGAAAACAGATAAAGGAGTTGTGCAAGGTCATGTGGAAGAAGAATGGTTATATAATCTTTAGAAATGCCTAGTGTGCGAATCAATTTTGGTATGTGATAGTCTTAATGATCGTATTGCAAAAAGTGGTCTTGGGGGAATAATAGTAAGAAGGATTCAAGGAAGACATTTTTTAGTTGGAATTCTAGATGAAGAACTGTTGGATATGTTAAGGCAAATAGAATGGTCCTACTTAAAAGATTTCTCCATTAAAATTGAGCCTTGGTTAGAGAAATTGAAGATAAATGAGAGGGTGGCATGGATCAAAGTATTAGGAGTTCCATTGCATTGTTGGAACTATGAAACCTTTAAATGAGTTGCTGGGTTATGGGGAAAGTTGGTGTCAGTAGTTGAAAATTTAAGAAAGGTTCACAATTTTGAAAAAATAAAGCTACTGATCTCTATTACTCAATCGAATGTGGTTGATGATCTAGTTAGTATGGAAGTCGGTGATGATCTTTTCCCTGTTAGAGTAAGGGAACGGGGGCTGACGGAGTTGAAAGATGACAGGTTAATTTTTAAGGATAGATGGAAGAAATTTGAAGATGACAGCTTATCGAAGTCTGGATCGGTGGCGAGAACAAAGCCGAAGATCCCATTGGACGAAAGAGAAATCGTTAAGTCATGAGAGCTTTTGGATATTAATCTTGAAAATAGGAATAATATTAATGTCTGTCAGAGAATGATGGAGATGGCAGATAAAGAGGCAGAGGCAGAGTCTATTTCCAAAGTGAGTAAAATGGGAAAAGCAGATGGAGCGGATAAATGTTTGAGCTGGGCGTTGGAGGAAGTAAGGGATATGGGCTTGGCTGTTGTAGAGGATCTAGTTGAAGCTACAAAAGATAGGGGTATGGACAATGGATCGAGCATGGATGTAGGCTATAGGAAAATAGATAAAACCAATTCAGAAGTAAAAACAAATTCAGAGGAAGGAAACAATAGCGATCAGGAAATTGAATCAGAAAGAGATACCTTTTTGGAAGTAAATCTGGATTTAGAAAAAGAATTTAATCAAATATTTCTTCACAAGAAAAAAAAGAAAGCTTTGAACAAGAAAATACGGTCTGTGTATGAAATTCAAAATAGCAGCTTAACTGTTAAGGAGAGGAAGAAGAGAGACAGAGCCTTGCAGAAGGAAAAAGGTAAGGAATTTCGTAAGGATGATGAGAGGATTGCAAATTTATCCCTATCAGATTCGGATATTAGCTTCAGAATGAGGGTGATTCTTAGATAAGCAAATAACACTTGGGCAATCGGAAAGAAATTGGGATTTAGTGTTCATGGTGATGAAGAAGATGTAATTGAAGAAATTATGAGAGTGGAGATTTAGTAACAAAGTTTAGAAGTCATGGAGAGAGAGGAGATCAAGTTACAAAAGTAAATTTTGGGAGAAGAAGAACCTCGTCCAGATTTTGGGGAGGAAATTGGAGGTTGATTTTGTAGGTACTAATAAGGAGGTGTTGGTGTGACCTCTGTTTCTCAAAATTTTCAAGTTTCTCTTAAAAAATTTCTATTTTTCTTCAAATTGATCCTGGGTTGATTCCAAACTTTTTTTAAGGCCTCATAAACCTGATTTTAGGCTTGTAAGTATACTTTTATCTTGATTTAAATGAATTAGTAAATGTTACTAATTATTTTGCATATATGTTCTGATTTGCTCAATAACACTTCATAACCTTAATCCAACGATAGAGATGGGTTAGGGGTGTTACATAGCCTCATGGTAAGATTAGGGCTCATGGAGAGTGATAAGGTGATAATACTCTAGAATGACATATTTTTATGTATTAATTACATATTTATTTTGAGTATGATCATACTAATTTAAGCTATTTATGGTTTTTTATCTTGTAAAGATTAAATTGAAGGCAAAAGGAAATTTAGGGGCAAGAAGTGTTAATCTAAAGATAAAATGGGCCAACATGCAGGATAGGGAAGAAGTGGTGCCGAAAATACAAAGTGTGGAAGACTTGGGGGCAAAGTTGCAAAGAAGAGATTTTATAAACACAAGACTCTATTTAAATTTTAATTATATTAGGATAATTGTTAAATATTATTATTTAAATTCCCTAAAAAGGGTTCATGAGGCTTATAATCTGCACTTAGTCTTCTTAACGAGTATTCATCTTTTCTTCGCATTACGGGGCTGACGCTTCCGTCCATGTCCCTCCAAAGGTGATCTTTTCAACTTGTGCAAATAATGACCGCTTTGTATGTTTTGGGAAGGTTGCACAGTCAGTTCATTAGCTTACTACGTCAGTGGTTGTCGAGCCCAAGAGACAAAATGGCATGGCATTCGCCATTGAGAAATGATGATCTAGTGTAAGACGATCCCACAAAAGCGACGGTTGGCTAGAGTCAGGTTCCTCTAAATTGTAAGTCTAAAATCTAAGTGGAGCTGGTGGTCGTAGGCGTCCTCTTCCATTATAACTAGCTTATTCTGTTTGAGAAGGGTCACCTAAAAGCCTAGGATTGAACCCAAGGCGGATCGAGACAACCGGAGGTTGGAATCTCTCCATAAAAAACTCTTTTTCCTCAACTCTGTTTATCTCTACAATTTTAATTTTAATTTTCACAATTTCAATTCAATCAAACTTTTAATTCTATTTTTTTATTTTTTTCCAGGTACGTAGGTTTTCTTGGGCACGACTCTGTTCGAGATCTCAAAGAATAAGAATTTGTGCAAATCCAGTCCCTGAGGATTTGATCCTACTTCCCTTATACTATTCTTTTTATTATTTTATAGGGATATGATATTTTGGGTGCTTTCAATGATGTATTACAAGGGCAGAAAATTAATGATAATATTTTAGTAAGGAGGTGGTTCTCTTACTCGATTAGATCGACGAATAATAGAAGTAGGAACAAGATCTTCAACTAGTTCAAATTCAATAGATGTAGAAGTGGAAGATGGAAGAAAACTGAGCTCAAAAGATTCATTAGAATAGGGGAACAACTCAATAGAAGAATCTGTGAAAAAATATAGAGAAAAGGACAATGAAGAATGAAATGTGGACAAAGAAGAAAACTTAACATTCTCCCAAAAGGTAACATGCCAAGAGATACACAATTTATTGGATATTGGATCCCAATAACGATAGTTTTTATGCTCAATGTCATTCTTAAGAAAACAATAGAGATGAGCATGAGGTTCAAGTTTAGTATGTTCATGAGGTTGGAGGAGTACAAAACAAACACATCCAAAGTTTTTGAGAATTGAATAATCTGGAGGGTTTAAAAAAGGCATTCATTCGGAGAGAGATCATTAAGAACTTTAGTGTGTGTACGATTGATTGTATGGACAACATATAAAGTAGCTTCCCCCAAGAATTTTTCAGGACATTTGGTTGAAATAAGGAGGGCCCTAGTGGAGTCCAAGATGTGTCTATGTTTACGCTTAGCTCAGCCATTTTGTTGAGAAGTATAAGGACAAGAACATTGAACCCGAGTGCCTAGTTGAGAAAAGAATTGAAGAAGAGATGATTCTTTGTATTCTGCAACATTATTAGTATGAAAAGTTTTTATAGTAGAATAAAATTGAGTTTTGATCGTATTAAAAAATTTAATAGATATAGTAGGTAATTTAGAACTATTTTTCATAAAGTAAATCTACATAAAACGAAAGTAATCATCAATAAAAATAACGAAATACTGAGAATCACTAACAGAAGAAACAGGGGAAGGACTCCAAATGTCAACGTAAATAAGTGTTACTAGTAAAAGACAAAGTTGGTTGTTTAGCAAGTTGACACTTAAAATATTTAAACAACTCAAATTTGGTGGATCCTAATAATCTACAAGACACTAATGGACGAAGTTTACTTTCAAAGGCATGATTAAGTTGAAGATGCCACTGAAGCAAAAAAGGTCATAAGGTGGTGATAGCAAAGATAGTTTTCTGAGGTAGATGCAGCGTAACAAGCTCAAATAATCTTTCTAGTTTCTGAACTGTTCCAAAAATCTTCCTCGTAGCTAGATCCTACACTTGACAACTAAAGGAAGAAAAAATAACTGTATGACCAAGATCACAAAGCTGTCAACAGAAATGAGGTTAAAATCTAAGGTAGGAACACAGTAGGTGTCCGAGAGACTAAGGGTGGAAGTGGATAGATGACCTATATATGTGATAGGCATTTGTGTACCGTTAGTTGTATAAAGAGGTGGAAGAGAGGAGGTATAGACATGTGTGAAGAAATTTTGTAAATTAGGTGTCATATGATTAAAACAAGCAGAATAAAAAAGCCAAGTAAAATTACTCGAAGTAACAAATAGGATGGAATGTGAAGAGGAACTAGAAGATAAAACCTGTTTCAGGAGAGGTACTAAGTCACTTAATGAGAGGGAAGTAGAATTTGTGGAAGCAACAATAACAACTAATGAACTAGGAATAGGAAAAACTCCTTTGGAGTTAGGAGATCCACCAACCTCAGTAGTTTCATCGATTTGATAATAATTTTTACAGAAAACCTTGCTAAGGCAAGTATTCTCCATTTTCTCCATGATAGAGACAAATCGAATAGAAAGAGAGCGAATAAATAAGAGTAGATCGATGGAAAATGGTGAGAGCGATTTGGTCAAAAAAGTAGTCTATGGCTCAAAATAGCTTAAGTATGATGGCTTGGCTTTGGCAAAGAAAGGCAAAGCATGAGAAAAAGAGGACAAAACTAGAAATAGGACCAAAAAAATAAAGGAAAAAAAAAAAGAAGGGGAATGTAAGCTCTTGATAGCATGTTATAATCTTAAGAAAAAGGAAAAAAATGAATTTATGTATGTCTATTACTGTACAAGTGCTAGGTATTTACTAGTACCTATGAATTATACATGAAAACTAACTAGACAAAAATCTTAGATTATAGCCAAATTTGCATGCTAGAATCATGTTATAATCAGATTTACATGCTAGAACCAAGCTAGAATTAGATTAATACACATTTACATTAACAAATCCATATAAATCATATGCAAACAATAATAAATGCCTTTCTCCACCGGTATTCTTGAGGGCTTGCTTGATGGTATACCAAGTGTAATAGTCCTGTTTTCAGTAGTGTTGGAAACGGTGGTTTCGGAACCCCAATTTCACTGATCGAGTTCATAAATATTATTATTTAATGTTTATTAGGTTAGTATAAAGTTAAATTAAAATTTGGTCTACTAATTTTTTTCATTCAGATGATTAATTAAGGTATAAGAACTAAATTGCAAAAGTAATAAAAACTAGTCACTATAGATTTTAAATAGCTAAGGGATCAAAATGATGAATAGGCCATTGTCAAAAGTCCAAGCGATGGTGGGTGGTTCCATACTCCATTAAATTTTCGTATAACTCCTATTAGGCCTCTAATTAATTAAGGTTTAATTGAAATAAAAATTGATTAATTAATTGATGGACCAATTAAGGATAAGAACATTTTTAAATGGTCAAGCCGTGGTGGGTGATATTTAGCACCCACCAATTTTGTTAAATGTGATTAATGATGATTAATTAAAGATTAATTAGTTTAATTACGATTTATTATATAACAACTTTAAGTTTAAATACTAAAATAAAATATGGACATCTTTTATTCATTCTTCTCCATCGCCCCTAACATGAAGAAAACCTAAGAAGCCATTGTTAGATTCCAAACCATTCAACCCTTCAAAATTGATTGAGAATTGAATCAATCGCAAAATAATAATAAAAAAAAGGTAAAATTGTAGATTAGTCTAATGATTTTATAATTTTAAATAGAAAGTGTTACAACGTTATAATTTTTAACATCATTCATTTAACTTAAAATCATATATATATATAAATAATATTACAAAATTCTAACTAAATAAAAAAATAAATATTCATGTTTATATTAAAAATTTTTAATACATGATACTCCTTATTTCAAACACTTATTTTCAATTTTAGTAAATTACTATTCGCGCCTTGCCTTTTAATTTTTTAATTATTTCATGAATTTATTTTCTTTCAAATTTTTATATATTAAATATAAAATTTATTTTAAATAAATTATCTTTTTATTTTAAGAATTTGCTCAATTAAATTACCTTTTATATTAAAAATACTTAATATTAAAATTTTAAGCTTAAAAATATTTATCAAAAGTTAATTTAGATTTTGCTTAAATATAATAAAATTTAATTATATTTATCGACTAAAGTAGAGAAAAGATAAATATAAAATTATAAAAGAAATCGAGTATTAAAAATTTTGACATAAAAATAAATTAGTTTTTTTGGTACAAAAAGTAAATTAATTTAACAATAACCTATAAAATATTAATAATATTTTTTAAATTATAACAAATTAATGTTAATATGTAAATTAGGATGAATTTTTGTATTACTTTAATATTAAATATTTTTAAGTTTAGATAACATTAATATAATCTATTTAAATTTATTTAAATAAATTAAAAAATATTTTGAATTTTTTTTTAAATTCAATTCATTAATGATTTCAGAGAAGAACTAATGCTATAAAAAATTATAAAATTAATATATACATTTAACCCCTACATTGCAAGAGAATACAAATCTAGATATATAAAATATCCATTTAAGCATTCCATTGCAGTTGGATACTTAAAACATGACATTCTACATATACATATATATATATATAGAAAGACCACAAACAATTTGATTACAATATAATAATTATTGCAATTTGGCTACAATATAGTATATATTTTTTTAGTGAACTACAAGTGGAAGGTAAAATTTTAATAACAATACAATTAATGTAACTCGAATTCAAATCACTTTTGAGATTGTGAACATTGTGATTATCAAGATTAACTTACGGAATCTTATAATATAGTAATTATTGATTGCCAAATCTTAAACATTGCAATAAGCAATTTGGCTACGATATAATAATTATTGACGGGCCAAATCTTAGACAGCACAATAAGTTTTAAGACGAGATATAACAGCCCCAGATCTAACAACACCTTTAGCGACTTCGGAGGAGAAATATTTCAAAAATTCTTCATGGTCATGAGGTTTGAAAAGCATGGGATTTTTGTCATCCACAAGCTCAGTTGGAACCTTTACCATGTAGCCTCCTCTTACAGTTGAAAACAGTCCAAGGCTATACCTATCTTCGTTACCCTTCATCATGACACGATGATAAGGCGAAGACAATCGACCATTTAACCATACCTGCAACAATATAAAAGTTTATGTTTAATTCAAGCTATTTAAACAGTTGTGACCAGTTTTGCTATTAGTCTAATAACATGATAAAAAAAAGTTGATTTATACAATAATTAGATATAACATAAAGAATATTTTAGTATAAATTTAATTTGAAATTAGAGATTAGAGTAAAGACTATGGTAAGAATTAACACATTTTCCTCCTCTTTACTACAAATAAATCATATGAATGACTAAATATTACCAATTAAATTAATATTTTACTAAGATATATAGTAAAAATTAATACTTGATTATATCAAAATAAGTTGAACTTACGCAAAGGCACTCTCCAATTATGACTATGAAAGAGTTGGGGGAAAGCTTCGTATTCATCCATTCACCATCTTTGTTTTGAATCTCCAATCCATTAACCTCGTTTTGATACAAAAGGGTCATCATATTAGAGTCACAGTGTGCAGGTACCCCGATGGTCTGCTCGTTGGCTTTTGGCTTTTCATATTTCATGATCCTCAGCTGATAGTTTGCGATGTCAGTGAGCTCATCCATGTATTTCTCAAGCCCAAAACTCTCCAAAATCATCTTCAAAATTGTCTTTTCTAACTCTGATGTTAGTTGAATGAAAGATGCCAGAGTTTTACTGCCAAATACAAAGCAAATAATTAATAAAAACCGAGACTAGTGTTTTGCATATTTAAAAATAAGAATTAAATCAAAGAGTAAATTAAATTTTTTGTGAATAAAATAATTAAACGATTACACGTAATTATCTTGTGTTCCTCGTTATGGTGTACAAGAATTAATTTTCAATAATAAAAATGGATTAGAAAGATTAATTTGATTTTTTATCTAACCTAAAATAATTAATTTACCCGGTTATTTAATAGAGACAATTGCTTCCGTGGAATTTTTACCGTACCTGAAAGCTATATTTCCTTGAGGCCATAAACTGGTGGTGAGGCATTGTTCAATGTTTTCAGCAATATGAGCATCATCCACTGCCATGCTTTGAAACACACCAGATGGAGAACACGAATAGCCACGAAAGGGCTTGTCGGAAACAAACAGTTTTTTTGTTTGCAAAGGCAAGTCAAAGACCTCTTGCAAAGCCCCATATACTGCCTTTCGAAGCTCCAGGATTGGATCAAACAAAGCCTCGAAACAACCGTACTCCTCCAGTGCTTCCCGAACTTGGGATTTCACAAAATCCCATTCGGGGCTGCCCGCTTTCAGGTTTTGGTTTGAGAAATCTATGACTGGAACCATTGCCTGAGTTGTTGAGCTCATCTTTCTGTTTATATCAAACAATAATGCTTGAATGGTACCTTTTATAGACAACCCAGGAGATTTATAAACTATTTTTTTGTGTGAAAAAGAACAAATCTCTATTATACAAATAATTTATACATTGAATAGCGATATTAACTTTCCCAGTTAGATTGTTTTTTTTTCCTGTTTTTTTGTTATTCGTTAGCAGCCGGCCGTCACAAATCACAACCATTTGGATTAATCTGTTTACATAGACACTGACGGCTTCGATATGCTTAAGAATGATATATATACTATATATTATATACTATTTTGAATATTGCGATAACATTTGAATTGAATATTTTAATTACTATTTACAATAAATTAAGAATCAACATAGTTATTAACTTTTCGGGTTTAGGGAAGCGAGGAATTTTTGAAAATGGAAAAAGATCCGATAACAGTTTCGTTTCACAACATTCTGGTGACCATGCATTGGAAAGTTTTATGGGCGTTGTTCAGGTAACATGGAGACGTCATTGATGCATTCATTCCGGCAAAAGAGTAAGAATCGAAGAAGATTTGATTTTATGAGATATGAGAAAATGATGGATGCTCAAAGGGCTACGATAAAATGATTTCCTGATTTTAGGGAATATGATATCGGTAGACTTAGCAAGATTCAAGGGGAGAAGACAAGTTAGGAGAAAAGTTTCTTTGGAAGGGATACCAAAACAGTAGTAGGATGTTAATAACTGTTGAAGCTGACCTCCATGCAGCTGGTACGTGACTCAAGCAGCAAAGGTGGCCATGCAGCTCTCAAGGGAGCTAACCAAATTGACAGCAACTAGAAGCTTTGATGCTGTCAAAGACCAACTGAGTTTTGTTCATTTTGAAATCTAGTTCTTTTGAATTAGTTGATTGATGTAATTTGATGTTGATGGAGCTGTTAACCAGCTTTGTTTTAATGTGCAAGTTAAGTTATCTAGTTTGTAATGTTTAGTGGTAGTAGGTATAAGTTTAGGTAAAAATTTGACTTGTAAACTTATAGCCTTGTTTGATATATTTGTAATGGCTGAATGCCAATTAATTATTGAATGAAAAACAGTTAGTTTTCATCAATACTTTCTTCTATTTCCTTTGCTTTCCTTTGCTCTTCTTTTCTTTCTGCTCGAATCCTACTTATTTGTGCAGCAAGTATCGTGACTTGCTGCTTAAGCCAAAGCCATACCAGCTGCTTGCTTGCTCGATAGCCCCAACAATTGGTATCTAGAGCCTTTGTCTTAGAGGACCTGTTGTGTGTAAACCATAACTCAGATGGCTTCTTCAAGTTTTTCTCCTGCAGCTCCACCAGTCTTTAATGGAGAAGGCTTCCATATTTGGCTGGTCAAGATGAGAACATACCTTCAGGCGTTCGATCTGTGGGAAGTGGTGAACTCGGATGCTGAGTCAGCTCCACTGAGGGCCAATCCCACTGTGGCTCAGATCAGGCAGCATGCAGATGAGAGGACCAAGAGGCACAAGGCCATGTCCTGCATTCAGAACTGTGTTTCTAATGTGATCTTCACCAGAATCATGACATGTGAGACCCCAAAGCAGGCCTGGGACAAGCTTAAGGAGGAGTTCCAAGGCACTGAGAGAACAAGGTAGCAGCAGCTTCTAATTTTGAGAAAGGATTTTGAAAATCTGAAAATGAAAGAAGAGGAAACTGTCAAGCAATACTCTGACAAGATAATGGCTGTTGTAAATAGTATAAGGCTCCTTGGTGAGCAGTTTGATGAAGCAAGGATAGTTGAAAATGTTCTCTCTACCCTACTAGAGAGATATGAAGCTAAAATATCCTCCTTAGAGGACTCAAGAGACTTGGCAAGGATCACCCTGACCAAACTCATCAATGCTCTCTATGCCCAGGAGCAAAGAAGAGCCAGCAGGATAGAAGAGCACCAGGAGGGTGCATTTTAGGCCAAAGTCAAGCCAGGCTCGAGCAATGCTGCCTACAAAGGCAAGAAAAATTCGAGAAGCAGGCTTAAGCCTGATGCTGCAAGAGGAGAAGATCGACTCTGCAGATTTTGTAAAAAACCAGGTCATCCAGAGGCTAGATGTTGGTTCAGACCAGATGCTATATGTCAACATGGCAAAAAGAAAGGCCATGTTAAGAAGGTTTGCAAAGAAAAAAGTAGACCTGGTCAAAACCAACCACAACACAAGAATGAAGAGGCTAGAGTAGCTGAACAAGGCAGTGACAGTGAAGAACAAGTGTTTGCAGTCTCATGTCTAGCTGCAAAAGGACAGGTTACCAAAGGGTGGCTTCTTGACAGTGGCTGCACCAACCACATGTCTCCAGATGCATCCATTTTCAAATTCCTCGACACTAGCTCTAAGATTAAATTTAAAGTTGGAAAAGGACACTGTATTCAGGCAGTGGGCAAATGTGATGTAGTGATATGCACTCCATTAGGTAACAAACTCATTGCAAATGTGTTGTTTGTACTTGATATTGATAGAAATTTGCTAAGCATAGCTCAGTTGCTTGGGAAGGGGTATACTATGGTTTTCAAAGGTAATGAGTGCCAGATTAATGATCCAAGAGGGTCCATGCTCATGACAGTAGCCATGACAGATAAGAGCTTTGTTGTGGATTGGAATAAAGGCCTAGATAGTGCCTATGCTGCTTCTATAGAAGAGTCTAAACTATGGCATCAAAGGCTTGGTCATGCCAACTTTAAGTCCATGGTTCGAATGATCAACTAGGACATGGTTGAAAACTTCACCAAATCAATCCAAAATAAAGATATTTGTAAAGTTTGTCAAATGGGAAAGCAAGCCAGGCTCCCGTTTCCTGCAAGCACAGCTTGGAGAGCCTTAGAAAAGCTTCAATTGGTGCACTCAGATGTATATGGCCCTATGAAGATTGAGTCACTCAATGGCAACAGGTACTTCATTCTTTTCATTGATGATAGTACCAGATATTGTTGGATTTACTTCTTAAAGAACAAGTCTGAAGTAGCTCAAGTTTTTTTAAAGTTTAAAGCAGCAGCTGAAACAGAAACAGGATGCAAACTAAGGGCAATCAGATCAGATAATGGAGCTGAATATACCTCAGCTCAATTTTAAACTCTTTGCAATGATGCTGGGATCAAACACCAGCTTACCAATGTCTATTCTCCTCAACAGAATGGAGTGAGTGAAAGAAAGAATAGGAGTCTTATGGATATGGCCAGATGCATGATGTTTGAGAAGAATTTGCCAAAAAACTTATGAGCTGAGGTAGTTAACACTGCAGTTTATGTTCAAAACAGGCTTCTAACCAAAGCCTTAGAGCACAAGACTCCATTTGAAGCTTGGTTCAGGTTCAAGCCATCACTGGCTCACCTCAAAGTCTTTGGTTGCCTATGTTACAGTCACATACCAGCTGTAAAAAGGGACAAACTATCCAAAAAGGCTCAAGCTGGCATCTTGGTAGGCTACAGCTCAATAAAAAAGGGCTACAGGATCTTGGATCCTTCAACAAACAAGGTGTTTGCAAGCAGAGATGTTGTATTCAATGAAAAGGCAAGCTAGAATTGGAACAAGAATGAACCAGAACATGTTCTTGAAGAACTCCTAGGTGATCAAGTTGAGGCTCGACAAAATGATTCTGATATGAACATCGATGATGAACTAGTGAGAGGTATAAGAATCTTAGTTGAGATTTTTGAAAGAACTCACATTGCACAAGTTGAACCAAGCAGTTTCGAAGAGGCTGAAGCTAATGAGGGCTGGAAGCAGGCAATGGCAGATGAGATTGCCATGATCGAAAAGAACCAGACTTGGGAGCTGGTTAAGAGGCCTGCTAACAGGAAGGTTGTTGGAGTGAAATGGGTCTACAAGGCCAAGCAAAATACTGATAGAAGTTTGAATAAACTGAAGGCTAGACTTGTTGTTAAAGGATTTAGCCAAAAATATGGGCTGGACTACCTAGAAACCTTTGCACCTGTAGCAAGGTTAAATACCATCAGGCTGCTAGTGGCCTTAGTAGCTCAGATGGATTGGAAGATTCACCAGTTTGATGTAAAGTCAGCATTTCTTAATGGTTTACTAGAAGAAGAAATATATGTGGACTAACCACAAGGTTTCAAGGTGCCAAACAAAGAAGAAATGGTCTACAGGCTCAAAAAGGCCTTGTATGGCTTAAAACAGGCACCAAGAGCCTGGTATACCAGAATTGACAGCTATCTGATGAGCTTGGGGTTTCAAAGAAGCCTTAGTGAACCAACATTGTATGTTAAAAGGAAAGAAGCTGAAACTCAGCTCATTGTCTCCCTATATGTTGATGATCTTTTGGTCATAGGAGGAGATCACACAATGCTGGCCAATTTCAAATCAAAGATGAAGCAGGAGTTTGAGATGTCTGACTTTGGTAAAATGACCTATTTCCTCGGTATGGAAGTGTTACAAATTGAAAAAGGAATATTCCTAAGCTAGAAGACCTTTGCATCCAAAGTCTTGACCAAGTTTTCTATGCAAAACTGCAAAGTAACAACCACTCCTATTACTATGGGTGAAAAACTATCGAGTCAAGCCATTGCTGAGCAAGTTCATGAGTTAGTTTATAGAAGTCTAATTGGATGTTTGCTATATATGACTGCAACGAGGCCAGACATTATGTTTGGGGTAAGCTTACTCTCGAGGTTCATGCATTGCTGCAATCAAAAGCATTTTCAAGCAGCTAAAAGGATACTCAAATACATTGAAGGTACACTGAGCTTTGGAATGATGTATAACAAGGCTGAAAGCCTTAGATTAGTTGGTTATATCGACTCTGATTGGGCTGGCTCATTGGATGACATGAAAAGTACCTCAGGGTATGCTTTTACACTTAGATCAACTATTTTCTGTTAGAGTTCGAGAAAGCAGTCTTTAGTGGCTCAATCGACAGCTGAGGCTGAATATGTAACTGTTGCTAGTGCAGTAAATCAAGCCATTTGGCTAAGAAAAATCTTAGCTGATTTGAACCTATTTTAAGAAGAAGCAACAGAGATATTTTGTGACAACAAGTCTACTGTTGCAATTGCAAAGAACCTTGTCTTCCATGGAAGAACTAAACACTTTAACATAAAGTTGTATGTGATAAGGGAGATGGAGCAAACTTGTGAAATAAAGCTGGTTTATTGCAATTCCAAAGATCAAGTAGCTGACATATTGACTAAGGGTCTAAGTGTATCAAGATTCAACAAGTTAAGAAAGCTATTGGGCATGTACAGCATGGAGCTTAAGGAGGAGTGTTGAAGCTGACCTCCATGCAGCTGGTACGTGACTCAAGCAGCAAAGGTGGCCATGCAGCTTTCAAAGAAGCTAACCAAATTGGCAGCTACTAGAAGCTTTGATGCTGTCAAAGACCAACTGAGTTTTATTCATTTTGAAATCTAGTTCTTTTGAATTAGTTGATTGATGTAATTTTATGTTGATGGAGCTGTTAACCAGCTTTGTTTTAATGTGCAAGTTAAGTTATCTAGTTTGTAATGTTTAGTGGTAGTAGGTATAAGTTTAGGTAAAAATTTAACTTGTAAACTTATAGCCTTGTTTGATATATTTGTAATGGCTGAATGCCAATTAATTATTGAATAAAAAACAGTTAGTTAATGGCTGAATGTCAATTAATTATTGAATAAAAAACAGTTAGTTTTCATCAATACTTTCTTCTATTTCCTTTGCTTTCCTTTGCTCTTCTTTTCTTTCTGCTCGAATCATACTTGTTTGTGCAACAAGTATCGTGACTTGCTGCTTAAGCCAAAGCTATACCAACTGCTTGCTTGCTCAATAGCCCCAACAATAACAATACAAGGAAGGAGAATGTAAAATTATTGAAAGATAGTAGAATGTATTTAGAAGAAAACTCTATAAGAAATAGCAACGATTTGAGTAAGACAGAAGGTAAAGATTGCAAGGAGAGGAACTTGAGTAAGTTGGTTCAGGGACATGTTGACAACGAGCAACTGTGAAAGCTTCAAAAATGCATGGTAGGAATTACTTCAATGTGTTGTGATACAAAGAGTTTAACTGAAAGAATAGCTAGAATTGGATTGGGGAAGATTAAAATCAGAAGGATTCAAGGAAGGCATTTTTTGATTGAAATACCCGACATGGAACTGTTAGAGTTATTAAAGCAGCACGATTGGACGTATCTGAGGGAGTTTTTTGTTAAAATTGAGCCTTGGTCGGAGAGCTTAGCAGTGAAGGAGTGAGTATTTTGAAGTATTAGGCATTCCCTTACACTGTTGGAACTATACTTCTTTCAAAAGAATAGTTGGAGTATGGGGAGAATTAATATTTCTCGATGAGAATTCGACTATAGTGAAAAGTTTCGATAAAATGTCGATGCTGGTATCCACCAACCAACTAGAAAGGACTGATGAGTTAATCTATTTAGAGGTGGGGAAGGTGAATTTTCGATTAGAGAAATTGAAACAAGGCTGTCAGAATTTTTTGACGAATCAAGCAGGGGTTATGGAGTGAAGGATAAAAAAGAGTGGGAATTACTGCAGGAAAGGGATGACACCATTATGTCAGATTCTAAATCGGCGATGAGGACAAGGCCGGAAAAGGCTTCAGAAGATAGACAAAATCTAAAGGACGAAGCAATTAATGTAATCATCCTTGAGAAAACAAACGTCAATGTTGGGTGTTAGAGTTCTGCAGAAAATGTTTTAAGAATGGAAGAGGAACAGTTGAGTGGTTATAGGGTCGGTATTAGTCTCGGAGAGAAGGACAAAAATTGTTGTAACATCCGGGCTTTAGAAGATATTAGTAATATAAGCTTTCAAGTAGCTGAATTAGGCTCGGTAAATCACGTTGGGGGTCATGAAGAACAAAGAGATGATGAAGTGGTAGTCGACTTGGAGAATTTAACAAGCCAACAGTTGGGTAAATCCAAAGGGTCTAGAAGGGGATCAAGTTCCAATATCATCCACGAGCAGTTAGGAAATAAGGATGTGGTGGTTAAAATTAGAGAAGAAAGGGCTTCTAGTGGGGAGTCACCATCAATTCTTAATAGGAAGAAACAAAAATTTCATGAACAGAAGATTCGTTTGATGTATGATATCCAAGATCGAATTCTCACCGTTAAAAAGAAAGAGAAGGGAGATCGGACGCTGAGGAGACAAAAAGGAAAAAAAATTCAGCTAGAGAGGTGACTGTAGCAAACACCTCACTTTCAGATTCTAATATCAGTAATAGGAAGCGGTTGATCCTCAGGGAGGTAAGGAATGCATGGGAAAGTTGGAAAAAAAATTAAGATTTAGCATTAGAGGCAATGAGCGAGAAGTTGTCCATGAAATTATGAGGTTAGAAGGTCTATAGAACCGTGTGACAAGGGGAAAGGTGGGTCACGACCTTGACCCAAGAAGGTTAGTACTTGTAAGTTTTGTGGTTTTCTTTTGTTGTTTCGGTGATTCTCTCTTGGTGGTAGAAAAATGAGGATTTTTTCTTGGAATATAAGGGGTATGACTCCGGAGGCTAAGCTAGACTATGCTACAAGAGTGATATGAAGCTAAAGCGAATATGTGTTGTATTCAGGAATCAAAATTAGACTCGATTACTATCGACATTTTTAGGAAGATTTGGGGTGATGATAATCTTGAATTTAGATTTTTGGTAGTAGAACGGTCTTCTGAAGGTGTTATAAGAATTATGAGTACTTTTCAAATAGATAATTATTTCATTTATAAGATATTTGTATTAGTGGAAGGTAAATGGATTCCTGAGGAATTAGAAGCATCCTTGATTGATGTTATGCACCCAATGGGGTTTCGGATAAAAAACCACTGTGCAGGGATATTCTAGAATTAAAGAATTCACTGGATAGTCCATGGATCATTGGAGGCGACGTTAATGGATTTAGGCCTAGTTTGGATGGGCGATTGGGTGCGGTGCGGTGTGTTTAACCTACTTTTTGTCTCACGCTACAGTGTCACTACAGTATCTAATCTCACCGCCACCGCTATTTTTACACTAACCGCAACTAAACACACCGCCCATCCAAACTCACCCTTAGTGAGGTTCAGTGGGACTATATTTTCTCTATGCCGTTATTGGATTCGAAAAAAAGTATATTGAGCAGGTTGAAATCATTGGTTGGGAACTTGGTGCTAGATCCTGTAGTGAAGGATCGTCTAATGTGGATTAATGAAAAAGACGAACAGTTTTGTAATCATCATTTTTCCAAGAGATTATGGAACTGAAGGTTCCACCTAGAGTTCACAATTTCTTGTGGATGATGACGATTGAGTAAATCCCAAATACGGATTTTCTGACTTGAGGAGGCATGCGATTGGATTTGTCAAAATATGGTTGTCCGTGGTGTGACAGGATGATGGAGAGCGTAAATTACCGTTTCTTTCAATGCAAATTTGTTAATGGTTTTAAGTGCAAGATTTTCCATTGATGGGGTTTTCAATGGAAACCTGTTAGGAGTTTTGATGATTTCTTTTCGCTATGTTGTAATATGAATTTGACAGGACTCTATAAAAGCTTATGGTTAATATCGATTTCGACGTCTTGTTGGCTAGTATGGTTGGCACGTAAGGATAAAGTGTTTCACAGAACATTGATGACTCTTAATACACTGTTGTTCCATTCTAAAATGAGATCTTTGATAGAGGCAAGGGCAGCATGATGTCTGTTAATTTTTGGAAGGATATTGTTGGTGTTGGCCTATAAAATGTAGTTCATTGAGAAGCATAGTCAACAAGAACGTTATTCTGTGGAAACCACCTTCCCTTGGGTGGATGAAGTTCAGTGTCGCAGGTGTCATAATGGAGGATGAAGCGGGTAGTGGTGGGGTATTGAGAGACAATAAAGGAGTGGCCTATGCTATGTTCTCTAGGCTGATTGAGGCTACAGGATCGGGAAAGGCTGAGGTAAGAGCCATAAAAATAGTCGTGGAGATGTTTATGAGTATGGGTTGGCATGAGAAAGTTCCTCTAGTTATTGAATCTAGCTCGAGTGTTGTTCTAGAGTGGTTGTTGGATAGGAGCTATAGATCGTGGATGTTGCGGAATCTATTCATTGGTATCGACTATGATATTAATCTGTTGTTGCGTGCTCAATTCGCAATTATTCAATGACAAGGTAATATTATGGCTAATGCTCCGACAAAAGCACGTATAAGGAGACCTTCGCTATTTAAAGCCTGGTGGTGATTATTGTGATTGTTTGAGTTGTTATTGGTTGCTTCAATTCGTGTTGTTCTTCATAATGTAAGACTACTATATATGTTTTGTAATCTTGTCATCTTTGAAAGAGGTTGGATTTCTCCAACATCTTCTTTCTATATTTGTTGTCTTTTTGTTGACTTAGCAAATATATATATATATATATATATTACATTAGGGATGAAGCTAAAAAATATTTTTAGGGTTAGAATTAAATTGTATATTTTCACAATAGTAAAAATAAAGTTTCACTATTTTAATAGCTTATATATTAATAATTTTTAAACGGTTAAATCAAATTTTTATCATTTTGGAGCGCC
This sequence comes from Gossypium stocksii, assembly GCA_020496765.1. Taxonomy (NCBI): domain Eukaryota; kingdom Viridiplantae; phylum Streptophyta; class Magnoliopsida; order Malvales; family Malvaceae; genus Gossypium; species Gossypium stocksii. The sequence goes on along the minus strand of CM035628.1, from coordinate 98,417,281 downwards.
AAAGTATAATTTTATCATTATTAATTTAAAATTTTATAAATTATAAAAGGACCTAAAAGGAAATTTTTTTATTTTTGAGAGGTTGAAGCCTCTGCTAGCCCCTTAGCTTCACCTCTGTATTATATTTTACAACTTAAATTTCTAATTTGTTTACACTATGAAAATTTGATAGGTGACAAAAGAAAAAGTATTTGCAGAAAGGAAAATTGCAATATAAATCATTTCGTCTTTTTAATATAAATTTTAATGATATTCTGCGAATTATACTTTCATAATGAATCTTTTTAATTTATTTATATTTAATGATTCAACTTATAATTTTACGTAATTACTATACAATTTTAAAATTGTGTACATAAAGTTAATTATTAACATGCAAAAGTATATATAAATATATAACACCCTAAGTAAAAAATTGTCCCGAGAGGATAATATTGAGAAATTAAAAAAAAAAAAGAATCGAAAGCCAATTTGAACCGTAACTAGCAAAGCAAAATCACTTGGTGTTTTCAAAATATCAAAACCCTAATAGTTTAGAAAATATCATTTCTACCATTTCGAAGGGTTAGGCAAGAAAAATTTTACCAGATTTCTTTTTGACACTTTCTCGATTTAGGGTTTTACAAAATTTTAGAATATTTTTTAGAAGTTTGAATACCCTTTTCACATTCGATGTGCTATATTATCTTTTGGTTTTTACTTTACTTTTTTTTTCCTTGGAAATAAGTGAATTTCCATGTCAGATTTTATTGTTTTCCACATCAATGATTTTACATGTGGTACGCGCACATTAGTTTCATTAGTCACGACAACATAAGTTAACAGTTAATACGATCAATGTCGATTTCCATTAATAGAAGGGTAACATGATTTTTTAGATGAATAAGAACACAATAGAGTACACTTTTTTAAGGGCTCAATTAATTTTCTTAAATATTTCTGATTTTCAATTAAAAAATAAAACATTTATTTTGGTAATTAATAAAAATCGAAGAATATAAAAAGTTTAAATATTGAAGATAATTTTATTAAGAAAAATAATCATAAACTTCAAATCTCAAACATATATAATAAAACTGACATAATACATATATATATATATAGAGTGTATTATTAATAGCTTGAGCTTCAATCAAAGAAATGTTGCACACTTTTTTGGAACGAAGCAAAGGGACATATTTTATAGATTTATTCTCAAAATACACTTTGCCATTGCAAGTCATTAAACTCTCAAAATACACTTTGCCATTGCAAGTCATTAAACAAAGTGGCAAAATAGCATTAGATTAACCGCTATGTTTTTTTTTTTTATATCGGTATATTTAATTTTTACTAAATTTTAATATAAATATTTTTTTTTCAATAATATTTGATATAGGTGTTTTTTATATCCGAAAAATAACATGCTATTTTTTATATCGGCATATTTATTTTTTTAATTTGATATCTAATTATTTTTTTTCAATTTAGTATCTAAACTTGTCAAATATTATACAAATTGCCTAAAATATTAACGGTATTAATTTTTAAGAGACAAAAATTTCTAATGTGTGACCATTATATGGCAGATGACATGGAATTTAGTAGCGAAAATGATTACATTTATTTGGAGTTACTCCAAATTTTACTTTTTATCGAGACTAAAATTACTTTAATTATTAATGACTGAAATAATTCAAGAGAGATCACGTGCTTTAAGCATAACCCGGACTTCATAAAGCCCTCAATTCTACAAAAAAATTTTAAGTATAGGAGGAAATCCTTATTAAAAAATTGTGCTTTGAGCTATGATTAACGGATGAATATTGAAGAATAAAGCAACAATTTTAAAAATCTAAAATAAAAAAGTTATTATATTAAATTAAGAAATTAAAATAAATAAATTAAACTAAAAGTATTTGAACTTTTAAAAGAAAAAAAGAAAAATATCACATGTCGATTATACATTAATAATTTTCACTACCTTTTGAAAAAAAAATAACTTTGTTAATATATTGGCGTAATATGTATAACATTTGACAAATTTATATACCAAACTAAAAAAAATTTAATTAATAATTTTTTTAAAAATAATATTAAGTTTAGATATGTAATATTATATTAAGCGTTATATATATAAAAAAAAGTCATGGTGAAGCTACAGGGCGCAGCCAACGGTGTGGCACCAAAAATGAAAAATTTCCACTTTAATCCTTTGAGTATTTGTAAAGTTAAATTAATTTAATGATAAAATTATATTTCGATCTCTTTTAAAATTTAAAATTAAATTATGCCTTCTCTAAAAATAAAAGTTTATAATTTAATCCATTTAAAATTGTAAAATTATATATATGTTTATATAATAACGGAATTACATTTTTAACTCACTCAAAAAATTATAATTCCAATTCAGTCCTTCCCGAAAAAGTTCTGACTCCCCCCTCTCTCAAGTACAGATATCAAACATGAATGTAAAAGGAAAAAAAAGGGGATGGAAAATGGAAACAAATAGTACATTTTAATTCCAGAGCTAAAAGGTACCTTCATGCTTGAAACTTACTGAAAAATTAGTTGACATTTCAAGCATTAAAACAATTAAAGAATTGAAAAGAAGACATACAATACAAGAAAACCTAGCAGTTTTGAATTCTATAAATAGAGACGATAAAACCTAGTGTTCTTGCAACATTTGGATCATAATTTTTTTCTTCTAATGGAGACTATAAGAAGCAGCTCTATTTTTATCATTTTGCTCGTCTTTGTGTCAGCTGTGATTCAAACAAAAGCAGATTCTGTGTATTGCAGTAATCCAAGAAGCCGATGCTATGGAAAATACATAGAATGTCCTTATGAATGTCCAAGCACTAGCTATGGCAATTACAAAGCTAAAGTCTGTCATGTTAACTGTGATTCACCCGTCTGCAAATCTTATTGTAAACGTAAGTTTCACCTATTTCTGCTCCAAACTTATATGAATGTTCAATTAATTTCTCCTTTATTGGTTTTGGTTCTTGATTTTAGATCGTAAACCAGACTGTAATGGTCCTGGATCAGCTTGTTACGATCCTCGTTTCATTGGTGGTGATGGCATTGTGTTTTATTTCCATGGAAAGAGCAATAAGCATTTCAGCTTGGTGTCCGATACCAATCTCCAAATCAACGGTCGCTTCATCGGTCATCGACCCGCTGGTCGAACCAGGGACTTCACTTGGATTCAAGCGCTTGGGATCTTATTCAATTCTCATTCTTTCTCCCTTGAAGCCATCAAAGCTGCAACATGGAACAATGAAGTGGACCATTTAAAGTTTAGTTACAATGGGGAGGATTTAATTGTCCCAGAAGGGGCTTTGTCCAGTTGGTATTCACCTGAAAAAGATGTGAAAGTTGAAAGAGTTGCAAATAAGAACAGTGTGATTGTAACATTGAAAGATAGTGCAGAGATTATGGTGAATGTGGTTCCTGTGACAAAAGAAGATGATAAAATCCATAACTACAAAGTACCATCTGATGATTGCTTTGCTCACTTGGAAGTTCAGTTTAGGTTCTTTGCCCTTTCACCTAAGGTGGATGGGGTGCTCGGCAGGACTTACCAGCCGGATTTCCAGAACCCGGCGAAACCCGGTGTGGCAATGCCTGTTGTTGGTGGTGAAGATAAGTATAGGACCACTGAACTTCTTTCTGCAAATTGCTTAACTTGTTTATACTCGCCGGAAAATAGTTCGAACCAGGAGATGACATCTGTGACTGAATATCTAACTCTTGATTGCACCCGTGGGGCTTCAGCTGGATATGGAATTGTTTGCAAGAAATAATGGAATAATGGGTTTTATTAGTTAGAAGATTAGAAGCTTTTATGGCTATGGCTTCTGTCAATAATGTCATGTATTCGAATACTATATATATACATATATAATGTAACTTTTTATGTTGTTTATGTCTGCATTGATGGTTGTATAATGGAACATTGTAATTGTAATAATAAACATAAACCTCTTATTCATAATTAGTGCCAAAATTTCCCCCGTTGATCATGGTTACACTGTTATCAAATAACTCAAGCGGTGTCAACCGAATCGTTGGGATATGGTTCATATTGTTATCATCGGGTTCAGTTAGCACTGATGTGGTCTCCTCCAGCTGAAAAGCATACTCGAGGTTACATAAAACATCTCCCATTAATGGTCTCTCAGTGCTGTGCTCGGCAAGGCACTTCTCAGCTGTCTCTCCGTACTTCTTAAGAGAAGCCAGATTCAATTTCCCGACCAGATTAGAATCCATGATTTGATCCAACATACCTTTCTTCTGCTAGCTCATTGCCCATTCGGTGATATTAACTTGTTCTCTGTTGGAGAGGATAGCTGCACAAAGAGAAAGAAACTCAAAACAGCCTTTAAAAATAAGAGATAGTAAAAAGGTTTCTAAAAGTAATCATATCAAATAGGTTATGAACACAAATAAGCTATAATATGTTTGGGAAAAACTGATGCATCTTATTCAACTAAAGATCATCCTCTTATATAGGCTTTACACAGCAACAAATCTCAATAGGAAAAAGCTGGCACTAAATCATATCTCAACAAAAACAGAAAAATAAGGAAAATAATTAACTGAGCACAACCCAACCAAATCTAAATTTAGAAAAAATTAACTTTGAATCATTCTCCAACACTCCCCCTTGATTCAAATTTGCACACACCAAATAAGGTTCTAAAATAACAAAACTTCTCTTTGGACAATAACTTGGTCAGCACATCTGCCAGCTGATCTTGAGTATTGCAATATTCCAATGTTATCTCCTCATTTGCAACCAGATCGCGTATAAAATGATAGCGAATGTCTATATGTTTCGTTCTACCATGGAATGTTGGATTTTTTGTCATGGTAATAGTTGCTTTGTTGTTACAAAATATTTCCGTTGCTCCCTTTTGCTCATGTTGGAGATCTGGTAACACTCATTTTAGCCAAATGGCTTGACAAGCTGCTGAGGTTGTTGCTATATACTCAACTTCTGAAGTTGACAGTGCTACTGTAGCTTGTTTTTTCGAACTCCAAGTGATCACTCCTGAACCTAAAGTGAAAACATTTGCTGAAATACTTCGTCTATCTTCCAATGAACTTGCCCAATCACTGCCTGTGAACCCACACAATCTGAAATTTGAAGTTTTAGAGTACCAAACACCATACTCCAAAGTTCCTGCAATATAACGCAAGACTCTTTTTGCTACTCCTTAATGAACTGTTGAAGGTTGTTGCATAAACTTGGAAATAACACTAACAGGGAATGCAATATCAAGCCTGGTCTGCGCCAAGTAAATTAAACCACCTACCAGGCTTCTAAACCTTTTTGCATCTACCATTTCTCCTTTATCTTCTTGCTGCAATTTCTTATCGATATTCATGGGTGTAGTTGCAAACTTGCAATTAAGCATGCCAAACTTACTAAGAAGGTCCTTGGCATATTTTCTTTGTGAGATGAAAATATCATCCTCAACCTGATGAACTTCAAGACCAAGGAAATAATGCAGTAGACCCATATCCGACATCTCAAATTCATTCATCATTTGAGATTTAAACTCATCCAGAAGAAATTTAGAAAAACTAGTATAAATGATATTATCAACATAAAAATAGACAATGATGAAACCATTACATTCCTTTTTCACATACAAGGTGGGCTCGTTCTCACTTCTCACATACCCTTTTTTTTCTGGAAATACCCATCAATATTACTGTACAATGCTCGAGGGGCTTGTTTCAGTCCATATAACGTCTTTTTCAGCTTGTACAACTTCATTTCATTGCCCTTCTTTGTAAAACCTTCCGGTTGTGCTACATAAACCTCTTTTTGTAGATCTCTATTAAAGAATGCTGACTTGACATCAAATTGATAAACAGGCCATTGCAATTGTGCAGCCAATGCTAGAACAAGCCTCACTATTTCAAATCGAACTACCGGAGAGAAAGTTTCTTCAAAATTAACACAATGTTGTTGTGCATAACATTTTGCACAAGACGAGCTTTGTGTTTCTATAAGCTTCCATCGGCAACAAACTTTGTTTTGAACACTCACTTCAAGCTAATTGCACTTTTGTCTTTCTATAAGTCCATCATTTCCCATGTTCCATTCTTCTCAATAATTTTTATCTCTTCCTCTATTGCCTTTTGTCACTCTTCTTTTTTGGCAGCTTCTTCATAGTATATAGGATCTGAAATAGTAAGAGCAAACTGACAAGATGCATAAATGTCATCAACATATTTCAGATTCGGCTTTCTAGCCCTTGCCGATCTTCTAAGTGGGAGTTGCTCAGCTAAAAGCTCTTTAGGAATTGTAGCTCTTGGTGAGTTAGGAGGTGAACTTGCTGAATTTAATTCTTGTCTTTCATCTTGTGAAACCTCAATGGGCATTGAAATTTGCTGATGTACCTGCTCTTCATTCCAATCCCAGCTTGCATTTTCATCAAAAACAAAATTCCTGCTAATAATCACCTTGCCACTCAAAGGGTTGTAAAGCCTATATGCTTTAGATTGAGAGCAATAACCAACAAAGATGCATTTCATAGACTTTTCATCAAGCTTGCTTCGATTGTGTGAATCTACCAAAGAATAGGCAATACAACCAAATATTTTCAAATGGCTTACCGAAGGTCTCCTAGCACTCCGCTCTTCATAAGGTATTCAGTTAAGAACCACCCTTGTTTGAGACAAATTTAGCAAATAAACAGCAACAGTAACACTCTCAGCCCAAAACTTATCTGGCAGCCCCTTAGATCTCAGCAAACTTCTTGCCATTTCGACAATTATTTGATTCTTACGTTTAGCCACACAGTTTTGCTGCGATGTATAAGGTGCTGTCAACCCTCTATCTATGCCCTGTTCTTCACAAAACTGGTTAAATTCATTAGACAAAAATTTTCCTCCTCAATTAGTACACAAAGCCTTGATACTTCTTCCACTTTACTTTTCAACGAGCACCTTGAACTTCTTAAAAGTCTCGAATGCTTCTGATTTGGAGTGAAAAAAATACACCCAACTCATGCGGCTGCAATCATCTGTAAATAACAAAAAATGGCGACTTCTATCCAACGATTCTATCTTTATGGGTCCATTAATGTCAGCATGTACAAGCCTAGGACACTCAGATACCCTTCTAGAGTTTCCTATAGGAAATGGTTTTTTACATTGTTTCCCAAATATACACCCTTCACACAGATTTAAAAACTCAATTTTTGGCAGCCTGAACACCATTTTCTTTTGACTCAACAATTTTAGACTCTTTACATTCAAGTGCCTATACCTTAAATCCACAACTTAGACTCACTATTCTCTTTAACAACAAAAGCCTGACTTTTTACATTAGAGACTTCAAGAGGAAAGAGCTTGTTTGTTGCCATCTGAACATCAACAATAATTTTTCCTGATTTCTTGTCTTTAATCGCACAAGATATATCATCAAACATGACAAAATATCCACTACCCATAAGCCGCCCAATGCTCAATAAATTTTGAGATAAAGTAGGAATAAAATAGACATTATAAAGGAGCTTTATGTTACCATAACATTACTTATCGCCATAGTGCCTTTGCCCTCAACTTGCATCTGCTTGTCATCACCAAGTCTCACCTTCATCTTGTATAACTCATCCATCTCTTTGAACAAAGATTTTATCCCCGTCATATGATTTGAATAGTCGTTGTCCAAAAACTATATGTCTTTTGAAGCTATAACATCATCTTGATAAGCCATGAATAGCTTAATCTCTTCGTCACTTTCTGCATAGTTGGCTTGTCTTTCCCTTTTCCAATAATCCGCCTTCACATGCCCATATTCTTACAATATTAGCATTGAACATTACTCTTGTATTACTTCTAGTTTTCTATCATTTGCCTTTATTCATTATGTCCAGCACCTCTACCTCTGCCTCGACCTCCTCTACCACGATAACCACCTTTGCCACGATAACCACCTCCATATATGGTTTTTCTTAAATCGTCTTGCTACTTGAGAGGCTCTCCCATCACTTGGAATGCCTTTTCATTAGACTCTTCATTTGTGCGGTTTAATCTCGCTTTGTGGGACTGCAAAGATCCTTGTAGTTCATCAAATGAGTAAGTAGCTAAGTCTTGAGACTCCTCAATAGTTGTAACAACATGATCAAACTTTGGAGTCAAACTTCGTAACACTTTTTCAACAATAGTTTGATCAGTAACTTGCTCTCCATAGAACTTAATTTGATTGACAACCGCTGGTGCCCTTGTAAGATAATCTTGTACGGATTCTCCACTTTTTATTTGCAACGTCTCAAAGTCACGACGAAAAATCTGAAGCTTCACTGTAACAACTTTCGAAGTGCCTTGATACGCCATGTGCAATGTTGTCCAAGGTTCTTTTGTAGTTTCTACTACTGCAATTTTTGAAAAAATTGACTCATGAACAGCTTGCTGAATGAAGAATAATGCTTTGTTGTCTCTTTTCTGGTTTTTTCTCAACTTAGCCTCCCCATCGTCATAAGGTTACCCATTCTCAACTAAGTCCTACAATTCTTAAGACTTAAACAGTGTCTTCCTTTTGATGCTTCAAAACTCATAGTTGTTACCATTGAAAACAGGAATTGCCGGTTGAGAAACACTCATGGTACTATTGTTTGTCGTCATGAGAAATACACCTAATAACAATCAAAACTTGCGCTAATACCAAAGAATGTTGGAGAGGACAGCTGCACAAAAAGAAAAAAACTCAAAACAACCTTTAAAAATAAGAGATAGTAAAAAAGGTTTCGAAGAGTAATCTTATCAAATAGGTTATGGATACAAATAAGCTATAGTATATTTGGGAAAAACTGATGCATCTTATTCAACTAAATATCAGCCTCTTATATAGGTTTTACACAGCAACAAATCTCAATAAGAAAAATCTAGCACTAAATTATATCTCAACAAAAATAGAAAAATAAGGAAAATAATTAACTGAGTACAATCCAACCAAATCTAAATATAGAAAAAAACTAACTTTGAATCATTCTCTAACATTCTCTTGGGATGACTGGATTTAAAACAGGCCTAGCACAAAGGACTTCCATCAGAACCACCCAAAATGAATACACATCGGACTTCTCAGTGAGTTGTTATCTTCTAAAGTATTCGGGATTGAAGTAGCCAAAGCTACTCTTAACAACAGTACTCACATGTGTCTGATCTAAAGTTGGACCAGTTTTAGAGATACCAAAATTTGATACTTTGGCTACGAAATTCTCATCCAAGAGAATGTTTGTTGTCTTTATATCCTAGTGAATAATGCTTCGGGCTACAAATGTGTAGATGTAATAAAGTCCTCTAGCATTTCCAATGCATATTTCAAGTCATTACTTCCATGTTAGAGATGAAAAATTTGTTCCATAAAGATGGCTTCTAAAGGGTCCATTAGCCATATACTCATAAACAAGAATCATTTCCAATCTTTTATCACATTAGCCAATAAGAGAGATAATGTAATGGTGACGAAGTTTATATAGAATTTCAATTTCAGTCATAAATTCAGCAAGACCTTGTTCAGATCTTGAGTTACCTCTTTTGACAACATAATTAGTCTCATCTTCAAGCATTCCTCTATAGACCCTTCCAAAACCACCAATTCTTAGAAGTAGACTCTCATCAAATTAGTTGGTAGTATCAAGGATTTCTTGGAAGGTGAAGAACCAACTGAAACTCGAGGAAGCCAATGAGATGCAGCTTGTCGTTCTACTCTTTTTTTATGCCATCAACATTTTAGTCATTGTTTGAAAGTTTCCGTGTAAAGGATGTCCCTAATGATTAGCTTTAGACTTCTACATCAATAGGAAACAATAGCAGAATTCGATAACGCCACTACAATTACAGCTCCAACAAGAGAACCAATTATTATCCATATCTTGTTCTTCCTTGAATATGATAGCGGAAGAAGATTCTTTACAGAAGAAATCTCTTCAAGGCTACTAGCCTCATTGCTAATTTTCATAATCTCCAACTCACTCAATGTTGCATTAGTGATATCTGTCACTAAATTCGAACCGGTACAAACAGTCAAAGTATCAAATCCCACTGAGAAACTAGAGATGAAGTCCATATAGTAAGGCACGTTTAGGTTGCTCGTCAATGTCGATAGTTCAAGACTTGCAACAATAATATCATCATTTATGTACAGATTGAAAACTAAAGCATTGAGAAACTGACTGAAGATATCACAAAAATGTGCCCGGACGAAGTACCTGAAGTTGGGATTGACAAGAAAGACCCAAGTTACATTAAAGTTCATCTTAGACACATTTGCATCTCCCATGGTTTCAGTAGTAGCATAGACCTATTTCAGTGTTGTTTTCTCTATAATGGAATCTGTCTGAAACTAGAAGTAACTACATTTGTGTCTAACGGTCTGACGTGTCAAAAGGTTATGACTGAAATTCAGTTGCCCTCTGGGTTGCTTCAACCAATTAAAATTCCTATGTGGAAATGATAGTGGGTGACAATAGGTTTTGTTAGTGGATTGCCCTTAACACCCACTAAGAAAGATTCAGTTTGGGTTATTGTTGATCAATTAATCGAGTCCGCTCATTTTCTTTATATCAGGACAGATTACTCACTACAGAAGTTCTCTAAGTTATATGTTTATGAAATTGTGAGACTGCACAGAGTTCTAATCTCCATCATCTTTGATAGGGACCCATGCTTTACATCTTGGTAATGGAAGAAGCTTCATAAGGCATTGGGCACTAGACTTGATTTCAGTATTGCGTATCACCCTTAGACCGATTGGCAGTCTGAGCGAGTTATTCAAATTCTGGAGGTTATGCTTTGAGGTTGTGTCATTGATTTTTGAGGCAGTTGAGAGGATTTTCTATTGTTGACTGAGTTTGCGTACAATAATAGCTTCCAGTCTAGTATTCAAATGGCACCTTACAAGGCTCTGTATGGTCATAAATGTCGTACTCCTCAATGTTGGACTGAATTAACCCCTATTCTTGATTCATTGACTTAAGTTTATTTCTTTGATAAATTGTGTCAAGAACGAGCCTGTGTTCGAGTTTATTCATTAGTTAAGCAGTTATTTACGCTCTAATCCTGTGCTCGAGTCCCTGCATAGTTAACAGAGAAATAAATTTGTGTGTCATTTGTTAAATGTTGTAAATCTTTTGTTAGTTTTATTTTATTTTTTAAAAAAAGTTATTTGACGTTCTTTCTTCCTCTTTTTCCTTTTCATTTTTCTTTTACATTTATTCTTCTTCCCTTTCTTTCCTTTCTTTCCTTTATTGATTGTCTTGGTAACTTTACTAGCGAGTTAAATCAATGTCATCGTGTTGTTCATTGTTTCGATTGCAATGTTCTGCATAATTTTATTTTGTTTTAGTTCCCATTTTCGTTTATTTTTGTCATTGCATTGTGAGTTTGAATGTTACTATAAGGGTTTCTCGAGTTCTCATTAATTGCTTGCTTTGCTTTTGTTAGGCGAAGATCCTAAGAGAAGTGTTCCTCTGACAATTTAATTTCTGTTAGGGGCTAAACGATTGTTGGTAAGTGACTTTTTTGTGTTTCGGGGTTTTTGCGTCGAAGTTTTTGACGTAATTTAATTCGACTGTGATTTAGCGTCTTAGTTCAACTAAGTTTTTAATTGAGTTACTGAATGATCATTTTAGGCTTCGAAAGTTTTCTACATTGTTCTGACTTCAAAACTATTTCGAGTGTGTACCGAAAACCCAACTCTTTGTGAAATTTAGACATCGAAAACCTTTACTGTAGACACCACATGGGCGTGTGCCACGCCGTGTGGTAGGCTGTGTGTCCAGGCCATGTGGCTCATTATTTTCCATTAAGGACCACACTGGCCAGGGACACGGGCGTGTGTCTAAGCCATGTGACTCACTGTTTTCCATTAGAGACTACATAGGCCAAAGAAACGAGCGTGTGTCTAGGTCGTATGACTCACTGTTTGCCATTAAGGACTATATAGGCGTGTGTTAGGCCTTGTGGGACCATACAGGCTAGTCGTTTAAGTCGTGTGAAACCACACAGACGTGTGGGTTAGAAATGAAATTTTTCCTTAGGGGCCATAAGCATCGTTTAACGTGAATGTAGGCCTTTCATAGTGTACATATGTTCTGAATTAAACCGTATAGGTGCTATCTAATTATTTGAGCCTAAGCAGTTTACTAAATAAATGTATACTGATTGTGATGACAGTTGATGATATTGATTTGTACTACCTAACTATGAACTGTATCTGAATAACTATGTGTACATTCTTGATATCTGACATTTGTAACCTATATTTGCATAGGATGAGAATTGTGTAAAGGAGGAAGTGGTCTATTTTGGTCCAGTAGCTAAGCCACAATTTATATGTGAATCTGGTGTTTTATCGCAATTTGATCTAGCAGCAAATTAGCAATCACGTTGAATGTGTTGGACCAACACTATGTGATGTGTAGGGCTGGATGGGTATTAAATTCCCTTAACGGTGTATTGAGTTGGTCAGAGATGGTGTGTAACGGATGGGGGTAGGAAAAACTGCATATATTTTTCTATTTGTTCTATATCAGAACTTGAATTATTCTGCCATTCATCTGATTTGTTAAGACTGTACTAGATATCTTCTAATTTTGATGTGAACATGAGCTTAGGAATTTATTGTTATAGTTATGCTTCCAATTGAATTTATATCGATTACAGATTGAGTTCTCAACTCATTTTGTTTATTGACTAAATTACAGGTAACTCACAGTATTAATTAGGTCGGCGCAATGGAAGCTCAATTATTTTGCTTTATCACCCTTTTTATAGTATCAGTAATTTAAGTAATTTCTTCATATTATGACTTTCTAATATTATTGAATTATCGATTGAGTTTTTATGAATGTTTATAATCTGTTAGATGATTTTTAACTGTGTTTGTAAAAGTTAGTTTTCCTAATAACGATAATGTAACTCTTCAGACTTGATATTAACGTCTAGATCAAGTTTGGGTTTTTACAGCACTTAACCACTAAAACAAATACTTAGATATGACAAATTTATCAAACCAAAAATTAGACATTTGGGGCATTACATATAAAATTTCATTTCTACTATTTTGAAGGGTTAAGCAAGCAAAATTTTACCAGATTTCTTTTTTTTTTTTTCAATGCAATATTTAACACTTTCTTGATTTAGGCTTTTACAAAATTTTAGAATATCTTTTTAGAAGTTTGAATGTCCTTTTCAGATTTGATGTGCTGTATTGATTTTGGGTTTTTTCTTTACCTTTTATCTTTTTTCCAACCGTTGGTAATAAGTGAATTTCCATGTCAGATTTTACTGTTTTCCACATCAACAATTATACACGTGGTGCACACACATTAGTTCCATTAGCCACAACAATAGAAGTTAATGGTTAACACGATCAACATCGGTTTCCATTAATTGAAAGGATAACATATTTTTAAGTGAATAAAAACTCAATAGCGTACATTTTTATAAGGGTTCAATTAATTTTTTTTTATTTTTTATTAAGGGTTTTCTTGACCTTTAAATATTTTAAAATAAAAATTAAGATAAAAAGATAATCAAAAGAAATTTAAGTTGAAAGTAATATTATACAAAGTTTAAATATTAGAGATAATATTATTAAAAAAAAATAATCATGAACTTTGAATTTTAAACATATGTCACGGACATACATAATACCAAAAGAAAAAAGAATATACAATGTATTTGGAAGTATATTATGCCATAATAGCTTGAGCTTCAATTGAAGAAATGTTGCACACTTTCTTGGAACGAAGCAAAGGGACATATTTTATAGACTATGCTTTTTTTTTTAATATATCGGTATATTTAATTTTTACTAAATTTTAATATAAATATATTTTTTTCAATAATATTTTATATAGGTCTGCTTTTCAGTAATTTTTAATATAAGTATCTTTTTAACAATATTTTTAATATAAATATTATATTAAGCCTTATATTTATATACATATAAAGTCATGGTGAAGCTAGAGGGTCAGCCAAGGGTTTGGCCCAGAAATGAAAATTTTCACATTTAATCCTTTGAGTATTTGTAAAGTTAAATTAATTTAATTATAAATTTATATATCGGTTTCTTTTAAAATTTAAAATTAAATTATGCCCTCTCTAAAAATAAAAATTTTATGATTTAATCCATTTAAAATTGTAAAATTTTATGTTTATATAATACCGGAATTACATTTTTAATTCACTCAAAAAATTGTAATTCCAATTCAGTCCTTCCCAGAAAAATTCTGACTTCCCCCTCTGTAAAGTAAGATGAATTGCATTAGAGATTAAATTAGTAGAAGAATATAGTTGCTTCAACCCTTCAAAAATGGAAACAAATAGTATATTTCAATTCCAGATCAGCTGAAAGGTACATTCATGCTTGAAACTTACTGAAAAATTAGATGACATTTCAAGCATTAAAACAATCAAAGAAACGAAAAGAAGACATATAATAGAAGGAAACCTAGCAGTTTTGAATTCTATAAATAGACCAAGTGTTCTTGCAACATTTGGATCATAATTTTTTTCTTATAATGGAGATTATAAGAAGCAGCTCTATTTTTATCATTTTGCTCGTCTTTATGTCAGCTGTGATTCAAACAAAAGCAGATTCTGTGTATTGCAGTAATCCAAGAAGCCGATGCTATGGAAAATACATACATAGAATGTCCTTATGAATGTCCAAGCACTAGCTATGGCAATTACAAAGCTAAAGTCTGTCATGTTAACTGTGATTCCCCCGTCTGCAAATCTTATCGTAAACGTAAGTTTCACCTATTTCTGCTCCAAACTTATATGAATGCTCAATTAATTTCTCTTTTCTTGGTTTTGGTTCTTGATTTTAGATCGTAAACCAGACTGTAATGGTCCTGGATCAGCTTGTTACGATCCTCGTTTCGTTGGTGGTGATGGCAGTGTGTTTTATTTCCATGGAAAGAGCAATTAGCATTTCAGTTTGGTGTCCGATACCAATCTCCAAATCAATGGTCACTTCATCGGTCATCGACCCGCTGATTGAACCAGGGACTTCACTTGGATTCAAGCGCTTGGCATCTTATTCAACTCTCATTCTTTCTCCCTTGAAGCCATCAAAGCTGCAACATGGAACAATGAAGTGGTCCATTTAAAGTTTAGTTACAATGGGGAGGATTTAATTGCCCTAGAAGGGCTTTGTCCAGTTGGTATTCACCTGAAAAAGATGTGAAAGTCGAAAGAGTTGCAAATAAGAACAGTGTGATTGTAACATTGAAAGATAGTGCAGAGATTATGGTGAATGTGGTTCCTGTGACAAAAGAAGATGATAAAATCCATAACTACAAGGTACCATCTGATGATTGCTTTGCTCACTTGGAAGTTCAGTTTAGGTTCTTTGCCCTTTCACCTAAGGTGGATGGGGTGCTCGGCAGGACTTACCAGCCGGATTTCCAGAACCCGGCGAAGCCCAGTGTGGCAATGCCTGTTGGTGGTGGTGAAGATAAGTATAGGACCACTGAACTTCTTTCTGCAAATTCCTTAACTTGTTTTATACTCGCCAGAAAATAGTTCGAACCAGGAAATGACATCTATGACTGAATATCTAACTCTTGATTGCACCCGTGGGGCTTCAGCTGGATATGGAATTGTTTGCAAGAAATAATGGAATAATGGGTTTTATTAGTTAAAAGATTAGAAGCTTTTATGGATATGGCTTCTGTCAATAATGTCATGTATTCGAATACTATATATATATATATACATATATAATGCAACTTTTTATGTTGTTTATGTTTGCATTGGTGGTTGTATAATGGAACATTGTAACTGTAATAATAAACATAAAACTCTGATTCATCTACCATCCACAAGGATTTACGAGTGAATCTTCAGAATC
This sequence comes from Gossypium stocksii, assembly GCA_020496765.1. Taxonomy (NCBI): domain Eukaryota; kingdom Viridiplantae; phylum Streptophyta; class Magnoliopsida; order Malvales; family Malvaceae; genus Gossypium; species Gossypium stocksii. The sequence goes on along the minus strand of CM035628.1, from coordinate 98,401,407 downwards.
ACAATCGGTACCAGAATTTCCCCCGTTGATCATGGTTACACTATTATCAAATGACTCAAGCGGTGTCAACCGAATCGTCGGGATATGGTTCATACTGTTATCATCGGGTTCAGTTAGCACTGATGAGGTCTCCTCCAGCTGAAGAGCATACTCGAGGTTCCATAAAACATCTCCCATCAATGGTCTCTCACTGCCGCGCTCAGCAAGGCACTTCTCAGCTGTCTCTCCATACTTCTTAAGAGAAGCCGGATTCAATTTCCTGACCAGATTAGAATCCATGATTTGATCCAACATACCTTTTTTCTGCCAGCTCATTGCCCATTCCGCAATATTAACTTGTTCTCTTGGGAGAACTGGATTTAAAGCCGGCCTAGCACAGAGAACTTCCATTAGAACCACCCCGAATGAATACGCATCAGACTTCTCAGTGAGTTGCTGTCTTCTAAAGTATTCGGGATCGAGGTAGCCAAAGCTACCCTTAACAGAAGTACTCACATGTGTCTGATCTAAAGCTGGACCGGTTTTAGAGAGACCGAAATCTGATACTTTGGCTACGAAATTCTCGTCCAAGAGAATGTTTGTGTCTTCACATTCCGGTGAATAATGCTTCGGGCTGCAAATGTGTGGAGGTAATGAAGTCCTCTAGCAGCTCCAATGCATATTTCAAGTCGTTGCTTCCATGTTAGAGATGGAAACTTTGTTCCATATAGATGGCTTCTAAGGGGTCCATTAGCCATATACTCATAAACAAGAATCATTTCCGATCTTTCATCACAGTAGCCAATAAGAGAGACAAGGTGACGGTGACGAAGTTTAGACTTTAGATAGCATTTCAATTTCAGTCATAAATTCAGCAAGGCCTTGTTCGGATCTTGAGTTACCTCTTTTGACAGCACAATTAGTCCCATCTTCAAGCATTCCTCTGTAGACCCTTCCAAAACCACCAACTCCTAGAAGTAGACTATCATCAAATTTGTTGGTAGCATCAAGGATTTCTTGGAAGGTGAAGGACCGAGCGAAACTCAAGGAAGCCGATGAGATGCAGCTTGCCGTTCCACTCTTTTTTGATGCCATCGACATTTTGGTCATTGTTTGAGAGTTTCCGTGTAAGGGATGTCCTTGATGATTAGTTTTAGACTTCCGCATCAACAGGCAACAACAACAGAATCCGATGAATGCCACTGCAATTACAGCTCCAACAAGAGAACCAATTATTATCCATATCTTGTTCTTCTTCGAAGATGATAGCGGGAGGAGATTCTTTACAGAAGAAATCCCATCGAGGCTACCAGCCACATTGCTGATTTTCATAATCTCCAACCCGCTCAGTGTTGCATTAGTGATATCCGTCACTGAATCCAGACCGATACTAACAGTCAAAGTATCAGATCCCGCTGAGGAACTGGAGATGAAGTCCATATAGTAAGGCACGTTTAGGTTGCTCGTCAACGTCGATAGTTCAAGACTTGCAGCAGCAATATCATCATTTATGTACAGATTGAAAACCAAAGCATAGAGAGACTGACTTAAGATATCACAAAAATGGGCCCGGACGAAGTACCTGAAGTTCGGATTGACAGGGAAGACCCAAGTTACATTGAAGTTCATGTTAGATACATTTGCACCACCCATGGTTTCAGCAGTAGCATAGACCCAATTCGGTGCTGTTTCCTCTGTAATGGAATCTGTATATTTGATGGAAGCTGGATCAATCGAAACATTCAGAGCAGAACCATTTACACGGAGATATTTCGTATCATTCTCCCACGTTCTTCCAAGTGTATCGTTCTGAGCACTAATTAACGGCCCTCCCATGTTTAACCGATAAACAGTTTCCATCCCAAACTCCGAAAGACCACTAATAGGAGTAGATGGATTCAGAGCTAATGCCTGATCAGGCAAGACTGAAGCTGGGATGGACACAACTTCGATCGCATTAACGAAGGAAACCGAATCATTCCAAGGAACAAACGTGAGCGTCAAGGTACCAGAAGTCACATTGATTGCAAACTCCTTGAACAAAAAAGAACCATTATAGTTCTCGAAAGTGAAGTTGTTCAACAACACGAAACCATCAGTGACAACCGTTATCGGAGCAGATATCAAATTATGTACCGATTTCGGAACTGCAACAGGAAAAAAGTATAGCCGGACCCAATGCCGGCCTCGTTGTTTGATATCGAACTTGTACGCAGCAATGCTGGAAAAAATCCGAGCGGATCGAAATATAGAAGATGGAACACTGGAATTAGAGCTAGCAACATAATAACTTCTTTTGGTCTTTAAGGAAATTGAAGAATGAAGAAAATCAGGAACAAAAGTTCTACCTTGAAATGTGACATTTTGTGAAGAACCACAAACAATTAAGTAGTTATCAGTAGGAGTGAATGATGCATGTATTCTTCTATAACCCAAAAATTCAAACAAAATAACAGCTAAAACCAAAGATAGCCACTTCCCTACATTCATCTTCAACAATAAACCCCAAAGTTCTCAATAAATTAACATATAAAGAAACCTCACACTCCCATCAAAATTTGAACCTTAAAATACTAATAATTCAACCCCTAACTAGAACCCTAATGCAGAATGACTGCAAAAGATCAAAACCTTCATCAATGGCCATACCTCAAAAATGAAGCCAAAAAGAGAAACAAACCAGCTATTCCCTGGTAGGAAAAAGTGCAGCAGCTGTATTTAAAATCAACTACTTTTCCACTCTTTTTGGTTAAGCTGACTTTTAGAGAGAAAAACTAAGAGGACCCAACAGTTCTAATGGAAGAAAAATTATGTAATTGTCTTTGATGTTTCTTTGAATTTTCAGTCTCGGAAAAAATGTATCACTTCCCATCAAAATCCAGCTGTTTGTTTTGTCTCTCTTTTTACTCTGTACACTGAGAAAGGTTTGAATTTTCAGAGTATTCATTAGCCTCACGAGCATTGGACCCAGGTTATGATATAATTTTTTTGGGTAAATTCCACTAGTAGTTACCCAACTACTAGTAAATTTCATTTTGGGCCACTCAACAATGAAATGTTACAAAATTGTTACTCAATTATTCGATTTTGTTTTTGTTGGTCACTAGCTGGTTAACGTAAAAATAAAAATACCAAAAAATCCAAGATAGTGGGGTGACAAAAAGAGATAAAATTGGATAGTTTGAGTGTCCATTTTGTAACTTTTCATAGTTAGATGACAAAAAAAAAAAAGAAATTTACTAATACATGAGTGATCATTTTGTAACTTTCCATGGTTGAGTGGGAAACAATAAAATTTACTAATAGTTAAGTGGCTATTAGTGTAATTTACCCATTTTTAGCATAATTTTAGAGAGATCTCTCCGGTTTAGTCAAATGTTGAAAGAAGAAAGTGTTGCTTGCCGTTGAATTGGCTGATGTGCTACATCAGCAATTCATTAGTGGATTAACGGGATTTTTAATTATTAGTGACTAATTTTAACAATAATTTTAATTAGATTGACTAACTTGAGAAATAGAATTTAGAGTGACCAAAATAGAACAAACCTTATTTGAGAGTAACCTTAAGTATAGTTTACCCTTCTTTTTAACTAAATGTTGATTAAATCATTATTTTTTAACGATGTTAGCATAACAACTCACATGATAGCCAATCTGTACTTCATGCTAATATGGTAATATTTATTTTATGTCATTTCAACACATAATTTAAAACTATAAAAATATTCAAAATTCAAAAAATTATAAAAAAAATTTAACATTAAGTATACGTGGATTATCATGTTTCAAAAATTAATATTTTAGCCAAAATTCCATTAAAAAATAATAATTTGACTCTTTTTAAAGAGTAAGTGGTTAAATTCAACTATTTTTAAATAATTCAATACCAACTTTAACTCAAATAAAGAATAAGCACCAAATTAATTAAAAAAATATAAACACTAAAAACTAAATTTAACATTATTTTCTTTTCACTAAAAAGAGCATTATGCCTATTTTTAATTCTCATTAAATTTAATTTTTTTAGTCTCGTAATTAAGTGGTTTTTTTTTACTCTTAAAACGTAAAAATTCAACTCCAAACTATTTTAGTAAAAAAAAATTATTTCGAAATATTTTAATTTCATTTAGATATTCTAAACTAAAATTCTTGACTTCGTCTTGTAATAATAATTATTTTGTTTGTTTCTAACATAATTGTTTCCAACATAATTAAAATTTTCTAAAATTAAAAATTGAAGTGAGAAATAATAATAATAATAATAATAATAATAATAATAATAATAATAAGATAAAATTGTACTTTGGCCTCCAAAAACAATTGTGTTTGATCTCTCAAAAATTTATTATTCAATTTTGGTCCCTTAAAATAATTTCTAGATTCAGAAACAAATATAAATTGGGAAAATTAGGCATATATGCCATTTTGGAAAAAAATTCAGGGATTTAAACTGATTTTTTTAAAATGTAGGGACACGTGGCAAAAGTTTGCTCTGCACAACATTTCTTTTCTTTTAAAAAAATAAAAAGTATATATATTAACACAGTTAAAAACTCGGGGATGTTAATTTTCTAACTGTTGGACCAGCGACTATAATCTATAAAAAAAATCCCCTAATAGCTCTAAAATGTTTTCTTAAATAAACCCCTCCACTTATCTTTTTTTTTTTCATTCAATCTCATTTATCTATTCTCTCAACTCTTTTTTTTCTTAATTTTCTATTCTAAATCTTTCAAATTTCTCCCAATTTTCTAACCTAATTGTTATACCTAGCTTTATATGATAATTTTGTTTTGATGTAAAAAATTAAAATGTTTTTGAATAAAAATTAAAGTCGAACAAAATTGACAAAATGATAAAATCAAGTTAAAAAAGTTTCAATTGAGTTAAACATTTTCAATCAAGTTAAAACTGTTTTAAAACAAGTCAGTATTACACCATGCCAAAAAGTAGTATCAATACTTTTTGGCCAAGCATCGATAGTTTTCAAAATATCAATATACAGTCTAAAATTGATACTAAATTGACATTTTGTTTTCAACCAATTCAACTAAGTATTGATCCAGTATTGATATTTTTCATATGGTATCGATAAAAGTCTATTTGTATCGATATCTTTAGCTCCAACAATCACTGAAATTTGCATTAAATGCTAATAATATTGATACTTGTAGAAAAAGTATCAATACCTTTTGTTGCAAGTGAATTTAATGATCTAGTATCTTCATCCCCAACTGCTCTATTCATATTTCCAACAACTACAATAATTGGAAATGAATTAGAGGGTATAAATACCATCTTCCAAAGGTCATACAACAACTAGAGAGATAATCAAGTCAAAAGATCAATCAATACAACTTTAGTGCTTAATTCTTTTATAATTTTCTTGTATACACTTGTGAGCTTTCATTGTTATTCATTAACTCAAGTGCATTCTTGTTTATTTGTGTTTAATTGGCAAACATTCTAACCTTGTAAGGGTTACTTCTTAATCTGCTATTTGTATTTACTCTTTGAGAGGGTTGAGTCTTAAAGCTTGGGTAGAAACCTTAAGGGAGATTGTAAGGTTAAACCTTGTCCTCAAAGGTTATCAAATTATTGAATTTCACTTCTCGAAAACCAGGTTAGAAGAAATTGGGTTAGTGAAACTAAGAGTGGTCACATCCGGATTCTTTAGTTTTAATTGTTATATTATGAAAAATAATTAAATTTATTTTAGTGGTTGAAGGTTGGTATGGTGTGTATGAGGTTTTGAGTTTAAATCATTTCCCTTGAAATTTTATTAATTTTTAGCTCAATCCATACCCCTAGTCTTTTGGCTTAAATCTAATTTCTGTACAAGTTATGTTAGAATGAGTTTGTTGATTTAGTGGTAAGTTGTCAACTTACCCTTTGGTTTTATGTTCGAATCCTTATACATGCAAACAAGAATTTTCTTCTTGTTTTAAACTATTTGGGTAAAACCTAATAGGGAAAGTAATCAGATTTAGTAGGGGTAATGGGTAATTTTTAATTAATTAAAAACAAATCTATTTCCCCAAATTTCTCCCTAAACCAATTGTCCATTACTCCTTCCTTTTTGTCACGTTCTATTTTTCTCCTCCTTTCCCTTTTGTTTATTTTCTTTTTCTTCTTGATTTCATTGGCTCTTGTTAGTCCAACTTGTTGATTCTGTGTCCTTCATCCATACGAGTGGATTGTGGTTTCGTTAAGTAAGTTTAGTGTAAGTGTTGACATTTTCTTTTTCCCTCTTTTGGCGGTAAGGTTTTTAGTTGTGTTGGTATTGAGTTTATGTTCTAGCGCATTAAGGACTTAGTGTTTGATGAATTTTTGCATTCTAATAGGAGAGAAGCATAGGACATTAGGCGAACTTCCAATGAATTAAGTGCTTGGATCAACAGCTTTTCGGGGTAAGTATTCAAATATCAACTTTGAGGGTTGATTTTTTGTAAGGGAAAGTTATCGATTAAAGTGTCGGATTTTTATCTCTGGATTGTTAATTGGTACAATTTGATGTCAAATGTAGGATTTTAAGATTGCTCTATTGTGTGGTTGTTCGAAAATAACATCAAGTGTGTGAAATCAACCCCAAAAAACTTGATTAAATAATGAAACGGGGTTGTTTTTCGAAATTGCCCAGTGCCACATAGCTGTGTGGATGACCATGTAGGGCACACAACCGCGTGAAACCATGCAGGTTGTGTGGGCCACATGGTCGTGCAAAATTATGCAAGCCGTGTGGGGCACACAACTGTGTGAAATCATGCAAATCGTGTGGACCACACGGGCTAGGTTTTTAGGCTGTGTGGGCCTTTTTGGTCAATTTGGAGGCCCAATTAAGGGCTAATTAAGGTATTCATAAATTAGGTCCATGAGCATTATGTAGGCTTAGAAAAGCATAAGTTTCAGTAAACAAACATGGGTAAGTGTAAGAATTATGTTAAATAAGTTCCGATAAGTATAATTGTAGCGACGTAAAATTTAGCTTGGTAGCTTTGGTCGCTAATTGTGGCGATTTAATGGAAATTTGAAATCTGGACTTTAATTTTATTAAAACAAGGGAGTCGCCACCGATCTTTCCTTTAGGTGTGATCGAACACCTAATAAAACCTCTATTTAATAGATTCATTTTCGAGTAAAATAAGGCCAAGTTTAGGTCCGCGTTAAAATTCAGAGAAAAATAGGGTTCGAGAGTCGGTTACGCATGGGGAAGGTATTAGCACCCCCACAATACCCAAAATTGGTATCTTATTAAACCTGTGTTGTCTTAATTTTCAAAACGCGAGTTCAAAGTAACATTTAATCATGATCTAGTCAATAATACTAGAAATCTCAAGTTTTTGGATTTTTCGAAGGATGCCTCGTTTTAACACGAGCCAACGTAATTCATCTAACATAGAGATGAAATCACAGACTTAATATTAAAATCGGTGCATTGCCTTATTTTTGAAATTAATTGAAAGTAAAAAACATTTAACGATAGAGAAATTTAAAACAATGTCAAAATTAAATGCAATTTAAACATGTATTTAATTCAGGATCATGCGAACAATAAAAACGCTAATACGGTAAATAATAAACATAATTGTTACAAAGTGTAAACCAATACAAACGATATTAAACTATATAATAAGAGTATTTAAAATTTACATAATAGAATATTAAAAATATATATATATATATATATACATGAGATAATACAGATAAAGATATATGTAAATAATATAACACTAAAAAATATACACACAAAAATATACACATATATAAAAAATAAATATATATACAATAACACTATTAAAAGTATATACGTGAAATATTAGAGATAATAATAGTATTAAAATAATTAGAAATACACAAAATATAATATTAGAAATGAATACACGAAATAATTTAAAAATACATGTAAATATTAGAATAAAAAACATATATAACATATATAGAAGAATATAGTGTATACACAATATATAAAATATAACCTTAATACATATAAATGTAATATATTAAAAGTATATACATAAGATATATGTGTATAACTATAACACTGAAATATATATATAAACATGATATATGCGCGACGTAGTAAAAATATATATAAAATATAAAATAATAATAATAATAGAACTAATAAAACCTGTTAATCTTAACAAAAAAATTAATGCAAATAATATAGACAAACTGATTTGAATTAACAACATAATATATGAGGGAATTTGAAATAACAGAAAAGGTGGGGGTCCTATTTGCATGCGTGTAAGGAAAAGGGGGGCCACAAGGCAATATTTCCACCTCCCAAAACGGTGCCATTTCACAGGGGCCAAATTGAAACAATAAGGGAAATTACCGAGCAAAATCTAAAATAAGGAAAAGAGAACAAGTCGAATAGCAACAGACCACAAAGGCAGAGGGACCGAATCCATAAATAACCCATCAGGGCGAGGACACGCTGGTCTCGGCCTGCACGGGTCGGGTCATCGGGTGCGGGTCCGGATATTGGCCATACGGCACCGTTTTAGGCCATTGAAACTGGCCCTATACGGTACCGTTTCATGCGTTATGAAAAAAACCCTGACTCCCCTTTCTTTTTCATTCACCCGATCCCCTTTCCTTTGCAAAATAAACGGCAGCCACCTCTCTCCCCTCTCTGTTCTAAAGGATCGGGCTTCACCGGAGGCTCGTCATACCGCCACTAAGTCTAACGGTAGACGAGACGCCACAACGGGCTCCTAGCCCCGCTCCAAGCCGAGCTTGAAGGTCGAGCTTTTGGCACCCGAAAGACACAGAGGATGGGGATCTTCGGCTCCCTTATCGAGCCCAACCACAGTAAAGGAGAAGATCCTCCATCGAAGGCCCTCCAACAACGAGTCCGAGGGGTTTTGGTGAGGTTCACTTCCTCTTTCCTTTTTTATCACTTAAGAACAAAATCGAAATAAAATAAAAGAGGAAATCGGAGATCGAAAGAGAAAAACACAACCTTTTGTTTTTGCTTTTCTTGATTTCTGATAAATGCTTTCTTTTCTTTCTTTTTTTTTAGCAATCGGTTCCCCTTTTACAAAGATTTTCAGCCTCTGTTCTTTAGCCGAAAAAGATAAAAAAATCCTAAAATCCCCCCTTTACAATCGGTTCATCCTCCTTTTTTATATCCCCTATACAATGATTTTTTTTTAAAACCTATATTTACTACTGTTTGTTTCTTCTCCTTGCTACTATTGCTGCTTTTTGTTTCCTGTCTCTGCTTCGGTCCTTTTTGCGTGTGTGTGCAAGTGCTAGGACGATGGGACATGGAGTTGATGGCCGAAGGTTAAGTGCAGCGCCGAGCTAGGGGAGCAGGTGGCTAGGGAAGGAAGTGACCGGTGGTCAGAAGCAGACCTAGGGTTAGCATTTGGGTCAGGGTATTGGGTTGGTTTACCGGGTATTAGAGTTTTGGGTCAATTGGGCAGTGGGCCAATATCAATTAGTGGGCCTTGTAATTGGGTTTTATTTCTTTGTAATTTTGGACTTTAGAATTGGACATTTGGACTTTTAATTTTGGTGGTTTTTTTTTAATATATTTTGGTTTATTTGATTTCAAAGTTGTTTGCTGGCTTGGGCCCGGGCAAATTTAGGCCCGTACAATAATAATGTGTTATGATTTGCTATAAGTAGGTATGTAAGTTAAGCATGGCTATTTTGTAAACCATGTGTGTTATACATATTCAATTATATGTTCCGATAAGTTATCCGAATTGACTATGTAATATGATTTGCTATGATCTATAAAAGTTGTGTGTAAGTTACACTTCGTATAATATTTGTTTACGAGTACATGTCATACAATCTATGTGATATATATGTATGTCAATGTGACTTTGCATAAGCATTGAGGTGGGTTATGATATAATGGAGGAAGTGTTGTATGATAGTTGTTACTACAAGAATATGACGGCTAGACCGTAAATTTCTATATGAAAGCTCAGCTACATATTTGTGAGTGGCACGCTACCACATATTGGTGTGATTGGACAGATGGACTCTTGTAGTCCTATTTGGTGTGATTAGCTGGTCAGAGTTGGTGTGTAGTAGATGGGAGTAGGATCTGTATCTGCATTGGTTCTGGCTTGATATATGTTTATGAAATTATGATATTTCGATCTGAGATTTGTTCCGAAAATATGACATAATAATTTGATATATGTTTCTGATAATACAGTATTCTAATATGATAATTGTATTTTATAAGTAAAAATTTTGTGGTGACATTTACTTATGTGCTTGTTAAATAAAATTTTGCCTGTGGGTCAGGTCACACAGTTGGCTTCTAACTCACTTATTTATTTGATAAGTTTCAGGTGAACTTCTGACTTAAGACCGGATGATGTGCGGGAGCTTTGAATTTTAGTATTTTGGTTTGTTGGTTTCATGCAAGTGCCGACAAAGAAACTGTTTGTGGATTGGTAAAATAGTTTTTGCGTAAATTCGACTGACTAGTTAAAGCAATTTAATTAAAAAAAGTTTATTTCTTTAAAGTTTTATTGTTGTTTTTCATTTTAGTTAATATTTTTTTTTTAAAATCCTTCAATCATTAATGAAGCATGGAATTCGTCAAGTAATTGAAGCAATTTAATATGCTCCATTTGTCTTCACAACAAAAGCCCAATGTTTTACTCTTAGATTTTCCCTAATTTTTATTCTTCCAAGGCAGATATTTGTCTTTTCACCTTCAGAACAATTAAAGCTGAAATTAAAGCTCAAAATACTTGTCATCTCTTTGTGTTGGATACAATTAATTATCTAATAAATAAATTATTCAAAATTTGAAGATTATTCTAAAAAATATAATTTTAGTTTTTATTTAAATTTTCTTATTTTTAATCACGGGATATTGATAAGATAATAAGGGTTTCTTCTATCTTAATTAATGATTAAAGATTTAATTTTTGTTTTGAGTATGAAGCAGTTTTAAAATTCATAGTCAATATCTACTCACTTAATGGGCCTATAAAATTCGAAAGATTAATTACAGGACCTGTTCCGATAAATACATTAAAGAAAATTCTAGGTATTTATTTCTTTTTCAAAAATACTTTCTCTTTCTTTTGTTTTTTTAATGGTATATATCATGTTCATGCCATATGCTCCTTTAAATCATCTTTTAGTCACCGGCATAAATTTTTTTTCTTATATATATATATATATATATATATATGTATGTTACACATAGCCGAAAATAAATACAAGATTCAAATATTTTTCAAAAAAATATTTTTTTTACATTTTACATTAATAAAATTATTTTGTTATTAATAACTAGTAGTTGCTTCACTTCCATAGCATTTTACATTAAAATAAAATATCAAAAGCCACCCAAAATTAAGAATATAATTACCTTTTAATTTATTCTACAAATTTTTATTTTCATCAAATCCACGTATACATAATGAGATGCAACTCGTAGATGATGATAACATGGAGACAATGATAGTGGTGTATTGCTCCATTGATAACATTGAGCCAACAGTGTTGTTCGCGGAGTTGGAGGATGTTGAATCGAGAAATGTGACAGTTAATATTCCTATAGCTTTAATAGCTCTAGTACAAAATGTCACACTATTAAATCAACAATATAAAGTTTAAGGCCAGTAAGTAAAGGCACTAAGAGCGCCTGTGGATTAGACAATTTTTTTATACAGATTTGACTTCGATCTAAATGTTAGGTGGGTAAATTCGTACAATTATGGAGTGATATCAACATCAGGTGACAATCCATACAATGTGCCAACTTTGTATAATAACCTTAATCAGGGTCCTGATTTTGAGATACATCTATTAGTTTTTGGTCTTCATACATGTAATGAAGAAGTACCTGATGATGATGATCCCAACCACTAGGTCGAGGAATTTAGTGACCCCGATGTCGATGAGGTTTTGGATGATATCAATGATGAAGGAGATGATAATGATAATGCAAATGTTCCTCCGCTCAAGAATCTAACTCGTGGCATTATTATATATAATGAACCTTTACCTATATGAATAAATCTTGATACGATGGATGCATCTAAGTTTCTAGAATACCCGGATATAATATCTTCTCATAAGTTAGTGTCGGATTCAAAATAAAAAAAGTAGGTCGTAGGTCTACTATTCTCAAATAAGGAAGGAGGGGTAGCTGCCATCAAACATTATAGCCTGAAAGTGTCGATAGACTACAAAGTCGTTGTATCTAAACTAGCATTATATATTGTGGTTTATTGGAGGTTTACCTGTATATAAGTTAAGTAGCCGGGGAAATATCTAATGGTAACTAAGGTTCACGTTGTGAGATTTTCTTTCATTTTGCTTCAGTCATCAAATCTATAAGGTAAATTTTCCTTAATAGATCATAAACTTATATAATAAAAATATGAATCCAGAGCTTAATTGAGTTGGCATATCACTCAAATTTCAAACTAAAATCCAGCCATCTGAATATCAACACAAATATAAAGGGTAAATTACACCAACAGTCACCCAACTTTGGGGTAGCTGACAAAACAGTCACCTAGGTTTCATTTCAGTCATTCAACTTTTGAAAAGTTACAAAATAGTCACCAACGTTATAAAAAAGTGAGAAAATTGTCACTGATTAACAGTTATCGTTAGGGTGTTAATAGGATTGCTGATATGGCAAGTTAACCAGCTGATGTGGCAAGTTAACTTGCCACGTTAGCAAAGCGGCTGATAGGTGCTTGGTTTAGGGATGGTTTAGGGAAAAAATTGAAAGGTTATGAGTTAATGTTTTAGGGTTAGAATCATATTAGGATTAAAGGGATTTTGGGGGAAAAAGAAAATTGCTTTGGGAAATTTTGATTATGATTTGGGGTTTTTTAGGGTTTAAACTGATTTGGGAATTAATTAAGAAGGGTTTAGGGTTAGAGATCGGTTCAATAATCGATTAACAGGGTATAAGGGTTTAGGGTACGATTGTATATTTTGTTTGGGGAGAAAAGAAGACGAAACCAGAAACCATTCAGTGTTTTTAATTGTTAGTGACAATAGGCAATAGAAGAGTAGCTACCAATATTGTTACATACACTTTAACGGGTAAGTTGTTGTATTTAGTTTTAAATTTTTTGGATTTTATTGATGTTGTTTTGATTTAGGGTTATTTAGGGTTATTTCAGTTTCAATTTCAATTTCGATTCTGATTTTGATTTCTATTTCTATTTCGATTTTAAATTCAATTTTGAAACACTCACTGATTTTGATTTTGATTTTGATTTTGATTTCAATTTTGATCTCGATTTAGAGTTAGAATTTGGTTTTGATTTCAATTTGTATTTGGATTTTGGTTTAGGGTTATTTTGATTTTGGTTTTATTTGTTATTAATGTGCATGACAGATTAGGGTTTGGTTATTAAGGTGTATGACATATAATGTGTATTGTATGCCATGTGCATAATGTTTATTGTTTGTATTTGCCATTGTATGAATGCCATTATCAAATTGATGTTTATTGTGTATATCTTCCATTGTATGAATGACATTATCAAACTGATGTTTGTTGTGTATATCTGCCATTGTATGAATGCCATTATCAAACTGATGTTTATTATGTATATCTGCCATTGTTTGTGTCCAAGCTGCTATATTGATGTGGCAAAATCAAAATTTGTTATTTACCTTTTTTATTGTACTGGTTATTGCCTGTTATTGTCTGCCATGTGCATGACAAAAATGGTTGTTATAGCCCAATTTTGCCAATGAAAACAAGCCTAAAATTAAACCAAATTAACAGTCAATGTCCAATTATAAGACCCATTTCGAGTCCATTTACAACCAAGCCCAATTTGCATTAGCCCATTACCCAAATACACCCAAACCCTAACTCAGAAACCCTAGCCCGAATACCCATTTAGCCTTTGCCGCCAATGCCACTGACCCACTTGCTCTGCCCATCTGACAGCAGCTGCAGCACCGCCCCAAGGTCGTCTCAGCACCGCCCAAGGAGCCCTGCAAGCATTAAACGAGACAAGGACAGAAAGCAATAGAAAAATAATAAAAAATAACTTGTAAACGAAGTAAACAGAAGGCTATAAAAGCCTGATTCAAAACGATTGTAAGGGTCGGATTTTGAACCCCAAAAACAGCAAATACAAACGCAAGAATATTCAAAGGCAAAATAGCGGTATTCTAGCAATAACGGCGAAGGGAATACCCCGAATTTCAAAACAATACCAGGAAGCAGTGGATTAAAGTATTAGAATACCAGAGCAGATTACTATCGTGAGGTGATTTTGCTTTACAACTTCGTTTTTATGTATGGTTTTTGAATAATAATCACAGTAATATTATAAAGAATAAAAGAAAAGGAAAAATCGAAAATTTACCTTTTTCCGGCCACCGAAACGGTGGCCGAAACGACGGCAGACGGCAGCGCGCACGGTGGTCCGATCATCGGCCGGTGGCCGGCCGGTGACCGGTCCGGCACCGGAGCCTTCCCCCCGGAGCTTCTTTCCCTCTCCTTCCCTCTTTCTCTTTCTCCCTCTTTCCCTCTCCTTCCCTTTCTTCTTTCCTTCCCTTCTCCTCTCTCCCCCTTCTCCTTTTTTTTTTCTTCTCCGGGTACCAAATGACCCAAAAACAAAAAAACTCATCTTTTATACTAACCGACCTGGGTCGGGTCGACCCGACCCAGGTCCGCCTAGGATCCGCGCGTTGTGACGTCACTGGGGTTATTTTCAACCCCAGTCCCTCCGCTTTTCTGGCGGTTTACAATCAAGTCTTAAATTTTTGCAATTTAGCCCTGGAAGTTGTCCCGTGTTCCGATATGGTCCCCACTGCTGCGCACCGTTTTAAAAGCACGGGAAAATTACTGTTTTGGCCCCCTTATATTTTACCCGTGTTCTAATAGGTCCCTGTGACTTGTTTTAATTTTAAAATTTGGCCCGAACCTTTGTTTTGTTCTTCAATTTAGTCCCCTTTCCAGCGACACCGTCTTGAATAACCAGGAAAATTACTGTTTTGGTCCCCTGAAGTTTTGCCCGTGTTCGAATAGGTCCCTTTTGACTGTTTTGGTTTTAAAATCTGGCCCAAAACTTTAAATCTGTTTCTAATTTGGTCCTTTCTGCCCTATTTCGTTTTTTCTTATTTTATTTTTATTATTATTATTATTATTATTATTATTATTATTATTATAATATATGTGTACATATATATAGCACGTTATTATTCGTGTCTATTTATATTAAGTTTTATTCGTTTTAATATTGGTTGATATTGTTAATATTATTATGTCTATCTACTATTTTGTTTTTTAAACATTAATATTATTCCTTTTATATTATATATATTATTCTTTCCAATATTATATTTTATTATATCGTTATTACTATTTACTTTCTTTATGCATATATATAATATATTCTTAGTATTATCATTATATATTTTATTTTCTAAACACGTACGTATGTGTATTTTATATATTTATAATCGATCCTAATATTTTTATTTCTCATAAATATATACTTATTACTACTATTATCATTATACATTTTTTACTATATGTACATATCACTCCACCGTTTATTTATTCTTTTTGGTATATTTATTATTTCATGTGTATGTTTTTAACGTTATATATGTTTATATATTACGTGCATATATTTCTAATGTTATATTTTATATATTATGTATCCTGTATATACTTTTAACATTATTATGTATGTATATATATGTATAAATCCAAGTAGTTTTGTAAATAATTTGTCTCTAATATTATCATTTCCCACGTATGTGTTACGTATATTTCTAATATTATTATCATCAATATACATAGCTATTTTCATGTGCTTATTTCAAATACATCATTTCTACATTATATCATTACGTATATATCACATTTCCATCTTGATTATTGATATATATATATACTTTGCGTGTACCCATAATATCATATTACTCGTATATTTTCATCCCATGTTTTATATATATTATCATATATGTGCGTTTATCAAACTTAGCATTATCTGTTTTATATATGTTTGCATTATTATTATTGTCACACTATATGCATCACTATAACCATTATTATTACGCATGCATTATTATATGTTTAATATATATTACATATTATTTATTCCGTATATTTTTCACCTTTATCATCATTTGTTTTTAACATAGCATATTGTTTCACATTATTGTTATTTCTATGTCAACTCTCTTTGTCACAATCTTTTCATGTTTTAAAAAATAAGGCAATGTGCCGATTTTAATATTATGCCGGTGATTTCATCGCTATGTTGGGTGAATCACGAATGGCTCGTGTTAAAAGCGGGATATCCTTCTTAAAAATAAAAAACCCTTAAAATGCTCGTATTTTGATCGAACCACAACTAAATTTTTAAATTGAACTCGTATTTTCAAAAATTAAGACAACGCATGTTTGAAAAGATACCAATTTTTGGGCGTCGCGGGGGTGCTAATACCTTCTCCGCGCGTAACCGACTCCCGGACCCTACTTTTCTCTGAATTTCAACGTGGACCTAAATTTAGCATTTTTACTTAAAAAACGAATTTTTCAGCCAAAAGAAGTTTTAATAGGTGTCCGATCACACCTAAGAAAAAGGATCGGTGGCGACTCCTTTGCTTTAAATAAATCGAAATTCGTTTTCAAGATTTTAAATCGCCACAATTAGCGACCTAAGCTAAAAATTTTTTCGTCGCTACAGCTGGCGACTCCACTGGGGATACAGTCTTCGAGAGTCGAATCAAATCAAAAGCGTTGTCGAAATTTTCGAAATGCCCTTTTCAAATTAATGTTTAGTCGTGATCCTCAAAATTTTTGGAAAAATCATGCACTTGCATCTCGTTGTGAATATTTTCTAACTTGTTCTGTCTACCTGTTTTGAAGCTCTAAATTTCTAAGCTCCGGTTCTCTAAGTTTAGTTTTTAAAATAAAACGAAAGGTTTGTGAGTTTCTCCCCACACACCGCGCACTTGCATTTAGCATGACATGAGCGCCATACCCGGGCTCCGTCCCTCTTAAGTGAAAGTAAACGCTACGCCTTCGTGAGTTAACTCGTCCCTCCGCACAGGCTAGTGAATACTTTCGGGTTACATATGACTTATGCTTTCGTGAGATAACTCGTCCCTCCGCATAGGCATAAGTAAATGTAATCCCTCGAATTGATCTCGTAAGCCTGTGATGGGCTATGACCGAGGTTCTGCACTAATCTTAGTAGATAACAGTACAGACAATTCGGGTACCTTTCTAGAACCTAAAACCACATATAATAAACTGTACGAGCCACCCAATTAGAGCCATGCCGAACCTCTGTCTGTTTAGCAAACACCAAAATAGGCACACGGGAGAAATGCCTCTTACCTTTTGTACTTTCACTTTGTATATAAGGGGAAGGGATTTATCTGTTAAATTGAATCGGGTAGTTTAAAATTGCTTTAATTTATTTTCATTTATATTTGATCACTAACCGTGTTTTGATTGTCTTTGTTTTATTCTTCATCATGCATCATAGGCATCATTATAGGACGGTGTTGACTAAAGATTAGTTGCCAAAGAACGGGTTTCAAATGGAAGAGTCGATTGTGCAAACGACCGAGACAAACATCGCGGTTCGGGATTGGTCTCTGAGGACTCAAAGAGAAAAGGGAGACAGCCTGGTAGAAGGATGCATTGTCAATCTGCCCGAGCGGGTAACTGTGAATGTCCGTCAAAACAATCTTGAGGACTTGGTTTGGATCTGGAATCAGTGGGATTCAGATACTAGGGGCATTTTCACCGAAAGGTATGGGGACACAGCCCTTCTGATTGCTGTTAAAGTAGACGAAAGATTGATTCAAGCTATGATCAGATTTTGGGATCCGGGTTATCAGTGTTTCACATTTAACCAAGAAGATATGACCCCTACGATAGAGGAATATGCTGCTATGCTGC
This sequence comes from Gossypium stocksii, assembly GCA_020496765.1. Classification (NCBI taxonomy): domain Eukaryota; kingdom Viridiplantae; phylum Streptophyta; class Magnoliopsida; order Malvales; family Malvaceae; genus Gossypium; species Gossypium stocksii. Next base: position 98,383,520 of record CM035628.1, on the reverse strand, counting down.
GTGTCGAAAGCATGCAAGCCTACAAAATATATGTCAAAGAGCCCAAGCCGATGACCTTCAAAAAAAAGTTAGTGAGGCTGACGGACATGACCGATGCATGGGCCGAAAAGCAAATAAAGAAAAAGAATGAAATCAGCTGTGTCCCATGGTTTTCCCTACGAGACCTGGTTTTAAATCATCCTGACATGTTGAAACGGATAAATTTGTTTGCTTTGGCTATCTATGGTTTGGTTGTCTTTCCGAAGATTCTCAGACATATAGAAGTAGCGGTAGTGGATTTCTTTGAAAAGTTGAAGCAAGGTATCAATCCTGCCCCAACCATCCTAGCAGAGACCTTCAGATCTTTGAGCAGTTGCAGAAAAAGAGGGGAAGGACGATTCATCAGATGCGCGCAGCTACTCAACGTTTGGATTTTGAGTCACTTTTGGAAGGTAGAGCGCACACAGTTCTACATGTTTTTGAAAACATTTGCCCCGTTGGAAGCTCACCTTAAGAAAGAATGGCCGAATGAGGTTACTGAACAGCATTGGGTCTTAGTGTTTCAGAACCTGCGTGCCGAGGACATAATTTGGAGAGCGCCGTGGATACGCCCTTCGCTTCTGTTATACAAGGTCGAAAACCAAGATTGGGTACCACTACTTGGATTGTGGGGAGGAGTTGGTTATGCCCCTCTTTTGGTTCAAAGACAGTTCTCTTCACGACAGTTTATACCCACCACCAGTGGTCTAGCACAGTTAGAGTTTGCTTTTGCGGGTGAAGGTTACATGAAGAAAGTCCGAGACACTACAAAGGCTTGAAAAAAAATTCATCTGATGGAGTTGGCTTTATACGCCGATACTATCACCCAGGACTATGATGCATGGAGGAAGCAACGGATGAGTAGTTTGCGAGTCTCATCGGCAGATCACGCCTTTCAAAATCCTTTCTCGAAAGAAATCCCATCCGAGCTAGAGACAGCGAGACAAGAATTCGAACGCGAAAAGACCAAGATGTTACGGGATCTTAGTGCCCTTCAGGAAGAAAACTATCAGCTGAAGATTGATGTTCAAATTGAAAGATCTAGGGCTGAGAAGGTGCAAAAGGAAGCCGAGGTCGTGAGAAACGACTTAAGAGATCTTCATCTGGAAAATAAAAAGTTGAGAGGCACTATAAAGAACAGCGGACTGGGCAAGTCGTCAGCGGAATGGAAAGAGGAATTGAGTAACATCAAATGTGGGATGGAATTTTGGAAAGGAAAAGCAAAGAAAGAAGAAGAAAAAGCTGCACGGGCTGCAATAGAGTTAAGAAAGAAGTCTGCCGAGCACGAAGCTACGTCTGCAGAACTGATGACCGGTCGAGCTAAGCGTCAAGAATTAAAAGAAATGATACGGGATTTAGAAGACACACTACAAGCTCGACAACAATAATTAGAGGCTCTTTTGGAAGCCTCGGAAGAGAAGAAGGGTCAGTATGATAGAGATATCCATGCCTACGAAAATGCCCTCTGCGAAAAGGATGAGAATCTTAAATATTTGATCAACGAGATTCGTACGGCAGCCATGCACATAATGCAAATAGCGGATGAAGCGGAGACTCTTAGCTGCCAGTTCCCGCCTAGACAGAGATCGAGCATATCAGAATTTTTGGAACGGGTGAAGAATTACGGCAATGTAGCAAGGAAGTTTGTATAAAAGCTGAATCAAATAATGGAAAAACGTTTTGTAAATAGACTCTTTTGATTAATGAAATGCCTAAATAGGGGCTATCTGGAATCAACACCGATTTTGTATATGCATTCATAACTAACATTTAACATTCATTCATTCATTCATTCATTCATTCATTCATTCACTGCATATCCCACGATCGTTTGCTAAAGAGTAGAATCATATGATGCGCAGTTGTGACGTTGTAAACCTGGAATCACACCATACGTATAGAACACGTCGACAAGCCAGAGCAATGGAGGCTGAGTTTAATGAAAGAATTGAAAGGATGGAGAGAATTCAGAAAGAATTACAGGAACAGTTAGCCAGGTCGCAACAGGAGACGAGAGAGTTGATGATAAGGTCTCGGGAAGAATCCACTAAACAGAAGGACCAATTGGCTAAAATGATGGAAATGATGTCGGCCCTTGTCAAAGGAAAGGGACCTATACAGAATCCTGAGGTTGTGAATCTTGATCAGGATCTGCCCTACCCTCCTGGGTTTACTCCGCCTCACGCGATACATAGAGGATACACGCAAAGAGGACCCGCGGGCCTGGAACAACGGCCTGTAACACCTCCTCCTGTAGGACAGGGGGTATTCGTGGCAAACCCAGGAACTTTTCCGATGGATCCACCTGTCCCAGACCTAGACGATCCGGCAGAAATCGCTAGGCTAAGGATAGAGGATCATGAAGCCCAAGAAAAATACAGAAGTCTGGAGGAAAGACTTAGAGCGATAGAAGGCATTGAAGTCTTCTCGGCGCTAAATGCTAAAGAACTTAGTCTGGTACCGGACTTGATCCTACCTCCAAAATTCAAAGCACCGGACTTTGAAAAGTATGAGGGCTCGAGATGCGCGAAGGCACATCTCGTTATGTTCTGTCGAAAAATGACAGGCTATGTTAATGAAGACAAGCTGCTTATACACTGTTTTCAGGACAGTTTGACCGGATCAGCTCTCCGCTGGTACAACCAACTCAGTAGAGAAAAGATCCGAACCTGGAAGGATCTGGCAGCGGCATTTTGCGAGCAGTACAAACATGTCTCCGATATGGTACCCGACCGCATGACACTACAAATGATGGAGAAAAAGCCATCGGAAACGTTCAGACAATATGCGCAGAGGTGGAGAGACATCTCGGCTCAGGTGGAACCTCCATTGACCAAGACCGAGATAGCAGTCCTGTTTATCAATACCCTGAAGGCGCCATTCTATGATAAATTAGTGGGAAGCGCCACAAAGGACTTCTCGGATATTGTCATATCCGGTGAACTAATAGAAAATGCGGTTAAAAGTGGAAGAATGGAAGGAGAAGGTTCGAAGAAGGCAGTTCCCATGAGAAAAAAGGAGCCGGAAGCCCACATGGTGGGAACCGAAAACCGTTATGCTCCTAGTCCATATCCTAATCAATTTCGACCTCGAAATTACCCGCCACCAAACTTCTATCAACCACAAGCCCCCTATTACCAACCACCACCTCCCTATCCTTCTTACCCTGTCTATGCAACCAACAACCCGAGGCCAGCCACCACGTTTCCTCAAAATGCCGGCTCTACCCAAGGCCAACCTAGAGGAGAACCAAGGCCAGCGAGGCCTAACCCCGAGAGACCCCAATTCACTCCTATTCCTGTATCTTACGGGGAACTGTACCCTAAGCTTTTGGAAAAACAGTTGATATCTCCTCATTACATGGCACCGTTGAAACCCCCGTACCCAAAGTGGTACGACCCTAATGCTAGCTGTGCATACCATGCGGGGAACCAGGGGCACTCTACGGAAAACTGCATTGCCTTTAAACGAAGAGTCCAAGGACTTATCGATGTGGGTGTCTTACGCTTCGACGGTACTAGTGGTGCGACCGGAGACCCGTTCCCAAATCATGCTGAAAGAAATGTAAGTGCAGTGGAGGAAATAAGTGAATTGCAAACCAGAAGAGTCGTTTCAGAAATAGGCACACCTTTGCAGAGAATCTGGGAGGTGTTGCTCGAAAAAGGGTTACTCTGTCGTCTTAGAGGAGTAACCGAGAAAAGAAATATGAAAAGTCAAAATTTTTGTGATTTCCATGAAGTCGAAGGACATAATATCCAGTCTGTGAGCAATTTAAAGAATTACTCCAAAACATGATGGACAACAAAGAAATTGAAATCTTCAATGGAAGAAAAGAGGCCAATGAAGGAGAAATATGTGCCTCTGATAGTCAATCATCGGATCTCCCTTACACGGCTGAACGACCACTGATAATTTATTATGATGCGAGGAGAGAACCGGTAAAACCAAAAATGGTAATTGAGGTGCCATCGCCTTTTCCGTATAAGGACAGTAAGGCAGTACCTTGGAAATACGATGTCAATATTGTCACTCCTGAAAGCGAAAAATCCCAAGGCACGGCTGAAAATATCGGAGAAGTTGGTCACTTTACCCGGAGTGGAAGATGCTATTCCAAAGAAGTTGAACCAGCAAAGAGGAATAATAATTCCAAACAAAAGGGAAAGGCACCCATGTTTGAGGCTGAAGTCGAATCGGAAAGTCCGCCCGAACGACAAGAGACTAAAAGACCTGTAAATGAAGAAGAGGCGCAGGAATTTTTGAAATTCATTAAACACAGTGAGTACAGCGTGGTCGAACAATTAAGTAAACAACCTGCACGTATTTCGATATTATCTCTGTTATTGAATTCGGAGCCGCATCGAAATGCCTTGTTGAGGGTATTGAATCAAGCCTATGTAGCAAACAATATATCGGTCGAAAAGCTTGATAGATGGATCAATAACTTGAACGCGGATAATTTCATCTCCTTTAGTGATGATGAAATACCACTAAACGGTAGAGGCTCCGTGAAGGTACTGCACATAACAACCCGCTGTAAGGGTTATATAATACCAAACGTGCTTATTGATAATGGATCAGCACTTAATGTTATGCCCCTGGCCACACTTTCCAGAATTCTGATAAATTTGTCCTATTTGAGGCCGTGTCATTCCACGGTGAGGGCATTTGATGGAACGAGATGAGAAGTTGTAGGAAAAATTGAGATCCCTCTAGAAGTGGGTCCTTATGTCTATGACGTCGAATTCCAAGTTATGGACATCACTCCTTCATATAATTGCCTCCTGGGGAGGCCATGGATTCATTCCGCGGGTGCCGTTCCATCATCCCTTCATCAGAAAATAAGATTTATCATGGATGGTTGCTTGGTTACCGTTGAAGGTGAGGAGGATATTGTTGCGTCGATTTCTGCAGACACACCTTACCTCGAAGCGAACAAAGATGCTGTGGAATGTTCTTTTCGATCCTTTGAGTTCGTCAATGCCACGTTTGTGGCTGAAGGAAGTAGAATTCCTGTGCCTAGACTGTCAGAGAATACTAAAATGGGAATCAAGTTGACGGTAGGAAAAGGGGCCCGAGCGAGAAAAGGGTTAGGAAGACATCATCAAGGAATAGCCAGGGCTCTAAAGCCAATTCACCATAAGGCCCGTTTTGGGCTAGGATTCCAACCAAAGGCACATCATTTAAAGAAACAGTGGAGGAAGGAGCAAGAAAGAAGGGTTGCGAGGACTCTGGGGCGAGAGCTGGAATGGGAACCCATTGAGTACCCCCATCTGTCAACGACATTTACATCTGCTGGAATAATATATCCTGGGCAAGATAGTGTACACAGCCCATTGTTACTCATTGAGAAGGCTTTCCAGAACGTTTGCATAAATGTCATTGACGAAGAAGCTGGCACAAGTAAGAACGTTTCAAAGATACGCCCTTGTCCCCCGGGTTACATGTTGAACAATTGGACCGCTGAAGATCTCCTTGTGGTTTACAAGTCTTCCTCAGAGTAATATCCGATATTCACTTTTTGTGTCCCTAAATATAATGGGATTCTTTTGTAAGAGCTGTCGTCTGCTCTTTGTCTATTAAATGAATATTAATGAAGAAGCATTTTGTCATAACCTTTTGCATTTGCATCTACTCCATAATTATTCTTTCATTTCATGGCCTGTTCTTGCACTTACCTCATATCATGCCATAATGTTTTGTTTGTTGTTGCCGAAACTTGGATGTCCCTCTATAGTGTTCTCTTTCCCATTCAATTTTCAGGTGTTCAGATGCCAATGACATGAACGAACCCGTTACCAATCTTAAAATCGATTTTGAAAGGACCGTTTGTTTAGGAGAATTCGAGGATGAGGGAAATGCCGAAGACTATGTCTCGTCTCCTGACTTGCTAAGGTTGGTGGAACAAGAGGACAAACAGATTCTACCTCATCAAGAATCTGTTGAAACAATAAACCTGGGCACTAATGAAAATAAGCAAGAAGTGAAGATTGGGACCTCACTCTCAAAGGACACCAGGCATCATTTGATTGATTTGCTTCATGAGTACAAAGACGTATTTGCATGGTCCTATCAGGATATGCCGGGATTGGACGGGGACATAATGGTTCATAAGCTCCCGCTGAGACCTGAATGTAAACCCATCCAACAAAAATTAAGGCGGATGAGGCCCGAAATGCTGCTGAAGATAAAAGAGGAAGTCAAGAGGCAATTTAATGCAGGCTTCCTACAAGCTTCCAGATATCCAGAATGAGTGGCTAATATTGTCCCAGTGCCGAAGAAGGATGGTAAAGTGCGAATGTGCGTGGATTATCGTGACCTGAACCGCGCAAGTCCTAAGGATAATTTTCCCTTACCACATATCGACACATTGGTAGACAATACGGCGAAGCATTTATTATTTTCTTTCATGGATGGATTTTCGGGGTATAATCAGATCAAAATGGCTCCCGAGGATATGGAGAAAACCACCTTTATAACGATGTGGGGAACGTTCTGTTACAAGGTGATGCCATTCGGGCTCAAGAATGCCGGGGCCACGTATCAGAGGGCCATAGTGACATTGTTCCATGATATGATGCATAAGGAAATAGAAGTCTATGTTGACGACATGATTGCTAAATCCCGAGGGGAAAAAGTTTTTGAAGACTGAGAAAGTTTCAGCTGAGACTTAATCCAGTCAAATGTACATTTGGGGTTACCTCGGGAAAATTACTGGGCTTCATCGTCAGTAAAAAAGGCATAGAGGTAGATCCAGAAAAGATAAAAGCCATTCAAGAACTACCCCCGCCGCGCACTCAGAAAGAGGTCAAAGGATTCTTGGGAAGGCTAAACTACATTGCCCGATTCATTTCTCAACTCACTAATCAGTGTGACCCCATCTTTCGACTCCTTCGAAAGCACAATTCTGGAGAATGGGACGAGAAATGTCAGGAAGCCTTTGAGAAAATAAAACAATACTTGTCTAACCCCCCAGTGCTAGTGCCACCAACCCCAGGGAGGCCTTTGATTTTGTATGTAACTGTGTTCGAGAACTCAATGGGTTGTGTACTCGGGCAGCATGACGAGTCGGGGAAGAAAGAAAAGGCGATATACTACCTTAGCAAAAAGTTTACAGAATACGAAGCAAGGTATTCATCAATTGAAAAGTTCTGTTGTGCTTTGGTTTGGGCAGCTCGGAGACTCAGGCAATACATGTTGTATCACACGACATGGTTGATTTCAAAGCTAGACCCGATAAAGTATATGATAGAATCGCCCGCACTCTCAGGGAGAATGGCACGTTGGCAGATCCTGTTATCAGAATACGATATCATCTATGTGAGTCAGAAATCGGTGAAAGGGAGTGCAATAGCTAATTTCTTAGCGGCTCGAACAACCGAAGAGTATGAGCCCCTGAGATTTGATTTCCCGGATGAAGATCTAATATGCATCACAGAAAGAGAGTGTGAGTCATCAAAAGGGACGCCCTGGAAAATGAGCTTTGATGGCGCGTCAAATGCCCTGGGGCATGGGATTGGGGCAGTCTTAGTATCACCGGAAGGAGATCATTATCCTTTCACTGCTAGACTCAATTTTTTCTGCACCAACAACATAGCAGAATACGAGGCTTGTATCATGGGACTTCGGGCAGCTATTGAACGAAATATCGATGTCTTAGAGGTATACGGGGATTCAGCCCTAGTGATCTACCAAATCCGCGGAGAATGGGAAGTGAGAGATCAAAAGTTGATTAAGTACAGCCATCTGGTAGCTGAATTGATCAAAGACTTCAAAGAAATAACATTTAATTACTTCCCACGCGAAGATAATCAATTGGCTGATGCCTTGGCCACTCTGGCTTCCATGTTTAAAACAAATAAAGAAGCAGGAATAATGCCCCTCAGGATGAGCATATACGAGGTCCCTGCACATTGTTATAGCATCGAGAAGGAGGCTGATGGACGACCATGGTACCATGATATCTTAGAGTACATCAAGAATCAAACGTATCCTGAACAGGCAAACGAGAATGACAAAAGAACAATCAGAAGAATGTCAGTGGGATTTGTTCTTGATGGAGACACCTTGTACAAGAGAGGCAAAGATCAGGTGCTTATGAGATGCGTTGACACCGCTGAAGCCAAGAAAATACTTGAAGAAGTTCACGAAGGAATATGTGGGACCCACTCCAACGGCTTCACTATGTCCAGAAAAATTATGAGACTCGGGTATTACTGGTCGACGATGGAAAGGGATTGCATTAGCTACGCAAGAAAGTGCCACAAATGTCAAATTTATGGCGACAAAATTCATGTAGCTCCTTCTCCCCTTCATGTTATGACGTCTCCATGGCCCTTTTCAATGTGGGGCATGGACGTTATAGGGCCGATTTCTCCCAAAGCTTCCAATGGGCACCGATTCATTTTCGTGGTCATCGACTATTTCACAAAATGGGTAGAAGCTGCCTCATTTGCTAATGTGACAAGGGCCGCTGTCTGTAGGTTCTTGAAAAAGGAAATCATTTGTCGATATGGTTTGCCTGAAAGAATCATCTCAGATAACGCTTTGAATTTGAACAATAAAATGATGACAGAGATGTGCAAGCAATTTCACATAAAGCATCATAATTCCTCGCCTTATCGCCCGAAGATGAACGGAGCTGTTGAAGCAGCTAACAAGAACATAAAGAAGATCATCGGCAAAATGACAGAGACCTACAAGGACTGGCACGAAAAGCTGCCATTCGCTCTGTTCGCATACCGCACATCTGTGAGGACGTCCACAGGGGCAACTTCTTTCTCTCTAGTCTATGGGATGGAAGCCGTACTGCCCATTAAAGTCGAGATTCCCTCCTTACGAGTCTTAATGGAGTCAAAACTCGAGGAGGCAGAATGGGTCCAAGCTCGATATGATCAGTTGAATCTCATCGAAGAAAAACGCCTAAAGGCAATCTGTCATGGACAAATGTACCAAAAGAGAATGATTGCGGCCCATAACAAGAAGGTACTGCCAAGAGAATTCCACAAAGGAGAACTCGTTTTGAGAAAGATCCTCCCAATACAAAAAGATTTGCGAAGGAAATGGGCACCTAATTGGGAAGGACCGTATGTCGTAAAGAAGGCATTCTCTGGCGGGGCTTTGATCCTTACAGAAATGGATGGGAAGGAGTTACCAAATCTAGTAAACTCCGATGTTGTGAAGAAATACTACACTTAACAAAAAAAAAAAAGGGGAGATCAAGGTGAAAACCCGAAAAGGGCGCCTTGGTCAAACACAAAACATTAGGATGAAAACCCGAAAGGGCGTCCTAATAAAGCAAATCTGGGCCCAAGGGGCAGAAGCAATCTCGAACAGTGGGCCAAGTGACCAGGCTATAGTATGAAGCATTTCTGAAACACTCGAGAGCTTCTACACAAGAGGCCTTGCTCAGAAAGATTCGTGATTGAGAAACGTGGCAGAGTTCATGCATTGAATATCTAGAACATTTGTATCCACTAATATGGTTCCTTTTCTTCTATGGCACTTTCAATTATCCTTGGTTGACTTTGTTTGTTACCTTCGAAATTAATGTGAAGTCTCTTTCTTGTACCTACCTGACCATTTGCATGCATCTCATTATGTTGTTTAATTGATAAAAAGTAATATGACATGCTCTGAACAAAAGAAATGTTGAGTATTACTCGGATAGAAAACTTGATAGGCACAAGAGTCTCAAAGTGGGAACAAGAAGTTCAACATACGCTAAGCAAGTGATATCCGAGAAACACAGATTACTTGTAAAGCTTAAAAGATGGATGCAAAAAAACTGGGAAGGAACTTAAGAATCCTAGCGTTGAAAGCAGATCATCACGATAAGCAAAACAGGAGCTCGAAAGCAAGAACAAAAGCTCAGATGGGGCAAGATCACTGCGAAAGTCGTGATGAAAAGAGATCACGACAAACGAATGCAAGGCACATAACATGTTCATGTAGGCATGAATGCATTTAAGGCAAATAGGTGCATATCACGATAACATCATGCATGACATATACAGGTATTCCAAACAGAGCAAAAGGTTTTGGTAAAGCTATCCAAATCAAGGAAAAGATACTTGAATTCCACCATGTGAGAAATTCTGGGTGATTTTAATTTATGTTTTCGAAAATCAACTCATAGTGCGAGAAGTGAGTTGAGCCTCAGGACACGCTGAGGTATTTTCAAGTTCGGTTATGTTTCAAAAAAATCAACTCATATTGCGAGAGGTGAGTTGAGCCTCAAGACACGTTGAGGTATTTTAATTTCTGTTATCTGACTCATGTTGCGAGAAGTGAGTCAAACCTTAAGTCACGACGAGATGTTTTCAACATCCGTCTTTAATTTATGTTTTCAGAAATCAGCTCATATTGCGAGAAGTGAGTTGAGCCTCAAAACACGTTGAGGTATTTTTAATTTCTGTTATTGACTTATATTGCGAGAAGTGAGTCAAACCTCAGGTCATGCCGAGGTACTTTCGAATCTTGTTTTTTATGTTTTCAAAATCAGCTCATATTGCGAGAAGTGAGCTGAGCCTCGAGACACGTCGAGGTACTTTTGATTTCAGTTTTAGATCAACTCATATTGCGAGAAGTGAGTCAAGCTCTTTTAAATTCAATTTTAATTACTGTTCCAAAATCAACTCATATTGCGAGAAGTGAGTTGAGTTCTTCTAATTCTAGTTTCTTAATTTCATATTTCATGATCAACTCATATTGCGAGAGGTGAGTTGAGACTTTTCAATTTCTGTCATTAATTTTTGTTTCTCAGAGGTTAACTCATATTGCGAGAAGTGAGTTAAGCCTTGGGCCTCATGTCTAGATATTTTCAAATTCTATTATCAAATGTTCGCTTTTTAAAAGTCAACTCATATTGCGAGAAGTGAGTTGAGCCTCAGTTTGCACACTGAGATATTTGCAATTTATATTTCAAAAATCTGACCTATATTGCGAGAATGCGCAGGTCGAGCAATTTCTGACTTCGTCTCAATAAAGGATGAAGATTGGGACTGATTGAAGACATCAGATTTTGCCTCTTTAAAGCTGCAATAGAGCCAGTCGAAGATACAAATTGTGCCTCTTTGAGGTTACAAGGGAGCTGATCAAAGATATAGGCCTTGCATTCCCAGTGAAGTCGCAGAGGCGCAGATTGAAGATACCAGATCTCATCTCTGAAGTTTCAGAATATCAGATCACGACGAATTCTATATCCCTGAAGTGAAGATAGATCGAGGCTACAAGGCAGATCTTAGAAGTTGCGATGGATTGAACCTAAAGCTACGAGAGGCGGTGGGTTGAATAGGGTTACTTAAGAAAAGAAACCCCAGAGCAAGTTGGGAGCTCGCAAGACCAGGCAAAATTGGCCTTTCTTTATGTCTTTGTTCTATTCCCGTTACACGACAATGAACAAAGAGGGGCAGCTGTTATAGCCCAATTTTGCCAATGAAAACAAGCCCAAAATTAAACCAAATTAACAGTCAATGTCCAATTACAAGACCCATTTCGAGTCCATTTACAACCAAGCCCAATTTGCATTAGCCTATTACCAAAATACACCCAAACCCTAACTCAGAAACCCTAGCCCGAATACCCATTTAGCCTTTGCCGCCAATGCCACTGACCCACTTGCTCTGCCCATCTGACAGCAGCTGCAGCACCGCCCCAAGGTCGTCTCAGCACCGCCCAAGGAGCCCTGCAAGCATTAAATGAGACAAGGACAGAAAGCAATAGAAAAATAATAAAAAATAACTTGTAAACGAAGTAAACAGAAGGCTATAAAAGCCTGATTCAAAACGATTGTAAGGGTCAGATTTTGAACCCCAAAAACAGCAAATACAAACGCAAGAATATTCAAAGGCAAAATAGCGGTATTCTAGCAATAACAGCGAAGGGAATACCCCGAATTTCAAAACAATACCAGGAAGCAGTGGATTAAAGTATTAGAATACCAGAGCAGATTACTATCGTGAGGTGATTTTGCTTTACAACTTCGTTTTTATGTATGGTTTTTGAATAATAATCACAGTAATATTATAAAGAATAAAAGAAAAGGAAAAATCGAAAATTTACCTTTTTTCGGCCACCGAAACGGTGGCCGGAACGACGGCGGACGGCGGACGGCGGACGGCGGCGCGCACGGTGGTCCGATCATCGGCCGGTGACCGGCCGGTGACCGGACGGTGACCGGTCCGATGACCGGTCCGGCACCGGAGCCTTCCCCCCGGAGCTTCTTTCCCTCTCCTTCCCTCTTTCTCTTTCTCCCTCTTTCCCTCTCCTTCCCTTTCTTCTTTCCTTCCCTTCTCCTCTCTCCCCCTTCTCCTTTTTTTTTTCTTCCCCGGGTACCAAATGACCCAAAAACAAAAAAACTCATCTTTTATACTAACCGACCTGGGTCGGGTCGACCCGACCCAGGTCTGCCTAGGATCCGCGCGTTGTGACGTCACTGGGGTTATTTTCAACCCCAGTCCCTCCGCTTTTCTGGTGGTTTACAATCAAGTCTTAAATTTTTGCAATTTAGCCCTGGAAGTTGTCCCGTGTTCCGATATCGTCCCCATTGCTGCGCACCGTTTTAAAAGCACGGGAAAATTGCTGTTTTGGCCCCCTTATATTTTACCCGTGTTCTAATAGGTCCCTGTGACTTGTTTTAATTTTAAAATTTGGCCCGAACCTTTGTTTTGTTCTTCAATTTAGTCCCCTTTCCAGCGACACCGTCTTGAATAACCGGGAAAATTACTGTTTTGGTCCCCTGAGGTTTTGCCCGTGTTCGAATAGGTCCCTTTTGACTGTTTTGGTTTTAAAATCTGGCCCAAAACTTTAAATCTGTTTCTAATTTGGTCCTTTCTGCCCTATTTCGTTTTTTCTTATTTTTTTATTATTATTATTATTATTATTATTATTATTATTATTATTATTATATATGTGTACATATATATAGCACGTTATTATTCGTGTCTATTTATATTAAGTTTTATTCGTTTTAATATTGGTTGATATTGTTAATATTATTATGTCTATCTACTATTTTGTTTTTTAAACATTAATATTATTCCTTTTATATTATATATATTATTCTTTCCAATATTATATTTTATTATATCGTTATTACTATTTACTTTCTTTATGCATATATATAATATATTCTTAGTATTATCATTATATATTTTATTTTCTAAACACGTACGTATGTGTATTTTATATATTTATAATCGATCCTAATATTTTTATTTCTCATAAATATATACTTATTACTACTATTATCATTATACATTTTTTACTATATGTACATATCACTCCACCATTTATTTATTCTTTTTGGTATATTTATTATTTCATGTGTATGTTTTTAACGTTATATATGTTTATATATTACGTGCATATATTTCTAATGTTATATTTTATATATTATGTATCCTGTATATACTTTTAACATTATTATGTATGTATATATATGTATAAATCCAAGTAGTTTTGTAAATAATTTGTCTCTAATATTATCATTTCCCACGTATGTGTTACGTATATTTCTAATATTATTATCATCAATATACATAGCTATTTTCATGTGCTTATTTCAAATACATCATTTCTACATTATATCATTACGTATATATCACATTTCCATCTTGATTATTGATATATATATATATACTTTGCATGTACCCATAATATCATATTACTCGTATATTTTCATCCCATGTTTTATATATATTATCATATATGTGCGTTTATCAAACTTAGCATTATCTGTTTTATATATGTTTGCATTATTATTATTGTCACACTATATGCATCACTATAACCATTATTATTACGCATGCATTATTATATGTTTAATATATATTACATATTATTTATTCCGTATATTTTTCACCTTTATCATCATTTGTTTTTAACATAGCATATTGTTTCACATTATTGTTATTTCTATGTCAACTCTCTTTGTCACAATCTTTTCATGTTTTAAAAAATAAGGCAATGTGCCGATTTTAATATTATGCCGGTGATTTCATCGCTATGTTGGGTGAATCACGAATGGCTCGTGTTAAAAGCGGGATATCCTTCTTAAAAATAAAAAACCCTTAAAATGCTCGTATTTTGATCGGACCACAACTAAATTTTTAAATTGAACTTGTATTTTCAAAAATTAAGACAACGCATGTTTGAAAAGATACCAATTTTTGGGCGTCGCGGGGGTGCTAATACCTTCCCCGCGCGTAACCGACTCCCGGACCCTACTTTTCTCTGAATTTCAACGTGGACCTAAATTTAGCCTTTTTACTTAAAAAACAAATTTTTCAGCCAAAAGAAGTTTTAATAGGTGTCCGATCACACCTAAGAAAAAGGATCGGTGGCGACTCTTTTGCTTTAAATAAATCGAAATTCGTTTTCAAGATTTTAAATCGCCACAATTAGCGACCTAAGCTAAAAATTTTTTCGTCGCTACAATGGTTGTTTTTTATTAAATTATTTTTTGTATTGGTTGTTGTCTGCCATGGGCATGAAAGAAGTGTTTGTATTAAATTATTGGGTATTTTGTATTGGTTATTGTTTGACAGAAATGGTTAAAGTGTTTGCCTATGTTGTCTGCCTTTATTGATGAGTACTTTGTTTGGTAGGTTTAATTGATGACAATTTTAATGAGAATGAAGAAAACATGTCTAGTAGTGATGTGCCTGGTAGTGATACATCTGAAAGAGTTAGTTTAGATGGTATAAACATGGATGGTATAGAAGTAGATGAACTATATGATAGTGATGATTTTGGGAGGTTAGATAGTGCACATGAATCTGACTCAGATGGCCAAAATTGGCCTGAGTTCAACCTAGAGAATGACATGAGTAATCTTAGACTTAAGGTTGGAATGTTATTTAAGTCTAAAGACAATCTAAAAGAAGTTGCCGAGCAGTATGGTAGGTTGAATAGTTATTTAATTAAGTTCCCCAAAAATGATTTAAAAAGCTTAAAGGTAGTCTGCAGTGAAAAACGTTCTTGGTTCATATGGGCTTCTAGGCTAAACCCTAATGACCTTACTAACCAGACTTGGCAAATTAGAAGTTCAAACCCTAACCATACTTGTTCTAAAGTCTATAAAAATAGGAATGTAACCTTAGCTTAGGTAAGTGAACATTATAAAGAAAAATTCATTGTTGATCTTAATTATTCTCTGAAATCATTACAACAAGATGTCAAAAGAGATTTTTGTTGCTTAGTCTCACTGACCAAATGTAAGAGGGCTAAACTTAGGGCATTAGAATTAATTGAAAGATCTCATAAAGCTCGATATGAGAAGATTTATGAGTATTTTTTAGAGGTTAGGACCCAAAATGAGGGAACAACAATAATCTGTTATTTGCATAACAGGTTGTTTCGAAGGATGTATGTCTATTTGCAGGCATGCAAAGATGGCTATAGGGCTGGTTGTAGGAGGATAGTAAGTTTAGATGGATGTTTCTTGAAGGGATACTATGGTGGCTACTTGCTTGCAGCTGTTAGGATAGATGCAAATAATGGCATCTATCCTCTTGCATATGCTGCTGTCGAAAGTGAAAACCAAGCATTATGGCTTTGGTTCTTAGAGTTGCTTGCAATAGACTTGGAAATTGTGAGCTCATACCAAATATCTTTCATATTTGACAAATAAAAGGTAAAACTCCATTTATTTATTTTTTTATGTTGTTTCTATTTAGGGTTTGTCAAAGAATTAAACTATTTTTTCTAATTGCGGGGACTTTAAGAAGCAATATGTATATTGTTTCCTAATACAGAGACAAGATACTGCGTTAGACACCTACATGCCAATTTCAAAAAGGCTGGTTTCTGAACAAAGAAATTGACAGATTTGCTATGGAAAGCTGCCAGAGTAAACACTACAAGGGAGTTTAATGCCATGGATGAACTGAGGAAAACCAATCAGCATTCTTATGATTGGTTGAAGGAAAAGAACCCTACTAACTGGTCAAGGTCTCACTTCTCTATAAAGAGTCATTCTAACATGTTGGTGAATAATCTTTCTAAATCATTTAACAAGGTAAACCCCTATGTTTTATGTTTCTTATTGATCATTAGCAATTCACTAATCATTTATATTGTTTACTGACAGATGATACTGGAAGAAGAGGGAAACCTATTCTAACCATGATGGAAACAATAAGGACCAAGATTATGTTGCTTATTGTCAAGAAGAAAGAAGAAGCTAACAAATAGAAAGGAATGTTGTGTCCAAAGATCAAGAAAAATCTGGATGTAAATATAAAAGATTCATTAAGGTAAAGATTCTTTCTGATGCCTATATTCTGACTTCATGTTGCTGATCACATACTCTGATTGTTGGTGTGTTAACTATTTTTTAATATGCATGCAGTGATTGTTGGTGTGTTGCCTATTTTTTAATATGCATGCTGTAACGCCCCAAATCCCGAAACCCTCTTTTTTGTGCTTTGATGTTGACTTGTGTAGTTAGTTGTGTTAGATCATTAATTTTAGGGAGTAATAAAAGCTGGGTGAAGCCCTAGGTTTAGGGAGGACTTAGGGAAAAATTTTAATTTTTGCTTGAAGAAAACCCTAGAGGTTGGAGGTAGGCCTTTTAAGACAAAAAGGAGGAAAATGGATCACAGATGGGCCTGTGGCTCAGTGGCAAGGAGGCGCCACTTGGGGAGCAAGGGTGGCGTCACAAGCAGTAGAAGAGGTCTAAGGTTCGAGGCTTGGAGAGGTTTTTTTTTTTTAAAAGGTTTTATTTTTGCATTAGGAAGGTAAGGTACTGTCATTAGTATGGACTCTGATAGGAAGTAATCAGGAGATAATTTTAAGGTATGAATAAAGGAGAAAAAGTAGAAGATTGGGAGAGGGGAAGTGATGGTGCCGAATTAGACTTTAGGAAAGGCTAGGTTCGGCTATTGGCTATTTAAGGAGTGTCGAATTTCATAGTAGGGTTTTCCTTACTTTCATATTGTTTCTTTTCTCTCCTTCTCTTACCGAATTCTTCTTCTCCCCTTTGTTCCATCTTTGCTGAATTTTTCCTTTGCCAAATAGCCATCTATTGTTTACCGAAACCCTTAGTAAGTCCCTTTCTTTTTCTTAAAAGTTGAATACTTGTGGTTCCTTGCCGATTTCTTTTCCTTTATCACTATCTGTCTTTGATTATCATCCTTAAGCTAGTGTTGAAAAGCTGATTGCTTAATCAGCAGATATCTAGGCCGTTAGTTTGAAGGTGAGTTTTGGTAAGTGTCTCATTCTCAATTTTGGTTTCTTAAGGGGGTGGCCGAGTATATGTGTAGCTTATAAGGGTGACTCGTGTGGAAGACGAGTCACCTGATGTTGATAAAATATGTGTATTAATGCAGATCTAAGAATATTCGAGACTATTTGCTAAAGAAGGCTAGAAAAGCTGAAAGTACACGGTAAGGTTATGGTAAGGCTTCAGGATTTGATAAAGTTGTAGTTTAAGGTATAGAATTGATTCGAAAGTGGTTTTGATTGTAGGTTGAGGCTGAGGATAGTGTAGTGCGGGTCGTCAATCAGGTGTGTACATACATTACACACATAAAAATCGACAAAAGCTGAAATCCCAAAATCTCGAATGGGCCTGACAAACTTGTGGGTCCAAAGTGGCAAATCTGTGATATGAAACTGTATGATGGATTGACATGCATGATTGTATGATCACATGATTGGATTGTAATTGGGCCTAATGGGCTACATAAACATGTTTGGGACTTAATGGATTTAATGAATATAATTGGGCCTAGTGGGCTTATGGGATTGTAGAAATGCATGCTGCTCAAATTTTACATAAGACTTAATTAAATAATTAAACAAACCTGTGGACAAGCCGCTAGACTAAGGTGTGGCAATGGATGTGTGCATGTCTAGGATTAGATCTAGGAATAGCTTGGTACTTAAGCGGTCCGAGTGACCCACCTCCTCTTCTATTGAATCCTACCTGGTTCATAGTGTCCGTTCACTTTAGCCGCGAGGACTTGTTGATGGGCCAGAATCCATAATTAAATTTCGTACCATTAGAAAATTATGAAAATACCCTTCTAAGATAGAATTACGGAAACAACCTTCTAAGGTAGAATTACGAAAATGCCCTGTAAGGTAGAACTACTAAAACACCCTCGTAGGGTAGGAGTACTGAAATACCTCTGTAGGGTAGATTTGCGAGAATACCCCTGGATAGTGAAATAACCAAAATACCCCTAAGTGCTTATTATGTGAAAATATGCGAAAAATTGTGTATGATGCATTCATGAATTGTATGTTGCACTTGGGTGGGTTTTGATGATACGGAGGAAGTGTTTTGAGGATCGCATAGTCGCTTGACGACCGTGGATCCACCGTAGGCTTTCAAGCCACCGAGTAGCTTGGCTACACCGCACATATTTAGCAGCCTTTCTGCAACGTGAGTAGTGTCGCTGTGTGTGCTACCATTGGTGTATAGAGGACGGGTAGGTTGATATAGATATCCCCACGGGTGTGAAGGGTTGGAAGGGAAATGGTGTATAGCGGATGGATTTGGGAAGGGAACATTTGCATACATATAATTCTGATATGATATGAGGTCAATGTGGGCTAAGGCCCAGACCACCGATATTGTTTAGGGCTTAGGCCCAATGTGATATGTGCATACTGAATTGATTTGATTGCCAAGGGTTGTACACACTGAGTTGCGAAACTCACACCCTTAATTTAAATGTTTCAAGTAACCCTCAGTAGGCGGCTCGACGTGGGAGAGGACTCGGAGATGGCCACATTGCAAGCTACTTAGGAATTTTAAATAGTTTCGAAATATTTCTTTTTAATTACTTTAGTTTTATTACTTTATTTTTAGTTGATGTAATAAGGCCTTATGTCTCTAATGTGACTGCATTTAGGGTTATTAATATTTCAACTGCCTAGTTTTTAAACTTGGATAAATTTCTCAAATTAAACGTGGTTTTTAAATAACTTTATCATATGGGTGTTTTTATTGGAACATGGGCTTCCATTATGGTTCAACATGAATTTGAATTTCTAAATCACAAACTTAAGTTTTTAACCAAGTAAATTTTCTACCGAACATGTTCTTAAATGAATAAAGTCATTTTGAAAAATAGTCTTTTCAATGTGACATCGCCAGATTCGGCCATAACTTCTGGGCTGAGTTTGGGGTGTTACACATGCAGTAAGTATTTTTTTTATAATATGTAAGTAGTGACTGTTTTTTTAGGGTGTGTGTGTCTGTATCATTGTATGTTTTAACCAAGCATGCTGACTGTTTTTTAGGTGTGTTCCATCACATGCTGGTGGGGACAAGTATCAAGTTGAAAGTGGTCCAGGCAGCTAGTATGTGGTGGACTTAGTTGAGAATTCCTATTCCTACAGGAATTGAAATCTCACTAGCATCCTTTGCATGTATGCATTAGCTGTCATTCATCTAAAAGATGAGTTCCTAGATGCCTATGTACAAACCTGGTACACTAAGCAAACCCAGCTTCAAATTTACTCCAACTTTACAAGTCCATTAAGGAGTCCTAAACAATAGGCCTCTTTGTCAAACATGCTACCAATACTGCCTCCTCCACTAAGAAGGCCACCTGACAAACTTACTAAGATGAGAAGGAAAGAACTTGATGAACCAAAACCAACAGAAAGGTTGAGTAAGAGAGGGGTGGAGATGAGGTGTAGTAAATGCAAAAGAATAGGCCACAATAAAAGGAGTTTCAAAGGGGAAGTTGGCCAAAACATTCCAATAAGTCATTTGCCTTAAGTTATAGTATACTTCTATTTATGAAGTTGTTTGTTTTTCAAATTTCTCTTGTTCTTGTAGGTTAAAAGACATAAAGTTGGTGTCACAACTCAGCAAGAGGGCACCCCAACTCAACATGCTACCCCAACTCATCAACAAGCTGCCCTAAGACAAAAGCTCCCATTCAAGAGAAAACCAACCACTGTTAGATGGATGCCTTCTACTAAAGAGTCATCCATGACAGACCATTGATGATGATGTAAACAGACTGCATTTTGTTAACTTTTTGAAAATGTGTAAATTTTCCTGCTACTGATTTATTAACTTAGGCAGATAATTTTTTTTGTAACTTTGCTTATGATTGTTATTGTTGATAAAATTAGCATATAGTCACTGAAATTTTTTGTAAATTTCCCTAAAATTCACATTTGTTCAATTGTGGTGAATTGTAGGAAAATTTGGCAATATTTTGCCCCTCATTCCTTTTGTAAACAATTTGACGTTTTGACTTTAATATATGAGCATTGATCCATGCTATTTTTTATCTTTTCTCTTCTAGCATATGTTTTTTTTTTCCATCTGTTATCTTTTCTAACAAATGTGTGACTATTGAGAAATGTGTGAGAGTTGAGAATTGAGAAATACATATGTTTTTTCCATCTGTTATCTCTTCTAACAAATGTGTGAAAAATTGAGAAATGCATAAGTTTTTTTCCATCGGTTGTCTTTTTCTAATATATGAGTATTGAGAAATATAAATGAAATGAGTTGGTTAGCCATGTATTTCAGCAGCCATGTATAACATATGTTAAGCAACAAAAATATTCCAAAACAATTTGTAATCAACAAAAATATCCCATTTCAAGTCTTTCAAGTGTTTGTAAACAACAACATGAGCTGGTTAGCCATGTATACCAACAATCATGTATAACATATGTTAAGCATCAATATACCAGCAGCCATGTATACCAACATAAGCAACAATTTACCAGTAATAAAATTACAAAACTTAAGCTGGTTTTCAATGAACATAAGATGATTTTAAGGTTTTAAAAACAACAAAACAGTTACAATTACAAGTACCAAAAACGAGGTTCTTCTCTCACTCTTCCTTGCATCCTCCAGTGTCCTCACTTTTTTTTCAAAAGACCCAGCAGCACAATTGTTGAACGAGGCGTCAACGGTGGATCAAACTAACTGAAAAACTGATATAGTTTTCGAAATCCACTGTCAAATTTCTTACACCCA
This sequence comes from Gossypium stocksii, assembly GCA_020496765.1. Lineage (NCBI taxonomy): Eukaryota > Viridiplantae > Streptophyta > Magnoliopsida > Malvales > Malvaceae > Gossypium > Gossypium stocksii. Next base: position 98,362,537 of record CM035628.1, on the reverse strand, counting down.
AAAAACCTCTTTCCTGGGTTGTTATTGGACCAAGACGTGTTTAATTTGGCTGGGTTTCCATAATAGCACACCAGAATCACTTTAAGCAAATCACTTTAAGCATCTCCATTTTTTCTCTTTTCTTTCTCCTTCTCCTTCTTCTTCTTCTTCTTCTTCTTCTTCTTCTTCTTCTTCTTCTTCTTCTTCTTCTTCTTCTTCTTCTTCTTCTTCTTCTTCTTCTTCTTCTCTCTAACCCTAAAATGGTAATGGTAGGGCTGTTAAAGTTAGACTAACCGGCCAGCTAGACTATGTTAGACGCTGTCACTTGCCATGTCACTTTGCTGTGACGTCTGTGATGGAAAACGACAAAAGGGACTGTTTTGTAACTTTTTAAAAGTTGAGTAACTAAATAAAACCTAGATGACTGTTTTGTCAACTACCCAAAGTCGGGTAACTGTTGGTGTAATTTACCCCAAATATAAATATGGTATAGTAGGGGTTGACGCAGATAAGGTCTATCTCTACCTTTTTAAGATTGCATAGAATGGTCTATCCCAACCTTCTTTGAGTCGATTTTGATTGCGTCTAGTATCTACTTCCTTGTTTTTGAGCATATTGGTTTCTTTGTTTTGGTTGTGTTTGTGCTTTATTTTGGCATAGTTTATGGCTGCTGCTATTGTTCTTGTGTGAACTGGTATGGGTTGGGTGATCCAGACACCTCTTCTTGTAATCAATTGACTGAGCAAAAAAAATTTTTAAAATTAAAAGTTCTAGGTAATTATTTTTTTTTCAAAAATACTTGCTCTTTCTTTTGTTTTTTAATGGTATAAATCATGTTCATGCCATATGCTCCTTTAAATCAACTTTTAATCACCGGCATAAAAAATGGAGGCAAATGCTTATATATTTTTTTCTTTTATAGCCGAAAATAAATACAAAATTCAAATATTTTTCACAACAATAATTCTTTTTACATTTTACATTAAGAAAATTATTTTGTTATTAATAACTAGTAGTTGCTTCACTTTCATAGCATTTTACACTAAAATAAAATATTTAAAAGCCACCAAAAATTAAGAATATAATTAATTAAGTAACAAAGAATAAACCCCAATTTTTCCCTTTAATTTAATAAATTCAACTCTTTTTTTAAGCCAAATACTTCATTGAAAACTCTTTTATATACATATATAATATATACACATAAATGAAGAAAGAAACAGTCTGACAAACATAGAACTGAAATGTTTTATTCTATAAGCAATAGTTAATTAGTTATATGTATATATAAACACGAAAAAGCCGACAGAGAAATGAACAGAAGACGGCTTTGAGTTGTTGTTCATCTGTAAGATTTAAGAATAGCTCCACAAAATGTGCATATTATAGCTTTCCATGATTTCCAATAGAACGGAACATAACAGAACCTGGTGATCGTTTTCATGTCTCCGACGCTTGCTCCTCCGCCGCACCGGGAGCACGTCCCGGCTACTGGCTTAGTACCCGTCAGCTTCCAACTTTGGTCCACCAAGAAACAGAAGCACACCATAACAAAACAAAGTTTAACCAGAAAAGTTATTCTTTTTGTTCGAAACTTTTTGATGTAATAATTTTGAGGGTTGCATGAGATATTTATAGACCAGAATTGATGTTAAAGATCGAGCAATTTGTAATTGAAACGACCGTCGGATTGTTGGAAAAGGGAAGTAGTTCGATGTTTTGTTGATGTTATTTCTCATGGCAATAATGTATGGATGGTTTACACTTGGACAAGGCAGTTGGGGTTTTTAATTAAACTGCAGGAAGATTGCTGTACAACAGTAAAAACCTGAATTTTTTTTGGAATTTTTATCAAAATAATAAAAAATAAATTAATTTTAGAAACAGAATGCATGAAGATTAAATACGAGAATGACACTATTATAGTAGAAGACGATGTCGTATATTTGTCAAACGATACCACTTAAAATTACTCTATAATTATCAAATAATTAGGTTAGAATTAGACCCGTTCTTAACATTTTTGAGACCTTAAGCCAAACAATAAATTAAGCATCTTTTAAACAAATTATAAAATATAATACAATAAAATAAAAACACATAATAATAATTTCATTAAAATAATACATTTTATGAAATTAAGCAATATTTTCTAACAAAATCTAAAAAAAAATATTTTTCTTTCAATCTACTCCTATGTCAAGGGATTTAAGCGATTGCGGCCACATTTTTAGTCTCGTTGCGTTTATCGCGGTTGCGGACATAACGGATGCTATTGCGGTCACTACATGTATTGCGGTCGTGAATTTTTTTTTTAATTCGCACAACTTTTGGTAAAACATAATAATTATAATTATAAAAACTTTTAATGATTTTTAGAGTGTTTTCTAACACTTATGAACTTTTATTAATATGAGAACACAATTTTTACAATAATTTATTATTTTTATATTTATTTATGAATTTTCTAAGAATATTATATTAATTAATAACAAAGTAAAAAAATAGGAAATATTAAATATTCATCATATTTAATAAGTTTGAAAGTTTTTATATATAAAATCATTAAAAATTCATTCATGAGAGAGGTCTTCAATATTTCTTGACAGCTTTGAAGATGGTCAAGATGTCAAAGCATTTTATGCTACAAAAGAAAAACATGAATAAATGTATAGATTCTCATTAATTATTCCTATTTCCTACCACTTATTATCACTCTCATTCTACTTTCATATATAGTTTAACATGCTTCAATTCTTAATTATATTTTCATAAAATATACTTCATTCATTTATCTATAGATATATTTTAAATGCTTTAATATCATTAAAATTAAAAACATTAACAAAAATTTTCTTTAAAAAAACATACCTTACAAATAGTGGTGGGGTACAATTTAGTTTTCACCAATTAGTGGAATAACGAGGAGGATCAGATCCTTCACCTTCACTTTGAGAGCGTTCTTGACTTGATTCTCGAGGCCTTTGTCCAAAACTATATCCCAAAAAACTAACATTTTCACCTTGGTTTTCATATAATTGATATGGAGGATATATTTGAGGAGGAGGATACATGAAAAGTGGAGGATGCATTTGAGGCTGATATGACACACTATAATTAGGAAATGTTGGATAATAACCATATGGTTGTGGATAACCATGTGAAGGTTGAAAATATGAAGGTTGTTCCGGTGGATAAAAACCTTGAGTGCTAGTAGATGAATCACTATACCCAAAGTTATTAGAACTCGATCTCCTACCAGATGAAAAGCCTACAAAAGTATGCTTTTTGCCTTTTCCTTTTGATGGAGCTTTAGTTTCACTTCTATCTCTCCTAGGTTCAGTAAACATATTTCCATCAAATTCTGATCTATCATGGAAATGTCCACTAGTGGTACCAACCCCAAATTCTCCTCCATACCGACTAAAAGACCTAATTTCACCTCTATCACCACTATGTCCATTATTGTCATCAATTGGACTTAAACCACCACTATGTATTTTGAAATTAAAAAATATATTAAATGGAAAAATGTGACTTTTTAATAAAAGTTATTTTAAAGGTAAAATGTGAAATTGATACCAATATAAAATTTTAACACGAATATTTTATGGTATCATTAATAATTCAATTTTAATATAAATATTCAATATGACAAAACAATTTAATAATGTAAATAATATAAAATGTGAAATTTAATTTAATAATATAAATAGTATATATAAATAAAATTATTACTCTTTATGTTTATGGTTTTTTTTGGATAATTTTAATTTTTTATTTGGGAGTAAATTGTGAGAAGTAAAAGTTTAGAGGGAAAATAAAAAAGTTTTGGGAGTAAAAGTTTAAGGGAAAGTAAATAAGGTGAATAAAATTTTGGAAGGAAATATTAAAAAAAATTGTGGGGATGGGTTTGGGGTAGATGTGGGGTGGGGTGGGGTGGGATGGGAAGGGAGTAAAAGTTTTAAGGAGAAAGTGGGAGGGAGTAAAAATTTTGGGGAAAAATAAAAAGTTTTGAGGGTTTTTTGAAGTACAATTTTGAGGAAAAGTAAATAGGAGAGTAAAATTTTGGTGGGAAATGAATTTTGGGTAGATGGGGGGTTGAGATGGGAAGGGAGTAAAAGTTTTTGGGGGAAAGTGGGAAGGAGTAAAAGTTTTAAGGGAAAAGTAAAAAGGTTTGGGAGTTTGAGGTAAAAATGTAAAATATTATAGTTTGATATTCGAATTATTCGAGTTATTCGAATTTAAAAACTCAACTCGATTAGAACTCGAAATTCGAAAAAAATTCGAGTTGACTCGAATAACTCGATTCGTTTAACTCGAAATTCGATTTTTTTTCAATTTTTTCAAGTCGAATCCAGTTTTGCTCACCCCTAGGCGTAATACTTCATAGTTAAAATGGTACAATTGAAGAGGAGGTGAGTAACTATTACTCTATAGCTGACTAGCTATGCAACATTTTCATGAAATATGGCATGCTAATGTAGCATGTCTCTAATTTCATATATCAAGAAAATAGCCTATTAATGTAGATAATGCCAAACAAGAACTTTCTTAATGCCTTGAGAACTGGATGAGATATCAAAATCCAAATATATTCAACATTGATTATCTAATGTTAGAATCTAAACACTACAACTTGAAGAGAAAGAAATATAACTTGTAGATGCTTTATCATATAAATTTCAACTACAAACAAAGTAAAATATAATGAATAGGAATTTAGAACATTAATACATGATCTCAACTTCCATATAGGATGCACTATTAATAGTACATACCAAAACAAATATAAGAATTGATTCATCAACATACTGGAATTGATGATAATAGTAAAAAGATTTAAGTATATGATTCCACATCATAGGAAAGGTCAAACACAGGCACTCACCAGAGATAGAAGATGATAACTCCAATCGGCTCCATTCAACAGGACATGTTTGGTATGATGGATAATGTTATCTATTTGCTTCACTTTTCAGGATATGTTCGACTTTATAAGTCATTTGGTGTGTTGGAGATCCGTGTATCGGATGTGTGGTGATAAAGTCCACTTTATGTTTCATAACTTAAGTGCCAAATTATCTTATGACTATGTGATTGCTATGTAAATGAATTAATGAATAATGCATGATTAAGTATAATAAGATCATAAAGTTGAGATGTTGTAATTATGCTAAATGGATGTTTCGTTAATGCTTGATGAACTGTTTGCATAGTAGTTGTTCTAAGTATTCACTGAGCTTATTAAACTCACCTGCTCCTTTTAAACTATTGTAGATTAGTAGCGTCTCGGTGTGAGCGGTGTGGTTCCATGGGATTGATCTAAGTGAGACTCTAGTAATTCTTCATAAGTGATTTATTATTTATTTATGATTTGGAAAATAAGGGGAATGTGGTAGACTTTTTGTTGATATTTTCCATGATATTTTAGATGTTTCCATAGCTTATTTATTCTTAGGATTTAAAATTTTGAATCGTGATATGTTGATTATTACTCAAACTTATTCTCGATGTTTGAAACTGTTATTATAGTCGTTTTGACGTTTATTTGATATGGTAAAAGATGCGTGTTGAATAGACTTGTGTTGGAATGGTTTATATGCTTATATATATTGAATTTTTACTATCTAAAGCAGATGTATTGATATTCGAGTTTTAAAAATGATACCTCTATGATTTTTAAATGTGCAAGAAGTCAGAATCGTAATTTGGTATCGATGTCATATCATAAGTATCGATACTCGGGATAAAATTACCAATACTTATTAAAAGGTATCGATAATTTCTAATGCTTTATTTTTAGGCGAGAAATAGAATGTTGTTTTGGTATCGATTTTTTTTCAATCGGTATCGATACCGTGTAAGGAAAATATTGATACCTATGTTCCAGTATCAATAATCACGTAGTCAGCGTATGTACAATTGTTATTATATTATCAATTAAAGTGTGTATAACAAGTTTTAACGATAATTAAGAGTATATTTGACTTAAATCTTGTGTAAATGCTAAATTGGAATACGTTTATTTCAGAATGAGCTCATTTGCACTGTGTGTGATGTGAGACGGTGGTGTGAAATCTTGATATTTGGGCTCGGCGACCAGGCCGAGTATAGTGTATTACATTTGGTGGTATTAGAGCTTAAGTTCACTAACACTCGTACCTAGGTGATTATTGTGTGAATTGGGGTTTCACAACCTATGGAACCAGAAACCCAAGTGTTTAAGTTACTTTGATTGCCTAAATTATTTGAAATATTTCTAAGTTGATTGTATGTAGGGTAGGAATGAGAACACATTGCCTTTTATTCCAAAGTTTGTTTGCAGGAATGTAGCTTGGATCATTTCCCCGCCACTCGCACCTCTTTTTGATGATTTGTGTGTTAGACAAGTAGATACGATATGCTTCCTAGACATGTTAATGCGAGAGCTAACGCTTAAGAGGATGGTACATCCTCTGCATCTCTTGTGTCGCGCGTAGAGTGAACATACCTGATGAATGTGCAAGCCCTCTGTGAAAGCTATGATTGGAGCATTTCAATGGATTGCTAGTGCTAACTTTGCTCCTGCACCTGCTAATCATGCACCTGTTAATTAGGGGTTGCTGCTTGAACGTCTTCGAACTTTGGGTGGTAAAGAATTTTTTAAGGTAAAAGAAATCAATCCAACCATGATTATTACTCGAAATTAATTAAAAGACATTAGAACAGATGTCCTATTCAAATGTCCTATTTATGATTTGCATATTCTAAGGGATTGTACAACTACTAAATTAGTTAATGCCTTTTAATGTTTGAAATAACTATCTAGAAGTTAAAGTAAATTTTCCATGGTTTATTTATTTCTTAATTTATAAATGAAGAACTTAATTACTTCATAAAATATGGCAAAATTACTTAATTTTTTAAATTGGGTTTACTTTGTTGTTTCAGTTGTGCCTGAGTTATTGGTTGAGGTTTTTAAATTTAAAATATATTTTGTATTTTTAATTAATAATTTATAAATTTAATCTAATTATTTTGATATTTATACTATGATTTATAATAATAAAAGATTGTGTTCGTCATCATCAATAATAAACATTATTTTAATAATACAAATAGTTTTACCATAATGACAAAAATTGTGTTCTCATGTAAATAAATATGAGATTATAGAAAAAATCGAATTCTCATGTTCATTGAGTGTTGTAAATTACCCAAAAATCATTAGAAATTCATTGATTAATATCAGCTTTAAAACATTTACTTGAGACTTAACACGGATACAACTGTCAGATGGGCAATAATGGTCTAATGCGTGTAAAACACGAATACCCTTACACACCTATAATAAGTACCAAGTGTCAAAGATGAATGTGTACAAACATCGTTGGAATGCACACAAGTGTCATAATCTTTCCTATCACAAACAACTCTACGACATACCAATTGTATCTCAACTATATCTAACATTATTTATATATAATATTTATCATTAAACATGTCTTAGAATCACCTACCAATATTAATTAACATCATATGTCACAAGGATGAGTGTGAACTTTTTTTTTTTAACAAGTCATTCATAAGGTGATAGTATATATTCTCATAAATTCATTACAATTCATATATCAATTCATAGCAATAATTCACCTAGATTTTTTAATCAAGTTTAAATTAGAAAATTAAATTAAGCTAGCACAAATTGCAAATTGCAAATCACTATGTTATTATGTTATTCTCCTTCCCCTTCGTCTTACATGATTTTATCAACTGAATAAAAAACTAATTAGAAAATCATGATAAAATAAAAAAATAATCTAAAACTAAAGATGAGATGCAATTCGATAAAGCGAGAATTTTATTGCTTCTATCTAACAGAACTCTATTCTAACCCATTTGAATTTAAAATTTTAGGATTAAGCATTCAAAACCCAATAGCAACTTAAGTTCTTACACACATTCTCACTAAAGGTGGGTTTGGATGAGCGGTAGAGTACGGTGTGGTACGCTTAACTTATTTTTTAACTCATACTATAGTATTGCTGCAGTATCTAATTTTACTACCATCACTATTTTTGCAGTAACTGCAAGTAAACGTACTACTCATCTAAACTCATCCTGAAACTCTCTAAGCACTCAACAATAGTAACTTCCAAGAACTCATCCAAAACCAAAATCAAACTTGAAATTAGATTATCCTACTTATTCTAAATTCTAATCTAACAAGAATCTAGCTTAAAAACTACAACAAACATCAAATCAAAACTTTTTCTCTCTACTTTTGAAAATGCTCAAAAATAGAAGAAAATGAAGGGAAAATCTAAAAATAAGCTTTTATTGTTTAAAACCATAGATTAATGTTACAGAAATCGTTTTACCTTTACGTAGAAACAAAGATTTGATCAAGAAATAAAAATTTCACTCTTTCTTCTCTTCTCCTCCAACTAACGTCGTACACAAAGAATGAAAAAGATAATTTTCAAAACCTTAGGGCTTAAATGAGATTTGACCCCTAAACTATATCATTCTTACCACTTAGGTACCTTTTTTTTTTCTGTCAAAAATGGTACCAAAACTTTGATTGGGCATTTGTTCTATTAAAAATACTATGACATGTGCTACCTTTATTTATTTTCTATTTTTTTCATTTTTTTTCTTTCAAAATTTCAAATTTTTTTTGTAATATTCCTTTTTCTTTTTTCCTTTTCATGTTGTTCCCAAATCCCAATTCCCTCTCTTTCAACCATCTCCATTTTCTTTCCTAATCTCCCTTTCTATTTACTTCTCCCTTGGCTTCCCCTAGTAACAGAAACTATAACCTTCACTCTCCCTTTTTTCTAAAGATCGAAACCCGAGAAGAAGAAAAAACCGAAAGCCTTCATGTCCCCCCTGCTTTTTGCATTGTTTCCTTTTGATTTTCAGGAGGCACACAACTTTCTCTAGTGCGAGAGTCTTGAAACCCGATGAGGCACCATTTTCTCCTTCCATTTTTGTCTATTTCTCTCTTTTTCAATCTCCAAACAGAAGGTATGATAAAAAAAAAGGCTTAATAACTTTAATTGCCCTTATACTATAGCTAAATTATTATTTTGGTATCTATACTATTTTTTCCTGTCAGTTTGGCCTTTGTACTCTATTTTGGTTATCAGTTTTACCCTTTTACTTTCATTCTGTATACCCCCCCTTACCCATCTATATAATTTCCGTTAAAAAAGTCAAATCATCCAATGGCACTGTGCCATGTGTCAATGAAAGTAAAAAAATCATAAATATCAAAATATATCAGAAAATTTAAAAACTTTCTTAAAAATAAAAAATAACATTAAAATGGAAAAATAACCCACCAAACATCTTTAAAACTTAGAAATTATTAAAGAATTTTATGGTATTTTTAAAATAAACTCAAAATTCTTTTAAAATATAAAAATTTCATTAAAAATGCAAAAAATAAAATCCCTAAAATTTTCAGAAAATCTCATAAACTTTAAAGATTTTCTAAGCAAAAAAAAAAACCCTAGAATCCCAAACAAATGGAGATAATACATAAATATATTTTGTTCATGGACTCAATTCTGAGCTTTTTTCACAATTGGGTGAAAGATATGGTAAATAGTCCAAAAAGAAGAAGATGACGATGGGCGTAATGATTTAATTTGCTGACTAATTTTAAAAAAAAAAAATCATTTTAACTTAATTTTATAAAAAAATTATTTTAACTCTTCAATTTATGTTTTTATAAAAAAAATTTCTAAAATTAATGTAAATATTAATGTTTTATTAAATTGGCTGACATGACATATATGTAGATTACCTCATGGATGACACGTAAGTATTTAATTATTTAATTTTTTTAAAATTAAAAAAACTATAAAATTAAAAACATTAAAAATTATAAAATTATAAAAAAATATATTTTTTAAATTTAAAAAATTAATTAAAAGCTGACATGTCATCCATGTTGCAATCCATGCTATACCATGTCAATTAACAAATGTTAACTTTTCCATCTATTTTGGGTTGATTTGACAAAAATACAAGTTTAAGGACTAAAAGAGATGAAAAATTAAATTGATGGTTAAAATGATTTTTTTTGTACAATTGAAGGACTAGAAAAGCCATTATGCCTAAATGATATTTTCATTTAATATTATTTAATACTGAATTTAAATTTTTTTATGTAAATAAAACTGTAACTTTTGCAATATTATTGGTTAATAGATTTTTTTAAAACAGAAGATAACGGTTGGACCAAAAGTGATAACAGACTTAAAGTTCGAGTATCATTTTTTATAAAAAAAAAAAGTTAGGTACTTAAATGAAAAAAGTGCTATAGTTGGGCCAAGTTTTTAATTAATCCAAATCTTGTTAGAATGAAAGATTTTAAAGAAAAACATACACTTTGATTTGAACCAAAGAAAAGTTAAGAGAAAATCCAAGGAAATTTGATGATTTTTAGAAAACCAACCATGCAAAATGAATAGGAAATAATCGTTCCGTCAGCAAGATTTTAAAAATGGTAAATTTGCTGAAGTGGTTTTGGTAAATGTACCATATAAGGACCTCACCCATTCAAAACCTCACTTCTTAGTTTTCACACACTAACCCCAACAATTTCATTATTCTTACAATCTAATCCACAAGCCTTAATTTCTAAATTCTCAATTCTAACCATTCAAACACATCTAATTAATGAATATTATCCAACTAATAAACCTCTAATCCGACAGCTTACCAATTTTTGGAAATCTCTCGATTTAACTTCTCGAAATGATTTAGTTTAAGAAATTCGATCTAAAATTAAACTTTTTGACACCGACAAAAGTTATGCTTCAACTCAATTTTGATTCAAAATTGTGCTGTTGTTGTTCAAACTTCAATTCTAAGAGTTTATCTTAAAGGATTGATTGGATTCATTGATTGTTGTTACTGGATTGAATCAATTCAAAGAGAGCTAGCATAATACATCTACCCTTTTATCTTTCTTATTTGTTCATCAATTATTGAATAATACTGTAATCGAATAACTTAACTGATTCTTTTAAGTCTTCTGCAATCGAAAATGAAAGATGAAATTTGAATGCAACGTTGGCAGAAGAACGATCGCAAGATAAAAAATAAAAAATAAAAACACAGATTTTACTTGAACATTCTTTTGAGAAAAAATCATGAGTAAAGGAAGAAAATTTCACTAATGTTTGAAAACGTATGATACAAGATGCGTTTGACTACATCTATCTAAGGGTTGAAAAACCTTATTCTAATCAAAGCCAAATAGAAGAATAATAGTTTTATACGTACTCAAATAGAAGAGAAGTTTCGATTAGATCTACAGCCCTCAGCCTTTCGCCCCCATAGATCCTCTTATTTTGCCATTATATTTATCTTTTCAACAAGTGAGGGGATTCAGGTCACATAATCTCTAATACTAAAAAAAGGAAAATTGAGAATTTTCCCTTTATTGAGTTGAGGTCACCCCTTAATTGGGTCTCAACTCAGTTAGAAAAATTACTTTAATTCTCTTTATATTTAAAATAAATTATATTATTTGACTGTACTATAATTTTTTTTATTTTAAAAAACTCAATAAAAATATAAATACGATGAAATTCGAACTCACACCAATTGAGAAAGTAAAACATTAAGTTTATCACTCAACTAAAGCTTTATTTTAACATATTTTATACATTTTTATTTTAATTTGCACAATTTATTATTTCCATCAATTGTATATAATAATAATGTTGTTAATTGAGTTGATGCCACAAGTCAACTTGACACTAACTCACAATTAATTATGATGTATTTATATATTTAAATTTCGTTTTACTTATAATTTAATCTAAATTTTAATTTTAAATATCGTACATATTTCATATGTTATTATGATTAATTAGTTTCAAATCATATGTTTCATTATTTATTTTATGTTATTTTTAAATGCATATCTGTGTAATTTCCTCGAGATTCTAATTTAATTTAAGTTTTTCTTTTTTTTAAGGTCTTTTGCAAATTGAAGCAACACTATTACTTCTTTAAATTTTATTTTTTTTATTTTAGAAAATTACTAATGGAATAACTAAAATGAAGTGTTTGGGTAACACCCCAAACCCGACTTAAAAATTCTAACCATATGTTGAGGAATTACATCAGCTTGTTAAAAGCCTTTGTTTCGATCAAACTAAAAACGCGTTTTGAAATCATGAAATTTGGTAACACTTTGACAAATGTCTAGAAAAAAATTAAATCCAAAATCACTTATCTCAACCCAAAAATTTGAATTCAACTTGTGTTTCAAAAATAAGCATTTTGGCAAATAATTTTCAGCTTAAAAACAAACACTCGTTATAAACCATTTGTTTATTTACAGAAAAATCATTGAGGGGTTACTTAACTTGCGGTGGAAAACTTTTAGAGTTTTAATTATGAAAACCGAATTTTATAAATTATTAACCCACTGAATTTTGCAATATCACGTAAACAAATATCAAAATCGACGAATTTAAACTAAAACCAAAAACAAATTACAGTATCAAAAGTCTAAAATGAATAGTTATGAAAATCACCATTTTTAAATTAACTGATAAAATTACCCGAGCTCTCGCACACCGTTTGATTCTAACTTACCGATTACTTGAAACATCAGAAATAAAATAAAGAGGTGAGGTACATAGCTCAATGTATAACTAAAACTCAAATTGAGATCACACACATTTCGACAAAGAAAACAGAAAATCATAGAAAATTTCATAACGATCAGTCAAACAGAATTGAATATGCATGATTATGTCAATGCAATATTTTTTAAAAAAATCATAATGCAGATTTTTTAGAAAACATCCTACCCAACTCTGCTACACACCAAACTAGAGTTCTCCCCCGAACTCATTCATCTAAAACACACAACTAAAGTCATCCTGAGTTACTTGGCAATGATAACCCGCCACCCTGAGTTTCTTGGCAATGATGGCTTATCAATATACAGTTAAACTGCTAAATCAAATAAATGTGGTCAAGCCACTGTATTGTAGCCTAGCTGCCAAAGCAAAATATGTGGTCGAGCCACTAAATACACGGATCATTAAACTGCCAGTACAGAATCTTCCTCCTTTAACATAATCTCGAACCCCATGCAATATGTCATGGCATACATGTATAAAATCAGAATGGTGAGATGTAAGACATGTTGATGAACAGTAATTGATAATACTCTAGAATGACGTTCTAGAATGACGTGTTTTTATATATTAATCATGTGTTTATTTTGAGCTTGATCCTACTAATTTGAGCTATTTATGTCTTTTTATCTTTTAGGGACTAAATTGGAGGCGAAAAGTAAATTCAATAGAAAAAGCGTCAATTTGGAGATTAAATGGGCCAATATGCAACGTGGAAAAAATATGGTGCCAAAAGTGCGAACATGGAAGACACAAGGACTAAAAAGCTAAAAAAAGAGGTTTTATATTATACGATTCCATTTTATTTATATTAGGATAATTAATATTAAGATAATTATTAGGATTATTTAATTTTAGGATTTTATTTTAATTATCTTCATTTATCTTTAATTAAATGTATTTATCTTTAGAGAATTTAAGTTAAGTTAGACTTTCTCCCTAGCACTATAAATAGAGGGTGAAGTAACTCTAATTGTTGAACTTTTTCTGTAAACACTCTCTCCCCAAAAGTCTAGGCTTTTATTCTCTCCATATTTTCTCTCAATAAAATTTCCTTTTCCATTTTTATAATTCTTTTCTTTTATACCACAACCATGAGCCATTAAACCCATCTAGCCAAAAGTTGTCGATACTTCCCAAAAAGGGTTCTTGAGGCTTAGGATCCAAACTTAGCCATTTTTCACCAAGTATTCATCGTTTCTCCGCACTATGGGGTTGACGCTTCCGTCGATGTCCCTTAAGAAGTAAACTTTTCAACATATGTAAAAGCGGCCGCTTTGTGTGTTTTGGAAGGGTTGCACCGTCGGTTCATCAACTTACTGCGTCAGAAGTTGGCGAGCCAAAGAGACAAAATGTCGTGGGATTCGCCATTGAGAAGCGTTGATCTAGCATAGGATGCTAGCTAGAGTCAGGTTCCCTTAAATCGTAAGTCCAAATTCTTGGAGTTGGTGGTCGTAGGCGTCCTCTTCCGCTATAACTGACTTACTTGGGTTGAGAATGGTCATTTACAAGCCAAGGATTGAGCCCAAGGCAGAATGAGACAACTGGAGGCTGGAATCTCCCATAAGAATTTCTTACTCAACTTTATTTACTATTTTTAATATTCACGATTTCAATTCAGTTTCTTAATTTTGTCTTTTATTTTATTTTTCCCAAATCAAATCTTTAATTCTGTTATTTTTATTCTTCTAGGAACGCAGATTTCTTGGGCACGATTTTTCCTAGGATATCGAAAAACAAGCATTTGTATAATCCGGTCCTTAAGGATTCGGCCCTACTTCCCCTTTACTGTTATTTTTACTATTTACAGGGAATAGGATAATTTGGTGCTTTCAACAACCGCATCAGTAATAGAAACAGACGGCATGGTTATATACATGGTTATATAATAGATTCAGAAATACAATTTAACATAATTATACATTATACAAACTTATACAAGCATAGTGAACCAAAACATACCATCAAAACCACCAGTATCATAACATGCAAATATACATATTACGAATACCTAAACACTTCAACACAAAAGCATATTCACTGATACCTTATTTTTAGGTTTCAATTAAGCGGTACGGACCCTATAGAGAAGCTATACAACTCACGAAACAGAACGAGCAAAAATAAAAATTTTAAAAAACTGGACCTACACGCCCGTGTGGCTTATACAGCCTAAATCGTGTGACACATATGGCTTGTCACACGGTTGTGTGGCATCGACTGTCTCAATTTCGACTTTTCACCTATTACTGATTTCTCGAATTTTCATAACACACCTGAGTATTTTCTAATACAAAATCGATCACAAGACTTGAAGAACCTAAAATCAGTAATTAAACAACTAATTTTAGTATGAATTCACCAAATTCCAAGAACTCATCCAATCATAATCAGTGATACTAAATTATAACAAACCAAAATTGAGTCTTCCAATACTCAACCACTTACCCAAACAGACACGACAAGCCTAGCACAACTTAATCGCAGAAGTGGAGTTGTCACCTACTTGATTAACACCTAATAACAAAAGTTTCACGAAATTAATCCACGTACCAAAAGAATGATGAAAGCGTTAATCATAAACCCTTATAAAAATCTACCAAAAACATTTACTTACGAATATCCGAAAAATTGAAACAGCAAAAGAGAGCAGAAGTTGATCCACCAAACGCAATAATGAAATTGGAAGCACAATAACCCAAGAATCAAGAACAGATTGAGAAATAAAATAAATAAATAAACAAAATAGCAAGATGAAAAGAAGGAACAAACAAACAAACAAAGAAAAAGAAACAGAAAATAGAATTACTGACTGAAAGAATTTTTGCCTTAACATAACGGGACTCAAACTTAAGACTTTGAAGTATACCAAGGTCTTACCACTGAATTACTAAGCTTATTATTATTATTATCATTATCAATTGAGCGAAAATAATTTATAAATTAGATGTTTAAAGATAAGAATTTAACAAAAATAGCAAAAATTAAAGGGAAATGATTTGAAACCTCCCACACACAAGCACAATTCTTAACCACTAAACTAAATTAATTCACTTAAAATATTCACAATCTTAACTTAAAAATCAGAGCGTGATCACTCTTGGTTCAGCTAACCGAATTCCTTTTAACTCGATTTTTAAGATGTCGTAATTTGTGTGTTTCTAAAAAAAATTTGAACCACGTGGATTTTTTTTTTTATTTCCCATTTCCTTTAGGGGTAACTGGTATAGAGAAAGATGTGACAAATACCCAAAAGAAGAAGCTGCCCAAATCCACTTTCTAGTTTAGATATGGGCTGCAACTGCGAGGAGAAACTATTAGGTATTTCTTCACATCAATTTTTCATATAATTAATTCTAATCTAAGTTTTAATAGATGTGGAATTTTAAGATAAAATTTTATTTTTATTAAAGGTTTTAAATTCTCAAAAATTTATTTATTTAAATAAAAATAATGGAGAATTTAAAGTTTTATATGGAATTTCAAAAGAGTTTGAATGATTCAAAATATTTTTTTTAAGTTCCATCTAATTTTATTTCATTTAATACGTAGGGTCTCAAAATGTATATATAAATATCAACTTAAACTTCAAAAAAAATCCGTTGATTCTAATATATATTTTTGTGAAATTTTAATAACAATTTTTTAAAAAAATATTTATTTAAATGAAATAATAAAAATATTGTTATAAATACATTACTAATGGAGGTCTATAATGCCTTTAATCCCTCGTTAAAGTAATGAGATAAAACTCTCTGGTTCATTTATGATCATGAGAGTAAATTAGATGTTTCGATTAAGAAACTAAAAAGGCTTTATTTACATGTACTTCATTGAATGTAAATGAGCTTATAAATAAAGCCCCTTGGAGTGAAAGTGAAATACAAGAAATTCTGTTGTATTTTTCACCTACTATGTACTTGTTAGTATTGTTCTATTTATATTTCTATAACGCGTTATCAGCACGAGCTTCTACAAGTTCATAATGAAGTTCACGTCATATCGACTTTATATAATTTTCCCGTATGACTCATGTTAAACTATATACAATATATGTATTTTCATCATTCTTTTTTTTTTATTTTCTAGATGAAATATTTGCTTTGGGTAATATTTGCATATGTATTTTTACAACTTAAATGTTATAATGATAATTATATATACATGGTTTTTTTACTAAAAGAAATTTCAATTAATGCAATTTATTTTAAGTTATTATCATGGTTATTCCTCTCTATGCTAATATTTGACATACATATTATTATTTCGCAAACTTGGTATATATAATTTGATTATTTTACGATGGAGAACGCTTACTATTTTACTATTTTTTTTTATTTTGATTCAAGTGATTATAATGTCAAATCTTGCCAAACTTGAATTTGCAGCCCTAGATATCTCAAGTAAGAATTATTTGTCCTGAATGTTAAATTCTGAAATTCACTTAGATACTAAAGGTCTAGGGAATATGGTAACACCCTTAACCCGTATCCATCGCCGAAACAGGGTTATGGAGCATTACCAGAGTTTACAGATCAAATAAACAGACATTTCATATAACAAAACATTTGTAACACCCCAGACCCAGCCCAGACGTTATAGCCGAATCTGGTGATGTCACATCAAAGGGATTATTCCAAAATGACTTTGTTTAATTAAACTTATGTTCAGTAGAAAATTTGCATAGTTAAAAACTTAAGTTTAAGATTTAGAAACCCAAAATCCTTGTAACTTGTTAAGTTATGATGAAAGCCCATGTTTTAAGAAAATGTCCATATGTTATAGTTATTTCGAAAACCATGTTTAACTTTAGAAATTTATTTAAGTTTAATAATTAAGCAGTTGTAACAACAATAATAAAACCTAAATGTAAAGTCAAATCAGAGATACAAGGCCTTATTACATCCCAATGAAAAATAAAGTAATTAGAATAAAGTAATTCGTAACTAATTAAAAACTTCTAAGTAGTTTGCAGTGTGGCCACCTCCAAGTCCTCTCCCACGTCGAGCCGTCTACTGAGTGTCACCTAAAACATTAAATAAAAGGGTGTGAGTTTCAAAACTCAGTGTGTACGACCCTTGGCAATCAAATCAACATGCAATTATCACATTGGACCTAAGCCCTATCAATATCGGTGGTCTTGGGCCTTAGCCCACAATAACCTCATATCACATCAGTATCACATGAATGCAATGCTCCCATCCCAAATCCAACTCTGCACTCCATTTTCCTTCCAACCCTACACTCCTGTGGGGATATAAATATCAACCCACCCATCCCTACACTCCAAAGATAGCACCAACAGCGGCACTACTCAAACGTTGCAGCAACGCTGCTAATCATATAATGGGCTTAAAGCCACCGATGGATCCACGATCGTCAAGAGACTATGCGATCCTGACATATCTTTCTCCGTACCATCAAACTCATCCAAATGCAACATACATCTCATGAATGCAACATACACATTTCCACACATTAAGCACCTAGGGGTATTTTAGTCATTTCACTACCTAGAGGTATTTTCGTAAATCTACCATACAGGGGTATTTTTGTATTCTACCCTACAAGGGCATTTTCGTAATTCTACCCTATAGGGGCATTTTCGTAATTTCTTAACATTTCGGGTTTTAGTTATGAACTTTGGCCCATCAACAAGTCCTCACGGCTAAAGTGAACAGATACTATGCACCAGGTAGGATTCTAGAGAAGAGGAGGTGGGTCATAGGACCACTTAAGTACCAAGCTCCCCCAGATCTAATCCTAGACATGTATTTTTGTAATTAAGTTTTATGCTATTTAAGAATTTATCAGAACTAAGCCTAGCGTCCATTAAAACCCTAGCAAGTCTACATGCTTCCCTAAAATCACATATGGCCCATTAAACCAAATAATGTCTATATAGCCCATTAAGCCCAACCATGTCTACATAGCCCATTAGGCCCGATCATAATCAAATCCTTCAACCACCCAAACCAATTCATCATTTAATTTCACATATCAATTTTTACCGATTTGGGCCCACGAGCTCGGCAAGCCCATTTAGCCCCGTCTGGCTCGGTTGGCCAAACAGTGGCCCGAGATCATGAGATCGCTCTCTTGGCCCCAGTAGTCATATCAGTATCTACACATGAGTGTTCACACACTCGTATAGTTGTCAGCGCCAACCTTTTGGCTTTTTGGCTTTTCAGCATTCCAGCTTTTTGGGATTTCAGCTTTTGCCGATTTGTCATGTGTGAAGTGTATGTACACACCTAGTTAATGAGAGGTGCTACATTATCCTCAGCCTTGAACCTACAACCAATACCAATCTTCAATTAATAACACGCTTAACCACAATATTTACCCAAAAATCGAAGCCTTACCATAACCTTACTGTGTGCCACCAGTCCTATTAGCCCTTCCTTAGCTACTACTCATGAATATCCCCTAGATCTGCATCAACACATATATCATCAAAAATCAAGTGACTCATATTCCACACGAGTCACCTCTATAGGCCACACTTACATTTGACCACTTACTAATCCAAAGATTGAGACGAGTACACTTACCACTTGCTAGTGATCCTTACCACGCTTACGATTTTGAACCCTACCCCTTGTTAATACAGGGTTAACGACAAGAAAGAGTTAGATAACCCTCCAACTTTTACCAAAATGCACTAAAGAAGGTTTGGCTAAGTACTTACCGAAACTAGCCTTTGATCCTGCGAGCTAGATAGCTACTGAGTGAGATCCGGCTTTTAGATCTTAATTAAGGGTAGTAGATAATAGAAACAAATTTACGATGGAGGAAATAAAAAAGAAATCGGCAATTGGATATAACTATTCGGCTCTAGAGAGATTAAGAATGGTATTCGACTTTTTAGAGAAAGAAGAACACAACACTAATGGAAATTTCGACAAAAGGATGGTAGGTTATTCGTCAATGAAAGAAATAGAATGAGAGGGAGAAGAGATTTCGGCAACAAGGAGGAGAAAAAGAAAAAAAAGAAAAAGCCAAAGAACCCCTCAAAGGAATTCGGCACCCTTAAATAGCCACAAGCTGAAACCACCCTCTCCCAAAGTCTCATTCGGCTCCAACTCTTCCCCATCTCAACTCCTTATTTTTCTCCCTGATAACTCCCCAATCCTTTTCCTAAATTTTCTCTTCTGATCACTCTCCTTAGAGTCCATCATCACACCACTTCCAACCTTTTAGAAGACTAAAATTAAACTCATAAAAAAATACTAAGCTAGGATTCGAACCTAGGATCTCCTTGCTAGCCCATAACGCCACCTTTCTAAACCCTAAGTGGCGTCACTTAGCCACTCCACCACAAGGCTCTTTGATGCCATTTTTCCCTATTTTTATTTAAAAGCCCAACTACTCACCCCCTGGTTCCTTTAATAATTAATTAAAAATTCCTTCACCTCAAATTTTGAACCCAAAACTTCTCCAACACCCCTAGACACTCTAAATTTATTAAACCCTTAAAGCCAACATGTCATTTGTCATTTCTTGCTTACTAAAAAAAATTTATAAGACCCAAAGCCCAAAGCCCAATTCATCTAGGCCCAAAATTCGTGGAGTTACAACATTTATGTCAAAAACCAATTGAAATCAAACATCTTGTCCCTTATACGAGCCCTCAGGGCCCAAAATACGTGTTAGAACAAGTTGGGACTAGATCGGATACTCAAAGAATTTTTTGAAAAACATTGAAAATTTTCAAAGTTGTAAGGGACACACTGTCATATGGCCAGGCCGTGTGACTCAAGTGGTCAGGAGACACACCCGTGTCTCAGGCCATATGGGCTTTTGAAGTAGGGATACACGACTATGTCCCAGCCAGTGTCTATGCCAGTGTAACTCCCTAGCTTGGGCCATACGGCCAAATCAGATGCCCGTGTGCTATGTCGTGTTGAGCATACTGACTTGTGCAATTTTAAATGTACATGGGTCATTTGATCGTATGTCACACATGGTTGAGACACATGCCCATGTCTTTGCCAGTGTGGACAAAAATAAGCCAATTTCCAAGCCACATTTCTCACCCAATTTGACATCAAACTAACTCAACATTTTTGCACATCAACAAGCCATAACAAAGTATTTAAAACAAGCCAAAATCAAGTCTTAATCATGAAATATCACCACATACAACCAAGTATTCAAACTCACCTAAATGACCAAATACATATATGCATATCCAAATCTCATTTACTTTTTTTCATTCTACCATATCAAATACACAACAAATATGATAAGGCCACTTATATACACATTAAAATATACCAAATACAAACCATTCAAATGGCTAGTCTCAGCAAAACATTTATATATCAACATTGGCCAAAATAACCTATACATGCCTTTATATCTGAAATTAATTTACTGAAAGTACCAAAAGGACTGATGGAAAGTGTGAAATAACTCCGACCAGCTTCCAACCTGAAGGAGCTTTCGAATTACTATAAAACATGAAAAATAACACAGAGTAAGCTTTTAAGCTTACTAAGTTCGTATAACACAGAATTTAGCTTACCATATATCCATAAAATAGGTAAGTAAACATAGCATATGTCAACCAATTTGGCCAAAAGCCTAAACACATGATCACTAACATATTAACCATAAAAATCATATAAACGATCCAACACACATGGATGAATTCATCAGGTAATCACATTTCTAGTATTTCATTTAAATACCAATAATAGTGCAACGCCCTAAATTCTTGTTTCTTACTTTTTGTGATTTTGTGGCACCAAAAATATCTAAATATGTTTCTGCATTAATTTGACACAAATATTTGTCTGCTTCAGTGGTTATGTGCTCTGGTTGTGTTAGGGAGATCCCAAGTTCAAGTTAAGACTTGGGCTAAATTTTAGCTTTTTATCAATACAGCCTTGTCTTTGGTAATTAAGCTTATAAGTATTTAGTTGTAAAAGCTTGTCAGAATGGGCATGCTAGTTTGGTGGATAAGAGGAGTGCTGGTGTGAGTAAGGTCTTGGGTTCAAGACTAAATTGAGGCATTATTTTTGCTGCAAATGTCGTGTGGGAATTTGAGACGACCTGAAACACTGAAATGGTTGAGGTGTTGGTGGCTATGTGAAGCAAAATAAGGGATTTGAGAGTTACTCAAACCATTCCTTTCTTTTCTGCTGAAATTTCTCTGCAAAAAAAAACCCTCTCTACTTTCTTTTCTTTTCAGCTGAAAATTTACTTTTTGCTGTCGTCTTATTTCCTTCTTTTTCCTTCATACTATTAAAGCTTCAGCCTTTTTCATCGTCTTTTCGTTCTCTACTTTCAGTACGAAATCGGCAAGTGTGTCTTTCGCTTGTCTTAGCAATTCTATGACTGAGTAATTAACAAGGGATCTATTTTACCCTCGGAATAGGTGTACACTAGGAATCGAGCGATAGTCTACGGAGTTCTGAACGTTAGGAATTCTGTTCATTATCGATAACTTTATGTTCCTCGTTGTGATTTTGTTTGGATGCCGCTTAAAGTGATTAAATTGAATATTATTGGTTAAATATAGGTTCTGCGATGCTCGGGAGTGTTTATACATCGAAAACAAACCAGGTGTGTACTTTGATTGCACAGTAATCAAGCTTCGGTGAAAGCTGAAAAGTGGTCTGTCGACGCCACATGGGCGTGTGGACTGCTCGTGTGGAGGCCATATGGTGATTACACGACCGTGTGGACGACGAGACAGGCCGTGCGCATGTGACATGAGCACAACAGACACGACTGTGTGAGACCGATGAGGCCATGTGCGAGACACGAGCTCTGCCAACTAGGCCGTGTGGGCCACACGGGCGTGTGGGGGGTGAACCACACGGGTGTGCGGGATTTTACATGTGTTTTGATAAAAAGGTCTGAATCAGACTTTGTGATCATTGCTATTTATGTTGATGATTTGAATATTATTAGAACTCCTAAGAGCTTCAAAATGCAATAAATTATTTAAAGAAAGAATTTGAGATGAAAGATCTTAGAAAAATAAAGTTTTGTCTTGGCCAGCAGATCGAGCATTTAAAAAATTGAATTCATGTTCATCAGTCAACTTATACGAAAAAGATCTTTAAGAAATTTTACATGAATAAAGCACATCCATTGAGTACCTTGATGGTTGTACGATCGTTAGATGTGAATAAAGGTCAATTTCGTCCCTATGGGAATGATAGAGAGTTTCATGGCCCTGAAGTGTCATAGGGACATTTATATATCTTTACAAACAACACAAGACCTGATATAACTTTTGCTGTAAACTTGTTAGCAAGATTTAGTTCTTCTCCAATACATAAATATTGAAATGGAATTAAACATGTATTTAGAAATCTCAGAGGGACTATTGATATGGGGTTATTTTATTCAAAATATTCAAAATCTCTATTAGTCGGATATGCTAATGCTGGATATTTATCAGATCCACATAAAGGTCAATCTCAAACAAGATATTTATTTACATATGGAGCTATTGTCATATAATGGCATTCAACAAAGTAAACATTAGTTGCTGCCTCTTTAAATCATGCTAAAATAATTGAAATGCATGAGGCAAGTCGAGAGTGTGTTTGGCTAAGGTTATTAACCAAACATATCCAAAAGATATGTAATTTGCTTTTATGGGAAAAGATGTCAACTATCTTATACAAAGATCCTGCAACATGTATAGCTCAATTGAGGGGTGGTTATATCAAAGATGATAGCATGAAATATATTTCATTAAAATTATTCTTTACTCATGATCTTGAGAAGAAAGGTGACGTAGAAGTTCAACAAATTTGTTTTAGTGATAATTTAACAAACCTTTTTACCAAGGCATTGCCAATTTCAATGTTTGAAAGACTACTTTACAATATTGGAATGCGTCAACTAAAAGTTGTAATGTGATATTGCCATTAGGTGAATTCAAAAACACGTTGCACTATTTTCCTTTAACCAAAGTTTTGTCCCATTGGATTTTCCTGGTAAAGGTTTTTAACGAGGCAGCTTATAATAATAGATTATGTACTCTTTTTCCTTCATTAGGTTTTTATCCCCCAAATTTTTTCCTAATAAATGTTTTAATGAGACATATTTTTATTTAAAAGGAATCCAAAGGGAAGTGTTGTAAATTCATTAATAATAGATGTTTATAACCACTTTAAACCTTCATTAAAGTAATGGGATAAAACTCTCTGGTTCATTTATGACCATGAGAGTAAATTAGATGTTTCAGTTAAGAAACTAAAAAGGCTTCATTTACATGTACTTCATTGAATGCAAAGAAGCATATAAATAAAGCCCTTTAAAGTGAAAGTAGAATACGAGAAATTCTCTTCTACTTTTCACCTACAATGTACTTGTTAGTATTGTTCTCTTTATTTTTCTATAACAAATACTAACATTTTAAAATGATGGATTACATAATAAAAGAATTTTAGAGGTCTTTAAAATTTTAAAAATTTTCATTTAAACACACTTCAAAATATGAAAATTAATTTTCACATTGTTAATATTAGATTTTTCTTCAATTGATCATCTTTTGGTTAGGTAAAATAGTTTACAATCTTAAATGAAACAAAGTACATGGTTTTCCAAATTTTAAAAAATTGATATATATTATTATTTGCGTTAATTTTGATTGAATTAATGTTACAACTAATAAATTAATTGAGTAATAATTAAATTAAAAATTAATAAATGATCAAAGGTTTAAAATAAAAACCATATATTAGAAGAATTATATAAATTTATTTAATTTATTTTTAAAGTAAAAAAAAAAAAAAAACAACCTCCCCAAAAGGTTTTAAAGTTTTGACTTTATCAACACAACCAAAATTTAATTAATAAAATTGTTTACCTTTTTATTATTTTATTAATAATTATTATTTTTCAAAAAGAATATTATTTAAATATTTTTTTATAGGTGTATCTTAGGTCTTGTCCCATATTTTTGTCAAGTAGTATAAAAAATTGAATAAGAGTTTACGAGTTATTAGTTTATATACATTTTTACATAATTGTACATACATTTACTTGGTCCATATTATGCTCGTTTTTTCTTTAATTATGAACATAGGATTAAATATTATGTAAATTTAGATAGTGATAACTTAAAAAATTAGTGACATGAAATAAAATTTAAATAACTTTTTAATAGTTTTTTTTAATTACAATCTTGAATGGTTCAAATATTATTTCAAATGAATTGCAAATTATTTATATGTATATTAAAAAATTAATACGAATTAGTCAAACATTAACAATTTTTTAAGTAATCGCATTATAAAATTTGATTATATATATATATATATATATATATATTTATACAATGCTTAGAAACTACCCGTAGCTTTTCATCAACTCATAAGTGAGAGAAAAATATGTACTCGAACTTACTTCCTTTTATATTGACAATAATACTCATACTAATCAAATAACAATCCTAATTTTTTGATAAATTAACACTAACTTAATTGATAAATTTGTTTAAAAGTCAAATTAATACACAATGATAAAATATAATAAAATGCACTTTTTAAAAATAATATCTAAATAAAAAATATAATAATGATTTTAAAATTGGAAGAGATCAAATCAAACCATCAAATTGAAGTGCTAACTAAGTCAAAACATGTGGCACCGTTTGAGTAAATAAGAATATCTTCGCCGGAGTTGAGTCATCAAACCAGTCCTCTGCATTTATATCGAAAAGAATATATTCACACACTCATATACATATAATAAAATTTATTTACATAGCTGTAAAACTAAAATTATTTTATTTTATTTATATATTTTTATATAATTAATATTGTAACGATCTAACCGTTAAATTTATTAATATAATTGTATTTGATATGTATGTAAAATTTTAAACTGATATTTTATTTCTATCATATCGATTTAAAATATTGTATATATAACTAACTCTATCTATAATAACAAACTTTTATAACAGCATTTCGCTATAACATCAAGTTTCTAGTAGAACTAGTTTTTTATATTTTATTGAATAAAATTTACGTTAATTAAATATTATTGAAATAAAATATTTAAATCTCACATGAAAATAATATATTAATTATATTTTATTAAATGGAATAATCTTTAATGTGTAGAATTAAATATATCAATTCAATAAACTATTAAATTCTCTAATAAAATATTCTACTATGAATTTTGAACATCATAAACTTACAAATTAATTAATTAAATTTATGAACTTGTGATAAGTTAATTAAATTTAATAACTCATATTTATTAATTGAATTTGATAGATTTATGATGTTCATAATTAATCATGCGAAAGAATATAAAATAAAATATACATAAAAATATTGTTATAATAAGCAAAGAAATAAGAAAAGAAAAATAAGAACACATAAATTTTATGTGGAAACCCTTTCAGGGAAGAAATCACAGCAGAGAAGAAAAAATTCACTAATGTTGAAAAACGAATGATACAAGAGGAGTTTCAACTACATTTATTTAAATGTTGAAAAACCGTGTTCTAATCAAAGTCAAATAAAAGAAGAATAGTTCTATACATATTCAACTTGAGGCCGAAGACCACCACAAATCCTTTTATTTTGTCATTGTATTTATTTCTTCAATAAGTGACAGGATTCAGGTCACACAATCTCTAACAAGCATAAATGCCTGCACCTACTATATGTCTTTTGATTTTGTTAATTTAATTCTCGCTTTCTTTCTTTTTCTTTTTAGCATAATTCTCATTTTCTTCGTTTGATGAAATTTTATGACATTAATTTTATGGTAAGTTAACAACAATTATCTCTCTACAACAAAGGTATATAACCATGGCCTCATCTATAATAGGCAAAATTTTGGCAAACAAATGTGGTTATTATAGAGAGAGTTGACTGATTAATTTTTATTAGATGGTTAAATTTTAACATAAAACAAATAATTAGAAGTTTTAAATTTACTTTGAATTTGATATGCTTGATTTATATGAATTGGATATGTAATATGACTATTCGATCATTAAAATATTAATTCTACAAAAATACACGAAAGGGTGTAAAACTACTTTAATTTTACATCGATGTAAATCGATCCCTCTCCAAAAAATAATTATAATTAAAATATCTTTTAGTAATAAACAAGATTTTTAAAATCAGACTGGTGATTAAATTGATCAAACCACCAATTTTTGATCTGATCAGTTGGACCAATTCATCTAATTGAATTAAATAATCATAAAATATAAAAAATATTTCAAAATAAAAGTTAAATTCAACCGATTCAATTTCTGATACAATATGATTTTATAATGTTATTATTTTTAACAATATCTAGAGCTAGATAACTTCAAAATGACATTAAATTTAAATATTAAGTATAAATAATAATATTAAATTTTGATGACGAAATTTGAGGGCAAAGAACAGTCTCTGCCGACAGTTTCCCATGTTTTCAACTTCAATGCCACTAAATTTCAATTTTGACATCAACATTATATGCACCAGTGTCTTTAATAAGGGAGGGAGAAAATTAAAAATCAAAGGCTTTGTTTGAACTTAAATGGAATATTCATTAATGGGCTTCTCATTTTTCAATTGTGACTCCATGCTATGACATTGAATAAGAAATTAAAGGTAAAGTTAATGGTGTTTGGCCAAAATGGATCATGGGTCAAATTTGGATTAGGTTTGATTGATTTTTTTTAAATGTAGATTTAATATCATTCATTCTATTATATAATAAAATTATTTGAACATTGTTAATTAAGAGTAAAATATTGTTATATGTTTTTAAGTAATATTAAAAAAAAGTAACAATGAAATAAAATTGAGGCATGATATTTATTTAATTCTAGTTATGAAATTATAAAAATCTTAAAATAAAACATAATATTGCAAGTGTTGGTAAAAGTACTATGGAGGTCACTATATTAGTGTCACGAGGCTCGAATTTTAGTCGGGCAAATCACGCGACTTTAAATGATTTCTTCACTTCAAATTTGCCTAAGTTAGCCTAACTCTCGAAGAAGGATAATTCTCGTAAAAATTCTCTAAAGCACCGAAAATAAAGCAGAAGCAACTAAAAATGAAAGAATAGAAAATGCCACAAGAAAGTAATGCACACAAGTTATTTTAATAAATGCTCTCAAAGTATCTCTATTACTTTGAAGGGTTACAATTGGGTGATTACAAATGAGGAGAAGGTTTCTATTTGTAGTTGAGCTCCCCCAAAACCAATAGTACAAATAGAGTTACATTGATGGTCGAGATTAAAACCTATCTACAATATGAGAGTCCTAAGGGATTTAAAAGCTATACATCTTTATCCCTTAGGATTAATAATAAATACTCAGATACTTTAGTTCTATTAGAGTGTTTCACTAGGCCACCAAAGTTTCAAGTAGATGGGCTTCTCCATGTGTTTCATGAATTGAGTCAATTCAAGTGGGTCAAATGAGCTCCCATTTAATTAATTGTTCTCCATGGGACGTTCCGTGTGCAATGGTCATGGGCTTTAATCCACGGCTTGTGACACTAGGAGTCAGATTACATTTTGCCCCCTTTACTAAAAAATGGGCAAAATAGTCCTTGTAAACCATATCAAATAACAAATTGGTCATTTCTGTTAAAAATTTCATCTATTTGTACTGTTAAAAACTTGCATGGCTAACATAATAACCAAATAATGAAACGTGGCATGTCTCGTGTACTTCATGCTAATGTATAGAAACCAATTTTTACCAGTAGAAATGGACGAAAATTTTAACAAAAAGACTAATTTACTTTTTAATTTAATATACAAAAATTAATTTACCCAATTTTTAAATAAACAATAAAATATAATATAACTCTTATCACCATCATTACACTTTTACGTACAAATGTTAGAAGATGAATTTAATCATATTAAAAGCGACTTATATAAACCCAACTACACCTTTAAAGCTCAATAAAAAGAATGAAATGCTAGGCTTGTACAAATGTTACAATAATGGAATTGTGGTCCAATGTTAGGTCTTCTAATTTACTCAATAGGGGAGGGAGTTAATATGTATTTCAATCAATCAGTTGCAATAAATTACTCTTTAGATCTTCATAACAATCAACTACATAATTAATAACTATCTCACTTCTAGAGCTCTAAAGATGGCAACAATGAACTATAATATTTGAACATACCACTTCTTTAAAGTTCTTTTTTTTTTTTTTTCACTATTTTAGAGCACATCTAGTAAT
Organism: Gossypium stocksii; assembly: GCA_020496765.1. Lineage (NCBI taxonomy): Eukaryota > Viridiplantae > Streptophyta > Magnoliopsida > Malvales > Malvaceae > Gossypium > Gossypium stocksii. The sequence continues at coordinate 98,333,694 of CM035628.1, read as the reverse complement.
TATGTGTTTATGTTTGTTGGATGCAATCATTGATTATTATGTGTATCATGAATGGACTAAAAAATAAAAAAAATAGAAATCAAAATTTTTTCCCTAAAAAAAGGAAATCAAATCTTTTTATCAAAAAGAACATTCATGGTCTTAAATTTGATTTGATTTTATTATTATCGACATATTAATTTATGGGGTGAGTAGTGTGTAATGTGTGAAAACCCAAAGGACTAATTAAGTATACAAATAAGGAAAAGTTTTAAAGGTGGAAATTTGTTAATTGTTATAAAATATTAATATATATTTAGTAAGTTCAACATTAGCAATAGTAAGGCATAACGCATTTTTAAAGAGAGACATATGTTCGAATCTTAAAAATAATATTGTTGAAATACAAATTCTAAATATTGGGTGTGCCTCGTATTTTCGGCTGAACAGACGGCGACGTCATGATGAGAAGCTTCCCGATGTTGCGACGACGAACGACGTCATGATGACACGAATGGGGATGTTGCGACGTGGTGACGTATTCCCCCACATAAATATCGGGTTTCTTCTCAATTAAACTTTATTATATTTTCTCAATTAAACTCTGTTATCTTTTCTCAATTAAATTTTGATTACTCTAGGGATATTTTAGTATGGTTGGACCTCTAATCTTAGTCTATTTAAAGGGGATTTGTATCACTGTTTTGAGATGCCAATAAATAGGCAATTAAAGATGTAGTACTATGGGGCTTTTCTTTTGAAGGGCGATAAGATGTAGTTGCAGATGAGTTTTGATAAGAGTTTTCGTGGTAATTATGGAGAGAATTTTGTACCTTTTTGAGAGAATTTTATAAGAGTTTAGAGTTTTGTTTTTGAGGTTTGAATTTGTATATTTAGTACATTTAGGTTTATTTTATTCATATTGTACTCTCGTTTGTTTACTCATTTAGTGAAAGTTAAAACCTCTTTTACCCATAATTTTTCTCTCTTTAAGAGTTTTTCATGTAAAATTTATGTATTCAATCTTCTTTATCTTTTCTATTTCATTTTTTTATACAAGACGATCCCCAACATAAACAACAAACATAAAAAAGTATTATATATAATTTTCGAACTTAGTTTACAAAACATATATCCAATTAATGAACTCGACACCAAAAGCAATTTTTTTTTTAAGAAAAAGAAATAATGGCTATTTGTCAAATTAGCCCCCAATAATAATGGGTAGCTATAATTTTGTTTGTATAAGTAAAGGTTTTTTATTTTTTCTAAAAAACATGAACGGCTATTTATCAAATTAAACCCCAATAATAATGCGTAGCTATAATTTTGCTTATATAAAAATGGGAACAAGTTTGGCAGACTTGTTGGACTCTAGGAGATCATAATTATGACAAATATGAAAACCACTATGATTAACTAAGAAAATGATTCAAGGAACACATAGTTATTTACAACTCAGGTTAATTTCTATATTTTATGCATATGGATTAAGCTTATATATTAGCATCACTTGGAAATAACTCGAAAATCGTAATTGAGTTTAATGTAACAAGTTAGCAAATATCAGTTTAGTTGAAGAATTATTAAAATCTCTTTATTTTTATAAAGTAATAAATATTAATATAAGAATTTTTTTTTTATTTTTTAATAAAAAAGGACTATAGAATTTGAACTTGAAACATATGATACATAAGTTTTTTTTCATCCAATGGTGGTGTGTCATAATCTGATATCAATTAAGAGCTTAAGACCATCTTTTTCATATAACTAACCCAAGATCCCAACACAAAATATTATAAATCAAATGTGTCATTTTTTTGTATTTTATAAAAAAAAAAAAAACATTATTAGCCAAATTTATGTTGTTATTATTTGTAGCAATAAAGAAGATGGTAGACTTAAACACATTTTTCTTTTGATTTAATAATTGAAAGTTATGAAATTAAACAGCGAAAAGATTAAAAAAAAACTAAATTATATTATCAAATCCAACTTAAATTTGAATATTTTAATAAATATTTATATTTGATATATTAAGTATGTACAATATGTTAATGGCTGTGATAATGATAAAATTTCAAGATGTATCACTAAAACAACCTTAAACTTCAATGGAAGTGGTGTTGGAAATTGATAATGAATCATTATCCAACTTGTCTCTAACTTACACTCATAATTGAAGATAATAGTCGGATTCTCGTAGCCCATAGGGTGTTCATAAATCAGTCAAAAATAGTGATCAATAAGATTGAAAAAAAACATAAAAGTGAAAGTGAAAACAAGAGGGATGCATTTAGTACTTGTTAGGTGGAAATAAAAGACAAAATGAAGGCCTAATTTTTGACCAATTTTTGTACTTCGGTAAGCCGTCGAACAGTTTGGAACAAAATCAGTCGGTGCTTTGCTTTGCTGGTTTCACGTACCGACGCAGACACTGTTTGCGAATTGGCGAAAACTCGTCCAAAGAAAAGAAAGAAAAACGACACCAAAGTTGGTGCTTTAATTACACTCGACTCGACGCATCAAATCGTCGCTTTCGCCTGTCATGCCCGCGTTCTCCTCCTTTGCTTTCTCAGTCACATTGGACCCACTTTATTTAATTTCTTGGATTTCTTTTATTTTTTATTTTGTCCTTAGAAGCAAATAAAATTTCTTATATATCATTTTGAGTTAGAGGTGTTTATGGATCGGGTCGAGTCGAGTTCAGATCAAATTTAAATATGATATTAATATATTTTATATTTGACTAAATTTGGTTCGGCCCAAAATATAAGATTGAAATTTTACTTAAACTCACCTATATTTGCAAAAAACTAACTTAAACTCATTTTATGCTTGCTCATATTATTTTTAAATTTTTTTAAAAATATATTTATATTATATTATGTTAATAATTTCATACATTTTTTATTTATTGAAAATTTTTATATAGTCATCTTAACAGTATTTTAATGTTTACATTAGAGTAGTATTATATATTTAGTATAAGTTTATTTTTTAAAGTGTTCTAAATTATATAATATATAAAAATAACATAACTTAAAGTATTATAAACTTAAAACGGGCCGGGTTGGGCTCGGACCTCGAATGTTCAAGCCCGAGCTCAATCCATATTTTAAACGGGCCTAATTTTTTTTGCCCAAGTCTATTTTTCGAGACTAACATTTTTATCCAAACCCTCGCAAATTTCGAACAGGTCTTCAAGCCTAGGTGGATAGCCCGGCCCATAAACAAGTATACTTTACTTTCTTCACTAGATTTTGTTTTACATTTCAGTACTGTCAAAAAAACCTTTTCTTTATCATTACAATATTTGGAGAAAGGAAATGAGATGATATTGTTTAAATCCATGTCCTCTGGATGTTAGATGAGAGCTCTAATTTGTATTTATGAGATTGAAAATTTTTAAATCTCAAGTTTTAATCTCTTGTGTAATCTTGTTTTGTATGGGCTTTATTTAAATATATTTTAATATAGGTCTAAATATATTTCAATTATCAGTTTGATGGTTTGTAATGATTGATTCTGATATAGTTATATGATGCATGCTATTGTAATTGCAATTTCGATTATAATTATACTTGTAACATAAAAAAATGTATATTCACATTAAACTTGAAAGAATTTTTTATATTGTAATTGTATTTAAGATGTTAAATTTCTATATTATAATATTGTGTTTGATTGAGTTAGTGTTATCTATTATTAACTGCGTCTCAATTAGAGGTGCTTATGGGTTAGGTCGGGTCGAGCCTAAACATGATATTAACATACTTTATGCTTGTCCGAACTCGATCTAGCCCGAAATATGGGCCTAAAATTTTGTTCAAACCTACCCATATTTACAAAAAAAAAAACTAAACCAAACTCATTTTAGGTCCACACCCATATTATTTTTTAAAAAATATTTATTTTATTTTATTTTAATATTTAATAAATATATTTTTTTATTTATTAAAATTTTTTATATAGTCATCTTATCATTATTTTAATGTTTACATTAGAATAGTATTATAGATCTAGTATAGATTTATTTTTTTAATGTACTATAAATTACATAATATATAAAAATAATATAATATAAAGTATTATAAACTTAACAACAAGCTAAACTGGGCTCGAACGTTGAATGTTCAAGTCCTAACCCGACCTATATTTTAAATGGGCCCCTTTTTTTTGCCCCAGCCCATTTTCCGAGCCTAATTTTTTTGCCTATACCCTCTCAAATTTCGAGCTAAGACGGGTAACCTGACTCATGAACAAGTCTAACCCCAATCCAGTTATAAAATTACCAAGCCCATTCCTTAACAAATATTATTTTGAAGGTATATACATACATATATATATATATATATATATATATTGATAATTCTAAAAAATTATATGCTCTCAAGGGATTTGAATCCAAAACATCATAAATTTTACTATTTCAACTTTACCTTTTCAACTAAAATCACATTTAATTTTGATATAATAACTTATTTGACCATCTAACTTTACATAAAAAAATCATTTTAATCCTCATTTAATTTTTCTCCAACCTACATGTGCTAGCCAAAGAATGAACTCTGTACTCTTAATCTTTGAAATCCTATTTATTTAAATCATTGGAAAAAAAATACACCCCTAAAATTATCTCAAATCCCTAATTTTAAACATAATGTGATTTAATACAAACACAGTTGTGTAAACCTTGGGAGTGATACCCTTTAATTAAAGGTTATGGAAATATTGTACTCTTAACAAATCAAGATCCTATGAAAATCTCAAAAAAAAAAAAAAAAAAATCAAAATCCATGACCAACATAGAACTTCAACTTTACAATAGGGACATGTTTGTCTTTTGGTTTACATGCGTGTGACAAAAGTGAGAGAACCCAGACAAGCTTTTTTCATCACTATATTTTAATTAAACAACTACATGGGTGTATATTATTACATTATTCAAGGGGAATTTAGGAAATATAATAGAAATTCAATCTTCCACTTTAAACTTTTGGAAATTGTAGGTTGAGTAAGTATTCAACATTTCATTAATTTTCAATTTGATTGGTTGGGTGGATTCATCTAATTTGATTAAATAAAATTATTAAAATTACATAAAATAAAAAAAGTTTAATAAACTCAATTTAATTATTAATTCAATTGATTTTTTTAGACTGATTCAATCTGGATATACTCATTCATAAGTCAATTGATTCAACTTCTTTTTTAAGATCAATGTACAGATAAAATTCCTGTTGAGTGGATCCCAATTTTAATTACGATTTTGATACAATACTAACTATTTAAATTTGTATCAAACATAATTACTATTCAAATACAATGGGAACAAAACAACAATTCATTTAATTGTATCTTCTTCTTGGAATAAAAAAAGAAAATTCAAATATTTTAAAAAGTGGAGAGATTTGAGATTCATCAATCTCAAAATATCCTTGGTGTAGGGTCAAGATTATCCCTTCCACTCCATGATTTGCGGAGTATAATTAATAGGGAATGGGGGGGGGGGTCTTTTGCTATGAATTAATAATTTGTTATTCTCATTAAAATGAGATCAAAATTATTCCAAGTGTAAAGTCCAAGTATATCATACATAATTCTGTTCAGAAAAAGCATATGATAGTTCATTAATGGTTTAAGGTCATCCATGGTGGATTCATATATAATATTAATGATGGTTTAAGGTCATCCATGGATTCATTAATGGTTTGTGAGTGATACAATCACTCTATCGTTGTTTTTGTAATTTTTTATGATTATTTTTTATTTCACCAAAAAAAATTAATATAATAATCAATTTAATACTTAATGTTTAAATGTCACGTGATTTTGGTCATAATTTTATAAATTTAACTTTAATATTTATAAACTATGTCAATTTAATTTTAATTCTGAAAATTTATAATAATAATTAAATAAATAAAATTTGGGGTAAGTTAATTTTGAACCAATAATTAAATTATTATTAATTCTAGGCTTGCCTTGGATTTGCAAATTCTATATCTAAAACTCGATCCTTCATGCCTTGGGGATAACCTTTTGATTTTATTTACACAAAATGTAAATATTAAAAATTAGATTTGTTATTATATTAATTTTAAAACTTTTTGCAATTATCTTTCCGCTAGTCCTTTAACATTCGATGAATGGTAGCGATTTTTTTTTTTAACTTTTCATTATTGAATGTTTAAAATGTAATTTATAAAACACTTCTACCTAATAGTCTACCTTTTGGCACGTTCTCTCTGTCTTCTTTTTAGCACGATTTCTTTGTTTTCTTCTTCTCTTGTCTTTGGAATTGGTATGGGTTGCCTTTCTTGGTTTGGAATTTTACACTGCGGATTGAGGTTTTTTTAACCGGGTAAGTCATGGAAGAAGAGTTAGCTAATCTGAGTTTACTGGACGATGAAGAAGAAGCGTTCCAAGGTGAATCAGTGGTGGTTGATCGTACTTATCAAAACTGTTTGGTGAGGCGTTGTCTAATAGATAGTGTTGTTCACTTTCCTTCACTGTGTAATACTATGGCTGATCTATGGCATCTTATTGGAGGGGTTTGTATTACAGATCTAGGGGATAAAAGGTATCTTTTTCAATTTTTTCATGAGGTTGATGTCCATAGGGTTTTGGTTGGAGCACCGTGGTTCTTTAATAATCACCTACTTATTTTGCAACGACTTCTAAATGGTGAAGATCCAGCAGAGCTGGTGTTAAATTTTGCAGAGTTTTGGATACAAGTTCACGAATGAATAAAGCAATGGCTAGACAATTTGGTGATTTTTGTGGAAAATTCCTTGATTATGATACTTCGATATCGTCTTTAGGATATAAGAGTTACATGCAAATTCGTGTTTCTTTGGATGTTTCTATCCAGTTGAAACGTAAGAAGAAGGTCCAGATTGGGAAGTCCACAACTGTTTATGCTCGCTTTAAGTATGAAACTAAGTCTATTCTGCTTTATTTGCGAAAAATTGGGGCATGGAGAGAGCTACTGTCCTTATCGTTTAAAAATTGAACCTTTAAATATTATTTATGGATGGGACTTATCATTGTGCATGACTGTCAGGCGTCGGAACGTAGTGGTGATTAGGTGGTTGCGTGAAGTTGATGGCCCACAGTGCAAGGCTGAAAAATTGGAAAGTAATAATCAAGGCATGTTTTTTAATGAAGAGAAATATATTAGGAGTAATTTAAGGGAAGATTTTGGGAATCAACAATTAAATCCCAATATTATCCCTTTGGGATCTAATCATAATTTAGCATTGATGGGAGCAACAAGTGGCGTCGTTGGAGCAAAGATGACCCGATTAATGATGAGCTGGTGATTAGGCCTATGGATTTGGTTCTAGAAGCAGAAAATGACCCAATTGCTATGTTAGAAGGGAAAAAGAGACCGAGAATAGTGGAGGGCCTTTTGGCGCTATTGAACTCGAATGCTAGAGAAACTTTTTTAGATTTATCGGCTAGCTCTGGTGACCAAAACAGCCGGGCACAATGAGAGTTTTAAGAAGAATCGAGTGGAGTTGGAAGAAAGGTTGGATTTCTTTTATAATCAGGAACTGTCTGATGAGATTTTAGAGGAAATCATGGAGGTTCAATTAGGACTTAATTTAGAGGTGATAAGGAAGAATTATTTTGGGAGCAGCGAGCTCGCGTCAACTGGCTGAAGAATGGTGATCGTAACACTAGTTATTTCCATAAAATTGTTGTTCATCGTCAATTTCATGGATGTATTTCTGAGTTAGAAGATGAGTATGGAGGCAAAACTTCTTCGAATGAGAAGATGTTAAAGATAGCTTCTCATTATTTTGGCAAACTCTTTACAGCTTCTAATATGGGGAGGGATGAGCATTTATTTGGCCTAGTTGAGAAAAGGGTTACTACTAGTATGAATGAAATGTTATTGAGACGGTTTACTGAGAAGGATATTGCACATGCTGTTAAGATGATGGCACCTTTGAAAGCTCCCGGAGTTGATGGTTTTCCCGCAGTTTTTTTCCAAAGGTACTGGCATATTATTGGTTCGGAGGTATCCCGTTATTGTTTATCTATTCTGAATGGTCACTCTGAAGTAGGGGATATTAATAAAACTCGTATAGTGTTGATCCCGAAGGTTGATAAACCAAAAAATATGTCACAATTCAGACATATAAGCCTTTGTAATGTCGTTTATAAAATCATAGCGAAAGTTCTGGTAACCTGTATGAGTTCTATTTTGGGTAGTTGTATTGATGAAGCCCAATGGGCTTTTATTCCTGGAAGACTTATCTTAAATAATGTGTTGATGGCTTACGAGGTTCTTCACTCTTTAAAAATGAGGAAAAAAGGCGACTGTGCGCTCAAACTAGACATGAGTAAAGAGTATGATCGTGTGGAATGAGATTTTTTTGCTGGAATGATAAAACATTTGGGATTTCATACGGATTAGATCGTGCTTATTATGAGATATGTGTGCTCTGTTTCCTATTTAGTTTGTCTAAATGGGAGTAATGGTGAATAGTTTTCTCCTTCAAGAGGGTTAAGACAAGGAGACCCTCTCAGCCCTTTTCTGTTTCTTATTTGTGTTGAGGGTTTTTCGACGTTTATTCAGGATGCTAAGCAGAAAGGTTGGATGAAGGTCGCACTAATTTGAAGGGAGAGATTTTCTATTACTCATCTGTTCTTTGCAGATGATTGTATCCTTTTTAGGGATGCCTCGTGTGAGGGGGCCAAAATGGTTTATGATGTTATTCAAGAGTACGAGTTGGCTTAATGACAGAGGGTGAACTTTGACAAGTTACTTATTTATTTTGGTACTAATGTGGATTCTAACGTCAAGGAGGATATTGTCAAGATGCTAGGAGTTCGTGTGGCTTCAAACCCGGAGAAGTATTTAGGTTTGCCTATGATGGTTGGTCGGAGGAAAACATGGGCCTTTGCTTATTTTGCTGATCGATTTCGAAAACGTGTTGAAGGGTGGAGCTTACGCTATTTGTCAATGTGGGGTAAGGAGGTTTTCATTAAATCGGTATTACAGGCTACACCGCTTTATGTTATGCAATATTTTCTATTACTCATGTCTTTATGTTGAAAGCTCGAAGGTATTATCAATAAATTCTAGTGGACTAACAATAAGACGTTGAGAAGCATACACTGGAGTAATTAGGATGCATTATGTAAACCAAAGTGTTTTGGTGGGTTGGGTTTTAAAAACCTATTTTTGTTTAATAAGGCCTTGTTAGCAAAACAGGTTTGGCGTATTTTATCCCAGCCTCATTTTCTTTTAGCAAAAACTTTAAAAGCCCGTTACTTTTCTTTTACAGATATTTTATCAGCGAAAGTTGGTTCTTACCCTTCTTTTACCTGGAGGAGCATATGCAGTGCTTGTGAGCTAATTGTGGAAGGCTTGGTATGGCGGGTTAGCACTGGTGAATGCATCAATATATGGAATGATGCCTGGCTACCTAGAAGAGAGAATAATAGAGTTTCAGCCCAGAGAATTATGCCTAATTGGACGATCATAAATCAACTAATTGAATCAGGGACAAGTACCTGGAAGAGAGAGCTAATTTACAATTTAATTGATAAGGATACAGCTACTTGAATATTATTCATCCCTATTTTTGGCAGTGGATTGGAGGATTTGAGGGTTTGAAAACATGAAGGGTCTGGGGCTTACACTGTTAGGAGTGGGTATTGGGTCCTAAATTTGGCACATTTGCAAGAATCTACGTTTACTAATTCTGATGAAGGTGATTACAATACTTTTTACAAGGCTTTATGGTCACTAGATATTTCAGAAAAAATTAAAATACACAATTGGAGGCTGTTCAATAATCTGTTGCCTTATTTTGGTAATTTGGCGTGTAGAACCTTGAGTATGGAAGTTGCATGTCCATTGTGCAAGGCAGAATTGGAAGATTTAGGTCATTTGATGTGGGATTGTGATATGCTAAAGCGTGTGTGGGCTTCTCTTCAAGTTAAGATACCGAATTTGGAAGCATCATTAAGTTGTAAGAATCGTTTTGCTTTTACTTTCTCTGCGGTAGATGAGCAACAAAGAAGAGTTCTTGCTATTTCAACTTGGGGATTATGGTTTAGTCGTAATAAGTTAATACATGAAGGAGCTAAAATTTCATTCCAGGAGATATTGGGGTTTATTCAAGGATACCTACAAGATTTTAGTCTCAGTCAAGAGTTTTCTAGCCCTTCTCTGAGAACTACGGTGAAAGAACTTTGGGGACCACCAGATCATGGTGTTATTAAGTTAAATTTTGATGCGACTTACTAGAAAAAAGTTAGAATTGCTACTACAGCAATTTTAGTTAGGGATTTTTCAGGAGATATCATAGGGGCAGAAACTTATCTTTTTAAAGATGTAGCCGACGTGTTTGTTGCAGAGGCAAGGGCTTGTGAAAGAGCGTTAATCTTTGCGAGTATGATGGGTTTTCGGCGTCTAATTGTGGAAGGCGACTCCCTGACCGTGATTAAGAGCATTAAGAAAAAAAAGGGAAAGACAAATCAGTCCTCAGGCCAATCACACAAAATATTTACAATCTGGGGGTGCTTTTTGAGGATGTAAATTACCTCTTTGTGACTCGAGTTGTTAATGAAGCGGCTCACACTTTGGCACTAGAAGGGCGAAGACGGTAATTTTGTGGTTGTTGGGTTAATGGAGTTCCTGATTCGGTAATGATGGTGGCGTCGAAGGACCGGTCGGCATGACATCAGAATTCTTAAGCTTCCTTTGTAGGCTTTGAAAGTGGAGAAGGTTTGTTGAATCTCCAATGTTTGGTTTTCAAAGCTATCGTTCTCTCATTTTTCTGTTCTATTTCTAATGGAGAGGAATGGTTTTGGCTGATAGTTTGGTTCATGAGGTGGTGCCGATTGTTTTAGCTCAAGGCGATTTTCTTCTGCTCTGTTGGTTTGTTTTTCTAGGTGTTTTATTTATATCTGATTGATAGCTGTGTTTCAAGTTTTCTTTATTGTTTTGTCCTTTCATTTTACTATGTGCGACACCTTTTGTTTGTTTCTGATTTGGGCCGTTCTTTACTGTTTTGCCTTGGCCTGTTTTTATAAAATTATCAGTCAAATTTTGCTAAAAAAATGTAATTTATAAATAATTAAGTAACAACCGATGTACTTTCCCTTTTAAATTTTGAAGTAAAGCTTTCATATCTTACAATAGAAATATATAAATCAATGGATTTAAATAGTTTTTTATAATATAAACTTGTTTAAAAAGTGGTATTCTTAAGATGATCCACTTCCTTAATAAATATCCACCAATTTCACATAGAGGAATTGAACAACGGAGGTTAATAAAGGATTTATGTATACTCAAATCGCATATTGCTTGTTGATGTGCGGGGTTAATAAAGAAAAGACACGAAGGAGGATATAGTGGAGTTGGTGAAGGCTAGTTCATCTTGTTTGGGCAAAGAGTCGGATAACGTTGAGACTAGAGGCAACGGAGGTGAAGGCTAAGAGTAAAGAGGTAGAGTATAAGCAAGAGTGTTGAAGAGTCAATCATTTCCTCCTCATTCTGGTGGTTATTTATAGGTAAGGTCCCATGTTAGGTGACATTAACGTGGCAGATTCGTTATTAGGCCATCATTATAGGGTGCATAGAGAGGATGTTCGTGATGGGACAAAAATGTTAGTGATAGGATGTGCTGTCATTCCCTTTGAATTGTGATACGGAGTAGTTGAGCCTACATAGGGTTCGGTAGCCTCAAGAGTCACGTTCTTAATAGGAGATCGAATACTTGGAGGAACGAATGATGGCACCCTTCCTGAAATGGGTGGCTAACTTCTTTGGGGGGCTTCATTTCGCATGGTCGTATAATTGAATCAAGAGGCGAAACTTCTGATAATCACCCAGTCTGTAGCAGGTGGAGGTCACTCTTCAAGTGGCCTATTGTGTTATCACGCGTCTCAAGTTGATGGCTCATTCTTTAGTCTCCTTCCTCAATTCCAGAAATTCGCTATTATCTTGAACAATATTATAAGCCCCTTAACTAAAAAAATGTTACCCTAAAAGATCGTTAAATTTATGTTAAATTTATATTTAATTAAATTATAGAGATGAATTCATTAAATAATATGTATTTAAAATTAATTATAATTATTTACAACGTTTTAGTGGAAAAAAATTGATAAAAACATAAAAGAAAAGAAATAAACCAAAAATGAGTTAATCTCAAAGTTAATCTATAACTGAATTAAAATTAAGTTAAAGCTATGTATTTGCATTTAAAAGATTAAAAATAAAAAACAAACAAAAAGTAAAAGAGAGGACAAAAAGAAAATATAATTATCACTAGTGATAATATTTTTAAAATTTTGAATTATTGTTCCATTATATGCCTTCTAAAATTTTGAATTTCCCTTAGCATGGTGGTCGATTCTACATTGGTTTCAGTCGGTGCATATCATTTCAATGTTAAGTCGGACTAATCAACCTTTTGTTTGCACTAGTGAAAGTTTATGCCTATATTGATTCTACTGTTCCACTCAATTTCAATCACACCAGTTGGAACATGGTGCACTGGCTCGCGTATAAATAATTTTAAAAAATATAAAATTTTAATTATTTATTATTATACTAAAAACTTAATTGAAATGTAAGGACGTTAAGTATGCTGAGAACTTACTTTCACATTGAAAATAATATAAACTAAAATATAATTAAACCCAGTTATCAAAGAAATGAAATTCCGCTTCCCTTCAAGTTTTTTTTAATAAAAAAATTAAATCCTTAAAATTTTATATATTTTGGATTAATTTATATGGTATTTTTTTATTTAATAAGTTTATTAATGAGTAATCTATATAATTAATGAATATTTTATATTTATATATATCAATAAATATTATATATATATATTTTTAAAAATCGAATAGCCAATTCCAGTGAAAAAATAGTACCTACTTATTTCCTAGACAATTGTATTTGACTTTGGATCACACTAATTAAAAACATAAATTACGCAAGCAAATAATTAAATTTCTAAAGAAAAAGAACTTAAAAAAAAAAAAAAACAAGTTGGAATTTAAAATTAAAAAAAATGGTAAAATGAGATTAGGACAACCATTTCAAACTCTAAAATGAAAAGGTCAAATATCCAGCTTTATAAAAGTCTTTCTTGCCGTCTTAGCTTTTTTTTCAAATGGCATAATAACTTTTTTGCCCCCTCTAACTTTACAAACAAGTCATTTTAGCCTTTAATTTATTTATTTTACCTCTTTAGCTCTTGAACTTGTATTTTTTTGTCAAATCATCCGTAAAATGGATGAAAAATTAACATTTGTTAACTTTATTGACGTGTTATCCACGTGACAATCTACATACATGTTAAGTCAGCAAAGTTAAAAAAACATAAGTTTTAAAAAATAAATGATGGGCTAAAATGATTTTTTGGTAAAGTTAGAGGGTGAAAAGAAAAATTATACCTTTCTAAATTCTCATTTAGCTTTAAAAAATTATATACGTACCAGCAAGATCCCACTCACCAGTAGTTACTCTCTTATTTTTCCTTCAGTTTCTGTCAAAATCCGTACATTGTCCACTAGATTTGTTCAACTTTTATAATATTATTTTGATTTTCATATATTTTCCTTATATAATTCAAATCAACCCCTACAAATTTAAAAGTATCGAAAGCGCGTGAAAAGGAAAATTTTTCATTGCTAATGATATCATGAATTCCTGTACAACTGATGTTTTCACTGATTTATTCCTATAAATCATGATCCATTGCTCTTCATTTTCCCCTCTTTTCTCTGTTTTTCAGTGATGATTTCTTGGATCATTTTCCTTCGAAAACATGATTTGATTTGATTTGATTGATCAAGTTCTTCAACAAAAACCCATCAACGAATTCCTTTCAGTTCTTGTTTATTTTTGAGTTTTCGTCGAGTTTTGGAGCATGGGAAAAAGCAATTGTAGCAGAGATTGGACTCAGATCTACGCCATTTACGGCATGGATCAATGGCAAACACTGGTTTTCCTTTTGTGTCACGCTGTTTTCTTCTCATTACTATCTATTATCTTCCTTTTCTACTTCGATTCCATCTTCCACTTCTTCCAAACTTTATTTCCCAGCCCCAGCGCCGCCCGTTTCGCCGCCGGGTTCAGCGGCGCTGTCACCTCGATTTCGGCTGTTTGCTTGTTCTTCGCTGCGGCCAACTTTTTGTACTCCGCTGGCCCGTTGCATTACGAAATGGCGCAGCGGATGGTGGGGTCGGTTTATGATTGGTCGTCGGTGAAGCTGGCGCTTGATATTGGATGCGGCAGAGGGATTCTTCTCAACTCGGTGGCGACTCAGCTGAAAAAGACTGGAAGTTCGGGTCGGGTTGTTGGGTTGGATCGTTCTAAACGGACTACTTTGTCCACGCTCCGAACAGCCAACGTTGAAGGTTTGTACTTCCTGAATCATTTGCTAAAACTACCATAGAGACTCTTAACTATATTTAGTTTTTACTTTTTACAGTGAATTAATTTTCAGTTAATTTTTTTATTTAAAAAATAAGTAAATTAATTTTTATACCTTAAATTTACAAGTAAATTAAATTATTTATTTAAAATTCTCTTAAAATTGATGTTGTTAATGGAATAAGAAAGCGTGTATTTTATAATGATGTAATTATGTAAATAAATTAATTTTTAACAATAAAAGTAAATAAATTTTTAATAAAATGAATAATTTAATTTTTAATTTAATATATAAAGATAATTTTACTTAATTTTATTAAATAGGATAAAATGCAGCCGAACTCATATGTAATACTTTTACCTAATTATTTACATTTAAAGTATATAAAATTATACATGAAATTAATTTTAATGATTAAAAATGGGAAATTTGAAACAGGTGTGGGGGAGTATGTAACGTGCAAAGAAGGCGATGTGAGGAGTTTACCATTCGAGGATAACTATTTCGACGTGGTGGTTTCAGCCGTGTTCGTCCACACGGTGGGAAAAGAATACGGCCATCGCACGGTGGAGGCGGCAGCGGAGAGAATGAGGGTGGTGGGGGAGATGGTGAGGGTCTTAAAGCCCGGCGGCGTTGGGGTAGTTTGGGATCTACTCCACGTGCCGGAATACGTGCGGCGGTTGCAGGAATTAAAGATGGAAGATATTAGGGTTTCCGAGCGTGTAACCGCCTTCATGGTTAGTAGCCACATGGTATCATTTAGGAAGCCTAGTCAGCATGTTGTGGGTCCCGGTGAAGTACGGTTGGATTGGCGATGCTGACGTGGAAATATCGAGCTTAAATTATAGATCAAACATTTACTTATTTAAATACGATACTTAGGGGGAAAAAAACACTAATGAAAATTATAGATAAAATTTAGAGTTCTTTTTATTTATTTAAAGTCTGGAGAGACGAAGCCAAACCAGATGATTTTGTTGGAAATATACTACTTAAGTTATGTAACATGATATATATATATATATATATATTATATGTTTTTTTCCCTTTTTGATACATCCATAGTAATGTATTTTGAAGCAAAACATTTGTGAATAAAAAAAAATTGCTATATATTTTCTACTGTAATTGTTGATTTTTTTTTACTTATAATAACAAGATAAAGCTCGAACAATCAACGCGATTTGAACTCAGGTCATATCTGGGGGTGGTGAAAGTCATTGACCATCAAACCATCACATGGAGTTCATAATTATTCATATTCTGTTATGATTAGGATGATGTATTTTCATTATTTTTTAAATTTAGCAATTTGTTTATATATATTTTATTTATTGTTCTTACGTTTTTATGTATGGCTTAATTCAAAAATTAAGCCCTAATCTTAAATAAGTACTTAGAACCGTTAGTCCAAACTTTTTTGTCCAATCAGAAGCTGCCATGTAGCCATTCATTTGTAATTTTTAAAATTTTACAATAAAACTGAAAAAAATTGAGAAAAATAAAAATAAAGTTATTTTTAATTAAATTTATTATAGTTATTAATAATTTCTTTTATCTTTTGTTCATTGCTAGAGGTAAGAGTTTAATCAAATTATGTGAAAAAATTTTGAGTTAATCAAATCGAGCTAAGTAAAACTATTAAAGGTAAGTTAAAACATTGTCAAATTAAATTTTTATTACAATATAAATAATTTCATGTTACAACAAATAAATTTAAAATCATATATATTTGAAATTTTTTTCAAAATAAAATAAGAAAAAAAAGATTCTTTAATAGGATAAACTTAAATAATTAATTAACTTATTTAAGTTCTCAAAATTATTATTTTAAGAAAATTTAAAATTTTAATTTTTATATATT
This sequence comes from Gossypium stocksii, assembly GCA_020496765.1. Lineage (NCBI taxonomy): Eukaryota > Viridiplantae > Streptophyta > Magnoliopsida > Malvales > Malvaceae > Gossypium > Gossypium stocksii. The sequence goes on along the minus strand of CM035628.1, from coordinate 98,317,431 downwards.
CTCTATTTTTTTAATATTATAATTTTTAAAAAAATATAAAATTTAAATTTTAAAATTATTTTAAACTTTTGTTGAAAGAAATTAATTTATTTTTTTATTAATTTTCAAATACTAAAAAATATTTACGAAAAAAATTTGAAAAACTCAATTCTATTAACCTGAAACACCTACCAAATCCATCTCTCATTTTCCCAACGATTGAAGTAGGGTTTTAGTTGTTTTCAAAATGGCATCATAGGCCTTTCCGCTTCTAACCCCTCTAAATTTTCATTCTTTCACAACACATCCATCTCTTTCCAAAATATCCCCACCTCCACTTCAATCGTCTTCATCTATTTCCACCCAACTCCAGCCTATAGAAGAACTCCCTCCTAAGCTCCAAGAAACCATCAAGCCTTTCCAATTGGTTGGAGAACCCAAAGGCAAGTACCAACAACTGAAATTTTAACAAATATGCAAGTTGATAATATTATTTTGTTTTAGGGGTTTCGTCTTTCAAAATCGGATTTGGCCTTTTAGGGTTTCTATTTTGAAAATCAATCTGGGTTTGTAGGGTTCCCAAATCAATTGCAAAATAAAAATAAAGTGATTTCGGTCTGAAAACAAACTAAAATCCCAAGAATTATTTGCTTCTTGGGAAGATAATGAAAGAGTAAGATGATGAAATCGAAAATGAAAAGTTTGGACTTGATTACCGAAAGCAAACAAATCGGAAAGGTTACGGGGAAGAAGATGGATTTGGGGAAGAATTAGCAGTTTTTCTTTCAATTTATTACATTAATTAAATTTTTTTAATTTTTTTCCCAGATTTTTTTTTAATTTCATGTAAATATTTTAAAAAAATACAAGTGAATGGTGACATGGCAGCTTCTGATTGGAAATAGATTAGGAGATAATTTTTGAATTAAGCGTATCGCGAGTTTAACGGCACCAACTTAGTAGGTTAAATTCCAAATTAACTCCTTCATATTTAAAAAGCTTAAAGGTAAGTACAAAAAAATCAATTAAATATTTAAAAAGTTGCACTCAATTCAACTTTCAATAACCAAAAGGAAAAAAATTAAGTAGGTGAACATTGTTGAGGAGTTTGATTACTTTTGTTTGACTCAGATTACATTTTAATCACTTTTATTTGTAATGTTACGTCTTAGTCATTTACATTATCGTTTTGTTACGAAGTAGTCACTCTACCGTTAAACTTTATTACATCCTTGACGACAGTCTGATGTGATAGCTCAAATGAGTTTTAAATGTCAATATGGATGTCCAATTGTTGAGATGAGAATAGATTTTTAATTAAATAAATTTAATTTAGATTGTCACGTAGGACATCTAAGTTAGCATTTAAAATCCATTTGGACTACAAGATAGGACCACTATTAGGGAGGTAACAAAGCTTAACGGTAAGGTGATCACTTTGTAACAAAATGATAAAGTGATTAAAACATAACATTTCATTTGAATTAATGCAAAATTATAAAAAAATTATAAATAATAAAAATGTATATCAAGAATAAACTTGAACAAATTGTTTCTAGAGTAAATGGATATCCAAATTCATTTGGCTTAATGCAAATTTATAAAAAAAAATATTGATAATTATTAAAATAATTAAACTCTCTTTTACATTTTGGTGTTCCATAATTATTAAGGGTGAGTTTAGATGAGCGATTGAGTGTGGTGCGGTGCGGTGCGGTGCGGTGCGTTTAGCCTACTTTTTGTCTCACGCTACAGTGTCGCTACAGTATCTAATCTCACCGCCACCGCTGTTTTTACACAAACCGCAGATAAACACATCGCCCATCCAAACTCACCCTAAATTTTATAAATTATAATTATTTTTATAGTGCTTAGATTACTTCTTTTTCTTGGGTTGTGCTGTATAATCATCAAAAGTGGTTCAGCATCTTCCAAAATTCTCCCATCCTTTGTGAACCGGCAATATTAACAGGTTGGAAGTGTATATTGCATTTGTTTCTTCGACTTCATATGAGTGTGTTATTAATATTTTATAAATTATCAAAACTACAAAAGTTATACATTTTTTTGTAATTCTCGAATACTAAATGTAATAGGATTATTTTTAATAAATATTAATTTTTTTTTTTATAGTTTTGCACTAACTAAAAATGAATATGGATATCTACTTGTTTTGATACATTTGAATCTAGATAACCATTTGTCCATGTTTATTCTAAATTAGGTAGGACAAAAAAAAGCCAAATTCAACAGGTTCCAACCTGACCTGATCTGTCAAGGTCGATTTTTTTTTGAAAATTCAGGTTCAAGACAGGTTGAGTAGAGTGAATTCAAGAAAACAGTTTGGTCAAATTTGAGGTAAATTCATCTCGCCTCATCTTGAGATATTTACAAAAATGTCATTGATATATATATATATATATATATATGAAGTTTTAATTCTAAACTAAAATAATTTTATTTACTTCAAAATAAAAAATTTAAAAAGATTAAAAATTTGGGTAAGGAGATTATGTAACTCCCCAAAAACCGGTTTAGACTGAATTTCAGAGGTCATATTGTTCACCAAAGTGATTTGAAATAATTTTACAAAGCGAGTTGTTAAAATCTTATTCGAATACAATTATTAAAATCGAACTAAACCATTTAGCCCTTTTAGGATTCAAGTCACGTTGAAAGCGCTCAGAAATAAAATTTAGAAATTTCTAGAAATCAAAACAAAACTGCTTACGAAAATCCAAAATTAGATTGCACCACAGTCTTTATATGTGTTTACAGTCCAAAACAGTTCACAAATTTAAAAATCTAAAAGTCCTTTTATTAGTCCAACTTAAAGCATGTCACTGCGAGACCTCCGGCATGCAAAGTCCCGCTAAACGAGGGAACCTGCAAAGGAATAAGCTAAGGGGGTGAGCTATACCAGCTCAGTATAAGTTCGAAAACGATAGATAAATGAACACTAAAATGTCACAATAAAAAAAATAAAACTCAATGGCAAACCGATATACGAATAGCCTTCACAAACAAATCAAACGTGTCAATACTAGAACACCTTGATCTATAAATAGTTAGTTTCACAATCAGACAGACAGACAAAATGCGAAATGAATGCAACAAGTAATAAAAACCCACCCAACCAGTCAAACACCTCCCCGTTCCCCAATCACACCCAGAAAGAGCTAATTAAACTCATCTAACCATGCACATCACATAGGACCTTGAAAGACCCATCCAACCCTACACACCAAGTATGTGGACTAAGCCACTCAAATGTTAATATGCAGCAGAGATGACATATATGTTGTACTATGCTGTAAACCGCTTTACAGACTTTTTGTAGTTGAAATTGTCAAAATAGATAAGACTCTCTTCTCTTCACAACCAAACCCAAAAAAATTAATGCAAAATGCACACCATAGACTTACAGAAACAGAGTACGGAATCAGAAATGCACACATTCAAATGCCCAGAATCAAAATTAGATATAACATAGCATCAAATAATACTCAACCGAATCGTTTAATTAGAGCTATGGTTGCGAATAACGCACAAGTCCAGGCTGAAACAAAGTCCCGACCACCCTTACAAAGACCTAGCCAAGGGTTGGAACACACAGAATCATAATCAGATAAAAAATAGACACAATACAAAATTTGGCAACATAAGGCCACATGGCTGTGTAGAAGTGCCAAGGCCGTGTGGGGGTCTACACGCCCATATGAAGGCCATACACGCCCATGTGAAGGCAACACACGCTCGTGTGAAGGCCACACAGGCCTGTGAGAGCTACCCATGTAACTCATTGTTCAAATGTGCTAAAAATTAAGAGCAGAGAAGACATGCCTGTGTGGAGATCTCACACGCCCGTGTGGGGACATATGCCCTTGTGGTCAAGCCATGTGGTACAAAAAATTATAGAAAACCTTGAATTCCCAACTCGTGTGGACTGCCCGTGTGCGACACACACCCGTGTGGCCACTCGTGTGGTCACGAAACCACACCAAAACAGACGGTAAAATGTGCCTTTGATGTCAAAACTGATTAAAAAAAGTACATGTATCAAAGTGATAATTTAATTATAGTACAAAGGTTAAAATAAGTATTAAATTAAATTCAATTAAATTATGGTTTACTTACCCAATATATTTTTATAATTAACTTTAAATACATTTTTATTTATTTAATCTAAATTTCGTTTCAACTAATTTGAAGTAAAAAAAAAAAAAAAAGGAAAAGAAAAAAAGCAACCTTGTTATCCAAAACCTGACATGAACGAACTAAATTCATCAAATTAGACACACTCGATTTATGGATAAATTAATTAGATTAGTTTGTTGATCTTTAAATGAAAAATGTTTCGACAAAACTATAAATGATGATTTTCCGACTTAGAGAATTTCAGTCCACATAACTAAGAAATAAAATTTAGTTGTACAAAATAAACTAATGTAGCATTAAATAGAGCATAAATCAACCAAATGTTAGAAGTATAAGTTCAGTCTCATAAACAGTGGTTAAAAATATTATTAGACACCTATTTGACACGAGTTCAAATTATGTGAGTCTTTTTTCCGATCCTTAATTTTATATAAAAAAATTAATCTCATATTTAGTCAAATTATTGATTTTGATCTCCTCCTCTATTATTTCCCAAAACCACACTAACAAAACATAAATCAATAGATATTAAAGTCCAGGTATAAACGCATTTGATGTATAGATTTTGAGGAATTGAGATTTAGAAAGTATAAAAAAGGAAAATGATGAAAGGATGAGGCTTACTTCATGTTGATCATTTCTTGAATTTTATGAAAAACTGTCTCCATAAAAAACCATTTGTCTTTCCACAGGGGTTGAAGAACATTTTTAAAGTTTAGATCATCCCACTCCAAAGATTCCCACCATTGTCTGCTTGAATTGATCTTAAGAGAAGGTGGAGCATGTGCATATGGCTGCCCATTGCCAACAAAGGAAACAAAGGGAGGAATTCTCTTCAGTTTATCACAGTTATCAACATGGATAAGTTGGAGAGAATCACAAACCATCACTCCAATTTTACTACAAATGCTCTTCAATTCTGGTAATGACTCTAGTCTCAAAACTCTTAGTTTGGGAAGGTCGAATTTGATTAGTGCATCACTTCCTTTTTCTTCATCTTCTGCTGCAAATATTTCTACTAGCTTCTCACAATCCATCACCGTTATTTCTTCAAGGTTTTGGAGATTGGGAAGCAACCAATGTGGAAGCAACGTCATAATACTTGGGCAGTCCAATATATGAATATCTTTAAGATTGGAAAAGGTAGGAGACGAAGCTAATATTGATGTTGTTGCTGAACCATATCCTTCAACTTTTATAACTTCACTCAACTTTGGCAGATCAATAAGAAACAAGCACTGGAGGCTCTGGAATTGATGAGTAGAAGAGGAAAAAGAGGAGAAGGAAACCACACATTCTATCCCTTCACAATGCCCAATTTTGCAAACCCTCAAGTCAACCACATTTTTTAAGGAAGAAATATGGCTTACGTTTCTCAAATAGGGGCAATATGAAATGTTGAGTTCTTGCATATCAACTGGGAACATTAACTCACCCCCAACAATTTCAGGGTCATTGATTGATACAACTCTCTCTCCTGAACCAACAAGAGAAAATAAGCCTACGTATAACTGGTACTTGATGAGATTTTTCTTACATTGCTGCATTGAGGAGACAAACTTATTCAGTTCATGCACGTTCTCGAAACGTCCATAAAAGCATTCCAGTTTTTGCAATGGCACTACCTCATCCGCCTTAAGGCCCTTTGTTTCATCATGCATATAAACTTTCAAGTGCTGAAGGTGAGAGAGTTTTGGCAATACTCTGGTGGGTATCACTTTCAGAGTGTAAACAAAAAGGTTAAGATACCTTAGATTGATCAACATATCCATGCCTTCAGGGACATTTTCAATGCTGGTGAAATTAAGATCCAACTTCTTCAATCTTTGAAGCATTGAAAGGCAAGGCAAAGCTCTTAACTCTTCACAACCTTCAAGCTGCAATGCGGTGAGATTCTTTAATTCAGAGATGGAATCTGGCAAACATTCGATGTTCGTACAGGACAAATCAAGAACACGAAGACAAGGCATGTTCACAAAGAAAGAATTTGGAATCTTCTTTATTGGATTCCGCCCTAGTAACAAGGTTGTAAGCAGTTGGCATTTTGGAGGCGACATGTCTATGGGAATCTCTGATATGGAGTTATTCTTAAGCGACACTTTCTCAATATCTCTTATCCATTCCTCCTCTTTTGGTAACTTTTCTAATTGCAGCCCTGCTTGTATCATATATCGAGGATTTATACTTGTGATGGATAATGCCATGTCTCTCACTGCATCATGCATCTTCTTGCAAGGCTGATCGTATTGATAGGTAACATTTTCCAACAAGCAATTATCTTCCAACTTTTTCAAAATAGCATGGCCCTTATCTTTCATTTCTTGCCTTGTATTCATTTCATCTATGAATCCCTCATCGATCCAACACTCGATAAGCTCATCCTCCCAAATTGGCAAATTTTTCGGATATAATGCACAATACAAGAAGCAAAGCTTCAATTTCTCGTCTTTTAAGTGATCAAAACTAAATTTCAAACGCTCGATCACTTCAGCTTCTACTCCTTCCACCGTCCCGACTCGCTCTTTCAGTTCCTTGAGTGCATTTTTCCAAATACAAGGGTCATCTTCTCCTTTCATGGTACCAGCTAGCACAACAACTGTGAGAGGTAGACCCGCACATTCCTTGACGGCAAGCCTCAAAGTTGGCATTAAAGTTGGACTTTGCACTATGGTAGGTCCAACTTTATTCAAGAATAGTATCAATGCCTCTTCTTCTGAAAGGGGCTTCACTGGTATCACTTTACAACCCATATACTTACAAACTTGCTCCGAACGGGTTGTTAACACCAATTTGCATCCATTGCTGCTACTCGGTTCAGGGATCCCAACTTCCTCCAAAGAGACTTTGGCCCACACATCATCTAAGATTAGAACATGCTTTCCCACTTTATTCAACAATTCTAACAAGATTGCTGCTCGTCTAACCTTATCTCTTTCACTGCCCAAATCTCCCTTCAACGCGCTTGCAATATCATCTTGTAACTTCATCACACTGAAGTCTTTTGATATAGTAACCCAAATTACCCTTTCAAAACTATGTTCTTTCAAAAGATCATTATGGATGTGCTTCATGATGGTCGTTTTACCCACACCGCCCATCCCCCAAACCCCAATCTTACCCACCTCCTCTTGCATCAAACATTGCCAAATTTCATCTCTCACGGCTTTCTCACCAACTAGCTCTGATGTTGGCAGTGGTAACCCAACACTTGGACCATCAATGACAAGACTTTCGGAGATATTAGGAGCTTTATCAAGAAATGTCTGCACTTCTTGAATCTTTCTATCAACCAGCTTCCCATTGCAAGCGCGGCAGAGATATCTCCCATTACTTACTTTATTTTCAACATCTTGTGCTTCCATAATCATCACTTTCACTTTTCCTATCCAATTTTCTACTTCCTTCTTTGCTATCTTCCCCACACAGTGAAGAAGCTCTGCTTTCAATTGCAGCTCTATATCTTCCATTTTGCTATTCAATTCATCTCTGATTCTCTTAAAGTTTCTCACATAATCATTCAGCTTTCTGTGATATTGCAAGTATTTACAAACTGGAGTTCCGAGACAATTTGCAATGCTAGCTGCAGGTTGTATGCACTCCATAGAATGCCCCTACAATCATATACGTATATTGTATGTATTATCATTCTTTCAACTTAACAATCATCAGTTTCAAAAGAACTTTGAGAAAAAATTGGGAAAAAAATTATGTAAATAGATGCATGGAAGGAAAAAATAAAAACAACCAAAGAAAACAAACACAGCCCTGCAATCAAAGAATGGAAAGTAGAAATCACCTGACTTGTGGCTTGACAAATTAGAACTGAAAATAAAGTAGTGAACCAATCACACAAAGCTGCTACGGAAGTAGCAGATACATACATACGTACTTACGTACGTACATACATACATACAAACATGCATACATACAAACATGCATACATACAGTTGTGGGCTTAACCAGAACCAGGAGAGGTTCTGAAATAATTAAATATGTGAGATGTATTGGATTTTCATGAAGTTTTGATTCATTCAGATTTAAATCCAGATTTAAATCAACTGATTCTATCACAGTTCATATTTCATATTATGTGGCCCAAAATTAATAATCTTAGTGAAAGTGGGAAAGAAAACTATATAACCCAGACCAAGATAAAAGCAAAGAAAAGCATATCATGAATTAAACAAGCAAACTTACAAACAGCAATAGTACCTTTGAGATTTAAACAAGGAAGAAATGATAACAGAGTTTTGGGAACACTAATAAAAACAATAGTAAGACGAAGACGAAAGTGAAAAGAAAAACAAGCAGAGTTATGAGTCAAGTTTTATGGTCATGGCTGCCACTTTCATGGTAGGTTCCTCCTTAAAGGACAGAATCAACCGGCTACTTTATTGCTTTATACTGATCACACACGGCAATATAATTTTGGTCAACATATAGTCTAAACATAACGTTTAAGCATTTTAAAGATATTAAAAAGGTTAAAATATGCTACTAGTCCTTGTACTTCTCTATATTTTGAGATTTAGTCTATATATTTTAAAAGTTAAAAATTAAATCTCATACTTTTTCAATTTAAAAATTCTAGTTCTATTATTTTTGTTGCTAATTTCCATCAAAATTTGTCAACTTAACAAATTTTTTTCTGTCAATCATATGCAACATCATATGAAGATTATTTAATCAACATGTCAAATTTGACAAATTTTAACGGAAATTACTGACAATGTTAATGATATGAATGAGTTTTTAAATAAAAAAAATGTAGGAGAATTTATTTTTTAATTTTTTAAATATATGAACTAAATTTCAAATTTTATCAAAGTACATAGAGTAACAACATAATTTGACCTATTAAAAATGTTTGAGATCAATTGGGGTCTCTATTTAATATTTACTAAGATATGTTAAGTGTTCTCTCATGAAATTCAATTTGATAAGATTATTAGTGCAAGATTAATTAGATGTAGGATAACATCATTTTAATAGGTTTCATCACGTGTAAATGAAGGAAAAAAAAAAGTAAATTTTACCCATGTTCACTTTACGATAGGGTCTGTTTTATTTTGTTCATTTTAAATTTTTTTCTTAATTTAATCACTCTAAATAAGAAAATTGTGCGAATTAGCCACTATGGTTAAAATTTCCGTTTACTTTTAACAAATTGTTGACATGACACATTAGCCCATTGAGTGATTGATATGTGGCATTTTTTGTTGTTCACAAATTGTTGACTTTTCCGTTCATCTTAATATGATGCCTATAATGCATGATGAAAAATAAAACAATGACACCCAACCTTGGTTAGTAATCACAATAAATATGAACAGAGAAAAACTATGAAAAACCTAACAAATTAAGCTTCCCGGTCCCACAGACCTGATTCCTCTGCTTACAAGTGTAATTGTAAAAGATAAGAGGCATTTCTCCGGTGTACTTATTTCGTTGACTAGTAAACGGACAAATGTTAGGTATGGCTCTAGTTAGGTAGCCCGTACGGTTCACTATATGAGGTTTTGGTTCTAGAGGGTACTCGAATTGTCTGTACTATCATCCACTAAGATTATTACAGAGCCTCGGTCATGGCCCATCACAGGCTTACGGGATCAATTCGAGGGATTACATTTACTTATGCCTATGAGAAGGGACAAGTTAACTCACGAAAGCATAAGTCATATGTAACCTAAAAGTATTCACTAGCCTGTGCGGAAGGACGAGTTAACTCAAGAAGGCGTAGCATTTACTTTCACTTAAATGGACGGAGCCTGGGTACTGAGCTCATGTTATGCAAAAATGCACGTGCACCGTGTGTGGGGAGAAACTCACAAACCTTTCATTTTATTTAAAACTACAAAACTAAAGTCGTACAAACTTAGAGCTTAAAAACAAAACAGTAAAGCAAATTAGCAAAATATTTACAACAGATGCAAATGCATGATTTTTTTCAAAAAAAAAATTTCAGGATCACGGCTAAATATCAAATTGAACAAGGAATTTCGAAAATTTTGACAACGCACGTTCATTTCTAGACTCGACTCTCAAAAACTTGTCCCCAGTGGAGTCGCCAGCTGTAACGACGTAAAATTTGCTTCGGTCGCTAATTATGGTGATTTATTGAAAAATTGAAGAAAACTGAATTTCGATTTTATTAAAAGGGGGAGTCGCCACCGATCTCTTTTCTAGGTGTGATCGGATACCTATAAAATCTACATTTTTAAAGAAAGAAAACCGGGTTTGGGTCTACGTTTAAAATCCAGAAAAATAGGGCTCAGGAGTCAGTTACGCACGAGGAAGGTATTAGCACCCTCGTGATGCCCAAAATTGGTATCTTATTAAACATGTGTTGTCTTAATTTTCAAAAATGCGAGTTCAATTTAAAATTTAATCGTGATCCAATCAAAATACGAAAATCTTTAAAAATTTAGTTCTTGAGGAGGATGTTCTGTTTTTTAACACGAGCCGACAATATTCACCCAACATAGCGATGAAATTGACGACTTAATGTTAAACCAGTACATTGCCTTATTTATTGAAAGTAATTTTAAAACATGAATGAAAATACAAAAAAATAACACAAAAACTAACATTGTATTGAAATAAGATGTAATCTAACATACTAAATCCAAACAGGCAAATGACAATAAAGACTTAAGAATTTACGAGGTAGACAATAGATAAAAATAATAACAATGTATATGTAATAATAATAGTTATAAAACAATAATAATGCACATGGTATTAAATATGATAATAATAATAATAATAATGCAAATACGAAATAGTAATGAACCTATATATATAAAACATATAATACTAGAATAAAAAGAGAATATATGTACCGTATATAATGATATAAAAATAACTGATAATAACGATATATAAATATATGTACATATACATATTAAAATATATACATAATAATAGGAATAAAAAAGGATATACCTAATATAAAAAAAATATGTACATGATATAGTATTAAAAATGTAACTAATACTATGAAAAATACATGCATAATATAAAAAAAAATTAAAAAAATAATATATATAATATATACGTGATACATAAAAACATAATGCTAAAAAAAAGATATATATACAATAAGAAAATAATAGTATTAAAAACAACTTATAATAATACAAATAAATATATATATATATATATATACACGCATGTAGACTATATACAAATAAAGAAGATAACAATGAAGGAAATTTATTACTAATGTTGTACGAAAACATATATATATATATATATATATATATTAAACTATTAATTGAAACTAAAACTGAAACTAACAAGGTTAATAATAATAATAATAATAATAATAATAATACAAGATAACGGTATTAAAATAAAAAATGAAAAAAGGACGAAAATTGAAACAAAAACGAACTTTGGGACAAATCTGAAAATAAAGGGAAGCTAATGGATTTATTTGTATGCGCGGGCTTAATGGAAGGGCTGAAAGCGTAATAAGCCCTCCCATCCGAAATGCGCGGTACAATGGAGGACCTGAATGAAACAAAGATGGAAATAAAGGGCAAAATTTAAAAGAACAAAAGAGAGAAATGGACCTAAATAAAATAACGCGAAATGGGGAAGGACTAAGGGCGAAATAGCCCGACTAAACCAGGAACACGCGGATCTCACGTTTCCTGGATCGGGTCACTCACGGGCAACACGATACGGCGCCGTTTCACAGTATATAAAACCAAAAAAAAAACCCTAAGCTAAACACACGGTAGTTCTAAAAAATGAATGAACGGTGCTCTCCCCCTCTCTTCACCCAAAGTTTATCCCATCACTGATTGTCGCGAAGAGGATGAGGCTTCGACAACCACCGTGGTAAGTCCCTCTCTTTCTCCCTTTTATTTCTTTATTTTTTCGTACGAGAACAGAAAAAGGAAAAAAGAAAATTAAAGAACAACCGAAGGCCAATCGAATCAGAAGAACCGATTTCTCCTTGAAAATACCTTCTTTTTTGTTTTTCTATTCAATATACGGACAGATTCTGGGTTTGCAATCTTCTCTTTTTAATGTCCAAAATCCCCCCTTTCACAATGGTTCCTTTTCGATTTTTATAGCCGATTGAAAATAGTAAAAACGAATACAAAGTCTTTTCTATTTTTCTTTTCTTTGCTATTTTGATTGTTGATTTCTGCTTTGGTTGCTGTTATTTGCCTTGTTTCTGCTTTCATTTGTTTTTCTTCTGTTTCCGTTCTTGTGTTCCGTTTGCAGGCCCAATGTGGAGTCAACGAGTGAGAATGTGGCCATTTCGGTGCAACATGGATGGAGGAGGCAGAGCCTCGAGCGCCGTGTACACTGGTGGAGGCATGTGGGGAGTACGGCGTGAAAGGGAGGCTCCGAAACCCTAGGGTTCGGGGTTGGCTTGGCATGTGGGCTCCTTTTGGGCCTTTAATGTTTGGGCCATAGGGTTTGTCTTGGGTCAGGTGGAGCTGTTGGGTTTAGCTTAGGCATTTTGGACCGATTGGACTTGTAATGTGGGTTTGGGTTGAATTGGGTTTCGTTTTCAGAGGGTTTGTAATTGGGTCTATTGTTTAGGTCGGTTTAATTTGGATTTTAATTTGTAATTGGACTTGGACATTTGGATAATAATTTATTTTGGTTTTTTTATTTGGTTTAGATTTGGGTTTTGGGTTATATGTGTATGGGGTGCATTGGGTAAAATGTATAAGGGCCAAAATTAGCCTACAACAGCTGCCCCTCTTTGCTCATTGTTGTGTAACGGGAATAGAGCAAAGACATTAAGAAAGGCCAATTTTTGCCCGATCTTGCCAGATCTTGACTTTTTTGGTGCTCTTCTTGTTTAGGTAGTCTCTTTCTGCTTCACTGCACTTTGTTGTTTTGACCCACTCCACCGCGTCTTGTTGCCTTGGCTCATTCTATCGCAACTTCAGAGATATGCCTTGTAACTTTGGTCTATTCGTATTTTCAGGGATATGAGTTTTATGGCTTCGATCTGCTTCACTGCTCCATTGCAACTTCAGAGAGATAAGACTTGCAACTTTGACCTGCTCCACTGCAACTTCAGGGAGGCAAAATCTGGTGTCTTCAATCAGCTCCAATCTTTATTCTTTACTAGGCATGTGACCCTAGGCTCAACTCACCTCTCGCAATATGAGTTAACCTTTCCAAAAACAGACATTAAACAAACAAAACTTGAAAATACTTCAACGTGTGGCCCGAGGTTCAACTCACCTCTCGCAATATGAGTTAATTTTTGATAAAAATAGAATTTGAAAATACCTCAGCATGTGAGCCGAGGCTCAACTCACCTCTCGCAATATGAGTTGATTTTTTTTTTGAAACATAAATTGAAAATACCTCAGTATGACCTGAAGCTCAACTCATCTCTCGCAATATGAGTTGATTTTTGAAAGTATAAATTGAAAATACCTCAGCGTGCCCTGAGATTCAACTCGCTTCTCGCAATACGAATTGATTTTTTTTTTTGAAAATCATAAATTGAAAATACCTCAGCATGTGACCCGAGGCTCAACTCGCTTCTCGCAATACGAATTGATTTTTTTTTTGAAAATCATAAATTGAAAATACCTCAGCATGTGACCCGAGGCTTAACTCGCTTCTCGCAGTACGAGTTGATTTTTGAAAAACATAAATTGAAAAAATAGAAATTGAAAATACCTCAACGTGTCTTGAGGCTCAACTCACCTCTCGCAACATGAGTTGATTTTTGAAAATATAAATTGAAAAACAGAAATTGAAAATACCTCAACGTGTCATGAGGCTCAACTCATCTCTCGCAATATGAGTTGATTTTTGAAAATATAAATTGAAAGAACAGAAATTGAAAATACTTCAACGTGTGTTGAAGCTCAACTCACTTCTCGCAATACGAGTTGATTTTTGAAAATATAAATTGAAAAACAGAAATTGAAAATACCTTAACGTGTCATGAGGTTCAACTCATCTCTCGCAATATGAGTTGATTTTTGAAAATATAAATTGAAAAACAGAAATTAAAAATACCTCAACGTGTCATGAGGCTCAACTCATCTCTCACAATATGAGTTGATTTTTGAAAATATAAATTGAAAGAACAGAAATTGAAAATACCTCAGAGTGTCCCAAGGCTCAACTCACTTCTCCCAATATGAGTTGATTTTTGAAACATAAATTAAAAAAAAAACAAAAATTGAAAATACCTCAGCGTGTCCCGAGGCTCAACTCACCTCTCGCAATATGAGTTGATTTTGAACACATAAATAGGAATTGAAAATACCTCAACGTGTCTTGAGGCTCAACTCACCTCTCACAATATGAGTTGATTTTTGAAAACAGAATATACAATATCAAAAATACCAAAATCTCTCATTTGGTGGAACTTAGGTGTCTTTCTCCTTAATTCAGTACAGCTATCAAAAAAACCTTTTGCTCTGCTGGAATACCTGTATATGTCATGTATGATGTTATCATGATATGCATAAGTCCGTCTTAAATGCTTGTATGCCTACATGATTATGCTATGCGTTTTGGGCTTTTTGTCACATATCCCTTTTTTGTTGCGATTTTTGTGATGATCTGCATTCATTGCTTCAATTTCTTGATTTTCTTTCAGGCTTTGTACTCGTCTTCTAGCTTTACGAGTAATCTGTGTTTCTTGGACATCACTCTTTTGCCCCATGTTGAACTTTATTCTTGCTTTGAGGCTCTTGTACTTATCCAATTCTCATCCAGGTAATACTCAACATTTCTTCTGTTTAGAGTATGTCATTTCAAGAATGCTCTAGATTCTCAACGCATGAATTCTTCTACGTTTCTCAATCAAGAATCTTTTCGAGCATGGCTTCTTGCACAGAAAATTTCGAGCTTCTGACAATGCTTCAAATATTGTAGTCTTACTGTTTGACTCACTTCTTGAATCATTTTATTCCTTGGGCCTAAATCTGCTTCATTAGGACGCCTTTTCGGGTTTTCATCCTAATTTTTGTTTATCAAGACTCCCTTTTCAAGTTTTCATCTCAATTTCTTTTTTCTTTTTCTTTTTTTTTATTAAACTTAAGGCGTCATCACTCCTTGCCCATCAGGGCTCTATTATTGACGTAGCACACTGCCCTATTGCTCAGCTGGTATTTCGACCAAAACCCGAGGAAATAATCACGTTTTGTGCAATTAGCTTGCCCCACTGTAACTTCAGAGTCCATTCCACTGTAATTTGGGGACACAAGGTTGGTACCATTCCACTGCAATTCCCGGCTACATGATCTGTATCAACTTCCATCCATCCCACTGTAACTCAAAGGTATAGGATTTGTAACTTGTTCCATCGAGATTACATCACTGGCACGATATCTAGTTTCTGTTCAGCTAATATCTTTGACAGAAAATCTGAAGAGATAAATTCAATTTAAGCTCAAATATTTCTAACTCTTACACTTGGTGAGCTCTTAAACAACAGTCGTGTTTCAGGTTCCTATACTATTTAGAAGCTTTCAGAGTAATATGCAACACTCCTTTTATAAAAGTATGATTAGTCCATTAATCCTTATTTCAATGCGAAATGTTTGAAAAGGATCAAACTAATGGACAAGAAGAAAAATTAATTAAGAGCATAGCTCGAAACAAAAAAGTTGAATAATGAGAGCAAATGCAAGTTTATTGGAAGCGCATTTTGAAAAGAATAAAATAACCAAAGATAAATTCAAAAATGGGTAAAATGGAAAGCTAGGTACCCCAGATATCGCAGCCTGAGCTTCTCTGTACAAACTCCTTTGAGACAATTTTAAGCTCAACATGTGTTTGTGGGATTTAGAGTACTTTGTCGATGCCCCAAGACGTAGCATACTTCTTCATTGTCAATTCAAGCATAGAAAGACTATCGTATGCCCCATCTTTGAACAAAATTTGTGCCGCCTTTTTCAGGTTTTCAACTCAAAACCCCTTTGGTCTCAAGGTGCCCTTTGCGGGTTTTCACCTTGGCCTCTCCATTTTCTTTTCTTTTTCTTTTTTCTTTTTTGTTTTTGAATGTATGAAGGTCTCAAAGTGCCCTTTGCGGGTTTTCACCTTGGCATCCCATTTTTAGGTATCTCTAAACTGAATCTGAATTTAGAATATCAGTGCTCTTCCGGGGAAAGCCTTCTTTACCTCATACAGTTCTTAAAGATCTTTTGCAATACCAGGTTCCCATTATGAAATTCTTTTGGGTGAACCCTTTTTTGTCATAACTCAGTATCATCCATTTTTCGTACATTTGACTGCGATGAATCCTTTCAAACCTTTTCTGCAGTCAAGTTTACTAAAGACATTATAGTTTATCCAATTCTTGATTCAATCAAAGCTTGGAGAAAAGAAACTTAATTTCCATGGGCAGAACCACCTCTAATGCCCTAGCGAAGGTCCTGGTCACCTTTAATAAGCACAAAGGGTAAAAGATAGCTTCTTATGCCCATATTTACAAGTCTCGGTCACCATTCATAACTTTTTTGTATTTTTTCCTTTTGGCAGCCTTTGTTTTATTGTGATATGGTGCCTAATCTTTTGAACGAACTGTAATCTTTTGACATTGTATAGTCATGCACTATAAAACATGATTCTTTTTGGCCTTTGATCTTTTTTTTGATGACTGTCGACTTTATAATATTGGTATATGAAGCAACATTCGCTTTCTTGGTGAAGCAAATGACGACTACGACGATGATGTCAACTAGAAGCTTTTGACGAGATCGTCCCCAAAACATCTATGCCCTATGTATTGAAAAGTTTGTGAAGTAATGGAAGAAGCACGTGAGTCTTGTCTCTTCCCATAGTGGACCAACAATATCCGATCCTCATGATTAGCTTGGCCATTGTAGAACCATTGTCATGTGTTCTTTAGACACCCTTAGAGACCACTTTCAAGACGTTCCCAAGTGCATCTTAATAGGATCGTGCGAAAACATCCTTGAATTCTTGGAAATAACTCAATAGTCTTGCCTTACTCCTACGGTGAGCTAGGCTTCGATCTTCATCTTTTTCTCGAGCTCGCAATGTCAACTGACCCTTTGTAAGTTAGGATCTGTCTTTCATCTCATTCTGCCATCCATAACGAATCAGAACATAGGCACAATCTCTATCATCTTCGAAGTCCTGATATCCCTCTAGACACACATCTTGCTCCAAAGAGAGTCAGTAACAACATCGCCCACGACATTGATATTTGGGGACCTATTGTGGGCACGAAGGTATATTCCAAAGAATAAATGATTCTTAAGATGATTATTTGCATGGTATGATCATGAATGAAGAGTGAAAAAATAAAAGTTTAAAGAATAAAAAAATATCTGCTCAAATAGATGCATTTTATTGAAATAAGAATCTTGGACCCAATCCTATTTCACAAAAGGAGACTTATCGCCTCTAGGCTTAAGGCCATAAGTATGTTTTGAATATTACTCTAGATTAGCTTTAAAAGTACACAGACCTCTTCCACAGTCCCATTATGCAAAACACTCCCAAATATATGAAGTTTGGAGGTGGGTGATATCGAGGTCATGGTCGAATTGGGTACGAATTAGAAGTATAGTGGCTTCCTGTTCCCACTATATGGGTTTCTGGCTTTTTTTCTTCATAGGTGCTGCCCCTTCTTTTTAGCTCTCGGGGACTTCCATCATTCCACTTTCGATAGCATTCTCAATAAGTTCCCCAGATACCACGATATCCGCAAAGTCCTTCGAGACACTCCCTACCAACTTGCCATAAAATGGCGCTTTCAATGTATTGATGAAAAGAACCGCTATTTCAGTTTTGGTTAAAGGTGGTTCTACTTGTGCCGAAATATCCCTCCATCTCTGCGCGTACTGCCTAAAAGTTTCTGTCGACTTCATTTTCATCGTCTACAGAGTCAACCGATCAGGCACCATGTCAGACACGTGCTTGTACTGTTCACAGAATGCAAACGCTAAGTCTTTCCATGATCGAATCCTTCCTCTGCTAAGTTGATTATACCATCGAAGAGCCGATCTGACTAAGTTGTCTTGGAAACAGTGTATTACCAATTTTTCCTCATTCACATAACCAGCCATCTTTCGGCAGAACATGATAAGATGCCTTTTTGGACAACTCGTTCCATCATATTTTTCAAAGTCTGGCACTTTAAACTTCGGAGGCAGAACCAGATCGGGTACCAAACTGAGCTCTTTGGCACTCAATGCAGAGAAGATTTCAGTACCTTCTATTGCCCTGAGCCTTTCTTCCAAACTCTTATACTTATCATGATCGTTTATCTTCAATTTGGCTATTTCCATTGGCTCCTCTAAATCTGGAACAAGAGGATTGGAAGGAGTAGCTCCGAGATTTGACACAAATATACCCTGCCCCAGGTGAGCAAGTGGTGCAGGTCGTTGCTCTAAGCCTGCGGATTCCCCTTGAGTGTACCCACTTTGTGTTGCATGGGCGTGCGGTGGAGTGAATCTTGGGGGATAGAGCAGATCCTGATTTGTTCTTGATTGGGGTCCTATGATTTCAGGACTTTGCAAGGGTCCTTTCTCTTTAACCAAAGCTGACATCATCTCTATCATTTTGGCCATTTGATCTTGTCATTCAAGTGATTCCTCTCGAGATCTCACCATTAGATCTCTCTTTTCTTGCTTTGACTTGGCCAGTTGCTCTTGTAATTCCCTTTGGACTCTCTCCATCCTTTCGATCCTTTCATTAAATTCAGCCTCCATTACACTAGCTTGTCGGCGCGTCCTATATGAGTGACGTGATTCCAGTATTACAACATCAAATTATACGATTTTAATCTTAGTGAATGATTATGGGATATGCACATACAATGAACGGTTGAATGAACGAATATCAAATAAATGTTAGTCATGAATGATTATGCAAGAATTTGGTGTTGATTTCAAGATAGCCCCTACTTAGGCATTTTATTAATAAAAAAAGTCTATTAAAAAACGTTTCGGTCACTTGTGTAATTGACTCCTCCATTAGAAACTCGTTTTTGGCAACCAATCTCTAGTCAATACCTTCTTAATATGATGCCTATAATGCATGATGAAAAATAAAACAATGACAACCAACCTTGGTTAGTAATCACAATAAATATGAACAGAGAAAAACTATGAAAAACCTAACAAATTAAGCTTCCCGGTCCCACAGACCTGATTCCTCTACTTATAAGTGTAATTGTAAAAGATAAGAGGCATTTCTCCGGTGTACTTATTTCGTTGACTAGTAAACGGACAAATGTTAGGCATGGCTCTAGTTAGGTGGCCCGTACGGTTCACTATATGAGGTTTTGGTTCTAGAGGGTATTCGAATTGTCTGTACTATCATCCACTAAGATTATTACAGAGCCTCGGTCATGGCCCATCACAGGCTTACGGGATCAATTTGAGGGATTACATTTACTTATGCCTATGCGGAGGGACAAGTTAACTCACGAAAGCATAAGTCATATGTAACCTGAAAGTATTCACTAGCCTGTGCGGAGGGACGAGTTAACTCACGAAGGCATAGCGTTTACTTTCACTTAAATGGACGGAGCCTGGGTACTGAGCTCATGTTATGCAAAAATGCACGTGCACGGTGTGTGGGGAGAAACTCACAAACCTTTCGTTTTATTTAAAACTACGAAACTAAAGTCGTACAAACTTGGAGCTTAAAAACAAAACAGTAAAGCAAATTAGCAAAATACTTACAACAGATGCAAATGCATGATTTTTTTCAAAAAAAAAAAATTTCAGGATCACGGCTAAATATCAAATTGAACAAGGAATTTTGAAAATTTTGACAACGCACATTCATTTCTAGACTCGACTCTCAAAAACTTGTCCCCAGTGGAGTCGCCAGCTGTAACGACGTAAAATTTGCTTCGATCGCTAATTATGGTGATTTATTAAAAAATTGAAGAAAACCGAATTTCGATTTTATTAAAAGGGGGAGTCGCCACCGATCTCTTTTCTAGGTGTGATCGGATACCTATAAAATCTACATTTTTAAAGAAAGAAAACCGGGTTTGGGTCTACGTTTAAAATCCAGAAAAATAGGGCTCGGGAGTCAGTTACGCACAAGGAAGGTATTAGCACCCTCGTGATGCCCAAAATTGGTATCTTATTAAACATGTGTTGTCTTAATTTTCAAAAATGCGAGTTCAATTTAAAATTTAATCGTGATCCAATCAAAATACGAAAATCTTTAAAAATTTAGTTCTTGAGGAGGATGTTCTGTTTTTTAACACGAGCCGACAATATTCACCCAACATAGCGATGAAATTGACGACTTAATGTTAAACCAGTACATTGCCTTATTTATTGAAAGTAATTTTAAAACATGAATGAAAATACGAAAAAATAACACGAAAACTAACATCGGTATTGAAATAAGATGTAATCTAACATACTAAATCCAAACAGGCAAATGACAATAAAGACTTAAGAATTTACAAGGTAGACAATAGATAAAAATAATAACAATGTATATGTAATAATAATAGTTATAAAACAATAATAATGCACATGGTATTAAATATGATAATAATAATAATAATGCAAATACGAAATAGTAATGAACCTATATATATAAAACATATAATACTAGAATAAAAAGAGAATATATGTACCGTATATAATGATATAAAAATAACTGATAATAACGATATATAAATATATGTACATATACATATTAAAATATATACGTAACAATAGGAATAAAAAAGGATATACCTAATATAAAAAAAATATGTACATGATATAGTATTAAAAATGTAACTAATAGTATGAAAAATACATGCATAATATAAAAAAAAATAAAAAAATAATATCTATAATATATACGTGATACATAAAAACATAATGCTAAAAAAAAGATATATATACATTAGGAAAATAATAGTATTAAAAACAACTTATAATAATACAAATAAATATATATATATATATATATATATACACGCATGTAGACTATATACATATAAAGATGATAACAATGAAGGAAATTTATTACTAATGTTGTACGAAAACAAATATATATATATATATATATATATATTAAACTATTAATTGAAACTAAAACTGAAACTAACAAGGTTAATAATAATAATAATAATAATAATAATAATAATAATAATAATAATAATAATACAAGATAACGGTATTAAAATAAAAAATGAAAAAAGGATGAAAATTGAAACAAAAACGAACTTTGGGACAAATCTGAAAATAAAGGGAAGCTAATGGATTTATTTGTGTGCGCGGGCTTAATGGAAGGGCTGAAAGCGTAATAAGCCCTCCCATCCGAAATGCGCGGTACAATGGAGGACCTGAATGAAACAAAGATGGAAATAAAGGGCAAAATTTAAAAGAACAAAAGAGAGAAATGGACCTAAATAAAATAACACGAAATGGGGAAGGACTAAGGGCAAAATAGCCGGATTAAACCAGGAACACGCGGATCTCACGTTTCCTGGATCGGGTCACTCACGGGCAACACGATACGGCGCCGTTTCACAGCATATAAAACCAAAAAAAACCCTAAGCTGAACACACGGTAGTTCTAAAAAATGAATGAACGGCGCTCTTCTCCTCCCTTCACCTGAAGTCCATCCCATCTCCGATTGTCGCGAAGAGGATGAGGCTTCGACAACCACCGTGGTAAGTCCCTCTCTTTCTCCCTTTTATTTCTTTATTTTTTCGTACGAGAACATAAAAAGGAAAAAAGAAAATTAAAGAACAACCGAAGGCCAATCGAATCAGAAGAACCGATTTCTCCTTGAAAATACCTTCTTTTTTGTTTTTCTATTCAATATACGGACAGATTCTGGGTTTACAATCTTCTCTTTTTTAATGTCCAAAATCCCCCCTTTCACAATGGTTCCTTTTTGGTTTTTATAGCCGATTGAAAATAGTAAAAACGAATACAAAGTCTTTTCTATTTTTCTTTTCTTTACTATTTTGCTTGTTGATTTCTGCTTTGGTTGCTGTTATTTGCCTTGTTTCTGCTTTCATTTGTTTTTCTTCTGTTTCCGTTCTTGTGTTCCGTTTGCAGGCCCAACGTGGAGTCAACGAGCGAGAAGGTGGCCATTTCGGTGCAACATTGATGGAGGAGGCAGAGCCTCGAGCGCCATGTACGCTGGTGGAGGCATGTGGGGAGTACGGCGCGAAAGGGAGGCTCCGAAACCCTAGGGTTCGGGGTTGGCTTGGCATGTGGGCTCCTTTTGGGCCTTTAATGTTTGGGTCAGGTGGAGCTGTTGGGTTTAGCTTAGGCATTTTGGACCGATTGGACTTGTAATGTGGGTTTGGGTTGAATTGGGTTTCGTTTTCAGAGGGTTTGTAATTGGGTCTATTGTTTAGGTCGGTTTAATTTGGATTTTAATTTGTAATTGGACTTGGACATTTGGATAATAATTTATTTTGGTTTTTTTATTTGGTTTAGATTTGGGTTTTGGGTTATATGTGTATGGGGTGCATTGGGTAAAATGTATAAGGGCCAAAATTGGCCTACAATAGAAGAATTTACATGGTAATATCATCATGTTATAATAATTATAATAACAATTAATATGTTATATGTCCTTAAACATGTATCTATACTATTTTATATAATATAATATGTACTATTACAAAATAAAATCATATAATAATATTCATTTTAATTATATAAATATTAATTAGCTTTTCTTTTATTAAAAAATTTAACTAATTTAATTGATCAAATACTAAAAGGGATAATTGCAAATTTAGAAATTCTAATGACTCTATCTTATTGTTTAATTAAGTTTACGAATATAAAAGAATAAGATTTAAAAGAAACTACATGAGATTTAAGAGAATAATATGTTAATGAGATATATTTTTTTGATAATTCTTATAAACATATTTAATTTTATTATTAATTATTATATTTAATTTTATTATTAGTTGTTTTATTTTATTTTAGAAATCATTTTATTGATATCTATACATTATTTATTAGTTTATGGAAATTTTAATTAAAATTGAGGATTAATTTTGATGGTTAAAGCATAATTTTAATTGTCAAGGGTCATGTGTTCAAATCTTGTAAGAAGCACAATTTCATATATTTTTGTAACTAATGTGAAGTTGGATATCTGAATGTGAAGTTGGATTGCGTTCTTATTTTGGTAATTTAAATTTAAAAATGTTCAATTTAGGCATTAATATTTGAATTTGTTCCTATTTTGATCACCTACCATTAAATTGATAACGGAAAACTTTTTTCTAACTAGTATTAGTCTTCAGTACATACATATTCTATCATTTTTTTCCTAATTCTAATTAATTCAACAAATTTAGCATTTCACATTTACAAATTCTATTAATTTGATCCTCAAACTTCTTAACCAAAAGTTTCAATTTTTAAAATAGAAGCATTCCACATTAGAAATTTGTAAACCCCCCCCCAAAAAAAAACTCTGTAATAAAACAAATGGTAAGAGGCTCTATATTGGTATCAAAGTAACCCAGTAAATTTTTTTTCTAATTTACAATACTCAAACTTAAAAATTTAGATATTAAATTTTTAATCAGTTAACCAATAAGTATATGATTTGTGAGCAATGCAAGGAACATCCCAAAAAAACAAAGACACCCTTTTTATATTTGTGCAATAAAATGTTCTCGTGCAATGAAAAAGGCTAAATGTGTGTAGCAATTATAATATATTAATCATTTTTTTAATTTATAGATGTAAGCTTTTAAGTTTTTTTTTTTAAGGATAAACGACACTTGTAGTCATCCAACTCTTAATAAATCAAAAATAATTTAATTTTTTTAAGTAGCATACTTGAATTTAAATTTAAAATATATAAATAAAATATTTTCAAAATAGATTAATAAAAATTAAAATTAAAAAAATTAGAAACACTTTTAACAAAAATGTTTATTTCAAATAGATTTCATAAATAGAAATATTAATAGATTTTATAAACATTTTTCATATATGTTTAGTCTAGTAATTTATATATACCATATACATATCATAATGATTTAAGACATTAATTTTATCAAATAAGATATTGAATCACAAAATATTTAAAATGATTTAAACTTAACTATAATATCAATTATAAAATTTATACAAAATCATCATAAAATATATTTTAATTGATATATACAATCAAATTCATGCATCAATGAATTGATATATCCAACTATTAGGATAAACTACAGGGGATAGATGAGGTATCAAATTTTTTTTTTTCTATTTTGGATTTTACAAAATTATAAATGTTGAAGGACTATATTTTAAAAGTTGAAAGCTCTGGTTAGGAAGTTTGAGAATTAATTGATAGAATTTGTAAACATGAAGGGTTAAATTTATTGAATTATTTAGAATTAGGATTAAAATGATGGAATATGTAAGTATTTAGGATCAAATATGTTATTATACCAGTTAGAAAAAAAGCTTTTCGTTATTAATTTAACACCAGATGACCAAAATAGAAATGAATTCAAATGTTAGTACCTAAATTGAAAATTTTTAAAGTTGGGTGACCAAAATAGGAATGCGGGCATAGTTAGTGACCATTGTTATAGTTTACCCAAACTTTAAACTAATATTAATACATTTTTAGTTGTTCACTGAATAGCAAAAAAATTATTGAAAATAGCAATACACCATGATGGCAACTAGAGTTGGAAAAATAGGCTTGAGCTTGAAAGACCGCCCATGTCAATCCGAGTTCGAGAAAGCTCGAGCTTGAGAAAATTCAAGTTGGGAAAATCTCGAGCCCAAGAAAATCTAAGCTCGATAAAGGCCAAGCATGTAACAGATCCAAGCCCAAGATGAATTTGGGCCAAAGCCCAAATTTATAATTGAACCATAATGGACATTAATAATTGTTATAATTTTATGATATTACTTTTTGAATGTAACCAATGTGGCCGGTATCACTTTAGAGTGTGTAGGTTGAAAGATGGATCCTGCTTTAGTTGTGGATTTCCCTAACATTTCAAGAAAGATTGCCCGAATTGAATTGAGCAAACAAAAATTAGAATGCAAAACTTGTTATTACTACTATTAAAGGTAGACGACCAGGCAATGGTGGTACTGTGGGAGTCAGTAAAAGTTGGACCAAGGATTCAATGGTTCAATCTAAAGCTCGAGCTCCTATTAAAGCTTATGCGATTCGTACATATGAGGAGGCCTCAGCTCCTGATGTTATTACTGGTACCTTTTCTTTCTTTGATTTTACTGTGTATGCATTAATTGACCCTCGACCGACACATTCATATATATGTACTACGTTAGTAACTGAAAGGAATTTACCAGTTGAGTCAATTGAGTATATCATTAAAGTAACAAATTGTAACATCCCAAACCCGGCCCAAACGCTATGGTCGAATCCAACGTGTCACATTGAAGTATTTTTGCGAAAACCTTGTTTTCATTGAAAACCCTTCTTAAGAAAAAGTTAAGTAAAATCCTTATTTTTATTTCTTTTCAAAACGAGGTGTATTTAAAAGCTAAATGTAACACCCCAAACCCGGCCCAGACGATATGGCCGAATCTGGCGATGTCACATTGAAGAGAATGATTGTTTTCAAAATGATTTTATGAAATTGAGAACATGTTTGATAAAAAGTTTACTTGGTTAAAATTTAAGTCGAGATTTAGAAATTCAAGTTCTAGTTAAGCCCAAAAGGAAAGCCCATGTTTAAATAAAAATGCCTAAATAATAAAGTTATTTTAAAACCCATATTTAATTTAAGAAATTTATCTAAGTAAAAAAAAACTAGGTAGTCAAAACATTAATAACCCTAAATACAATCACATCGGAGACACAAGGCCTTATTACATCAATGAAAATAAATTAACAAAGCTAAAGTCTTTGAAAGAAATAATTTATTTAAAATCCCTAAGTAACTTGCAGTGTGGCCATCTTCGAGTCCTCTCCCATGTCGAGCCGCCTACTGAGGGTTACCTGGAACATTTAATTTAAGGGTGTGAGTTTCGCAACTCAGTATGTACGACCCTTAGCAAAAAAATCAATTCAATATACACATATCACATTAGGCCTAAGCCCTGACAATATCGGTTGTCTGGGCATTAGCCCACAATGACCTCATATCATATCATATCAGAGTCACATGTATGCAATGCTCTCACCCCGAATCTAACCCTGCATTCCACCCGTACCAACCCTACACTCCTGTGGGGATATAAATATCAACCCACCCATCCCTACACTCTAAAGGCAGCACCGGTTGCAGCACTACTCAAACGTTGCAGTGAGGCTGCTATATAATGGGCTTAAAGCCTCCGGTGGATCCACGGTCGTCAAGCGACTATGCGATCCTCATATCTTCCTCCGTCCAATTTATTCCCCCCAAATGCACCATACATTTTATGAATGCACATATAAGATTTTCCACACATTAAGTATTTAAGGGTATTTCAGTCATTTCACTACCCAGGGGTATTTCTGTAATTTCTACCCTACAAGGGTGTTTCAGTACTTCTACCCTATGAGAGTGTTTTAGTAGTTCTACTTTACAGGGCATTATAGTAATTCTACATTAGAGGGTATTTCGTAATTCTACCATAGAGGGGTATCTTCGTAATTTCCTAATGGTATGGATTTTAATTATGGATTTTGGCCCATCAACAAGTCCCCGCGGCTAATGTGAACGGACACTGTGCACTAGGTAGGATTCAAGAGAAGAGGAGGTGGGTCACTTGGACCGCTTAAGTACTAGGCTCTTCCTAGATCTAATCCTAGACATGCACACATCCATTACCACACCTTAGCCTATCAACTTGTCCACAGACATGTTTATTACTTAATTAAGTCTTATGCAATTTAAGAGTTTATCAAACTAGGCCTAAAGTCCATTAAAGCCCTAGCATGTATTTTCACAACCCCATAGGGCCACTAAGCCCAATCATGTTCATAAAGCCTATTAAGCCCGATCATGCTTATATAGCCCATTAGGCCCAATCATAATTCAATCATACAATCATACATATCAATCCATCACAAAATTTCATATCATAACTTTGCCAATTTGGGCCTACAAATTCGGTAAGCCCATTCGGGATTTTGGGATTTTGGCTTTTGCCGATTTTTGTGTGTGTAGTGTATGTACACACCTGATTGACGACCCGCACTACTCTATTCTCAGCCTCAACCTACAACCAAAACCATTTTCGAATCAATTCTACACCTTAAACTACAACTGCATCAAATCCCGAAGCCTTACCGTAACCTTACCGTATACCTTCGGCTTTTCTAGCCTTTCCTTAGCAAATATTCCCGAATATTCTTAGATCTGCATCAATACACATATACCATTAACATCAAGTGACTCGGATTCTACACGAGTCACCCCTATAACCCACATATATATTCGGCCATATATCCCAAAATCAAAACACTTACCCAAAAGCCGAAACGAGAGAATAACTTTTTGGTAGAGACTTGTAGATCCCTATTACACTTGCGATTTATGAATCCTACCCTTGTTAGAACAAGGTTAATGACAAGAATAAGATTAGATAGCCCTTCGACTTTTACCAAAACATACTAAATGATGTTTGACAAATCACTTACCGGATCTAACCTTTGATCTTGCGGCCTAGATAGCTACTGAACGATATTCGGCTTTTAAAACTTGATTAAGAGAAGATAATAGCAACTGATTTTTGATGGAGGAGAACAAAGAGAAATTGGCTATTTGATGTGGCTATTTCGGCATTCAAGAGGTTAAGAATGGATTCGACTTTTTAGAAAAAAAGACTACCACGCTAATAAAAATTTTAGGAAAAAGATGGTGGGTTATTCGACAATTTAAGAATGAGAGGGAGAAGAGAATTCGGCAATGGAATGAACAAGAAAAGGGTTTTCTAAATGATAACCTCAATAGCAGAATTGCCTGAAGAATTCGGCACTACTCCCCCTACCCCCTTTTAAAGCTGATTCCATGCCTCTAAAGTCCCATTCGGTTCCACTTCATCCAACTTCTGATCACATCCTATTATTTCTCCTTATTATCCACCTAAATTCTCTCTTTAATATCCATCCAAAAGAGTTTTAAGTCATCACCACTACTTGCACAGCATAAGTGCAAAAATAATACTCCTAATGCCAAAGCCATTCCTTGAGCCTTGGACCTCCCTACTCCCCACATGGCGTCACCCTTTACTCCACAAGGTGGCGCTACCTTGCCACTAGGCCACAGGCCCATTTGTGTCCTTTTTTCCCCTTAATTTGCTTAAAAGACCCAATTCTTCTAGGCCCAAAATTTGGGGCGTTACACTATTTCTTGTTATAAATTATAAATTACTTGGAAAATATTTGCTACGGAAGCTTAATTTAAAAAAACAACAACAATAAATTTCAGATAATCTTGAAAAATAGATGAAGCAACTAAATCCATGTTTTGTTTCTAAGTATAAAACATAATAACAATAATGAAACAAAAACCAAAGATAAGGCCTTCTTACAATCCAAACTAAAATAATTTCAAAATACTATGAATTCTAAAGAAAATCCAAATAATAATATCTTGCTAGCTGGCCACCTCTAAGTCTCCCCATCAGTCGAACCGCCTACTGAGGGTCACTTGAAAATATTAAAGGAGGGAGTGAGTTTCGAAACTCAGTGTGTACAACCCTCAACAAACAATAACATACAAGCAATCGATTGGGCTTAAGCCCTTATCACAGTATCATCATCATAATCGTATCACATATGCAATGCAGTAAAAACCCTCCCCAATAAAACCATCCGCTACACAACATTTCCCTTCCACCCTTATACACTTGTGGGGATTTCTAAATCGACCCACCCATCTGCTACACAGCAGTGGTAATCCAGTGGCGGTACTACTCAACGTTGCAGCAAAGCTGCTAATCATATATTGGACTTAAAAAGCCAATGGTAGATCCACGATCGTCAAACAACCATGCGATCCTTAAATTCTTCCTCCGTACCATAATTCCCACCCATATGCAACCTAAACAGAATATCATATGAATGCAGCAATCATACATGTAACATAAATCCTACATTTAACACATAGGGGTATTTTAGTCATTTCACAAATCAAGGGTATTTTGGTAATTTTACACTATAGGGGCATTTCAGTAATTCTACCCTATAGGGGTATTACAGCAATTCTACCCTAAAAGGGTATTTCAGTAATTTCTTAGCAGCATAGGTTTTAAATTACGAACTTCAGCCCGTCAACAAGTCCTCATTGGCCAAAGTGAATAGACACTATGCACCAGGTAGGATTCTAGAGAAGAGGAGGTGGGTCATTAAGACCGCTTAAGTACCAAGCTCTCCTTAGATCCAATCCTAGACATGCATATACCTATTGCCACACTCTAACCTTATGACTTGTCCACAGACGAATTTGATAGATTAAATAAGTTTTATGCTGCTTAAGAATTTATTAAAAACTAGGCCTACAAGTGCATGACAAAACCCTAGCAAGTTTACAGGCTTTCATACATTCATATAGCCCATCAGGCCCAATCACATTGTACAGCTCATTAGGCTCAATCACACTTATATGACCCATCAGGCCCGAATCCATTCCAAACCATTTATCAAACTTAATCAGTTCATTACATATTACCAAATTATCAACTTTTGCTAATTTGGATTCACAGCCCGACGGGCCCATTTGGCCCATTTTGGCCCAGTTGGCCAAAACGTGGGCCAAGTCCATGAGATCTCTCATGGGGCCTCTGCTAACGTATTGATTACCCTCGTTTGAGTGTTCGCGCACTCGCGAGACTACCGTAGCCAAACTTTTGGCTTTTTGACATTTCAAGATTACCGATCTAACATGTGTGTGTAGTGTATGTACACACCTTATTACGAAGAGCACCAAATATTCATCATCGTCAGAACATATATTCAAACATCGCACTTTATTAGTCACTACCCATTAATTTAAAATAAAACCACTACGCTTACTTACTGAAGGATAAACTAAACTTGCCTTGATCTACTGCGATTTGCCTATTTAATTCGTGGTCGGTTGTAGCCCCTCTTCCGCATCCAGGCAGAAAGTCCCAAACTGCTGACACCTTAGACACTTAAACGTGGGAATAGTAGTTACGTGTTCAAATCTCGTAGTCACATTCGCCACCTCCTTAACACTAGTATCTCCTTTTCCCATCGAGATTTGGCCTTCAGTCTTACGTACAAGATTGCTTATTGAAGATTCAACTAAAGAGAACCCAATAGAGCAAGATTGAAACCAAAAATCAGTTTGGTCAAGGTTTGAAGAGTTAATTACGACACAATAAGAATTGCGGCAAAAAGGAGGGGAGTTATTCGGCTTTTTGGGTTTTAAATTAATATGGTGAATAAGGTTTATTCGGCATAAATTAAAGAAGAACAGTAGAAGAAGGAATCGACTAACCCAAAGGGTAAACCAAAAAAGAATTGAGGAGAGAAAGAATGGAAAAAGAATCAGCTAGTAAATATAGAAAAGCCAATCGGTACTTAAAAAAATGAAGAATTTGTCATTAGCCTAGGATCCCAAACTCAGCACATATTTATAGCCTATAGCTGAATTGCCTGACCCTCAATTCCCAATTCAGCTCTATCACTTCCCCCTTTTCATCTCCTCATTTTTCTCCCTGATAACTCCCCAATCCATTTCCTAAATTTTCTCTCCTGAACACTCCCCTTAGAGTCCATCTTCATGCCACTTCCAACCTTCTAGAAGGCCAAAATTAAACTCCTAAAAATACTAAGCTAGGATCTAAAACTCAAGGCCCAATACTTCTAGGCCCAAAATTCGGGGTGTTACATAAATCCTTTAGGTTAGAGTATCATAGTTGATTTGGTTAGCAAATAGTGTCCACTAAAAATTTAGGGCTATGATTCTCCTTTTGATATGATGTTACTGCCATTTAACGAATTTGACGTTACCCTATGAATAGACTATTTAACTGTCTATGATGCTGTAGTGAATTGGCAATGGAAACAGATTGATTTAAGATTTTAGAATGATGAATTGATTTTTGTTGAATCTGCTAAGTCTGAATATATTTCGAGTATAATTTCAATGATTTTCACAGAAAAATTGATTTGAAAAGGTTGTGATGCATTTTTAGCTTTTATCCAAGATTCTAGAGTATCTGAACTAGAAGCATATCAGGTATCGACTATTTGCAATTTTACCAATATTTTTCCTTAAGAATTGTCGGGCTTACCACCAGAGCGAGAAGTTGAGTTTACTACTGAAGTAATGCCAAGCATCGTTCCAATCTCGATTATTCCATATAGAATGGCTCCAACCAAATTAAAATAATTAAAAGTTTAGTTTCAAGAATTAATTTAAAGAGATTTTTTTCAACGAAGTATATCACCTTTGGGTGCACATGTTCTGTTTACGAAAAAGAAAAATAGGTCGATGAGATTGTGTATAGATTATCGAAAATTGAACAAAGTCACAATAATGAATAAATATTTGTTCCCTCGTATTGATTACTAATTTGATTAGTTGAAAGGTGCTACAGTGTTTTCAAAGATTGATCTTAGATCTGGTTACTATCAGTTGCAAGTTAAAGATGTCGATATACTAAAAACAGTGTTCATAACCTGTTATGGACACTATGAGTTTCTAGTCATGCCATTTGGATTGACGAATGCCATGACAACATTTATAGATTTCATTTATCGAGGCTTTCAACCTCAACTCGATAGGTTCGTTGTTGTTTTTACTTATGACATTCTGATTTACTCCAGAAATGAATCTGAGCATATCCAGCATTTGAGGACCGTATTACAGACCTTGCGTGAAAAATAACTTTATGCCAAGTTTAGTAAATGCCAGTTTTGGCTTGAAGAAGTTGAATTTCTTGGTTATTTGATTTCAGCTGAAGGGGTACGAGTTGGCCCTGGCAAAATTTCTGCTATTTTTAACTAGAAACCTCCGCGAAATATTTTTGAGGTACGTAGTTTTCTAGGAATAGCCAGATATTATCAACGGCTTGTTAAGAACTTTTCGATAATAGCTTTACCTACGACAAAACTGTTACAGAAAGATGTTAGTTTTGTGTGGTTTGATAAATGTCAACAAAGTTTTGATCAGGTAAAGAGTATGTTGACAGAGACACAGTGTTGACACAACCTGAATCTGGGAAAGAAATTGTTATTTACAGTGATGCCTTCTTGAATGGTTTGAGATGTGTTTTCGTGCAAGAAGGCAAGATTATTGCATATGATTATTGACAGCTTAAAACTCACGAAAAGAATTACTTGACACACGATCTTGAGTTAGCTGCTGTTGTATTTGCATTTAAAATTTGGTGACACTATTTGTACAGTAAGAAATTTCGTGTTTATACCAATCATAAAAGTCTAAAATATTTGATGACTCAAAAAAAGTTAAATTTATGTTAATGGAGGTGGCTTGAGTTACTAAAATACTATGATTTGGTGATAGACTATCATCCAAGTAAAGCAAACATTGTTGTTGATGCTTTGAACCAGAAATCCCTTTTTGCTTTTCGGTTGATGAATGCTCAACTTAGGTTGGAGCTGTAACACCCCAAACCCAGCCTAGACGTTACGGCCAAGTCTGATGTGTCACATTAAAGTGTTTTTCGAAAACCATGTTTTCATTGAAAACCCTTCTTTAATGTTTAAAAACTCTTACCGTTAAACTTGCATAAAACCTTAGTTTGTGTTTATTTTTTTTCCAAAACGGGATTTATTGAAATGATCATCCCTTTTCAAACTTCGTTAAACCTTTGTAAAAGTTTTATGAAAGCTTATAAACCCTTGTAGTTTGCAAAAACATGTTAATTTTAAAAATAGATCAAATATCGAAAAATCAGATTTGTAACCTTTATAAAACATGTTATCTTGAAAACGGTTTAAGTATAAAATAATTTTGACCTTTTTCGTTAAGACTTAAAGTGAATGGAAGCTGGACACCAGGTAGGATTCCAGAAAAGAGGAGGTGAGTCGAATAGACTGCTTAAGTACCAAGCTCTTCTTGGATCCACTCCTAGACATGCGCACTACCATTGCCACACTTTAACTATTTGAAATATTTATCTGCAAGATCATTTAAAATTGTGGAAGCTTGGCTTGGTTATCGTGTTATTTTGAAAATAAGTAACTTTTATAAAAATCACGTCTTAAAATCATTTATTTTCAACTCGATTTAAATAATATCCTACGTAAGCTAAAACCAATTTAAATAAGTAAAGAATAAAAACCCAAAATAAAAATAATTAAAGAGGCCCTTTTTACAACCCAAAACCAGAAATAAATAAATAAATCTAAATTCAAATAGGTGACTTAATTAGAAATCCAATAGTCCAGTCCATGTGGCCACTCTGAATCCCTCCCAGCTCCAAGTCCACCAATCTAAGGCTCACCTGCAAGGATGGAAGGAAAAAAGGTGAGTTTGGAAAACTCAGTGTGCAACAAGCCACTTACAGAGCCCAAATCAATATGAGCATACTAGGCCTAAGCCCCCAAATCAGTCTCAACATATAACTGGGCCGAAGCCCTTTTCAAATATCGGTTACTAGGCCTTAGCCTTTTTCATAAATCAATTCACTGGGCCAAAGCCTTTTCTGTAAACGGTATGGCCCATAGGCTATCACATGTAAACATCAATGTGTGTATGCAAAACCCATTTGGGGAGACTACTCAACCCATCAACTGCTACTCTCCACCCGTACCAACCCAGCTCTCCATGTGGGGAATAACTCAACCCACCCAACCAAACTCTCCACTGGCAGCATAGCTGCTTTATCATATAACTGGAGGCCAAGCCTCTTTTAATAACTGGGGCAAAAGCCCTTTTCGGTAAACTGGGGCAAAGCCCTTTATCACTTCCTCCATCATATAATAACCCAACCCATGCATTTAATGAGTAAAACATGGCATATCGTATACATGTCATAGCATATCATGTGCATATCATGTGCATATCATGTCATAGCATGTAAAATAACAATATCATAATCATCATATTCAGAATTAAACCCTAGGGGTATAATAGACATTTTTCACCTAGGGCAAAATAGACATTTTCATGTTTTAAGGGTAATTACGTAATTTTATCCATTATTAGGGTTTTCCATGTTTATTCATCAATTCCAAATGTTTAAACAGCAATTTTAGCCTATTTTAGTACAATCAAGTTATGGGCCAAAAACCCCCTAATGGGCCCTATGTAGCTAGTTCAGTCGTCTAAGCCCATTTAGTCCAAATCCTACAATTAACTACTAATTTAACCAGTTTTAAGCCTATAGTCTATTAGGAAATGTCTATTGCCCATTTTTACCCATATGGGCCCGTAAGCCCATTGGGCCCAATTTCAGCCCATCGAGGCCCAACTTACCATCGTGTACAAAATTGTGCCCTTACCTGTTCTATCGATCCAATCACCGACTTTATCGTATGTATCACGTTTCAAACCATTCACAAAACCACAAGTTCGAAATGCTGAAGTTTAGGCATTTTGGCTTTTCAGCAAATATTAATCTAAGCTACTATGAGGTTCATTACACACCTGCTTGCAACGAACGATGACTATATCCGATCCAAGTCAATCCTACATTCGATTACTAAAACATTAGACCACGGATCAATGATAACTAAATTTAACATACTCTTACCATATTTGGGTATCCATGAATAAGGCCCTAAATCCTTACCTTTGCTAAAGTTGATATCCAAATCTGGATCCGAACGCTTCACTGATCCAAGCCCTTAGTCAGCAGCCTTTAACCCTTACAAGCGCAGAGTAAAATAATTGGTAACAGCCCCTTAAAGCCTTAGGCGCTATTTCGACAGCCTCCCTAAACACATAAGGATTCCAACTTTTCCAAATCCCAAAAATAAGAATAGATCACAGTCAAGTCATTCATATCACCAACTTATATCCACGGTCAAACTAGCCCAATCATCACACAAGTTAGTCATTTACCCACGGGGGGCAAACCAGTCATTTAACACCCTAGGGGCAAAACGGTAATTTTACCCCATAGGGGTGTTTCGGTAATTCTACCCTATAGGGGTATTTCGGTAAATTTACAAATCGAGGGTAAAATAGTAATTTTTACAAATCAGGGGTAAAATAGTAATTTTACAAATTAGGGGTAAAATAGTAATTTTACAAATTAGGGGTAAAATGGTAATTTTACAAATTAAGGGTAAAATGGTAATTTTACAAATTAGGGGTAAAATGGTAATTTTACAAATCATGGGTAAAATGGTAATTTTACAAATTAGGGACAAATTAAGGGTAAAATAGTAATTTTACAAATTAGGGGTAAAATGGTAATTTTACAAATCATTGGTAAAATGGTAATTTTACAAATTAGGGGTAAAATGGTAATTTTACAAATCAAGGGTATGTTCGTCATTTTACAAATCGAGGGTACTTCTGTCATTGTACAAATCAAGGGTAATTCGATAATTTTATAAATCGGGATATTTCTTGTAATTTTGCAAATCGAGGGTAATTCGGTAATTTTGTAAACCAAGGTATTTCAGTAATTTTGTAAACTAAGGGTATTTTAGTAACTTTATAAACCAAGGGTATTTTAGTAACTTTGTAAACTAAAACATTTCTAAACAGAGATAACAATGCAAATGGGCCTAGGGCCTATTGTCAGCCCAAATGGGTCCACACGCTCGTGTGGCCCTTTTAGCCTAAATCTAGCCACAGATATGCGATTCACCTAATCTAGCCCAATATTTACTATACAATCAAACAACTTATCCAATTGGGCCCGCATGCCCATTGGGCCCACATGGCCGAAGAAGCCCATCGCAGCCCGAAGTAGCCGTCCTACCGCTAGAGCAGTGAGAAATACACACTTGATAGGAGACTGAAGTTAATCCGCGCTCCAAACACTCTTAGCCGATGCCCAACCCAAACGGGCACGCCATAAAGCAAAAGGGATCAGCCAAGAAGGCTGTGCCTACTCTCCTCCTGGTTTGCTCTATTTAAAGCTAGCTCCTCACCTGCTCTCATGTTAGCTTTCCGATGTGGGATTCTCCATCAATCCCCCCAAAAATTAAAGCATTAGCAAAATAATCAACCTTTGCGTGCAACAGGATTCGAACCAAAGTCCTCTCACTAACCCTGTCAAGCCATCACCACTCGGACATAAGCTCATTTGTGTCATAAGTCCAACACATTTAACTTTAAAGCTCACCTACTTGCTTCCAGATTTATTTAAAAGAAAAACCAAAATAAATTGCAAGAGCCAAGACTTGAACCTTGGACCCTTTGCTTCCTTGTCCCCTAAGTGGCGCTACTTTGCCACTACACCACATTCCTTTTTTTGTGTCTTATTACACACATAATTCCTTACAACTCCTCTTTTCCAAGTCCTTTATTCCTTAAGTCCAAAAGTTCAAGAATTCTCCGGGTTTTTAACCAACACTTGGGCCTTCCATAGGCCCAATAACACACTCCAAACACGAATTACACATCCATATATCAAAATTTCAACATTACATCAAATATCACAAAAATCCCGGAATCCTAGAAATTAGCCCAAGACTTTTCCCCACACTGTGAATCCTTCGCAGTTCACTAAAAACCACATTAACCCATTAATAATAACCTTCCATAACAGAATTCAACACATCAATAATTTTATTTCGAACTATCTCACACCCGAACCCAGGCCCAAGGCCCAATACTTCTAGGCCCAAATTCAGGGTGTTACAGGAGCGTTATGATTCTATTTTAACTGAGTTATGGGCTAAGCCCTTGTTTCTACAGAAAATTTAGGAGTTGCAGTTTGATGATTCGAATTTTTTGGTTAAATGGAAAATAGTTGAAAATGGTCAAATAGTTGATTATAGTATTGGTTCGGATGGTAGTTTATATTTCTATAATAGGTTGTGTGTACCAAGTGATGCTAAATTGAAGCAGAACATTTTAAATCAAGCTCACAACAGTGTTTATTCGTTACACCCAGGAAGCACGAAAATGTATTGTGATTTGAAACAAATGTATTGATGGCTGGGAATGAAATGCGAGATCTCTGAGTTTGTGTCTAAATACCTTTTGTGTCAACAGGTAAAAGCCGACCATCAGGTTCCATATGGGTTGTTACAGCCTATTATGATTCTCATTTTGAAATGGTAGTGTATTACTATGGATTTCGTAACAGGATTACCGTTAACTCCGAGAAAGAAAGTGGTCATCTGGGTTATAGCTGATTGATTAACAAAGTTTGCACATTTTATACCCGTACGTACTGATTAATTACTTGATAAATTGTCATAATTGTATATTTAAAAAATAATCAAATTACACGATGTTTCATTATCAATCATTTCTAATCGTGATTCAAAGTTTACCTCTAGGTTTTGGGGTAAGTTAGATAAGGCTTTGGGTACCAAGTTGAAATTCAATACATCTTTTCATCTTCAAATGAATGGTCAGTTAGAATAGGTAATTCAGGTACTCGAAGATATGCTCCAATGTTGCATTCTTGAGTTTGAGGGTAGCTTGGAAACGTTCATTTCGTTGGTATAATTTGCTTATAAAAACAGTTACCAGTCGAGTATTAAAATGACACCATATGAAGCTTTGTATGGGCGAGAATATAGAACTCTGTTGTATTGGACTGAGTTAAGTGATAGAAAGGTTTATGGTACAAATTTGATTCACGAGACTAAAGATAAAGTCAAAATTATTTAGGATTATTTGAAAGCTGCTTCAGACCATCAGAAATCATACATTGATTTAAAAAGAAAATATATCGTTGTTGAGAAAGTATTCTCAGAAGTTTCACCTTGGAAGAAGGTTCTTCATTTTGATCAAAATGGAAAACTTAGTCCCAGGTTTATTGGCCCGTACGAAGTTGTTGAAGGAATATGTCCTGTAGCATATCATTTGGCTTTACCGGCAGAACCTAAAAAAATTCACAATTTTTTTCATGTGTCGATGCGGAGATGGTATAGATTAGATCCTTTTCATGTGATTTCTCCTGTTGAAATAGAACTCAGCCTAATATGACCTATAGTGAAAAACTGATTAAAATTCTGGCTTAGGAGGTTAAAGAACTTCAAAATAAACGAATATCTTTAGTAAAAGTTCTTTACCAGCGTCACGGTGTTGAGGAAGCCACCTAGAAACCCGAGGAGATTATGAAAATACAATACCCAAACCTCTTTTCTGGTAAGAGTTTCGAGGACAAAAATTCTTTTAGGGGGAGAGTTGTAATAACCTATTTTTAGTGGTGTCAGAAATAGTGGTTTCGGGACCACGATTCAGATCAGTTAGTTAATATTTTATTATTTATTTAATATTTATAGAATTATTTCAGTCTTGTATTAAAATTTGGTTTGAAAATTTTAGTGATTTGATAGTTAATTAAGGAAAAATGATTAAATTGTAAAAGTTGAAAAAGTTACACGCTATTAGTTTATAAGTGTTAAATGGATTAAGAAAAAAACATGAGTTGGAGGCCTTAAAAGGTAATTAAACCTTATTCCCCTATAGTGGGCGGTTGTGAGTGGAGAAATAATAATGTATATGCTATTTTTTATATTAAAATGTTAAATAAATTATAATAAAACAAAAGAAAAAAACATTGTCATTTTTCTCCATATTCCTCACTAAATCAAGCTTTAATTCTCTTGAAAGGTATGTGTTTCGGGTCTATTTTTAATGATTTTTATGTTTTTAACATTGTTGTAGCTTAATTTATTTAACACGAGGATTAATTCGTAAAACCGTTAAATGTTTAGAAATATGTCATGGACGAATTTGTGATATTTTTGAAGTTTGATCGTACATTATTAATCTTGATAGTTGAATAGGATTATTTTGTAAAGTAATTTTGGTTAATTTTAAACTTTAAAGACTTAATTGCTAAAATAGTAAAGTTACAAGAAATTTTTGTAAAATATGAGGAATATGGGCTGTCTAGGTACAAGGGAAATTTGGCTAGCTTGAAATTGGGTTAAATTGTGATTGAATTGAAAGCTTCGTGTTTAGGGACTAAATTGATTAGAAGTAAAATTTTAGGGTAAAAATGTAAAATTTTTTATGGGTGCCGAAACCACCAAATATAATTCCTACTAAATAACTCTGAACAGCAGTAAGAGTAGTAGTAGGGTTGAATCCACAGAGATTGGATATCGTAATCAACTTCTTTGTTCACTTATGAACAGAATATCTGTCATGTCAAACGTCGTGTCAAGAGTCATGCCCATGATGCCGAACGTACCTACAACAAGAATAAACAATTAAATCAGGGGAGTTTGTGAATGTTTAAGAAAGTAAAATAACCTAATCAGCTAAAATTAATGAGTGACTACTATTAGAAATAAATGTAAACTGGAAATAAATTTAGAATTTATAAACAGAATTGGTAAGCCTTAGCCGTAGACTCGGTAGATTCCGGTCTTAGAACCGATCCTTAAGAATTGATCTTTTCCTCCCAATGATAAGCTGGTTATAGCGATTAAGAACGTCCTAACCACCAATTCTTCCTCTCGTAGCTGGTCCTGGTACATCCTGTAAACCAACCCTTACCGATAGCTAATCGAGATACACGTGTTCCCGATTGAAGATTTCGGTAGCCTCACATTCTGAAGAACCCAACTCGAATTAACGGGCTCAACCGCGTGGGTCATTTAAACCCGATCACCTCTTTCTTGATTTATTCTCGGAGAATCGAATATAGCACGATCAACTCGTTTCTCTAACTATCAGCAAACACGACTCCAACCCAATGTGCACTTTGACTTGGAATTGAGTTTAACTTTAAGGGATGATTGGTCTATCCCGATACTTAGGAAGAAAATGAATACCGCTTGGAGGGATTTTTAGCGCGAATATGACTCTCACGATTCTCGACCGGAACAAACACCGGCCTAAAGCTAAGATGGAATTTAGTGTAGCATGAATTTAATTATGCTTATGGTTGTGGAAGGTGATGGGATTTGTATGAAAGGTGATGGAAATGGATACGGAAAAATTTTTGAAAAGAGAATTAGAACAACCTTATAAAAAGCAAGACAAAAGTATTCCAATTCCCAATTGAAGTAGGAAAAACAAGACAGATAGGATAATAGAATTCCAAAGAAAAGTAGGAGTGTAATTTGATTGATGATTTTCAAAAAAAAAAACCCTATTTATATACATGAGGTTTACTAAAAATAGCCTAACTAATTTAAAAAATTAAAATTAAAATAAAACAAAACAAAATAAAAATAAAAAAATAAAATATCTTCCTATTTTTAGCTTTTTACAAAGTCAACAAATTTTGACAACTCCTTGGCTTTCTCTATCTTTTTGAATTAGCCCCAATTTAATGTTCGTCTTCCAATTTAGCCCCTTTCACCTTGTTTTTCGACCAATTGCATCCCTGACAAGATTAGATCATAAAAGTGCTTAATTAGCAGGGTTCAGTTCAATAATAAACCAAAATAAAACACAAAATATATGCAAATTAAGATGTTTATCAAATCCCTCTACTTAGCTCATGCTTGTCCTCAAGCATGTTGTTCCTTCAAACATTAATATACATCTTATAATTTATAAAAAAAAAAATGGAGCCTCTTTTCTGCATCCTTAATAAATGTAAACAACATAGGCAAAAATAAATAAATGCTCAAGACATATAGCTTGATTAACAAGTGACATAAAATTGAAATATATGATCTTAACAATTCATTAAATTGAGTTTGAACACAATAATTTGCTAGGCATTATTTAATTACTATGCATTAGTAAAGAAAATTTAGACATGGTCAAACATTTTTACGCGAACTAGGATGACAACCTAAGCACCCTATCCCGGTTACTCAGTTCAAACAGTCTTTATTATTATACATTTTCTCTTTTTTTTTTCAGCTTTTAAAGACTCAGTTAGCGGAATGTTTATAAGTTATCGATTTTTCACTCGAACCTTTTTACGGGAGATAAGATGACAACCCAAGCACCTTATCCCGATTACTCAATTCGGTCACTTTTTCGAAACTTCACTCATAACTTGAACCTTCTTTATTTTATTTAATTATTTATTTATTTATGTACAAGCAAATATAATTTTTTCAAACAATCAATTTACGAAAAAACTAGCTACATGTATCAACTTTAAAACACAAATGTTGACCTATCTATATACTTGAACATTTATAATAAATTCACCCAATTGTCCAAATTGATTAAGTATGAGATTAAAGGCTCAATGTTAAATAAACTATCGAATGAATTCAACGTAAGATTGAACACATGCAACATAGAAACATGCAGCAAAAAAAAAATCATGCGTATTTGTCATCTATTTACCAAATCAACCTCCCTCCTCCCACTTAATTTCTGATTGTCCTCAAGCATACGTTATATGAAATGAAAATTGGCATCTCAAAAAAAAAAAGTGAAGGATACTCCCCATGTGTTTTTAAGGCTATTGTTGGTGTTGGGAGTAACGACTTTGCAGGATGTCGAGGATTGTAGAGACTTGGGTTTCCATTATTCTAAGTCGAGCTTCGATCCGGCTTAAACGTGCCTCCACGGTGAGAGGCTGATCCTCTTGCTCCCTAGAAGTGGGTTGTGGGCATTGGTGAAAAACCATATTCCCACGAGTAGTCCGTGTACCTGGAGGAACAAAATAAAATGCAGTAGGGGTGCCGGTAAGCAAACCCATAGAATCCAAACAATATTTATCTAGGCTAATAAACCATAATTTATACATATTTTTACCCCATGCTTAGCCTATTTTTGGATAAATTATTCATTGATTTGTGGAATTTGATACTCCTAAACCTTTAATTTCATGTTTTATACTCAGGTGAGCATAGGGAAGTAAAAGGAACGAGAAACGGACCAAAAACGGAGAAAATGGGCCAAAGCAAGAAAACAACACGGCCTGGAGGTCTTCACACAGGCGTGCCACACGGCCGTGCCACCTTAACAGGCTCGAACATGGCCTGGACTCGATTCACACGGGTGTGTCCCTATCGTGATGAAGTTTAATTTCACACAGAAAAGGCTACTTAAGGGTTAAGAAATACATTACAAACTCTATCTAAAGACCCTAAGAGGCCACCACAAAGGGAGGACAGTACGGTAGAGTACGTGAACAGTCTCCCCGTCAAGACGGAGAGCTAAAGGTAGGGAATTACTCGAAGGAAAGCCGATTGATTCATCTCAAAGCCAAGTTCTTCATCAAGATAGAGGATTTCCCTTCAATCCTTTCAGGAGTTTTGAGTTTTCTTATGTTTTGTTATTTTCTTTATTCTAAGATGTTTTCTTTTATAAATATGAACTAAATCCCTAAATACCTAAGAGGATGAAACCTAAGACGAATCTTGTTATTGTTATCTGAACTATATGATAAATATTTGACTTGTTCTTAATTGTGTATTTAATTCTTGAATTGATATTTCTGAGATATTAATTTAAGTCGAATGTGCTTATGTAGAGGAGTAAAAGTCCCTCTATAGGAGTAGATCCAATACAATTAAGCGTAGTTGATCGCAATCATAGATATAGGATGATGAAAATCTGCCGGATTAGAGTCAAATCTAATATAGGGATCCATAGATCGAGTTAATGCAAGACTGGAGTTTTTAATTAGAAAGAGATTTCAATTAATCAACCTAGGATTAATTGTTCTTATCCTCGACGGAGGTATTAACATTCTTAGTTTTCCCTAGGTCGTCTAGTTCAGAGTTAGATGACAAGTAAAGTCTAGGTGTATTCTTCCTTAGGTATTGTCTCAATCATTCAGTTTTCCCTAAAGCACTTTCCCAAATTTACTCTTTGTCACATTCTTAGTTTAGTTTAGATTAGTTAGTTTACAACCAAATCCCTCTTTATTTTTAGGCTAGATAATAGGAATAAAGTCATTATGTGACAACCCTAAATTGACCCTAGTCGGAATGTGGTTTCGGGACCACAAAACCGAGGCACAAAAATAATTTAATATTTATTTTGATGCCTATTATATGTGTTAAAATCATGTGTGACACTTTGGTGTTTCAATTTAGAGTTATAAGTGTGAATTTAACTAAAAAGGGCTTAGTTGAAAACTTTGGAAGTATGTTAGTTAAATGTGTTATGACTAAATAATAGCATAGTTCAAAAACATGGATTTGCATGTCAATTTGCCCACTTTTATGATAGTGGATGGTAATGATGCCTTGTTTTGGCATTTTGTGCCTTGTATTTTTGCTAAAAAGAATTTTATATTAATAATAAATATTATGTGTATAGATAAAAGTTAATTTAATATTATGAAAGTGGAGGAAAAACCTAGGTGAAGCCATTTTCTTCTTCTTTTGCCGTGAATTGAGAAAGAAAATAGAACTCATGAGCTTGGGGGCATTCGGCTAATTGAGACTCAAATTAAGGTAAGATTTATGAAATTTTTCTTTGAATGTTGTAAATTTTGGTTGGTTTTGAAGCTTGCAACAAGACCCGTGTGCTAGATTTTTATGATTTAAGTCCATGAAGCTTTCGGTTATGCTAAGGAAATTGAGGAATGAATTGTTTTCTTTGTGAATGAATGAGCATAGGAGAATCGATTTTCATGGTAGTAGGAGCTCATTGCCGAATGTACATGGGGAAATTATATGTGTTTGAGTTTGGTGAATATATGAAGAGAAGTTTCGATTGTGGCTTGTTGATATTAGAAATTTTTGTGAATTTGAGATGAAATGCAAGTTTTTATGAAAGCCTAATTGTAAATTCTTGAGATTTTGGCTTAAGGAGTATTCGGCCATGGTTGTTTTGGCTAAATGGTCTAGATATTGATATTATGTAATGAATGGTGACCTTAGATGAAATTGAGCTAGTTAAATTTTATGAATGGTTATTCGGTTGGAATTATTAAGTATTGAAATTCGGCTAAGTGAGTAAGTGTAAGCTTAATGAAATGAAAATTTTATGTATGCATTTATAGATGTATACAATCGGCCAACTTGGACCTTTTTGATGTGAAAATGATGGTTAACCATGCTTAGGACCAAGAATGTATTCGATTAAGAATATTAATAAGTATTTAAGTGAACATGTTTGATTGATGCTTGTTAAGATGATTGATATGTGAGTATTCGGTCTTAAGGGTGTGTACAAAGGAAAATGATTGAATTTTAAAGTTTATTAAGGTTTGTTAATGAAATAATGCTAAGACCTAAAGTTTTATAAAGTAAATAAGAATGTGAATTATGCCATATGTGTAGGTACATGCATTCGGCCAAGAAAGATTATATTAAAATGTTCTTTTTTTTTTTTTATGTGTTTGAGTAGTTAAGGCCGAATGGGTTATAGTCTAGTCATAGATGGAATTTTATGCATATGAGTGTGTATGTACTTGTGTGTGCTGTATTAGTGGTTAATAACAATTGGTAATGGGGTAAATGTTAATTAATTTAACATTCAGCCTTAGCTATATGTCATGAAACTTACAATGTAATTTGAGAAGTAAATAGAAGTATATGTTATTAAGGAATGCATTCTATATGCATGTATATGTGCGGTTGTGCATAAATTTGGATAAATGGTGATTTGGTGACATAGTTTGGGTTGTATTTTAAAAATAGTTGAGATAAGGATTGTCAATTGTGTCTA
This sequence comes from Gossypium stocksii, assembly GCA_020496765.1. Taxonomy (NCBI): domain Eukaryota; kingdom Viridiplantae; phylum Streptophyta; class Magnoliopsida; order Malvales; family Malvaceae; genus Gossypium; species Gossypium stocksii. The sequence continues at coordinate 98,272,762 of CM035628.1, read as the reverse complement.
TTGAGCATTCGGCCATTGAGGAGCAATGTGAAGCTTTGAAAAATTTGAAAAGCTTAAATTACATGCTTGTATGCACTTCAATGTGATGGTTATCCTAAGGTTGATAATTTGACAAAGTGAAGGTCTTAGTATAAATCAATTTTATATGTGTTATTCTGCATAGCCGAATGTGTGCTTATGATAAGGGAAGTATATGTGTTTCTTATTTTGTTTGTAAGTGAAATGATCAAGTGAGATTTTTGAATAAGGATTAATGAAATTAAATTATTTAATGAAGCTCAAGAGCTTAAGGAGCCAAATTCGGATAAGGGGGAAAAACTAAACTAACTAAATAGCCGATCCGCAGTCGTCGACAAAATTCGAGGTAAGTTTTAAGTGATTAAACGTTGAGTAAATTCAATCATAATAGAACATATTGAGTTGATTTAATAAGATATGATGTGGCCATGATATGTTCTAAACTCAAATGGTAAGTTGTTAAATGTTTGAACTTGGAAATTTAAGTGCAATTTGAAATAATCTGCTTAAGACAGCAGCAGTAACGTGATTTTAAAATATCACCATAAATTTATGGAGTTGAATTAGAGGCTGAATAAAATATAAAATTAAAGCTTAATGAGTCTAGTTTCTTATAAAAGAAACCGTGTAAGCAAAGGAATTTCCGATAATGAGATATTTAAAGTTGTACTAGACAGTGTCAGAATGACTCTGAAATCCTCTGTTCTGTCTTTAGAAAATCATTATAAATTGTACAAAAATTGTTAGAAGACAAAATTTATATGCTTAGACTCCTTAATGAGTCTAGTTTCAAATGAAATAAACAAGTACATATTTCAAATTTTGTACAAGGAGAAATTTGATTCGTGGTGAAGAGTGGTTAGAATAGTCAAATAGTGAAACAGGGGAAACTTTAAGAAAAATCTGGTATTGATTGGCCAAACCAAAAATTCTGAAAATTTTATGGATAAAAGATATATGAGTCTATTTCCATGGAAAATTAACGGCACTTCATTTTGAGTTTCATAGCTCCATTTACGAATAATTTAATGACTGTTGCTCAGGAAAAACAGCTTGTGCTGAATTTGTGATTATGTTGTAAATCTTGATAAAGCTATTTGAGTTGCTTATAAGCTATTGATTAAATATTGGTAATCAAAGTACCAAATCCGTATTAAAGTGAAGCTATAAGCCGTAAATGACTAGTATACCTAGTCAATTTTGTTATGATGAAATTGATGTACAAGATATGTATGTGTGGTGAGGCCAAAATGGCTAACATCAAATGTGTGTAAGTCATCTTAATGACCTTTATGAAAATGTGTGCTATCTTTATTTGTATAGTAAGGCCGAATGGCCAATGTGATGAATGTGAAAGTGTATATATATGTGATAAGGCCGAATGGCCAATGTGACGAATGTGAAAGTGTATATATATGTGATAAGGCCGAATGGCCAAGGTGATGAATGTGAAAGTGTATATATGTGATAAGGCCGAATGGCCAATGTGACGAATGTGAAAGTGTATATATATGTGATAAGGCCGAATGGCCAATGTGATGAATGTGAAAGTGTATATATGTGATAAGGCCGAATGGCCAATGTGATGAATGTGAAAGTGTATATATATATGATAAGGCCGAATGGCCAATGTGACGAATGTGAAAGTGTATATATATGTGATAAGGCCGAATGGCCAAGGTGATGAATGTGAAAGTGTATATATATGTGATAAGGCCGAATGGCCAATGTGACGAATGTGAAAGTGTATATATGTGATAAGGCCGAATGGCCAATGTGATGAATGTGAAAGTGTATAAATGTGATAAGTCCCGAAGGGCATTTGTGCTAGTACTATATCCGGGTTATGATCCCGCAGGCTTTATGCGAGAATATTATTCTGAATTAATGTCCGAAGGCTTCGTGCTCGTACTATATCCGGGTTTTAAAGACCCGAAGGCTAAATGCTGGGATTCAAGTAAGACTTTGATATTGAGTATCCGCGGTAAGTTACCTTCAAATAAGTATTATGTATTTAAGGCATTTAGGTACGTATTACTTACTCGTCGATGGATTGATTTCGAAGTGAATTATTAGTATCAAAGAGGTATGTAAATGTGATCAATATTATAACTCCAAATATGAGAATGATCTAATTGGTAATGGTATGCTTGTGTAATAAAGTATGTGATGAAATATTCTTATGTATTAGTGCATATTTTGCCCAAAGGCCTTATGATTTGAGTATGGGTTGGGTTCAGCTAGATGTGCCAGTACAAGGTAAGGATTATATTCTGTAATACGTATATGTGATAAGGAATATGTTTGGTTCTTTAGGTGCCTACGGTTATTTAGTACTTGTCATGTTGAAATACTTGAAAATATGGATGTGATTATGAACAAGTGGAAAGGATTATTGAAAGCTGTAAATTGGTGAAGAATGTGCTTACCATGTGAATCCATCTTCAGTTGATGAAGAATGTGCTTTGGAAATATTCGACCATCTAGGTCTTTATTATTCGAAAGTATATATGTGATAGCTAAGTGATGCGTTTATTGATATTATGGTTCGAGATGAAGCTTTAGATTAACTTCATCGAACAGTTGAAATGAATGACCAATGATATTGAATGAAAACACTTTGTGACTTAAAACTCAAGGCTAAAGAAAAGTGAATTAAATTATGTGAAATTTTGGCTAGGTATATTGGGTCAAATGAGATTTTACCTAGACTAAGTATATGTGAAAAACGTCATTGATTCAACAAAATTATTGTTTTGCTTAAAACTTACTAAGCTTACGAAAGCTTACTCTGTTCGTTCATGTTTTTGGTCTGTAGGTTGTGGATTCTGACTACCAGCTCGGGGATCATCAGCACTTCGTCACACTATCTACCATTACGGTAGCCATGAGATTGGATTATCTTATGTCATGTATAGAATAGACTAGTAGCGAAAGAATAATTTGGTTAATGTATATAAGCCATGTGAAAATGGCATCTTTTGAATGTTTACTTATAGAAGTTTACATTTTATCCCTGGCTGTGTTTAGTGTTTATCCAAATGAATGATCTTAAAAAAAAAAGTTTTACCATTATGTCATGAGTTACAAGTCCGATAATGCCCCTTACCTATTCCGGCGACGATTACGGGATAGGGGTGTTACACATTACTAGTACTTTTAGTTCCTTAGATTCGATATTCCGATCTTGCCACTAACTATACTACTATTCGATAGGTGCGCTTGCCTTTTATCGTGATAATAGTTAGTTTTTAGGTACGATCAATTTTATTACTTCATCAGATCACGATCAAGTTTTTGGCACCGTTGCCAGGGAACTAAGATATTAGAAACACTCAATTTCTATTACTTTAGCCATTACTACTTTTATTTATTTTCAGATTTTATATTAGTTTTTATTTACTAAAATTTTCTTTTTCCTTCCAGGTATCTCTAGTTTATGACTAGAAGAAACTCAGGGGGACCTCTACTATTTGATAGTGATTTAGAAGCTACAGTTCACAGAAATCGAAGGGAGATAAGAAGAAGCTTACAGTATCCAGAACAAGGACAAGAAGAAGAGCCTGAACCTACTGAAGAGATGGAGGCAAATCAGGATAATCAGCTACCTCCTGTAGTAGCTGCAAATCCTATTGAGCAAAATCCTACTCCGCATACTATGTATGATTATGCTAAAGCTAATTTATCTGGTACTGAATCTAGTATTGTTAGGCCTACTATTGCTGCAAATAATTTTGAACTAAAACCTAACACTATTCAAATGATACAGCAGTTTGTTCAGTTTGATGGTTTGCAGGATGAGGATCCTAACTCACATCTAGCCAATTTTTTGGAATTCAGTGACACATTCAAAATAAATGGCGTTTCTGATGATGCCATTCGTCTTCGGCTATTCCCTTTTCCTTGAGAAAGAAAGCCAAATAATGGTTGAACTCTCTACCACGAGGATCTATCACTACATGGGAACAAATGACTGAAAAGTTTTTACTTAAGTATTTTCTGCCAGCTAAAACGGCTAAATTAAGGAATGATATCTCTTCTTTTGTGCAGATGGATTTAGAGACACTTTACGATGCATGAGAGAGATACAAGGACTTATTGAGAAGGTACCCTCACCATAGGTTACCTCTGTGGCTACAAGTTCAAACCTTCCACAACGGTTTGAATCCCTCAACGAGGTAGATGATCGATGCGGCCGCCGATGGAACAATCAATAATAAAACACCAGAAGTAGCTTATGAGTTTATAGAGGAGGTGTCACTGAATAACTATCAGTGGCAAGTCATGAGAACAAAGCCACAAAAAGCTACCGAAGTTTTTAATATTGATGCAGTCACTATGCTTTCTAATCAGGTAGAACTCTTAAATAAAAAGATTGATAACTTTGTTAGTTCTACGCAGGTACATCCAGTAATGAAATGTAATGCAACCATGAACAATTCTGAGTGCCCCACTTATGGATATAGCATGGAAAACGAGCAAGCCAACTATATGTGTAACAATCCTAGACCTAAAAATAACCCTTATAGTAATACTTACAATGCAGGTTGGAGGAACCACCCCAATTTTTCATGGGGAGGACAAGAAAATCAAAGGTAACCACCTCCTCCGGGATTTCAACAACCACCGTTCCAATAAGAGAAAAAGCCGAATCTTGAAGAGGTGCTCACAAAATTTATCACCGTGTCAGAAACCCGTTTCTAGAATACCGAGACGACACTAAAGAACCAGCAAGCATCCATCCAAGGACTTGAAACTCAAATAGGCCAGCTCACTAAATTGATCTCTGAAAGACCGCAAGGTGGTTTGCTAAGCAACACTAAGACTAATCCTAAGGAGCAACTCCACGCAATCGACACAATTAATGATGGAAGGTTAGTTGAAACCAAATCAAATCCAAATCAGGAACCTATGGTCAATAAATGTAAGGATGAGATAAGTAACAAAGAACCAATTGTCAAAGAGTATAAGCTTCGTGTCCCATATCCTAATGCAACGAGAAAGGACCATACAAATGAACAATTTGGTAAATTCTTTAAACTCTTAAAGAAATTACATATTAACTTACCATTTATTGAAGCTCTTTTACAGATGCCAAATGCCGTTAAGTTTTTAAGAGAGCTTCTGACAAACAAACGGAAGATGGATGAGTTATCTCACGCAGAACTGAATACAGTTTGCTAAGCCATTCTGCAGAATAAGCTACCTAACAAACTAAAAGATCTAGGGAGTTTTACGATTCCTTGTTTACTTGGTAGCTTAGATGTTAAAAATGCTTTAGCAGATTTAGGAGCCAGTATTAATGTGATGCCATATAAATTGTTTAAACAACTAGGTCTTGGGAAACCTAAACAAACTAAGATGAGCATTCAACTGGCTGATAAAACCATTAGATTTCGTAGGGGTAGAATTGAAGATGTGCTACTCAAAATTGATAAATTTATATTCCCAGTTGATTTTGTTGTTTTAGGTATTGATGAGGATAACAATGTACCCCTAATTCTAGGACGACCCTTTTTAGCACTTCTAGAACCGTAATTGATTTAGGCATAGGTGAACTCACACTTCCTATAGGCGATGATAAAGTTACTTTACAAGCTCGTAATTGTAATAAGATTATTAATGATAAAGATAATATTACGAGTCTTTATAATAAGAGTGATCTCACCGGCCAACCTTCTTTGCAGGACGAGTCCATCCAATGGAATAATACATGAAAACGAATACTATAGATTTAAGAACTAGACGAGTGGTTGAACTACTGCCAAGAGAAACCCAAAGTATGTCACACCAAAACAGAGCACCACCATGATGATCCCGCAGATAAACGAAATCAATTTAAGGTAGGGAATAAGGTATTTTTAGGGGAGGACGATCCTCGAATCTCGAATCCAAGAGCTCCTACAGGTGACACACTTTACTTCACGGTAACGAAAATCTTTCCCTATGGTACAGTCGAGATAACACATAAGACTTTCAGCACTTTTAAGGTAAATCATACTCGAGTCAAACCTTATTTTGATATTAAAACTGATAGCAGGATAGAGGAGTTTAAACTCCTCAAACCACCGTGACTATATAAGCTTGAGAAATGTCAAGCTTAGACTATAAACAAGTGCTTCTTGAGAGGCAACCCGACCACTAACGTAGTAAAAGTTCCTTTATTTAAGTTCTCAAACTATAATTCATCATCTAACACTTTGAATATAGGTTTTTCAGCACCACACGGTCAGGCCCAAGGGCGTGCCTAAGGCCGTGGGGACACCATGGGTAAAGACACGGCCGTGCGATATGACTGTGTACAAGTAAGACAAAATTTTCCAACACACGGGTTGCGACAAAGAGCCACGGCTGTGCGATGTGGCCGTGGCCAAGCCTGACAAATCGAAATGGGCATGTGCCATGGCTGTGTGCCCAATCCCCTATTACTTTATTTTTAAATTTTAAATTTTCTTTACTTTATATTTTTCATTCTTCTTTTATTTTGCACTTCATTTCTTACCGAGTAATACTTGAATTCTCCATACAAGTTGTGCTTATTCTCTTCAGTCACCCAGAATAATGAACTTCAAGTAGCTCCTTCTCCAATTCAGCCTTCACTACACAAGGAATTCATCCAATATTCAGGGAGTTTCATTTCTCTCCTTATCTTATGATTTTATGCTTCTGTTGCCACTAATGTTATCTCTGTACATTGAGGGCAATGTAAATATTAAGTGGGGGGGAATTCTCACTTTCACTCTTTATATTATCTTTGAACCCCTAAAAATTATTACCACTAACTTTTTACATTGTTCTCAAATCCCGAATTCTCACTTTCATTCTCTGCATTATTCTCAATCCTCTATTAAGATGAACTCTGATTGATTTATGATTTTTATTGATATGTTAAGGATTAAGACAGGTATTTATACCTTGATTATTCAAACTTTAAGATATTAGAGAATCAAGCATAACAAGTTAAAAATTTTGAGAATTTAAATTTTTCTAGGTTATTTTCCCCAATTTTAAGTGTTATCTTGAGATTTGAAATTCGCAGGATTGACATCAAAAGCCATAATTCTGATGAGATCTTTGAGCCTTTTGAGCATATATTCTTTCGCGCTCACTTTTATTGTTGCTTTGAGTGAGTGAGTATTGATCTGTTATTCTAAAACTTGCTTCGATTATACATGTCAAGACCACATCATTGATTTGATATAGCGAGATGATAAAGGCACTTAGGTTTTTAACCCACTTACTCCACAAAAAGCCTACTTTCATAATTAACCCCTAGCGAACCCCCTTGAGCCTAACAAGTCATTCATTGATTTACCCTCAATATTAACCTATAACCCATTTTTGTTGAAATCCCTCCAATTACTTTGATCCCTATTTTTGTCGAGATTTGAATTGAATAATTATCTAGCTATGTTCTCCCTTTCAGTTAGTTAAAAAGTTTGTTCAATTCTTTAATAGTTTGTAAAGTATTTATTTTTAATTTAAAAAAAAAACATATGTATATTTCAATTGTAATTCAATGTTCCGCATATTTCCATGTAATTTTTGAGCTTCTATTCTTAAATGATGTAATCCAAAAGAAAGGCTTTGTTCTAGGAATATGTTTCAGTGATAGAGATTTTTCTAGTTAGATGACTTTTCAGTTCAATCTCGATTCTAACCTTCTTTTTTAGCTTATGACAACACCCCTAACCAAAGCCCCATTACAACCATTCAAAGACCTTTTGATCAATGTATCATATCAATCTATAGTGGTGGAGATGTGATTTTCATGCAAGCCTATGGTAATAGCCTTTCATATTGACTAATGAGTGCTTCTTTTCTGAACCCTAAACACTTTGAGTGATTAGAGTGAATTCTTAGTGAGGATGTCAAATCTTGTTAAATTTTGAATTTAAGGGTAATTACTTAGAAGAAGGGAGAAAACCTATGTTTCTGTGATAAAATTCTCAACTTAGATTGTTTGAGATTTAATGTTCTTTTAGTTGAATTCTTAATGTATGATTACTTATGAATTGATTCAAAACATTATTGATAAGAATTATAAGTTAAGAAGAATGATTTTTAATTGTGAGTTGAGATTTTGCTTGAGGACAAACAAATGCTTAAGTGTGGGGGTATTTGATAAACTGTAATTTACACATATTTTTACCCCATGCTTAGCCTATTTTTGGATGAATTATTCATTGTTTTGTGGAATTTGATGCTCCTAAACCTTTTATTTCATGTTTTATACTTAGGTGAGCATAGGGAAGTAAAAAGAACAAGATATGGGTCGAAAACGGAGAAAATGGGCCAAAGCAAGTAAACAACACGACCTGAAGTTCGTCACACGGGCGTGCCACACAGCCGTGCCACCTTAACAAGCTCGAACATGGTCTGGACTCGATTCACACGTACATGTCCCTGTCGTGATGAAGTTTAATTTCACACGAAAAAGGTTACTTAGGGGTTAAGAAAGACATTACAAACTCTATATAAAGACCCTAAGAGGCCACCATAAAGGGAGGACAGTATGGTAGAGTACGTGAACAGTCTCCCCGTCGAGACGGAGAGCTAAAGGTAGGGAATTACTTAAAGGAAAGCCGATTGATTCATCTCAGAGCCAAGTTCTTCATCAAGACAGAGGATTTTCTTCAATCCTTTCAGGAGTTTTGGGTTTTCTTATGTTTTGTTATTTTCTTTATTTTGAGATGTTTTCTTTTATAAACATGAACTAAATCCCTAAATACCCAAGGGGATGAAACCTAAGATGAATCTTATTATTGTTATCTGAACTATATGATAAATATTTGACTTGTTCTTAATTGTGTTTTTAATTCTTAAATTGATATCTTCGGGATATTAATTTAAGTCGAATATGCTTATGCAGAGGAGCAAAAGTCCTTTTATAGGAGTAGATCCAACACAATTAAGCGAAGTTGGTTGCAATCTTATACATAAGACAACGAAAATTTGTCGGATTAGAGTCAAATCTAATATAGGGATCCATAGATCGAGTTAATGCAAGACTAGGGGTTTTAATTAGAAAGAGATTTCAATTAATCAACCTAGGATTAGTTGTTCTTATCCTCGACGGAGGTATTAACATAATTTAGGGATCTCTACGGATCAAGTCAAATGAAGAAATCGTCTAGTTTAGAGTTAGATAACAAGTAAAGTCTAGGTGGATTCTTCTTTAGGTATTGTCTCAATCATTCAGTTTCCCCTAAAGTAATTTCCCAAATTTACTTTTTGTCACATTCTTAGTTTAGTTTAGACTAGTTAGTTTACAACCAAATCCCTCTTTATTTTTAGGCTAGATAATAGGAAGAAAGTCATTACTAGTACTTTTAGTTCTTTGGATTCAATATTCTGGTCTTGCCACTAACTATACTACTATTCGATAGGTGCACTTGCCTTTTATTATGATTATAGTTAGTTTTTAGGTACGATCAATTTTATTACTTCATCAGATCACGATCAATATGCACATGTCAAGGATAAGAAATCAACTTCAGAGGGAAAAAAAGTAGAGGTTAAGTTCGTAATGTATGACCCAAGTATTAATGGACGATTACATCGCAAAATAGCATGAAAGTTTCGTGCAAACCAATATCCTAAATTAACTTTAAATTCAGAATGCATACACCACAAGAAAAATAATTCGATTCTAGTTAAGACAGAGGACGAATCATTTCGTCCTGAAAAACTAAAGGCCAAAAATCGGTGAATATATCATAAAGTAGGTGCATGCACCAATAAGTCTTTTGTAGTTTTCGGATTATAAAGTTGATTAGAATTGGTTAAACCACGATAAGCATCTTGGGCATTAAAATCGCTTGGAATATCTAACAGAGTAGTATAATATGAATCAGACTGAATGTTGTCAGGGTCAACGAAACCCATGGTAACATTAAAATCAGAGATCGACATCCAAAAGTCCTTACCAAGCAAATGAAAACAGATAATGCTTTGTGTTTCAACAGTCTATAATGCATTAATATTGAAGCTAAAAGTGGTGTAAAATTCATATTCAACTCATAATATGCATCACAGGATATATTTGCAAAAGAACTCCAACCAATAGCATCAAAATAATCAATCACAGTATTGCAAATATTTAACATGTCAAGAGTGGTGAAATTGATTTGCTTACAGACCGGGAGTGGACGTTGTCGGATGTCGTCATATCGTGTGCGATGCTTTGGGGTCGAAAAGTCTAAAAATCCTCACAATCGTCCTTCGGTAGGAATAGTGGTCGCACGACCTCGTCGATTACGTTGATTGTTTCGTGTTGGTCAAACAAATTCAATGGGCGAGTCGGGTGGACTGAAATTTTCAACAGTGTCAGTACTGCTGTACGAAGGCGTCGCTAGTTCACGTGTCTGTTCTTGACGTTTTCGAGTAGTGGACGACTGTGTTTGGCATTGAAAGACACGTTCGTTCATGGTTGAGGGAGCCTCGACACGGTCGTTAGGAGTTCGGGCCTCGTCAGAGTTACCTGCATAATACGTTAGTAAAGGTAAAGTAGACTCAGGATTTGACATTGACCTTTCGAAAATAGTAGAGCAGCTGTCCAAATGTTGTGGTTCTACTGAGGTTGGACTTCATTGGCGACGGTCTCTTCTTTGTGTGACTGCTCGTCTTGGAGGAGGTGGAAAAGGCTCATCATCAACTATATTGAAGATGGGAGGCGCAGAGAATCGGTGCCGACTTTGGTTAAGTGAAATAGAAAAGTTGTCGACGTTTGGTTGCAAGTTCAGACCATGGTCCTGTCTTGGCGTCACAAAGGAACAGTTCTGATAGCATCGGCAGTGACAAGTCGCAGTGGCGCGTGGCGGCGGTAGTGGCGGTGGTCGACGATGGCGATCAGCAATGATGGGGTTTTGGTCTGATTTTTGAAAGGTGATAGTGGGGGTTTTGATTTCAGTGTCGGTTAAAGTGATGGGAGGGTGGTTTTGGGTGTTTTGTGATGGAGAAAAGAAAATAAAGAAATGGTGTTTTGGGTGTGAAAAAGGTGACGGCATGGTGGAGATCAAGGTTATGGCCGTCTAGGGTGCGGCGTATGGGTGAAGTCTCCGTTAGGCAGTGGTGCGGCGATGTAGAGGGCCAGCGATGGTGGTTTCGAGTGGAGGAGGGGAGAGGGGAAAGGAAGGTAGAATGGGGTGTTGGTGGTGGCGTCAGCATCGAAGGAAGCGAATCACAGTGACTTAGTGAGGTGGGGACGGTCGCGGCAATGGGCAGATGAAGAAGACAGTGGCAGTGGTATAGGATTTGGTGTGGGTTAGGGTTTAAGCTTGGAGAAAAAGGAGATGAATGGAAAAATAGGTTTTAGGAATTTAGGGATTTGGGTTTATTTTTTTCTTTTATTTTTCTCTTTTTTTCTTTTCTTTTTTTTCTTTTGGTCGGTTAGGCCTTGCCTACTTTCTTCCTTTCTCCCCCTTTTTTCTTTCATTTTGGGCCAGCAGTCCATTCGGCCCCCTTTATTCTTTAATATTCTTTCTTATTTTTTTCACGATCTTGCTGGGCCATTCGGCCTAATTTTTCCTTCTCTCCTTCCCTTCATTTCTTGTGGGTAGTTTGGTTATTGGTGGCTAAGTGGTTTAAATGGGGTGGTAGATGTTTATTGGATTTATGGTATTTAGGCTAGTGAACTTAGGATGGGTATTTTGGTGAATAAGTGTTGGATTTGGGTTTTGGGGATTTTATGACGGTTAATGATTTTGGGGTTTTTTTGGGGGGGTTTTATGTCGTGCCCACGCCACCATGATTATTTGTCTTCTTGAAAATTCATGACTCCCATAGTGTATTTGGGTTGCCTCCCAAAAAGCACTTTTTTTTAACGTCGTTAGCTCGACGACCTGGAATTTTATTCAGCCAGCTCTTCGAGGATTAATTCCTCAACAAAGTGGACCTGGAAATTTTTGTGGAAAGGCTTTAATCGTTGTCTATTGACCTTAAATATTTTTTTGGATTCCTTGCTTTTAACTTCGACTGCACCATGTGGAAACACGTTAGTAACAATAAAAGGCCCTAACCACTTAGTCCGAAGTTTACCTGTAAAAATTCTTAGTGTAGGGTCATAAAGTAATACTTTTAGTCCTACCATAAATTGTTTACGGGCTATCCTTTAGTCATGGTATGCTTTGATCTTATCTTTATAAATTTGGGCGCTCTCATACACTTCTCGTCAAATTTCCTCAAGTTCCTGGATATGTAACTTATGATGCTTCCCTGTAGCTTCCAACTCCATGTTGCATTACTTGACAGCCCAAAACGCTTTATGTTCTAGCTCAACAGGAAGATAGCACGATTTACCAAAACTTAGTCGATAAGGAGACATACCTATGGGTCCTTTATAAGCTGTTCGGTACGCCTACACTGCATCGTTAAGTCGCAAACTCTAGTTTTTTCTATCTGGCTTTACGGTCTTTTCCAAAATCAACTTGATTTCTCGATTTAATATTTCTGCTTGACCGTTCGATTGGGGGTGATAAGCTGTAGCGACTCGTTGCACCACTCCGTATTTTTCAAAAGCATATCAATTACCTTATTGCAAAAATGCGTACCTCGGTCGTTGATCAAAGCTTGCGGTATGCCAAACCTGGAAAAAATATAACTTTTTAGAAAATCGACCACTGTTTTGGCGTTAGCATGATGAGTGGCTTTTGCTTCCACCAATTTTGACTCATAGTCAATAGCAAGTATAATATAAACGTTACCGAACAACGAGACGAAAGAGCCCATAAAATCAATGCCCCAAATATCAAATATTTCACAGACATGCACAGGGGTTAGAGGTATTTCATTTTTTCGAGTCAAGTTTCCTCCCTTTTGACATTTTTCGCATGTTTTACAGAACAAATATATGTCCTAAAAAATATGTGGCCTATATAGCCTACATTCAAGAACTTTATGCGTTGTTCGTTTAGGCCCAAAATGTCCACTACATGCATAAGAATAACTAAAAGATATAATCGACTTTACCTCAGTCTTTGTAACGCATCGTAGAATTACTTGGTCAGAACAGTATTTCCAAAGGTAGGGGCCGTCCTAAATATAATATCCCGATTCACGTTTGATCTTTTTTTCAGATCCTGATAAGTTAGAAGAGACCATACCTGTAGCAAGGTAATTTACCATGTCTACATACCAAGGAAAAGTCGTCTAAGCAGCAAACAGACTTTCATCTGAAAAATCATCTTTGAGTGGTGTTACATCGTTCGACGGAGGAATTCAGCTTAGATGGTCAGCTACCAAATTTTTACGTCTTTTTTATCCTTTATTTCGAGGTCGAACTCTTGCAAAAGTAGAATCCACCTTATAAGTCTCAGTTTTATTTCCTTCTTTTTGATTAGATATTTTAGGGCTGCATGATCAGAAAAAATCACAATCTTAGTTCCTAACAAATATGAACAAAATTTTTCTAAAGCAAAAGCTATAGCTAGAAACTCTTTCTTAGTGGTCAAGTAATTGCTTTGGGCAGCATCCAAAGTTTTGGAAGCAAAAGAGATAACATGAGGTTCTTTCTCGATCCTTTGTCCAAGGACTGCTCCCACACTATGGTCACTAGTGTCATACATTATTTCGAAAGGATAATTCTAGTTTGGTGGTTGAACGATAGGTGTCGAAACGAGATTATGTTTGAGCGTGTCGAACGCATCTCTGCACGACTAGTCACTCTCAAATTCCTTGTCCTTCTGTAAGAGGTTGCAAATCGATTACACAATTTTCGAGAAGTCTTTAATGAACCACCTGTAAAAACCTGCATGACCAAGGAAAGAACGAACTTCCCTCACAGTCGTGGGGTAAGGTAGTGAGCTAATGATGTCAATTTTACTTTATCGACAGAAATTCCCTCAGCAAAAATGATATGACCTAGAACTAATCCTCTATCTACCATAAAATGGCATTTCTCATAATTTAGTACAAGATTAAATTCTAAACATCTTTCCAGAAGTTTTGCAAGATTTGACAAACATACCTCGAAAGACTCACTATATACAGTAAAGTCATCCATGAATATCTCAATTATTTTCTCGACGTAGTCGGAAAATATACTTACCATGCACCTTTGAAACATGGCTGGTGTGTTACAAAGTCTGAACGGCATCCGTCTGTAAATGAACTTGCCAAATGGGCATGTAAACATCGTCTTCTCCTGATCCTCCAATACCACTAGAATCTAGAAAAACCTTGAGTAACCATCGGGACAACAATAATGAGACTTTCCAACTAAACGTTCTAACATCTTGTCAATAAAAGGAAGTGGAAAATGATCTTTTCGAGTTAGGGAATTCAACTTCCTATAATCGATGCATACTCTCTACCCGTTTTGGACCCGAGTGGGAACCATCTCACCTGCTGAATTCTCATTATGGTTACGCCGATCTTTTTTGGTACTACGTGGACTGGGCTAACCCAATTACTGTCAGAAATGGGATAGATCATCTCGGCATCAAGTAGCTTTTGAATTTTTTTTCTTACTACTTCCATCATGGGCGGATTGAGTTTCCTTTGAGCCTCTCTTTTAGCTCGTTGACAATGTAAAAGTCAGCAGAAAATATTAGCTCGTTAACCTTGACAAGAACATCCTCCAAACTCCCTCTGGGTGCACCACAGACCTATCTGTAAGTTGAATAATCACACATGTTTCCTTCAAAGGAATTGCGTTAAGTAGTTTATAAATTGATAATGGCATAACGTTAATTGATGCGCCTAAGTCACACATGGCCTTTTTGATACCGACACTACCTATTTTACAGGATATGAAAAAAATACCTTGGCCCTTACATTTAGGTGGTATTTTACTTTGCAGAACGGCGGAGACATTTTCTCTGACACTTACCTTTTCATTGCCTAGGAGTTTCCTTTTACTTGTGCATAATTCTTTTAAGAATTTTGGGTATTGTGGGATCTGCTTGATTGCGTCGAGAAAAGGTATGTTGATTTCTACCTTTCAGAAGGTTTCGAGGATCTCCTTCTCTTCTTGCTCCTTTTTGTACTGTACAAGCCTTCCAAGAAATGGAGGTGGTATTGCAAATGATTTTTATGGTGATGATTCTACTGGAGCTTCTATGTCAAGTTTCTGCTTATCTTGGCTAGTGTCGCGGGTGCGACTCGTGTCAAGTACGGGCTCCAAAATCTTCCCACTCCTTAAAGTCATAGCGCTCACATTATGTTGAGGGTTTGGCTCAGTTTGATATGGCAACTTACCTTGGGACTCCAAATGGCTAACTGTAAGCGCAAGCTTGCTCACTTGCTTATCCAACTCCTGCAAATGTAAGTAAATTTTTTGTTAAATTTCTCAGTACTGTTAGCTAACCTTTTTACTATGACCTCCAATGATGACTTTGGGGGTGGTAACTGTTGATTCGTAGGCGACCTTGGTTGGTATGATTGATTGAATCGCGAATTTGACCCATAACTGAGATTTGGGTGATCTTTCCACCCCACATTGTACGAGTTCGAGTAGGGGTCATATCACCTTTGGGGTGGTCCTAGAAAGTGCCCGACAACATTTTCATGTTCGATCGAATCTTCATGTAGAATCGGACATGAGTCCGTCGGATGGTCTGGCTTAACACAAATTCCACACAACCGTGCTGGGCTCGTTTTATCTGTAATCAAAGTTTGAACAATGTTAGTCAGCTTATCAATTTTATCTTCTAAAGATAAAGAACTTAATGCATGAACCCATCTCGTGGGTTCTATGGCCAGTCTGAATTGTTGAGAGTTGGCAGCCATGGTTGAAATCAACTTTCTCGCTCTTTGATGAGTCATATTGACTAGTGCCCTCTCACTTGTAGTATCTATCATTTTCATTTTCATCGAGAGCAATCCTTCATAGAAAGACTGCAAGAGTGACTGTTCAGTCAGTCCATGTTGTGGGCAGCTTACACACAACTTTTTGTATCGCTCTCAGTAATCGCAGAGCGATTCAATGTCCTTTCGACGGATTCCTACAATGTCCCTCCTTAGTCCGGCCACTCGAGCTGCAGGGAACAACATGTCAAGAAACAAACGAGAATAATAGAATTCTCAATTGAAAAGAGAATTAGAACAACCTTGTAAAAAGCAAGACAAAAGTATTCCAATTCCCAACTAAAGTAGGAAAAACAAGACAGCGAGGATAATAGAATTCCAAAGAGAAGTAGAAATGTAATTTGATTGATGATTTTCAAAGAACAAAACACCCCTATTTATATACATGAGGTTTACTAAAAATAGCCTAACTAATTTAATAAATAAAAATAAAAATAAAATAAACATCTTCCTATTTTTAGCTTTTTACAAAGTCAACAATTTTTGATAACTCCTTGGCTTTCTCCATCTTTTTTAATTGGCCCCAATTTAATGTTCGTCTTCCAATTTAGCCCCTTTCACCTTGTTTTTCGACCAATTTCATCCTTGACAATATTAGATCATAAAAACGCTTAATTAGTAGGGTTCAGTTCAACAATAAACCAAAATAAAACACAAAATATATGCAAATTAAGATGTTTATCAATTTTAATAAAGGGTCAAATAAGTGAATTAGTATTTTATGATATTTGAACTGATTAATTGAATAAAATTATTATAATTAGACCAAGAAATGGATCAGTCTGTTGATAAATGCGAGAAAGGAAAAGTCGTTGAGTTGTCGCCATCGAGTGTTGGTAGCTATCGAAATTTGGTAAGTTCGTATTAGATTTTGTTATATTTATTGATGTTTTGAATTTTAGTTTATATATGTATATGTATTTATGTGTATAATGGACATAGTTGATTGAGGAAAGTTACAAATGGAATTAAAGTTTTGTATGGAAAAGTAAATAATTGAATTGAATTATGTACTCTTATGAATGTATGTGAATATGGTTAAAGCTGTAAGTATCAAAATATTAAGGTATATAGGTTAAAGCCTATGTAAACTTAGTGAATAATTAGGATACAAATGACATGTCATTAGGATTTATATTCAACAGGTACTATGTACCAGTGTTGCAGTTGCAGATACTTTGTGCCGGTGTTATATTTAACAAGTACTAAGTACCATTGATGGATATCATACCAATGGCTAGAGATCCTGCATGTGTTACAGATTCTTTAAAGCTTGTGTGAGCAACATCGTGTGTAACACCCCAAACCCAACTTAGACTTATGGTCTAATCTAGAGGAGTTACCATAATATGACTAAAAATCTGAATGTTGTATATTTTGGAAATCATCGTACACTTTTGCTACTTAAAACCCGGTTTAATTGAAAACACATATTACTTAGTTGTTTAAGTAAAAACATTGTTCGTTTACCTTTTCTAAATTCGAATACTTTACAGCAAAAATTCTTAGATCGTTATATTTTAGGAAACCCCAGTTTGTTGTTTCAAAATTGATTGTTTTGCAGAAAAACTGACATTTTTTATAAAACATTTAAACAGTTATCATGCAGAAATCAGAAATGAGGTTCAAAACCAAAGTGTAAAAAATTTACAAAACTTTCAAACCCAAAAATAACAAATTAAATTTACAAAAAAATTAATAAAATAGAGCTCCCATCGCACCAACCCGCTTAAGTCTAAAGGTTACCTAAAAATTACAATCAAACAGAAAGTGAGTTTTCACAACTCAATGTGTAACAAACATTTTAAACGACTGATTTAAATCAGGCAGAAATAGTAGAAAAAAAACATTTCAGAGTAGTACAAATACAAACATATAATTCTACCCCCATCTGCTACACACTAACTCCAACCATCCCAACACACCATATAGGGTATGAGACACCCATTTAACCCTACACACCACTTAGTGTTGGTAAGACACCTTACAGAATATTTGCAACTAAGTTGCCAATTTAGTAGGCGAGTTATCGCCATTTACAGAAACACTTCCTCCATATAGCAAACCTATCCCAGATACAAATACAGATTATAACAGATGTCAGATGTGTTTCTAGTACACATACATAATATAACAGATACAAAGCATACATAGCAATTTTTTTCGGGTTACACATAGCCTATTACAAAGTTTGCTAATCATATGGCATTTCAAATATACAACAAATATCAAAATTAATACTAACAGATGACCAAATCTCATGTTTTTTAGCTTATTATGTCACATACTGACCCTACGGGAGGCCTACAATCGATCAAAATGACATTTATGGCCCTAGGAAAAAACTTAAAACTTTGGGTCCACATGCCCGTATGGCCTACACGACTTAGATGGCCACACGACCGTGTGGTGTCAACAGCATAGTTTTTTGGTTTTCGCCAGTCGCTGTTTTTCAAGTTTCTCGTTACACACCTTGACTATTTTTTCATGTGAATCCACCTACAAAAGTTCCAGAATCCTAAAATCGTCAATTAATTCACCAAATCAGCAACAATTTACAATTACTAAAACCAACCTACAAAAATGGTTACAATCAACCTCATAGTTTTAATAAAAAAATTTCGACCTTACATCACAAATTAACCTCTTACCTTTAGACAAAAATAGAAGCCCACCAATGATACTAGGTCGCCAGAGAATTAATTACCTTGCCAACTTTCCCTATAACTCAAAAATTTATCATATTGTATAAATTTACACTACGTATCAATGAGGACGAAAAAAATAATAAGCATAAACTCACTTACGACCAAAAGAACAACTTAATGGCACAAGCACAAGTAATCAATAAAATGATTACTCTCCAATAACAATTGAATTTTGCACAAATAAAAGGAGTAACAAATGTTTCTTGATAACTTATGAAACAAAAAGAAAAGAAACAGAGTGTAGCACGGCTCAAAAAAAAAAAGAAAATTGCCTAGTGGGAACAACAAAGAAACGCGGGAATTGATGGAGGAGAAAGTGGAGAAACAAAATTGAAGAAAAGAAGAAGCTGGAATTGCAAAACAGAAGGGAGTGATAGTAGGAATGTTGCACGTCAGTTAGGCTTAAGTAAATATTTTAACTAAGCTAATTAATTCAAACAAAACAAACAAAAAGATAAGATACAACAAAAATTTAACCAAAATACAACTACCCCTAACCCCTAAATCCCATCCAAATTCAACAAATTCCTTAGAGTTAGATTTTAACTCAATTTCTACTAGTCAAACAACACAAAAATAAAATAACAAAAATGATCTCCCAATGACTCAAACCAGTAAACTCGAACACATAATCAAAGCCCTTAATCACCGAAGCAGACACTTATTAATGGCAAAAAAAATCAACAAATAGAAATTCATATTTTTGGGTGTTACATCATGTATTAGTTAACGTCCTTTGTTAGCTTGTATGAACATTACCTTTCCGTGTATCCAAAGTCAATTTACTATTGTTCTCCGGGCAAAATAGTTAATTATTGAAATGGAAATGAAACGAGATGATATGATGAATTAGGTTGTGTTGAGTATAACTTGATATATGAATCTTGGCATGTTAAATTTTGATGATTTGATTTATCTAGGCTTAACCATTTGACATGGTAGAAATTATGGATTAAGACAAAGGACTGTAATTCCTATGTTATGTATGAATCATAAACTTAAATTGACAGGTATGTAATGTTTTGTTTTATAAACTTACTAAAATCTATGTAACTTACCTATTTGGTTTTCTTCCTTGTAGATTGTCAAACTCTTACTGTCGATGGAACACCGTTGGAGATCATACTATCCAGCAACTCTTTCGGTACCTATTCATTTATTTTGACATGGTTATAGGTGACATGTAAATAGGGTTTCAATTTTTTTATGTTATTAAGTAACTTGGTGGTGAATTGTGTCAATTTGGTATGTAAAATTGGTATTTTGTATTTTGGTATCTTGAAGTGGTAGTTTATTTCTTAATGTCTTGTTGAAATGGCCATTTTGGTTATGGTAAATTATGAACTTAGGATGAAGTATAATTGCATTTGAAAGTTAACATAAATGGATGAGTTTTGACATATGGAATTTAGAACTTGGTTGAAGATTGAATAAGTTTAACTTGTTGATTATGTTTTGCATTGAATGATTGTTGTTATGTTTGAACTATGGTGCCTATGAGGGCATATTGGTTAGACATATAGGTTCAATTGATTGTGTATATATATTACATGTCTATCTATATGCATCTTTAAGCTAGATTTTGAGATTGGTATGAAGTGATCTCTTTCAAGTTAATATTTTTTGCCATTTTAATGAAAGTGTCAACAAAATGGATTAAGGTACCGATACCAAACCATATGAACATTTTCCAAAATTGAAAGAATTCAAATTTGGTATTGATAATTTTACTTAATATTGATATTTTTCTAATTGGTATTGGTATTGTGGAAATAATATCGATACCTTATTTTGGTAGAATGCCAAAATGGTATCAATAAATATTTTCATATCAATACTTGTTATAAAATATCGTTACTTATTTACTTGGTATCAATATTGGTCCAAAGTTTAAAAGTTTTATAATTTAGTTCATTTATTCGAACTCAATTCAAATTTTATAGTAGTTTAAAGTTTGATATAATTCTATTTTTATTCTTATTGTTTGACATATGTATTATTATAAATAGTTTATGGTTAAATTGAACAAGTTTGTTCTGGTTTGTTTGTAGCATATCGTAACTCAGGTCTAGTGACTGGACCAAGTATGGGGAGTTACACCTTGCCTGTATCACTTGGATTGCCATAAGCTTCTTAAGCTAGAATAAAGATAATAAACATTTTAGATTACCGAATTCATCAAATCTAGACATGCATACAAGGATCATCTACTCTTACCCATAACCAAGAAGTTTCCTTCTTTAAGCACCATTCTAAAACACATGAATGCAGAATCAAAAACACATAAATAAATTTAAGAATAACTTAAGGATCATTAGTAATTGGCAGTGAGCTAATGGAAATGTAGAATTTGGTTGAATATAGCAAACTCAACCTCAAAGGAGTTTCTGAACTTAGGTTTCTCCCATAAAAGGTTTCAAAAGAAATTCAAGAAGAAAAAATAAAGAAGACGTAAAAAGATATTCAGGAGAACCACCATTATCCTTATATACCTAAGCACAGAGACAAGAATTAGTGGGAAAATATGATAATCCACTAACACTTTTTATTCTCGTAACTAAAAGCACTTAAGAAGTTTTATGTCCTATCATGTTGAGTAGTCTAGTTCCATTCTGACTAAGTCTTAACTTAACAAACCAGATTACTATACTTAAAAAGAATAAAGAAATCCGCTCACTACGGACTTAACGAGTTTTCGCAAACATCTAGGGTGGCCTATACTTATCAGAAGGGTCCGCCAAACCACAGATCATGCCAACTCAAGGAGTTCGCCAAGTGGTGCATACACAAAATTCTACACTTAATCAAATCAAACAAATTTTACTGACTCATCTCTATCCAATACTTTACCACTACAAACCAAATAATAACCTGATATAGAGACTTCAACGGGCGAGGTGTTACAGGAGGTATGATCAGAATCAATGAGATCGTGGATAACTATCCCCCTAGACCTTACAAATGCCCCATTTCCAAACAACTCTTCTCTTATTTGTTTCCTTCTAGGATCCTAAGCACTTTTCCTGGATTTTTTGAACCTACTAATGAGATATTACCTACACAATGTCACTAATAAAAGGGTTAACTTCAAAAGCCATACAACAACAATAATAACAACAACATAAATATTTATATTAGAAATGATTACCAAGCTTATCCAAATGACGATCATCTTGAATTTGGAGAATAATTTACCTAGTACCTGGTGGCACTTTATAATTACATCAAGTAGATGGAAATATTTGGTAATATAACATATAAGCTCTAAATTCAACCCTTAAAGACGCCTGGCTATCCAAAACTTGACATAAAATGGAAAGGCATATGACACTAAGGGCTAATCCCTATTATTTCAGAAGTCATTTGCTATATAGTTGAGAGTATACCCACAAACATTTTCCTCTTCAAGGTAGTACTTGAAGGCACTCTTTAAAGTAACATAAAGAGAAACCACCAATATCCCCTTCTGGTTCATCATTTTTATGCTCGTGAGAACCCCCAGAGATATCTAATAGACGTGGATGATAATAAAATTTCCTAGTAGATAGATGTGTCCACTCAATGGGAAAACCAAATATCTTTCCAAACTTCAACTCTACGAGGATATAATTACTATAATCAACATCTATTGTCACCTCTTCGGGATAAAACAAGTTCTCCATCCGGGGAGCAGTCGTTTAGGAATGAAATTCAAATAGTCTAGGAGATCTTTCTTCGTTCACCTCTCGCAAGAAACATATATATTGAAACATCTGATCAAGAGGATACACGTCTCTCTTGTGGAACATAATGAAAAACCTAACCAGTAACCACCAAAAAAGGCTTGTTAACTACCCTAGCGCCATATTAAAGTTATAAAGGACATCCCAGATAAAACCCAGAAAGGAAAGAGTGAAGCCTAACTCAAGAAGGAACAAATACTTTGCTAAGACAATGTGACCCTTCTGGAATACTAAACTTATATTTGTGGTGTTTCATAAGTAACCCATGACATATCAATAAAATTTTTATCTCCTGATGGGTTGTAGAGTATGGATAGCTGGGGCGCACAACATGTTTATCGTCTTTCCTTTTAGACTTCTTTATAGTAACCTCACATTCCCTTACTAGCTTTCTCAACAAAGCATTACCAAAACAGCCACCATCTCAGTTGTAAGTCTTCCTAGCTCACTCGTTTCCCCTAGTCATTTTTTTCAAAAATGCCAAAGACAACTCCGTTGATAATAAAAAGAAAACCGTAAGATGAATCAAAATAAAGACACTTGAAAGTAGAAATCACTTCAAAAACTAACCAAAACTAGAAACTCACAAGAACAGTCATAGAAATTTCAAAAATGAAAGAGCAAGAGTAACTCTGAAGAAAGAAACCCAAAGAATATATAAGCCTATCTCCCAAAACACATCGTTTTGAAAAACAAATGATGTGGAATGATGGCTTACCACCTATTTGAAAAAGATGTTGATCATCATTACCACAATTCCGTAGAAACACAATCCTCAGAAAACACTTATGACAAAATCTCAAAAGTTGTTATCACAACATTTCATTGTTAAACAAGACCCTCATCTGCTAAAAAATAGTTGAATGCGTAAAGATAATCAAACAAGGTGTCCTGAGGAAGGCCATTTTATAACCTTCCACTCGACTTGAATATAGGGAATATTGTTATACCCCTATCCATATGAGGACACGTGGCAAGTCGAGAGGCCACTGAAATAATAAACTGATTGTGATTTAATGAAGTCATAAAATTGATCGTACCTGAAAACTAACTATTATCATGATAAAAGGCAAGTGCACCTATCGAATAGTAGTATAGTTAATGGCAAGACCGAAATATCGAATCCAAGGAACTATGAGTACTAGTAATGACCTCCTTCCTATTATCTAGCCTAAAAATAAAGAGAGATTTGGTTGTAAACTAACTAATCTAAGCTAAACTAAGAAGGTGACAAAGAGTAAATTTGGGAAATTACTTTAGGGAAAACTGAATGATTAAGACAATACCTAAGGAAGAATCCACCTAGGCTTCACTTGTTATCTAACTCTAAACCAGATGATTTTTTCATTGGACTTGATCCATAGAGATCCCTAAATTATGTTAATACCTCCGTCAAGGATAAGAACAACTAATCCTCGGTTGATTAACCGAAATCTCTTTCTAATTAAAACCCCTATTCTTGCATTAACTCGATCTATGGATCCCCATATTAGATTTGACTCTAATCCGGCAGATTTTTGTCGTCCTATGTCTAGGATTGCAATCAACTTCCCTTAATTGTGTTGGATCTACTCCTATGCAAGGACTTTTACTCCTTTATATAAGCACATTCGACTTAAATCAATATCGCGAAAATATCAATTTAAGAGTTAAAAACACAATTAAGAATAAATCAAATATTTATCACACAGCTCAGATAACAATAACAAGATCCGTCTTAGGTTTCATCCCCCTCAGGTATTTGGGGGTTTAGTTCATAATTATAAAAAGAAACATCTCAGAATAAAGAAAATAACAAAACATAAGAAAACCCAAAACTCCTGAATAGATTGAAAGGAAATCCTCTGTCATGATGTGGCTTCTGGATTCTGAGATGGATCAATCGACTTTCCTTCAAGTAATTCCCTACCTTTAGCTCTCCGTCTTGGTAGGAGAAAAGTTATGTACTTTGTGGTGGCCTTTTAGGGTCTTTATATAGAGTTTAGAATGCCTTTCTTAGCCCCTAAGTAGCCTTTTCCAAGTAAAATTTAACTTCCTCATGATAGGGACATGCCCGTGTGCCATGCTCGTGTGAGTCAATTCTAGGCCGTGTTTAAGCCTGTTAAAGTGGCACGGCTGTGGAGAATACCCGTGTGACGAACTCCAGGCCATGTTGTTTTCATACTTTGGCCCATTTTCTCCATTTTCGGCCCGTTTCTTGTTCTTTTCACTTTTTTATGCTTTCCTGAGTATAAAACATGAAATTAAAGGTTTAAGAGCATCAAATTCCACAAATAAATGAATAATTCATCCAAAAATAGGCTAAACATGGGGTAAAAATATGTATAAATTACGGTTTATCAAATACCCCCACGCTTAAGTGTTTGCTTGCCCTCAAGCAAAATCTCAACTCACAATTAAAAATCATTCTTCTTAACTTATAATCCTTATTAATAATGTTTCGAATCAATTCATAAGTAATCATACATTGAAAATTCAACTGAAAGAACATTAAAGTCTCAAACAATCTAAGTTGAGAATTTTATCACAGAAACATAGGTTTTCTCTTTCTAAGTAATTACTCTTAAATTCAAAAATTACAAAAATTGACATCCTCACTAAGGATTCACTCTAATCACTCAAAGTGTTTAGGGTTAAGAAAAGAAGCACTCATTAGTCAAAATGAAAAGCTATTACCATAAGCTTGCATGAAAATCACATCTCCACCACTATAGATTGAAATGATACATCGATCAAAAGGTTTTTAAATGGTTGTAATGGGGTTTTGGTTGGGGGTGTTGTCACAGGCTGAAAAAGAGGGTTAGAATCGAGATTGAACTGAAAAATTATCTAACTAGAAAAATCTCTATCACTGAAACATATTCCTAAAATAAAGCCATTTTTCTTTTGGATTACATCGTTTAAGAATAGAAGCTCAAAAATTACATGGAGATATGCGAAACATTGAATTACAATTGAAATATACATACGTTTTCTCCTTTTTTTTAAGAACAAATCAAATACTTTACAAACTTTTAACTAATTGAACAACTTTTAACTAACTGAAAGGGAGAACAAAGCTAGATAATTATTCAATTCAAATCTTGACAAAAATAGAGGTCAAAGTAATTGAAGGGATTTCAAAAAAAACGGGTCATAGGTTAATATTGAGGGTAAATCAATGAATGGCTTGTTAGGCTCAATGGGGTTCACTAGGGGTTAATTATGAAGGTAGGCTTTTTATGGAGTAAGTAGGTTAAAACCTATGTGCCTTAATTATCTCGGTATATCAAGTCAATGATGTGGTCTCAATATGTATAATCGAAGCAAGTTCTAGAATAACAATTCACTATTGACTCTCTCAAAGCAACAATAAAAGTGAGCATGAAAGAATGTATGCTCGAAAGGCTCAAAGATCTCACCAGAATTATCGCTTTTGATGTCAATCCTGTGAATTTCAAATCTCAAGATAATACTTAAAATTGGGAAAAACAACCTAGAAAAAATTTAAATTCTCAAAAGTTTTAACTTATCATGCTTGATTCTCTAATATTTAAAATTTGAATAATCAAGGCACAAATACCTATGTCTTAATTCTTAACATATCAATAAAAATCATAAATTAATCAGATTCATCTTAAAAGGGAATTGAGAATAATGCAAGAAGTTAGTCGTAAAAATTTTCAGGGGTTCGAAGATAATGTAAAGAGTGAAAGTGATTCCCCCCACACTTAAGATGTACATTGCCCTCAATGTATAAAGATAACATTGGTAGCAATAAAAGTATAAGATCATAAGATAGGGAGAGAAGTGAAACTCCCAGAACTTTGGATGAATTCCTTGAGAATAGAGGTGTGAAGATTTGTAGGGACAAATGTTAGAATCGTGGTGGCTATGGTCGTAGAGTGGTTTTCCCATTAGAGTTGAATTTGAGCTGTAAAGCTCCTTTGAAACTGCTATAGCACTAAAAAGACTTTAGGGATTTTGGATCAATATATTATGCTCCTTAAGGAAAAGTTGATATAAAAATAAAAATAAAATTAAAACATAAAATAAAATATTCAATAAGAGTTAGATTGTTAGAAAATAAAGAACGAAATAAAGATAAAGAAAATTGAAAAGATCCTAAAAAGAAAAATAAAATACAAGAGAAGGCAAAAATAAAGATCAAGTAAGCAAATAAAAAAAAGATAAGAGGACTAGAAAATTCTAATCCTCAGATGGGTTGTGAGGTGAAGATGCTAACAAATCTGAGCTAAGGTTGCATCAATATGATCAAATTGCTGAAAACATTGTTGCTGGAATTGGGCGAACTGCTCAGAAGTGACATAGCCTGAAGCCACCGCATGAACTGGGCGGCGAGTAGGTGGTGGCTCAGTTGGTGTCCCCTCCTGTGGTAGGACATCATCAGTAATGTCTTCGGGGTCCTTCTACTCGGTGGATTGAGCTAACTGGTGCTGATGAGGGTTACTCCCACGTCGGTGCTAAATTATCCTCATGTACAGCATACTTTGGATGTCCTGTGGGGACATCTGGCCAATCAAGGTGTCGGAGGATGTCTGGGCCGCTGTGTTGAAGAGGCCATAGTAGCGGGCCAGGTAGGTCACGTACGGGCCCATCGAGATCACCCCCCTCCGGTACCGCCCGGTTTGGTATTGGATGGCATGGGCAATGAAATAGGCGAGGTCAATCACGTGTGCGTATGCCATGCTCCACAGAAAGTAGGTGTCGTAGGTGTTAACGACGCCAGTGCTCTCGCGCCTTCCTGTCAATGTATGCGCGAGTAAGGTGTGAATGTACCTCAATGAAGGGGCGAGAGTTGTCACCTTGGAACGACTAGAGTCGTATGTGGCCTGACTAGGGACTAAGGCGTGCCAACACTTAGCAGATGAGAAGTGGATGTGGTGATGTGGCTCGAAGATGTCTTCTTCCTCCAAAAACTGCTTGGTGTATAATCCCAGTGCTGTACCGAATTCCGATACACTAAGCTGTCGAACAATGCCTCCGAGGCAGAATTAGATTATCCCTGGGTCGTCATGTTGGGGCATGACTGTTTGGAGATGGAACGTGGAGCAGAACTCTAGGGTGAGTTCGAGGCAAGTGGGCTCCATGATTTGGAAAAATTGATCCCATGGATCCGTCATCAATAAGGCTCGAACCGCGTCTGCTAGTTAGACCTGCTCTAGTGCGGCCCAATCGATGCATCTCCCCACTCCGAGTGGTCTCACCCTTAAAATTTGGAACAGTTCCTCCCAGGAGTTTTGCGAAAATTGGAGAAAGGGATGGCGGATTTCTGTTGTGGCTTTGGAAGAGGACCCACCGAGCCCCTTTCGCTTTTTGGAAAAGAGGACAGCAGCTTTCTTTCCTCGTGAAGATGACATTTTTCCTGACAAAGAAATGACTAAATTATGGATATTTCTAAAGTACTAAACAACAAATTAGGCTTAATCAAAAATTACTAAGTGCTTCATGCAAAGGGTAATTTCACTAACCTAGATACCATATTAAATTCATCCTAAGCAGAAATAATGAAGACAATGGTTGCTCTAGTGGGTTTTTATAATCAATGTAAGTTAAAATCCAATTGCATGAGATAGTTAAAAGTGGTAGCAATAGAATGATTCAAAGTGGCATAATGAGTATTCTAGATTAACCATGCAAAATGTATGAGAATATTACCAAGAATAATGTAAACAACCTAAAAGAATGAAATCATGAATATATAAATAATTAAAAACATTAGAATGTATGAGAAAAGTGAGGAAGGGAACTAAAAACTTGAGGTTAGGAGTGGAACACGATCGTGGTGGTGCTTGTACAGGTGTGGTGGCGTGGCTGAGGTCGACGGCGGCACTAGAGAAAGTTGGTATGGGTTTTAGGTGGAGGGATTTTTAGGGTTTTAGTGGATAAGAAGATGAATAGTGGGGGTTTATATAGGATTTTGGGTCACACGGGCATGTCATATGCCAGTGTAACTCGGGTTTAGCCCGTGTGGTTCGAAATTTAAGGATTTGGGTGCCCTTGAGTTGTGGCACACGCCCGTGTTCCTTGGGCTTGTTGGGTCACACAGCTGTGTCGCACGGACGTGTCCTTCGATGTTCACTTCTCCCACGCCCGTGTTTAGGTTCACACGGCCGTGTCTAAAATGGCAGGTTTGACCACGGGGTTAGAGCACGGGCGCGGGGCTTGCCCATGTCGATTTTAACAGGCTCGACCACAGCCTCAGGACATGGGCATATCGCACACCCGTGTTGATTTGTCAGGCTTGGCCACGACCACATTGCACAGCCGTGGCTCCTTGTCGCAGCCCGTGTTGGGGAAATTTTTGTCCTGTGTGCAAACGACTATATCACACGGCTGTGGCTTTGTCCATGGTGTCCATACGGCCTTAGGCACGTCCGTGGGCATGGCCGTGTGGTGTGAAAAACCTGTATTTTGAAATGTTAGTTGATGATTGAATGTTATGAGAACCTAAATAAGATAACTTTACTATGTTAGTGCTCGAGTTGCCTCCCGAGAAGTGTTTGTTTATAGTCTAAGCTCGAGAAAGTGTTTGTTTATAGTCTAAGCTCGACTTTTCTCGAGCTTGTATAGTCACGGTTGTTTGAAGAGTTGAAACTCTTCTATCCTGTTTTCAATTTTATTATCAACATAAAGTTTAAGTCGAGTATGATTTACCTTAAAAGTGCCGAGTGTTTTGTGTGCTATCTCGACTGTACCATAAGGGAAAATTTTCATTACCGTGAAGAAAGGTATGTCATCTGTATGAAGCTTTGCATTTGAAATTCGAGGATCTTCCTCCTCTAAGATTACTTTATCCCCTACCTTAAATTGATTCATTTTTACCTTAGGGTCATCATTGTGATGCTCTGTTTCGGCGTGGCCTATTTTGGGTTTTTCTTGGCGGTAGTTTAGCCACTCATATAGTTCTTCAATCTGGAGCATTCGCTTTTCATGTATGTTTCCCTTGGATGGTATCATTTGTGGCCTGGTCTCTTTTATGTGAAGTGTATCCTGCACAGAAGGTTGAACAGTGAGATCATCCTTATTACAAGGACTCGTTTCAATATTTTTATCATCAACAATCTTATTCAAGTTACGGGCCTGTAGAGTAATTTTGTCATCACCTACACGAAGTGTAAGTTCACCTGTGCCTACATCAATTATTGTTCTAGTAGTTGCTAAGAAGGGTCGTCCTAAAATTAGGGTTACATTACTATCCTCATCAATATCTAATACAACGAAGTCAACTGGGAATATAAATTTATCAATTTTGACTAGCACATCTTCAATTATTCCCCTAGGAAATCTAATAGTTTTATCGGCCAGTTGAATGCTCATCTTAGTTTGTTTAGGTTTCCCAATACCTAGTTGTTTAAACAATTTATAGGGCATCACATTAATACTGGCTCCTAAATCAGCTAAAACGTTTTTAACATCTAAGCTACCAAGAAAACAAGGAATTGTAAAACTCCCTGGATCTTTTAGTTTGTTGGGTAGCTTATTCTGCAGAACGGCTGAGCAGACTGCATTTAGCTCCACATGAGATGATTCATCCAACTTCCGTTTGTTTGTCAGAAGCTCTCTTAAAAACTTAATGGCATTTGGCATCTATGAAAGAGCTTCAATAAACAATAAGTTAATATGTAATTTCTTTAAGAGTTTGAGGAACTTACCGAATTGCTCATCTGTGCGGTCTTTCTTTAACGCATTAGGATATGGATATAAGGTTTATACTATTTGACAATTGATTCTTTGTTACTTACCTCACCCTTACCTTTATTTACCACAGGTTCCTGGTTCAGCTCTGCTTTGCTTTCAGCTACCCCTCATTCATTAACTATGTCGATTGCGTGGAGTTGCTCATTAGGGTTAGTCTTAATGTTGCTCGGCAAACCTCCTTGTGGTCTTTCAGAGATCAACTTAGCGAGCTGGCCTATTTGAGTTTTAAGTCCTTAGATGAATGCTTGCTGGTTCTTTAGTGCCATCTCGGTATTCTGGAAACGGGTTTCTGATATGGTGATAAATTTTGTGAGCATCTCCTCAAGGTTCAGCTTTTTCTCTAATTGGAATGGTAGTTGTTGAAATCCCGGAGAAGGTGGTTGTCTTTGATTTCCTGGTCCTCCCCATGAAAAATTAGGGTGGTTCTTCCAACCTGCATTGTAAGTATTACTATAAGGGTTATTTTGAGGTCTAGAATTATTACCCATATAGTTGGCTTGCTCGTTCTCCATGATATATCCATAAGTGGAGTACTCACAATTATTTATGGTTGCATCGCACTGCATCATTAGATGTACCTGCATAGAACTGACAAAGTTATCAATCTTTTTATTAAGTAGTTCTACTTGATTAGAAAGCATAGTGACTGCATCAATATTGAAAACTCCTGCAGCTTTTTGCTGCTTCGTTCTCATGACTTGCCACTGATAGTTATTCAGTGACATCTCCTTTATAAACTTGTAAGCTGCTTCTGGTGTTTTATTATTAATTGTTCTATCAGTGGCTGCATCAATCATCTGCCTCGTTGAGGGATTCAAACCGTTATGGAAGGTTTGAACTTGTAGCCACAAGGGTAACCCATGATGAGGGCACCTTCTCAAGAGATCCTTATATCTCTCCCATGTATCGTAGAGTGTCTCTAAATCCATCTACACAAAAGAAGAGATATCATTCCTTAATTTAGCTGTTTTAGTAGGCGGAAAGTACTTAAGTAAAAACTTTTTGGTCATTTGTTCCCATGTAGTGATAGACCATCGTGGTAGAGAGTTCAACCATTGTTTAGCTTTATTTCTCAAGGAAAAAAAGAATAGCTGAAGACGAATGGCATCATTAAAAACGCCATTTATTTTGAATGTGTCGCAGAATTCCAAAAAATTAGCTAGATGTGAGTTAGGATCCCCATCCTGCAAACCATCAAACTAAACAAACTGATGTATTATTTGAATAGTGTTAGGTTTTAATTCAAAATTTTTTGCAGCAATAGTAAGCCTAACAATACTAAATTCAGTACCAGCTAAATTAGATTTAGCATAATCATACATAGTACGCGGAGCAAGATTTTGCTCAATAGGATTTGTTTCTACTACAGAAGGTAGCTAATTATCTTGATTGGCTTCCATCTCTTCAGTAGGTTCTCGCTCTTCTTCTTGTCCTTGTTCTGGGTACTGTAAGCTTCTTCTTATCTCTCTGCGATTTCTGCGAACTGTAGCTTCTAAATCACTATCAAATAGTAAAGGTCCCCTTGAGTTTCTTCTAGTCAAAAACTAGATATACGTGAAAGGAAAAAGAAAATTTTAGTAAATAAAACCTAATATAAAATTTGAAAATAAATAAAAGTAATAATGGCTAAAGCAATAGAAATCGAGTGTTCCTAATATCTTAGTTCCCCGGCAACGGCGTCAAAAACTTGATCGTGATTTGATGAAGTAATAAAATTGATCGTACCTGAAAACTAACTATTATCACGATAAAAGGCAAGTGCACTTATCGAATAGTAATATAGTTAGTGGCAAGACCGGAATATCGAATCCAAGGAATTATGAGTACTAGTAATGACTTCCTTCCTATTATCTAGCCTAAAAATAAATAGAGATTTAGTTGTAAGCTAACTAATCTAAGCTCAACTAAGAAGGTGACAAAAAGTAAATTCGGGAAATTGCTTTTGGGAAAACTGAATAATTAAGACAATACCTAAGGAAGAATCCACCTAGACTTCACTTGTTATCTAACTTTGAACCAGATGATTTCTTCATTTGACTTGATCCGTAGAGATCCCTAAATTATGTTAATACCTCTGTCGAGGATAAGAACAACTAATCCTAGGTTGATTAACCGAAATCTCTTTCTAATTAAAACCCCTAGTCTTGCATTAACTCGATCTATGGATCCCCATATTAGATTTGATCTAATCCGGCAGATTTTCGTCGTCCTATGTCTAGGATTGCAATCAACTCCGCTTAATTGTGTTGGATCTACTCCTATGCAGGGACTTTTGCTCCTTTACATAAACACATTCGACTTAAATCAATATCCCAGAAATATCAATTTAAGAGTTAAAAACACAATTAAGAACAAATCAAATATTTATCACACAGCTCAGATAATAATAACAAGATCCGTCTTAAATTTCATCCCCCTCAGGTATTTGAAGGTTTAGTTCATAATTATAAAAAGAAACATCTCAGAATAAAGAAAATAACAAAACATAAGAAAACCCAAAACTCCTGAAAGGATTGAAGGAAAATTCTCTGTCTTGATGTGGCTCCTGGCTTCTGAGATGGATTAATCGGCTTTCCTTCAAGTAATTCCCTACCTTTAACTCTCCGTCTTGGCGGGGGAAAAGTTGTGTACTTTGTGGTAGCCTTTTCCGAGTAAAATTTAACTTCCTCACGACAGGGACAGGCCCGTGTGCCACGCTCGTGTGAGTTGATTCCAGGCCGTGTTCGAGCCTGTTAAAGTGGCACGGCCGTGGGGAACACCCGTGTGACGAACTCCAGGCCGTGTTGTTTTCATACTTTTGCCTATTTTCTCCGTTTTCGGCCCGTTTCTTGTTCTTTTCACTTCTCTATGCTCATCTGAGTACAAAACATGAAATTAAATGTTTAGGAGCATCAAATTCCACAAATCAATGAATAATTCATCCAAAAATAGGCTAAGCATGAGGTAAAAATATGTATAATTTACGGTGTATCATAAACCATCTAACAACGAACTAGGAAGACCTATTTTTTTGCATGACCACCTGAACAAGCAAACTCTATCCGACACCCAAACCCTCGAGCTCCTATAAGAAACATGAAGTCGTTGTTCACCAAATACCACTTGGGCTCAATTGCTCTATATTATCAAGTCAAAATGAATGACATGATTTGTCCCATCATAGACATCCTCATCCTATCAAATACATTGATCCACGCATTCCATTATGATGGTTAGATAGCAAGTGCAACACATTAACGCCATCTTACATAAGACCCTGCCTATAAATACCTCTAGGAACGATGAAGAAGGGATTGACTCTCCAAGGATATCAAGCCTACATTCTGCCAACTTGCCTTCACTCTTTATAACCTTCAGCTCTCCGCCTTGACTGGGTGAACCGTCCTCTGTGACAACCACCACTCTCTCCTCCATACCTCTTCCTTGATGTATCACTGTATCAACAATATATAAGTTGATACATCAACTTTTATAATGCCATTGATTAGTTCAAATATTTTATTTGATTAGAATGTTGATATAACTTTTAAGAGTTGTAAATATTATTAAAATTATTTGTTAAATTAAAGTCCATTACAATTTTTTTGTTACATGACTAATAAGTGGGTATTTTCTTTAAGTTTCAAAATGTCATACTAACTAATTTAACAGAATAATTTTATAGTGTTAAAAATTAGGTATGAATTATTAAATTAAAAAATAAAACTAAATTCTTAAAAATAAAAATACGAAAATTAAATTTTAAATATACAAAAACTACATAAATATGGGATATATTTTAATTTTCAAATAGAAAGAGAGAGTCTGTGTTAAATGCCTAAAAATCTAGGTACCATTAAATCATTGACTCTTATGCTATGGTTTTTGTGCCCAAGCAAAGAAAGAGGCAAATCCATATATCATATATGGATGTGTGTAGTTATTGGCCACAAATTCCAGAGAAAAACTTCAAACAAAGAATCTGCCCCATTGTACAAACAAAAGAATATCTTTATAAAAACTTACTAGGGGCCTCGAAATTTTTGAATGGTTATCAATATTTGGTCCTCTCATATTTATCTACAAACAAGTGATTCATCAACAATGACGCATTTCTTTCAATCCATTTCTATCCTTTAATTTCAATGGTCCCACTAAAACTGATGATCTGGGCTTACAAACTTCATTTTTGACCAATTGCAACTTCATAGAGGCCCCACACTTCACTATTATTGAAAGGTATTATTGGTTTTTACATTTATAAGTCGGTAGTGATTTGTAAATTATTATCTACAATATTTTCAATATAATTCAATTAGAGACTTTAGAGGGTAACAAATATTTAATGATTTATATATATAAATGGTAAAATTAAAGGGTTGCTACTTACATACAAGATAAGGATATATTCACATTATACATGCATACATTACGTATAAAAGAATCTACTTAAATAAAATATATTTAAATTTCGAGGTAAACATCCCTTGGCCACTAAAAATTTCGACTAAAAGTTTATATTTGAGTTCACTCAAAAATTAGTTTTTAATGTTATTTGCGTACTATATGATTTTACGCTTTTAATTTTTAATTACTTTTTTAAATAACACAATTTAATTATTGTAATTAGTATAAAATAATTCTAGATAGACGAGTATAAATATTATTTATTTATTTATTTACTAGAACATGCGAAAAACATGAGATTATATTTAATTAATTATTTTTTAAAAGCATTTTGTTTGTGTTTTGGGTCAACTATGGTTATTTTATTATTTTGTTAAATCTTAGCTACCTTTTTACATTATGTGGACCTTATTTTCTCATCTTCAAATTATCTCACCCACCAATCACACATAAGGTTATCACCTGTATGACATGTATCATAGTTAAGATACACCTTCCCATGTTTCAAAGAAAAAAGTGATCATACACCATCACAATCCCCGTACAAAGTATAAAATGAAGCCGTTATGGGCTTGAATCAAGAGCACTACATAAAAGCATAAGGCTTACCGCATTGAATCGCCCCTAACGAAATTATTGTCATATAAGAAACGGCTCTTTCCGACATCTGCAACGTTGGGGACACTAGAAACAACTATTATAAGTGGCTGTTGAAGTCTTTGTTAGTTGCCGAGGCATATCTCGGTCGACTCAACTCCACTCAGTCCGATCCATGGCGTCTCTTCACCCCACGATATCTCCTCAAAGCCTCCTTTCTTTAACAAAACCACGAAAACCCATTTCGAGGCACCTCTCAGCTTCCTCATTAACCGCCTCAAAACTGCCCGAGGGCCTTGCTTCCTCGGGAACCAAACAGAAAAACAAAAGGGCAAACTCGGTGGTGGTGGTGAAGTCATTAGCCGAGGAGCTTGACGTGATACCAGTTCAAAGTGAGGATGTTACAGATATGCAAGAAGGAGTTGCGGTGAGTCAGGTGCAGAGAGAATCGTCAGGAGGAGAGTTAGTGACTCAAGTAGGTGGGTTTAGCAATGAAGGAATGTTATCTTTTGAAGGGGTTTCTTCTTCAGGTTCACCTTCAGGGAACGGATTTGGTGATGGACCAGGAAGTCAAGGGGAATTGGATAGGCTTATAGATAGAACTATTAATGCTACTATTGTTCTTGCTGCTGGTACTTATGCCATCACCAAGTTGCTTACCATTGATCAGAATTATTGGCAGGTGAGATTATATCTGCAATTTACTTTCATTTTGTGGAAAATTGCATGATTTGGCTTAGGAAATTGAATGATTGGTTGCAAAATTCTTTGTATTGTTATTGGTATCAAATTGTTATTGTAAAATCCCCCTCATTTTTTGTTATTCCCTTTTGCTCTTTCAATTGCTGAATAATGCAAAAATATGTGATTAATCTAGATGTATGCTTGGCTCTTCATGCTTGTGCCATTATTGAGGGCTCCTGGATGAATCTTCATGCTTGTGCCATTATTGAGGGCTCTTGGATGAACTCAAGTAGTAGGTCCAACTCGATTCCAGAGTTCGATTATAAGCTTGTGCATGTGTGGGTGTGTGACTTTGAATTTGTATTTTATAGAAAAATCTTGCTCTTGGATGTTTTAGGAGCTTGAGATTTTTTAACGAAGAAGATCTTAATCTTATTGTGTTTGATATGCTTATGTACCACATATGCATATAGCACAGGTATTTCATAATGAATTTGGCCTGCAACTTACAAAGAACTGAAAATTTTACGTCTTCGGGTTGTAGGGATGGACTATTTATGAGATAGTAAGATATGCACCTCAACACAATTGGAGTGCTTATGAAGAAGCTTTGAGGACAAACCCTGTTTTAGCGAAAATGGTTATCAGCGGAATCGTCTATTCTATAGGGGATTGGATCGCGCAAGTAAGTTTATATCATCGAAGAAAGACTTTTCGATCTTTAGTTTTTGGTCATGATATTGTCCCTTACACTTTTTCTTGTCTTTATTCTTTCAGTGCTTTGAAGGTAAACCTCTCTTTGAGTTTGATCGTATGCGGATGTTCAGATCTGGCCTTGTTGGCTTTACTCTACACGGTTCCTTGTCTCATTACTATTACCAATTCTGTGAGGTAACCAATCCGCTCTATATATCTCGCAAACTGGTTCGGAGTTGAAATTTTTGTCCTATTTAATGTATTGAAACTTGTTTTTTGCCCGTAGGAGCTTTTACCTTTCCAAGACTGGTGGGTGGTTCCTGCAAAA
This sequence comes from Gossypium stocksii, assembly GCA_020496765.1. Classification (NCBI taxonomy): domain Eukaryota; kingdom Viridiplantae; phylum Streptophyta; class Magnoliopsida; order Malvales; family Malvaceae; genus Gossypium; species Gossypium stocksii. The sequence goes on along the minus strand of CM035628.1, from coordinate 98,236,115 downwards.
GTAGCTTTCGACCAAACTGCGTGGGCTGCAGTTTGGAACAGCATTTACTTCGTGGTTTTGGGATTTCTGCGTCTTGAATCTCCGATCAGTATTTTTAACGAATTGAAGGCAACATTCTTGCCTATGTTGACAGTAAGAGAACCTTCTTTCCTTGCCATTCATTCACTTTATATTTGAACAATTTGGTATTGTTTCGTTTTCCCGTGGTATCAAGATCTCATAGTGTTCTTGTGCATGGTTATTATGTAGGCTGGATGGAAACTTTGGCCATTTGCTCATCTTATCACTTATGGTTTTATTCCGGTAGAACAAAGGCTTCTTTGGGTGGACTGCGTAGAACTTATTTGGGTGACGATTCTCTCAACGTAAGTATCTCGAATATTGAATGGTTCGATATTATGGAATAGCACTGAGAAACACTCTTTCTACTTAAAAACAGTCTGAGATGCATGGAAGAACATTTTGTATAAGCTCTAGCTTTTTGGACATGCAAGTAATAGATGGTGGTGTGAGTGTTGATATTAGTCATGTCCATAGACTGAGCCTTGTTCGGACTAGGCACAAGCCCTATAATAACAAATGTTTTCCTTTCTCAAATATGACTGAGTTCTACATTATTGATGTTTTTTTTTCCAACTCTTTGCTAGTTATTCGAATGAAAAATCAGAAGCAAGAATCTCCGAGGCAGCACCAGCAGAAGCAAGTTCAATTTTGCCACCCGTTGGTCCACCCGAGGTACGATAGCTGATTGGTTGTTGTTTAGGCTAGTTAGAGTTGCATAGAATATAATGTCCCTTTACTTTCCCCATTTTCTTTATATTTTCCTTCTTGTTCTCTTAGCAGGAGTAAATAATGAGATTTAGGATATCTGGGATTTGGGACATGACAGTGGAATTAACCCTCATTCGCTTCGATCAACCGAGGCTTGACAGGCCGGTCAGCAGAAAACATCGCAAAAACAAGGGGAAATTACATGCCTATGCTACGTAAATGCCGTCTTTTGTTTGTATGTACAAAAATTATACTTTTGGAGACATTGCGATCACTAATTGTGGAAAATATCATGGTATAGTGCTGGAAAATTTCTATAGAATATGGGAGTTTTCATGTATGTAAAACCTTTTGTTCCATTATAATTGTGTTCTTTTTTTTTGTTTTGTTTCCATTGATAAAATCTGGACAGGTTTCCATCACAAGAAATTTAATGGTGGATTGGTAGGCCAAATCAAATGGCATTAGGTACCACAAGTACTGGTGAGGTTTAATTGCCACTGTTATTTTCCCTGTTTAATTTTGTTGTTTGACAAGGAATCTACAAATGGAGGAACCTTCTCCTCAGGAGCTGCAATGTATATCTCTTATCTCACATTAGGAACTTATGAGGATTCATCACCATGTTGATTATAGGCATAGAGAAGGGATTATGAAAGTGTGATTGCACGTCATCTCTGTCTTTCTAATAAAAAAATGACAAATTAGATTTTTCCTCTTGAATTCTTAGCTTTTTAGCTTTTTTCTCTGAAAAAATTCAAATCTAACTAAAAATGCTAAAAATTAGGAGGAAAAATCTAATTTGTCATTCTCCTATTAAAAAGGAATAGGGATAACGTGAAATCGTAGTTTCATATAATACTTTCTCTATAGGCATAAGAACTTTTTTTACTCTCCAATTTTACAAAAAAAAAAAACTCATTTTCGCCTTTCATTTAATTTTTCATTCTTTTCGTTTTTAAATTTATATTGTTTGTTAAATCACCCTAAAATGGATAGAAAAATTAACCATTGTTATCCACGTCTATGACAAATGTTAATTTTTTTCATTTATTTTAGGGTAATTTAACAAACAACTTAAGTTTAAGGGCTAAAGAAGATGAAAAATTAAATGGAGGGGTAAAGTAAATTTTTTTTATAAAGTTAGAGGATCAAATACATCATTATTCCTTAATTATATGCCTCATCAATAACTATTAGGAAAAAATATTATTATTAATAAAATACATTACGATTAACATTAAAGTCAATAAAATTAGAAATTGATTAATTTTTTTGTAGCATAGATTAAACATTGATTAATTTTGTTTGTTAATTGTTTATATTTAAATGAATTGAAGTTTTTTTTTAATAAATATTTAAAAACATATTTTCCATTTAAAAATTTTAAAATTAATGATTCAATTTTTTTATTGAAATAGAATATTAATTTTTTTCCATTAAAATTAAAGTCTTATTTAATCATTTTAAATAATTAAAATATTGTTACAATATAACTATTTTATGTTAGAATACATAAATTTGAATCTATATATATTTGAAAACTTTTTTAAAGTAAAATAGTAATAATAAACACTTTAGTATAATAAACTTGAATCATTAATGGATTTATTTACGTTTCAAAATTATCATTTTAGAAAATTTTTTAAATTTAAATTTTTTTATATATTATTTAGAAATTTTTATAATTTTTAAAAAATATATAAATTTTAGATTTATTTTGTAATTTTTGTTGAAAGAGACCAATTTGCTCATTTTCAAACTTAACATCAACCAAAAAGGTATTTGCACCAATATGTTATTCAAATTATTTGAATTGTAAAATTCAATTTGATTTGAACTCAAAACTCGAATAACTTAATTCGATTAACAATAAATTTGAAATTTTTTTGATTTTTTTAATCGAATTTAATTTTGCCCACCCTTATAAGTGGCAATGTATCAATAAACTGATATATATGTGATTTTATTCAAATAAAATATTTATTAATATTTTTTTGTTTTAATTACAATCAATCATGAAATTTTTACTAATGTAAATTGTTAAATTTATTATTTTTATTAAATTAAATATAGACAGATATTATATATATTTACGTTAAGGTATAAATAAATTGTAATGTAATAAGCCAAAGTAATTTTATATGTTTTTTAAATATTTTTTTTATTATTCCAATTCATGAATGAACTTTTTTTAAAATATAATATCAATTATTTGCGTTGAAATTAAGTATTTTTCTTCAAACGATTAACTGGATAAATTAAAATTTTACTCAGTGAAATAAAAAGTATTATTTTAATCATTTAATAAAAGATTATGAATTAAAATAAAAAGAATATGTTAGCCATTATATAGATTAGCATACTTAACATGTTTTAATATATTCATAAAATAGTAGGGTCATTTTTTTTAAAATCGTTTAACTATTAGAATTTAATGGGTTGGTATTGTTATTTTTAATAAAAAAATTATAATTTTAAAATTTTTAAAATTTTTTTTATAAATTTTGTTTATATTTTTATGATTTTTAAATTTTATAAGGGCTTAATGTATTTTTTTTTTTTGTAATTTGATACTAAAGTGTTTTTTCACCTTTTAGACTTATTAGTTTAAAATTTTTCTAATTTACTTCCAATAAAAGAGTAGGGGTCGAATTGAATAAACGTGTAAAGTTTGAGGGCTAAATTTGTTATTATAACTTATATATAAACACCAAATGTTAATGGATGGGCTATTTTGCTCACTCATCTAAAGTACAGGGGCTAAATTACCAATTTTTTAAGTATAGGGACTAAAATGCAATCTAAGGTATAGTATAGGAGGTTTTGTGGAACTTTTACCATTGATGGAAACAACTCATCTAGTAAATCTTTTTATGTCTTTAATGGTCAAAGGGTAGGCCATATCACGAATAGCTTTTACCTTTTTTGGATTTACCTTGATTTCTCGTTGGGTGACCATGAATCGTAAGAACCTTCTGGAATTGAGCTTCATGTTGTATTTTTGCAACACTTTAAATGTTTTGCCTAAGTTTGTGATGTGGTCTCCTAGGTTAGGACTCTTGACAAGCAACATATACTTCCATGTTTCATCCAATTTGGCCTTCAAACACTTTGCTGACAAGCTGCCGATAGATGGCTTCAATATTCTTTAATTCAAGGGCATGACCTTATAGAAAATGTTCCTTCCTTTATGATGAAAGATGGCTTTTCCTTGTCGTCAAGCATTATTCTTATTTGGTTATATCCAAAGTAAGTATCCATGAAGCTTAGAAGTTCTTCTCTAGAGCTTTCATCAACAAGTTTATCAATGTTGAGTAGTGGAAAACTAGCTGTCAAACAAGCTTCATTTAAGCTCGCAAAATTCACACATTCTCCACTTACCATTGTGCTTGTGTACCATCACAACGTTCGTAATCCATTTAGGTTAGTGGCCCTTGTGGAGGAATCCAACATTGAGGAGCTTTCGCACTTCTTCATCTATGGTGGCTTTTCATTCTGGCATGAAGTGCATCTCCTTTTGTTAGATGGAATTGAATAAGGGGTCAACATTGAGATGATGCATAATGACATTCAGGTCTATTCCAAAAAAAAATTATAGTTGTCCATCCAAACACATTATTATTGGCTTATAGGAAGTCGATTAAGTCATTCCTTTCTTAAGTGGGATCCTTGTCCCTATACGAATGTTTTTTTGAGGACTTTCCTCATTGATCCCACTTTCCATTAGTTCTTTGACAGGCTAGGCTCGAACTTATTTATTTTCTTCTTATATGTTAAGCCACTTAATTGTCATTTCTTCCTTTGCATGGGGTTTGAGTTGGTAGTAAGTTAAGCAATGACTTGACTTGCTCTTACTTTTCCTACTCCTCTAGACATGGGAAACTTCACCTTGAGATGAGAATAAGTTCCTATAACCCTCAGAGCCTGTTGGTTGGGTTATCATATAAAGGCATTGTAAGCATATGGAATATCAACTACTAAGAAGTTTACCATGGTGGTCATCATCTGCTCGCTTTCTTCCAAAGTGAGTTGAAGAATCAAGCTACCAATAGGGAGGATCTTCACATTCCTTACTCCTACCAATAGGACATGTGCATATGTTAGTTCCTTTAGTGATATTCCCATTTCTTCTATTGTCCAAAGGTAGAGAACATTACGAGAGGTTTCGATGTTGAATAAGACATACGCCACGAAACTCCTATCAATGTTGGCAGAAATAAAAAAAGGGTCCTTATGAGGCATTTTGATATTCCCATAGTCCTCTAATTAAAAGATGATTGGCCATTTTCTTCAATTTTCTATTTTAGATGGCATCTCTCTTAACAAAGTATGATGGCCTCATTTCTCTGTGTGAAAAGTGTATGTTGGTTCAATGTAGCTTATGTAGGTACTTATTATGATGTTCGGTGTTTCTGCCGCAATCATTTTGGAAGGCATACTTATTGATTCCTTCTCTCAATGAGAGCACCAAATGTTATGGTTGAGAAAGTTTTGTTGTTTGCAACGATGAGGGGTCACAAACAAAGCACACTAGAAGCAATGATAGAGTGAATGGAGACTTGCAATTATGCCTGAAAGAGAAAGGGACTTTGGATTGTTATGGATAAGCATAGACATTGTGGGTGCTTCATAGGATAAGAAGTGGTCTTGGTGAAGCCTTTGAACAGTGGTAAACATAAAAAAATGTTTCGAAGGAGTGAACTACGGTTAATGGTGAGACCTTCGGTGAGGTATGACACCAAATGTGTGTGATATGATTGTGGTAAAGTCCTTAGACGGATATGGGAATTAAAGAAGTGTGCTATGAATTTACTATATTAGAATTTATGTGAAAACTTAGTTATTTATCTGAATAAAATGCAACTATATTGACTACATAATTTAATTTTCACTTTGGACTGAACTATATAATCTATCCATCCAATTAAAACAATAATCCAAAACAATTAAATTAATTTCATGTCATCTCATGCTTTATATGAAAGTACTACGGATAGCTATCCATGTAATTTATTTCTCTTCTTTTTATTTTACATTCATTCTATGTTCTTACACAGAACTATCAAAGTTGTAATGAGTTAGTAAGGGGACCAATTGAATTTATATAAAAGGGTGCTCAAATAATTTCTAATTAAGTTTCAACTATTCGTCTATGAATTACGAAGTTATTTAATCATGAAGTTAATCCACTAAAAGTACCATGACTAAACTTCCTATCATATACCATTACAAAAGCTGCTTGTAACAATTTTTCAGTAGTGTCAAAAATGTTGGTTTCGAAAATGATGATTTTGGAACCTCATTTCCGATAATTGAGTCCATAAATATTTTTATTTAATGTTTACGAAGTTAGTATAAAGTTTAAATGAAGTTTGGTCCTTTAATTTTGTTAATTGGATAGTTAATTAAGGTACAAGAACTAAATTGATCCTTTTTTTAATTAATTGGATTGATTAGTATAAAGTTTAAATGAAGTTTGGTCCTTTAATCACTATGAACTTTTAATTAATTGGAGGACCAATTTAGGGATTGATCCTTTTTTTTAAATAGATGTTCGGTGGTGGATGATTAGAAATTCCATTAACATGGCTTAATTAAGTTAATTATGATTAATTATAAACTAATGAATATATAAAAGAAAATTTAAACGGTTGTTATCTTTTATTTCCTTGTTTTCCACCGTTTCTCACTTAAGAAAACCTAGAAGCCATTGTTATTCAGCTTCAAGCTTTCGACCCTTGGTAAGCTTATGAATTAAGTGCTTTTCTTATAATTTTTATGTTTTTGAGGTCCCGATAGCTTGATTTAGCTAGATCGTGTACCAATTTGTAAAACTGTTAAAGTTTCTAAAATTTTCCATTGATGAATGCTTGATGAAATTGGTGTTAATTTGTTAGAATTTAAGCGTAGAAGTGAAATAGGACTAGTTTGTAAAGTTTAATTGATAGTTTTTTAACATAAGGACTAAAGTGTATACATTCCAAAATTGATGTTATATTTCTATAATTATAAGTAATATATGGTTATAGGAGGATGTAATTGAGATCATTCTAGAAATCAAGGCTTAAATTTGAAAGTTATGAAAATTTTAGTTTTAGGGACTAAATTGAATAAAATATAAAATTTTAGGGAGCATTATAAGAATGAAATTGAATTGACATATGCATATGCATATAATAGGATGATATAAAGTATTTGGAATTGATAAAATTGAAATAAGTTATCATATAGATCAAGATTTGAATCAATCGAAGGATAATCGAGGAAAATACAAAATTGCATATTAGTCATCAATGTCTTGTTTGTTGCTGCTTTTCTTGGGTAAGTTCATATTAATTCATGTTATGTTTGTGTTGTATTATTTTGTTTATTAGTTGAATTGAGGTGAATGCATTGATTTTATTTATTAGTACTGGTTTGTTCTAGTTGTTATGTTGCTTGCGTATTCTACACCGAGTTCAGTTTGAGTCTGTTGACTACAATTATGATCGTGGTCGACTGGAAAGGTTGTGCAAATACATGAACATTTGCAAGCATATTCTTTAAATTTCATGATAGAATTGTGTGTTGATTAATTTATATGTGGCGTACTCCATGATATGGTATGAATAAGTAGTATTGTTAGTATTAATGTACGTGTTATGCATGATTATAAAATGTGGAGTACGGAGGGAATTGTTTGGCAAGTTAGTTGAAGATAGGAAATTAGCATAATAGAGGAAAGGATAGATTGAAAAGGGGATTTAAGGAGGTTTGATTAAATAAATAGTCTGTTGGCTACGGAGCGGCATCATGGGAAATGATCTACTAGCTCTATGGAGCGATATCATGAGAAATGATCTATGGGATCTACGAAGTGGCATCATGGAAATGATGTACTGCCTCTATGAAGCGGCACTATGGAAATGGTCTACTAGCTCTACGGAGTGACACCTTGAAAGATGTTTACTAAAATGGTCTACTAGCTCTACGGAGTGACACCTTGAAAGAGGTTTACTAACTCTTCAGAGTCGAAAGTCCATGGCAAGCCATGGCATGGTCCAGTAGAGGATAGGTGCACCTTATGGCAAAAATAGAGTCTGCCAAGACAGTAAAAAGGGAAGCCCATTAAGGCTATATGTGAAAAGCATTATATGACTCACATAAAGAGAAGTCAATTACAACAGTTATGGTGTATGGGAACACTAACCAGCATGTTGATAAGTGGTCCAGCCAATATACAAAGGTAAGAGAATTATAGGAGAGCATCTAGTGTATGGATGTTCGTGGAAAAAGGGGTTTTCTTTTAGATTATTAGCAAATATGTATTCGCCAGAAGAGTCCGCCCGAGGTATTGAGGTAGCAAGACGGTTCTCTAGATTCTAATTCTAAGTGTCTCTTGGCAAAAAGGTCACCTAAAAAGGTAAGTCCACTAAGGACTATTTGTTCTGTAAAACCTGCCAGGGACTAATAAATAAAGAGGATATCTGTTATGACTATCTTATGTGGAAAGTCTACCAAGGACTGTCTCATGCGAGAAGTCTACCAAGAACTATCTAATGAGGAATTTCCGCCAAGGACTATCTTGAAGACGAAAACTTTCACAAAGATCAACAAATGAAAAAAAAAAGATGTCTATTAAGACTATCTAGCGTTGAGAAGTCCACTAAGGACTATCTTATAAATGGTAAGTCTGCCTTACATGATCTAGCGAGGAGATCGTCCGTCGGAGACTATCGGTGGCTACGAAGTCCATTAGGACAATCTAATTAAGGAAATATCTATTCAGACTATCTTGAAAAGGGAAAGTCCAGTGGGACTATCTTATAGGTACAACTTCGCAATGAAAGAGTAGTGCTTAAATATCCGCCGAATCTTATATTTGAAGTAGGGGTGAATAAAACTTGATTCGACTCAAAAAATAAAGTAAAAAATTTGAATTTAGAGTTCAATGATCGAGTTATTCGAGTCAACTCGAATTTTTTTCGAATTTCAAGTAGTTCAATTCTTGAGTTCGAATAACTCTAATAATTTGAATAAACTGAATACCACACTTTAATTTTTTACATTTTTATCCCAAACCCTCAAACTTTTTCACTTTCCCCCAATACTTTACTCCCTCCCATTTTCCCCCAAAACTTTCACTCCACTCCCATCTCACCCCGCATCTACCCTAAACCCATCCCCCCCTCAATTTTTTTTGAATATTTTCCCCCCCATTAACTTTACCCCCAGAATTTTACTCCTTTAACCCTCAAAACTTTTTATTTTTCCCCTAAAATTTTTCTTCTTACTCTTTACCCCAAATAAAAAATCATCCAAAAATTCCCTAAACCTAAGTGTAATAATTTTATTTATATCTATAATATTCGTGTTAAAATTTTATTTTGGTATCAACTTCACATCTAATCTTTAAGATAACTTTTATTAAAAAAATCACATTTTTTATATTAATATATTTTTTAATTTCAAAATACATAGTGACAAAAATCAAAATATAATTGAAGCAACCAAGCAAGCAAAAAAGCTAACTCGTATATAAAATATTAATAAATAAATTATGATGAGATGAAAGTTAAGCAAATTTAATTACAATGGGTGCTAGTGGTTACAAGGACCCAAAGTCATTTTTTTAAATTTAACTCGAACAAATATATTCAATTCGAATTCCATCTCACTCGACACAATTCAAGAAAAATTCAAATCAAGTTAGGATGATAAAATAGGATTCGTCAACTTGATTAACTTAAATTTTTTTTCATTCAATTCGATCAAACACTCACCCCTAATTCGAAGGCCACGTACGAGGATGGAAGTAAATGGCTTTCCCTCTAAAAATGGTCTATGCACAAGCTAAATTATAAGGAACCGGTTAACTGGATAATACAATACGTAGATTTTGGTTTCGACACAGAATAAAGGAATCAGGGTAAGAATTCGTTATTGCGATGAAGTGTGTACTAGTTTGCCAAAGTTAACCAATGATACGAGATGAGACACCTAACAAGTTTATCAAGAGAGAAAGGCTTTAAATCTAAGACAAAGTTTAGGTCTCTTTTAAGAGTCGTTGAGGTGCATACAACTTAGAGAAATCTTGCCACAGATATATCCGCCAATAGTCTATACAAGAAGTGCGTATAGGTGTTGACCATGCCAACCAAATTGCGAGAGCTTATATGAAACTCAAAGAGTTATTTACATGCATTAAATCTTTATTGCTCGTAACATCAAGATGCTATTATTTATTCGAACTTTTGAGTGGTTTGCTTTGAATGTAGGATCAAAGGTTGTTATGGAAAACATGGGAAGGGACCAAGGCAAACCTTGTAGAACCCATGTGGTTTCTTCGAAGCAGTATCATGCATATAGAAGGGCACCTTTAGAGGGGACATCTCGGGGAGTGAATATGCAATTAAACAAAAATTTAACTTGTTAAAAATTTTGTGTATATGTATATTAATAGATGGGTATGTTGTAAAGATCATTTTTCTACTTAGTTAATCTTATAATAAGAGATTTAATACAATGTTCATTTATGAAAATGTTTTGGTAAATAATTTGATTGGGTTAAATTCGTATGTGAACGTAGCAATGAATCTGGCGATTTAATTTTGACATTGAATCTGGAGAGGAGTTTCTTTTTCCTATACACTTAGAAGTTTTAGTTGTTTTTCAAGGAGTGATTGTTGCTCATTGTCGTCCAATTCAATCATCTCTTAAATCAGATTATTGAAAGGATTTGTTCTTCAAATTAATAATATTTCTTTTCCCTTTTCTCTAATATTTTTCATTGTTATGCTTATATTTATGTCTTTGTTTATGGTTTATTTGAATTTCGATATGAACTAATTGTTTAAATAGTAGGTTAATGAATTAATAATTGAATTAAGGGTTTTTCCCTTTTGAAATAACAAGTTTAGTCCCCAGAATTTTAATTTCATTTTGAAATTTGAAATTTCAGGTAATTAATTAAATTGCCCATTGAATCCTCCGCCTTTTACATCTTTTAAATTTCGACGTTAAACTTTTTCATTTTTATTTCTTTTGTATTATTATCATTTTATTTTTTAGAAATTTTTTGTAAATTTTAAATATGGTTTTTTTAAAATTGGACTTAAATTTGTAGGTTTTATAATTTAGTTATGTTTGATTTTCTCTTAATCGGTTGTTAAAATTTACTTTTTATTATTTTCTTGTGAATTTTGCTATGCACTTTTCGTTGTTTTTCATTAAATAATTGTGATCGTTAATCTCTTAATGGATTGTGAATTTTTATGTTCAATTTCCTCTTTTATTTCATTTTTAGTTTTAGGTTTTAAAATGTTAGGTTCCAATATATTTACTTAGATTTTAGATTTAGAATTTTGGTTTTTTTTTTTTTTATTTTGGATGGTGCTAGATTTTTAGTCCTAAATTTTAAATTTTATGCTTAATTAGATTTTTAATTCGTTTGAGTTTTAATTCGATTAGCATGAGCATTATTGTTAATACAGCATGATATGAGTTCGAGTGCGCTGATACGCATTATCCTCCTCCTATTTATGAGTTAGGGGGGGTTATGAGTAATTTTAGATATTATGTCAAAAAATTATATTTTAAGTGTAATTTTTATATTTTTAAATTAAAATTTAGATATTATATTTTAACTGCAATTTTGAGGTTTTGAGCTTGAGCCTTAGTTTTTAGATTAGTCTTAGGATTAGTTTAGAGACTTTAGACTATAGATGGCAAATTGACCTAACTCAAATGGTTAGTGCTGACTCTATTTTCTTTAGAATTTTCGAGTCTAGCTTGTTAAGTCCCTAGGTCTAGCAATGTTACGATAATAGTTATTTATTTTAGACTTAAAATGTAAGAATATTTTTCAATTTATTTAGGTTTTGTTAAATTAATAGTTGATTAGATTATTATTAATAAAAAATAAGAATAAATAAATAATCATATCTGAATAAAAAAATCAATTAACTGAACATAAAATCTATTGCAATCCTAAAAAGAAATTTTAATGTTCGGAAAATGGCATCTCTAAAAAAAGTAATCATAGAAATAAGAGGAAGTAGGTCAAGTCTTCTTGTCGAATTCTATTGACTTTTGATGTTTGAAAGCTTTGGCGGATTTCACTTTTCACACTCTTCTTTTGATGCTTTGTGTTTTGTAATTAGATAGTGAAAAAAATTGATTTAATTTAAAAAATTTAAAAAAAATTTTAAATTTTAAGTTAGTCGAATTGAGTTATTCGAGTCAACCCGAATAAGTAATTTGAGTTTTAAGTTTAAGTCGAGTTGAATTTTACAATTCCAATACTCGAATAATACGAATAACAAATTAGTGTAAATACTCTTTTAATCCCTGTCAAATTTAAAAATGACCAAATATATTTCTCTCAACAAACTTGCAAATAAATTTAAAATATTTATAAGAAATTCTAAATTTTATATTGTTAAAAAGATTCTAAAAAATATATAAATAAAGTTAAAAATTTTCTAAAATAATAACTTTAGACCTAAATAAATTAATTAATAATTCAAGCTTATCATATCTTATTATTATTATTTTGCTTTGAAAAAGTTTTCAGATATATATAGTTTCAAATTTATATGCTCTAATATAAAATTAATTATATTGTAATAAAATTTTAATTAATTAAAATGGTAAAATAGGACTTACCAATTCAATTAACTAAATTTTTTTTAATTCGATTCAATTTAACACTAAAAGCACTGTTTTTTTTCTAAACAAAATCTTTAAAATTGGTTGCCCTAGCATCCAGCAAGATTAGCCTCCACGTGAAGAAAATTGACTACCAAAAGTTTCACATGATTTACACATTACACTCTCCGGTGAATGTAATACACGCCGAAGCGGAAAATCTCTTCCTTGCATCATAATATTTCATGATTGTCATATTTTTAGGACTCAAAATTTAGTTATTGATGAAATGGCGAAATGTGTTTTTGACAATTATTTGAGATTAAAAATATTTTACGATCCTCCAAATTCGGTTAAAGAAATTTTACAGTCGAATAATTATCTTCACTTAAAGCTGTTATACTTTCTAATGATAAAAAAACAATAATAATAAAATTTAAACTAACAATAATCATTTATAAAACGATCAAAATAAAATTAACTAAAAATTTCTTATAATCTAAGAAAAAAAATGATGTTTTTAGACTAAATTCTTAAAATAAAATAAAATATAAATAACTTTAAATTGTAGAGTTATCAAATACAACTTTGCTACATCAATTTGTAATCTTTCCTTTCTTCTAAGTATGATTACATCTTTCCTTTCTTTTAATTATTTTATTTAAAGGTAAATTACATCACAGTTTATTTAATTATACACCATTTTTTTTAGTCAGTTTATTTCTTTTTTTAATCATCTAATTATGAATTTTTTTAAATTAGTTATTCAATTAATCGAGATTTTTTCATTTCTGTTAATTATACTAAAAGTCACCTAAACACTAAAAAATTAGTAAAATAACAAATTTAACCCTCAACTTTTATATATTATATCGATTTAATCATAATTTTAAAATATTAACCCTCAAGAGTTACAAATAATCTCAATTCTAAAAAAATAAAAAACTAATAATAACACATAAATATTTTCAAAAATTATACTAATAAATATAAATTTTATATTAATATTAAATAAAAATAGAAGCTTTAATACTCGATTAGCATTTACGGAGTTGTGGTTAATAATGTTTCCACAGCTTAACAGAAGCTTTTGTTAACTCATTCCTGAAAAATAAATGACATTCAACTACACAATCTATATTGATGAAATGCTAAAGGCTTAGAAGAAGGTGATGATACATTGACAAAACTTTGCTAACATGCTGCCATTTTTACAGCAGCAGCAGGAGAGAGGGTGGGGGAGGGAGAGGGGCGGTGGTGGTTTTTATTTATTTATTTAATATTAATATAAAATTTACATTAAAAAAAAATCATAATTGAGTCAACAATTTAATTTCTTTGTTTGTTTGTATATGCTAATATTTCTAGAAAGCTTGACTAAAATTTTTGAGATTGAGAAGAAACATAGACTTAGACACACTTTGATGGTCCAAAGTCAAAAAGTAGAATAGTTGTTAATAATTAATAATTGCATGAATCTATAATGGAGTTGGAAAATGGAAAAGAATTTTGTGAAAGTTTATTTTGCCTGCACTGATTCCGGAATAAAAGGGAAAAGATTGCACCTAATACTTTTTATTTGGGTAAATTATATAAATCCTCATTTAACTATATTCGTATTTTTATTTTGGATTTTATAGATTTATAGACGTGGAATGCCTTTATTTTAAAAGTTAGACCTTTAATTAGAAAGTTTGAGGATCAAATTGATAGAATTTCTAAAATTGAAGGGTTAAACTTATTAGAATCAAATTGATAGAATATGTAAGTATTGAGGACTAAATATATTATTATATCAATTAGAAGAAGATGTTTACATTACTTTTTTTACTTTAGGCTATTTCAAAATCTTAATTTTGTAGGCATTACTATAAAAATTGATTTAAAGTAGACACCATAATATTTTAAAGTGAATTTGCTTTTGGAAATTTATATTTAAAGAAAACAAATTTTGATATTTTAAAAATTATAAATTACTTTAAAAATAAAAATATTTATTGGGTGTCTATTTATTATTTTATAATAAATACAAAATATTATTAGTATTTTTTAGTTTATTATAAAAGTAAATATTTTCAATTTTTTATGAAAAGGATACCTCATTAAAAGTTTTGATGTTCTTATTTAATCATTTATAAACCAAAAAAAATATAGATACTTACCCAATAACAATAAATTTTAATCACTCAATGCTTGATGGTCAGCATTTTTGGTGAAGTTCAATATCATTCCGAAATTGGTTGATGCCTAGTCAAAAAGATAGAGGCCAAAACCATTTGCTTTCCATTTTTCATATGGGGAAGCGACCATCATGCTCGAAGATGTCACTTTAATAATCGACCTTCTAATCAACGATGATGTGATGATTGGACTTAGTGACATTAACTTGAAGTGAGTGTCATTGGTTTTTGGGTTATGTGTCATTGAATAAGACACCAAAGAAGGATCTAGATGGGTGTTGTTGGCATTAACTTGAAGTGAGTGTCACTGGTTTTTGGGTTATGTATCATTGAAGAAGACACCAAAGAAGGATCTAGATGAGTGTTGTTTGAAGTGCACATGGCTGGAATGACTTGTCTCACTAGAACATCCACCGCATGCCACCAAGGAGGAGATAGTTTGAGACACTATAGCTTGGATGCTCTAGATGGTCAGAGGAATGCTGTTGCCAGACAAGGTCTATCTATTGTATCTTCTTCTACTAGCGGATTTTAAGGTGGTTGATAAATTCAACTAGGATTTTACAACTATGTCCAATTTGGTTTCCAGGTTTCCCATTTCTTTCAATAAAGGCCGCCAGCTTACCGTCTCTTTTAATTTAATCCTCCAATTATTTTAAATTTCCAAGTTATTAGAAATTGGAGTGCAATCCCGTTACAATATACAAGTCCACTAGAAGCCCTATCAACAACACTACATTTTCCAATATCCTCACTTCATCATATGGGAGATAAAACGTATAGGTATTTGGTTTCCATCACTTAATCAGATCAAATAAGAATGACGAAACGTAAGTGGTGCTCTATCAATTTGACTTGTATAGAAGAAACTAACATCTCTTAATTGAGAAATGATTCACTCGTTAAGTAAACTTATACTCACATTGCTGCAAAGCCAGGCCACAAGAGAATATTGAAATGTTGTTTCACTTTAGCTAACATATCCTTCTTCAAATCTTAATAAGCTAACAACCATTACAATATGATTGATAATTGTAATTTGGAGGTACTTAGTACGGGGTAAGATAAAATGCAAAAGAAGATTTGTTTTGGTTTATTGTGAAAATTAACAAGTTTAATTACATTTTTATAGTTTCTAAAATCAGGATTCTACTAGGATTTTAAACGAAAATAGTTTGAACTTAAATTTATATTTTTGTTAAAATTTATTCAAATTGCATTATTCATTCTTTAAATTAGTATACAACTCGACATCAGTAAATATTAAGTTTAAGGTTTAGGTTTATCCTTAAAACTAAATTAAATTGTTATCATTTTTTACTATGAATTTAACATCCACTAGTGTCGAGGTACAATACTCATAACATAATAATTTACCCTAATTCTATGAGTGTACAAAAAAAAATTGGAAGTGTTCACCTTGAAATTAACCCCCATGAGTTTTAAGATACTCCAAAAAAAACATATTCCAATAAATTCCCAACCACCTATAATAATTAATAATAAATTTTATAGTATGAAAGTGAAATAACCTTGAAAATTGTGTCCCATAAAAAATTTAAATTGAAATGCAAGTTGTGTTTCAAATATATTCATGTAACAGATTAAATGAGAATATCACACCTTGTGGATTAATTTAAATATTTATAAATAATAATTATTGATAATTTTATTATTAAATATTTAAGTTTAGTAATAAATTTAATGAAAAATATTAAAATATATTAATGTTATCTTTATTTAATAAAGTTAATTTTATAAAGAAACACTATATTTTCAAGAAACTATTAGAATACACCAAATATATTAATGTAACTTTAACGAGATTTTAATTAATATTTTACAATGACATCATCATCATCAATCACATTTTATTGGAATCATAAATGGATAATTAAAAGAAGTAGAGTGAACTTCCTAAATTTTTAGATTGAGTTCAAATTTTGAAACCATCATTATTAAGAGAATTTTACTTGAATATCAATTCGATTCCAATACAATTTATCTTTAAACCTAATATACTTAGTAGTTATAAAAACTCGATTGTAAATATATATATACTATAGCAAGATTTTTAAGCAAAATTGATAAGATATGTGGCATAATTTAAAGGGCCTATTTGGCACCATGAAATTAGGCCATTTATTGGTTGAAATTTGGCACTAATTTTAATCAAATCCATATTAATATTAATTAATAAGAAAAAAAAGGGTAAATGTTTTATATGTAAAGTTTAAAAATGGTCGAATATACAATTTAATAAATCTTTTGCAATCAATTTGTTTCTTTTTTTTTTTCATATAACATTAGCAACTTATAATTCAGTCAATACAATATTAAAATATATTTTTTTCAATTTTACGAAAATCCCGTAATATTAGTATACATATAATACATTGTTAATTATAGAAAAACAATTTATTATTATTATATATATTAGTTTCCTTAATATGTTATATTAATACTATAAAGGAGTGGTTTATTTGTCAAAATATCTATCTTTTGGGGTTCAAATTAAAAAATTTAAAAATTTAAAAATAATATTTGATAATAAAATGCAATGCATAATTTTTTCCATTAACATAATAAATTTTGAATAATTTAATAAAATCTTGTAAATTAGTTACTCCATCAATTATGGTAAATGCAAATTTTATGTAATTGATATCCATCGGGTTGTGGGACACATTCGACCCGACGATAGAAATGAAATTTTCATTTTAAATTTTTTATGTACATTATCATTTAGTTTGTTAATTTTGAATTTTTTTATATAAGTAATGCTTCCATTAATATTTGTATTGTATTTTTATATCATTAATCTACTTATTTTGCATTTTATCAAAAAATTATTTATTTATTTTTTTATGTTTAATTCGACTTTGAATTATCCACTAGTTTTAAAATTAGTCAACATAATATTAGAATAGATTACATAATGATTTTGTTTGTTATTTTTTTTGTTAAAATATGTAAAAACAAATATAGCTAAATTAATTAATTTTTTAATTTGATTTGATAACTGTAAGAGTATGCCCAAAGATCAATCATGAGATGGTTGTGATAACATACTTGATTTATCATGTTTATTAATATAAGGCTTTGCCATTATTATTTCAGTTTCATTTATGTGTGCATAAATAAACTGTTTTATAATAATGTCCTGAGAATAATATGATTATTCTTAAAAGATCCTTAGTCAAGTATTATTGTTGGCTAGGACAATAATAATGCATTAAGACTAACATGTAGTTGATTGATGACAAAGAGTTGTAATTGATATGGAGTGTCAGAATCAATGCATGAATGTGTGTGTTAGAGAACAACATATTGGACTGACCCGCTATGAGTATGTTTCTTGGATTATTATGTAATTGTCACAATATTACTCATAGTGATTAATATGTATATGATCCTCATACTTGAGATCATCAACATCCCAACATCGTGAGTTGTATATTTTGATATAGTCAAATGAACACCGTAATTGGTTGTTCTATAAAGACTGATGTTGGATATACTACAATCTATGTAGAGGGATATGGTTGATCAATATAGGATAAGTCCCTCCTGCATAATAGGAGTAATATCTCAGGCCACTTGATTGAGTGAGACTAGAAATGCATGGCCATGCTCAAATAAGTTGATATGAGATGTCATACTTATTTGTATATCATAGTCTACTCAAGGTATCAAGAAACATGGGATGGACTATGCAAGTGTGACTATTCCATGACTTGTGTCCATTCCAAAGATATAGGACTTAAGGATTAATGCATGAAAGGTTAATCACAAAAGGTTATATTGAATCATGACTTCTTGTAACTTAGGTAGCAATGATGCATTGCTAGATGCCACTCATTGTTTGTAACATTAGAATCGTTCTAATATTACTGTTAACGTTACAAAAACCTATAGGGTCACACCCTACGATTGAAATGAACGGAGTAAAACATAGTTGGTATTGTGTCTGGTTGTCACATGAATTAAATTAATTATAGAATTAATTTAATTGTGCAATCAAACTGTTGAACATACTATATGTACAAGGATGTTGTACACATAATCAGAACATAATTTTTCTAATATATGAATTTGGTTCATATATATAAATTTAAATAAATATAGTTTATCGAAATCTTTATTATAATTAATATAATTATAATTTTCGGTTAAACGTTATTATATTTATTTTAATAATGACTATTATGTTTGGATTAATTTTAATGAATTAATATTCGTTATAAAGATATACCAATTAATACGGAGTTATATATGGCAAGGGTAAAAACCCTAAAGAGCTAATATATCGGCAATCTCGGAACTATGTTAAGGTGGTCTAGCAGCCGTCAAAGCAATAGAATCTCTAAAAATAGTTTTCTGGGATATTTCTGTTCATTGTCAATTGGGTGGACTACGTAGAGGCCGACATCAGTAAAGGTTGCGGCTTGGTTCGATGGTGCTTTAGGATTCCCGTTGCCTAGGCGTCGCTATCTACTCAGATTGAAGTTTCGGTAATTTCGAAACCTTTTATCACCCTGATTCGTTCCTTACACATGGATCTATGGTATGGATCACTGGAAAAATTTTATTATTTTAATTTTCCGCTGCGCCTTGGAGGCACCGGCGTTCCTACAGTGGTATCAAAGCCACTTGTGTGATACAAATTCGGGTTTAAATACTTGGGTGATGCAATTGTATGAGATGCATGTTTTAATTTTATTATGATTTTCCTATTTAAATCGTTTAAGCGAAATCTGATAACTGTTCCTTTCGATAAGAGATTAAATCTTAATCATGGTGTTATGGCCTATTCGGTTTTATGTTATTACTGTAAACATTAAGAAATCTGTTATGATGTAGCGGTGATTTTTACAATTTTCAGTAAGAGTATACTGGCCAGTGGAACAAAGGTTGTTCCGATATGAAACCTCAAGGATTAAAATCCTGAAAACACGATTCTGTTGATAAAAGTTATCAAATCGTGAGGTTTCATTTGACTGGGGTACGCGGTTCGTACCGCGGGGCTCTGCACCGCACCCCTGGTCCATACCGCGAGGGCTCCGCCCCCGCACCCCCGGGGATGAGAATCAGGCGGTTCCGATCGCGGGCCTTCGGCCCGCTCCCTCTAACCACCTCAGATCCCCATCATCTTCCAGTATGTTTTGTAATAAATAAAACTTAATAAGCCATAAAAGATTGAAAAGATATTTTAATATTTCCCTTAACAAAACATTGAATGAAATATGCTATTTTTGAAATGCACGGTGTTTGAAATGCATAGTATAGCCCGATGACCCATTTGATAAAAAGTTGTAATTTTATAAATACGACCTGCGTGTCGTGCCTTACTACTATTCTTTTGTATTTCTCTTCTCATCTTACCCCCTTGTATGTAAAATGAGTTTCTGAATTTTGTAATTTGTAAAAGTTGCTGTGGACTAGACGAGAAGGAAGATGGGCTGACTAGTGTGGATCGACAGCTTGTGAAACGACTTACACCTTTAGGTTCCCTATTGGTTCTCCCATTGGCTTGGGTTAAACCACCATAGTTTATGGGCTATAACTATTGCATTTATTTATTGCTTTACTTATTCATGTATGAGATGCTATGGATGTCTAAAGCATGGAAATTTGGTAATAATAAACCCCATTAATTGATGAGATCAATTAAAAGATTAAATGGACTAAAGTAGACCATAATTGGTGAGATGTAACACTCTAATAAAATCCCTCTATTAAAATATTAAGTCAACATGGCCTTCCAATTTATGCCCTCGTTAAGGCCTCGATCAATACTATGTAGGTTTTGCCAAAGCGAAGTACTAGTATTTATCTTGGTTAAACGCGAAGAATAAACAAGTGATATTCGCTGGTTAAAAATTGGTTAATGACTTAACTAGGTTACTCTAATAGGATTAGAAACCTAGAGGCAAGTAATTTGGATATATCATAAGATGATTAGAACAAGAGTTGTTCACCAAATTGTAGGAGTTACATATGATGTAATTAGCAAGTGTTGCTTACCTAAATAACCATAATCTTGAGAGTAAAGCCAAAGCTGACTTAAGAGGAGGTGAAATATGGATCCTACTAGAAATTCTTTCAAGAAAGTCTTTCCGAAATTAATATATGAGGGTTATTAATTTTGAAATAGTGGGAAACATCATATAATAAAGTCCTTTTAATGATTGATATAAACTTGGTAAATTTATTCACACGCATATTTTATTGTTGTAGATATATTATGGCTGCAAACACTAATACACTCTCATTGCAATCGATCCTTGAGAAGGACAAATTGAATAGTTTGAACTTTCTTGACTGGTTTCGTAACTTGAAGATTGTCCTCAAACAAGAACGGAAATTATATGTCATTGAAAAATCACTTCCTGATGAACCACCTGCTAATGCCTCGAGGGCTGATAAAGATGCTTACAAGAAGTATCTCGATGATATGGTAGACGTTGGATGTCTTATGCTTGCCACTATGAATCCTAAGCTTCAAAAGCAACATGAGGATATGGTTGCTTATGATATGATCGAGCACTTGAAAGAACTTTATCAAGGGCAAGCAAGGCAAGAGAGGTTCGATATCTCTAAGGCCTTATTCTAATGTAAGCTCGCTGAAGGAAGCCCAGTAGGACCTCATGTCCTTAAGATGATTGGTTATATTGAAAGCCTGTCCAAGCTTGGGTTTCCATTGGGCCAAGAGTTGGCCACTGATGTTATTCTGCAATCGTTGCCGGATAGGTACAGCTAGTTTGTCCTCAATTTCAATATGAATGAAATTGATAAGACTCTGCCACAATTGCTTAGTATGTTACGAACTGCTGAAGGCAACATGAAAAAGGTTGGACCCAAGCCCATACTGACGGTCCGTAACAATAAGGGCAAGGGAAATGCCAAAGTCCCGACAAAGCTTAAGGGCAAAGGTAAGCCCAATCTTGAAAAGGGAAAGGCTGCACTGAAACCTAAAGGTGGGGTGTCTAAGGAAGGAAACTATTTTCATTATGGTGTGACTGGACATTGGAAGCGGAACTGCCCTGTCTATCTTGAGGAAATCAAGAAGGCCAAAGCAAGCGGAACGTCTGCTTCAGGTATTTATGTTATTGATATTAATTTATCAACTACTACTTCTTGGGTATTAGATACTGGTTGTGGTTCTCATATTTGTACTTCTGTACAGCGAATACAAAGGAGTAGGACTTTGGCTAGAGGAGATGTGGACCTGCGAGTTAGAAATGGAGCAAGAGTTGCTGCATTAGTTGTGGGAACATATACTTTATCTTTGCCTAGTGGACTTGGTTTAATTTTAGAGGATTGTTATTTTGTGCCCAGTTTGACTAAAAACATTATTTCAATTTCTTGTTTAGACAAAATTGGTTTTGAGATAATAATTAAGAATAATTGTTATTCCTTTTATCTCAAGAATGTTTTCTATGGTTCGGCACAATTAATTAATGGCCTCTATATTTTAGATCAAATGAATCCCATTTACAACATAAATACTAAAAGATCGAAAATAAATGACTCAAATCAAACTTATATTTGGCATTGTCGTTTGGGCCACATAAGTGAGAAGCACATATCCAAACTCCATAAAGATGGTCTCTTGGATTCATTTGTTTTTGAACAATTTGAAGCATGTGAATCTTGCTTATTAGGAAAAATGACTAAATCTCCTTTTATTGGTAAAAGTGAGCGAGCTAGTGATTTATTGGGCTTAATACATTCTGATGTATATGGACCAATAAATACCCAAGCCAGAGGTGGATTTTACTACTTCATTACTTTCACTGATGATTTCAGTAGATATAGATATGTTTATCTCGTGCGCCATAAGTCTGAGGCCCTTGAAAAGTTCAAGGAATTCAAAAATGAAGTACAAAATCAACTAGGCAAAACTATCAAGACACTTCGATCTAATCGAGGTGGAGAGTATTTGAGCCTAGAGTTTGATGATCTTTTGAAGGAATATGGGATTATCTCACAACTTACTCCTCCTGGTACTCCTCAATGGAATGGAGTTTCTGAGAGAAGAAATCGAACTCTGTTAGACATGGTTCGGTCTATGATGAGTGATGCTGATCTACCGACTTCCTTTTGGGGATATGCACTTGAAACAGCTGCTTTTACACTAAATTGTGTTCCATCTAAATCGGTTCAAAAGACACCATATGAGATATGGACTGAGAAACGTCCCAGTATGTCTTTTATGAAAATTTGGGGTTACGAAGCTTAAGTTAAACATCAGACGTCTACTAAGCTTGAACCCAAATCTGAAAGGTGTAATTTTGTGGGGTATCTGAAAGAAACCAAAGGATATTATTTCTTTAATCCCACTGAGAACAAAGTGTTTGTTGCTCGGACTGGTGTCTTCCTAGAGAGAGAATTTGTTTCTAGAAAAGGAAGTGGGAGAAAGATTGAACTTGAAGAAATTTGAGAATCACAAGATACCATCGAACCAGAGATAGAACAACAACAAATTCCACAAGAAATTGAGGAACAAGTAACTGCTGTAGAAACACAACCACCGTGTAGATCTTTAAGAGAATGCCATGCACCTGAGAGATATGGATTTCTCATTACAATGCATGGTGATATTCTTCTTTTAGATCAAGATGAGCCTAGGACTTATCAAGAAGCGGTGGTGAGCCCAGACTCTGAGAAATGGCTCGGGGCCATGAGATCTGAGATGGATTCCATGTATGAAAACCAAGTATGGACTTTGGTTGACCCACCCGAAGGGGTTAAACCTATAGGGTGCAAGTGGGTTTTCAAAAAGAAAACCGACATGGATGGTAATGTACAAACATACAAGGGGCGATTAGTCGCTAAAGGTTTTCGTCAAATTCATGGTGTTGACTATGATGAAACTTTTTCTCCTGTAGCTATGTTTAAATCTATCAGGATCTTGCTCGCCGTAGCTGCATTTCATGATTATGAAATCTGGCAGATGGATGTCAAAACAGCTTTCCTTAATGGGAAACTTGAAGAGGATGTGTACATGACACAACCTGAAGGTTTTGTCAATCCAAAGGATGCTAGAAAGATATGTAAGTTATAAAGATCCATTTATGGATTAAAGCAAGCTTCTCGAAATTGGAATCTTCGTTTTAATGATGCAATCAAAGAGTTTGGTTTTATCAAAAATGAAGATGAGCCATGTGTTTACAAGAAAGTTAGTGGGAGCATAATCACATTCTTGGTACTGTATGTGGATGACATACTTATCATGGGAAATGACATACCTACCTTACAGTCTATTAAGACTTGGTTAGGAAGTTGTTTTTCTATGAAGGACTTGAGCGAAGCCACTTACATCTTAGGAGTCAAGATCTATAGAGATAGATCGAGACGACTACTAGGTCTAAGTCAAAGTACATACATAGACAAAGTATTGAAAAGGTTCAATATGGAAGAATCTAAGAGAGGATTCCTACCTATGAAACATGATATTTCACTTTCGAAGGGAATGTGTCCTTCAACTCCACAAGAGAGAGAACGCATGAGTAAAATTCTATATGCTTCTGCTATTGGATCTATCATGTATGCCATGTTATGTAGCCGTCCAGATGTCTCATATGCCTTAAGTATGACGAGCAGGTACCAAGTAGATCCCAGTGAAAGTCACTGGACCACAGTCAAGAATATCCTTAAGTACTTAAGAAGAACTAAGGATACGTTCTTAATATATGGAGGTGAGGAAGAGTTAAGTGTAAAAGGTTATACTGATGCTAGCTTCCAAACTGACAAGGATGATTCTTGATCGCAATTAGGTTTTGTGTTTTGCCTTAATGGTGGTGCTGTGAGCTGGAAGAGTTCAAAGCAAAGTACAGTAGCCAATTCTACAATAGAGGCTGAGTATATTGCAGCCAGTGAGGCAGCAAAAGAAGCAGTTTGGATCAAAAAGTTCATTACTGAACTAGGGGTTGTGCCTAGCATATCAAATGCTATAGAACTCCGATATGACAACAATGGAGCCATCGCACAAGCTAAAGAACCCAGATCTCACTAGCGATCCAAACATATACTTAGGCGCTACCATCTTATTCGAGAGATTATCGATCAAGGGGATGTAGAGATATGCAGAGTACCTATAGATGATAACATTGCTGATCCCCTGACCAAGCCTCTGACACAGCAGAAGCATGATCGTCACACTAAGTCACTTGGTATTAGATATATGAGTGATTGGTCTTAGTGCTAGTGGGAGATTGTAAGAGTATGCCCAAAGATTAATCATGAGATGGTTGTGATAACATACTTGATTTATCATGTTTATTAATATAAGGCTTTGCCATTATTATTTCAGTTTCATTTCTGTGTGCATAAATAAACTATTTTATAATAATGTCCTGAGAATAATATGATTATTCTTAAAAGATCCTTAGTCAAGTATTATTGTTGGCTAGGACAATAATAATGCATTAAGACCAACATGTAGTTGATTGATGATAAAGAGTTGTCATTGATATGGAGTGTCAGAATCAATGCATGAATGTGTGTGTTAGAGAACAACATATTGGACTGACCCGCTATGAGTATGTTTCTTGGATTATTATGTAATTGTCACAATATTACTCATAGTGATTAATATGTATATGATCCTCATACTTGAGATCATCATCATCCCAACATCGTGAGTTGTATATTTTTATATAGTCAAACGAACACCGTAATTGGTTGTTCTATAAAGACTGATGTTGGATATACCACAATCTATGTAGAGGGATATGGTTGATCAATATAGGATAAGTCCCTCCTGCATAATAGGAGTAATATCTCAGGCCACTTGATTGAGTGAGACTAGAAATGCATGGCCATGCTCAAATAAGTTGATATGAGACGTCATACATATTTGTATATCATAGTCTACTCAAGGTATCAAGAAACATGGGATGGACTATGCAAGTGTGACTATTCCATGACTTGTGTCCATTCCAAAGATATAGGACTTAAGGATTAATGCATGAAAGGTTAATCACAAAAGGTTATGTCGAATCATGACTTCTTGTAACTTAGGTAGCAATGATGCATTGCTAGATGCCACTCATTGTTTGTAACATTAGAACCGTTCTAATATTACTGCTAACGTTACAAGAACCTATAGGGTCACACCCTACGATTGAAATGAACGGAGTAAAACATAGTTGGTATTGTGTCTGGTTGTCACATGAATTAAATTAATTATAGAATTAATTTAATTGTGCAATCAAACTGTTGAACATACTATATGTACAAGGATGTTGTACATATAATCATAACATAATTTTTCTAATATATGAATTTGGTTCACATATATAAATTTAAATAAATATATTTTATCGAAATCTTTATTATAATTAATATAATTATAATTTTCGGTTAAATGTTATTATATTTATTTTAATAATGACTATTATGTTCGAATTAATTTTAATGAATTAATATTCGTTATAAAGATATACTAATTAATACGGAGTTATATATGGCAAGGGTAAAAACCCTAAAGAGCTAATATATAGGCAATCCCAAAACTATGTTAAGGTGGTCTAGCAGCCGTCAAAGTAATAGAATCTCTAAAAATAGTTTTCTGGGATATTCCTGTTCATTGTCAATTGGGTGGACTACATAGAGGCCGACATCAGTAAAGGTTGCGGCTTGGTTCGATAGTGCTTCAGGATTCCCATTGCCTAGGTGTCGCTGTCTACTCAGATTGAAGTTTCGGTAATTTCGTAACCTTTTTTCACCCCGATTCGTTCCTTACACATGGATCCATGGTATGGATCGCCGGAAAAATTTTATTATTTTAATTTTCCGTTGCGCCTTGGAGGCACCGGCATTCCTACAATAACTACTAAAATTTTTATCAAGATAGATTAGAACTTAAATCTACTTTGGAAATTTAAATGTGACTTTCATAACAAAGAAGTTTGGAAAATTATATATCTACGATCCTCGCCTCAACGTTGTCCCCAAATGTGAGTATGTTTTCTTACTATGTCTTAGGTTCCTAAAAGAACTATATAACATTGGTTGGTTTATCTCATCTTGAATATCCATATTGTTGCATATCCAACTAGATTTCGGTCGATCTTTTGGCTTGCGATGCAATTTAATATTCAGTAGTGATTCGAATGGAGCGTTCAAAACAGGCAGCCATCTACCTTCATTTGGGATCTATGGGAATTCAAACTTCCATACTTTATATATCTATTTTAGTTTGTACAATTCATCAACATATTTCATGCAATCCACATTTGCTAAGGCATATGTAACAATTGTATGTGCGTATGAAAAATGAAGTGTTTGAAATCTTCCACATTCGTAAGTCTTTTGTTTTAAGTATACACAATATGATCCCCCGATGATACCCTCATTCGGTCTATGGAACTCCATAACCCAAAATATTTCATTGGATACGAGAGACACATTATAGACGTAGGCTTCGCTCTTGTTGTATTTTTCGCCATATCTTTCCTCACTTCCTTAGATCAAATGTTTGACCTTTATCTATCCAACATATTTTTTGCTCGCTACGAAAACAAGGTTAATAAGCAAAAATATGTTTCTTTCACCATTAGCATTATCAAAAAAATATACGTCCCTTTCAATAAAAAATTTACGCATTCCGCTACGTTCGTTGTCATATGCTCGTATTGTAGACTTCCATCATATGATTGAGTCAACTGTTCCTTGGGTATCCTATCAAGGTATTCAACACTTTTTGATTTTACTACCTACAAATTCTCTAACATTTCATGACTCGATATTAGACAAGCTCGTACTCTGTTGAAGAAAATAAGTAGTATATCCATGAATGCAAACAATGTATATGTTGAAGAATGATATAGAAAATAATATTTATTACATATCCATGCTAATAACATCGCCACTCTTCATCTTTATGGAGTTGACCTATTTAATTTGACCTGATATGACATATACAACACCTATGGTATGTACGATCTCATAGGCTTCCATGTTGATCAATCGTAGCCTGTATTTCAAGTGCCCTATCAGAAATGATGCATATATCAAGTTGCAACACAACATGCCTTCTCAAGTTAGTCAAGTAAAATTCCCAAGCATCCATGGTTTCTTGTTCAACAATAGCAAAAGCTATTAGCAAAATTTTCTGATTACCGTTTTGTACAATGGTCAATAACAAGTGATGCTCATATCTCCCGTACATGAATTGTTAAGAATGACTTTTATTTCAGTCAAATTTGAGAAATAGTCTTTCAGTTAAACTCTGCTTACTTATTTCACTCAACTCTGATTAATCTGGATTATTTTATTATTATTTTACCTATGAATTTAGCCTATAAATAGGTTTTTTTACAACCTTAGAAAAAACACTCATTAGAGATTAGAACTCATAACACATTTAGAGAATTTTGTGTTTACATTTTGAGAGCTCTTTGTTTTCGGATTTTCAAGGTTTAGTTTTTATCTCCATCTTTTATACTCTTCGTTCTTTTGCCATTATAGTAAAATTATCTTTGCTCGTGATTTTTTATCCTCTTTGGAGGGTTTTTCCATGTTAAATTTGTGTGTTCAATTTCTCAATTTCTTTCGCTATTTTTTATTTGTTCGTTGCTTAATCGAGTCAATTCCTAACAAGTGGTATCAGAGCTAGTTCAATTTTCATAGATCAGCTCATTCAAAGATGGCAGCAACAAGGTTTGAAATTAAGAAGTTCGATGATGAGATAAATTTTAATCTGTGGCAAGTTCAGATGATGGCAATTTTAATCTGTGCTACTTGATTTACGAAACAATCTCATCTCCTTGAGTATTTTAGATTTGAAGGATGCAAAATCAACATTGAGTTGAGTGGCATTAAGGTATCTTGTGGAGCTCTCATTTTGTTAAAAGGTAAAAAGACAGATAGTCTTTACATTTTGAAAGGTTCTACAGTGGCTGGTGAAATCGGATGCCTCTCATCTGTTACGGAGTCAAAGTCAACTCGTTTGGAGTGGAGGCAACTTGGTCATAGGAGGGAAAATGGTATGACTGTTTAGTTAAAGAGAGGTTCTCTTTTGGATGCAGGTTTTGAAAAGTTAGAACACTGTGTTCGTGAAAATTAGACCTGGGTTAGTTTTGATTTGGTAGTGTAAAGTCAAAGGCTAGAAGTCTTCCAGTTTTTAAGCACAGATTTGACTCAATTAATTCCCTGCATAGTTCAAGATAGGTCTGTGGCGGGTTTTGGCAAATATGGTGTTGTGGAAATATGAGTTAAGGTAGAGATTTGTTAAGTAAGACTCTTATTTCAATCAAATTTAAGAAATACTTTTTCAATTAAACTCTACTTACTTGTTTCAATCAAACTCTAATTAGTCTAGATTATTTTATTATCATTTAACCTATGAATTTAACATATAAATAGGCTCTTTTACAACATTAGAAAAAAAACCCATTAGAGGTTAGAACTCATAACACATTTAGAGAATTTTATGTTTACGTTTTGAGGGTTCTTTGTTTCCGAATTTTTGGGGTTTAGTTTTTATCTCTATCTTTTGTACTCTTCGTTATTTTTTCATTATAGTAAAATTATCTTTGCTTGTGGTTTTTTATCCTCTTTGGAGGGGTTTTTCCACATTAAATTTGTGTATTCAATTTCTCAATTTCTTCCTCTATTTTTACTTGTTTGCTGCTTAATTAGGTCGATCCCCAACATGAATGTACCATCAAATTGAACTAGTGGTTTACAGTATCGAAATGCTTCAACGCTTTGCTTGAATGTTCAAAAAAGAAGATGGAAATTTATTTTTCCTTGGACCATTTAATTTTCATGATACACAGGTTTTGTTTGTAGATTGATAACAATACTTGGCTCGTACTAACTCAATACCTTCAACTATTGCCATGGATCTTTATATGATTTATCTCACCTGTTATACAATTTTTCCATTGCTTTCTATTTTGCAACCTATGCCTTGTAATATGACATGGTGTAATCATACTCACTATGAATATTAGCAATCAAATCCGACAAGAGAAACCTAAGATTCACTTTCATCATAGAGAAGACAATGTCAAAAATAGGGTCAAAATCCAATTTCGGATGATCTTATAACATACCTACAACAACACAAGTATTTCACCATAGGTAATACAATGTCAAAGATAAGGTCAAGATCCAATTTCAGATAATTCTATGACATTCTTGCAACAACACAAGATGTGAATCATCATATTTTTTTATCGTCTAGAACCCCCTCTTCTCTCTCACCAGTGTCCTGATTTTCCAAAGATATCTGTTGCTACACATTGCACACTTCGCCTCATATTTTTTCGCTTGTGATTTTGTACCATGGAATTGATCCCATGCTTTATGCTATACCATTTCATTGCATCAACAACATCTTTGGAGGAAAACTCCATTCCAATTTGTAAATCGCCAAAATTTGTAAAAGAACTTGTATGGCCCAGTATTCTATGAGGAAGTTTTAGAAATTCTAACCTATCTTTAGTATTAATGTCGACATTAAGCATGTGAAGTGGAGGT
The DNA here is from genome assembly GCA_020496765.1 of Gossypium stocksii. NCBI lineage: Eukaryota > Viridiplantae > Streptophyta > Magnoliopsida > Malvales > Malvaceae > Gossypium > Gossypium stocksii. Next base: position 98,206,035 of record CM035628.1, on the reverse strand, counting down.
TCATATGCAGTAAAATCTGATTGGGTTCCTATAGCATTGTTCGGACCTTCGCTGTCCAAACCATTCCCTTTGGTTCAGTAGGAACGACCTCTAGTTAAGAAAATAATGACTCGGACTCCAAGATTAGATCATCATTGGTTTTAGCTTCCTTTCTGTTCTCAGCTTCCTCTTCATTTGCAACTTTCTCTTTGTTGCCAACCTAGTTACAATTTCATGTCCAAGATTGGATGTCCCTTGGCTGCTACAGGTTGTAGGGAGAACATCATTTGTTCTCGTCAACCCTATGTTAAAGCCAATATTCCTTACAGATTGCCTATCCATGTAACTTAATGTCATACCGGCATAAGAGTTTCCAACATAGAACATCAACATTTCAAAGTTGAAATCAAAAGAACTCACAAAATGTCGTGTTGTGGTCTCCACGTTTGGGTTACAAACTAACCCTAACTATATGCCAAAGTTGAAACCGAGGGTTTCGAAGAATGCCTTTCCATTGATGGTTCTGACACTCCTTGATACGAGCTTTGCAACAATGCCGTGAAACCATCGTACAATCATGTGGTTGGACTTTCTGCTTCCTGTTATCGAAACAAATTAATTGGAGTTGTTGTCGAACTCAGACTACTTTTCTCTACATCTACAAGTTGAGCATATAACTCTAGTACAGCATTTCTAGTTGAGCAATGCGTATCAAGCATTAACTCTACATCTATCTCGCCTTTGAGCTCAAATGTATTGTATCTAATAGGGTTCTTTAACGCTAGATATCTATATTTCAAGCTCGAAATTTTCCTCCATCTTGAAGTCAAGACTTTTCTTCTAATTCTTAATAGAAACTCGTTCAATTTTTTGCTCTGTAGATTAGACTGATACAAAAATGATACCAATTCCGATATCACAAAATTGACCATTGTAATAAATAATGACTCTAATTCGTCTACTCATCTTTGCCAAAAAAACTTGTTTCACGTGTTTAATATAAAATTAAAACGAAAACATTATACAAAAAAATAATACTCATTAACCAAATTCAAACAATGACACCAAAATTACTTACTTGAACTAATTTATTTTGTTAGGTCAAATTTTCTACTTCAAAATTTTAGAATCAACAATCTTCTCCTTAACATGCAAATCTTTTACTCGAAATTTTACTATGAAAACCTCTTCATATCAATCTTCATTTTATAAGAAACTCTACCACCTAATATGAAACATATTTTAAAATATTGAAAAAGATCATATATCTCACAAATAAGAAAAAGTGCTTCTTGTTTAAGTTTTTTTTTTTTTTCTAAAAAGTTTTTAAGATCCATATTTTTGTTTTGTCATAGAAAAGATGAGGCTAAATTTTATCCTAAGATTCTTGGGTTTTTTAAAAAACTCTCTTAGGAATATCTATTTTTCAAAATTCAATCTAAGGGTTAATTTTTTAATTTTATTTTTAAGCTTAATTAGATGACGTAGGGAGTATTTTCTACTAACATAGTAGAAAAGGGAAGGAAAGTGAGTCTCGTAAGATGCACTCTAGCCTCGTCAACAAAAAATACTTCGTTAAAGGAGTGTTTTCACCATTTATACTAAAATTGACTTATTTTTTTAAATTTCAAATAAAATATTATTTATTAAATGCGGAATATATGCCTAATTTTACCCATTTTTCGTTTCATGTTTCCAAATGTAACTTAATAAAATTTAAAGGTCCCACTAATTTTAACTTTTTCCATAGAAAAAAGCCTTCAAAAGTTTAAACGTTTTCATATCTCTCTACTTTATAAAGCACTCCACCTTTGCTTCCACTCCTCCACTGCTTTCACCACCACCGTCACTAGCGGCGCCGTCACAAAATGTCGTCAACGGAGTCTCTCATCCTCCAACTCCATGAAATTTCCGCCGTTAAATTCGGTAACTTCAAGCTGAAATCTGGGATCTTCTCCCCTATCTACATAGACCTCCGTCTCATCGTCTCTTACCCTTCCCTCCTCCGCCAAATCTCCCACTCCCTCCTCTCCTCTCTCCCTCCCCAGACACCCTTTAACCTCATATGCGGTGTCCCTTACACTGCCCTCCCTATAGCCACCTCCATCTCTCTCGATACCTCCATACCCATGCTCATGCGCCGCAAAGAAGTGAAAGACTACGGAACTGCCAAGTCCATCGAAGGTGTTTACGAAAAGGGTCAAGTTTGTTTGGTGGTGGAAGACCTCGTAACGTCCGGTGCATCGGTTCTCGAAACGGCGGCACCGCTCCGGTCTTTGGGTATCAACGTAACGGATGCCGTCGTAGTTATAGATAGGGAGCAAGGAGGGAGGGAAACGTTGGAGGAGAATGGGATTAAACTTCATGCACTTTTTACTTTAACTGAGATGGTCAAGGTTTTAAGAGCTAAAGGGAAGCTGGAGGAAGAGATGGAAAGTTTGGTTATGAAGTTTCTGGAAGAGAATAAGAAAGTACCCGTGCCTAAGGTTGAGAAAGTGAGGATTAAGTGTTTGGGGTATCAAGAAAGGGCTAAGATTTCTAAGAATCCAACTGGGAAAAAGCTGTTTGAGATTATGGTTAAGAAAGAGAGTAATCTCTGTCTGGCGGCTGATGTTGCCACTGCTGCTGAGTTGCTTGATATTGCTGAGAAGGTAAGTTTGTGGATTGATTTTGGTTTGTTAGGAAACTTTGGAAATTTCTGGGAAAGTGATAGAAAATGGATTTTCTGTTTTGGGTTGATCTATTTCTTAGGGAAGTTGTAAATTTTCTTGGGAAAGTGATCAGAAATGGGTTTTCCTTGTTAATTTTTCCTAGGAAAGTGGAAAAACTTTCTAGGGAAAGTGATGGAAATATTTTGTGTGATTTGCTTAAGATCTTCATTGGGTTCTATATTAGGATCCCTTTGATTTTATCAACGATGCTTATCATGGTATTTATGCTTTTTTATTTTTGTATAAATGGTATTTATGCGTGGGAACTTAGGCATAGTAACAATGAGATCACACACACACATACACACATACACACAAATATATATATATATATATATATATGCTTACATCCTTTTCTGCCAGTTTATTTGATTTGTTTGACTCATATTTAACCATATCAAATGAGTCTTTAGGGGTTGGCTGCAGCCTGATATGAAACCTATGTTATTACTGACCATGTCTTTGCAAATAAATTATTTTATCTTCATTTTATTATCATGGAACTTGAGTTGTGGCTAAGCTTAATATATATTGAATGATTGTAATGATAAAATTTTCTTGTTTGCTGATTTTGTGTTTCTCTTGCTCAATATTGAACTATTATGCAGGTTGGACCTGAAATTTGCCTATTGAAGACCCATGTTGACATATTCCCTGATTTCACTCCAGAGTTTGGTTCTAAGCTTCGCGCGGTATATCTCAACTGCTTATGTCAAATGTCTTATTATGCTTACATTTCCCGAGCTATGGCCATTATTGAGAAATGGTTTTGATTTTCAATGGCAAATTAGCTATGTTGCCCTTGCTTTTTATTTTCCAAATTAGTAGTTAAACTTGGTGGTCGATATAGAGAGCTATTGACCTCCATTGGTTTTATGTTGGATCTGGTGAACTGGTGTTTGATCGAGAAGTTGAACTAACAATGCCTTGTTCCATATTTTGATTGAAGATTGCAGAAAAACATAACTTCATGATATTTGAAGACCGTAAATTTGCAGACATCGGTAACACAGTAACAATGCAGTATGAAGGGTAATATTTGGTTTTTGCTACACAATTGTTCCTTTTCTATTCGGTGCCTTTGCTATTACCTAAGTGCTTTCGGCGTGTTTCTTTTGCAGGGGTATCTTCCATATATTGGATTGGGCTGATATTGTTAATGCTCACATAATCTCTGGTCCTGGAATTGTTGATGGTTTGAAATTGAAGGTTTGTTATAAATCTATAATTACCCAATTTAAAGGTACAATTTCTTGTAATATTATATTTTTGGGATCTGTTTTAGGGTCTGCCTCGTGGTAGGGGGCTGTTGCTACTTGCTGAAATGAGCTCTGCTGGTAACCTTGCCACGGGAGACTACACAGCTGCTGCCGTAAAAATAGCCGAACAACACTCCGATTTTGTCATCGGTTTCATCTCGGTCAACCCCGCATCTTGGCCCGGTGCACCTGTAAATCCAGCATTCATTCAGGCAACCCCTGGAGTTCAAATGGTAAAAGGTGGCGATGCCCTCGGCCAGCAATACAACACCCCGTATTCAGTAAGCGTTTTTATCGCATCATTAATTTTACAATCTGGCTCTTCTACCGTTCCCTAATAACCGAGAAAAGCGATATTGTAGGTCATCTTTGATAGGGGTAGCGACATAATAATCGTTGGTCGGGGAATCATTAAGGCAGCGAACCCAGCGGAGGCAGCTCGTGAGTACCGTCTTCAAGGATGGGAAGCATACATGGCTAAATGCACTTAAGAGGGTATCTTATTTTAAATATGTTACGTCCCTAATAACATAAGAGCCAAATTTGGTTGAATCTATCTATGATTTTGCATGATTGGCTTGTTATATTTGTAATACTTGTTGAGGGAGATCTTTGGGATCCCATGACTCTTTTCATCCTTGTTTGCTGAGGGCAATTTCTTCTATGTTATTTTAAATAAATTTTGGTAAGTTCTGTCTTAGGTTTGTGTTATATATATATTTTCGTATTATGTTTTATTTTATATTGTCATGATTGGGCTAGTTTTCTAAGTTTAAAAGACGGAAGAATTTAAATTTTATATAAAATATTTTATAAATTTTAAATTATTTCTTAATGTAGCATATCTTTACAATATACATGTGGGTTGTTATATTAATATCATTAAAAAAATAAGCTTAAGGGTGTAAAAATAACTTTTTTAAAAAAATAATTAATTTTTTTTACATTTAATTGAGCACTTAAACTGTTAAAATGTATTAAAAGGGTCTACAATTTTTTTAAAAAAAAGTAATTAAGTCTCCTTTTTTTTTTACACTCAATTGAATACTGAGCTTTCAAAATTTATAAAAAAATATTTTTAAATTTCTTCAAAAACAAAACAATTAAGCTCCCACTTTTATTAAAAATTAGAAAAATTTATAAAAAATAATAAATTTTAGAAAAATAATAAATTTTAATAAAAATAATAAAGTATTAAAATTTTTTTATAAAAATTATAAAAAAAATTAAAATTTTATAAAAAATCATAAAAAAGTTAACAATCTCTAGTTCTTTTACAATTATAGTCATTATGTGTCCTAACATAGAGTGGCATGTGGTGAAAATGATAAAAAAATAAAAATTAATATAACTATAGAAAAATTATAAAATGCTTCTTTTAATACGATAATTTTTATAAATTTTTTACGAAATTTATATTTCTTTATATTTTGTATAATTCTTTTATGACTTTATAAAATTTATAATTTTTTATATTTTTACATATTTTTATAATTTTTACAATTTTTATAAAAGTTTATAATTTTAATAATTTTTTCTCTAATTTTTAATAAAAAGCAAGCGTTTAATTGTTATCTTTGAAAAAAATTTGAGGGTTATTTTTTTATGCATTTTGAAAATATAAGTACTCAATTCAGTGCAAAAAAAGGATAATGGCTTAATTACTTTTTTTAAAAAAGGTTTGAGGGTCTTTTTGTTACATTTTGAAAGTTCAAGTTCCCAAATGAGTGCAAAAAAAAAAGTAGGGGCTTAATTGTTTTTTTATAAAAATTTGAGGACTTTTTGCACCCTTAAACAAATAAAAAAATTTTAGTTATTATTTTTATTTTAAAAAATAATTTAATATTTTTTAAAAAATATTAATGTTGAAATTTAACCTAAAAATAAATATAAAAATAATAAAAGATTTTTTTAAATGCTTACCTCATAATTAAGCTCCACCGTTCATATAAGGTGTCCTTTAATAATTAATTAATTAATTTGTGTTAATTGCATTAAATGTTGTTAAATTTATTATATGACTTAAAATTTAAATTAGTTGTTAAATTTTAAATAAAATTAAATTATTTTTCAAATTAAAATATTAATTTAATTATTTTTTTTCGATAGTTAATTTTTTTTATCAATCTAATAATTAGTTTTGATGTTAAATGAATTTACAAATATTCATTAATAATCACAACTGATTCAATTTGGTGTTCTTGTCATGTAATGCCAAGACTAGATTCAAGTTTGAACGAATTTATAATTTATAGTTTCGAGTTTTCTAGTACAACTTATTTTTCTTTTGACCATAGCTCTTGAAAATAAAATTTTAAAGGAAAATTTTGGGTAAACCATAGTATAATTTATTTTTGGTTATAAGATAGTAATTCGATTATTTAATTTTGTCATTTTTGGGCACCGGTTGATTAACGTAATTGTTTTTAAAATTGGCATTATAGTAACTTTAACTTTCAATATTTATATATTGTGTTAATTTAATTTTGATTCTAAAAAATCTAACCCTCAACATTTATACATTGTGCAATTTGGTCATTTTTTATTTTTTTTGTGACCCTTTCACATAAATAGTTAAAAAAACAATTTATAAACTAAATTTGATTGAAAAGGAAACACTAAAAAATACAAGATAATAATTTAATCTTTTGCCATTCTTTTAAAATTAACTCTCAATGTAATAAATAAAAGTAAAAATGTAAGAAGAGAATCAAATTACACAATATATAAATGTTAAGGATTGAAATTTTTAGAATCAAAACTAAATTGAGATAAGATTAAAATTACTATGATAAAACTACTTAATATTTATAGCCTCATATTAAAACCCATACATATACAATTATTCCTACCATAACTACTAAATATTTATAGCCTCAGCTTTTAACTTTTTAAGCGGTGTTTTCCGTAATTCCTGCTGTGTTATTGACTAAGAAAAATTGTTTGGGTAAAGAACAAAATAGTCCAAGTCAATTGATGTCTATGGGCATCTTTGATCATGATAACGATACTCATGTGATGTGGAAATTATGAATGAAGAAACCCTACGCACAACAAATTGTGAACTCATTTAGTGTTTGTGTTCTATCAATGACTTTGTGAGATGTTATTGGATTTATTTTTTATTTTCAAAGTTTTTTTTTTTAAATTAAGGTAAAAGTATCATAATAGTCATTGTATTATTTATCGGTTTGGAGAATTGAGCAGATGTTGATACCTCCTAGTTCATCGTGTAGTACCCCTCCTGCTGTAGCAATACCAATCCTCATGTTGATGGCACCATAAGCATTAGCCTTTACCCAGATTTGTGGCTTCACCCAACCCACACTCTACGATGCTTGTTCCTTCTTATTCGCAGTAAATGTTGGAGAGAATCTAAAGATGAAGAAGAGAACCGACACTCGATATTGAATGAAATCTTATTTTACTTTTTACTTTTACATCATATTCCCTTACTCTTGTACTCTTTCATTCTTTGGCTTCATCACCTAGAACTTTTATATAGTTGTTGCAAGTGACTATTAAGTTTCAATACATGCATATTTATGTGACACTTGATCTGCTATATTCATGCATCTTAGATAAGTACATTCATGCATACAGATTTTTTTTAAATTCATCCACCATAGTCACTTTTATTAAATGCACATATTAATGACATCACATTATCCAACATTCTCCCTCTTAATGTGATGTTCTTTGATTCTATCTAGACGAACAACTAGAACAAAAGTCTCATGATAATCAATACCAGGTTGTTATGCATAGCCTTTCACCATTAATCTAACTTTGTTTCTTTGGCCCGAACCATTGGGATTGTGTTTCACTTTGTATACCCATTTCACGCCAAAAGTTTCTTTGTCATTTGCTCGTTCCATCAACTCCCACGTCTTGTTCTTTTCAATTGCATCAATTTCTTCTTGCAAAGCTTTCTGGTTTAACTACATAATAATTGCATCTAGCATAAACATAACTTAAACTCCTCATTTTTCTTAAAGTAGAGCCAGGTGACAAAGAGCTTAAACTTGAAGAACTTAATGAGGGTGGAGAATTTGGTGTAGAATGAGTTGGTTGCTTATCAACAATTACTGAATGCATAAATGTAGTAGGAATGGTCTTCTCAATCTTTTCTTCTTGGCAATTTCATGTAGCCTTTTCATCAAATGCGACATCTTAACTAATGATCACCTTCTTTGTCTTTAAGTTGTAAAGGCTATAGCCCTTCAACGTAGAACTATAGCTGATGAAAACACCCTTCTTAGTTATTTCTTCGAGCTTTGTCTTCTTTTCTTTGGGGATTTGAGCATAGAAACACACCCAAAAACTTTTAGGTGATTCACATATGGTTTTCTTCCACTCCATGATTCAAATGGAGTCATATTCCATACGGCTTTAGTTGGACATCTATTCAGCAAATACAAAACTGCATTGATAGCCTCAGGCTAAAATTCTTTAGGCATCCCTTTCTCGAACAACATAGTTTTGGCCATCTCCATCATTATTTGATTCTTTCTTTCAGACACACCATTTTGATGTGATGAATACCCAATTGTCAACTGACGTTCCATGCATCTTTATAGAACTTATGGAACTCATTATAGGTGTATTCATTTCCTTTATCATTTTTCAAAACTTTTATAAACCTGTCATATTGTTTCTCAACAAGTTCTTTAAACTTTTTAAAAATTGAGAACACTTCAGGTTTTTGTCTCATAAAATACACCCATGTCATATGAGTTAAATCATCAATGAGCAAAACAGAGTATCTATTTTGAGCATGAAATGAGATTTTCATAGGACCACACACATCGTTGTAAACCAACTCTAGCACTTCTTTAGCCCTGTTGTGTGAGCAGCAGATTAAAGAAAAGATAACTTTGGGAGGAATAAATCACATATTATTCAGGGAGCAAATAGCCTCTTTAAATAGGTTATAGAATTAACGTAACAAGCAAAAAAATATGCAACTGACTCCTAAAATAATGGAAAGAATAACAACTTATTCAAAACCACTACTGTCTGTAGATGATAATACTCTAAAATAACATATTTTATTGTATTAATCATGTGTTTATTTTGAGCTTGAGCCTACTAATTTGAGCTATTTATGTCTTTTTATCTTTTAGGGACTAAATTGGAGGCAAAAAGTAAATTCAAAGGAAAAAGCATCAATTTGGAGATTAAATGGGCCAATATGCAACGTGGGACAAATATAGTGCCAAAAGTGCGAACATGGAAGGCACAAGGACTTAAAAGCAAATAGAAGAGATTTTATTTTGGAAGACTCTATTTTATTTTATTTATATTAGGATAATTAATGTTAGGATAATTATTAGAATTATTAGGATTTTATTTTATTTATTTTTATTTAAATGTATTTATCTTTTAGGAATTCAAGTTAAATTAGACTTTCTTTCTAGCACTATAAATAGGGGGTGAAGTGACTCTAATTGTATCCATCTTTTTCTGTAAACACTCTCCCCCAAAGTCTTTTGTTATTTCCATATTTTCTTTTAATAAAATTCTTTTTCCATTTTTATTTATTTTCTTGCCACTTTTATTATGAGCCGCTAAAACCCTTCTAGCTGAAAGTTGTCAATATTTCCTAAAAGGGTTCTTGAGGCTTAGAGCCCCTTTTCTGCCAAGTATTCATTGTTTCTCCGAATTACGGGCTGACGCTTTCGTCCATGGCCCTTAAGAAGTAACATTTTCAACATATGCAAAGGCGGCCGCTTTGTGTGTTTTGGAAGGATTGCACCGTCGGTTCATTAACTTACTACGTCAGAGGTTGGCGAGCCAAGGGGACAAAATGGTGTGGGATTCGCCATTGAGAGGCGTTGATCTAGCATAGGCTAGAGTCAGATTCCCTAAAGTTGTAAGTCTAAATTCTTGGAGCTGGTGGTCGTAGGCGTCCTCTTCCACTATAACTGGCTTACTTGGTTCGAGAAGGGTCATCCAAAGCTGAGGATAGAACCCAAGGAGGAATGAGACAACTGGAGGTTGGAGCTTTCCCATAAGAATTTCTTTATCTCAACTCTATTTTTTATCTTTAATTTTCGCAATTTCAATTCGACTTCTTAATTCTATTTTCGTTTTATTTTTATTTCCAGATCAAAACTTTTAATTCTGTTATTTTTATTTTTCCCAAGAACGCAAGTTTCTTGGGCACGATTTCGGCCAGGATATAGAAAAAACGAGTATTCGTATAGTCCGGTCCCTGAGGATTTCGACCCTACTTCCCCTTTACTGTTAATTTTATTATTTTATAGGGAATAGGTTAATTTGGTGTTTTCAATGACCGCATCAGTAGACCAGGACTATTGAAAAAGTCTAACAAACCCTCCCTTAAACTAATATTAATTTCTAATATCAGTTTAAACTAAAAAAATCTTGCTAACTTCCTGCATTTGTTGCTTTGCAAACTCCAAGCATTTGTCGTAGCTTTGGAAATGTTGTAAGTTTGATGGCCTTTGTAAATATATTTGCAATTTGATCTTCACTTTTGCAATATACCATATCGATCTCTTCATTATTCACACGATCTCTTAAGAAATGATATCGGACATCAATATGCTTGCTTCTCCCATGTAAAATAGGATTCTTGGATAGCTTTATGGTTGAAATATTGTCACAGTAGATAAGAATAGGCCCCTTTTGGTTGAAATGAACTTCCTCAAGAAGCTTTCTCATCCAAATGGCTTGGCAAACACATGCTGATGCGGCTACAAGCTCTGCTTCAGTTGTTGATAGAGTGATAATTGGTTGCTTTCGTGACGACCATGAAACAGCTCCTAATCCCAACATAAAGATGTAACCAGATGTACTTTTCCTATCATCTTGGTCTCTTGCATAGTCACTATCCGTAAACCCAATCAAGGCTAGTTTTTCTCCCTTCTTGTACAAAATCCCATAGTCGATTGTACCCTGCAAATATCTAAGGATTCTTTTTGTCGCTTGAAGATGCATTTCCTTTGGATGTTCCATGAATCTACAAATAAGATTTACATCATATATTATATCTGGTCTGGTCGCAGTGAGATACATTAGACTTCTCATGATTTGCTTGTGTAAAGTATTATCGACGTCTCTTCCATTATCATCTTTCACCAACTTTAAACTTGTCTCTACTGGTGTACCAACCGGATTGCAGTCCGCCATTTGAAACCTCTTTAGAATCTCCTGCACATACTTCCTTTGAGAAATAAAAATACCTGTATCTGATTATGCAACCTCTATACCCAAAAAATAATGCATTCTTCCAAGATCTGACATGTCAAATTCAGCCATCATGGATTTTTTAAATTTATCAAACATAATCTGATCATTCCCAATAAATATCAAATCATCGACATACAAGCAAACCATCAACAATTTCCCGTCCTTTTCCATTTTCACAAAAAAAAGTATGCTCATAAAGACACTTCTTAAAATTATTTTGGAGAAAATAAGCCTCAATATTACTATACCATGCTCGAGGGGCTTATTTGAATCCGTACAAAGCTTTTTTTTAATTTATATACTTTATGCTCTTATCTGATCTTAATATAGCCAGGAGGTTGTTTAACAAATACCTGTTTATTCAAGTTTCCATGCAAGAATGCCGATTTGACATCTAGTTGGAAAATCGACTAAGAATTTTGAGCAGCCAATGCAACCACCAATCTGATTGTGTCATGCATAGCAACTGGAGTGAATACCTCCTTGTAATCGATGCTGAACTCCTGAATATAACCTTTCGCTACCAAGCGTGCTTTGCATTTGTCAACTTCACCGGTTTCCTTTAGTTTCGTCTTATAAACCCACTTCACATCAATGATTTTATGTCCCTTTAGAAGCTAAATAAACTCTCAAGTTTTGTTTTTTTCAATAGCTGTAATTTCATCACCCATTGCTCTCTTCCATTTTGATTGTTTAATCACCTCTTCAAAAAACACAGGATCACAATCTGAAAAAAAGAGCAAAATAGGTGAGTGGATCCTCAAATAATCAATTTGTGGGACTTCATAATCCCTTATCCAAGCAGGTCTTCTTCTTATATGTGATGGTGTTGGCTCTGTTGCAACTTCAGGTTTTTGAATTGTTTCTTGCTCATGTGATGGCTCTAAATTATCCTCAACGTGTAGCTTCATCAAAATCTACTGGAACATTCCTTTGAACTATTGGTGTATCCCAACACCAAAACTTTTCTTTATAAAAAAACACATCTTGGCTGATGACAACTTTCTTAGTGTTAGGATTGTACAACTTGAATGCTTTAGTACACTCACTAACACCAATAAAGATGAATTTTTCTCCTTTATCTTCTAACTTCGTTCTTTTTTTATCAGCGACATGTGCATAAGCAATACCCAAAGATTCTGAAATGACTGACATCGGGTTTCCTTCCGCTCCATGCTTCTTCCGGTGTCATATTTCGAACAGTAAAATTTGGACTCTTATTCAGAATATGAATGCTCCAGTTGACAGCTTTTGGCCAAAACGTCTTAGGAACTCTACTTCGCTGCAATAAACTTCGCACCATGTTGAAAATGGTTCGATTCTTTCTTTCGGATACACCATTCTATTGGGGTGTATAGGCTGTTGTCAATTGTTTTTTAATTCCATGCTCTTCACAAAATTGGATGAATTCATGTGAATTATATTCTCCTCCGTGATTAGTCTGTAATACTTGTATAGAATGGCCTGCTTCTTTCTCCACAATTACTTTATATCTTTTAAAACCAATTAAAGTTTTAGATTTTTCCTGTAAAAAATCAACCCACGTTTTTCTACTCATATCATCTATGAAGGTGGTAAGATTGAGTTTACCTCCATTAGAAATGGGATTAATTGGCCACAAATATCAGAGTACACTATCTCCAATAGGTTTCTCACTCTTTCAATCTTTCTTTTTAGAAATGGTTCTCGATGTTGCTTACTGAGCACACATTCCTCGCATACCTATACATCATAAGAAAATTGTGGGAGGCCAACTACCATGTTTTTTCGTTGAAGCATTTGTAAGCCTCTAAAACCGAGATGACCGTAACGAAAATGCCATAGTTGCAGTGGATCAGACAAGTTTGTTGCAAGACATGACTGAGTAAAATGATCGATGTAGAACAAAAACATCCAATTTGCTGTCATTGCAATGAGCAATTAATCCTGATTTTTCATCTTGAACTCAATGCATCTTATTTTTAATTTTGATCTCGTAACCACTTTCTTGCAACTAACCAATACTTAATAAATTGTTCTTTAAATCTAGGACATAAAGGACATTAGAAATGATTTGAGTAACTTTCCTTTTATTTAGAATAGTTACCTGTCCTTTACCTATCATCGAGATCTTCGTATCATTGCTAAACTTCACATCCTCTCTGAATGATTCATCAAGAGTCTAAAAAATTATCTTATCTCCACTCATGTGATTACTGCATCCGGTGTCTAAATACCACAAATGCTTGTTAGTAGGTTCTTTTGCATGACATACCATCAACAATGATATCTTTTCATCTTACTCACCTTCTTTTCCAATAAAATTGGATTCTTCCCCATGTGTATCTAAGAAAGTGGTCCGACACTCCGATTTGTAGTGACCATACTTGTGTCAACGATATCACTCAACATTTGATTTGTCTGCTGACTATGTTCGATAATCCCTATGTCTTTTTCTTCTTTCCTGAGATTGATTTCCTGTATTCTATCGATGGCCATAGTTTCCTCAACCATGACCTCTGCTACGATCTTTGTCATTGTGGCCATTCGATCTGCGTCCTCCATTCCCTTTAACTAAATGATCTGATGAAACTTTCAATGCTAATTCTGCATTATCTTGCTGCTGTAATTTTCTTTCATGAACCAGCAAACCTTGCAATTCATCAATGGATAACAGATCAATATCTTTTGATTCCTCAATGGAACATACTATGTAATTGAACTTTGGTGTCAATGAGCGAAGAATTTTTTCAACTACAACCACATCCTCTATTTTTCTCCAAATGTTCTCATCTTGCTGATGATAACCATCGTTCTTGAGAAGAAGTTAGAAATGATCTCCCTAGATTACATCCGATGAAGTTCAAACTCTGAGCGAAGTGCCTGAAGCTGTTGCCTATTTGCTCTGGTTAATCCCTGGAATTTCTTTTTCATTGAATCCCAAATATCCTTTGACGTATCTTTGGTAAGGATGGTTTCCAAGGTTGGACGGTCAAACGCTTGAAAGAGATAATTCTTTGCCTTAAGATCTCTCAATTTCAAGGCGTCAATTTCTAGTCGCCGTACATCCCGCTGTGCATCCGTTGTTGCTGCCAACTCCGAAATTCTCATAGAGACAACTTGCCAATACTCCTTGGATCTGAGAAAATTTTCCATCAACATACTCTAATGATCGTAGTGACCATTGAAGCGAGGAATTGATGGTTGTACAAAACTATCAGAGGCCATTTCAGTTGAATAAAGGAAGGGAAAAACTATTGTTTATCGCTAATTAACCTGGCTCTTGATACCACTATTGTGTGAGTAGCAGATCAAAGAAAATTTAACTTTGGGATGAATAAATCACATATTATTCAGGGAGCAAATAGCCTCTTTAAATAGGCTATAAAATTAACGTAATAAGCAAAAAAATGCAACTAACTCCTAAAATAATGGAAAGTATAACGACTTATTCAAACAACTACTGCCTGTAGACCAGGACTATTGAAAAAGTCTAACAAGCCCTCTATGCTTCTACCTTTAGAAATGGTTGACGGTGTTGTTTTTCAAGCATACAACTTTCACACAAATATATATATATATATATATATATATTTTCTTCAATTGTTGGCACTCATGTACCATATTCTTTTGAGCAAGCAACTTGAGACCTTTGTAGTTCAAATGTCCAAGTCTCCTATGCCACAAACAAGAGTCATTTTCTTCTCTAGCATTAAGATGAAATTCTTCTAGTATTGAAAAAATAGTGGAAAGCTTCTTTTGTTGGTCATTTTGATAATAACAATAATATTCTCATTCGAATCAAGGATAGAAATAATCATGCTCCAAAAGTTGCCCAATGTTTAACAAATCTAATAAAAAGTGTAGGGTCTAATTTCTGCCCGGGCCCAACCAATTCAGACCTAAACCCGAAAAGCCCAAATACAACTAAAACCCCAGCCCAAAACTAAACCATTTCCAACAGCAAAAGGGAAACCTTATTCAGCCGCCAGCCTCCTACCACGCACTACCCATGTCCACGCACTCCTTCACCACGCCACCCACGCCACGTTCGCCTGTACCTACAAGCATGTAACAACAAAAATAGTTGTAAATCAGGCTATAAAAAAGCCATAAAGAATCATTGTAAAAGGGGGTGACAAACACGATACAAAAATTTTGAATAAAAATATAGCAATTTGAAGCATTCAAACGAGTCAAAAATAGCAAATGAGAAGGTTTTCCTAGTTTTCCTCTTCTTTATTTTTTCTCTTTCGAAGTCTAATATAAACTCATTTTTTTTGCTTACTTTCTTTTTTAAAATAGTTTTTATATATATTAAAATATATAAAAAAAGTAAAAAAGGAAAATTTTACCTTGGGTGCCACCGTATACTGCGGTCGCGGGCGGCGGAGGACGGTGGCTGGCACGGTGGTGGCCCATCGGGATTTGGCCAGAGCGGCAAGGAGGGGAGAGAGAGTTTGAGAGGAAAGTGGTTTTTTTTTTTTTTAAAAAAATGAAAAGAATGAAGTTTTTTTAAGGAAATTTTAATATTTATAACATAGCTAAAACGGTGCCGTTTTGGTAGTTAGGTTCAGAGGCCAAAACGACGTCGTTTTGAGTCTCTGACCCGCGACCCGACCCGCTCTAGCTTGAGATCCGCTTGTTTTTTAACTGATGGCCTTATTGCGCTTCTGGTCCTTCCGCATATTCTATCTTTTTAATACATTTTATTTTGTTTTTCAATTTGTACCTATAATTTTCCTTCTGTTTCAATTTGGTCCCGCACAAAGTGACGCGTTTTTAAGGGCGGGGATATTTTCTTTTCTAGTCCCTCGATTTCATTCGCGCACTGCAATTTGGTCCCTTTTATTTTTATTTGCTTCTGATTTCTCCCAAAAACTCCTGTTTTAAATTCAGTTTAGTCCCTTCTCGAATATTTTTACCATTATATTATTAAACTGATTAATTTGACATTATTATTATTATCACTATTATTATTATTTTATTATTATTATTTTTTATCACTATTACTAATATATCATTTTATTTCATTATTACTATCCTCCCTACTATTTTAATATTATTTTTATTATTTTATTATTACTATTATGATATTTCTACTTATAGTTATTTACCTAGCTTTTTTATACATTCATTTTATCACATCGTTTATTTATTTTATCATTTTCTATAGTTTTAAATCATTTTTTTCCAATTATATCATTATTAATATTACTACTATCATGTTTACTGTTATTATTAATATTAATTATAGTTAGTTTTTTTACTTTTCCCCTTATTATTATAAATTTATTTTTCATTATTTATTAATATATTAATATATTAATATATTAATATATTAATATATTACTATTTTATTTCATTTTATTATTATTATTATTATTATTATTATTATTATTATTATTATTATTATTATTATTATTATTATTATTATTATTTTTATTTTTCTTTTAAAATCATTTTGCTTAATACCTTTTTATTATACGCCTACTCGCACTTTTAATTAAACTGTTAACAATTTTTTTTGATTATTTTAGTCGTTATTCCTTTTATTATCATTATTTTTTTATTTATATATTTTTTTTAAAATTAATTTACATTGAATTTTGTCTTTTAAAAATAAGCAATCTTTCGTATTTCGAGATTTGAAAAGTCGTAACCTAACTTACGAGGTTTCGGTTCGATTAATCCGAATAGCAAAAATTTTAAAATGTTTTTTTAAATCTTGGGAATTACAAAGAAATTATGTTCTAACTTACGGAATATGGGTTCTTCTTAAAACCGAGATGATCAATCCTCTTTAAAAATAGATTATTTTCGATATTTACTCTTATTTTCGGGGCTTAAGGTATCGGGTCCTAACTTACGGGGCGTGATCCTTTTCCTTAATTAACGTGAAATACCATTTTTTTCCAAAATTTTTAATCAAGCATTTTCTTTAAAACGGAGAATCGTCTCTTAAATCCTTTCAAATTTTTAATTTTCGACACTAGGACATAAATTAATCAATTAGGTACCAATCTTGGGCGTGCCGAGGGTACTAATCCTTCCTCGTACGTAACCGACTCCTAAACCTATTTTTCTAATTTTCGTAGACCAAAATCGTTGTTTTGATAAATCAATCTATTTATTGGAAAACAACCACGTTTTGAGGTGACCCGATCACACCTCATTCAAAAGGATTGGTGGCAACTCCCGTTTTTCATTTTCATCTTCAAAATCAAAGTTGACCTCTTTTTTCGAAAAAAAAAAGGTTTCGACAAAAAGTATCATGGATGACCTTGCTTCCTCGCTTTACTTCAACTCTATTACCTTTGTCTTGAATTCCAAAATATTCATCATTGCCCAACTTCACCTTTAAGCGAAATGTGCAATTCATGTTGAGAAAAGCTTCTTTATCTCCCGTCATGTGGTTGTTGCAATTGCTATCCAAATATCACACGTTCTTTTGTTCCACGGAAGCCTTATGACAAGCAAAGAACAAATTCCCATCAATTTTTTCTTCTTCAGTAAATGATACTTGTTGTTGATTACTAAGTCGACAATATTTTTGCACATGCCATAACTTCTTGCAATTGTAGCATTGTGGCTTGCTTCTATTCCAACAATCCTTCTCTTCACGATTATTCTTTTTACAAATTC
Source organism: Gossypium stocksii (assembly GCA_020496765.1). Lineage (NCBI taxonomy): Eukaryota > Viridiplantae > Streptophyta > Magnoliopsida > Malvales > Malvaceae > Gossypium > Gossypium stocksii. The sequence continues at coordinate 98,188,244 of CM035628.1, read as the reverse complement.
CACCCCATTTATTGTGTAACGACCCAAATTTAAGTGGTGTCAGAATAGTGATTCGAGATCACTAAATCTGAAAAATTAGTAGAAAATATTATTAATTTATTGAGTATAAGTTAAATATGAAGTTAGGAAAAATAATTGAAATAGTGAATAGTATTTTAGAAATAAATACTAAATAATTAGAATTGAAAATAAGGTATCGAGACCTCAAAATTTTAAACCGAGCCATAAATATTTTTATAAAAATTTATGGAGTGTTAATAAGCTAGTATTAAAGTTTCGTTAAGAAATTTTAAGGTTTCAGTTGTTAATTGAATAAAAAGGACTGAATTGTAACAAGTGCAAAACTGTGAGAAATGATTAAATAGCATGAAGGCTAAATGAAGAAGGATTTAAAGTGTAATTAAGCTCAAAATTAATGGGCTGGACGGTTGGGTTAAGAATTGGCTGAAAAATAGTGTGAACAAGGGGTAAAAAGGTCATTTGGGAAAAATTTAGCATAAAAATCTAGGACTAAATTGGGAATCTAGATTTTTCTTCATTTTTCTTCATCTTCATCAGTTGAAAACAGCCATTGAAAGAGTTTTTAAGCTGGTTTTTCATATTTTACTGCAAGTAAGTTTAATTCTTGATTATTTCTTGCAATTTTTGTATTTTTGTGACTTTTACAACTAGGTCCACTTATTGAATTTAATAGTTTTTGATTTCATGAAAGAAATTGAAAGTTGCTATGGATATGTGCTGGAAGTATGTGATGATTTAGCATGGAATTAAGCTTTAAATTGGTTATATGTTGACTTTATTTAAAGAATTGTATGGAAAGTGAATATTTAGGGACCTAATTGTAAAAGAGCTTGAGATTAGGTTTTAATGTGAAAATTATAAATTATAATGATTATAAAATAGCTTATAAGATTTAGATAAAGTGTTAATTAAGAAGAAAAAGCTCAATTAATGGGTTAAATGGTCAAGGACCAAATTGTGAAAACTATAAAATTTGAGGTAAAAGTGTAATTACGAGAATTAAAGGGTATAAATTGTAGAATATAGTAAAATTAAATAAATGCTAATAAATGGATGGTTTTGCACTTATAGATAAAGAAATTGAAGTAAATCGAGGAAAGGAGAAAATAGTCGAATAATTCCCGAATTTCTACAACTTTTGCAAGTTAGCTCAAGTAAGTTCATATGGCTAAAATTTTAGTGTTCATTTATTAATCTTATGAATTTATTAATGTGTTATACTATATGTATTAGATAAAACCGTGAATATTGTAAAAGTATGAAATGGAATAAATGAACAAATGAAAGGGAATATCGAATTGAGTACTTCTGTTTCGTGACAAGTGACGAATTGACGGAAAAAGACCATGGTTGGACCATGGCAACAAGTTATAAGTAATATCCGTATAAGACCATAGTTGGGCTATGACATCGGAAAACAAGTGACAAGTGACTCCCGTATAAGACCATAGCTGGGCTATGGCATAGATGAGGTGTGCCAAGTGATTTCCATATAAGACCATAGCTGGGCTATGACTTCGGATTAAAGTGATACAAGTGATCCGTATAAGACTATAGTTGGGCTATGGCATCGGAGAAAAATGATATGTGACCCGTGTAAGACCATCTTTGGGATATGGCATCGGTGTGATATGTGACCCGTGTAAGACTATGGCTGGGCCACGGCTACGGAAAAAGAGTCCATAGTTTTACTACGGCAAAATAAAGATGAAGTACTCAATTCCGTATAGTTTCATAATTTGAATAAGAGTGGTAAGTGGAAAAAGGGTCCAAGAAAGTGAAATTCTTATTACGAATGATAATGAGCGATAGTAAACGAGCTAAGTTTTGATTTGTGAATTACATGAGAAATTAGTGCTTAGTAAGTTTACTTTTCCAAGCCTATGAACTTATTAAGCTTTCACAAGCTTACTTGAATGTGTTTGTCATGTTTTGTAGATTAACGTGGTTTCGGAGGATCATATCATCACAAAGAATCACAATACCCAGATATTCTTCGATAGTTTTTGGGTTATTATTTTTTGATTTATATGGCATGTATAGATGTTTGGTTGGATAAAGTTATTGATGGTTATATTATGTGAAAAGAGATGGTACGCATATGTGTATGAAACTTAGTTTGAGGGTTAAATGAGCAAATTATCAATATAAAGTGCATGTGTTATTCTATGTTTTCCTTAAATGTATGTTTTACTATAAAATGGTCGTTTGGTTGGTTAAAATTGGTAGAAAAGCTTGTTTTAGTGCAGGTAATGGATGAAATGGTGAGAAAAGTGGCCTAAAATAGCCTATTTTCGTCCACACGGGTGGACACGGGGGTGTGTCAATGCCGCATGTGACACACGGCAAGCCTACGGGTATGTGGAATGGCCGTGTGTCCCCCGCATCTGTTAAAAATGAAGTCAGTATAGCGCACGGGCCAAAGACACGGACGTGTGTCTTGGTCGTGTGAAGAACATGGGTTTTAAGCATGGTCGTGTGTCAAAATCGTGTAAAAATAGCTTAAAAATGGTGAAATATCAGGTTTTCACATGGCCTAGTCACATGGACGTGTGCGCAGGCCGTGTGGCAAAGTTAGAATTGCCCACAGGCTAGTCCCACGACCGTGTGTAGCAAGTCAGATCTACCCACGGGCTAGCCCCACGGCCATGAGAGCCCCATGGGCAGGCCACACGGCCATGTCCTAGTCCACACGGGCGTGTGCCCCTATCTTCAAGGTAAAGTTTCTAAAGTTACCGGTTTAGTCCCGAATCACTTCCAAAGCATGTATTGGGCCCCGTAGGCCCATATTAGGGACTTTTCGATAAAATTTGGAAAGAATTATATTGGGAATGCAAATTTATGACTCGGTTTAGTACAAATGCTAGTGTATAAGTCTGGTAATGCCTCGTAACCTTATTCCAGTAACAAATACGGGTTAGGGGTGTTACATTTAGTGGTATAAGAGCTCGGTTTAGTCTATTCTCGGAATATATATGATGTGAAAATTGTTAGAAATACATGCCATATAAATCTGTGATAGTGTGATGTATATGATTCGATCTAACTCCTTTTAGTTTATAGATATTCTCTTATTGTAAAGATGTCAAACAGACAAGAACATAATGAGCAAGAAGAAGTTAATAGTAAAGTGCAGACTTCTGAATAGGGAACAAGCAGTAATGTTCCAATTTCTCTAATGCGACAGTAAGAACTTAAAGACATGATATATGGGATTATGAATCAGTGGTACAGTGAAAAGATGCAAGATGGAAATCAGGTTCGACAACCTCCTCCCCCTACTATGCCACCATAACATCTCCAGTTGCCTCTTTACCTCCTCTGACAACTGAATCTAGTAAAAGTACTCTGTTGGAAAAACTCAGAAAACTTGGAGCTGAAGAATTCCGGGGAAGAACAGATGATGATCCAGTTAAAACTGAATACTGGTTACAGTGTTTGATGAGGATTTTTAAAGAAATGGCTTGCTCACCAGATGATTATTTGAGATGTGTTGTGTGCTTATTAAAAGAGGAAGCTTATCACTGATGGGAAACGATTGAGGCTATTGTATCAACAAAGAAAATTTCTTGGGAATTTTTCCAAAATGAATTTAAGAAGAAATATGTGGGCAGACGATATCTAGATAAAAAATAAAATTTCTCGATCTTCAACAAAAAATAAGACAGTAGCTGAGTATGAAAGAGAATTTGTTTGTCTTAACAAATATGCCCGAGATATTGTGCCTACAGAGGAGGAAATGTGTATTAGATTTAAAGAAGGGTTGAATGATGAGATCAGAATGATGATAGGAGGTAATGAGATACGAGAGTTTGTTGTTTTATCAGATCGTGCTAAAAAACTTGAAGAAATCTATAATAGAAAAATGAAACGTTATAGAAAGAGTACAGAGTCTTTTAAAAGAGGTGCATCTAAGTCATTTTTATCCTCGCCGGTGAAGAAGTCTAGAGAAGAATATAGCTAAGCCACTTCAATGCCGGAGAGATCGACTAAGAGTAGATCACGACGACCTGACCTTCGAGCATCTGACAGACCCACAGTTAGTATGAGCAGTGTTCAAAATGCTCCCCGACCAAAATGTCAGTATTGTGGAAGAAATCACCTTGGTGAGTACCGGAGCAAGACAGGGGCATGTTATAGGTGCGGATCTACTGCTCATTTTATTCGAGATTGTCCCTAATTGCAAAGAGAAGAAGTAGAACGGAAAGAAAAACAAAGAACTACTTCCCAACGAAGTAAACATTCGGGTTAGAACAGTGCTACAGGAACTACCCGTTCGGGTATAAAAGAATCTACTAGTCGATCAGATGTTAAAGCACCTGCACGTTCCTATGCTATTCGAGTGAGAGAAGAAGCGATATCCCCGGACGTAATTGCTGGTACTTTCTATCTTTATGATGATACTGTGTATGCATTGGTAGACCCTGGATCTACACTTTCATATATTTACACCATGTTAGCATCTGAAAAGAATTTATCTATTGAGTCTACTGATTTTGATGTGCAAGTTACTAATCCCTTAGGCTAGTGTGTAATAGTTAATTTAATATGTCGTAATTGTCCACTGAGAATAAAAGGCTGTGAGTTCCCCACCGATTTGATGTTATTACCTTTTCGGGAATTTGATATTATTTTGGGGATAGACTGGCTAGTAAAGCATGATGCAATAGTGAATTGTCGTGAAAAACATATTAGTTTGAAATGCTAAACAGGGGATATGATTTCAGTTGGGTCTGAAAATTTGGGTGATACTGTTAGTATTATTTCAGCCTTCTCTGCTCGAAAGATGTTACGCAAAGGAAATAAGGCATTCTTGGCTTATATCTTTGATACTCGGGGTTCCAATTTAAAGCTCGAACAGTTGCCAGTAGTGAATGAATTTTTTGATGTGTTTCTAGAAGAATTGCTAGGTTTGCCATGTGATAGATAAGTGGAATTTGTTATATATGTAATTCCAGGAATAGCTCCCATTTCAGTAACACCGTATAGAATGGCCCCAGCCGAATTAAAAGAATTAAAAACGCAGTTACAGGAGTTGCTAGACAAAAGATTCATCAGACCCAGTATGTCGCCTTGGGGTGCACCTGTTTTATTTGTGAAGAAGAAAGATGGCTCGTTGAGGTTGTGTATTAATTACAGGCAGTTAAACAAGGTAACAGTAAAGAATAAGCATCATCTGCATCGTATTGATGATTTATTTGATCAGTTGAAAGGTGCAGCTGTATTTTTAAAAATAGATCTTCGATCTGGGTATTATCAGTTGAAAGTAAAAAAATGTGATGTGCCAAAGACTGCTTTCCGAACCCGGTGTGGACATTATGAATTTGTGGTGATGCCATTTGGATTAACTAATGCCCCGGCTGCATTTATGGATTTGATGAATTGGATTTTTCCAATCTTATTTGGATAGATTTGTAGTGGTGTTTATTGATGATATTTTGATCTATTCAAAGACAGAATTTGAGCATGCTCAGTATTTGAGGACAGTATTACAGACTCTGAGAGAGAAACAGCTGTATGCAAAGTTTAGTAAATGTGAATTTTGGCTTCACGAGGTTGTATTTTTGGGTCATATTGTTTCAGCTGATGGAATTCATGCTGATCCCGGTAAAGTAGAGGCAGTGGTGAATTGGAAGGTTCTAAAGAATGTCACTGAAGTATGAAGTTTTCTGGGATTAGCAGGTAATTACCGCTGATTTGTTAAAGATTTTTCAATGATTGCTTCACCATTGACTCGGTTATTACAAAAGAATGTCGAGTTCGTGTGGTCAGATGAATGTAAACAAAGTTTTGAGCAATTAAAGAAGATGTTGACGGAAACACCAATGTTGACTCAACCAGAATCAAGTGTACCATTTGTAGTATACAGTGATGCATCTCTAAATGGTTTAGGTTGTGTTTTGATGCAGACAGGTAAAGTAGTAGCATATGCTTCTCGGCAATTAAAACCACACGAGAAGAATTATCCTACTCATGATCTGGAATTAGCTATAATCGTATTTGATTTAAAAATATGGAGACATTACTTATATGGTGAAAAGTGTAATGTGTATACTGATCATAAGAGTTTAAAATGTCTGACAACACAAAAGGAGTTGAATTTGAGACAGAGGCTGTGGCTAGAACTTCTGAAGGATTATGATCTTGTTATTGATTACCACCCGAGAAAAGCTAATGTTGTAACAGACGCACTTAGTCGAAAATCATCATTGTTTGCTCTTCGGGCACTAAATGCTCATTTGTTTGTTAATGAAGATAGTTCTGTGTTAGCAGAATTAAAAGCCAAACTGGTACTTTATCAACGAATTCGGGAGTTATAGGATGAAGATCCGAAATTGGTATTGAATCGACAAATAGTTCAAAATGAATTGAGCTTGGAATACTCTATTGATGATAAATGTATGTTATATTATCGTGATAGGATATGTGTTCTGAGTCATGCAAATTTAAAGAATGATATTTTATCAGAAGCTCATAATAGCATATGTTCTATTCATCTGGGAAGTACCAAGATATATTGTGATTTGAAGAAAATGTATTGGTGGCCTGGTATAAAACGGGAAATTTGTGAATATATGGCCAAATGTTTGATTTGTCAACAGGTGAAAGCTGAACATCAGGTACCGACAGGATTGTTACAACCTATTATGATACCGGAATGGAAATGGGAATATGTCACGATGGATTTTGTGTCTGGGTTACCAATTACTCCAAAAAAGAAAGACTCAATATGGGTGATAGTGGATTGGTTAACTAAATCAACACATTTTATTCCGGTCAGAACAGATTATTCGCTTGAAAAGTTAACTGAATTGTATGTATCAGACATAGTCAGATCTGCCCACGGGCTGGCCCCACAGCCATGAGAGCCCCACGAGTAGGCCACACGGCCATGTCCTAGTCCACACGGGCGTGTACCCTTATCTTCAAGGTAAAGTTTCCAAAGTTGCTGGTTTAGTCCCGAATCACTTTCAAAGAATGTATTGGGCCTTGTAGGCCCATATTAGAGACTTTTTGATAAAATTTGGAAAGAATTATATTGGGAATGCAAATTTATGACTCGGTTTAGTACAAATGCTAATGTATAAGTTTGGTAATGCCTCTTAACACTATTCCAGTAACGGATACAGGTTATGGGTGTTACATATTGGATCTACTAGCATTGACTCGACCACTATTATTGTTGTTTTTGCCTCATCCACATAAATTTATTCCTCTTCCAAATTTATCACCTCTAAAAGGCTTACCTTTATTTTGTGTTGAAGATTTTTCACCATTCATGGAATCAATGGTAAGCTTGGATTGAAACGTGCTCTCAACAAATTTTTCTGAGCGATATAGCAATCTTTGTTCAAAGGATCTAATTGAACCCATCAACCCTTGAACAACCATTTTTGACAGATCCTTAGTTTCTTCAATAACAACCACCACGATATTAAATTTTTCTGTCAGGCTAATTAGAATTTTATTAACAACTCTATGTTCATCTATCGTGTCACTATGTGCCTTCATCTGATTCACCAACTTGAACAATCTATTATGATAAAGTATGATCATATTGGGAGAATAAATTTATCTCAAAGAGATTAAGAATATCATATGAGGGTAATATACTTATGACAAGGTCATTGGACGAGCACTTGATAAATAACTTTTGAATGGTATATAACAAAGGAGAGCACAATCTTGATACTTTAGTGGAATGACTTAATAACTAAATAATGTTGTAATTAATAGGTAAAGAGCCGAAACTTAATTACAAATTATTTAATCCCTAATTATATATGGCCAATCGAACCTTCTGCTAGCTCGAGATAACTATAATGAATTGCATGTAGAATCAATAATATGAAATGAATAAAAATGATGAAGAAATATAAATATATCACATGTACCACAATTTGCAAAGATGACTTAAAAATTAATTTAAACTCTTTAAATTATTATTTATTTTATTATAATTAAATAATTGATGTTTCAAGTGAAAATTAAATTACTTAGTCATCATGGATTTGTTGAATAAAGAAATTAAATATATTTTCCTCATAAGTTCTAGTATGGTAAAGTTGTCATGATTTTAACAGAATTAAAATTTAGTTGAGAAAATATTTTAATTAAAAATTTAATTTAGTTGATTTATTTAATTAAATTAATTGATTAAATAAATAATATTTTGGGTAATAAAAAATAAATATTAGGTTAGATAAATTATAAGTGTTGGATAAAAAAATCAGATAATACATAATTGACCCTAATACATGAAAGGCCTAATAAGGTTATAAAATATGAAAGGGTTCGGCAACCCTAGTATTGATTCCAACATAACTCTTGTATTGATTCTCCATAAATAGGAAATATGTTTTGAGCTATACACAACACTTCACATTTGATGTTATTCTATTAGAAAATAGTGAAAATTTATTTTATAAAATAAATTTTTTAGGAAAATGCATAGTTTCTAGTTAAAGGGAGAATTGACTTTTCTACTGAAAGTTATATAAATTTTTTCATTTTATGATTTGGTTTGTGTTACTTAACTCTACATTTGAAGCAATTTGTGGTTCGAGAATAACGAAAAAGGTCGTTTGATGCAAAGTTGATATCAACTTTAAAACTGTCTTATAAAATACAAGTATATTTTAATTAAAATTTATTATTATAAATATTACAATAACTGAGTTTCAATTTTCTTTTTAAACGTTGGACCTAAAAATATTATTTTTTAAACTGATTTTTCTAACTTGTTTGATTCATCCCCTTTTTTAGTCCGACCTGTAAGTTAATCTTAAAAAGAGACAAGCTCCTCCATTGGCTTCTCCACCACCATATCACTGACGTCAGGTGGGACATCCTTTCTACGTCACACCTTCTTTGTCGCCCGACCAACCCAAGCATTGGATGTAATTGCCACCATGTTTTCAAAGCTTTTTTTTTTTTTTTTTTTTTTTTTTTCTTTTAATCTCTTTTAAATTTTTTAAAATATGGATAAATATTTTTTTTTGCCAAATCTCTTCTTTTTGCATTTTTATTTTTATTTTTCACTTTTTTAGAAATTTTTTAAAATTCTCGATATTTTTGTTTGGCCAAAATTTATAGGATTGTTTTTTTTTTAATTTTTAAAAAATTTAATTTTTTAATTATTTGTTAAATGACGTATAAAACAAAATAATATTATATCAACAATCTAATTTACAAAAAATAATAGAGTATATATCAAATTAAATAAATGTGTAAAGTTCAAGGGTTAAATTTATTATTTTGCATTATATATAAAATACCAAAATGAACATTTAATGACAAAATTTTAACAAAAGAACTATTTTACTCCTTTATCTAATTTTTTAGTGACCAAACCAAAATAAAATCTAAGGTATAGCATTTTAAAATAAAATCTACCATATAAACACATGTCTAGATAATATATACCTAAACATAAGTTGATTTGCTTTCTATCAACCCATCTTCTATTGGAAAAGAAAAAAAAAAAAATCCTTCCTAAACCCTCATGACTTGGGATCGAATTGGATTCCAAAGCCAGTGGCTATAAACTTGTACCTAAGATTTTGCATATGAACAATCAGCAAGTTTTAGTGGAAGCTGAATTGTACTCACTTAACACCAATACTTTGAAGAGAATTAATGGTTCACCCCCAAAGTGCATTATTCTGAGATAGTGATGTCGTTGTTAATGGATGTCTGCTGTCAAATTGTCTTACAAGGCTTTGCATTTTCATACTTTCGTTGAAGTTTGGTTCCACAAAAATCAGTTGTCATATTCCTTTAGCCACTTCACAAAATCTCATTTTTATAACATCAATGGAAACTTCAAACTTTGCTTAATTGGTTGATGTAATTTTTAGTAGTTTTAAAATCTAAACCATGGTATTCAATTTTGTTTTGATATCATATCAAAATCTTAATGTGTTTGATCCATTTTTAGTATTTTAATTGGATGCACGTTGATGGAATCCTCCAATAAGTCTATTGGAATTGGCTTTGTATCAATGGAACCTCATCATCTATACATAACGAATTGGTGTGGTATATTCATATCATATGAATAGTAAAAAATAGCATTCTTATTGAGACTCGAAATTTATCCACATACTTTTTGCTTTGCTTCACAATTTCGATCTATTCATAATCAGATTAGATTTATCTTTTACTTAATGCAAAAACAAAAAATTCAGTTGCTATAATGGTACGACTAATATATCATATCTTAACTGATTCTTTGAATCCAGACTACACCCAAGTTGCTCTAAAATAGTGTTTATACTATTTTGATCACTCTAAATTTTTCTTTCAATTTAGTCGCTTTAAATAGAATAATTATGTAAATTAGACACCGTCATTAAAATTTTCAATTTCCTCTTGTGAATTGTTGACATGATATATTAGCCCATTAAATCAATAACGTAATTTTTTTATTGATTTTTAACAAAAAATCAAGGATCTCTATAATTAATTCAAAACTTTTTTCATTTTTGACGCCAGCATCTCAATACCGAAACCCCAGAACCAGCAGTTCATCAATGATCATATATTATACCATCACCATCATCATGGCTCGACCCAACACTTTCCAGACATAGATAACAGTCAACTACTCATTATAACAACACAGATTCTGGATTTCTTATACACTGAATTATTCAACCATAGTCAAAATCGCCGGCATTAAAGTTTTTTTTTTTTTAGTTTCTTAAACAAAAGATGTAACGGAAAACTGTCAAATTAATTTTTTGTTTAAGAAACTCAAGAGAAAAAAAAAAAAAAAAAAAAGGAGCTTTAATGGTGGCTTGATTTTGACATGGTTATTGAATAATTCAGTGTATAATAAATCCAAAATTTGTATTGCTATAATGAGTAGTTGACAATTATTTATGTTGGGAAAGTACTGTGTTGAGATCTATTGATGGTGATGATATGATATATGATCATTGATGAGCTGATTATTTTCGGGTTTTGGCATTGGGATGACCGCATGAAGGATAAAGGTGATAACAACAATGAAGTGATGAAAAAGAGGCAAAACTTTGGATTAGTTATAGTGAGGTTTCTAAATTTTAGCTATAAGTTAACAAAAAAATTATACGTGTTAATCACTAAATGGATTGATATGTCACTCAATTATTTAAGGTTATTAAACTATTTATAAGTTTATATTTTTGTCACTCAACTTTAAAAAGTTACAAAAATTATTATTAAACTATTTGAAAATTTTCATTTAAGTCACCAAGCTATTTAAAAGTTATTATTCAAGTTACTAGCTGATAAGGTTTTTTTTATAAAAAAATTAAAAAATAATAAGTTCGGCTAGCAAGTTCTAAGTGATAATTCGACGATTGGTATGGTGGATCCGTACCCATTGACGAGTAGAAAAACATACCTTAGATTTAAGTTGATCTAATTGTCAGCATTGGTGATCGGAGAAGAAAGCTGTTTGAATTTTGGGTCATAGATTTGTGATACTCAAAACTACTTTATGAAAAAAAAATTCCAGAAGAGAATGGGAATGAGAGTTTTCAATTGGTGTAGGCAGAGCGAACATAGAAGGCCATGCAATAGTGATTTTAATAACCTAGTGACTTAAATGAAAATTATCGAATAGTTAAGTGACCATTTTATAACTTTTTGAAGTCAAATGATTAAAATGTAAACTTACTAATAATTTAATTATCTTGTGTGTAGTTTACTCAAAAATTAAAGAGGCATGAGCTCAAATCTTATTATGTGTGTATGTTTTTCTATATAAAATGACAAAACACCATCAAAATAATACAATTTACTTTGTAAAATAAATGTGTTTTCATCTTTTTCAACTTAATTAATATCAAGTTAACCCATAACACAACTCAATTAAAATATTTATATAGATAAGCCCAATACTATATATATCATATATCTATAAGCCCAATATATACCATATGTATAAATCAAATGGACTTGTAACTAATGGCCCAAAGAAAAAAATATTATGCAAAATAATATCAAGGGAATGTTTTAATTTAGTGTTACAATTTTATTTTTAATTTAATGTTTGTGGTTATATTTTTAATTTAGCATAGTTATTTTTTTTGTTAGAGAAAAGATTTGATATATATTATTAGTAAAATTTTTAAACTTTACAAGAAGAGTTAGGGGTTGATAAGTGTCTTACAAAGATATAATAAAATATTTAAAAAATAGATATGAGACAATTTTTTAAGGTTACTTGTGGAATAAAAAAAATACATTGTCACTATATCAAATACCAACCCTAAAAGGATAATAACAAAAAGGATTAGTATTTGGTATATTGTTGTGCTTTTTTTTTTATCATATAAGTAGCCTTAAAAAAATTGTCATATATATCTTTTTTTATAAAATATTTATTTCTTTAAAATTTTGTAGGTTACTTGTTAACCCATTGACCCTACTTATGGAGTCTAAACAATGGACTGACATTAGGGGTGAGCAAAACTCGATTCGACTCGAAAAAATCGAAAAAAAATTCAAATTTCGAGTTAAACGAATCGAGTTGTTCGAGTTAATCGAGTTATTCGAGTCAATTCGAATTTTTTTTTCAAATTTCGAGTTCGAATCGAGTTGAGTTTTCAAATTCAAATAACTCGAATAATTCGAATAATTCGAATATCAAACTATAGTATTTTACATTTTTACCCCAAACTCCCAAACCTTTTTACTTTTCCCTCAAAACTTTTACTCCTTCCCACTTTTCCCCCAAAACTTTTACTCTCCTCCCATCCAAACCCCCCAATCTACTCAAAATCCATTTCCCACCAAAATTTTGCTCTCTCATTCACTATTTCTCAAAATTTTACTCCCCAAAACCCTCAAAACTTTTTATTTTCCCCCAAAATTTTTATTCCCTCCCATTTTCCTCCTAAAACTTTTACTCCCTTCCCATCCCACCTCCCATCTACCCCAAGCCTACCCCCTCCAATTTTTTTTAATATTTTCCCTCCAAAATTTTACTCTCCCTATTTACTTTCCCTCAAACTTTTATTCCCCAAAACTTTTTATTTTCCCCCTAAACTTTTACTTCTCACCCTTTACTCTCAAATAAAAAATCAAAATTATCCAAAAAAATCACAAAACATAAATAGTAATAATTTTATTTATATCTACTATTTATATTATTAAATTAAATTAAATTTCACATTTATATTATTTATAATATTGAATTGTTTAGTCATATTGAATATTTATATTAAAATTGAATTATTAATTATGCCATAAAATATTCGTGTTAAAATTTTATATTCGTATCAATTTCACATTTTATCTTTAAAATAAAATTTATTAAAAAATCTCATTTTTACATTTAGTATATTTTTTAATTTCAAAATATATAGTGACAAAAATCTGAATGTAATTGAAACAACCAAGCAAACAAAGAAGCTAACTCGTATATAAAAGATTAATAAATAAATTATAAGGTGATGAAAGTTAATAAAAAATTGATTAATGTGGACAAATTTTATTACGATAGGTGACAGTGGTTATAAGGACCCAAAATTATTTTTTAAAATTTAACTCGAATAAATATATTCGATTCGACTCGATTCGAATTCCATCTCACTCGACTCGATTCGAGAAAATTTCAAATTAAATTAGGATGATAAAGTATGCTTCGTCAACTCGATTAACTCGAAATTTTTTCATTCGATTTGATTCGATTCGATCGAATGCTCACCCCTAACTGACATTGTACCAAGTATTTTCTCATGTTTTTAATTTATTATAGTCATTATATTATTTGTTATTTTTGTTTCTTCTTTAAACTAAAATTTAAAAAAAAACATGTTGATTGCAGGCCTAATCTTGGGGTCTGGAGGTGCGATCGTCCGGGACCGAAAGCTGTAACGGGTTTAAAATATTATTTTTTAATTTTTAAGGGTTCAAATTTTTTTTTTTTTTACTTATAAAGGTCCAAAAATTCTTTTTACTAACTTTTAAGAAACCTAAAAAACTTTTTCTTCAACTTTTAAGGAACTTAAAAATCCATTGTATTATTTTGCCTGGTTGATTGTATTTATTGTCATGTCTTAAAAAAAATTACAAATTTTGATTAATTTTAAAAAATTAATTCAATTAAGAGTTAAAGAATTTTAAAATTTGCACTAATAATATAGCCGATAAGCATGACTTAAAAACTCTAGAAACTAGGAAAACTCAACTCTTGGAACAAATAACTGAAACATAACTCTTGGTGCGGTGGATTCAAACACCATTATGGCTATGGCTATGGCTATGGCTATGGATTCTGGGATATGATTTTATGAGCAGATTTTAAAGTTCCCAAAGAGAAAATTAATAAAAAGAATATCTGAAATTTGAGACAGTTAACCATTCAAATACCAACAAAAATGCTGAAATTTCAATTCTATAAATATAAAAATCCAATAAAATCATTTACATATACTCTCTATATTCTTCAATTTATCAGAACATTCATAACATTGAAAACTGATAAAAATTCAAAAAAAAAAAAAAGCTGAACCTTAAGGCTTAAGCCATAGTCATGTTAGAAAGCCTGCTTGGTGTTGGCCTGAAATTCCACCACCTAAGTGTCATCTTCCGATTTGGTGTTATTGCCCTCCTTATTATCTCTTTGTTACCACTATATCTCTTCGTGTTCTGCCTTGGCACCAGGTAACCATGCTTGCTACATGGTGCCGAACCCGGTTGGTTCGAACACGTACACCTCGGTCGCAGTCTAGGAGACGACGACGAAGAAGACGGTGAAGCCATGTAACTTCTTCTACGACTCCAATTCTCCTCCTTCACATCTCCGGCGGTTCCCGGAGTTTCTAAACCTTGTGTATTTTGTTTCTCAAGGATGGTCAACTGCATATTGTGGAGTAGGTGATCTTAGTGTGTGTATATATATAAATAGAAGATTTGTTGGTCTTTGATTGCTCATTTTGATTTTGTGAAGCTTATATAGATGCTATTATTATGATTGTTACTATAATTTTGACTCGGTTTTTGTTGGAAGGCTGTTTCTTAATGGGTTTGGGAGACTTTTGACCAAGTTCTGGAGCTGTGATCATCATGGCCGTATACTTTTGACTGCTGATTTTGATTCCCACTATAGATGTTCTTTCGTTTGCTACTCGGTTTGAATTTGATTCTTTAGGTGAATGTACCATAGATATTCTTATATTATAACTTAGATTATATTTTATTTCTTCTACTCGTAAAAATAAGTAAACTAATCCATATGTATTATATTAAAGAACAAATTGGTCATTCCGCTAAAAATTTCATCTATTTATATTGCTAAGAAACTGGTGTAGTCAACAGAATAATTTTATAGTGGCATGTGACATACCACTGTATATCTTATGTTGATATATAATGACTAATTTTTAATGGTAAATGGATAAATTTTGTAACAGAAAGACCAATTTACTTTTTAATCTAATAAATAAATTTGTCTGTTTTTAGGTATAAAAAATAAAATATAATCTCTTTTAATACAGGATTGTCTAGGATAATTTTAATTTAAAAATATTTTAAATGTGATTATTGAGCTACATCTTAGGTAGGGAAACTATCAAACTCACCAGTAATGTCGACGTGTTTGATGATTAGATGAAAGATTCTTTTTATGTAACGTTTACCGACCATTAATCTAACTCTACTGCTAGAATTTTGACACGATCTACACCAAATTTCTGGTTTAACTCTTCATACTTGGAATACATTTATTGGTTAAAAATATGCTCCAAGTACCCATACTTTTTATACATTTGGAATTTACTCATTTTACTTTTATTGGTAAAAGGACCTCTCTAGTCCCTCTCAATTTTGAAATTAAGCAAATTAGTTCTTTTAAAATATTGAAGCAATTTAATTCAGATCAATTTCAAAAGTGAGCAATTAAGGACAATCAATCATGACGTTGATGTTTTTTGTCAATTTGCTCAAATTTTGATTGGTATATAATAAATTTAGATTTCAAAGTTTACATATTTTGTCAATTTGCTCCTAATTTAACGAATTTAGTCCGCAACATTTGTGTATATATATAAATGTTGAGGCTAAATTCGTTAAATTTTCTGGAATCAATGTCAAAATTACAAAACATGTGAACATCGAAAACTAAATTTGTTATTATACCAATTGAAATTATGTATTCTTGATGGAAGACATTAACGTTATGGTTAATTGTCCTTGGTTGCTCACTTTCGAAATTGATAAGGATTAAATTGCTTCGATCTTTTTGGAGGGGCCAATTTTCTCAGTTTCCAAATTGAGAGGGACTGGAGTGGTTTTTTTACCTACTTTTATTTCTAAAAATTTAAGGTGTGTTTGATAAACTAAAAAATTAAGTGTTGAAAATTTAAGTATTGAACTTTTAATAATGAATTTAAATTATAAATTTGTTTGACATGTTAATAAAAATTAAACATTGAATATAATTATTTTGTTTGATAATGATAAATATTGATTTTTGAAATTCATTATTTCATAATTTCAATCTTATTAATATTATATTATTTATTTTACTTTGAATAGTTTTGGATAAAAGTCAAAGATTAAATTTGAATATTTTTAATTTTTAATAAAATTAGGAAATAATTCATTTTAAAAATAAAATGAACTTAATATTTTTCAAATTAATATTTAACAACTTAATATTTAACAACTTTTTTTTGTTGAATATTTTATATTAAGTAGAAATTTATTGTGGTTATCAAACAAAATTAAAAAAAATTGAAAACTTTCTTTTTCAATGAAATGAAAACTATCAATGGTTTATCAAATGCACCCTTAGGCTTTGTTTTTAAACATGTTTGGTAATTCAAAATAAATAAATAAATAACAAATTATAGAACTTTTTCAAAGAAAAAGGGATTTTTTACTCAAATAATATAAAAAATATTAATTATGAAAATGGTATGAACAACATATTAATTACGAAAATAGGCATTTGCTACAAAGTTCTGATAGTGAATGTTCTACGGTCAAGCTTAACATATTGGCGGCACTAGATTGAAATGTGATGATCTAAAATACTTAGGGACCTGATATAGAAATTTTCCATTTTGATTGACTGCTGAAAAAAGGTTTAAGGACAGTCCCGCACACCAAACTTTAAATAGGGTAAATTGTTTTCATAAACACTCATTGTTTTTTATTTTCTTTTATTCCCCTTCAACACCAAAAATAGAGAAGTCTCTCACCAATTAGTCCAAAAAATTTTTTTTATCAAAAATATTTTTTTGAAAAAAAAGCCAATTCCAACTGAAAATAAAATTTATTTTTTTCATAAAATAATTTTTATGTTCAAATTATGTCTAACATAACAGTTAACAGTATTTATAGTAATTTTCTTTCGCTCACATTATATTTGTGAACTGTAAATTTAACTAATAATTATAATTTATACATAATAAGAATTTTCTAAAACTTTTATAATTATAATTTTATATCTTGTCAGTAAATCTAATTGATAATAAAATTATAATTATCCTTATTATTAATTTGATTTACGGACATAGCATAAAATTATAATTATAAAAGCTTTAGAAAAATCTTATTATGTGTAAAATATAATTATTAGTTAAACTTATAGTTTCTAGATATAATGTGAGCAAAAGAAAATTACTATAAATACTGTTAACTATTATGTTAGACATAATTTGAAAAAAAAAATATTTCTCTAAAATTAAATAAAATTTATTTCCAATTTTTTTATAAAAATACATGTTGGTAGAAAAAAAATTTTGGATTAATTGGTAAGAGGTCTCTCTATTTTTGGTATTGAAAGAAAATAAAAGAAAATAACAAACAAAGAGGGTTTATGAATAAATTTACCCTATTTAAAGTTTGGTCCCGCTGCACCTTAAACCTTTTTTTTTTCAATAGCCAATCTAAATGGGAAATTTTTATATCAGGTCCTCGAATATTTTAATTCATCACATTTCAATTTGGTGTCAGAACACTGTAGCGAATGCTTATTTTTGTAATTAATTTGTTTCCCATACCTTTTTTGTAATTAATTATTATTTTATATTATTTATGTAAAAAACCACAAAAAAATACGGATTTTTATAAAAAATCAAATTTAATTGATCAAACAACACCTTTAACATCATTAAAATTCATGTCCAATGATTAACATCATTAAAATTAATTCTGTTAAATTCATTATCGCGATGTTTTGAAATAAGAAAAATACTCACTTAGTAACTATGTAACAAGAAAAATGATGCTGTAATGAATATAAATTAATAGAAAAAACTAACTATTTTAACAATAGACCTGCATTTTGAAATCCAAAAAGTAGAGGGATTTAATTCCATAAAATAAAAATAGTGAGACTAAATTTCAAATGCATGAAAACTACAATGATTTGTATCATATTTTAACAATTTTTTTAACCAAAGATGTTATTTCCATATTTGTGTCAATGATTATTTTTGGTCGGGGTCATTCGAGTTTATCAATAAAATTTTCGAGTTAAATCATTTCATGTCTAAATTGAAAGTGAATTTGAAATATTTTACTTTTTTATAATTAAATCAAATTTAATGAATTCAAATTTGAATTAATTAAATATTTGATTTAATTAAATTAAGTTTGTAAATTCCAACCAAAATTGATTGATATATTGTAAATCAATTAAATTAAATTTTACATTGATTATACTATAAACGAAATTAAAAAGACCAAGCACATAGCCTAATCTTTTATATATATAAAAAAGTATATCTATTATTTTAACTCAATCTATGTATGGAGTAAAAATCCTGACATATTCAATATGGAATTCCTCTAAAATTTAACCATTGAGGGGTCTTTCAAAAGACAAATTATTATTATACTTGTAGATATAATTTTCAAATTTGTTCTAGTTCTTTTAAAAGTCTTCTACTGCTTCTTTGCTCAAGAAAATGACCAAAGGCATCTAATCATCAAGCATTGAACCTACGCATACTCATTTCTTAAGACTATATATATATATATATATATATATATAATTAATATTTATCAAAGCTGATAAATATGTTGTCATTAAGAACCCACAAATCTATAATAATTTTGACAAATTATTTAATTGAACCTTCCCACCACATTATTTATGGTTCCTTTTTAATTATTTAATGATATTTCTATAATTTTTTAATGTCATTGATACATAATTTTGGTAATTTTACCTTGGAACTCGAAACCTAGAACCCTAACCCTAAACTCTGAACCTTAAACTATGAACATGGAACTCAGCACATGGAACCTTGAGTATCAAACCGCGAACCTTAAATCATGAACATGAACCTCAGAACATGGAACCTTGAACACCAAACCATGAACCTTAAACCATACACCATGAACCTAAAACTCAGAACATGGAACACTGAATTTCAAACCTAGAATCCCAAACCTTAAATTTTAAACCTTGAAGTCTAAACTCAAACCCTAAACACTAAGTCCTAAACTCCAAACCCTAAGTTCAGGGGTTCAAAGTTCAAAGTTTGAGTTCAGATTTAGGATTTAAGGTTTGAGGTTCGGGATTTAAGATTCTGTATTCAGGATTTGGAATTCTTGATTCAAGGTTTAAGATAAAAAGAATTACCAAATTTATGTATCAATAATGTGAAAAAAAATTATTAAAATATCATTAAATAATTAAAAAGGGACTACAAATGATATGGTCAGAAGGCTGGATAAAATAATTTCTCCATAATCTATGGAGTTAATTGAGTAGTTTATGATTGTCTTATTTTTCATCAGCTACAGTAGCAAAGATCGATCCCACTTCTATTTGGGACTGTTTCAAGCTCTAATTAAATGGATTATTTTTTTTCCTACCCTGTGTTTATTCTTTTTATTTTTCAAAGTAGTGATTGATTTAGGTCAAATAAAAAACTGTATATGCATATAGTGTCTTATATATTTTGGTATTAATCACATAAATATATGGTTTAATATTTATTCTGGCCCCTTAACTACAATGAAATTCTTACTTTTAACTCTTTTATTAATTTTTTGGTCTGTCCATTTTACTTCCATCACGATAGTTTCTTGACCATTTCTGTTAAAACAAAATCTCAAATGTTCACATGTTCGCCCTTGACTTGTGATAGAGTTCTCATATGCTTCAGCTCAGGCAGTTAGATTGTTAGCCAGAAGTTGTTAGTACATCTAGCATTTGTTGAGAGGTTGTTGAAGAGTAGTTAGTCTAGTACTCTATATATACATTACGTACAAATGAACTAAGTAGGTTTTCCATTCAAGATACAGAAAGAATAGTTTCAACTTAAGTCATTAATCACAGAATAGAGTCTTAGTAGTACAAAGTGTTTTCTTAACCTTACCCTCTTTCGTGGTATCAGTTGCCTCTTGATCCTTGGACTTATGGCTCCCACACCTTCCCCCGATTCTGGCTCTGTTGACGGTGGTTGCGCTACGTTCACCGGTGAGAAAGTCGTCAACTCCTTTCCTCGACACGAAGTGGTGAAGCTTGATGGAGGAACCTTTATTCAATGGAAATAACAGGTATGTTTGATTCTTAGTGGATATGGTTTGCCAGGATTCATAGACGGGACCTTATCTCCACCGGCGCGTTTTGTTCAATCGACAGACGGAGCTCTTGTTCCCAACCCATTTGCCTTTTTATTCTCCTAGCAAGATCAACTTCTCACTTCGTGGTTGCTCTTCATGGTCACTAGCTCATTTTTATCATCCTTTTACGGATGCTCGCACAGTATCAGACGTATGGCTCACAGCGGCAAGTCTCTTCATCGCGGACACCAACGCTAAGTAGTCCAAACTCCGGCATAAACTTCATTCATTAAAGAATGGTGCGTTTTCCATCAAGAATTATGTAGATCGTATTAAACACTTGTGTGCTCTGTTAGCGGCGTCCGACACTCAGGTTTTAGAGGCAGAGAAAATGAAAGTGATACTTGCAGGGCTTCTGTTTAACTTTTACGCTGTAGTCTCCTCGACATCTATCTCGTCGGAACCGGTACCGTTTGAATGGTTGGTCAAAGCTTTGATCGAGTGCGAGAACAGGCAGTTATGGGCGATACAGGAGGTGGTCATGCATACCAACCTCGTGGAAGAAGCATCGTCGCAAGCTCGTGATGGATCCGTCTATGATGGTCGGCCTTCGTCCGGTGGCCGTAGGAGAGGATTCAGGCTGCGAACTCAGTGCTAGATTTGTAATCAGCTAGGACACTTCGCTCACTGGTGTTTCTATAGGTTTAACCGAGAATTTGATGGGCTACGACAAGGTGATTGGTCGGCTGCTGATATTCCCTCTCGCCACCGGCATCGAGGTTCCCTCATGGCTCTGTTTTTGTTGCATCACAAGGAGACTTGGCTGGAGGAGATGGATTGCCTTTTCAGAGAATGAAGTTCACTTACCCGGTTAGTCAAAATTGGCCTCAAGATGGTCAAAATTATTTTCAATTTCAAAGTGGTCAATATTGGCCTCAAGTCAGACGCTCGCATAGCATCAGACGTATGGCTCACAACAGCAAGTCTCTTCGCCACGGACACCAACGCTAAGTAGCCCAAACTCTGGCATGAACTTAATTTAGTAAAGAAATGTGCGCTTTCCATCAAGAATTATATAGATTGTATTAAACACTTGTGTGTTCTGTTAGCAGCATCCGACGCTCAAGTTTCGGAGGCAGAGAAAACGGAAGTGATGCTTACAGGGATTCCGTTTGACTTTGAAGTTGTAGTCTCCTCAACATCTATCTCGTCAGAACTGGTACCGTTTGAATGGTTGGTCGAAGCCTTGATCGAGTGCGAGAACAGGCAGTTATAGACGATACAGGAGGTGGTCATGCATGCCAACCTCATGGAAGAAGCACCGTCGCAAGCCCGTGATATATCCGTCTATGGTGGTCGGCCTTTTTCTGGTGGCCGTAGGAGAGGATTTAGGCCACGAACCGAGTGCTAGATTTGTAATCGGGTAAGACACCTCACTCACTGGGGTTTCTATAGGTTTAACCGGGACTTTGATAGGCTACGACAAGGTGATTGGTCAGCCGCTGATATTCCCCTCTCGTTGCCGGTATCGAGGTTCCCTCATGGCTCCATTTTTGTTACGTCAGAAGGAGACTTGGCTGAAGAAGATGGATGGCCTTCTCAGAGAATGAAGTTCACTTATCTGGTTGGTCAAAATTGGCCTTAAGATGGTCAAAATTATTTTCAATTTCAAAGCGGTCAATATTAGCCTCCAGCTGGATACAATAGTCAGCCTAATTCTCCTATGCCTGGGCAAGGGTTATATGCTGGGCCAAATAGTCCATATGTGGATAGGCATGCGTATATGCTACATGCATGTGGGCCAAGTAGGCTAAATGTCATTAGTAGGCCAAATATTAGTGGCAATCTTGATGGACTATCTAGGCCTGGTCACTTTGTGAGTGCCAGGCCAACAAATAATTGTGTTCAACTTGGGCCTGCATTAGGTCAAGACTACAACCTTGGGCCATTGAATAATGACGCGTTTGGCGCAACGACTCCACCTGTTCCTTAGAGAACTAAACCGTGAGCCCGTGTCTACATCGGCTCTGACCCATGTATTGGTCTTCCCTAGGTGGGTAAATTGAATGCCTCTGATTACTCTGATTCGTTAGGGTCGTATATTAACACCGCTCAGTTTGGTTCACATGCTGGTGGCACGGATTCGTATATACCAATGTTAGTTAGAACGACTTCGTGGTACCCTAATTTGGGTGCAAGCAACCCTATCTGTCGTGATGAGTTGGTGATATGCGTGATATGAAATAATAAAATTTATAAAAACTGATCGCACCAAAAACTAACTAATATCACGATTTTAAGGCAAGTGCACCTATCGAACAGTAGTATAGTTTAGCGACAAGACCGAGATATCATACCCAAGGGAACCAAAAGTACTAGTACTAACTTTCTTTCTATTATCTAGCCTAAAAAATAAGAGGGGTTTTTATGAAACTAATTCTAAAACTAAACTAAGAATGCAAAAAAAAGTAAATTGGGGAAAAACTGTAACACCCTTTAACCCTCATCCGTCGCCGAAATAGGTCATTGGACATTAAAAATCGAATACAACCCTCAAAACAAACACGGAATAACATATGAACCATTTTCAGATGACCAAAGTAACCGAACAAATGATACCATTATTGATTTTA
Organism: Gossypium stocksii; assembly: GCA_020496765.1. NCBI lineage: Eukaryota > Viridiplantae > Streptophyta > Magnoliopsida > Malvales > Malvaceae > Gossypium > Gossypium stocksii. The sequence goes on along the minus strand of CM035628.1, from coordinate 98,165,067 downwards.
ATTCGAGACAACTTATACAATTTAGAGTGACATCAACCTTATTTAATCATGTTTTCTTTTTAGTTTATGCCCGATAGTGACTTACAAAAACATACAATAAGTACATGAATAAAGAACCATTTAACATCATTAGTGATTCAATGAATAACACCACCACTAAATCGGCACCTATATGTATATTCATGTACTTTAACCGAAATGCCATCTAACTAGATCATATCGCAAACATTGATTCACTTATGGGACATTTCGAATTAAAAGAAACAGCCACCTTCACATGGCTTTAATATTTATATCACCAAAATATAACTAGTTTTAAAAGTAGAGTTAAGCCTATACATGCCATTCACTAGAGTTTAGTAATTTAGGTATCGAACGTGGCTTTGATAGTAGAGATGACTTCGAGATTAATATTCCCGAGACCGTAGCTGACGAACCAAAAATCTATAAAACAGAAGATTTAGAGCACAGAGTAAGCATTTTTATGTTTAGTAAGTTCAAGTAATAAAGCAATTAATCTACAAAAGTTAAGACATCATCAATTTGCTCATTTATAAAGATTTTATTTTAGCTGAATATGCAAATACTAAATTTATTCCTCCTTTTTGTTCGAATGTACTAATAGTCCCCAGAAATACATACTCACAAAATTTATATGTTCCCACATAGAGCAACGTAGTCACACATTATCACAACCTCTTTAAGATCATTGTTAACACTAAACATCACTCCTTTGTAAGATAATTCGATAGGAAATTGTTCACTATTATGTAACTAACATACCTGGTCATTTTATAGTAGATGTCTCATTAAAAGAAGTTGATGAAACCGAATTCTTACCGTTGGGGCTACGGCTCTTCGGGGTTAAACCCGGCTCTGAACTCTAGCCCTAAGGCTCTTCGGGATTTAACCCGGCTCTGAACTCTAGCCCTAAGGCTCTTCGGGATTTAACCCGGCTCTGAACTCTAGCCCTAAGGCTCTTCGAGATTTAACCCGGCTCTAAAATACAGATTCACAAAAGGTTGAATTCCGTACATGAGCTTATCCCAATTTAATTTCAAACATCATTCATTTATTCTCTTCTCACATTAATACATATCATGGCATTTTTAAGAGTTGCATTCGGTCTAATGGCATATAAGCATAGCACAAGCCAATTTGTTTACTAAAAGCTTCATAGGTAACTAACCACATAAGCCATGTTAAATTTACTTGCATGATATGGTTAAATACTTAAACTTACCTTGATGATTGATAATTATTTACGAACCGACTATTCCACCACCTTTGCCTTTCCTTTGTCCAAGTGTGGCTCTCTTAGCTCTTGAGCTTCAATACACAAATTCGAACATATAAATTTCGTATTCGTTATTAAATCAACAAAGAATGAAATTATCCTTTTTAAGCCACTCAGACAAAATAAATTAAAAGCATGGATACGCTTGTAAATTCCTCTCTCAACTTAAACTTGGCATTCCAAAATGCCGAATGCTATTATTAGCTAATCCAACATACTCATGTACAGCCACAATCATTCATGTACAAATCTATGACCAATTCGGCCACTGCATCAATTCGAATACTAGAGTTTCCCCATAAGTCATTTCTTAGCAGCACATAGATGAGTACATATTGCTTATGTAGCTTTGATACCCTTTTCATTTTTAGCACATATAATCATTATAAGCACACACACATTATTCACATACTAGTTTCATGTAACGCCCTGATTTTCGGGATTTTTCGGGTTTTGTGAATTTTAGTGAAATTTTTAAAATTTTGGTGTTCTAAAGGTTGATAATGTATGTACATGTGTTAATGGGTCTATAGAAGGTCCAAGCTTAAGTCAAAACCCGGTAAAATATTAAGTTGGATTTTCAAGTGAAAGGGGACTTGGTTAAGTGGGCTTTTAAGAAAAACCGTGTAAAAGATGTCACAAGTGAGCTCTTGGTAAAGTGGCAAGGTGGAGCCACTAAGCTCCTAAAAAAGTGGCGCCTAAATGAATGATCAAGGACAAGGGTTCGAGATGCAAGGTATGCGTGGAGTTCTTTTTAATTTTCAAGCATGAGCCTAACTTAGGTGAATTTCGGCAAGGGGCTTTAAGGACTTGGGCCGATTGCTTTAGAGGGGATGCTAGGGTTATATTATTTTCTTTTTGTTGTCATGACAATTAGGGTTAGCCACCTTAGGGTTTTTTCCTCTCTTCTACTGTCAGAAAAGCCAAGAGTTGCCTCCCTGGAAAGTTCATAGCCGATTTCTCCTTCCCCATCTCCACCATTGTTTTTTTTTCATTTTTCTTCTTCTCTTTGATCTCTTCCCTAGCCGAATACCTATCTTGCATAGATCCACTCTTTCTTTTGCTTCCATTCTTCTTAAAATCAACCATAACCGATTGCTCAAAGTGCCAGAAATCCCGAAAACTGCTTCCTTTCTTGCCGATTTCTTGTAAGCCGAATCACCTCTGTTTCTTTCACCTATTGTGGCTGATTACTACACTCCCTTTAATCACACAATTGTCGACACCATCACCCAAAAGCTACAGCCAAAACGCCATCTTCTTCTCTTATTAAAAAGCCGAAATCACCATAGTTGTAGGGAGATAGCCGAAATTACAAATCTCAGAGATAAGGTTTCTACTGACGTTTAAGGGTCAGATTTACATCAGATCTGCATAGGAACTGAAGAGAAATCGTTGGTAAGTGTTTAATCATTCAGATCTGTTCGATATTTCATGTTTGGAAAAGCCGAAAGTCCCTAAAGCTAATGGTTGTGTCGTTTTGGATTTTTGGTAAATAAAAGGCCGTTTTCTTTGTTCTTTTGTGTGTTAGTTGGATGAAAAGGTGATCAAGCAAGGGGTTGAAGACTTTGGAACATCAGATCTAGATCTAAAGGGATCTAAATCGTCAAGGTAAGAACATTAAGGCCATTAAGGGTGTTGGCCGAATGTGTAAGTAAGGTTTTGGGTAAGTTTTCGATTCAGATTAAGTGTTGATATGGTCTAATCAGTTAAGTATTGGATTGTAGGGATTAACGCATAGGAGATCTCGTAGGAGAAACTGCAAAACAGGTGTGTGTTTCGAACACCTTTCCATGCACAAATCGGTAAAAGCCGAAAAGCCGAAATGCCGAAGTTTCGGTATTTCGAGAGCTTGCGAGCATGCGAATGCTCTCAAGTTGGAAGGAGAAGGTTAGTTTTGGAATCGGCACTGTTAGACGTGTTGACCGCTAAATTTTGGGCATTTTGGTAAGTTGGGCCTCGGTGGGCCAAATATGGGCCCAATGGGCGATTTGGGCCCATGTGAGTTAAACTGGATTTAAAGGTAATATTATGGACTGTAGATGTGAAAACAGTTAAAACAAGATAACCGAATGTGAAATCGGGACTAAATGGGCCTAATGGGCCAATCGGCGTAATAGGGCTCATTAGGGGTTTTAGGGCCTTAATGCTAAAACTGAAAAACTGAGGTAATTGAATTTCTGTATAGCTGTGTGATTAATAAATACTGTAATAAGCCTAACATCTGTAACATGGGAGTAAAATTACTGAAATACCCTTAGGGTAAGAAATTACTGATTTGCCCCTAGGTAGGAAATTACCGTTATACCCCTAGGGCTATAATTGAATGTACTGTTTGACATAACTGTTACTGTTATTGCATGCCATGATATGTATCTAATGCATGGGTTGGGTTTTGATAATGGAGGAAGTGTGAGTGGCACAGCCACGTTACTGAAAAGGGGCTATGCCTCGTACTGTTTCTGAAAGGGGCTTTGCCTCGTATACTGTTTATCTGAGCAGCCATGCTGCGACTGTGGTGTGTGGGCTGGGTGGGTCGAGTTATTCCCCACATGGTGTGTTGGTTGGTACGGGTGGTGGGTAGCGGTTGGTGGGTTGAGTAGTCTCCCCAATTGGGTTTGCATTTATACTGCATTACTGTACTGTACTGTTATGGGCCTATGGGCCAATCCGTTATCTGAATAGGGCTTCGGCCCAGTATCTGTTATAGGGCCTTGGCCCAGTTTACTACTATCTGAATAGGGCTTTAGCCCAGTATCTGACCGAGACTGGTTAGGGTTTAGGCCCAGTGGGCTTGAGCCAATTTGGGCTTTGGATGGGTTCTGCACACACTGAGTTTTCCCAAACTCACCCCTCTCTTTCCATCCTTGCAGGTGAGCCCTAGATTGTGACTTGGACGCTGGGAGGGATTCAGAGTGGCCACGAGGACTGAACTTTCTTGGTTTAACTTAAATATTTCGTATTGGTTTTTACTTTGATATGGGTTGTAATAAGGCCGCTATAACTGTTATTTGGGATTTCTTTACGGTTTTATTTCAAACTTGAACATACACTGTTTTTGAAAATTAAATCAATATTTTCTTAAACAACCTGACTTTACTAAAAACTAAGAATGATGATAAGACTAAAATGAAACAATTCACAAATGAGATAGAGATTAGGTCGAATAGTAATCAAATTGGGAATTTCAAGAAGAACAAATATTACTTTTCAAAAATCTCGAACATCAGACTTAGTACATAGGACGGCGTAGCATAGTCTAGGTGATGTGGCACACCGGACATGGCCATAACGTCTGGGCCGGGTCAGGGGTGTTACATTTAGTGGTATCAGAGTCAAGTTGCAACAACTCGGCTGTGGATCGGGTCCAAAAAGGGGTTTTCAAAATTTTAAGCTCATAAAAGGTATTTTTGGAAAACCAGATTTTCTGAAATAATTTTTGTTTTCGAAGTGATTTCTTTTAACTTGTCTTTTCTAAAATATGTTTAAAAAAAAAAAATTTAGGTCTAAGATTTTATCTGGTACTTCGAGAGGTGGCACACTGAATCCCCGGCACCAAGTTGTAAGTATTTTCTGCCTTAACTTCTATACTGTACTGATAATAAAACTGTAGATAGCACTGAGCCTTAGATAGAATACTATGGATGAGGTAGTAATAAGGCTGTAGCACTGAGACGGTAGGGTAAACTAAACCCTAGGAAACTGAGACAGTAATTAGATTACGTTGCGCGAGAACAACTCTGAAATTCTACCTATTCATAAGATATTCTGTAATAAAAACTGAAACATTGAGCTAATGTCATAAAACTTTGTAAATCAGATAATCGATATGAGTACAAGGGCTACTCGTGGACGAGGCCGTGGACGAGGCCGAGTTAGTGCTCAAGCTGGATCGTCGTCTTCTGAGCATAGGCCAGCAGGAGAGGCACGACCACCGGTTGAGGAAAATGGGCCGTACGATCGGGCCGCAGGGGACGACGCTTTGTCCCAGGCCATGCTGAGAGTTCTGAAAAGGGTGGCCGGAGCTAATGTTGGGCCGGTGAATAGGGGGTCCATTTCTGAGCGACTCCGGGCCAATGGAGCGGAAATTTTTAGGGGCATATCTGGAGTGGCCCCAAATGTGGCTGAGTACTGGTTGGAAGCCACAGAGCGAATTATGGACGACTTGGACTGCTCAGTGGAGCAGAAGCTGAAAGGAGCGGTATCGTTGCTGAGGGACGAGGCATATCAATGGTGGATCACCGTAAGAGAGGGTACCCCAGCTGAGAGGGTAACTTGGGAATTGTTCAAGCAGTCTTTCAAGGCGAAATATGTTGGGGCTAGTTATGTGGATGCACGAAGGAAGGAATTTCTGAACCTGACCCAGGGTAGTAAGACTGTGGCTGAATATGAGGCAGAATTTCTGCGATTAAGCCGGTATGCTAGTGGCATTGTTTCCACCGAGTATGAGCGTAGTGTTCGGTTCGAGGATGGCCTCAGAGATGAGCTGAGAGTATTGATAGCGCCGCAGAGGGAGCGCGACTTTGCTGCACTGGTGGAGAAGGCTAAGATAGCCGAGGAAGTGAAGCAAGCTGAAAGGCGGAATCGTGATAGGGATCGCAACCGTTTTAAAAGAGACTCTGGAGTATCGGGAGCTGCAAACCGGAATTTTAAGAGGGCTAGAGTAGAAGAACCAGTGCGAGCTATGCCAGTGAATGTTGTTAGACCACATGCTTGTGGAGACTGTGGCAGAGTTCATCGAGGAGAATGCTGGAAACGCAGTGGAGCCTGTTTTCGTTGTGGGTCTAAGGACCATCAGGTTAAGGACTGCCCACAGAAGCCAGCTCAGGCTCAAGCTGTTGATCAGAGAGTTGCTCAGCCTGCGCGTGGGGGACTGCCACCGCCAAGGGGCCGTGGTCAAGGTAAAGGAGGCAATGGTAATGGACGTGGTCGTGGAGCACCTGGCAGGGGTGCTGGAAATGCTGAGGCTCGTCAGCCAGCCTTAGTGTATGCTGCTCGCCGCCGCGAGGAGGGTGATGCACCTGATGTTATAACTGGTACGTTCTTAATAGATCATACACCATACACTGCTTTAATTGATGTGGGTTCGACTCATTCGTATGTTGCTTGTGAAATTTCTGGGTTGTTGGGTGTGCATTCTGAGGAGACTGTGAGTGGGGTAACTGTGATTAGTCCTTTAGGTCACTCTGTTAGGGTAGATAAACTCTTTAGAGATGTGCCTTTAGAGACTCAAGGTAGGATCTTTCTGGGAGACTTGATGGAGTTACCTTTTGGAGAATTTGACTTGATTCTGGGCATGGACTGGTTAACCAAGCACAAGGCAACGTTGGATTGCGCGGCCAAAAGAATGGTATTAAGAACAACCGAAGGTGAGGAGGTGATGGTTATTGGTGAACGAAGGGACTATTTGTCCAATGTGGTTTCTGCCTTAAGGGCTGAAAGGTTGATGCGCAAAGGTTGTGAAGCATACTTAGCGTTTGTAAGTCAAACTGAACCCGAAGGGGTGACCGTGGAGACAGTGAGGACTGTTAATGAATTTCGAGATGTATTTCCTGAGGAGCTACCTGGACTACCTCCTAACCGAGAAGTGGAATTTGGGATTGATCTGTTGCCTGGAACAGCTCCAGTGTCCATTGCACCTTACAGAATGGCACCAAAGGAGCTAGTGGAATTGAAAGCCCAGATTCAAGAGTTGTTAGATAGGGGCTTCATTAGACCGAGTGTGTCTCCGTGGGGAGCACCGGTGCTGTTTGTGAAAAAGAAGGACGGTACGATGCGTATGTGTATCGATTATCGCCAGCTGAACAAACTGACGATAAAGAATAAGTATCCTCTGCCAAGAATCGACGATCTATTTGACCAGCTTAAAGGAGCTTCAGTGTTTTCCAAGATCGACCTTCGATCTGGGTATCATCAGTTAAGGGTAAAAGAGGTGGATGTGCATAAGACAGCATTCAGAACTCGTTATGGTCACTACGAGTTCTTGGTTATGCCCTTTGGATTGACAAATGCACCAGCAGCTTTTATGGATTTAATGAACCGAGTATTTCAGCCGTACTTGGATCGTTTTGTGGTCGTCTTTATTGACGATATATTGGTGTATTCGGAAACAGAGAAGAAGCATGATGAGCATCTTCGAATCGTTCTGCGGACTCTAAGAGAAAAGCAATTGTATGCGAAATTTAGTAAGTGCGAATTCTGGCTTCGAGAAGTGACTTTTCTGGGTCATGTTGTTTCTGCTAAGGGAATTAGGGTAGATCCTCGCAAGATTGAGGCAGTTCTGGATTGGAAGCCGCCTAGGACGGTGACAGAAATTCGTAGTTTTCTGGGTTTGGCAGGCTATTATAGAAGGTTTGTTGAGGGGTTCTCTATCATCGCGGCTCCATTAACGAAATTGTTAAGGAAGGGAGTACCCTTTAATTGGACTGAGAGGCAGCAAGAAGCTTTCGACAACCTGAAAAAGGTGTTGACCGAGGCGCCAGTGTTGATTCAGCCGGAATCTGGGAAGGACTTTACGGTTTATAGCGATGCTTCGCATGTGGGATTAGGTTGTGTACTGATGCAAGAGGGTAAGGTGGTTGCCTATGCTTCGCGACAGCTTAAGCCTCACGAGGTGAATTACCCTACGCATGATTTGGAGTTGGCAGCGGTGGTATTTGCATTGAAAATCTGGAGACACTACCTTTATGGGGAAAAGTGTATTATATACACTGACCACAAAAGTCTCAAATATCTGTTAACTCAGAAGGAGTTGAACCTTAGGCAACGGAGATGGATAGAGTTGCTTAAGGACTATGACTGTTCGATTGAGTATCACCCTGGCAAGGCTAATGTCGTGGCTGATGCACTGAGCCGAAGGACTGTTACTGAGTTAAAGGCGATGTTCGCTCGTTTAAGATGATGGGAGTTTGCTGGCCGAACTGCAAGTGAGACCGACTTGGACCGAGAGGATTAAAGAATTGCAGTGGAAGGATGATTCGTTGACTCCTCGATTTCAACAAGTCAAGGAGGGTAAGAGTGAGGATTTTGGGCTGAATTCTGATGGAGTCCTATGCTTTCGAGGAAAAGTCTGTATTCCTAAGGATTCGGACTTGAGGAAGTTGATATTGAGTGAGGCTCATGGTGGAGCCTATGCTATGCACCCTGGAGGTAATAAGTTGTATAGGGATTTGCGAGAAGGGTACTGGTGGCCTGGACTTAAGCGAGAGGTGACTGATTTCGTTGGGAAATGTTTGACGTGCCAGCAAGTTAAAGCTGAGCACCAACTGCCGTCTGGATTGTTGCAGCCAGTAAAGATTCCGCAGTGGAAATGGGAAAGAGTAACGATGGATTTTGTGAGTGGCTTGCCTTTGACACCTTCAAAGAAGGACTTTGTTTGGGTAGTTATAGATAGATTGACGAAGTCTGCTCATTTTATACCAGTTAGAACTGATTACTCACTTCAGAAGTTGGCCAAGCTGTATGTAGCAGAGATAGTGCGGTTGCATGGGGTGCCAGTTTCGATAATTTCTGATCGAGATCCTAGATTTACATCTCGATTCTGGAAGAAGTTGCATGAGGCGTTAGGTACGCGATTGGACTTCAGTACTGCATTTCACCCTCAGACAGATGGTCAGTCTGAAAGGGTCATTCAAGTGTTGGAAGACATGTTAAGAGGATGTATCATTGATTTTCGTGGTAGTTGGGAAGATTATTTACCGTTGGCAGAATTTGCATACAACAACAGTTATCAAGCAAGTATTCAGATGGCTCCATATGAGGCACTTTATGGACGGAGATGTCGCACTCCTACTTGTTGGACAGAATTGGGAGAACGTAGAGTTCTTGGACCAGAGTTGGTAGCAGATACCGAAAGTAAAGTTAAGCTAATTCGAGATCGGTTAAAGGAGGCGTCTGATCGGCAGAAGTCATATGCTGATCTTAAGCGTAAGGAGATTGAGTTCGCTGTTGGGGATATGGCGTTCCTAAAGGTGTCGCCGTGGAAGAAGATCTTGAGATTTGGTAAAAAGGGCAAGCTAAGTCCGCGGTTTATTGGGCCTTATCGGATTCTTAAGCGGATTGGGCCAGTAGCCTATCAGTTGGAGTTGCCACCAGAGTTGGATCGTATCCATGACGTTTTTCACGTGTCTATGCTAAGACGGTATCGATCGGACCCTTCGCATATTGTACCAGTAGAGGAGATTACAGTAAATGCCGATTTGACTTTCGAGGAGGAACCTGTGGAGATCTTAGATCGTGATGTCAAAGTCTTAAGGAGGAAGTCTGTTCCTTTGGTAAAGGTGCTATGGCATAATCATGGTAGAGAAGAAGCTACTTGGGAGCCAGAGGAGACTATGCGTCAACAATACCCTCAGTTATTTGGATCAGGTAAATTTCGTGGACGAAATTTCTTTAAGGGGGGTAGAGTTGTAACGCCCTGATTTTCGGGATTTTTCGGGTTTTGTGAATTTTAGTGAAATTTTTAAAATTTTGGTGTTCTAAAGGTTGATAATGTATGTACATGTGTTAATGGGTCTATAGAAGGTCCAAGCTTAAGTCAAAACCCGGTAAAATATTAAGTTGGATTTTCAAGTGAAAGGGGACTTGGTTAAGTGGGCTTTTAAGAAAAACCGTGTAAAAGATGTCACAAGTGAGCTCTTGGTAAAGTGGCAAGGTGGAGCCACTAAGCTCCTAAAAAAGTGGCGCCTAAATGAATGATCAAGGACAAGGGTTCGAGATGCAAGGTATGCGTGGAGTTCTTTTTAATTTTCAAGCATGAGCCTAACTTAGGTGAATTTCGGCAAGGGGCTTTAAGGACTTGGGCCGATTGCTTTAGAGGGAATGCTAGGGTTATATTATTTTCTTTTTGTTGTCATGACAATTAGGGTTAGCCACCTTAGGGTTTTTTCCTCTCTTCTACTGTCAGAAAAGCCAAGAGTTGCCTCCCTGGAAAGCTCATAGCCGATTTCTCCTTCCCCATCTCCACCATCGTTTTTTTTTTCATTTTTCTTCTTCCCTTTGATCTCTTCCCTAGCCGAATACCTATCTTGCATAGATCCACTCTTTCTTTTGCTTCCATTCTTCTTAAAATCAACCATAACCGATTGCTCAAAGTGCCAGAAATCCCGAAAACTGCTTCCTTTCTTGCCGATTTCTTGTAAGCCGAATCACTTCTGTTTCTTTCACCTATTGTGGCCGATTACTACACTCCCTTTAATCACACCATTGTTGACACCATCACCCAAAAGCTACAGCCAAAACGCCATCTTCTTCTCTTATTAAAAAGCCGAAATCACCATAGTTGTAGGGAGATAGCCGAAATTACAAATCTCAGAGATAAGGTTTCTACTGACGTTTAAGGGTCAGATTTACATCAGATCTGCATAGGAACTGAAGAGAAATCGTTGGTAAGTGTTTAATCATTCAGATCTGTTCGATATTTCATGTTTGGAAAAGCCGAAAGTCCCTAAAGCTAATGGTTGTGTCGTTTTGGATTTTTGGTAAATAAAAGGCCGTTTTCTTTGTTCTTTTGTGTGTTAGTTGGATGAAAAGGTGATCAAGCAAGGGGTTGAAGACTTTGGAACATCAGATCTAGATCTAAAGGGATCTAAATCGTCAAGGTAAGAACATTAAGGCCATTAAGGGTGTTGGCCGAATGTGTAAGTAAGGTTTTGGGTAAGTTTTTGATTCAGATTAAGTGTTGATATGGTCTAATCAGTTAAGTATTGGATTGTAGGGATTAACGCATAGGAGATCTCGTAGGAGAAACTGCAAAACAGGTGTGTGTTTCGAACACCTTTCCATGCACAAATCGGTAAAAGCCGAAAAGCCGAAATGCCGAAGTTTCGGTATTTCGAGAGCTTGCGAGCATGCGAATGCTCTCAAGTTGGAAGGAGAAGGTTAGTTTTGGAATCGGCACTGTTAGACGTGTTGACCGCTAAATTTTGGGCATTTTGGTAAGTTGGGCCTCGGTGGGCCAAATATGGGCCCAATGGGCGATTTGGGCCCATGTGAGTTAAACTGGATTTAAAGGTAATATTATGGACTGTAGATGTGAAAACAGTTAAAACAAGATAACCGAATGTGAAATCGGGACTAAATGGGCCTAATGGGCCAATCGGCGTAATAGGGCTCATTAGGGGTTTTAGGGCCTTAATGCTAAAACTGAAAAACTGAGGTAATTGAATTTCTGTATAGCTGTGTGATTAATAAATACTGTAATAAGCCTAACATCTGTAACATGGGAGTAAAATTACTGAAATACCCTTAGGGTAAGAAATTACTGATTTGCCCCTAGGTAGGAAATTACCGTTATACCCCTAGGGCTATAATTGAATGTACTGTTTGACATAACTGTTACTGTTATTGCATGCCATGATATGTATCTAATGCATGGGTTGGGTTTTGATAATGGAGGAAGTGTGAGTGGCACAGCCACGTTACTGAAAAGGGGCTATGCCTCGTACTGTTTCTGAAAGGGGCTTTGCCTCGTATACTGTTTATCTGAGCAGCCATGCTGCGACTGTGGTGTGTGGGCTGGGTGGGTCGAGTTATTCCCCACATGGTGTGTTGGTTGGTACGGGTGGTGGGTAGCGGTTGGTGGGTTGAGTAGTCTCCCCAATTGGGTTTGCATTTATACTGCATTACTGTACTGTACTGTTATGGGCCTATGGGCCAATCCGTTATCTGAATAGGGCTTCGGCCCAGTATCTGTTATAGGGCCTTGGCCCAGTTTACTACTATCTGAATAGGGCTTTAGCCCAGTATCTGACCGAGACTGGTTAGGGTTTAGGCCCAGTGGGCTTGAGCCAATTTGGGCTTTGGATGGGTTCTGCACACACTGAGTTTTCCCAAACTCACCCCTCTCTTTCCATCCTTGCAGGTGAGCCCTAGATTGTGACTTGGACGCTGGGAGGGATTCAGAGTGGCCACGAGGACTGAACTTTCTTGGTTTAACTTAAATATTTCGTATTGGTTTTTACTTTGATATGGGTTGTAATAAGGCCGCTATAACTGTTATTTGGGATTTCTTTACGGTTTTATTTCAAACTTGAACATACACTGTTTTTGAAAATTAAATCAATATTTTCTTAAACAACCTGACTTTACTAAAAACTAAGAATGATGATAAGACTAAAATGAAACAATTCACAAATGAGATAGAGATTAGGTCGAATAGTAATCAAATTGGGAATTTCAAGAAGAACAAATATTACTTTTCAAAAATCTCGAACATCAGACTTAGTACATAGGACGGCGTAGCATAGTCTAGGTGATGTGGCACACCGGACATGGCCATAATGTCTGGGCCGGGTCAGGGGTGTTACATTTCATAAGGTCGATTTCATGCCAAAATTAAATTCTCAAAATCAAACTAAATTGCTTCACATTCGGTCATTCCATAAAAATTCAATTTGCATTTTAAGTCTACATAGACATGCCATGTCCCGAACCTTATGCTTATTCATCACGTTCACCTCAAGCAATTTTACATACATGTATTAAGAATTTAAAACTAAATCTTTATAATTAATTTACTCAAGGTCGGAAGTCACAAAAATATCTAAACATTTTTCCTCTCAATGACATCCCTTACTTAATCAATTAATTTATTTTTATTTTTATTTTTTTTTCTTTGAACTCACATTCACCAATAACTCACTCTATGGCCGAATGCTACTTAGCCGAATGTCAATGTCCATTTAACCACATATATCAAGGTTTAAAATTTGTTTTTTTTTAAGCCACACATATTCATCACTCAATGCACAAAATAGACTTATAATTTAATTGGCACATATACTGTAAATTTTCATTTGTACTCACCAAACAAAATTTTAACTAAATCCTTTCTCAAGAATTTCTTCATTCGGCCCTTAATAAAACAAATATTAGAACTTCAAATTAACAAAATCCCAAGACTATTACAAATTCTCCATTTAGCCGATTACTAAAACATCAAAGCCACACATATAAATATATATATATATATATATATATTAATTAGTAAATTCAACCTCAAAACAACAACTTAACAATCCTTAAACAAACTTCATCATCCATTATCCAAATTAACACATAAATATATCAAAACCTAATACTTATTTCCATCTCCCTAAATCCATATATATATACGGCAAATACACACATGTATTAAATCTTTAACATACCATTCTAACAATTTGCAGCTCAAAATCATCTTTTCACTCAAGTTTTCAACATGGCCGAATGTACCAACATCCACCGAAATCAAAATTTAAACATGGGCTAGGTAAGGGACTTAGTAACTAGCTTAATTTCACCAAAAATTTGAAGAAACACAATGAAACATGAATCCATACCTTCAATTTGATGCTTCAAAAATAGAATGTTTGTTCTTTCTCCTTTCTCTTTTCTTTCTAGGTTACACGGCAAAACAAGGAAGAAAATCACCCAAATTTTCCTTTTCTTCAATTCTAAATTCCTTATTATTTTAAGAAGCCAAAATTCCCACTAACTTAATTTAACCAATAAATCACTTAAACCACTAATAATTTCATTTGCATGGCCGGCCACTTACATAAGAATGGAAGAATTGACATGCAAAACCACTTATTATGAGCCTTACTTAATTTGGCCCTTTCTAATTTGCCTAACAAAGTTTCTAAGTTTTTCAACTAAATCCTTATAAAAAAATTCTTATTGAATTTATTAAATTCAAATTCACAACTTTCACACATGCATTTAACACATAATTTAAGCATTGAAAAAATTAATAATGATTATTTTAAGGACTCGGTTTAGCGGTCACGAAACCGCTTCCCGACTAGGGTCGGAATTTGGGCTGTCACAACTCTCTCCCCCTTAAAAAGATTTTCGTCCCCGAAAATCTTACCCGAAAATAGATTTGGATATCGCTCTCTCATTGTATTCTCGGGCTCCCAAGTTGCTTCCTCGATCCCATGCTTGAGCCATAATATTTTTACTAACGGAACTCTTTTGTTTCGTAATTCTTTAACCTTTCGAGCTAGAACACGGATAGGTTCTTCCTCATAACTCAGATTAGGTTGAATTTCAACCTCGGACGGATTTAGCACATGCGAAGGATCGGATCTATACCGACGGAGCATCGATACATGAAAAACATTGTGAATCTTTTCAAGCTCAGGAGGTAACATCAATCTATAAGCAACCGGTCCAATCCGTTCTGTAATCTCATACGGTCCGATGAATCTCGGACTTAACTTGCCCTTACGACCGAATCTGAGTATCTTTTTCCACGGTGAAACTTTCAAAAATACTTTATCGCCAATTTGATACTCGATATTTTTACGCTTTAAGTCTGAGTATGATTTCTGACGATCGGATGCCATTTTCAAACTATCGCGAATCATTTTCACTTTCAGTTCTGCCTCCTTAACTAAATCGACTCCAAGAATCTTATTCTCACTAAGTTCGGTCCAAAATAGAGGGGTACGGCATTTTCGACCGTAAAGAGCCTCGTAAGGTGCCATCTGAATACTCGACTGGAAGCTGTTGTTATACGCAAATTCAACTAGGGGTAAGTATTTCTCCCACGAACCGCTAAACTCGAGGATGCAACATCTCAACATATCCTCGAGTATCTGAATAACCCGTTCAGATTGACCATCCGTCTGCGGATGGAAAGATGTGCTGAAATGAAGTTTAGTGCCTAAGGCTTCATGCAATCTCTTCCAAAATCGTGAAGTAAACCGAGGATCACGGTCTGATATAATAGAGGTTGGCACTCCGTGTAATCGTACAATTTGGGAGATATACAATTCTGCCAACTTATCAAGTGAGAAATCTGTACGAACCGGAATGAAATGAGCGGATTTTGTTAGTCTGTCCACAATGACCCAAATGGAGTCTTTCTTACTCGGTGTCAACGGTAAACCTGACACAAAGTCTATTGTAATGCGATCCCACTTCCACTCGGGTATCATAATCGGCTGAAGTAATCCCGACGGCACCTGATGTTCTGCTTTTACTTGCTGACATACTAGGCATTTTGATACAAAATCAGAGATGTCTCGTTTCATGCCATGCCACCAATACTGTTGCTTTAAATCATTATACATTTTCGTACTGCCCGGATGGGCTGACATTCGGCTATTATGGATTTCATTCAAAATCATCGAAACTAGCTCAGACTTTTTCGGAACACACAGTCAGTTCTTAAATCTCAAACAATCGTCTCTGTTAACTCGAAACTCTGAGCTCACATTCGACTCACACTGAACTCGTTTGGCAACTAAATCCTCATCGGCTTTCTGCGCCTCACAAATCTGCTGAAGTAGCACGGGTCTTGCTACCAATTCGGCAATCAACACATCATCCGCTGGCATGGTTAGCTTCACGTTCTTAGCTCGCAAGGAAAATAAAGATTTTCGGCTAAGAGCGTCTGCGACTATATTAGCTTTTCCCGGGTGATAATCAATAACGAGCTCATAATCTTTTAGCAATTCTAGCCACCGCCTTTGTCTCAAATTCAAATCTTTTTGTGACATCAGATACTTGAGACTTTTGTGATCGGAGAAGATGTGACATTTTTCACCGAACAGGTAATGTCGCCAAATTTTCAAAGCGAAAACAATGGCGGCTAATTCAAGGTCATGCGTCGGATAATTTCGCTCGTGAGGCTTCAACTGTCTCGAAGCATAAGCAATAACCCGGCCTTCTTGCATCAAAACGCAGCCTAAACCGTTCAAAGATGCATCACTATAAACTACAAATTCCTTACCGGTTTCCGGCTGAACCAACACAGGCGCTTCCGTCAAAAGGGTTTTCAGCTGGTCGAAGCTTTGCTGACACTTATCCAACCACTCGAACTTGATATCTTTTTGCAGCAGTCTCGTCAATGGAGTCGCAATCATCGAAAAACCCTTAACGAAACGTCGGTAATAACCAGCAAGTCCTAAAAAGCTTCAAACTTCGGTAATGTTTTTAGGGGGTTTCCAGTCGAGGATAGCTGAAATTTTGTTCGGATCAACTCGAACACCCGAAGCAGACACTATATGGCCCAAGAAGCCGACTTCATGCAACCAAAATTTGCATTTACTGAACTTCGCGTACAATTGGTTATCCCGCAAAGTCTGAAGTACCAGCCTCAAATGCTCGGTATGCTCTGACTCATCACGAGAATAGATCAAAATATCGTCGATGAACACTACTACGAAGCGGTCCAAAAACGGCCTAAATACCTGATTCATCAAATCCATGAATACTACGGGGGCATTGGTGAGTCCAAACGGCATTACTAAAAACTCATAGTGACCATATCTCGTTCTGAATGCCGTCTTCGGTACATCAGAATCTCTAACTCTCAACTGATAATTGCCGGATCGCAAGTCAATCTTCGAAAATACTGAGGCTCCTCTCAACTGATCGAACAAGTCATCAATTCGGGGCAACGGATACTTATTCTTTACCGTAGCTTTATTCAGCTGTCGATAATCGATGCACATTCTCATAGTCCCGTCTTTCTTTTTCACGAACAAAACCGGTGCACCCCAAGGCGAAAAACTAGGTCGCGCAAAGCCTCTATCTGTCAGCTCTTGCAGCTGAGATTTTAATTCTTTTAGTTCGGTAGGTGCCATACGATACGGGGCAATCGAAATCGGCGTCGTACCTGGGATCAATTCTATACCGAACTCGACCTCTCTTACAGGCGGTAATCCCGGTAATTCTTCGAGAAAGACATCTGAAAACTCGCAGACTACGGGCACCGTCCCAAGTTCTCGGTCGGAACCTTTGTTATCTAGCACATAGGCCAAATATGCTTCATAACCCTTCCTCACGTATTTCTGAGCTGACATGGTTGTAATTATTGTAGGTGGCCCACTTAAATCAATGGACTCGATTCGGATTATTTCATTATTCGAACATCGCAAATCGATAGTTTTCCGTTTACAATTTACTATCGCATCATGAACGGTCAACCAGTCCATTCCAAGAATAATGTCAAATTCGTCGAATGGTAGAAGCATCAAGTCAGCCGGAAAACAAAAATCTTGAACCATTAACGGACATTTCTTGCATACTTTATCGACCAGCACACAACGACCCAAAGGGTTCGACACTCGAATTACAAATTCAGTAGACTCAACAGGAAGAGTCTTACTGGAGGCTAAAGTTTCACATACATACGAATGGGTTGAACCAGGATCAATCAGAGCAATAACATCAGTGTTAAAAAGTGTGAAAGTACCAGTAATAACATCCGGAGAAGAAGCTTCCTCACGGGCACGGATAGCGTATGCTCTGGCAGGTGCACGAGCCTCGGATCTAACCGCAGTGTCTCTAGTCCCTCTCTGACTGCCGCTAATATTTCCACCCCGCCGTGGTGGTCTACCCCGTGAAGCTGCGCCACTAGGTCTCTGAGTCAGATCGGGAGTGTGTTCATCATTTCTCGGACAGTCTTTAATAAAATGGTCGACAGAACCACATCTGAAACAAGAGCGGTCACGATGCCTACAACTACCCGGGTGCCATTTACCACAATAGTTGCAATCCAGTCTTTCCCGACGTTCATTTCTGACACTGGCAGTAGAAGTGGTTCGCGAACTAGCGGGAGGTCGGGAACGTTCATATCTAGGAAAGCTCGATGCATTTTTAGATCGGCCCATGTCATCTCTAGTCTTCTTGGACGATTGCTGAACAGATTTCCCCGCGGACCTCTTACGGAACTCTCTATCTCCACCTTCGGCTTTTCTTTTCTCATTACTGAGTTCTTCAGCTTTACAAGCCCGCTCGACTAGTACTACAAACTCCTTAATTTCCAGAATCCCCACCAGCAATCTGATATCTTCATTTAACCCATCCTCAAAACGCTTACACATGATAGCCTCAGAGGATACATATTCACGTGCATAGCGGCTGAGGCGTACAAACTCTCTCTCGTACTCAGCCACTGACATCTGACCTTGTTTAAGTTCAAGAAATTCCCTCCGTTTTTGATCGATAAATCTCTGGCTAATATATTTCTTGCGGAACTCGATTTGGAAAAATTCCCAGGAGACCCGTTCCTTCGGAACAATAGAAACCAGAGTATTCCACCAGTAGTAGGCAGCGTCACGTAACAGAGACACCGCACATTTAAGACACTCCTCGGGTGTGCAGGACAGTTCATCGAACACTCGGATGGTATTATCGAGCCAAAACTCGGCCCGCTCAGCATCGTCACTAGGAGTAGCCCGGAACTCTTCAGCCCCATACTTTCTAATTTTGTCAACAGGAGGCCTACTCGATCTCACTGGATCGGTCACAGGAGGGGTCGTGAAAGTCAGAAACGGAGCATTCGGGGGCGGAGGTTGCGGAACAGCCGGATTTGATCTAGCGAATTGAGCGAACCAGTCACTCATCATCGCATAAAAAGTTGGTCTAATATCATCATCTCGATGACCAATATTTGGCTGAGAGTCAGGTGGCGCTGTCCCTTGCACGGGAGCAGGAGCTACACTCTCTACATCATCTGCTACGGTTCGATCAAGTTCGGGATCCATTCTATACCAAAATTCACATTTCAGATATCAGAAGTCATCTCACTATCAAAATGACACTAATTGGCATGTATAGCTAGACTCATACTTACTACGGTAGTCCGAGAATCGGCTAAACCGTAGCTCTGATACCAATAAAATGTAACACCCTTTAACCCTCATCCGTCGCCGGAATAGGTCATTGGACATTAAAAATCGAATACAACCCTCAAAACAAACACGGAATAACATATGAACCATTTTCAGATGACCAAAGTAACCGAACAAACGATACCATTATTGATTTTAATTCGAGACAACTTATACAATTTAGAGTGACATCAACCTTATTTAATCATGTTTTCTTTTTAGTTTATGCCCGATAGTGACTTACAAAAACATACAATAAGTACATGAATAAAGAACCATTTAACATCATTAGTGATTCAATGAATAACACCACCACTAAATCGGCACCTATATGTATATTCATGTACTTTAACCGAAATGCCATCTAACTAGATCATATCGCAAACATTGATTCACTTATGGGACATTTCGAATTAAAAGAAACAGCCACCTTCACATGGCTTTAATATTTACATCACCAAAATATAACTAGTTTTAAAAGTAGAGTTAAGCCTATACATGCCATTCACTAGAGTTTAGTAATTTAGGTACCGAACGTGGCTTTGATAGTAGAGATGACTTCGAGATTAAGATTCCCGAGACCGTAGCTGACGAACCAAAAATCTATAAAACAGAAGATTCAGAGCACAGAGTAAGCATTTCTATGTTTAGTAAGTTCAAGTAATAAAGCAATTAATCTACAAAAGTTAAGACATCATCAATTTGCTCATTTATAAAGATTTTATTTTAGCTGAATATGCAAATACTAAATTTATTCCTCCTTTTTGTTCGAATGTACTAATAGTCCCCAGAAATACATACTCACAAAATTTATATGTTCCCACATAGAGCAACGTAGTCACACATTATCACAACCTCTTTAAGATCATTGTTAACACTAAACATCACTCCTTTGTAAGATAATTCGATAGGAAATTGTTCACTATTATGTAACTAACATACCTGGTCATTTTATAGTATATGTCTCATTAAAAGAAGTTGATGAAACCGAATTCTTACCGTTGGGGCTACGGCTCTTCGGGGTTAAACCCGGCTCTGAACTCTAGCCCTAAGGCTCTTCGGGATTTAACCCGGCTCTGAACTCTAGCCCTAAGGCTTTTCGGGATTTAACCCGGCTCTGAACTCTAGCCCTAAGGCTCTTCGGGATTTAACCCGGCTCTAAAATACAGATTCACAAAAGGTTGAATTCCGTACATGAGCTTATCCCAATTTAATTTCAAACATCATTCATTTATTCTCTTCTCACATTAATACATATCATGGCATTTTTAAGAGTTGCATTCGGTCTAATGGCATATAAGCATAGCACAAGCCAATTTGTTTACTAAAAGCTTCATAGGTAACTAACCACATAAGCCATGTTAAATTTACTTGCATGATATGGTTAAATACTTAAACTTATCTTGATGATTGATAATTATTTACGAACCGACTATTCCACCACCTTTGCCTTTCCTTTGTCCGAGTGTGGCTCTCTTAGCTCTTGAGCTTCAATACACAAATTCGAACATATAAATTTCGTATTCGTTATTAAATCAACAAAGAATGAAATTATCCTTTTTAAGCCATTCAGACAAAATAAATTAAAAGCATGGATACGCTTGTAAATTCCTCTCAACTTAAACTTGGCATTCTAAAATGCCGAATGCTATTATTAGCTAATCCAACATACTCATGTACAGCCACAATCATTCATGTACAAATCTATGACCAATTCGGCCACTGCATCAATTCGAATACTAGAGTTTCCCCATAAGTCATTTCTTAGCAGCACATAGATGAGTACATATTGCTTATGTAGCTTTGATACCCTTTTCATTTTTAGCACATATAATCATTATAAGCACACACACATTATTCACATACTAGTTTCATAAGGTCGATTTCATGCCAAAATTAAATTCTCAAAATCAAACTAAATTGCTTCACATTCGGTCATTCCATAAAAATTCAATTTGCATTTTAAGTCTACATAGACATGCCATGTCCCGAACCTTATGCTTATTCATCACGTTCACCTCAAGCAATTTTACATACATGTATTAAGAATTTAAAACTAAATCTTTATAATTAATTTACTCAAGGTCGGAAGTCACAAAAATATCTAAACATTTTTCCTCTCAATGACATCCCTTACTTAATCAATTAATTTATTTTTATTTTTATTTTTTTTTCTTTGAACTCACATTCACCAATAACTCACTCTATGGCCGAATGCTACTTAGCCGAATGTCAATGCCCATTTAACCACATATATCAAGGTTTAAAATTTGTTTTTTTTTAAGCCACACATATTCATCACTCAATGCACAAAATAGACTTATAATTTAATTGGCACATATACTGTAAATTTTCATTTGTACTCACCAAACAAAATTTTAACTAAATCCTTTCTCAAGAATTTCTTCATTCGGCCCTTATTAAAACAAATATTAGAACTTCAAATTAACAAAATCCCAAGACTATTACAAATTCTCCATTTAGCCGATTACTAAAACATCAAAGCCACACATATAAATATATATATATATATATATATATATATATATTAATTAGTAAATTCAACCTCAAAACAACAACTTAACAATCCTTAAACAAACTTCATCATCCATTATCCAAATTAACACATAAATATATCAAAACCTAATACTTATTTCCATCTCCCTAAATCCATATATATATACGGCAAATACACACATATATTAAATCTTTAACATACCATTCTAACAATTTGCAGCTCAAAATCATCTTTTCACTCAAGGTTTCAACATGGCCGAATGTACCAACATCCACCGAAATCAAAATTTAAACATGGGCTAGGTAAGGGACTTAGTAACTAGCTTAATTTCACCAAAAATTTGAAGAAACACAATGAAACATGAATCCATACCTTCAATTTGATGCTTCAAAAATAGAATGTTTGTTCTTTCTCCTTTCTCTTTTCTTTCTAGGTTACACGGCAAAACAAGGAAGAAAATCACCCAAATTTTCCTTTTCTTCAATTCTAAATTCCTTATTATTTTAAGAAGCCAAAATTCCCACTAACTTAATTTAACCAATAAATCACTTAAACCACTAATAATTTCATTTGCATGGCCGGCCACTTACATAAGAATGGAAGAATTGACATGCAAAACCACTTATTATGAGCCTTACTTAATTTGGCCCTTTCTAATTTGCCTAACAAAGTTTCTAAGTTTTTCAACTAAATCCTTATAAAAAAATTCTTATTGAATTTATTAAATTCAAATTCACAACTTTCACACATGCATTTAACACATAATTTAAGCATTGAAAAATTTAATAATGATTATTTTAAGGACTCGGTTTAGCGGTCACGAAATCGCTTCCCGACTAGGGTCGGAATTTGGGCTGTCACAAAAACTTTTTGGGAAAGACTGATTGATTGGGTAATACTCAAGGGAGAATCCACCTAGACTTCACTTATTATCAATTCTTGAGCTAGATGATTTATTCACTTGACTTGATCCGTAGAGATCCTTAACTTATGTTAATACCTCCGTCAAGGATAAGACCAACTAATCCTAGGTTGATTAACTGAAATCTCTTTCTAGTTAAAACCCCTAGTCTTGCATTAACTCGATCTATAGATCCCATTATTAGGTTTGACCCTAATCCGGCAGATTTATGTTGCCTTATGTCTAGGGTTGCATGCAACTCCACTTAATTATGCTAGATCTACTCTTAAACAGGGACTTTTGCTCCTCTACATAAGCACATCAGTTTCTTAAATTAATACCTAGGATTATTAAAACAAGAATTAAGAACACATAATTAAGAACAATTCAAGTATTTATCATATAACTCAAGATAAAATAATAACAAGATCTATCTTAGATTTCATCCCCCTCAAGTATTTGAGGGATTTAGTTCATAATTAATAAAGAAAACATCTCAGAAGAAATAAGATAACAAAACATAAAGAACCCAAAAACCCCTGAAGGAATTTAGGGAGATCCTCTATCTTGATGTAGAATTCAGCTTTTAGGATGAATCAATCGGCTTCCCTTGGAGCAATCCTTTGCTTTCACTCTCTGTGTTGGCAAGAATATGGCGCTCCTTTGTGGGAGAAAGAGTACACCCTTAGAGTTGCCTCCTAGGGTCTTTATATAGAGTTTTGGGATGCCTTTCTTAGCCTCTAAGTATCTAAATCTGAGTGAAATTGCACTTCCTCACGACAGGGACACGCCTGTGTGCCACGCCTGTGTGGATTGACAAGAGGCCGTGTGCGAGACTGTTGATGGAGGCACGGCCGTGTGGTCAGGCCGTGCTTGTCGAGGCTGGGCCGTGTTGGACCTTATGTGGCACAACCGTGTGCCACGGCCGTGTGGTGAATCCTTGGGCCATGTTGTTTTCACACTTTGGCCCATTTTCTTCGTTTTTAGCCCGTTTTTCGTTCTTTTCTCTTCCCTATGCTCTCTTGAGTATAAAACATGAAATAGAAGAGTTAAGAGCACCAATTCTCACAAATTTATTGATAATTCATCCAGAAATTAGGCTAAACATGAGGTAAAAATATGTATAATTTATCGTTTATCAGTCGGCGTTACAAGATTCCATTCCGTATGTATGTAACGCCCTAAATTTTCTTTAATTTTGGCTTTTGTGATTTTGTAGCATGGGAAATTCCAAAATGTGTTTTTGCACTTATTTGACACAATTAATTGTCGGCTTTAGTCGATATGTGCTTTGGGTGTGTTGGGGAGGTCCCAAGTTTAAGGCTGGACTTGGGCTAAATTTTGGGTTTTTGTTGAATAAAGCCTAACTCTTGGTAATTAGGTTTTTAAGTAAAAGTTGGATAAGTTATGATAGAATGGGCCAACTAGTTTGGTGGTTAAGTGGAGTGTTAAATATGATTGAGGTCTTGTGATCGAGTTGTTGCATGGAAATTATTTTTCTATTAATGTCGTATGGGTGTTTGAATTGGAGTGGAACACTTAGTGGTTGAGTTGGTTAGGTTTGATAGAGTGATTTGGGGATTGGGCAGTTACCTGGTAATTTCTTTTCTACAAAAATTTAGTTCTCTCTTTTATCCTAAAAACTCTCTCTGTTGTTTTTCCTAAAAGTTCATTTCTTGCTGCCGATTTCTACTATTTCTTGCTGTAAAATATTCCCTTTTCTTTATTCTTTCTTTTTTTTAATTCGTTTCTGTAGGGCTTCGATTGTTTCTCTCTGTTCGGTAAGTTTTAATCTTTTGATAAACTTGAACGCTTTTCTCTTTATTGATTAAGAGGGATATAATTTTCTGTTTAGGAGACAATTTAAATTTGGGGGACTGTTAGACGACATTCTATTCAGCCAGGAAGTGTCGTTATCATTAAAGGTAAGGCTATCGTTGGTTTTGGGTTTATCATTTCGTAATAATTCAGTATAACTGACTGGTTTTTGGACTCAGGATTGTCGAATATAGGTTCTGGGGTGCTCGAGAGTGATTACGTGTAAAAAAACGAACCAAGTTTGTACTCCGATTGCACTAAAATTGTGTTTAGGTGAAAGTCGAAAACAAAACTGTCGACGCTACACGGGCATGTGGATTGCCTATGTGGAGGCTGTGTGGCAGGACATGGCCGTGGTCGACGAGCCAGGCCGTGTACGCTCGACATAGGTACGACGAACACGACCGTGTGAGGTTGGCTAGGCCGTGTACGAGGCACGGGCTAGGCCAATTAGGCCGTGTAGGCCACACGGTAGTGTAGGCCTACACGGGTGAACTAGACAGGCGTGTGGTATTTTGGGCCAGGCCGTGTGATCCACACAGGCAAGGCTAATTGGGTCGTGTGAGCCATACGAGCATGTGGGCCTACACGAGCAGGCCACATGAGCGTGTGAACCCATTATTTTGAATTGTTCTGAAAGGTTGCACGTGTCTCCCAAGTCGACTGTGACCTGCTATAGGGTTGGTAAAGTTATTTTAGTCCCTTTTTACTAAATCTAATATTGTGATGTATGAGTTGGCATGTTACTGTTAGCATGTGTATCTGTCTAATTCGTTATATCTGTACTGTTTTAGAACTTGGTATAATCTGTTACTTGCATAATAGCATGCCACATTTGTATGATGCATTGCATTAGGTGGGATTATTGTTGCTAAGTGAAGGAAGTCTGTAAGGCTATTAGCCTATTATCTGGCAGCTCTGTTGCATATTTATGATATGTGCCATAATACGGTACGATTTGGTGTGTAGGGTTGGATGGGTTGATTTTATCCTCATACTTAGTGTGTAGGGTTGGGTGGGTCAATTTTATCCTCACATGGTGTGTAGGGTTGGGTGGGTCAATTTTATCCCTACATGGTGTGTAGGGTTAGACGGAGATGGTGTGCAGGATTGGTGGGCATGTACTATTCTGATCTGATATGCATGTGTATCTATATGGGTTAAGGCTCGAATATATCTGATTTTGATTTGAGTGGGCTAAGGCCTATATTGGTTCTATTAAGGGCTTAGGCCCGATTTATGACTAATTGTATGATATTTGTTTACATACATGCTTTATTGTGGGGATGTACACACTGAGCTTGCGAAAACTCACCCCTTTATTTATTTATCTGTTAAGTAATCTCAAGCAGTAGATAGATCGAAGTAGCGGAGGGCTCGACGGTGACCACTGCTCGATACTTATCGAATTTTACAGTTTCACTGGTTATTTACTGTTTTATTATTCCAGATTATTTTGGGATTTTTAATGTAATTTTGGACTTGGATTGCTTTTGATTTTTATTTTGGGATTTTTAACTTTTTTTTATTGATTTATAAACTGTGACACCACAAACGCGTTTTAAAACTAAATTAAAGGTTTTCATATGAATGAACGATTTTCAATACTTCCGCAAAAGAAGAAATGTTTTCAAGTAAATCAACCAATACATAATTTCTGGCTAAGGAAAGATAATAATCTGAACAAGTTTTCATAATCAAAACGGTTTTCCAAAAACACTTTCATGTGACGCCGCCAGATTCGGCCATAACGTCTAGGCCGGGTTTGGGGTGTTATATTTAGTGGTATCAAAGCCAGATTGCAAAACTCGGCTGTGGTTTTTTGGGTTTTAAAGTATAGCTTTGAGAAATAATTTGAAAATGATTTGAAATTCCTTTGATATTAAGTAAGTGATACACCGAGTCTCCGCACTGATCCAAGTAAGTTACTGAAATTCTAATATATATATTGTTTGAAAGCATGCTTAGTGTATAGTGGAAATCTGTTTGATTTGACTGAAATTGTATTCTGAGACTACTTAGGCAGAACTTTACTAAAACACTCTAGGTAGTGTAGACTGAAAACTTTAGTGAGACGAGTTTTTCACGATAACAGACTTTAAACCTCTGATACTATACTGGATAAAATATTTGTTAATAATTATTGGAACTGTAAACTAATCTGCATAAAACTATTAATACAAATAATTCGATACTTACGACGAGCACACGCGGTACTCGTGGATGGGGTACTAGAGGCTGAGGTAGAGGTCATAGAGGGGCTCGAACTGAGTCCTTCGCTTCTGATACTATACCGGTGATGGATGTTAGTGAGACACCGGCATTACCTACGACTGATACTGGGACAGGACCATATGATAGTATGGCTGGGGATGACGCACTGTCCCAGGCCATGCTTCAGATTTTGGAGAGGGTCGCTGGGCCCAACACTAGATCTAGGGGCTGGGGTCGGTTTCAGAACGACTCTAGTCCAATGGGGCTGAGATATTTAGGGGCATCGCTGGAGTTGCTCCTAACGTGGTTGAGTACTGGATGGAGGCCACGGAGTGTATCATGGATGATCTGGATCTTACTGATGAGCAGAAGCTCAAGGGTACTGTGTCATTGCTTTGAAATTAGGCGTAACAGTGGTGGTTGACAGTTAATGATGGCACTTAGCCTGACCGTTTGATGTGGGGTTTGTTTAATACCACCTTTCAGAGTAAGTATGTGGGAGCTACCTATACTGATGCTAGGAGACATAAGTTTTTAAATCTCACATAGGGGGACTGATCTGTGGCCGAGTTTCTGAGGTTGAGTAGTTATGCGAGGGGCATTGTGGCAACTAAGTATGAGCGCTGTATTAGGTTTGAGGATGGTCTCCGTGACAGTATACGTGTTCTGATAGTTCCTAAAGGGAGTGGGATTTTTCAGTACTGGTCAAAAAGGTAAAGATTACCGAGGAGGTAAAGCATTCAGAGCGCCAAAATCAAGAGAAGGGAAAGGCTAAGAGGGATTCTGAGCCTTCTAATTCTGGGATGAGGCCTAAGAAAAAGGCTAGGACTGATAGACCCGTGAGAGTTGGGCTTACCATTGTTCCTACTAGGGTGGCGATTTGTCAGCATTGTAATAAAAGCCATCCGAGCGAATGTTGAAGAGCTATTGAGGCTTATTTGAGGTGTGCGTCGACTGAGCACCTTGTTAAGGATTGTCCACTGAGGGGTAATCAGATGCAAGCTTCGGTTGATGAGACTACACAGTTGCCGAGGGTCGTTCAGTAGCCACCTAGGGGCCGAGGATAGGCTAGAGGTGGTAATGGTATGAGCCGTGGGCAGAGAGCACCGGGCAGAGGTGCTGGACCAACTGAGGCGAGGCAACCTGCATTGGTTTATGCTGCACGTCACTGTGAGGATGGAGATGCTTCGGACGTCATCATGGGTACGTTTTAAATCTTTAATAAACCTTATTTTGTACTGATAGACATAGGCTCTACTCACTCTTACGTAGCTAGCACTGTGTTTGAGACTTTGGGGATACCGTATGAGAGCACTTTTAGTGGGATTTTAGTGGTGAGTCTGTTGGGGCAGTCTACTAGAGTCAGTAAACTATTTATGGACATTTCGTTGGAGGTCCAAGGGACTGTATTTCTGGCTGACTTAATGGAGCTCTCGTTTAGGGAGTTTGATTTAATTCTAGGAATAGACTGGTTGATGAAGCATCGTGTGAGTCTGGATTGTACTGAAAAGAGGGTTGTTCTGAAGATCGAGGGGGATAATAAGATAGTCGTGATTGGGGAACGACAGAATTATCTAAGTAATATGATATCTGCATTGGTAGTAGAAAAGTTGGTAAGGAAGGAATGTGAGGCATTCTTAGTCTATGTTAGTGTTTTGGATTCTGTGGACTCTTCGGTAAAGGACATCCACACTGTGAGGGACTTTCTAGACGTGTTTCCAAAGGAACTATCAGGTTTGCCTCCGAGTCGTGAGGTAGAATTTGGTATTGAGTTGATTTCTGGTACAGCTCCGTTATCTATTGCTCCTTACCGAATGACACCGAAGGAGCTTACAGAGCTTAAGGCTCAAATACAAGAATTATTGGATCGTTGGTTTATTCGTCCCAGTGTGTTTATATGGGGAGCACTTGTTTTGTTTGTTAAGAAGAAAGATGAGACGATGAGACAATGAGAATGTGCATGAATAAGTTGATGATTAAGAATAAGTACCCACTTCCGAGGATTGATGATTTTTTTGACCAGTTCAGAGAGGTGTCAGTGTTCTCTAAGATGGATTTGCGTTCAGGATACCATTAGTTGAGGGTAAAGGAGGTTGATGTGCATAAGATGACATTTAGGACTCGTTATGGTCATTACGAGTTTCTAGTTATGCCATTTGGATTAACTAATGCACCAGCGGCATTTGTGGATCTGATGAACCAAGTGTTCCAACCCTAGTTGGACCAGTTCCTGGTAGTGTTTATTGACAACATTCTGGTTTATTCTAAAACAAAGGATAAGCACGATGAGCATCTTAGGGTTGTTTTGCAGACTCTTCGAGAGAAACAGTTGTATGCAAAGTTCTCCAAGTGATAATTCTGGCTTCGAGAGGTTACCTTTCTGGGACATGTGATATCTACTGAGGGGATTCGAGTGAATCCTCGTAAGATTGAGGCAGTGTTGGATTGGAAACAGCTGAAGACTATGTCAAAAATTCGTAGCTTTTTGGGCTAGTAAGATACTATCAGCGATTTGTGGGAGCGTTCCCATTGATCGTAACTCCACTGGCTAAACTATTGTGTAAGGGAGTTTCTTTTGTTTGGACTGATGCCCAGCAAGAGAGCTTTGAGATGCTCAAGATTGTTTTGACTCAGGCTCCAGTTCTGATATAGCCTGAGCCTGAAAAGGACTTCGTAGTTTACAATGATGTGTCACACGTGGGTTTGGGTTGCGTTTTGATGCAAGATGATAAAGTAGTAGCATATGCGTCGCAACAACTTAAGACTCATGGGGTTAATTATCCGATGCACGACTTAGAGTTGGCTGTAATAGTTGTTTTCTCTTAAGATCTGGAGGCATTATCTGTATGGTGAGAAGTGTACTATCTACACTGATCACAAGAGCCTCAAGTATCTCCTCACTCAAAAGGAGTTAAATCTTAGGTAGTGACGATAGGTTGAGCTGCTTAAGGATTATGACTGCAGCATCGAGTATCATCCTGGTAAGGCCAATATGGTGGCCGATGCGTTGAGCCGTAGGGCTATGATTGATCTAAGAGCGTTGTTCGCTGGACTGAGCCTTTATGGCGATAGGAGTCTGTTGGCAAAGCTGCAAGTGAAATAGACATGGATTAATCAGATTAGAGAGAAACAGATGGGGGATAAACCTCTCGAGTTACTGTTTCGACATATTGAGACTGGGGTTACTTTGGATTTTGGGCTTAATAATGATGGTGTTTTATGTTTTAGAGGACGGATCTGTGTACTGTATGATGAGGACTCAAGACAGTCAATTCTGAGGAAAGCGCATATTAACCCTTATGCTATGCATCCCAGTGGGAACAAAATGTATAGAGATCTCTGAGAGTTGTATTGGTGGCCGGGGTTATAGCGTGAGGTGACCGACTTTGTGGCCTGCTGTTTGACTTGTCACCAGGTTAATGCTGAGCATCAGTTGCCTTCGGGGTTGCTACAGCCAGTACGTATACTGATTTAGAAATGGGAGCGAGTGACGATGGACTTCGTTAGTGGGTTACCTCTAACACCCATTAAGAAGGATTCTGTATAGGTCATTGTGGATCGATTGACCAAGTCAGCTCACTTCATTCCTGTCAGGATAGACTTCTCCCTATAGAAGTTGGCCAAACTTTACATTTCTGAGATAGTGAGGCTACATGGGGTTCCTGTTTCGATCATTTCTGATAAGGATCCTCGCTTTACATCTCGATTCTGACAGAAGCTTCATGAGGCTTTGGGTTCTCAGTTAGACTTCAGTACTACTTTTCATCCTTAGACAGATAGATAGTCGGAGAAGGTGATATAGATATTGGAGGATATGCTAAGAGGTTGCATCATTGATTTCTGAGGCAGTTGGGAGGAGTACTTGCCTCTAGCAGAGTTTGCTTACAATAATAACTATCAGTTTAGTATACAGATAGCATCTTACGAGGCACTGTATGGTCGTAAGTGTCGCACTGCTTTATGCTGAACTGAGTTGGGTGAGCGATGTGTTTTGGGCCAGAGTTGGTATCAGAGACTGAGGATAAAGTTCGATTGATTCGTGAGGATCTGAAAGCAGCTTCTGATAGACAGAAGTCCTATGCTGATCTGAAGAGGAAGGACATTGAGTTTTCTATGGGGGACTTGGTTTTTTTAAGGTCTTGCCATTGAAGAAGGTTCTAAGATTCGGTCGCAAGGGTAAGCTGAGTCCTCGGTTTATTGAGTCGTATCGGATTCTGAGACGAGTAGGACCAGTCGCATATTAGTTAGAGTTACCTCTGGAGTTAAATCGCATTCATGATGTTTTTATGTCTCGATGTTGAGACGTTACTGCTCTGATCCCACGCACATTGTGCCTGTGGAGGATATTGAGATTAGACCAGATCTGACGTTCAAGGAGAAGTCAGTCCAGATTTTGCATCGCGGCGTTAAGGTTCTGCTTAGGAAATCTATCCTTTTAGTGAAAGTGTTGTGGTGGAATCATAGCACTGAGGAGGCTACTTGAAAGCCAGATGATACGATGCGAGAGCAATACCTTCACTTCTTCTGATCAGGTAAAATTTTGAGGACAAAATTTTATTTAAGACGGTAGAGTTGTAATGCCTCAAATTTTCTTTAATTTTGGCTTTTGTGATTTTCTAGCATGGAAAATTCCTGAATGTGTTTTTGTACTCATTTGACACAATTAATTGTTGGCTTTAGTGGATATATGATTTGAGTGTGTTGGGGAAGTCCCAAGTTTAAGGCTAAACTTGGGCTAAATTTTGGGTTTTTGTTGAATAAAGCCTAACTCTTGCTAATTAGGCTTTTAAGTAAAAGTTGGATAAGTTATGACAGAATGGGCCTGTTGGTCTGGTGGTTAAGTAGAGTGTTAAATATGATTGAGGTCTTGTGTTCAAGTCGTTGCATGGGCATTTATTTTTGCTATTAATGTCATATGAGTGTTTGAATTAGAGTGGAACACTTAGTGATTGAGTTGGTTAGGTTTGATGGAGTGATTTGGGATTGGGCAGTTACTTGGTAATTTCTTTTCCGTAAAAATTTAGTTCTCTTTTTTATCCCAAAAACTCTCTCTGTTGTTTTTCCCAAAAGTTCCTTTCTTGCTGTTGATTTCTACTTTTACTTGCTACGAAAATTTTCCCTTTTCTCCAATCTTTCTTTTTTCTGATTCGTTTCTGTGGGGTTTCGATTGTTTCTCTTTGTTCAGTAAGTTTTAATCTTTTGATAAACTTGAACGCTTTTCTGTTTATTGATTAAGAGGGATATAATTTACTGTTTAAGAGACAATCTAAATTTAGGGGACTACTAGACGACATTCTATTCAGCTAGAAAGTGTCGTTGTTGTTAAAGGTAAGGCTATCGTTGGTTTCGAGATTTATCGTTTTGTAACAATTCGGTATAAGTGGCTGATTTTTGGACTTGGGATTATCGAGTATAGGTTCTAGGGTGCTCGGGAGTGATTACGTGTTAAAAACAAACTAGGTGTGTACTCCGATTGCACTGAAATCGTGTTTCGGTAAAAGCCAAAAACGAAACTGTTGACGCCACACGGGTGTATGGATTGCCCGTGTGGAGATCGTATGGTGTGACACAACCGTGTGATCGACGAATTAGGCCATGTGCGCTCGGCATGGGTACGACAGACACGGCTGTGTACGAAGCACGAGCTAGGCCAATTGGGCCGTGTGGGCCACATGGGCGTGTGGGCTCACACGAGTGAACCACACGGGTGTGTGGAATTTTGGGCTAGGCTGTGTGAGCCACACGGACGTGTGGGCCCACACGGGCAGGCCATATGGGCGTGTGAGCCCATTATTCTGAATTGTTTTGAAAGGTTGCACAGGTCGGCCAAGTCGACTGTAACCTGTTATAGGGTTGTTAAGGTTATCTTAGTCCCCTTTTACTGAAATCTGATATTGTGATGTATGAGTTAGCATGTTACTGTTAGCATGTGTATCTGTCTGATTCGTTATATTTGTACTGTTTTGGAACTCGGTATGATCTGTTACTTGTATAATAGCATACCACGTTTGTATGAGGCAGTGCATTGGGTGGGATTATTATTGTGAAGTGAAGGAAGTCTGTAAGGCTGTTAGCCTATTATCTGGCAGCTCTGCTGCATATTTATGATATGTGCCGTAATACGGTACGATTTTGTGTGTAGGGTTGGATGGATTGATTTTATCCCCATACTTGGTGTGTAAGGCTGGGTGGGTCAATTTTTTCCCCACATGGTGTGTAGAGTTGGATGAAGATAGTGTGCAGGGTTGGTGGGCATGTATTGTTCTAATCTGATATGCATGTGTATCTGTATGGGCTAAGGCCCGAATATATCTGATTCTGATCTGAGTGGGCTAAGGCCTACATTGGTTCTGTTAAGGGCTCAGGCTCGATTTATGACTGATTGTCTGATATTTGTTTACATGCATGCTTTACTATGAGGATGTACACACTGAGTTTGCAAAAACTCACCCCTTTATTTATTTATTTGTCTGGTAATCCCCAATAGTAGATGGATCGGAGCAGCGGAGGGCTCGAAGGTGACCACTGCTAGATACTTATTAGATTTTACGGTTTTATTGGTTATTTACTATTTTATTGTTCCGGATTATTTTGGGATTTTCGATGTAATTCTGGACTTGGACTGGTTTTGATTTTTATTTTGGGATTTTTAACTGTTATTTTTATTGATTTATAAACTACGACACCACAAACGCTTTTTAAAACTAAATTAAAGGTTTTCGTATGAATGAACGATTTTCAATACTTTTGCGAAAGAAAAAATATTTTCAAGTAAATCAACCAATACATAATTTCTGGCTAAGGAAAGATAATAATCTGAACAAGTTTTCATAATCAAAACGGTTTTCCAAAAACACTCTCATGTGACGCCATCAGATTCGGCCATAACGTCTAGGTCGGGTTTGGGGTGTTATAATATAGGTACATCTTCTCTTTTGATGGGTGACGGCACTCCCACTCCAATCTCGTCTATTGGTAATAGGGTTTTACCTATACAATCTAAATTACTTCGGGTATCTGATGTTTTATGTGTGCCGCGAATTTGAAAAAATTTACTGTCTGTCTCCCAATTTGCTAATGGTAATGATGTTTTTTTTAATTTCACCCAACGTACTATGTTATTAAGGACATTGTAACCCGGGAAACACTGCTGAAGGGCCACATTCTTGACCAACTATACCAGTTCTCACTGCTAATTTTATCCACTCAGTCTGTCGAAGCTCAAGTTGCTACTTCCACTACTCTCCGGAATAAATCTAATAACTGTAATGTTTTATCTTTATTGCATAGACATCTCAGTCATCCGTCCATTGCTGTTGTTAAAAGTGTTTTAGAAAAGTGTAATATTGTTGTGAATAATACTACTGGCCTTGATAGCATATGTACTGCCTGTCAAAAAGGGAAGGTTCATAAATTGTCGTTACCACTCTTCACTACTAAATATAGTAATCCGTTTGACTTGATTGTTTCAGACCTCTGGGGCCCTGCATCTGTTGCATGCGGTAATAATTTGTATTGTATATCGCTTGTTGATGTGTGTACTCAGTTTTCGTGGGTTTATCTACTTCGTCAAAAATATCAGGCTGTGCACTGTTTTGTTCAGTTTCAACTAGTTAAAACTCATTCTTGGAAGAATATCAAACTGTTCTAGAGTGATTGGGGCAGAGAGTATCGAGCGTTTACATCTGTTTTGGCCTTTCAAGAGATTATTCATCGACTGACTTGCCCATATACCTTTAAACAAAATGGAGTGGCAGAATGCAAACATCGTCATATTGTTGACATGGGTATCACCCTGTTCGCTCAAGCAAGTTTACCTATGGAATACTGGGGATATGCATTTTGCTGTGTAGTACATTTCATCAATCGACTTCTTACCTTAGTTCTGAAGGGCCAGTCTCCGTTTAAGGCTCTTTATGGACATGACCCCACCTACGATCATCTGAGGGTATTCGAGTGTTGTTGCTACCCTTACTTACGTCCATTTATGGCACATAAGTTGGATTTCCAATCTCAACTGTCTACCTTCTTGGGTTGTAGTGCTCAACACAACGGGTATCAGTATCTTCTTCCAACCGCTAAGATCATTGTTTCACAGCATGTAATGTTTGATGAAACAAAGTTTCTATCATTCGAGCCAGCTCCGACAAGGTGTACGTTAATACAAAATCAGCCTGTCTCAACATTAACAAGTGCTTCTAGCTCTGCAGCACCCTCTAGTGCTCAACCATCTCTGCCGGGTTCTCAACAAGCTATTTACTCATTTTCGTCTACTCCTATCCCCGCTCAACCTGAGGTCGAGTCTGACCGAGAGCTTCATAGTCCTTCCCTTCCTGTTCCTGATGTTGGTCTTCGGCCTGAGGGTGGTGTTGAACTTTCTGTTGACAGTCAAGCACCGATCCTACCTGTGACCAATACTCACCCAATGGTAACTAGATCGAAGGCTGGTATTTTCAAACCCAAAGCCATGTCTGTTGAAGCTGTGGAACCATCTACAATTGAGGAAGCCTTGTCATCCCCAGAATGGCGTGCTGCAGCTTAAGTAAAGTGTGATGCTCTTATCCGAAATTTTACCTAGAAGTTTGTTCTGCGGCCACCAAATCGCAAGGTTATTGGATGTAAGTTGCTCTTCAGGGTTAAGAGGAATCCGAACGGTACTATTGCTAGCCGAAAAGCTCGACTAGTTGCTCAAGGATGTTTTCAAGTTCCTGGGTGTGATTTCAAAGAGACGTTTAGTCTTATCGTAAAACTTGCTACTATTCAGGTCATTCTGTCCATTGCTATCTCCAAGGGGTGGCAGCTGAGGTAAGTCGATGTCAACAATGCATTTTTAAATGGCGACCTTGACACTGAGGTCTTCATGGATCAACCTCTGGGGTATGAACAGTATGGTTCAGATACACAACCTTTTGTGTGCCATCTGAAGAAAGCGCTGTATGGTCTCCGACAAGCCCCTGGTGTCTGGTTTGAGAAACTGAAACAATTTTTGGTCTCGGTGGGCTTCATTGGTTCCAAGTCTGATTCGTTTTTATTTGTGTGAGTGATAGCTGGTTCAACCCTTTACGTTCTTATGTACGTTGATGATATAATAATCACTGGCAACATGTCCACCTCTATAGAATGGTTTGTTCAGTTGTTGAACAATAAGTTCTCGCTTAAGGATATGGGTGATCTACATTACTTTCTTGGGATAGAGGTCACTCGCTCATCCGACTATCTCCATCTTTATCGGAGAAAGTATATCTGGGACATTCTTGGTTGGTGCTCAATGCTCATGGCAAAAAGTGTGCACACGCCGATGGTCAGCTCGTCTATAATGTCCAAAGCGGATGGCGAGCGTTTAGAGGATCTGACTGAGTACAGAAGCCTTGCTGATACTCTCTAGTATATTGTCTTTACTAGGCCTGAAATTGCTTATGCCGTGAATAGAATCTGTTAGTTCATGCATAGCCCCACTACTACTCATATGGTGGCGCTAAAATGCATTTTACGGTATCTATGTAGTATTCTTAACTTTGGGTTAGTTTCTCATCCGTCCACCCGGTTGTCCTTGGTTAGTTATGCCGATGCCAACTAAGGGCTAGATTTTGACAATCGATGATCGACATCAGGCTATTGTGTATACTTTGGGCAATCTCTCGTATCATGGTGTTCTAAAAAGCAGCAAGTCATTTCTTGTTCCACGGCTGAAGCAGAATATCGGAGTCTTGCTACTACCACAAGTGAGGTAACTTAGTTACTTTCGTTACTTCAAGAGTTACAGGTTAAGTCCGATGATACTCCAACTGTATGGTGCGATAGTTCTAGTACAGTAGCGGTTGTGGCCAATCCTGTCTTACACTCAAAGTTCAAGCATGTAGACCTAGACCTGTTTTTTTGTACGTGAAAAAGTTGCGGATGGTCTTTTCTGGTCGGATAGGTTCCTGCCTATGACCAAGTGGCTAATATACTTACAAAACCCCTGTCAGTGACTTATTTTACGCGGTTTCGAAGTCTTCTTTGCGTTTCACCGGCCGAGAAGATGGGTGAATGATAAAGTTCTCATATGCTTTAGCTCAAGCAGTTAGATTGTTAGCCAGAAGCTGATAGTACAACTAGCATTTTTTGAGAGGTTGTTGAAGAGCAGTTAGTCTAGTAATATATATATACATTATTTACAAATGAACTAAGTAGGTTTTCCATTCAAGATACAAAAAGAATAGTTTCAGCTTATATCATCAATCACAGAATAGAGTCTTAGTAGTACAAAGTGTTTTCTTAACCTTACCGTTTTTCAACTTGTATAATAGTGAAATTCTCACTCTAGCCCCTATATTATAGTTTAATTCTCATTTTGGTGCTCTACATGTTTGCATTTGATTGGCTAAATAGTCACACGAGATTTTTTTTAATGGAATGAAAATAAAGGAGAAAAGTGAATGAGAAAATAATAAAAAGGCATAATAAATTTTTTGGTTCACCAAATTTATAAAAAAAAAGTTATTTTAACCATTCATTTAATTTTTTGCTTCTTTGAGCATTTAAACTTGCATTTTTTGTCAAATCACCCCAGAATGGATAAAAAAGTTAACATTTGTTAATTTTACTGACATGGCATACACATGGATTGCCATGTAGATGACACATCATCATTTAATTAATTTTTAAAATTTGAAATTAATAATTTTTTAATTTTTAATTTTTAAAAATAGTTTTTATAAAGTTTTTGAATTTTTAAAATTTTAAAAAATTAATTAAATGTTGACATGTCATTCACGTGGCAGTACATCTATGTCACGCCAATAGAGTTAAAAAGCATTAATTTTTTTTATTTTAGGGTGATTTGACAAAAAAAATACAAGTTTAAGGGCTAAAAAAAGTAAAAAAATTAAATAAAGGGCTAAAATAACTTTTTTTTATATAGTTGAAGGGCCAAATAAATTATTATACCTGAAGCTAAAGTGATAAGTTCACTATTATTAAACCTAAATAGATAAATATAAATATAACAGATTAAATATGTTAATATTTTAGATATAAATGCACATAAACATATATTATGTTAACTAGTTTTTTTTTCTGTGCGATGCACGGAGTCACAGTGTGTATAAATTTTTGAAAATATATTATATTTGTAAAATAAAAATTATACTTTAATTATAAGAAAGAAATTTTAAAAGATAAAAATGTTATAATATATATAACTAATGATTTATAATCTTAATATATATATATATATATATATATACATATGATATAGGTTATTTAGAAATAATTTTTCAAATATTTTTTAATTTTAAAAATAATATTGGGATCGACCCGATTAAGCAATAAACAAGTAAAAAATAGTGGAAGAAATTGAGAATTTGAATATACAAATTTAATGTGGAAAACCCCTCAAAAGAGGATAAAAAACCACCGGTAAAAATAATTTTACTATAATAGCAAAAGAACAAAGAGTACAAAATATAGAGATAAAACTAAACCCTAAAACCCGAAAATAAAGAACTCTCAAAATGTAAACACAAAATTTTTAAGATTATAAAAGAGCCTATTTATAAACTAACTTCATAGGTCAAATAAATTATGCTAATAAATGCTAAATATATTATAGTAATAAATACTAAATCTTCTAAAAAAAATATATTTTGTTTAACTTGACTTGCAAGTAATCTCTTATTTAACAGAAATTTAGGTCACAAAACTCTAACAAATAAAACTTTAAGTAATTTTTATTTTTTTATTTTTTAAATTTAAATTTCAATTAGAATTAACTTAAGATGCAAATATGAAATAAATAACCAAATTTAAATAAAATAATAAAAACTTAAAATATCGATAAAGGGTTAATAATAAAAAAATAATTAAAAAATATAATTAAAACTAAACAAAGAAAATTACTTGAACATAGACGTACCAAACATAAAAGGACTGTTCCAGAAATTACCCAAAAAAATCAATTTCACTTAAGTGCATCACGTGAAAAATCTTAGAGTTGACCAACTTTTCACCCTTTTTAATACTAAATATTTGTTTTTATTATTTATTTATTTTAATGAAAGCTCATTCAATGCCTTCTATTTTTTTCTTTCTGTTTTCTGTTCTAAAAGAGATAAGACTTCTTCCTCTCCCAACTTTTGCTTCTATAGTTGCTACCGTCACGTAGGTATGAGTGCGTTTAAATATATTATTCTCTTAATTATAATTTGAGAAAAAATTATAAATAATTTTAAATATTTTTTTAAAAATAAACAGATATTATCAGAATTTATTCAAAAAGTTATTCATTCTACAATTTTTTTAACATTTTTACTTTAAAAATGGTATAATGAGGTGAATATATGACTATAGTTAAACTCTATATATTGTTATTACATTTTTACATCAATATATGAATGATCTATTTCTTTAATTTGATTATGATATATTTCAAGAAAAATTGATTATAATATAGAAATATTTTTTTAATAAAAAAATCAATTAATTTTTGAGTTAAAAAAATATTTTTGACATAATTATGATTGAATTTAGTTTCTCACCACATCAAATGATAATTTAATTTATAAAAATATTATTTGAAATTTAATAATCAAATGGATAAAAAATTCAAATTCAATATTTTTGTACATAAAATCAAATAAATTTTAATAGCTATGGAATTATTTTCTTAATCATCAAAATGAAGGAATAAATGAAATAAAATGGAATAAATCATTATTGAATCAATTTCATTTTTATTCACTACATTAGAGGAATTTTCTCTTAATTTTGTTGCTTTTTTTTTTTGTAATAATTACTTAAATTTGATTAGTTTCATATTTATACAATTTTCTTCATCAAATCGTATAATCAATTGTTTATATATTTTGAAGCTTAGATATAAATTAAAAATTACCTTTACGAAAAACCAAGTGAATCATGTCAAATGAGAAGTGAAACTGCCCATCGCATGGCAAAATTTGGATCCAAACTGAATAATGTAGTATATTGGGTTGTGAAAAAGCCGTATTATCCACCAAGTTGCTATTTATAGTTAATAAAATTTGAGATGGTAGTTATAAAACTTTTTTATAAGAAAGATTTACTGTCTTAATTTACATCGAAATTTTATTAACTAATTCAAATCTAAATTTTAGAATTTATGTTTTCAAATATAACATAATAGTTTTTTCTTTTTAAAATTCCCCTTGAATTGATAGTAGCTTAACCCTAAAATAAACACACTAATCATACATTTGAATGATGTCAACATTCGGTGTTTATGTCTGATAAGGACGCGTGCGGAATAGAATTGCAAGTTTGTCCAAGTTATGGATTTGGCCTAGGGCTCTAGACGAATGAAGGAAACTTGGAGTTTGACACAACCTAAATACGCAAACAATTGAAGTTAGATCTAAGAGTTAAAAGGTTATCAACTAAAACAAGTTATTAAGATAGGAAAAGAAATAAGGAATTCAAATCAAATTAGGGTTCTTTAGAGAGAGTCCAATTCGACTATGTAGATACTTGTTCTGGATGATTTCTAACATAATTAGGGCTGCCAAGAAAAGAAAACAAAGAGTCATGAACATATCTGGAAAATAAATCAAATAGGTAAGTGAAAACACATATAATGATCAAAGAAGATTCAACCAACAAAGAATGATGAAGATACAAGTAAATGAGAATGTTTTGGACTGATCTTGGTGAAAAAGAGGCTACCAAATGCATATTAGTTTTTGTTTAAATTGAATGAAAAGAAAATGAAAGAACAAATGAAGAACGTGGTAGTTAAGGAGTCCAAGAATGAGTATAATAGGGTTTCTTGGAAGAGAAAACACTGCTCTTGAACTAAATGAAGCCCTCTAACTAGACTTGAAACAAAAACAACAAAACAATTTGTTTTAGCGGCGTTTATGTGGAAAAACGCCACTATAGAACATGACATTTAGCGGCATTTCTCACAAAAAAGCAGCTATAGAACATGTGTAACACCCCGAATTTTAGGATTAGAAGTTTTGTAATTTGTAGGTAGGGTCAGTGGCTAGATCGGGCAATTGGGCTAGCTGTTGTATTTTATGTTAGAATGGGCTTGCTGGTTTGGTGGTTTGTTGTGTGCTAATTTACCTCTGGGTTTCTGGGTTCAAATCTTTGTGTGTGTTTATGGGAGTAATTTTATTTTAGTTATTTATGTTTTTTTTATGTTTTTATTTTATGTATTTATTTATTTGTCTTATTTTAGTTAGTGAATTAAAAAAAAAAAGATTTTAAACACATTCTTTTCTCACTTTTTAGCACGTTTGTTTTTCTTTTTATCTTCTCCTCCTCCTTTTCGTTATCTTGGTGGTTTTGTTTTTGGGAATCATTGTAGTTTATTCTTTTCAATTTGACATGTCATTGCCTCGCATTTTTGTCTAATAGGAGTTTGAATCGGGTAAGTGTCATCTTTTGTTATGTTTTCTGTGACTTTCAAATTAAATCAATTGAGTTCTTAGATTAGTTGTTTGTGGAATTGAGATTTCAATCAGGTAAGTGGTGACATCCGGTCTGTTCGGGGGCTTTAGTTCATAAAATCAGGTGTAGGTTTGATAATTCTTTCTTTTCATTGTCGAAATTTTGATTTAGTTCAGTGAAATTCAACATATTTCGTGTGTTTTTGAATTTGACCAGTCGAAGTATTGATTGTTGTAAAATTTCTTGAAAATTTGAGTGTTTTTGGTGTGTTTCTATGTAATTGAGTGCTAGGGATTATTTTGACATCAAAGGCACGTTTTGCAGCCTGTTTCAGTGTGGTTTCATGACCACACAGGTGGCCACACGGGCTTGTGCCACACACGGACGGTCCACACGACCGTGTGCAATTGGGAATTTTGGGTTTTTGATGATTTTTGGTACCACACGGCCTGGCCACAAGGGCTTGTGTCCCCACACGGGCATGTGAGCTTGCGGCACGACCGTGTCTCCTCTGCTATTAATTTTTAGCACTTTTGGACATGAGTTACACGAGCTGCTCACACGAGCATACGTCCCCTCTACACGGGGTGTGTGGCCTCCACATGGGCGTGTAGACCCCCACACGGCCTAGGCACTTCTACACGGCCGTGTGGTCTTATGTCGCCAATTTTTGTACTGTGTCTATTTTTGTTCTGATTATGATTCTGTGTGTTCCGAACCTTGGCTAGGTCTTAGTAAGGGTGGTGGGGACTTTTTTTCGACCTGGACTTGTACGTTATGCGCGATCATAGCACTAATTAAGCGATTTGATTGAGTGTTAATTGATGTTATGTTATACCTGATTTTGATTCAGGGCATTTGAATGTGTGCATTTCTGATTTCGTATTCTGTTTCTGTAAGTCTGTCTTCGAATGGTGTGCGGTATGCATTTGCATTAGTCTTTTTGGGTTGGGTTGTGAAGAGAAGGAAAATTGTTTTTGATATGGCAGTTTAACTACAATTTATCGGTACAACGATTTACCGCAATGCATTGTATTGCATATACGCTAGCCTTGCTGTGTATTATTAGCTTAGTCCACATACATGGTGTGGAGGGTTGGATGGGCCTTTCGAGGTTCTATGTGGTGTGCTTGGTTAGATGAGCTTAAGCAGCTCTTTTGGGGTGTGATTGGGGGGCGGAA
Organism: Gossypium stocksii; assembly: GCA_020496765.1. NCBI lineage: Eukaryota > Viridiplantae > Streptophyta > Magnoliopsida > Malvales > Malvaceae > Gossypium > Gossypium stocksii. Next base: position 98,123,117 of record CM035628.1, on the reverse strand, counting down.
AGGTGTTTTGGTTGGATGAGTGGGATTTTTTTCTACTTGACTACATTCATGCACATATGGTTAAGTGATTAGTTGTAAGTTCATTTGTCGGTATTCTGTCTGATTGACTTAACATGTGTGATTGATTTTGCATGTATTGAGGTGTTAGCGTAATGACTTAACATGTGCACATATTTATACCAGGGAAGCCCCTAATAACTTAAAAGCATATCCAAGTTTCGGTAAGTAAAAATGAAAGCATAAAATGAAAGGCTTATTCAATAGTAGCACTTATAATGAAAGCCACAACTTAATAAAAACAAATTCAACATAACAATGTAATAAATTATAGAGATAGTATTGCATAAAACAATTACATCACATTAGCATAGGCCTTTTTCAATCAAATCATGCCACCTTATTGCATTTCTAAAAAAAGGCTAATTATTTATTAATTTAATCATTAATGAATAGTTGAATTAATTTGTTATAATTTAATTATCACATGTAATGTATAACATGATTTTTTTTTTTTTAGTTTTTCAAGATCTTTATTGAAGCTAGCCAATAAAATGATAAATTAATTTACTTCACAACATCTTACATTTTCTAGATATATAAGAAAGACTCTAAGGTTTTGATGTATTAAAAGGAAACTACTACTATTATCTTTCAATGTAAATTTGAGATAACTTTTATTTTAATTATGGAATGCATAAATTTAATAGAAAAAAGAAAAGATAAGAAAGATGAAATTATACCTGTTAACTTTTTATTGGTAAGAGAAAATGTTTGGAGAGAAGTCAATTTTTCAATAATAGAAGGAATTTCACTTGAAACATATAATTAAATTAATCAAAATTTACAAATAAATAATTCAAAAATTGCAAACAGCAGCACAAACTTAAAAAGGGAGAGGAAGCTAGTTTTTTTTCCATAAAGTTGAGTTAATATTTTGATTGTAAGGAAAAGGTATAAGACAAATCATGTTTGTAATAGGGCAATTTTGCCTGGGGTCCAATAAAGACCCGAATAAAACCAAAAATTGATTAAACTCAATGTCCATTTACATCAAAATCCCGACCCATTTACAACAATCCACTACACTTAAACCAATTGCAATAAAGACCCAACAGACCCAAAATACAATCAAGCCCAAACCCGTATAAGCCCAAAACCCAACAGAAACCCTAGCCACCTAATCCCACTTGTTTCTGCCGCCCCAAGCCTCTGCCGACCATCAGCATCCACTTGCCTCTAACTCAGCAGCTGCCACCACCGCTTGGATCACATCCCACCGCCCAAGTCCCTGCAAATATTAAACACGAAGAGACAGAAAGTAGAAAATAGAGAGACTACTTGTAAAATATTAAGGCTATAAAAGCCGAATGACATTCTTGTAAACGGATTCGGATTTCTTTGCTAAAAATCAATACCAATAACATCTTAGAGAATGACAAAACTAGCAATAGGCAGCGAAGGGAAACCCCCGATCGGAAACTAAAACCCAGAACCGAAAAACTCTAAAATATCGCAGGTAAAAAAAATTTTTATTTTTACGATTCTGTTCTTCTTCATCTTCTACGCGATTAATACACATAAATATATATATTTTTAAAACAAAATAAATAACAAAAAAATAAAAAAAAACCAAAATTTTTACCTTATCCGGCCACCGTGTACGGTGGCCGGCACCGGCGCCGGCACAGTGGTCCGGTGACCGGCCGGTGGTCGGACCGACCACCGGAAATTGCCTCCGGGCTCCCCTGCTCTCCCCTCTCCCTTTTTTTCTTCTCACCTGTTTAAAATGAAATTTTTTTAACAAACTAGGCCTATTTATAGCCCCCTAAAACGACGTCGTTTTGGGGCTGCGTTTTAACCCCAAAACGACGCCGTTTTAAGCAGACCCGCGCACGGACCCGACCCGCTCCAGAGGATCCGCGTGTTTTTGATTAATGGTTTTATTGCATTCTAAGCCCTTCCGCTTTTCAATGACTTTGCAATCAAACTCTTTTTTAATTATAATTTGACCCCATCAATTTGTCCCGAAGTTCAACGTGGTCCCGGGCAATGCGCAGCGTTTTAGAAATATGGGAATATTTCCCTTTTGGTCCTTCGTTATTTCACGCGCATTTAAACAGGTCACCCTTTTTGCGTTTATATTATAAATCCGCCCCAAAACTTCTCCTTTTATTTTAATTCCATCCTGTCCGTACTATTTTCTTCTAATTTTAAATACAGTATGTTATATATTTTATATACTGTTTTTCTTTAAAAATTGTATTACGTATATGGTAGTATATTTTAATCGTATATGTCCATATTTTTGTGCTGTTTTGTATGTATTTATATTACCATTATTACTAATATATTTATTGTGTGTATTTTATGTATATTGGGATCCTTTTTACGTATTTACATGTATATATATATTCTAATATTTTAGCCATATGTCATTTTAATTATCATATAAGTGTATTTTCCAAATATTTTGTATATATTTGGCATATAGTATGTTTATATATTTTAATGTTTTGTTATATATATATATATATTTGTTATATTATTGTTTACAATATTATACATATGTTACGTATAATATATTAAGATATGTATGTGTTTTAATATTTCATTATATATATATTTTTTGATATTATTGTTTATAATATTATACATATATTACGTATATAATATATAATACATATGTACGTGTCCAATGTTTTTGTATATATATATATATTTGTAATATTATTATTTACGATATTCTACATATTTGTAATATTATTATATACACCTTTGCTTGTTATATGTATTTTTATACTATTTATATATTTCATATATACATACTATCTTAGGTGTGCCATACTAAAATATTATCATCACTAATATACTATAGTCACTATATATTTCATATGTTACTTGCATGTTATATATATATATATATTTACATGTTTATTATTAATAATTGTTTTTACATTATTATTCCAAAATATATGCATTGTATTTCGATATTATTGCGTATATATATATACCTTAACATTAAGTCGTGTATACTTAATGTTTTATCCTACGTATATATTTTGTTATAACCATAAGCTCTTTTTTTCACCGTAAATACTATTACCGTCATCATTTTTTAACATCGTGTTTTAATAGTTCTATTAATCGCACCATCATCCCCAAAAATATATTATTCCATTCAATCCAAAAAAGGGATTCTTGAACGAGGCAATATTTTCGTGTTTAGGGATTCGAGAAATAGTGCCCTAACGTGCTGGGTTGTGATTTCTCGTTCGTCTAAATACCTAAAACATCCTCCTAAATTTGCGACTCGCGAGATGGCTTTAGCTTCGAGGAATTTGAGAACTTCATGTCCAATCGTGCTGGATGTGATGTTCGTATTCTTCCGAAGCGAAGGAATCTCGATTCTTTAACCCAAATCATCCCAAATTTTATTCAAAATGTTCCAAAAACGAGGCAATGTTTTTGTATTTAGAGATTCGGGAAATAGTGCCCTAACATGCTGGGTTGCGACTTCTCGTTCGCCTAAATACTTAAAATACCCTTCTAAACAAAATTTTGCAACTCGCAAGATATCTCTAGTTTCAATGAATTCACGAATCTCGTGTCCAATCGTGCTGGATGTGATGTTCGTATTCTACTGAAGCAAAAGAAATCTCGATCTTTTCAACTTAAACCATTTCCAGTTCCAAAAAAATCCTATTTTTAAATCTTTCTAAATTTCGACTTAAGACAGAAAATTGCTCAATTTGGTACCAATTTTGGGCGTCGCGGGGGTGCTAATCCTTCCCCGCGCGTAACCGACTCCCGAGCCTGTTTTCTCTACTTTTTCGTAGACCAAAGCGTTTATAGGGTGACCCAATCACACCTAAAAAGATTGGTGGCGACTCCTCTTTTTCATTTTTTTTAGTCGACCTATCCGTTTTTTCAAAAAAATGGTTACGACAATGTTTAAGCCATAAAGTTGGGATAATTTATCCATTGGCAATCGATCTATGGTTGTTTAAGTCAAAAGTATTATATTAAGAAATTAAAAAAAATTGTACACTAATTAAAAATATATAACAATTGAAAGTAGAAAATCATATTTATATGTTAAGTTGTCATTAGAAAAATCAATGAATTTAATAGAAGTTATGTTTGTAATATTCATTGGAATTTCACCTGAAATATATAATTAAATTCATAACTTACTGGTACAACTCATATACTGTGTTTATCTCTTATTCAATAATAGGAACTATGGCTGCGCAAAGATTAATTAAAAAATAAATAATAAGACAAAGATTCATAGTTTCGGATTTTTTTCTCTTAAATCTTAGATTTCTAATCTTTGACTTATCTTTAGTTTGTTTATTGTTCAACACCTTCTTCTTTAATACTAATCATCATCTTTCTTGTTAACTCTAAGTTTTGAAATATATAAAACAAACAAGATATATGGATACTATTAGTGCTACATGTTTGTATATATAGACATATCTTCATTCTAAATTAGTCTCTAAACTTCAAATCATTTTAGTTACATTTTCAAACTATGGATGTTATATCAATTAGGTCATTTTGTTACTAAATTTATTTATTTAACTATTAAATGACACATTAAATTTTATATAGCATAATTTAACTGTATAAAATTTGATAGAAATGCTTATCCTCTATTAATTACTTAGAAGTAAAACAAATTGACACAAAATTAAAAGAAAAAAGGAGGGGCTTAAAGTAACAAACGCAAGAAGGCTAGTATAAATTAAATTTACTGTAAAAAAAGAACATGTATGAATGTAATTTACACTACAGTCAATCACAGTAAACCCCTGAAACCTCTAATTTTACATGGCTGATGATGAAGATACAGAGTGAAAAAAAAAAAAAAAAAAAAAAAGACAGCCGTGAAAATAACCTACCAACTGTTTTGCACATTGAGCAGCCGGCGATAAGGTAGCCGAAGTAAGAGAGTCGTGGTTCTTCGGATTACTAAAGATCGGTGAGAAAATACGTAATGGAAGCAAAAAGTGAAGTCCGGAATCCTTACAGGATATGCTACAAGAACAGTAGACAGGTGAGCATGATTATAGGTAGAAGTAAAGCTAGCATGCCCCGTATTTGATCCCGCGATGAACCATCATTGCTCATCTGCCCTGCGTTGACAAATTCAGTTCTTCCTGTGTTGATATTTGTTGAGACATTGACCGACATTGAACCTGATCTCAACACACAATGGAGCAGATTCAGAGTTGCATAAACTCGATGAGATAAAAATGGAAACGAGCATTGGTATTCCGAATTTTAACATCTTCCGCACCTATTGAATATGTCCTTTTAACAACGTGATGGTGGAAAAGTCGTTTTACAGGATTTAGGAGGTTGTTGAACTGGAGATTATTGGATAAATCTATTCTAATGTATAATACGAAAGTTCATTTTGACACTTACAGTCATAGTTGGTCCATCCGATCCGTTGATTCACCAAATCATATACAAAGATTTTGTCTTTTAGAACAAGATCTGCAAAAGAAAAGGAGGAATATTTATGGCTTACTACATCATGCAGGCAAAAATCATCCAGCTAAGTGACATATAAAGCATTAAAATTTCAAGCACAAAGCTAAGCTTAGGCCTACAATTAACAAATTGTCTCCATCGTAACTTTCTGAAAATTAAACACGTTATAGAAAGCCCAGAATTCATGAAGTCTCCAAACAAGTATAACGTAATCGATCCGAACATTCTATGTAGTGAAAATACCTCCTAAAATTGTTATCCTTTGACCCTGAATTTTTTGAAAGCCTAATATACAAAATCATCAAACACAGAAAATTATTACTTCAATAAAATAACTACTTGACCATTTTTTTAAAGGTATGATTATGTAACATAATATATCCGAGTTTCGGTAGAGATAGGATTTTGTTAAATGAAATAATAAAAATTGAGCTAATAGAGACAAATTTAGAAAATAAAGGACTTCTAAATGCAAGAACAAATGAGTGAGAAATGAAATAAAACTTACTTATCATTCCTTTTTCCCATCAAAATAAAAAATGAAATAAAATGCTCGACTTTTTTTTTAATTTTTCTTGAGAAACAAATGGAAAAAACTTACCGATTGGTTGCGGCAGAGGAGTGTCAACGGCGATGCAGCAGAAGGGATAGTCGATGGCAATGCAGCAGATGGTTGGGAAAGGATTTGGGGATTTTGACTTAGGGAATAAGTTTAGGGATTTGGGGAAAATTTTTAGGGGAAAAAAATAAGGGATTTCGAGGATATGATTTGGGATACAACTGAGCAGAGCAAAATGGCGCTGTTTCGTTTAAAATAAAATGATACTTTGCAGTATTTTTCTCATAGCGCTGCTAATGCTTGACCTTTTGCGACATTTTTCTTATAGCGCTGCTAATGCTTAACATTTTGCAGCATTTTTCTCATAAACGCCGCTAATGCTTGACCTTTTGCGGCTTTTTTCTCATAAACGCCGCCATTACTTTACCTATTGCGGCGTTTTTCGGTTAGCGCCACTAATGTATAATATTTGCAGTGTTTTCTGTCCGAACGCCACTAAAAACATTGCTAAAACCTTAAATTCCTGTAGTGTTCAGACTTAGGACCAGCTGACATGCGGGAGCTCGAATTGGTTTCTCGACTAATTAAATATGGTGATTTACGTTAGTAATTTTTTTCTAGACTTTTGGGGACTGTAATTCATTTTTGGGCTTTGATTTGGGTTTTTTTTTGTTTTGATCGTTAGTATTTGATATTTTCAAACGTAAAAATTGAAAAAAAATTTGCTCGGTTAACAAAATAAAACTCGAATTTCAAAACTAAAACTTTGGAAGTTTTTCACTGCATGATTAAGAAATCACCTAAGTGTTTTTTTTTTTTTTTGTAAATAAATAGCTTTTAACAAATGTAATCATTAACTAGAAATGTTTTGCCAAAATTTAAACCTTCAAAGCCAACGATTTTGAATTTAAATTCTTGGTTTGAAACAAGTGTTTTCGGACTTAAGTTTTTGAGAGTTCTGCCAAATATTATATTGTCAAAATGCACAACTAAGTTGGATTAAAATGAAGTTTTTAAATGAGTTAATGTAATTCCTTAAGATCTGGTTATAACATCTAGACCGAGTTTGGGGTGTTACAATTAAATAAAATTGGACAAGCAAATTAAAATGTTTAGAAATTGAGACACTTTGATTATTTGGCTCAATATTCAACTAAGTCATTTTCCAAACTTCATAATAGGCTTGTGGACATCCCAATTGGCTGATTTCAAGAACTTGGTCTTGTGATCCGTTCGCTCCCAAAATTGATTCGTTTAAGATTTACATGTAATCCATCACGCACCAACTTCAAGATTCGACTTCTTGGACCAAGAGTTTAAATATTTGAAATATTGATTTTATTGATTCTTGAAATCACTCGAAATAGCATAATTGAACCAAGATTTGGTTTGTTATTTTTCTTAAAAACAAGAAAGTGAATCTTGATTCTCTCATCTCCTCGTATGCGCTTCTAAGAATTTTGTAATAAAATCTTAAATGGTCCTGTTCAATCTTTTATTGATTTGCTTTACTTTTAATCTTGTTATTAAACCTTGAGTTAAAGAAAACCCATCACATTCATGGGTTTGAGATTGGATCCTGAAACTCTCATCAATATCTTAATTATTTACTACAAAATATATTGCATGATCATAAAAAAATGTTGCATTCATTTATAAAATTAATATGTAAATGTAATAATAAATCATAAAATTCACACAAAACAGATACATGAAACCACCTTGCATATTAAAAAATCGAAATAAATGAAATGAAGTAATAATATCAAGAATACCAAACTAATATAGTAATAAGAACCTTTTTGAAAGGTTCAATTTTTCATTTTTTTTTTTCACTCAGCCCACTCTATCTTATCTCTAAATCTAATACATCTATTAAAAAAAAAACAACCAATCATCTATGTTTCTCGAAGAAATGTTACAGAACTGATCTATAATTTGCAGGAAAAATACTATATGAGTTTTTACGAGTATAAGGTGGTAAATTGTGAAGAGCTCATTCATCCTTATTGAAGCTGGACGCACTTGCTTCTGACCTTGAAATCGAGTAAGGTGAGGGCAAGATAGGTCGGAAATGATCAATTTGTGGTGCTTTCTTCCCTCCTTCCCTTCTCACTTGGTCCGCCTTGTGAACACCATTCCTTGGTCCATCCCTTAACAATGCATAATTTGTAAAATAGACTGGACACTTTCTTCTCATCATGTCCAGTTGTATTGGGTGGACAGGTAGCAGATGTTAAAGTAAAAAATAGATGATCTAAGAATCTGTAAAATAGAAATAACAGTTTTAAATATTTAGTGCTTCTGATTTTATGAGTAATAAAACATAAGTGTTTCAAAGTTGATTGGGTTTGATGCAAACGGGAGAAACTATGTGAGGAAATCCGTAACTTTTAATGATAAATTATTGACTCTACTTTTCTTTTTATTATCTAAATTTCATTTCCTTCACTTTTTTTTAGCACGGTTGATACCGTGATACAAAAAGAAAAAAATATAGAGAAGAGAGTGGTGGTTCCTGTACAAGTCGGTTCATCCAATTGGAGTAGAGAATTGAAGGTTATATAGAGTGAAGATGAGGAGAGTATAAAGTTGAAGGTTGAAGGTCAATTAGCCGAGTGTAGGCTTGGTATCTTGGAGAGTCGGTCCCTTCTTCCTCGTTCTTGGAGGTATTTATAGGCGAAGGTTCCGCGTAAGGTCATGTTAACATGTTGAATTTGCTATTAAATTATTATTATGGAACATGTGGGCTAAATGTTTTTGATGGGAAGAGAATATTTGTGATGGGGCATAGCCTATAATTTATTCTATTTGGATGGTATGGAGTAGTTGAGCCCACATTGCATTTGGTGACCAACAACTTCATGTTCTTGAGAAGACTTTGAGACCCAAACAACGGATGGCCTATACTTATCCGAATGATCATTCCGGAAGGAAAAATTCGTTAGTGGTAGGCTTACTATTTGTGTGCCTTTTTAACTTATCACGTATCTTGACGCGAATAGGGTGTAACAACAGCCTGTCACCAGCGAACATCTCTTTCTTTTGCAGTAACAAACATCTTTTATAGGTGTGAAATCTTAATTTATGCTATAAAATTTAACATCAAGACAAATTTATGTTGATTATTTTAACATTTGAGTAAACGTATACGTATAATACACGCATTTGTATATACATTGCATGTAGATGTATGTATTTACGTGTCTATACACGAACCCGAAAATCAAGTTCCATTTAGCATGTGAAAAGAGATGTTAATGGTAGAAATAAAAATTATATTTATGGAGATTTCTAGGGTTTTAATTGTTTGATAGCATTGTCCACAAATTAAGATGATGGCTCATTTCATCGGTTTTCAATATCTATTCCAAAATTAATCACTAATGGATATGAAATTTAATAAAGTTGTTTTGTTTACTTACCTTAGAAAGGAATGTAATTAAAGGGCTTTTAATTTGTGTGGTTTTAAGATAATGATTCCTTTTGATGATAGTGAAATGGTCCCATATTCTCAAAGAGCCAAAAGTCATTTAATTGTGAGGTAGCCTCTTGTTGTCAAATTTTGTGACCTATAACTATGACATGGAATATACTTAGTTATGCCTTATCAATCCAATGAAAGGAAAATGACATCCACATTCAAATATCTTTGACCATTTTGCTTTTATTTATAAGAGATAAACAATTAAAATAAATATCAATTAATAGAGAATAATAAAGGATGATAACATCGATATTTGATACTTTCAAAAAGATGATTGTATGAAATAAATAAATTAAACTCTGATTCATTAAAAGTTGGTTTATTCATATGATTGGTGGGTGAAAATTTTCACCTGTGATTTGATTTTGTTTAAATAATAAAAAGGAAAATTTAACTTTTAATTATTGAGTTTAAAATATTGGAGTAACCATTAAAATATGTGTTTTTAAATTATTCTTAATCTAATTAAACATCTGAAAATTAGGTAAAAAATTGTTCAAGCATCTAGTCATGGGAGAGAGATCTTTTAGCATTTGGTTAATGCATTCAAATTCGTTTTCATGTTACTCCCAAGTCTTATCTCTCTCAAAACTTTAAGACTAAGTTATTATATCTTAATTAAACCCTATTTCACCTTGTTTGAAAAAGGAAAATAATAAAATAAATAATTTCTTTCTTTGTGAAAGCATTATTAAAACTGTTAGCTTTCGATGTCTAAAGGATCAGCCATCTTTGTCAAGTGAAAAGGGAATTGGCTAAATTATTAGAAGAGTCCTTGAACTATACTCTTTAATTTAGATAAACCCTTGTACTTTTATATACTTAAATAAACCTTTATCTTTTGATTTCTACCTAATAAGCCCTTTTTTTCAAATGGGGGTTTAGTTAATGGAGTAAATTGATAAAATAATTTAAAATTTTATGGAATTTGTGTAATTTTTGAATAATTATGGAATGCCCTAGCATAAGAATAAATTTGGCTAACTTGGGAAATTGTAAAATTTTGTTAAATTTGGAATCTCTGGTTTAGGGACTAATTTGTGAGAAATGTAAAAGTTTAGGAAATATGTGTAAATAATAAAAAATTAAGGGTCTCATGCATTGAATTGAGTTTGAAATGTATTTTAATTTATTAAATTGAATTCAATTACTATATAAATCAAGAAACGAGTCAAAAAGAAAATAATTGAGAAAAAAGGAAAATTGCAGAGTAGTCCTTTGTTTTAACTGGTAGTGATCGTAGGTAAGTTAATAGTGTTTTGATATGTAAATGTAAATTTCTTGTTATTATTTCATTTTTATATTGTTTATATATATGCATGTGAAATTTTTATAAAATAAAGGGGTGAGTTTTCGCAAACTCAGTGTATACATCCCCACAGTAAATCATGCATGTAAACAGATAACGGTCAAGTAGTCATAATCGAGCTTGAGCTCTTAACAGAATCAGTGTAGGCCTTAGCCCACTCAGAACAGTATCAAATGTATTCGGGCCTTAGCCCATACAGATATACATGCATATAAGATAGTACAGTATATGCCCACCAACCCTGCACACCATCTCCGTCTACCCTACACACCATGTGGGGATCAAATCACCCACCCCGACACACTAAGTATGGGGATAAAATTAACCCATCCAACCCTACACACCATGTGGTATCGTAAGCGGCACATAATACATAAAGGCAGTGCAGTTGCTAGTCAATCAGCTAAAAGCCTTACAGTCTTCCTTGTCTTCAATAACCAACCCCACCCAATGCAATGCAACATAATGTCATGGCATACTTTCATACAGTAAACAGATCATACGTATCATGCTCATATCAGATCAGGACAATATTAATACACATGCTAAGTATAACATGCTAGCATACATCTCAAATTTATATAACAAAACAGGGTTTAAGTAACACTTACCAACCCATATAACTAGTCACAGTCGACTAAGGCGACCCGTGCAACCTTTCAGAATAATTCAGATTAATGGGCTCACACGCCCATGTGGCCTGCTCGTGTGGGCCCACACACTCGTGTGGTTCACCCGTATGGACCCACACGCCCGTGTGGTTCGCACAGCCTAGTTGACCTAGTCCGTGCCTCGCACACGGCCTAGCCAACCTCACATGCCTGTGTCCCATACGGCCGTGTATCGCCATACGACCTCCACACGAGCAGTCCACACGCCCGTGTGGCATCGACAGCTACGTTTTCAGCTTTCTCTGAAACGCAATTTTAGTGAGTTCAGAGTACACACTTGGTTTCGATTGAAGCCTAAACACTCCTGAGCACTTCTAGAACCTAAAATCAGAATATTTAGCCCTTTAGAAAACCTAAAATTGAGTCTCAACACTTAATCTCGAAATCATAAAATTGCCTTACCACTTTCAAAATCGAGCACGGCTCCGATTTAAACGTCGAATCGTTAATTTTTAGCCTCCTAATCGACCCCTAAGCCATAATAAAATGAACCTTCACCAAAATCTTATTCATTCAAAGATAACACCAAAAGAAAAAGATCACTTGCCGGAAATGTGAGAATGATCATTGATACAAGAACGCAAATTAAAAACGAAAGGGAAAAATAATTAGAGAAGCAGAAAGGGAAGGAGAACGGCAGTAAGAAAGGTTAAATTTCAATAGCAATGGGATTAGGGAAAAGAGGAATTCGACAGAGAAGAGTTTAGGGAAAAGAGATCAGATTTTGCCAAAAAGAAACTAATCAGAAAATATTTTGATAACCACCTAATCTCAACTACTACGATATTCTAAACCACTTCAAACACTAGTCAGAATTTGCAACAAAAATAATACTCTTGCCACAGCGAAGATTCGAACACGAGATCCATCACTCATAACCACACCACTTAACCACCAGACTAGCAGGCCCATTCTAGTATAATTTACCCAACTTTTATTTAAAAGCCTGATTACTAAGAGTTAGGCTTTACTCAATAGAAACCAAAATTAAGCCCAAGCCTTGACTTGAACTTGGGACCTCCCCAACACACCCAAAGCACATATCCACTAGTGCAGACATTTAATTATGCCAAATAATCACAAAAACAATTTCAAAAATTTTCATGCACAACAAATCCCAAAAGCTAAAATTTTGGGGCGTTACACACACGGTTTGGCACACGACCTGCGACACGGTCATATGACCCTATTCTGAATACTCACACGGGTTGGGACATGACCGCGTGTCTTGATTTTGAATGTTCACACATTATAGGCTTTATCACACGGTCGTGTAACCCCTGTTATCCAAAATTTCATGTTTTTCTGAAATTTTTTGATTTGTTCCAATTTGATCCTAGATTGTTCTTAAACTATTTTAGGGTCATCTATGCTTGATTTAACGCCTATTTGTGTATGTATGCTAGGAATTAAATTATTTGGAAAATGCTAGTGTTTAGTTAAAAAATTATGTCTGTTGAGTAGTTACATGTTTTGTTTTGATCGATAACACTCTATAACCCTAATCCAACAATGGAGACATGATATGGGTGTTACAGCAATTCATTATGAAATTATAATTAGAACTTAAATCAATGGGTTAAAATAGAAATTATACACTAAGTTACTAACCTATGGGTGGCTAATGAAGTTTATATGTATATAGATATATTATATTATAAATCATTAAACAAATTAGAATTATAAAATAAAATAAAAATTAAAGAAAGATGAAAACTTAGTGAATGGAAAGAGAAAATAGATTGTCTCTTTTCATTTTCACATTTCGAAACCAAGAGAAATAGGAGGAGAATGCACAAAACAAAGGTTTCTTTTTATCAAGCTCAATTTGGTTAGTTCAATTTAGTCCTTTTTTTGTAATTTTTATGGTTTTGGAATCTTGGTACCTAGAGCTAGCTAACCCATGTCCTACTTTTTGATATTATTAAAGTTTGAAAATGTTACCATCGTTGAATAGATGAAATTTTAGGGACCCATTTGATATATTTTAAGTTTAGAATTGATAAAGGACTAAATTGTAAAGTCAATTGATGATTTTGTGTAATAGGGACCAAATTGGGAAAATTTTGAACTAATCTGAACTAGTTTGTAATTAGTACATATTGACTTATTTGTGCATGGTAAAAATGTAAGGTAAGATCCCTTGTTTAAATAAGAAATCCTTTGTTTAAATGAGATGAATTGGATTGATTAATGATTGTTGTGTTCTAATTTGAATATTTATGAAAATGTGTATGTTTATGTAAATATGAAATTGAATATAAAATGAGATGATTGATGTTGCCGTATGTTTAAATAAATGAATTCATGATAAAAATTATTGTAAATTGATATATTAAATGATGATGAATTGAGTAACTAATACCATATTTACAGTTCAGGTAGAGTCGGATATAGATGGCATGCCCTAGGATAGGAAGAGTTTAGGGATACTTCAACTACAAGTTGATGAGGCACTGGGCACCAATTTGCTTCGGTTTAACCGATGAGACACTGGGTGTCAATTTATTTATAGCATTGGGCGCAACTATTTGCTTTGGATTTATCCGATGAGACACTGGGTGCCAAATTGGTGTCTTAGTTGGATCCATGTATCTGTCCGAGTTCGAGTCGTGTTAATAGGGATATAAAAGATGAACTGGATTATATGATTTTGATATAGAAAAATGAATAAGAAATGAAATTTGAAATGGAAAATGAAATGTGAATTGTGAATTAAATTGGAAAAATTAATATGTTATGTTCCATGAAAACATGAAATTGGATATTGAGATGAAATGTATCTTATATGAATTGTATGACTACTAACTTGCAAAATGTGATAGACTTTAGTTGATATAAGAGAAATGAGATGGTTTTGAATACATGATTATGTGAAATAGCATATTTGACTTGATAATTTGTATGTTATTTTCATTCTAAATTTATGCTCTTTTATGTTTCATATTATACTTATTGCTCGGATTATAGAAATAATATTGAGTTATACTCAGTGTAGGATTTTGCTTTTCTGTGCTCATGTTAGGTACTATTCGGTTGGCATGTCGATTCAGCATCCAGGGACAATCCCAAACTTAAGTGTTGGTGATGCTCTTATTTATGTTTTGGCATGTACCTAGGAAGTCTTTTGGTTACAAGGTTCATTTTCTATCTTCATGGTCTTGCTTATTATGTTTATAAGTGTATATATATATATATATATATATATATATATATATGTATATGTATATATAATAAGGTAATGGTATTTGGTTGATGACTTGTTAGATTGCTTGAATTGTATGGTTAATATCCTTATGGTTGAGAGAAATGTTTTGTTATGCAATATGTTATTAGTTGACGCTTAGATATGGAAGGATGTAGGATATGTTTTGATTTATTTGATATTGATACATGAAGTTGAATGAAAAGTAAGTTTTTCTTAAGTGATTGAGAAAGTGTCATATAATGTTAATGAACTGTTATGTTTGAGCATATTCATGTTGGTTGTTTTGAATTGTAAATTGGGGTGTCTTTGTAGGCAAATTGGCTAGGCACTTAGGTTGAATGGTATCTGCCATGTTTTGACATGATTTGGTGTGTTTTGAAATGGGTATTTATAGGTGCAAATGATATGGCTTGGTATCCAAGCAATGGTAGGTGAAATGACTTAATTTTAAAGTTATTTTGGGTGCATATGACCTCGGACATGGTCTACCACACGGCCATGTGTTCCATGTGATCACCCCACATGACCATGTGACTTATTTAATTTTGGTATAGATTTGTCCACACGATCACAAGGAGTTACACGGCCTAGCTACATGACTATGTGACACTATATTTGAATTGTACACGATCTGGCCACATAGGCTTTGTCACACAGCCTGGCGACACGACCGTGTGACCCTAATTTTACACGTCATTAGGTTGTTACACGGTTTACTCACACAACCATGTGACTTGTCCACATGGCCTCAAGCCTTGCACACAGCCTAGGCACACAGCCGTGTGTCCCTTATTTTCAGCATTTTCCCAACTTTTTATTTTTTATTCAAATTGATCCCTGTTTATTCCCAAATTGTTTTTAAACTGACGTATACTCAATATTTACTGAAAATAGATTGAATAATGTATTATATGTGTTCGTATGTGATTATTTAATATTTATTTGTGATTTTTGAATTGTAAACTATTTGTAACTGAGTAGTATTTGTTAGTAGTATCCTATTACTCGGGTTTGGAGTTCAAACTGGGGGAAGGTTGTTTCATTTATTACCAATTATTACCTTCTGGCCTCTAATTAACTAATTGATTAGTTGATGCTCGCTTTTCTTTCGACCTCACTTTCTCCATCAAGATAAATTACGATTTTCTCGGTTCGACTTATCTCCTAACCTTGCCTAGCCTATGATAATTTCCTAGGGTTGTTAGGCCTAGGGTTTAATTCCCACATTGATGACTTCTTAGGGTTGTCAAGCCTAGGGTTTGTTTCCCATTGACTTCTTGGGGTTGTTAGGCCTAGGGTTTGTTTCACATTCTTCCTTTCCTAAATAACTAATCCGTTGAGCAACCTTATAAAATAGTCAATAGATCATACCTACTCTCACTAATCCCGTATAGAGGGATTAATTTCTCATGGTTTTCATAGACAATATAGAATTAATATAAGGAGAAAACATGCTAATTAAATTGATAGTATATAGTATATGAAAGAGCCTGATTGTATTGAGGTTAATCGTGAATCAACAAAGTTTGAATGCTTTCCACAATTCAGATCTCTTTAGAATAACAAAGAACAGTTGAAATAAATTTTAAAACCTAAAAACAAAAGAAAAAGTAAACTAAATTTACTAAAGAAAATCCAGGCTAAGTGAATGACGTCCCAAACATGTACCAAAACGCCCTTGTTTTGTATTTAATTCCTATTCCAGGGTCAATGTCGTGACACACTAGGACCTGTGTCGCGACATAAAAGTCAGTATACTCTTCTTGGGATATCTTTAGGGGTGTGCCGTGACACCCTTAGGCTGTGTTGCAACATTGAAGGTAGTCTTGAGCTTTCTTCATTCTACTCCCTATGTTACGACATCAAACATCTCGTGTTGTGACATAGCGACCAGTATCAGTTTAGTACACCTTCTAAAGGTCTCCTACACACTTGCAAAGCGTGTTAGCTCTCCCTTAGGCCTCATTCAGCCTCTAAGGTCAATGAAAGACAACTTGCACATTTTATTGAATATAAATAAAACTAAGAAAACTTAACTCAAACATAACAAAAATGCTTATATTCAAGCTCTTTAAATGCGATAACTAGTTTAATCTGCTACACTGAATTACGACAGATCAACTACTAGGGTTTTTGAAGTCGCCAAGGAAGACTTAGTCACATCAAATCCCTAATGTCTTATTTATAGAAGTATTGGCAGCCTGAATTAGGTCTTCGACACATCATAGGTTTTTCTATAATTTTGATTGTGCGAATGAAAATAGCCTTGATATTTTTGGGTAGCACATTGACCTGTACTGCCCCACACCCCTTGTATGGTACAACAAGACATGTATTTTGGGCCTTGTGTCATTTGTTTTGTGCCTTGACATTCCAAGAAACTTGTGCATCACTCGTCCCTTGCTTTCACGTTAGTTGGGCCTTTATATCTTCATCCTACATACTCAATTGAATATATGAGTACTACCTAAGGCTTATTTTAGCTTATTGGGTCACAAAACTTATAAAATATGTTAAAAAATAGTTATTTTATTAATATTTAATCCTAAGGCCTAAATACCAAAAAAGAAATATAAAATACTAAATTGCATAGAAACAAGTTCCTTAAGTGCAAAAATGACTCGAATTAACTACTTTATTTAATGACAGGTCAAGTTCATCGAGACATTAAACACGGGGTAGACCGCCAGGATAGTAATTAAAAAAAAGTCACATATATAGAAAATGAGTTAGAAGAATAATGCAAATATTGGTAAGCGGGCTTTGAGGAATCCGTTGAACAAGGCAAAATTAGTAGAAAGGGGAACAATCTGCCAAAATATTAACCATGGAAGTCGATAGGGCATAAAGGTTGTAACCCAGCAAGAGTTAGACATGGGGAAATGACATTCCAGTAATGCCTTGTAAATAGGAAAGGGAAGAGGACTTATCTATAGATCATGCTTAAGGATTCGCCATTAAGAGCCGTAAAAAAAAGTGCTTAAAGAGGCTCTATTTGTTAGAGGAAAACCTCTAAAGGTTATTGGGAGACTTACTCCTAATATAAGGCTCGTTGAAGCTCAACTTATGTGGGAAGGATTTATTGTCAATACCCATGATAGAAAAATCGTTAAACAAGGGTTAGTTAGAACCTTTTTCACAGTAAGAGGTATTAAAAATGATAAACTAGGTGACAAATATATCTATCAAGACTATTCTTCTTTAAGAAGAAATTATTAAAAAAGTATCAGCCAAAGGGCTAGTTCCGTAGGGAACCATCATATGGGAAAAATAGAAAACTCGGATAGTCACTCGAAGAATAGTCTACTGAATACTGTAGAACAAAATTTTCCATAATAGACGGGCATGCTTCATAAAAGCAAGGTATCGCTATTATGGCAGGTCATAAGTGAGTAACCCAAACAACATTGTAACTTGGATGTAGGGCAGAATGGTATCTAGTCCACCAAATGGCATGGATCTTCATTAGCTAAACCCACCAACAGAGTGTCAGTAAGTCCTACAGGATTGAAGTAAGAAAATAAAGTTCGCCAAGGACGAATCGAGTTTGCTATAATCAGTAATGAAGGAAAAGCGAAAGGATTATTAGGGTGGTAGGCGGGACGAATAATTTATAAGTTTAAAGGTGGATTAGGGAATCTATGCTGGTAATTGACAACCCAATTATGTGATTAATAATTAAAAACTATGAATAGTGGTATGTCTGGGAAAGAAGATTGATAAAGGAAAGAATCTACGTAAGGAAAAGACAGAGTCTGCAGTTAAAGCTAGACACCTAAAAAGCTTTCAAAACTTGTCGAATGGCTATAGGATCTACTAGGGGAAGATCGCTTAATGATCTATTTGCTTATAGATAAGTTCGGGAAGTGAATCAAAGTTCGTTAACCCAAATTGAGAGAAATTATCTCGAGACAATTAGGGAGTTAAATGTGTTTAGCTTCTCTTTTTATTACCCTTACAAGTTTGGGAAAAATTTCCCATAGGTAAAGAAACTCACTAAGTTCTTTTGAACTTATAAAAATTTGGCTTATGTCTACAAGACTCAAGGACTTGTCAAGGGCCTTGAGGAGGGACCATTTATTACCAAATCTGAGCCAACCCCAAATAATTTTTCGGGGTATTATTCTCTCAACCTTTCTCACCCTCATGTTACGTGAAGCTTTGGTTATTATAGTTTTACCGCTATTATTAAGTGAGAACTGAATGAACTCTTCGAGGTTGGTACCTTCCCATAGCTAGTAAGTGCAATGGCTTTTTCACACTATCATTCAAAATCATTTGAAGCTCTATGTCAGTTGTTAAATCATCTTCTAGTGTTACATTTACAGTTACATCTACCGTTATGTCAATTGATTAGAGACTGCTTCAACTATATTTTATACCCATGATCTTTGATTCCAAGCTCTTGTTTAATTTCACCATTAATTTTATCATGGTTGATGGTCGTACAGGGTCTTCATGATTAAAGTTGTGAATGTCAGGCACGACCTCTCCCCATGGAGACAGTACTTTGTATATTTCTTAAAGCATTTTCATCATTTGTGCCATCATGTCTGACATGTTCGATTATACCTTAATATTGGACATCTTACTGGTTTCACATGAAGGAATCTCATATGAATCACAAGGAGGCTTGTTTGAATGTTCGAACATATCATAGCCTTTTTCAAATACCTTATACAACTGACCATCGAACTCTTATGGATGTTTGGATGTATTAGTGCCTTGATCAGTATTCCACTGGTTCGTTAGGGCTTCGTTTCCTCATTGGCTCAACTTTATCATGAACAATTTTTGGTTCTTAATAATCTGCCACTCTTTGTATACTCTCTGATTGTATACTTTGTCATCAAAGATCATCTTATTATATACTCTCTTATTGTATACTTTGTCATCAAAGATCATCTCACCGTTAAATCACATGTAATTAGATTCATCCATGATTAAATGATTTTTTTGATTAGTCTCTATGGATTAATGACTGGCTAGAAAAATATTCCTCTCCTTTGAGGCGTATACTGAGATCAATAGAAAAATAAATAAGTTAGTAAGTCAAATAAGTTAATAAAAATTAAAATTGTATCAATAATTTGAGAAATTTCCTAGCCATCCTATTAAGCGTAAAAATTAAAATTAATCTAATGGTGAAGCCTCTCCGACAACGGAGCCAACAACTTGATCGTCTCCCGACGTACCATCACCGGAAGTGAGAATATTGCTATAAAAGATAAGGATTTAGGCGGTGTTCGCAAGTGTATGGGTTAGGTTGTAATATAGATTGTATAACAAAGTTGTAATATAGATTGTACAAAAGTTCCAGAAGTACTCTGAGGAATTTACCGAAATGAGGCTTGATTAAACTAAAACTAATTCCTACGCTAACAGGTCTAATTTGTACTTTATTAAATTATGTTACAGTTATTCATAATTTGATAATAATAAAAGGATTTGCAAAGGAATAAAATAATGGCAAAAACAAATTGTAGAATTTATCAGATTTAATGACAAAAGACTAACTCGCTTCAATGTTCATAGTTAACTCCTACCTTGGGTTCTATTGAGTCAGCTAGTCATAAACCTAGTAAGGCTTCTCGGCCTTCCACTAACCTAATTAGCCGACAAGCACTACTTATCTTTCGATGTCATAGGTCAGATTGGATTAGGGTAAGGTTTTCACAACAGGCTATATCGATTTCAAGTTCATTCCTATCTTCATGACTTCCTAGGGTTTCAGGTTCTTCCATTCCAAACCGACTGATCCACTAAGAAACCCTACATATGTGTTAACTAATCTTACATCCACTCGTTAACCTCCCTACCAGATTAGTTCATCATGGATTTGACAAATAAAATATAATTGAATTGGAGAAGAGACATTTGCAAAATCAAAAGCAAAATTGAGGAAGATCCTGATATAGTTAGAAATATTGTAACACAAACAATAATATGTGTTAAGTTTGATATATTTACAATCCAAATCTTGTGAAGAATGAAATAAAAACTTAAAAAAAACTTTAAAAAAATTATTTCCTGCAAGCTCATTAAGTATAGAAAGTAGTTTAATTTGCTACAATGAATTGCGGTAGATCACATTCTATAGTTTAGACCCAACAATCGGTTCGGGTAAGAGGTGTTATAGTTCAGTAGTTTTTTCAAAAACAAAATTAATAGTCAAAAGTCCCAAATGTATTTTTGAGGAATGTGACTAATGAACTAGCCTCGAAGATAAACTCAAAATTGGGTTTCATTGCAGTTGTTAATTTAGGCAAGGACCTTAGCATTCCTCTCTTCACATAGTTATAGTTGAGACTTGCAAATTTTTGATGGAAAAAGTTTATTTGAGACTTCATAGGTGGGAAGAAAGTTATTTTTCTCTTGCTTGTAGGATCACCCTTGCTAAGTCCATTCTTTTTGCCATTTTCAACCATTTCATGCACTCAACCATTATTCCAACAAGTTTTTGTAATGGGATAGAAAGTATTGTTAGAAAATTATTTAGGGTTTGAATGGTTGTATGAGGAAATTAGCCTTTTTTTTGTTAGAATAATTGATGTCAACCATTGGAGAATGATGGTTTGGGATTAAGGAGATTGAAAGATCAAAATTATTCTTATTGAAGACTTGATTCAAAAGACTCAATAAGAGAAATTCTTTATGGATTCAAGTACAAAGTAATAGAGGGGTTTTCCGGTGAATATTTGGAGACAAAAATTCTCTTTTATTTGGAGATCATTGATGAGAATTTAAGAAAACCTAGGTGACAACATCGTTTGGTTTATTAGTGATGGAAGATTTGTTAGATTTTGGAAAGATCCATGGTTAGCATATTTAAGACCATTAATTAAACTTACAATAATGTTAAACATATATATGGGAAAGATTATGTTAAAGATTAAATGACAATCCTAAAAATTAGCAATGGGTGAAGTTTTTGAGTTACTTATTGCAAGCTACAATCTTAAGCATAATAGGTACTCGACCCCTTCACCAGTGGCGGAGCCAAAGGGGGTTGGCAGGGCCTTGGTCCCTTTAAAATAAAAAAGTTTCTATTTAGGCCTTTTCTAATTTATCAAATTTTAAATTAGTAATGTTAAAATTGTAGTTCCCTCCTAAATAATAAATATTTGATTGAATCTTTTAAAAATTATAAAGATATAGACTATTAAAATGGTAAAATTGCATTTACTATCGTAAAAATATACAATAAGTCTGCCCCCCATTTTTTTCTGGCGCTGCCACTGACCCTCACGATGGTATTTGTTCAAATAAATACTTGTGGAAATGTCCCTTAATTGTAGTTTCTCCATTTTTATAGCCCACAAAGCCTTATTCAAAGATTAATGATAATCGAAATAAGGAAGTTGGTCAACTATATGAAAGTTAAAAGTCTCACAATAAGTTAGAAGTTTTCTTTCGTTATTGGTACAAACTAACCTACTCACCAACAACTAAAGATAAAAAATTAAAATATTGGACATAAAGGCTTGTGATATTTGTGGTCATGCTTTTAAAGCAAACTTCATACAATGGAGATTGTGCTACCATAAAGCATGTGTGGGTAGGCAGGGTATAGATTGGTTTGATAATTAATTTCTTCTTTTTATCATTGCATGAATGGTTACACAAAAATTTGATCACTCTATAGTTGATTTTTCGGGATACTGAGTAGGTTATTCATTTTGGCATAATGTGCTAGAAAATATGGAAATATGGAAACTATGTAATTTTTAATGCATGTACCTTCAACTCTATTGATGTTGTGATGCAATTTTTCGTATGGTCTAACAGTCTCAATTTAGCTCAGAACAAGACGGTAAAATCCGATAAAGGAGAGTGTATCATATTTGATAGGAACCTGATGAGTCCTCATCATATAGATATATTTGTACTCTTTTCACTTACATTTATACGAGTTCTTAACAAAAATATTATGTTTAGTTTTATAATTAGAGTAGATTTCATGCATTGGATCATATTTATGTTTTATGTTATTTTTACTTGTTTTTAGTTAATTTTTAGTTATTTTAAATAATAGATATTTTAACAAGTTTTTTTTTTAGGTCCAATTTTACATGAAAAGTTAGTTCGAATACGAGTGGAAGAAGGATGGAAGCTGAAAAATGAAGAAAAAATAGTAGATTTGTCGAAGCAACGTGCGCGTTGTGGCATGCTATACCGCATGCCGTGGCATGTTGTTCCACCACACAAGGTCACCATGTCATTTTGTCATTTTTTGGCACTCAATTTCATTTCTTCATTCCCAATTCAAATGAAGTCCTAATAAGTTAATATAATGCTATAAATAGTCAGCTTTTGGTATTCGCTTTGAGAGAAAAAACTTATTTAATTAGGTTTTAAGTTTTCTTTGCTTTTTATTGATTTTTCTCCTTTAGTTTTCTTTTAGTTTTCGTTCAAATTAATTGTAGTGGTTGTGCTAACATTTTTCAAAACAATGCTTGGATTGAGATTGTAGCTGCATTTATTCAATAAGAATTTCTTTTCTCTCAATCTCTTTGCAACTATTATTCAAAAATTTTTCATTATTCTTGTTTGAATGTTTGTTATGAATTAATGGTTGAAGTAGTGGTGAAGTAAATAAAAAACTAAGGGTTACAAATCAACATAGGTTAGCATTAAGTTTAAATTAGTGGTAAGATTAGTTGTTACTCTTTATAATTGACCTAAATCCAGTAAGATATACACCAACTGATGTATTTATCTATAAGATATATGTAACACCCCAAACCCAGCCTAAACGTAATGGCCAAATTTGACAGCGTCACATTAACGAAATGAAAGAAAACAAAATGGAAAAGAGGGATGGGAAATGCAAAATTTCAGCAGCAATGGGGATTTGGGAAGAGAGGAATTCGCCAGAGACAAGTTTTGGAAAAAGAGGAAGAAATCAAAAATTGAAACATAAGGGGATATTCCCACAATCCCCTAATTTTCTCCCATAACTACCCACTGCTCAGATGTCTAATCGAATACAAACTCTAGCCGAGATCTGAAGCAAAAATAACGTCCCTTGTCATTTGTCAAGAATCAAACTTAGGACCCTATGCATAACAACCATCCACTTAACCACTAGACTAGCAAGCTCATTCTGAAAAGTTCTTACTAATAAATTTTTAAAAGCCTTATCAGCAAAAATGAGGCTTTACTTAATAAAAACCCAAAATATAGCCCAAGTCTTGACTTGAACTTAGGACGTCCCCAACACACCCAGAGCACATAACCACTTAAGCAGATAGGTATTTATGTCAAATAGTTGCAGAAACAGATTCAGAAAATTTTCATGCCACAAATTCACAAAAGCCAAAAATACAAAAATTTGGAGCGTTACAACTCTACCCCCTTAAAGAAATTTCGTCCTCGAAATTTGTCTGATCAGAATAGGTGAGGATATTACTGTCGCATCGAATCCTTTGGCTTCCAAGTAGCCTCCTCAATGCTATGATTCCGCCACAACACCTTCACTAAAGGAATAGATTTCTTATGTAGAACCTTAACGTTAAGATCCAAAATTTGAACCGGCTCCTCCTCGAATGTCAGATCCGGTCTAATCTCAATCTCCTCTACAGGCACAATGTACATGGGATCGGAGCGGTAACATCTCAGCATCGAGACATGGAATACATCATGAATGCGATCTAACTCCAGAGGTAGCTTCGACTGATACGCGACTGGCCCCACTCATTTTAGAATCCAGTGCGGCCTAATGAATCGAGGACTTAGCTTGCCCTTGCGACCGAACCTCAGAACCTTCTTCCATGGTGAAACCTTAAGAAAAACCAAGTCCCCCACAGAATACTCAATGTCTTTCCTCTTCAGATCAGCATAGGACTTATGTCTGTCAGAAGCCACTTTCAGATGCTCACGAATCATACGTACTTTATCCTCAGTCTCTGATACCAACTCTAGACCCAGAATACGCCGCTCACCCAACTCAGTCCAGCATAATGGAGTGTGACATCTATGACCATACATGCCTCGTAAGGTGCCATCTGTATACTAGACAGATTACTGTTGTTGTAAGTGAACTCCGCTAGAGGCAAGTACTCCTCCCAACTACCTCGAAAATCTATCACACAGCTCATCAACATGTCTTCCAATATCTGGATCACCCTCTCTAACTGTGCATTTGTCTGAGAATGAAAAGTAGTACTGAAGTCTAATCGAGAACCCAAAGCCTCATAAAGCTTCTACCAGAATCTAGATATAAAGCGAGGATCCTTAACGGAGATGATCGATATAGGAACCCCATGTAGCCTTACTATCTTTGAAATGTAAAGTTTAGCTAGTTTCTATAGGGAGAAGTCCGTCCTGACTGGAATGAAATGAGCTGACTTGGTCCGTTGATCCATGATGACCCATACAGAATCCTTCTTAGTGGGTGTTAGAGGGAACCTACTAACAAATTCTATTGTCACTCACTCTCATTTCCACGTCGATATCTATCCTGGCTGTATCAACCATGAAGGCAACTGATGCTCAGCCTTAAGTTGCTGACAAGTCAAACAGTGAGCCATGAAGTCGGTCACCTCACGCTTTAACCCCGCCACCAATACAACTCTCAGAGATCTCTATACATTTTATTCCTACCAGGATGCATAGCGTAAGGACAACTATGCGCTTCCCTTAGAATCGACTGTCTTATGTCCTCGTCATTCGGTACATAGATCCTACCTCGGAAACATAGAACCCCATCATCATTAATCCCAAAATCGAAAGTAATCTCAGTCTCAACCTAATGGAACCATAACTCGAGAGATTTATCCCTCATTTGTTTATCTCTGATTTGAGTAATCCATGTCAGTTTTACTTGCAACTCTGCCAACAAACTCCCATCGTCATATAGACTCAGTCGAGCAAAAAACATTCTCAGATCAGTCATAACCTTGCGACTCAACACATCAGCCACCACGTTGGCCTTACTAGGATGATACTTGATGCTACAGTCATAATCCTTAAGCAGCTCAACCCATCGATGTTGCCTAAGATTTTACTCCTTTGGAGTGAGGAGATACTTGAGGCTCTTGTGATCGATGTAGACAGGACACCTCTAACCATACAGATAATGCCTCCAGATCTTAAGGGCCAAAACCACTGTAGCCAACTCCAAGTCGTGCATCAAATAATAAACCTTATGAGTCTTTAGCTGTCGAGATGTATAAGCAACCACTTTACCATCTTGCATCAGAATATAACCCAGACCGACATGTGACGCATCACTGTATACGACGAAGTCCTTCCCACGCTCAGGCTGTATCAGAACTAGAGCCTGAGTCAAAACAGTCTTGATCTTCTCAAAGCTCTCTTGTTGGGTATCAGTTTATATGAAAGGAACCCCCTTACGCAGTAGTTTAGTTAATGGAGCTGCGATTAAGGAAAACCCTTCCACGAAACGCCAATAGTATCCTACTAGCCCCAAAAAGCTGCAGATTTCTAACATAGTCTTCTACTGTTTCTAATCCAACATAGCCTCAATCTTATAGGGATCCACTCAAATCCCCTCAGCAGATACCACATGCCCTAGAAAGGTAACCTCTCGAAGCCAGAACTCGCACTTAGAGAACTTCGCAAACAACTGTTTGTCTCGAAGAGTCTGGAAAACAACCCTGAGATGCTCATCATGCTCATCCTTTGTCTTAGAATAAAGCAAAATGTCATCGATGAACACTACCACGAGCCGGTTCTAGTAGGGTTGGAATACTCGGTTGATCAGATCCATAAACGCCGCTGGTGCATTGGTCAACCCAAAGGGCATAATTAGGAACTCGTAATGTCTATAACGAGTCCTAAATATCATCTTATGCATTAGTATTATACACAATTCTTAACACGGTGCTTATTCTACCCACACCTCAAACAAGCCCCAGTAGCTCTCCAACACTTGCCCGGATGGCCCCCATTACAGTGCTGACAAATCGCCACCCTAGTAAGAACAACAACAGTAGGCCCAACTCTCACAGGCCCATAAGACTTGGCCTTTTTCTTAGGCCTCATACCAGAATTAGAAGGCTCAGAATCCCACTTAGCCTTTCTCTTCTCTCGGTTTTAGTGCTCTGAGTGCTTCACCTCCTAGGTGAACTTCGCCTTTTCAACCAGTACTGAAAAATCCTACTACCTCTGTGGAGCTATTAGAACACGCAGGCTGTTTCAGAGACCATCCTCAAACCTGGTATAGCGCTCATACTCAGTTGCCACTAGGCCCCTCGCATAGCGACTCAGCCTCAGAAATTCGACCTTATACTCGGCCACAGATCGGTCCCTCTGTGTGAGATTCAAAAACTCGCGTCGTCTTACATCAGTATAGCTGGCCCAACATACTTACTCTAGAAGGTGGTCTTAAACAATCCCCACGTCAAGCGGTCGGGTTGAGTTCCCTCCTTGGCAGTCAACCACCACTGGTATGGCTCATCTTGAAGCAATGACCGAGGCCCCTTAAGCTTCTACTCATCAGTAAGATCTAAATCATCCATGATATGCTCCGTGGCCTCTATCTAGTACTCAGCCACGTTAGCAATCTCCTAAATACCTCAGCCTTATTGGACTAGAGTCATTCCATAAACGAAGCAATGTTGGGCCCAGCGACCCTGTCTAAAATTCGAAGCATGGCTTGGGACAGTGCGTCGTCGCCATTACTAGTTTTCATTACTAGTATAGTATCTGAAGCGAAAGACTCAGCTCAAGCCCCTCTACGGCCTCTACCTCGGACTCTAGTACCCCGTCCACGAGTACTGCGTGTGCTTATTGTAATTTTTAAAGTTATTTGTATTAAAAGTTTTATGCAAATTAGTTTATAGTTTTGATAATTATTAACAGATATTTTATGCAGTATAGTATCAGAGTTTAAAGTCTATTATCGCGAGAAAATCGTCTCATTAAAGTTTTCAGTCTACACTGCCTAGAGTGTTTAGTAAAGTCCTACCTAAGTAGTTTCACAGCATACTACCAGTATTTTTCAAACAGATCAAACAGATTTTCAAAATAGATACTAAGCATGCTTCTAGACAACATATATCCGGATTTTAGAAAACTTACTTGAATCAGTGCTGGAGACTTGGTGTACCACATACTCATTCCAAAACATAAGTCAAATCATTTCCAAGTCATTTCTCAAAAACCCTTTTTTAAAACCCAAAACTACAGTCGAGTTTTGCAACCTGACTCTAATACCACTAAATGTAACACCCTAAACCCGGCCTAGACATTATGGCCCAATCTGGTAGTGTCACATGAGAGTGTTTTTGGAAAATCTTTTCAAATATAAAAACTTGTTCAGATTATTATCTTTTCTTAGCCAGAAGTTTTGTATCGATTGATTTACTTGAAAACATTTTTTCGCAGAAGTTTTGAAAATCGTTCATTCATACAAAAAACTTTAAATAAACTAGTAAAGAATGACAATTTAAAATCCTAAGATAAATTTCAAAATAGTCCAAAGGTCCATATTACATAAAAATCCCAAAATAATTAAATAATAAATAAGACAGAATGTAGACGGTAAACCATGAAATCCAGAAAGTATCTAGAAGTGGTCACCATCGACCCCTCTGCTGCATCGGTCCATCTACTGCTGGGGATTACCTGACATTTAAAATAATAAAGGGGTGAGTTTTCATAAACTCAGTGTGTGCACCCCCACAGTACAGCATGCATATATATACAGATAACAGAAATAGATATCAATCATAATTCGGGCCGAAGCTATTACAGAATCAGTGTGAGCCTTGGCCCACTCAGAATCAGAGTCAGATATAATCGAGCCTTAGCCCATACAGATATCATATGCATAGCAGATCAAAAACAGAATATCATAACATGCCACCAACCCTACACACCATCTCCGTCTAACTCTACACACCATGTGGGGATAAAATCTACCCACCCAGCCCTACACACTAAGCCCTACACACCATATGGTACCATAAAATGGCATAAACTGATATATGCAGTAAAGCTGCCAGATAACAGGCTTATAATCTTTTAGTCTTCCTTCACTTCATCAATAATCCAACCCTTATGCAATGCAACATACAAATATAGCATGCTATTATGTAGAATAACGGATAACAGATCATGCAGACATATCTGAACAGAATCAGTACACATGCTAATTATAACATGCTATCACATCACAGAATAGGGGTCTAAGTAACGCTTACTGACCCTACATGGCTTGGATACACGGACGTGTCAAAAGGCCATGTGCAATACTGGCAATTGGACACGAGTGTGGTGAACATTACACGGGCATGGGCTAAATGAACGAACCAGAACCTGGCCATGTGACGTGGCTGTGTGAACCACATGGCCTGGACGCACGGGCTTGTCATAGGCCGTACGACGAAAGGACCTTTGAGTCCATTTATATTTATATTTATTTTTAATTTATCTTTATTTTTATTTTATTTTTTATGTTTTTCCATTTCTTTTTACAAACTTATTATTTATATTTTGAACTTTGTTTACCTTTATGATTCTTATCGAGTAATGCTTTAATTCTCTCCACAGTTGTGTTTATTTTCTTAAGTAGCTTAGAATCATGCACCTCAAGTAGCTCTTTACCCAATTCCACTTTCGCTTTCCCAAGGATTTCATCCAAAATTCAGGAAGTTTCACTTCTCTCTCTATCTTATGATATTATACCTATATTCTTGTTTATCTTTATACATTGAGGACAATGTACATCTTAAGTGTGGGGGGATCATTAATATCATTATCAGAACATCTCTGAATTTTGTCTTATTCTCAAATAAATTCCTTATCCCTATTAGAATGAATTTTGACTGATTTATGATTCTTATTGATATGTTTTGGATTAAAAAATAGGTATTTGTACTTTGATTGTTTAAACTTTAAGACATTAGAGAATCAAGCATGATAAGTTGATTTTTTTAGAATTAAAAATTTTCTAGGTTGTTTCCCAAATTTTAGGTATTATCTTGAAATTTGAAATTTATAGGATTGACATCAAAAGCCATAATTTTTGTGAGATTTTGAGCCTTTAGAGCATATACCCCTTCTTGCTCACTTTTATTGTTGCTATGAGTGTGTCAATATTGATTTGTTATTCTAGAACTTGCTTCAATTATACATGTCAAGACCACACCATTGATTTGATATACCAAGATGATAAAGGCACTTAGGTTTAACCCACTCACTCCATAAAAGCCTGCCTTCACAATTAACCATTAGTGAACCCCCTTGAGCTTAACAAACCATTTATTGATTTACCTTTAATATTAACCAATAAGCCTATTTTTGATTCTTTGAGAATTTCCCTGATTTAATTTGATCCCCATTTTTGTTGAGATTTAATTTAAATAAATTGCCTAGCTACTTTTTTATATTTAGTTAACAAAGTTTCATATTTGATTTGTCCTTAAAAAAAACTATATACAAAGTTATTTCAGTTGTTAAATTTCCGTTTAATATATTATTATGAAACTCTAGTGCTCTTAATCCTAAATGATGTTATTCATAAGGAAAAGCTCAATTCTAGAATTATTTACTCAGTAATGTTAATTCTCAGTATTAGTTATTTTTCTAGTTAGGTAATTTTTTAGTTCAATCTCGATTCTAACCTTCTTTTTTAGCTTGTATCCACATCCCTAACCAAAGCCCTATTACAACTATTCAAAGACCTTTTGATTGGTGAATCATCTCAATTCATGCAAGTTTATGGTAATAACTTTTCATGTTGACTAATGAGTGCTGAATTTCTTAACCTTAAACACCTTGAGTAATTTGAGTGAATCTTCCGTGAGGATGTCAACTCTGTGTAATTTTGAATTAAAGGTAACTATCTAGATAAAGAGAAATACCTATGTTTTTGTAATAAAATGCTCAACTTGGATTGTTTGAAACTTTGATGTTCTTTTAGTTGAATTCTCAATGTATGGTTACTTGTGGGTTATTTTGAAACATTATTGATAGGAATTATAAGTTGAGAAGAATTAATTTTAATTGTGAGTTGAGGATTTTGCTTGAGGACAAGCAAATGCTTAAGTGTGGGGGTATTTGATAAACCATAATATATACATATTTTTTATCCCATGCTTGGCATATTTATGGATGATTTATCATTAGATTTATGGAATTTGATACTCTTAAACCGTTAATTTCATGTTTTATACTTAGATGAGCGTAAGGAAGAGAAAAAAAAGCAAGGAACGGGCCAAAAACAGAAAAATAGGCCGAAATCAATATTCAACATGGCCCAAGCATTTTCACACGAGTAAACCACACGCCCGTGTGTAACACATAAAATCAAACACGACCTGAGCAGCCTTACACAGGCGTGTCAAACGGGTGTGTCCCTGTCGAGCCTTATTTCAATTCTACTTAGAAAAGGCTAATTTTTAGGTATTTTAGGCATTCTAAAGCCTATAAAAACACCCAAGGGGAGGAACAAAAAGGAGACAGAGAGTAGAAAGTAAGGAATTACTTAAAGAACGCCGATTGATTCATCTCGGAAGCAAGGATCTCCATTAAGGCTGAAGATCTCCCTTCAATTTCCTTCAGGGGTTTTTGGGTTTTCTTTATGTTTTGTTGTTTTCCCAATTTTGAGATGTTTTCTTTTACAATTATGAACTAAATCTCCTAAAATACCTGATGGGGATGAAACCTAAGACAGATCTTACTATTATTTTCTGAATTATATGATAAAGACTTGATTTGTTCTTAATTGTGTTATTAATTCTTGTGTTAATATGTCAGGATATTAATTTAAGTTGAATGTGCTTATTCAGTATAGCAAAAGTCCCTGTCTAAGAGTAGATCCAACATAATTAAGCGGAGTTGATTGCAATCCTAGACATAGGACGACGAAAATATATCGGATTAGAGTCAAATCTAATAGGGAAATCCATAGATCGAGTTAATGCAACACTAGGGGTTTTAATTAGAAAGAGATTTCAATTAATCAACCTAGGGTTAGTTGTTTTTAGTCTTGAAAGAGATATTAACATAAATTAGGAATTTCTACGGATCAAGTCAAGTGAATAAATCGTCTAGTTTAGAGTCTAATAACAAGTGAAGCCTAGGTGGATTCTTCCTTGGGTATTGTCTTAATCAATCAGTTTTCTAAAAGTAATTTCCCCAATTTACTCTCTGTCGCGTTCTTAATTAATTAGCTAGTTTAGTTTAATTAGTTTAAAACAAATCCCCTATATTTTCGGGCTAGATAATAAAAAGAAAGTTAATACTAGTACTTTTAGTCCCTATGGGTTCGACATCCTGGTATTGCCATAAGCTATGCTACTGTTCGATAGGTGCGCTTGCCTTTATCGTGTAAATAATTTAGTTTTTCAGGTACGATCATATCACAATCAGTTGGTTCATCTTAATGTATCACCACAAAAGCATCAATAGGATCCTTAATGCTAACATTTATGGAGGATTTAGAGAAAAAATTGTTAATCAAAATAATTGAGGACTAGCTATTAACATTCTTTCTTGTAAACAAAAAAAGAAGTAATTTATTTTTACAAGGTTTTTTTTTAGAATTTACTTAATTTTATAAAAAAATATTAGTTAAAAAGAAATTCTTGTATGGGATTTTAAAAATTTCAGATCATTTTTTGGCTTTGGTACTTCTACCATCCTTCTTCCTTAATAGGGATGTCATTTCGTAAGCAAGATGAAAAGAAGTTGTTTGATGATATTTGTTTGTAACCAGCCAGAGAGATTGAACTTGCGATGGATAAAGTAAAGATTTAGCTACCATTGGAATGTTTGGATGCATTCGTACCAAATAAAAGGAATAAAGTGGGCAAGAGATTTGGGTTCATTAGATATGTTTGTATAGAGGATGTGAGGAGAGCTATTGAGAGGTTGAAAAGATTTTGGATGTTTCATCATTGATTGGATGTAAATTTAGTGAAGTTCAAAAGGCGTTTGACATTCTGGAGAAAAAAAGTCAAGGTTCTAGAGGAGACGAGAGGGAAGGTTGTGTTTGTGGGAGGGTAGATAAATTAGGTGAAATCTTAGAAATAGATGACAATTCCAAGGATGCTTTTTCCAGTTGAAATGGAAATTTGTATTACTAGAGAGACAGATGATAAGGAACTACATACATTGTAGAGAAGTGTGGTGGGGTAGTGTAGAAGATTCATTAAAATTGAATAGCTAGTTCTTTAAAATGCATAAGAGGTAAAACGATCATGGGACTATCTAGATATATGATTCTACTCATATTTGAGAGTTAGAAATGATAAAACATGTCTTAGTGAACCAAGGGGAGATCCTAGACACTTGGTTTCTGCAAAAACAACATTGGTTAGAAAAAATTAAAGTTAGCAGTCGAAGAGTGTGGCTCGCATGTAAGGGGATTCCAATTCATGTATTGAATTTGCTCATATTACAAAATATCATTGAGAGATGGGGGAATTTGTATTAGATGATTGTGAGACGTCCTACCCCAGTTCTTTTGTGAGGGATAATTTTTGAATTATTACGGATTATTCTTATCATACTAATGAGGACAATAAACTACAAGTTGGCAATAAGCGAATCACAATTCACGTGAAATGAATTCGATCCTAATGTGATTAACCAATGTTGTGCGAGTGATTTGGAGTTGCTTTCTTCTATGGGAATAAGTGGTGAAGGGAAAGAAGTTGATAACAAAAAGATGAATGATAATGCAAAAAGAATGGAAGATTCATTTCTAAACTCTCTAGAAAACAAGGAAGATGAGTTTGGCAGTGAGATACAAAGAAATTTGAGGATGAAGGTATTGTAAAGGGAGGGTGATGTAATAAGTGGAGTTAGTGAGAGCCACAACAACGATGATGGATGCCAGGGGATTTCCAGGTATTTAATACAAATGAATAGACCGTTGACTCAAGAAAGAGAATGCATAGTATTGACAATGAGCTTCAAAAGGTAGTTAAGGATCCAATGTAAATGATGGTGCTATAGGACTTGTGAGGGACATGCTTACGTATAACACTCCTCACCCAGTCCGGTCGTCGGACTCAAGCTATAAGATGCTACAACAATTAACAATGCTTGCCACATATAATTTAAAATATTCCATAATCAAAGTATAACATGATTTACAAACAAAACCAAGTCCCAAATAAGCTTTTGAATGCTTTCAAACCAACCCAGAATCAAAGAGAGACTTAATTGAAAAATTAACAAAAAGTAGGGAAATTTCAGCAAAAGGGGTCACATGAGGCCGTGTGAAAGGCTAAAACTGTGTGAAAGGGAGTCATATCACCGTGTTGCCAAGTCGTGAAACTAACTGAAGTCGTGTGGACCTAGATGCAAAATTTTCAACTTAAAGTCACAGTGTCGTGTTCTTGGACCGTGTAACAAACTGAGACTGTGTGCTAATTAATGACCAGATGAATAATATCTGTAACATCTCGCCTGACGAAGTCCCAATGATTGAACGATGTTAGTGGAAGTGGTGCACAAAGATTAAGAATTGGGCGAGTAAGACATAAGGATTTCACTAAGCAGAAGAAATTCCTCAAAAATGCCTGTACGCCTTAGCTTGACGGATTCTGAAAGAAAAGCTCCATATGAATAGTATGTGGAAAACCAAAAATATTTTGTCTGTAAAGCCCTTTGCAAGATGAATAGTTAGGGGAAAGTCATAAAAGGGACAAAATGAAGAAATGAGAACCATGTATTGGAGATGGAAAAAGAAGGTAAATCATGAAAAGGGCATGGTAAGATAAAGTATGGAATAATGGTATGGGAGTACAAATATATGGATTTGGTGTATAGTTGATCTGCCACGAATCAATGTGGCAAATTAGACTTTTCTGACAGATTTAAGGAGCTTTTTCTCAAGCAAAAAAGAGTTTTTAACTTTGTTTTTTTGTTTTTTTTGTATTCTTATATTTTTTAGGTAATAAGTGAAAATCTTTCATTTTTGTTTATTATTTTTACACAAATTGGTCAATAGTGCCATTGAAAGGTCTAACATGTGTTTGAATGATGTAAGGACGTGTCAAAGGTTGAAAATGAAAGAAAATGACATCGAGGGAAATGGTACCATGACATCCAACCTTTGGAATCATGATCTCTCAGACAATATAGAAGACTAAGGATACGATTAAGTGGTATCATGATTTCCTCATTAGGTATCGTAATATCCACCTCTTAAGGAAAGCCTTCAAGTTTGATACTACCTGAGATATCGCAATATCCTCCTTTGGTTATCACGTATTGCCTTTATCAGAAGGACAAACTTAGACAAAAAGGGCAACCATTGTATACCTGACCCACCACTCACACAATATGCTTGTAGAGGCAATTTTGGCATAAAAAAAGTCATCAGAACACCCTTCAAGACAACCAAAACTTGCTGAAGAAGAGACACACACATTTAGCTTAGTTTTATGTTTAGTTTTCTCTAGTTTTTTTAGTTTTTCTCTGCACTTTTATATGGTTTTTGTTTTTCACTTCTTCTATCTTATATTAGAGTTTATTTTCTTGCATTTACTTCTTTTTCTTGATGTTCATTATGTTAGTTAAGTTATTTAACACTATAGCTAAGGTTTATTTACATTTTCAGTCTTTGTACTTTGTTTTCAAAACTCTTTAAGGTTTACTTTGTATTTCAATTTATTTCACTTCAAATCTATTAAAGCTTATTCCTTTTATGGTTCTTGCTTTATATTTCTTTGTTATTTGGTTTCATGCTATCTAAGGTTTCTTACATAAAAATCTTAACTTTCATATTTTTCTTAAGTTTTACTTTTATGGCTGTTTTGTTTTCCATTGTTATGTTTATTTTCTTGACTTTGAGCATGTGTAGTTAAATCTTTAAAGAGGTTGGTTGATGGAGATGTGGATAAACTAATATCTTTAGACAAAGGACTAAATTGTAACAAATTGGATTGATTTGAATAGAATTAAGAACTTAGGTAGTGACGCCCCTAATAGATATTAAGATAAAGTGAGATCGTAAGTTAATCTTGTCGCGCACCTATTCGTTAGTCCCGGATTAATCGACAATATCGAAAGATAAGCCGAACCTAACCCATCTAAGTCGATAAAATTAGATCAGAAGATAAAATAGAGTCACTTGGTAATTTATGCGATTTATGTCCCTAGTCCGAGATTTGGTAAACCACATCGAAGTCAACCAACCCCTATTGGTCATTTGCTAGATAGTCCCTCTACTTTACATTTCTTGTAATTTAGTCCCTAGAGTGGAATCTTTTATTTTCTTATAAACTTATCTTTTATGAATTGCCATAATATAAAATCGTATTAATAGCCACTTAGCCTCTATTGTGTATGCTGGTTATTATTTAATCACATTTTCCTTTGGGTTCGATCACTAGAATACTTCAGTGTTTCATTGTAATACTATAACCATTACAATTGAGTTGTATACTTGCAGTAAAATCGGACTTTAAAAATTATTTCATAAATTAGTTTTTCTAATGCACATACGTGTATCCGATCAAGTTTTTGGCGCCATTTTCGGGGAAGATGATTTAAGATTGAGTGATTTTTAATGTAAACTTTTAGGTAAAGATAAGTAGCCGAAGTAGGATTTATGGATACGGCTTTATTTTCTATTTATTTTTGTGTTATTCAAATTTTAGTTAACTTTCTTCAATCTCTTGTACTTGTAGGAACATTGTATGACTCGAACTGGTAACGGTGTCTTACCATTTAAGCCATAATTAAAACGTATTATCACGCATGTAAGAAGGGCACGACTTATGAGAACATTCCATTTCCACCATAAGAGCAACCTATCGAAGATTCTCAAGGAGAAATTTGACAACTACCATAACTACCTATGGAGTAAAGAACTTTGTGCGATTATACGATGCCCAATTTAGATGTTGTTCGAGGTAGCATTAATCATCCATCGATTAATGCTATCAACTTCAAAATTATACCAGCAAGGACCCAAATGATACAATTGAACCTTCAATTTCAAGGGTTAACAAATAAGGATCCCAATCAACACCTTTAGCGGTTTTTAACCATTTGTGATACTTTCAAGTATAATGGGGCATTCAATGACGCTATTCATCTTTGGCTATTCCCTTCCTCTCTTACTAACAATACTTTTTTATGGTTAGATTCATAGCCAGTAGATTCAATAAACACTTAGGTAAGCTAGCGAGTAATTTTTTGGCAAAATATTTTCCACCAAGCAAGATGATGAAAACACCCCTACTTCGTGTTTAATTTCAATCCCAGAGTCGATGTCACGACACATCAGGACCTAGGTTGTGAAATAGTAACTAGTATGCTCCTCTGTAGCCATCTGCAGGGGTATGTTGCGACACTCTTAGATTGTGTCGCGACATCAAAGGCAAAGTTGAGTTTTCTTCATTCCGTTCCCTATGTTGCGACATAATGTCCAATATCGACCTAAAATGCCTTCTAATGGTCTCCTGCACAAAAAGTATGTTAGCTCTCCCTTAGGCCTCATTCGGTCTTGAAGGTCAATAAAAGGCTCAATTTTCACATTTTATTTAATGTAAGTAAAACTAAAGAAGCTTAACAAAAATGTAATGAAAATGTTTGTATTCAGGTTTCTTAAGTGTGAAAACTAGTTTAATCTACTACACTAAATTACGATAGATCAAACTCCCCCACACTTAAGTCATTTCTTGTCTTCAAGCAACATAAACAAAGATGACAAATAAACATGACGACCCTTGAGCAAATCTGATACAAGTATTGACTTCCGAGCATATGACTTAGGCAATTCATGCTTACTAACAACTTTAGCATGATGAATAGTTGACTTACCACCTTTGACTTCAAACATCTAAGTTTAGTATGTTACAAAATATACAAGTATTAGGGGTTTCATCTATAGAGATCCATCAACAAATCATACAAGTACTTTGATTATCCGAGCAGAATACAAATAGTCGTTTATGCGCATGTCTAATATGATGTTCATTCATATATAAGGATATTTAGGTCACATAAGACTTTTTGGCTTGTAACATTCTGAATCTTAGGACATGTATGAAATTCAAAAATAATAAGCATAAAAAAGGGTTACAAACATGAAAATAGTTTGGCACATCGTATTGATCTCTATTCTTCCCCCTTTAGTGACCCCTTCCCGCTCACCGCCTTATTTCTCCTTCTCTCACCTTCTTTATCTCTCCACATAGGAAATTATAGCATGACATAGTAACTACGGCTAGCCTACGAGTTTTTTTGTTCACTAATGAACAATTTTTTTTCTATTTTTGTGATTCTGTCATTGTTCTTTTTCAATTTTTCTCACTCAAGAATGCTTTCTGTCTTTTCAGGTACTTTTTCTATTGTATGGACTTTCTTTTTTTTCTTCTTGTTTTTCACTTTCAGGCTAACCTATAATTCTCATATCACACTAATTTTTCCTATTTCACTCTATTTATCGTTTCGATAATTCACAATTACTTAATCATGGAGTCAATCTACAAGAAATACCATGATTGAAAACTCTTTATTATATACTCTTTACGAAAGCAATTCATCCAACTACTTTGTCCAATGACCTTGTCATGTGTATGTTACCCTTATATGATATCATTGATTCCTTTGAGTTAAATCCGTTCACTTAATACAATCATATTTCATCTCACTGTCACCATTGTGTCTTCTTAATGATTAATATGATCACTGTTAACAAATGATTGTGATAAATTGTTCATTCAAGAACAAGCAACCCATGGCCACGTTCTATATTTATCAATCCATACAATATCAACGAGAAGATATCATTAACTCTTTAATTGACCTATGAATTCCAATATTGCTAGTAAAGTCATGTCATACACAAGTCATGTACCCAACTTACCGGCTATGGGTTCGATCATCTTTAGAGCATAAGCCTCCACTTATATAAAAATATATGAGTTACATACGCATGGTTAGTGACTAACTCAGGATTTAGATAAATCACACCATGACCATCATAAATGAATTAATTCACAAATAGATTCAGAATTAATTCATCTTAGGTCTAGTTTAATGTATCATTCTACCAATAAATACATTTATGTCTCTACCCGTGGAGTCAACTGCTCTGATAGCAAAAATTAGTCATCTCCCTAATTGGAATCGTAGACGACATAATAATCCTTCTCGGTATTTGAATGATTCTTTTATGGGATTACGGGCTCATTTAGATTATCTATTGAAATAAGTTGTCTTTCTCGCAATGTAAATGTTCTTACAAGGCCACTTATCTTCATATTGAACTTAGACAATAAATAAAGCTAATATTTGCTTGTCACAATTTCGCTATGCATGTAAAATATGAAAGAAAAAAAATACAAAAGGCATAAAAATACAAAAGACATAATAGCAAAATGTCAAATTAACTTTATTTATTTATTCATCATTTAAATAAATAGAAAACAGTTACATGTTTACTACAATATGGGCACATTCCCAACATAAATATGTATAGAATTTAAATCCCTTAGGGCTCGAATTGTGTAGATATGCACTAATCTCAGTCATTGATATAATGCAATATTTTGTACCATTGGATTTGAAGGAGTTTAACTATAAATAAAAGTCTTCCACCTCATTTGTAATCATCTCACTGTATTTCATTCTTGAGTTAAAGAATACTTTTGAGAGCATTTACTCAAACACTCAGTGTGCTATTCTTTTCTTGCAACTTTTTTGTTCTAATTCAAGTCCCTTTGTCTTTTCGAGTTGTTTCCACTTTATTATGGTGCCTTAGAGAAATTCCGTTGTGAATTCTATTTTCAAGAATTAGGCTAACTTAGACAGATTTGAAACAAAAAAATCGTCTAAGGTCGCACTGTTTGTGAAACCAAAGTTCTGATCCCATAACAATAGGTCGTGGAGATTCTAAGAGGTCTTTAGAGATGTTGATTGCTTCTATGGTAGATTTTTAGGCGTTACTTTTTCATTTGTACATAAAGAAGGTAACCCTTGCAAAAGGTGGCATTGATAGTCCTTCGTTGTTTTCTTTTTGGTAGCCAGAATCGTCGTTAGTTGGCTAATGACAGATTTGTAGTTTTGTACTTGGACACCTATTGGATTAATAAATAGATTTTTTCTAATGAGGAAAAAAAACACTTGTACATGCAAGAGTGAGTGTGATGAATTTTAATTTTCATAAAAGAAAATATAATTATTTATAAATTATATTAATATATAAATATTTTTTTGGTATACTCACATATATCATTATCTATTTTAGGGTTTGAATATAATTTTTTTAAAGTTGAGAGTAATATTTAATAAATAGTTTATTCTTATATATTTTTTTATATAGAACTTACAGCAATTTTAATATTATATATTAAGATATTTATTATAATGGCCATTAATAATATAATAAATATCAGTACAAACCACCTACAAACAAATTAATATATATTTTTTACATTTTAAATTAACTAAATTATATTTTTCTCTATGTAAAATATCATTACTTATATGTAACTCCCTTTTCACTATTTCTTAATAGCATGTTCATAACAATATAAATTAGTTTTTTGATATATGACACTATGATGGAAATAAAAAAATTAAAAATAGTAATATGTCCCCCACATATATAACCACTTATCAATCAATTATTGGGTGTTCATACCTGGTTAAACATTATAATTCCAATAATATTATTAATCATTAATATTACTTTTGTTTTCCATAAAGAATAATATATTATTTTTGTTGAGATTCAAAACAAAACAAAGAAAAATTAATTAAAAATTAATATTAAACTGTATTAGTCAATGTTATTATTTTAAAAACAGTAAAAGCTTGTGAAGTTGATATTGGCTCAGATTACACATATGCTAGTATTATATCCTCTTCAAAATATTAATTTTAAATTAATATCCCCTCCTTTATACCCTTTGAAAGATAGCATCAAGAAAGTACACTAGCCTCAATATATAGGGTTGAAAAAGTTTGAATCCTAAACCTAGCTAGTGGAGACAAAATGAAACGTAAAAGCTTTTACCCTCTAGGGTTTATGGAGATTAACCATAAAAAAGAGCTATATCTTCAAATTCAAATGCAAAGATAATAAAAGATTAAACAGAGTTTCATACATACAAGGCTTAACCAATATATATTCTTAAAAATGTGCATCATCAACGTTATAATAAAGTTCTACAGCAAGAAGGACTTCTATACAAGATTTCAATATGTTGTATCCTAGAAAGCAAAATATTTTATCATTCTTTGCACCCCTACATAACATACACAAACTATATGTATACAATATATGTATATTATAAATTAGAGTTTACCTATATCTGTGGCCCTTCAAGAGATGAAATTGAAGCCTGGTTCATCTAATGAAGTGTTTTCTATCTCTTCTCTAATACTCAAAATCTCAATCTTTACCCCCAATCCAAATGCTTCATCACTATTTGGCAACTTATCAGCACTAGGTTTCAAGCTACTAAATGAAAATTTTGATTTTGAACAACTTATTTTAAGGGTATATATATAGATATATAGATGGAATAACTATGGAATACTCACTACCTGGATTTGAATTAAGAGTACCAATGGAGTCCTGGAAGTTGAAATGGAGGCCTATAAATCCCATCTCCCATTGACCCCATCATTGTTTCTTCTTGTTGTTGTTGTTGTAATGAAGGACTTTGTGGTAGCTGGCTAAGCAGAGTGGTAATAGAACCATTCCCATCCATCTTTTCAATGCTTCCATCATTGCTATCCCCATGAAATTTCTTGTTTGCTTGTGGCTCTGTTGAGGTTTCATCGGACCAAAACAGTGATGGGAGATTCCTTTTGAGTGGATTAACCATAGATTGAGACATGGAACCATTGTTGATCCCTTCATCACTATTATTCCCCATCATTCCATCAAACAAGCTATGTTCATGGTTTTCAAGCAGTGTGCCAAAACTTGTAGCAGTACCCTTTGATGCAAATTGAAACTTGGGGTTATTATGTTGGTTACCAATTGATATTGAAGGTTGTATTGAACCAAGCATGTCATCTATGGAGTCATCTTTATCCTGATCCAACGGTCTATGTGTGTTGTTTTTCTTGTAGATTCGACATAGCACCCAATCATCAAGCTATAAGAAAAAGAAAATCTCATTTAGCAAACAAATAGCTTGAAAAAAACCGAAAAGAAAGTGATTACTAAGATTACCCTTAATGAGTTTTTCTTGTTGCTAAAGTCATATCCAGGGGGCTTGTTGTTATTCTTATTATCAGCGAGCCTATATTCGTGCATAATCCAACTAGTTTTAATCCCTTTAGGTGGCTTCCCTCCATAGAAAACCAGTGCTTTCTTCACACCAACCTTTTGAGTCCCACCGGATGTTAATACCGGCTTATCGGTTCCGGTAGCTTTCCAATAACCCGAAGTCGCCGCCCTGTTTGGCCGAACTCCGTTCGGATACTTTCGGTCTCTGGGACTAAAAAAATACCATTCTTGCTCACCAAATGTCGCCTTTGCTGCAAAACCCTCAAAATCACTCAAATTCAAACATCATAATTATATTTTGAACAAATTTTTGCATACAAAGATTGGGTTTTTACCTGGTAACTCCCATGGATCAAACTTGTATAAATCAACCTCAGCAATGATCGCAACAGGCAAAGGAGCTGAGCTAGCCTTTTTCTTGAGATAGTGAACCACTAGTTCCTCATCTGTAGGGTGGAACCTGAACCCTGGTGGTAGGTTAGGCTGCTGCGAGCCAATCGAAGAGTCCGTGCTCTCCATTGGTGAACCTTCAAATCTCTATATATGTATATGTATACGTACAATTCAGTGATGAAAATGAGAATTATTGGCTGGAAATACAGAAAGCTTTTGAGAGGAGAAGAAGAACATGATATGATAGGAAGCTTTTGTATTGAGAGGCTGCTAATTTAAATGGGGGGCAATAGGGAAGAAGACAAGACTAGGAATGGTGGGCCAGAGTTTATTACATCAATGCTTGGCTTCTGTTACTAATTTATCCACCTAATACCGACAAAAACACGTGACGGTTTCAAGGGTAGGTTAGTCATTTAAATTTTTTTGCTAAAACCAATGTTTAATTTAGGCTCAATCCCATGCACAGCAAGCAGGTTGACAAAAGATCATGCAGTGGTTGGCAAGTACATTTATGTGAATTATCAGAGGTTGAGCCATGAGTTTGTTGATGAAATGGTTGAGATGTTTTCATCTTCAATTAAGTTTTTTACTTCAATTCTTTTCATATTTTTTAAATTAATAATTTAATATTTGGTGTACTATCAAATATATCAATGAAGTAGATGATCATAATTTATAAATTTGAAGAATTTATATTTATTACACTAATACAATAGATTTATGTGATGGCAGAGATTGACAAATTTAATCTATATAAAAGGAACGTCTAAAACATTTTTCTTCTTTTGTAGTTTTTTCATCTATATTTTGTCTAAAATTGGTTTTTTTCTCTCTATATTACATTTTAAATTTAATATATTTTGCTCATTGCAGTTTTATAATGTTATTAATTAGTCTAAATAGTTAATATCTTTAAATCTTTTATTAAAATATTACGTGATTATATATAATTTTAATAACCTAAGGGTCTCAAAGACGAATACGTGACTTTTTATTTCTTTTAGGTTTATCTTGCTTCTTGTTCTCTTATTTTATATTATAAGACAACGATCAAACTTCAGTTTTAGCCTTTATAATATTTCAATCAAAATGATGATGTTAGTTGTTCTTAGGAACACTATTCCAACAAAAAAATATATTTCATCATGAGGAGTTTAAATGAATGTTTTTAAGAAAAAATCTATATAAACATTTTCAATATTATTTTTATTGTTACATGACTATCAAATAACTTTAAAAAAAAAATTTCAAAAGATCATACCAGTGAATTTAATAGAAAATTTTTAATAGTGGTAACAATTAAGCCTAAATTTTTAAAGCCAAAAAGTAGAGGGCTAAATTTCTAAAAATAAAAGTAGAATTAGAGTATGTACTCTATAATTTGACACAAAAAATTATCAACCGAACCCGTAACGTGAAAATTATACTGATTATTTCTATTTATTTTTAAAGGTTTTAAGAATATGTTAGTATATAGTTCATTTTTTAGTGTCTAAATTTATACACTAAAGATTTATTTTTAATCTTGAATGCTTTATTATAGTCAATTATTATAAATAAGGGTTAATATTTGGTATATTAGCAATGTATTTTTTATTTATTTTAAGCAGCTTTAGAAAATTATCTTGTCTTTTTTTTTTAATATTTTACTATACCTCAATATGGCACTTATGAACCCCCTGCTCTTGCTTGTAGAGCTTAAAAACTCGCTTATCAGTGTACCAAATACTATTCCTATAAATAATATATATAAAAATTTATATTTGATACATTGGCGGTGTATAATTCTATACATTATTTGTGAATCAAATTTTGAGACATCGTTATAAATTAAGTTATTTTAATACCAATAAGTGTTAGGTAATGGTAAGACACATTTGCCAACAACATAGTAGCGTGGTGGCAAAAATATTATATTGCAGGTATAAGAACTTGAGTTTGATCCCAAGCAATTTCATTTCCTACTCCCAATTATTAAAAAAAAAAGAAGGGGTAAGGTACCTTTAGACTTGCCCAAAAATCAGGTAGCCATTGGGTTCAGTAGGCAGGTCAGGTTTAGACAAGGGTTTTTGCACCTTGGTCTTGCCTGACCCAACCTAAATCTAGTTTAAATAATAAAAAAAAATATTTTTTAACTTTAAAATTAATTATAAAAATATATAAATAGCACTAAACATATAAAAATATAACAAGTTTTTTAAGCGAGTTGTGCTACCCAAAATGGGCTTGGGCTTGAAATGTTTTTGGAACCGAGCTTCAACTCAATTTAGCCTAGCTCATGTACACCTTTAGACACATTGCACATTTAAAATGAAAATGTATATTTAAACTTTGAAAACCGCATTATTAATAAAGGTAGTCATAAAACTTAAATATAAATAGTAAAATAAATATAAAGATTTAAAAAATCATTTTAGTTTATTTTTAATATTTAATAATATGTATGCAATCATATAATTACCACAACTGAGGAGATTTGAGCCGAATGGAGGATGGAAACGTGTAATTCCCAAAAGAGGAAGGGAGTACCACGT
Source organism: Gossypium stocksii (assembly GCA_020496765.1). Classification (NCBI taxonomy): domain Eukaryota; kingdom Viridiplantae; phylum Streptophyta; class Magnoliopsida; order Malvales; family Malvaceae; genus Gossypium; species Gossypium stocksii. Next base: position 98,078,264 of record CM035628.1, on the reverse strand, counting down.
GTGAGGTATGGAGTGGAGGGTGGGGACCACAACCCATACAAGGCAACAAAAAGATAATATGTTGATGTATATTTCTTATGGTGGGGTTTGGGTACAAAGCTTTTTTTTTTTTACGCTTAAGATACCATGGATTCCGTTTTGTTTCTGCAAAGCAAATCCCAACACCCTCCAAAATAATAATAATAATAATAATAATAATTAAAAAACCCATTTTGTTTGGTCACTATAGCTACCATTTGCACCACTAATACAAACGTGAAGGAGACCATGGCCCTTTGCTTCGAAATCATTGACTATCCTCTTTGTTTCGAAACGTTTTAATGGTCATATAAGAACAATTCCTTCATTTTTCATATATGGTAACAATGGAGGAGCTAACCAAACATGTATGTTTTAATTTCTTTTTTTACTACTTCTAAAATAGTGAATGTACTTGAGAGGTTGTTCATTACAGGAATTTGATTTAATTAATTTTACTATTATATGAGACTAATTTGGGATATAGTTGACAATTACTACTTAAAAAATATTATGGGTAGATGAGGTTCTTCTAAATTTATTTATTTTTTAATAATATAATTTGTATAATATAGTGACGATTTTTTAAAACCCTATAATACTAGTGGGAATCATTTTTTTTTCACTAATTCTAAGTGTCCCAAAAATCGTTGAGGAACTGCCAAAAAATATCAAAGACAGGATATGGAATTATGGGTAGATGGGGTCAAAATGTTGGTTTAATGATAACAAAGGGTCCCATCAACTGTCATTTCTTGTAGTCCCATTTCTTTATCATCAAGTGACAAAATCCCCCACATTAATCCCCCCACAATCACAATCTCAAACCATTAACTCTGTTTTCCTACTAACCTCTTCTTCACATTAGGAGCTATTTAGAAATTAATAGGGACAAACAAAGGGGAAATTATACTATTCTAATGGTATCTATGTTCACAACAACAAGATCAGATATTGTGTGGAATAATTGAATAAAAAATAGGTTCACTCCTTTTATATATTTGATTTTTTTCTTTTTTTGAGAAAAAGCAAAAGGAACTAAAAAAGAGAGGATATTATTACATTAAGATCATGCTCCATTAAGTTCACGTCATGGCAAACTTTTATCTTGGACGAGTAAAAATCAATGCTTAAGCTTACGATTTATACCCACATGTTTTATCGTACTAAATTACTTGTTGACTAGGATCAAAAGCAAGGAATTTGTGATTGAGAATACGTTTTCATTTGTAGATCAGGTTATTGCAGGTGTTGTTTGTGGTGTTGTTATGAGCATTATAATATCATGTTATATTTTACGCACGTGGGATTTTATTTAAAAAATTCGTTAATAAGTAAATTGTTAGAAGTCATGTAATCTAATTTCCTGTTAAAATAAAATACATGTAATAAGATAAGGGGATCTACAAGGACAAAGGCTAAATGTACGATACAAGCTGCCTAAGTGAAATTCATATAGATGTTTACTTTCTCTATTTGATATTGATTAGAAATAGGTGCTTTAACATTACTATATTACTTGTATTTGACTTTGATCAGAATATGGTTTTACAAACCTATAAATAGACGTAGTCTATACTCCTCTTGTATTATTCAAATTCGACATAGTAAATTTTCTTCTTCTCTACCCGTGGTATTTTCCCGAAAGGGTTTCCACATAAAAATCCGTGTTCTATTTTCTCTCTTTCTTTGCTATTCATTGTTATTATCGACGTTCAATTTTCACATAAACAAGACAACAAATAATCAAAATCCAATTAATTCTAAGATTATAACAACTATGACATTGTGCAATTCTAGGTGAATTCATTGTACAATTCTAGGTGAATTCTACAAGATTTCTTGCCTTCAAACTCATTCATACTAAAAGATGCAAATAACTCGCACAAAGAAGTAAAACGATCTCACAACACACTAATAGAATTGTTCCTTAGTGAACTGATTTTGTGCTCTCAAGTCATGTTTTCTGTGAGGATGAATGTCCTTTAAATAGGCTCTGTCGAAACCATTTTTTGAAAATAAGGGGAATCGACTTTGGATTTTAAAAATGAACAGGAGTCGCCACCGATCCCTTTTCATTGAGGTGTGATCGGATCACCTCGAAAAGTGGTTGTTTTTAATAAATATTTTGATTTATCAAAACAACGATTTTGGCCTACGAAATCAGAAAAGGGTTCGGGAGTCGGTTACGCACGAGGAAGGATTAGCACCCTCGATACGCCCAAAATTGGTACCTAGTTGATTAATTAGTTTCTTAATGTCGAAGGTTAAAAAATTCGAAAAAATTTAAAATACGATCCCTTTTATTAAAAATGTTTGAATATGTAGAGGTAAAAAACGAGGCTCGCTTATTTCGAGGGAATGAGGATGCCGAACCCAGTAAGTTAGGATACGACACATCTATTTCTTGAAATTAAACTCGCCTTTCTCACTTAAAAGGTTTATATACTTAAATTCCAAAAGGATATTTAATTATTTTGAGTTAAATGAAAAACCAGAACCCAGTAAGTTAGGGCTCGATCTTTCAAAACCTCAAAATATAAAATATTGCCTTGATTTTGAAATTATTATTTCGAGACAATGAACGCCACGTTCAGTAAGTTAGGACGCAGCATTTCAAAGTCTTGAGAATAAAGTTTATTCAAAAGCTCACACATTTTGATTTTGAAAGCGACGCTAAATGGCTTGGGTTTAACGAGAGAAACCGGAACCTAGTAAGTTAAGGCTCGACTCCCTCGAGGAATCCAAACATGAATGATATTTTTAAAAACCTTGGGATGGGATTTTTACTAGAATAGTATCAAATCCGACTTTTATAGAAAACAAACATAGAATAGTAACATACAAAGCAAAGAAATAATTCATAATCAATACGTTTTAATAACATGTCATTATAACCAGCAAATGCCAAATAATGCACAATATTGACAATTATAGCATGGCATCGTATGCAAATAATAATATTAACATTCGAAAGAATATAAATAAAGTTAAAAGAGATGAAAAACAAATTAAAATGAATGAAATAAAAACTTTTAGCCAATAAAAATAGATAATTATGGAAAACGGTTTTGAGCTATAAGAATTTAAATAAGTAAAAATTTAAATAAACAATATATCATTTAATAAAAAATGAGATTTTTAAAGTGAAGAAAGTATATGTACATATAAATATGTATATACAAACATATAATATCTATGATATTAATATGGAAAGTAGGTGAAATAATGATAAACATATATAATACAAAAATATAATATACATAATATATAAAAATATATATGCATAAAAATATTGATACATATAATATGTAAAATGTTAAAGTGTACATGTGCAATACACTAAAATATTTACATAAATCATACTATAGTATATACATACGTGAAATAGTATAAAAATATATGTAACTATTAAAATGAAAATATATATAATATATAATAGAATATAGCATATATATATGCAAAATACAACTTTAAAATGAATGCATTATACAAAATATAATAGTATTTTAAAAGAAACGTATGTAAAATAATATTAAAACATATATACAATATTTATATATATATATATATATATGGGCATAGTATACACAAAATACTATTTAAAATATATGAATGTAATGTATATAAAACATATATAGTAGTATTTGAAAATAATATACAAAAATAAATATATAACCATAGTATTAGAAATATATACATAGAATAATATAAGAGAATATATATATATACCTATAATATATAAAAAAAAACGTATATAAATACAATACACATGCAATATATAGTAAAGTAATATATACAAGGTACATATATAATATATAGTAATAATAATAACATAATAATGAAATATTAGAGAATTAAGATGAATAAAAAGATGAAATAATGATCAGATTGAAAACGGAATAGCAATTTAGGGCCAAAATAAAAAATAAAAGCAGTCAATGGACCCAGGCGAACACGGGCTCAAAGTATAAGGACCGAAACTGAAAATAAATCAAGTCCTCTGAGCGCTGCGTTTTGGTGTGGGCCAAATTGCAACACGGCTCAAATTTTAGGGGGAAATTTGAAGAAATAATAAAGCGCATTGAAGACCCGATCAAATGACAGCAGAAACGAGAGGGACCAACCGCACAAATAACCCAAAAGGCGCAAAACGCGCGGATCCCCTCATCCGGGTCGGGTCGCGCATGGGCTAGCACCTAAACGGTGCCGTTTCGATTTTCAGAAGCCATTTCTACTCCTTCTCTTTCATTGTTTGATTTTGAACCGAAAAAAAAAAGAGAGAAATAAAGCCCCTAACCCGTTCTAAATTTGCTCTGCTAGGGTTTCAAAAGTGGAACCCATCCTTGCCGCCACCACTATGCTGCCACCATGGGTGATGGTTGGAGGTACGACGAATGGCCCTCCTCACCTCCGCCTTGAAGTGCTTTCGAAGGCCGACTCTCAAGGCCCGAAGGTGGCGAGCGCGGATGACTCTCGATCCCTTCATCGAGGCCAATTCCGATGAGGGAAGTAAGGTCTCCAACGCCGCGGCCAAGGAACCCCGGTGAGTTCCCTCCTCTTTATTCTTTGTTATTATTTTTTTCTTTTCGAAACAGATTAAGGGATATATAAAAAAACAAAATAAAAAAAACGAGATGATCCGAGAGCAGGATATAATCAACCTTCTATTCTTGTTGATTTCTGATCTTTTGAATCGGTTACAAGTCCTTGTTCTTTTTGCTTTCCTTTTTTGTGCTTACAATTGTTTTTGAGATTCAAAAAAAAAAGGAAGGGACCGAACCCCCGTTACATTGTTTTTAGCGGCTTTATAGCCGAATTTACAAAATCTTTCTCTGGATTCTGCTATTATTGCTTGTCTTGTCTCTTTTGCAGGTGCGTTGATGGTGATGAGACTGGGTTCGGCGGGGCAGGTGAGGAGGTGACGGTGGCCAGAAACTAGGGGGCAGGGTGCGGCGCTAGGAAGGGAATAGCTAGGGTTCAGAAAAATTTCTTAAGTCTTGGGCCGAATATTGGGTAGGGATTAGTTGGTTTTTTTTTATTTGGGCCACAGGATTTGGGCCTTGGTTGTATTTTGGACTGTTTAATTTTTGATTTATTTTTGGTTTTTGGTTTGAAATGGGCCCGGGCAAAAATGCCCTATTACAGCTGCCCCTCTTTGCTCATTGTCGTGTAACGAGAATAGAGCAAAGACTTAAAGAGGGCCAATTTTGCCCGGTCTTGCCGAGTCTTGATCTTTTGGTGCTTCTTCTCTTCAATTAGCTTTGTTCAATCCATCGCGACTTCTGAGCTTCGACTTGTAGCCTCGTTCTATTCGCATCTTCAAAGGTATAAAGTGATCTGGTTCTTCTGCGTCTTCGGAGATGAAATCTTGGTATCTTTGATCTGCTCTGCTAGAACTTCAAGAAGATAAATCTTGATCTTCGATTAACTCCAACCTTCATCCTTTATTGAAAAACAAACATCGAAACTAGCCCAACCTGCGAATTCTTGCAACATGGGTTAATTTTTGGATCATAAATTGAAAGTATTTCCGTGTGTGACTTGAGACTTAACTCATCTCTCGTAACATGAGCTGAATGGACAGAAATTTAAAAAGCAGAAATTGAAAAAGATCAACTCACTTCTCGCACTATGAGTTTGAATGAACAGAAATTTAAAAAGTAGAAATTGAAAAGAAACATGAATTGGAACAGATCAACTCACCTTTCGCAATATGAGATGAATTTTGAAAATATAAATTTAAAGTTTCTCAGCGTGTGATCTGAGGTGCAACTCGTTTCTCGCAATACGAGTTGACTTTTGAAAACCTAAATTGCAAATACTTCAGCTTGTAACCTGAGGCGCAACTCGTTTTTCACAATACGAGTTGACCTTTGAAAACATAAATTGCAAGTACCTCAGCGTGTCTTGAGGCTCAACTCACTTCTCGCAATATGAGTTGATTTTTGAAAGACAGAAATTAAAAATACCTCAACGTGTCTTGAGGCTCAACTCACTTCTCGCAATATGAGTTGATTTTTGAAAGACAGAAATTAAAAATACCTCAACGTGTCTTGAGGCTCAACTCACTTCTCGCAATATGAGTTGATTTTTGAAAGACAGAAATTAAAAATACCTCAACGTGTCTTGAGGCTCAACTCACTTCTCGCAATATGAGTTGATTTTTGAAAGACAGAAATTAAAAATACCTCAACGTGTCTTGAGGCTCAACTCACTTCTCGCAATATGAGTTGATCTTAAAACATAAATTGAATGTACCTCGACGCGTCTTGAGGCTCAGCTCACCTCTCGCAATATGAGCTGATTTTGAAACATAAATTAAAATCACCCAGAATTTCTCACATGGTGGAGTTCCAGTATCTTTTCTTTGATTTGAATAGCTCTCCCAAAACCTTTTGCTCTGTTTGGAATGCCTGTATATGTCATGCATGATGTTATCGTGATATGCCCCTGTTTGCCTTAAATGCATTCATGCCTACATGATTATGTTATGCGCTTTAGTTACGTTGGCCATATGTGCCCTTTCGTCATGATTTTTGAAGATTTGTATTTAGCGTTTTGACTCTTGGTTCTCTTCAGGCTTTGCACCCGTCTTCAAGTCATCCGAGCTATCTATATTTCTCTAATACCACTCTTTTGCTCCTGGTTGAACTTTTGTTATTGCTTTGAGGTTCTTGTGCTTATCAATTTTCATTCAGGTAATGCTTAACATTTCCTTTTGTACAGAGCATGTCATATTACTATTTATCAATTAAATAAACATAATAAGATGCATGTAAATGGTCAGGTAGGCATGAGAAAGAGACTTCACATAATTTTCGAAGGTAACCAACAAAGTCCACCAAGGATAATTGAAAGTGCCATAGAAGAAAAGGAACCATATTAGTGGATACAAATGTTCTAGATATTCAATGCATGAACTCTGCCACGTTTCTCAATCACAAATCTTTCTGAGCAAGGTTTCTTGTGTAGAAGATCTCGAGTGTTCAGAAATGCTTCATACTATAGCCTGGTCACTTGGCCCTCTGTTCAAAATTGCTTCTGCCCCATTGGGCCCAAACTTGCTTTATTAGGACGCCCTTTCGGGTTTTCATCCTAATGTTCTGTGTTTGACCAAGGCGCCCTTTTAGGGTTTTCACCTTGATCGCCCCTTTTTTTTTTTTTTTTTAAGTGTAGTATTTCTTCACAACATCGGAGTTTACTGGATTTGGTAACTTCTTCCCATCCATTTCTGTAAGGATCAAGGCCCCGCCAGAGAATGCCTTCTTCACGACATACGGTCCTTCCCAATTAGGTGCCCATTTCCCTCGCAAATCTTTTTGTATTGAGAGGATCTTTCTCAAAACAAGTTCTCCTTCGTGGAATTCTCTTGGCCGTACCTTCTTGTCATGGGCAGCGATCATCCGTTTCTGGTACATCTGTCCATGGCAGATTGCCTTCAAGCGTTTTTCTTTGATGAGATTCAACTGATCATAACGAGCTTGGACCCATTCTGCCTCCTCGAGTTTTGATTCCATTAAGACTCGTAGGGACGGTATCTCAACTTCAATAGGTAGCACGGCTTCCATCCCATAGACTAGAGAGAAAGGAGTTGCCCCTGTGGACGTCCTCACAGATGTGCGGTATGCGAACAGAGCGAACGGTAGCTTTTCGTGCCAGTCCTTGTAGGTCTCTGTCATTTTGCCGATGATCTTTTTTATGTTCTTGTTAGCTGCTTCGACAGCTCCGTTCATCTTCGGACGATAAGGTGAAGAATTATGGTGCTTTATTTGAAATTGCTTGCACACTTCTGTCATCATTTTATTGTTCAAATTCAAGGCGTTATCTGAGATGATTCTTTCAGGCAAACCATATCGACAAATGATTTCTTTTTTCAAGAATCTACAGACGGCGGTCATTGTCACATTAGCAAATGAGGCAGCTTCTACCCATTTTGTGAAATAGTCGATGACCACGAAAATGAATCGGTGCCCATTAGAAGCTTTGGGAGAAATCGGCCCTATAACGTCCATGCCCCACATTGAAAAGGGCCATGGAGACGTCATAACATGAAGGGGAGAAGGAGCTACATGAATTTTGTCACCATAAATTTGACATTTGTGGCACTTTCTTGCGTAGCTAATGCAATCCCTTTCCATCGTTGACCAGTAATACCCGAGTCTCATAATTTTTCTGGACATAGTGAAGCCGTTGGAGTGGGTCCCACATATTCCTTCGTGAACTTCTTCGAGTATTTTCTTGGCTTCAGTAGTATCTACACATCTCAAAAGCACCTGATCTTTACCCTTCTTGTACAAGGTGTCCCCATCAAGAACGAATCCCGCTGACATTCTTCTGATTGTCCTTTTGTTATTCTCGTTTGCTTGCTCAGGATACGTTTGATTCTTGACGTACTCTAAGATATCAAGGTACCATGGTCGTTCATCAGCCTCTTTCTCAATGCTATAACAATGTGCAGGAACCTCGTATATGCTCATCTTGAGGGGCATTATCTCTGCTTCTTTATTTGCTTTGAACATTGAGGCTAAGGTGGCCAATGCGTCAGCCAATTGGTTATCTTCTCGTGGGAAGTAATTGAAAGTTATTTCTTTGAAATCCTTGATCAATTCAGCTATCAGATAGCTGTACTTAATCAACTTTGAGTCCCTCACTTCCCAATCTCCACGGATTTGGTAGATCACTAAAGCTGAATCCCCATATACCTCTAGGATCTCGATGTTTCGTTCAATGGCTGCCCGTAGTCCCATGATACAAGCCTCATATTCTGCTATGTTGTTGGTGCAGAAGAAATTGAGCCTAACAGTGAAAGGGTAATGGTCTCCTTCCGGTGATATTAAGACTGCTCCAATTCCATGCCCCAGAGCATTCGACGCACCATCAAAGCTCATCTTCCAAGGCGTCCCTTTTGATGACTCAACTTCTTTATCTGTGATGCACATCAAGTCCTCATCCGGGAAATCAAATCTCAGGGGCTCATATTCTTCTGTTGTTCGAGCCGCCAAGAAATCAGCTATTGCACTCCCTTTCACCGATTTTTGGTTCACATAGATGATATCGTATTCTGATAACAGAATCTGCCATCGGGCCATTCTCCCCGAGAGTGCGGGTGATTCCATCATATATTTTATCGGGTCTAGCTTTGAAATCAACCACGTCGTGTGATACAACATGTATTGCCTGAGTCTCCGAGCTGCCCAAACCAAAGCACAACAGAATTTTTCGATTGATGAATACCTTGCTTCGTATTCTGTAAACTTTTTGCTAAGGTAGTATATCGCCTTTTCCTTCTTTCCCGACTCGTCATGTTGCCCGAGTACACAACCCATTGAATTTTCGAACATTGTTAAATACAAAATCAAAGGCCTTCCTGGAGTCGGCGGCACTAGCACTGGGGGGCTAGACAAATATTGTTTTATTTTGTCAAAGGCCTCCTGGCATTCTTCGTCCTATGCCCCAGGGTTGCGCTTTCGAAGGAGTCGAAAGATGGGGTCACACTGATTGGTGAGTTGAGCAATAAATCGGGAAATGTAATTTAGCCTTCCCAAGAATCCTCTGACCTCTTTCTGAGTGCGCGGCGGGGGTAGTTCTTGAATGGCTTTTATCTTTTCTGGATCTACCTCTATGCCTTTTTTACTGACGATGAAGCCCAGTAATTTTCCCGAGGTAACCCCGAATGTACATTTAACCGGATTAAGCCTTAGCTGAAACTTTCTCAGTCTTTCAAATAACTTTTTGAGGTTCACAATATGTTCCTCTTCTCCTCGGGATTTAGCAATCATGTCGTCAACATAAACTTCTATCTCCTTGTGCATCATATCATGGAACAGTGTCACCATGGCCCTCTGATATGTGGCCCCGGCATTTTTGAGCCCGAATGGCATCACCTTGTAACAAAACGTTCCCCACATCGTTATAAAGGTGGTTTTCTCCATATCCTCGGGAGCCATTTTGATCTGATTATACCCTGAAAATCCATCCATGAAAGAAAATAATGAATGCTTCGCCGTATTATCCACCAATGTGTCGATATGTGGTAAGGGAAAATTATCCTTAGGACTTGCGCGGTTCAGGTCACGATAATCCACGCACATTCGCACTTTACCATCCTTCTTTGGCACTGGGACAATATTAGCCACCCATTCTGGATATCTGGAAGCTTGTAGGAAGCCTGCATTGAATTGCCTCTTGACTTCCTCTTTTATTTTCAGTAGCATTTCGGGCCTCATCCGCCTTAATTTTTGTTGAATGGGTTTACATTCGGGTCTCAGCGGGAGCTTATGAACCATTATGTCCCCATCCAATCCCGGCATATCCTGATAGGACCATGCAAACACGTCTTTGTACTCATGAAGCAAATCAATCAAATGATGCCTGATGTCCTCTGAGAGTGAGGTCCCAATCTTCACTTCTTGCTTATTTTCATTAGTGCCTAGGTTTATTGTTTCAACAGATTCTTGATGAGGTAGAATCTGTTTGTCCTCTTGTTCCACCAACCTTAGCAAGTCAGGAGACGAGACATAGTCTTCAGCATTTTCCTCATCCTCGAATTCTCCTAAACAAACGGTCCTTTCAAAATCGATTTCAAGATTGGTAACGGGTTCGTTCATGTCATTGGCATCTGAACACCTGAAAATTGAATGGGAAAGAGAACGCTATAGAGGAACATCCAAGTTTTGGCAATAACAAACAAAACATTATGGCATAGTATGAGGTAAGTGCAAGAACAGGCCATGAAATGAAAGAATAATTATGGAGTAGATGCAAATGCAAAAGGTTATGACAAAATGCTTCTTCATTAATATTCATTTAATAGATCAAGAGCAAATGCAAGCTCTTACAAAAGAATTCTATTATATCTAAGGACACAATAGAGGGTTAACGTTGAGCATTACTCTGAAGACTTAAAAACTACAAGAAGATCTTCAGTGGTCCAATTGTTCAATTTGAAACCAGGAGGGCAAGGGCGTATTCTTGAGACGTCTTTGCCTGTAGCCATATCAACTTCTTTGTCAATAACATTTATGCTGACATTTCGAAAACCCTTTTCAATTGATAGCAGTATGTTTCGCGAGCTATTTTGTCCCGGGTATATCTTTCCCGCAGACGTAAATGTTCTTGACAAAGGAGGATACTGGATGGGCTCCCATTCTGGTTCTCGGCCCAGGGTTCTTGCGATTCTTCTTTCTTGCTCTTTCTTCCATTGTTTCTTTAAGTGACATGCCTTCGGTTGGAATCCCAGACCAAACCGAGCCTTGTGAGGGACTGGCTTCAGGGCCCTAACTATTCCTTGCTGAAATTTCCCTAGACCTTTCCTTGCTTTAGCTCCTTTTCCTACCGTCAACTTAATCCCCATCCTTGTGTTCCTTGATAACTTGGGTACGGGGATCCTATTTCCCTCCGCGACAAACGTAGCGTTGACAAACTCTAGGGATCGGAAGGAGCACTCCAATGCATCTTGGCTTACTTCGACATAAGGTGCATCGGCAGAGATGGATGCAACAATATCTTCTTCGCCTTCGACTGTAACCAGACAGCCGTCCATGATGAATTTCACTTTTTGATGAAGAGACGATGGAACTGCGCCCGCAGAATGTATCCAGGGCCTTCCCAGGAGGCAGTTGTACGATGGTGTGATATCCATGACTTGAAATTCCACCTCGTAGACGTAGGGGCCTACTTCTAAAGGGATCTCGATCTTTCCCATTACTTCACGCCTCGTCCCATCGAAGGCCCTTACCGTGGAATGACATGGCCTTAGGTAGGACAAATCTATTGGGATTCGAGATAGTGTAGCCAATGGCATGACATTGAGTGCTGATCCATTATCAATGAGCACATTAGGCACGATGTAACCCTTGCAGCGGGTTGTAATGTGCAGCGCTTTCACCAAGCCCCTACCACCGGGCGGTATTTCATCATCGCTGAAGGATATGAAATTGACCGCATTCAGATTGTTTACCCATTTGTCAAGTTTTTCCACGGATATGTTGTTTGCTACGTAAGCTTGGTTTAATACTTTCAACAATGCGTTCCGGTGTGGCTCTGAATTTAGTAGTAGGGATAGTACCGAAATTTTTGCCGGCTGCTTGCTTAGTTGTTCCACTACGTTGTACTCGCTGTGCTTAATAAACTTCAGAAATTCTTGCGCCTCCTCTTCATCCACGGCCTTCTTAATTTCTGGTTCAGGCAAAATTTCGTGTTCATCTTCAATCTCGCGCGCTGGTGCCTTCCCTTTTTGTTTCGAATCATTGATTTTCTTTATTGGCTCTACCTCCTTGGAGTAACATCTCCCGCTACGAGTAAAATGGCCCACTTCTCCAACACTCTCAGTTGTAACCTCAGACTTTTTACTTTCTGGTGTGACAATGTTGACGTCATATTTCCAGGGCACAGCTTTATCATCCTTATAGGGAAAAGGAGATGGCACTTCTATTATCATTTTTGGTTTCACGAGCTCTTTCTTGGCATCATAGTAGATTATCAATGGTCGGTTAGCGCTGTATGGGCAACCTGGTGATTGATTGTCGGAGGCACACACTTCTCCTTCATCCGACTTTTCCCCTTTTTTGAAAATCTCAATCTTTTTACTATCCATCATGTCTTGGAGTACTTCCCTAAATTCTTCGCAAGACTGGATATCGTGCTCTTTATTACCATGGAAACTGCAAAGATCATGCCCACTTTCTTCAAATACTCTGCTAGGATAACAGAGTAACCCATTTTCGGCCAATATCTCCCAGATTTTCTGCAGAGGTACTTTTATTTCAGAAACCCATTTCCTAACTTGCCGTTTGTTTTCTTCTTCAATTACACTCACATTCCCTTCAGCGTGATTTGGGAATGGGTTCCCGGTTGCACTGCCTGAACCATCAAATCTCAAAATACCCGCATCAATGAGTCCTTGAACTCTTCTTTTGAAGGCGAGGCAGTTTTCCGTAGAATGACCCTGATTCCCAGCATGATAAGCGCAGCTGGCGTTAGGATCGTACCATTTCGGGTACGGAGGCTTCAAGGGTGCCATGTAATGTGGAGATATCAACTGTTTTTCCAAGAGTTTTTGATATAGTTCTCCGTACGGCACGGGGACAGGGGTGAATTGTTGTCTTTCCGGATTAGGTCTCGCAGGCCTTGGTTCGTTTTTAGGTTGGGTTTGGACGGGCGTTGTGTTTCGTGGGAATGTGGTAGTTAGTCTTGGGCCGTTTGTGGTATACACGGGGTAGGAAGGGTATGGAGGTGGCGCTTGGTAGTAAGGAGTTTGAGGCGGATAGTAGAAATTTGGCGGTGGGTAGTTTCGTGGTCGAGGTTGGCTCGGATACGAGTTGGAGGCATAACGGCTTCCTGTTCCCACCATGTGGGTTTCTGGGTCTTTCTTCTTTATGGGCATTGCCCTCCTCGAGCTTTCTTGCCCCTCCATTCTACCGCTTTTTACAGCATTCTCAATAAGCTCGCCGGATATGACAATATCTGCAAAGTCTTTCGTAGCGCTTCCCACCAATTTGTCATAAAATGGTGCTTTCAAGGTGTTAATGAAGAGGACAGTTATCTCAGTTTTGGTCAACGGAGGTTCTACTTGGGCTGAGACATCCCTCCACCTTTGCGCATACTGTCTAAAGGTTTCTGACGGCTTCTTCTCCATCATCTGCAGCGTCATACGATCGGGCACCATGTCAGACACGTGCTTATACTGTTCGCAAAATGTCGACGCTAAGTCCTTCCATGTTCGGATCTTTTCTCTGCTTAACTGATTGTACCAGCGAAGAGCTGACCCGACAAGGCTATCTTGAAAGCAATGTATGAGTAATTTATCTTCATTTACATAGCCGGTCATTTTCCGGCAAAACATGACCAAGTGTGCCTTCGGGCACCTTGTCCCATCATACTTCTCGAAATCAGGTGCTTTAAACTTGGGCGGTAGAACTAGATCGGGCACTAAACTAAGCTCTTTGGCGCTTAGGGCGGAGAAGACCTCAGTGCCTTCTATCGCTTTCAGTCTTTCTTCTAAGCTCTTGTATTTTTCTTGAGCCTCATGATCCTCCACTCTCAACCTTGCGATTTCCATTGGATCATCTAAATCTGGGACGTGCGGGTTAGCAGGAGCTGACACAAATATCCCCTGTCCTAGGTGCGTAGCCGGCGCAGGTCGTTGTTCCAACCCAGCGGATCCCGCTTGGGTGTGCACTCTTTGCGTTATATGGGGCGGGGTGAATCCAGGTGGGTAAAGTGGATCTTGATCAAGGTTAACAACCTCTGGGTTCTGCACGGGTCCCTTTCCCTTGTCTAGTCCTTTGGCTAATAGCTGAGTTAGTTGATCCATCATGCTCTTTTGCGATTCCAGCATTCTATCCATCATGTCTTGTTGCATTTTAACCATCTGTTCTTGCATCTGGTCCTGCATCTCCTTTTGGAGCTGCTCTAATCTCTCCATTCTTTGATCCATACTTTTTGATTTAAAACGAGTGCTGTAACGGTGCTGGGTGGGTGGGTTATTGGTAGATTCCAGGTTAACCTTCTGAAATAATTTCCTTTTGTTAGAGTCTTTCTATGAAATTTAATGCATATGATGATGTGATGCAATGCAGATGCATGAATGCAAAAAGAGTATCGATTCAAGCTCAATTCCATATAGGAAATTTTATTAGAACACAAAGCTCTTTACATAAAGTAAATTACAGATACGGCTTTATCTTAACACCTAGAGCCTTAATCTTTTCCAACAAAGAAACTAACTCTTGTTCCTTAGACCCAAACTTCATGCTAAGGATGTCCGCTTGAAAAGCCAAGGATTGCAGGTGTTCAGCCGCCTCTCGTATTTGTGCTACAGCTCCTTCCATAACGTAATCTCTTCTTTGGATTTGCTCTTGAGAATAGCAACACTCCTCTTTCCATCGTTCCTCATTTTCCTCCAAAGACCTAATATAACTTTGACAGCTTTGCAAAGTTATTTCTAACTCTTCGATTTTCTTTTTCATTTCTTCAATTTTGGCTAAGCTAGCTTTTAACTCTATTACAGAGTTGCGATTCCGATGTCGTCGAAGGGATTCCTCTAGTTCCGCCACCCTAGCCGTTAACTCGTCCTTCCCCTTCTGATTTTCTATCATTCCTCTTTCTAGGGCCTCATTTCGTACTTGGGCCTCTTTATATCTTGTTTCCCACCGCGTGGCCTTTAATCTTTCTCTCTGGACTTCCTGCTGCCATTCTTCTGAGGTTTTCCCTAGACCAGCCTTCCTTAAGGATGAACACACTCTCTTATAATCGGTCTTTAGGCTATTCAAGTCTTCTTCTACTTTGTTCTTTCCCTTCTTAAGTCTCTCGGCTTCCGCTTTTTGAATATCGACGTCCATGCTCAGATACATCTTTTCTTGCTCCAACCGCTTTATCTGTTTTCCCATTTCTGAACTTTGCTTTTCAAAGTCCTGTCTGATAATTTCTAGTTCGGAGGGGACTACCTGTAGATATTCTTCTAGCGGTCTAACATCTCCTAAATTTGGTCTCGGAACATTATCATTGACTCTTCTATTAAGCCAGACCTTATACTCGGGAGTCACCGATCCTACGTTTTGATTTTTCATTCGGCGAGTTTGATTCCAGGCCATAGAAACCTCTTTGATCTTTTTCTTATAATTCTCCCCTTTGTATGGAAACTCGCATTCTGCCAACCCATGCGTCGTCGGTATAAACTGCTTTGACCAATATTGCCTTAATACCATTAAGGGAGCATAGCCAGTGGCTCCCCAAATTCCAAGCAATGGGACCCAATCGAAATCCCCACATCGGTATAGAATTTCCCCGGGTACAAACCAAGGAGCCCTCCACTCGAAGTCCCCATCTTGCAGATTTTGGAGAAGTGCGATCCAGTTTTCCTCCGACACATCATCTCTTCTTGGTGTGGCGACCATTTCTCTCAACGGGGAATAATCATTCAAGAAGACTCGATAAGACGGCTTACTCATCTTCCAAAAATGGCCATGAAACCAAACTAACAGCAATTGTGCACATCCGATGAACCTGCCCTCTCCGGCTCTTCTGCATGCGCTCAATGACCTGAAAGTTTCCGCTAAGATCGCAGGCACCGGTGTGATCCCCTTGTCAAGTCGATCGAAGAGGTCAGTGACTGCCTCGTCCACATATCCCAAGGCCTTAGGGAACAACATTAACCCATAAATGCTGAGTGCTAATACATCAACCCTTTTTGCAGTATCAGGGTGACCTAGAATTAGGTCTCTTAGGTTTTTCCATGGGATGCACTTGTATTCTCCTTTCTTCTTAATCTTAGCCGTGATCCATTGCTCGCTCATTCCCGTAATACTCATCAACTTTTTCCAGAAAGCTGGGACATAAGCAGCTCGTGAATAAATTTTATCAACCTGCGCTCTTGGACAATTCAGTAGAGCAGTATACTCTTCTATAGTAGGCACCAAATCTACTCCTCCGAAGGTGAAGCAACTATATGCTGGGTTCCAAAACTGCGCGAGGGCCCGAAATAAGTTCTCGTCCACCTTAACATCTAACAGATACGGTAAATCTCCATACTTGTTGTAGAACATCCCTTTAGTTTCATCATCCCACTGACACCAAATTCCTCTCAATTCCTGAAGACTATTTTGCGTAACAATGATGCGGGTATAGTCCCATAACTCCGATACATATCCCACAGCTAGGCTATCCCCCTTTTCCAATTGTGCGGTTTCTGACCAGTTTTGGATTGTCGCATTGCCTTTTACTTTATCAAGACGTTCGTTTTCCATGGTCGAGCTCCCTATTTTAGCAATTGAACCCAAATCGACGCCTTTTTGATGCAATATGTAGAAAGCAGAAACACAAAATGTTAATGCAATACGTGGAGAGTAAAACACAAAGTGTCAGTACAATATATTATAAAATTCAAAGCATACATAGAAGCAGAGAACAATCAAGGACCTATTAGGGTAACCACTAGGATTGAACGTAGTTCTACCTCGGGTGGGCTCCTAAGGGTCCTCTACATGCGGCTTGGATCTAGAGTAAGGGTACCTGAACCAGCGGATTCCTCGATCTTCACCCATTATAGGCTCATTTAGATCGAGTTCGGTTCAGGGGAACACATTTCCCTAAGGCTGCACGGAGATGAAAATCTCACGAAGCACATAGGTACGGATGTGTTCCGGAAGCGTTTCACTATCCTACACGGAGGTGAAAACCTCACGAAGGAGTAGCTTCTTGCTTCCACTTAATGGGCGTGACCCGGCGGTCATGCAATGCAATGCACAAGTATATAGAAAAACTTGAAACATAGAAAGGAAATAACGAAAACCGCAATTTAAAACAGATGAAATGCAAAAGAGGGATCGTAAATTAAAATTAAAATTTCAATTTCGACAAAAAGACAAAAATTAATCAACTAGTGGCCTGATTCTCTTTTTAGATCCCCAGTGGAGTCGCCAAGCTGTCGAAACCATTTTTTGAAAATAAGGGGAATCGACTTTGGATTTTAAAAATGAACAGGAGTCGCCATCGATCCCTTTTCATTGAGGTGTGATCGGATCACCTCGAAAAGTGGTTGTTTTTAATAAATATTTTGATTTATCAAAACAACGATTTTGGCCTACGAAATCAGAAAAGGGTTCGGGAGTCGGTTACGCACGAGGAAGGATTAGCACCCTCGATACGCCCAAAATTGGTACCTAGTTGATTAATTAGTTTCTTAATGTCGAAGGTTTAAAAAATTCGAAAAAATTTAAAATACGATCCCTTTTATTAAAAATGTTTGAATATGTAGAGGTAAAAAACGAGGCTCGCTTATTTCGAGGGAATGAGGATGCCGAACCCAGTAAGTTAGGATACGACACATCTATTTCTTGAAATTAAACTCGCCTTTCTCACTTAAAAGGTTTATATACTTAAATTCCAAAAGGATATTTAATTATTTTGAGTTAAATGAAAAACCAGAACCCAGTAAGTTAGGGCTCGATCTTTCAAAACCTCAAAATATAAAATATTGCCTTGATTTTGAAATTATTATTTCGAGACAATGAACGCCACGTTCAGTAAGTTAGGACGCAGCATTTCAAAGTCTCGAGAATAAAGTTTATTCAAAAGCTCACACATTTTGATTTTGAAAGCGACGCTAAATGGCTTGGGTTTAACGAGAGAAACCGGAACCTAGTAAGTTAAGGCTCGACTCCCTCGAGGAATCCAAACATGAATGATATTTTTAAAAACCTTGGGATGGGATTTTTACTAGAATAGTATCAAATCCGACTTTTATAGAAAACAAACATAGAATAGTAACATACAAAGCAAAGAAATAATTCATAATCAATACGTTTTAATAACATGTCATTATAACCAGCAAATGCCAAATAATGCACAATATTGACAATTATAGCATGGCATCGTATGCAAATAATAATATTAACATTCGAAAGAATATAAATAAAGTTAAAAGAGATGAAAGACAAATTAAAATGAATGAAATAAAAACTTTTAGCCAATAAAAATAGATAATTATGGAAAACGGTTTTGAGCTATAAGAATTTAAATAAGTAAAAATTTAAATAAACAATATATCATTTAATAAAAAATGAGATTTTTAAAGTGAAGAAAGTATATGTACATATAAATATGTATATACAAACATATAATATCTATGATATTAATATGGAAAGTAGGTGAAATAATGATAAACATATATAATACAAAAATATAATATACATAATATATAAAAATATATATGCATAAAAATATTGATACATATAATATGTAAAATGTTAAAGTGTACATTTGCAATACACTAAAATATTTACATAAATCATACTATAGTATATACATACGTGAAATAGTATAAAAATATATGTAACTATTAAAATGAAAATATATATAATATATAATAGAATATAGCATATATATATGCAAAATACAACTTTAAAATGAATGCATTATACAAAATATAATAGTATTTTAAAAGAAACGTATGTAAAATAATATTAAAACATATATACAATATTTATATATATATATATATATATATGGGCATAGTATACACAAAATACTATTTAAAATATATGAATGTAATGTATATAAAACATATATAGTAGTATTTGAAAATAATATACAAAAATAAATATATAACCATAGTATTAGAAATATATACATAGAATAATATAAGAGAATATATATATATACCTATAATATATAAAAAAAACGTATATAAATACAATACACATGCAATATATAGTAAAGTAATATATACAAGGTACATATATAATATATAGTAATAATAATAACATAATAATGAAATATTAGAGAATTAAGATGAATAAAAAGATGAAATAATGATCAAATTGAAAACGGAATAGCAATTTAGGGCCAAAATAAAAAATAAAAGCAGTCAATGGACCCAGGCGAACACGGGCTCAAAGTATAAGGACCGAAACTGAAAATAAATCAAGTCCTCTGAGCGCTGCGTTTTGGTGTGGGCCAAATTGCAACACGGCTCAAATTTTAGGGGGAAATTTGAAGAAATAATAAAGCGCATTGAAGACCCGATCAAATGACAGCAGAAACGAGAGGGACCAACCGCACAAATAACCCAAAAGGCGCAAAACGCGCGGATCCCCTCATCCGGGTCGGGTCGCGCATGGGCTAGCACCTAAACGGTGCCGTTTCGATTTTCAGAAGCCATTTCTACTCCTTCTCTTTCATTGTTTGATTTTGAACCGAAAAAAAAAAGAGAGAAATAAAGCCCCTAACCCGTTCTAAATTTGCTCTGCTAGGGTTTCAAAAGTGGAACCCATCCTTGCCGCCACCACTATGCTGCCACCATGGGTGATGGTTGGAGGTACGACGAATGGCCCTCCTCACCCCCGCCTTGAAGTGCTTTCGAAGGCCGACTCTCAAGGCCCGAAGGTGGCGAGCGCGGATGACTCTCGATCCCTTCATCGAGGCCAATTCCGATGAGGGAAGTAAGGTCTCCAACGCCGCGGCCAAGGAACCCCGGTGAGTTCCCTCCTCTTTATTCTTTGTTATTATTTTTTTCTTTTCGAAACAGATTAAGGGATATATAAAAAAACAAAATAAAAAAAACGAGATGATCCGAGAGCAGGATATAATCAACCTTCTATTCTTGTTGATTTCTGATCTTTTGAATCGGTTACAAGTCCTTGTTCTTTTTGCTTTCCTTTTTTGTGCTTACAATTGTTTTTGAGATTCAAAAAAAAAAAGGAAGGGACCGAACCCCCGTTACATTGTTTTTAGCGGCTTTATAGCCGAATTTACAAAATCTTTCTCTGGATTCTGCTATTATTGCTTGTCTTGTCTCTTTTGCAGGTGCGTTGATGGTGATGAGACTGGGTTCGGCGGGGCAGGTGAGGAGGTGACGGTGGCCAGAAACTAGGGGGCAGAGGTGCGGCGCTAGGAAGGGAATAGCTAGGGTTCAGAAAAATTTCTTAAGTCTTGGGCCGAATATTGGGTAGGGATTAGTTGGTTTTTTTTGATTTGGGCCACAGGATTTGGGCCTTGGTTGTATTTTGGACTGTTTAATTTTTGATTTATTTTTGGTTTTTGGTTTGAAATGGGCCCGGGCAAAAATGCCCTATTACAGGCTCTCGTCTAGATTATAAATTCCACCAAGATATTCATCCAAATCTTCAGGACAAAGATGATAGAAAGATAATCCATTTAATCTAGCCATCATATCTAATTAAACCCAATCATTATCTATAAATCAAAATAAATAATAAGAATAAAAATAATTACAAGTCAAAATGCTAGTCTTACCAGGATACGTATAATGTTACTCAAGGTTTGCTCAATATGTTATAATACTTGGTGCAACACTTGGTGTAACATAACAGTTCTATAACAATCTCCTCCTTTTCCATTTTTTACAAAAAAACCCTTTTAGCAAATAGTTACTTAATCCCTGCATTTAGAAAATAATTAGGGAAACTAGATGATCACATCATTTCATCAAAAGAGTACAAACAAGCAACCACAAATAAACTCCCCTTAAAGAGTATTGTATCATCAAATCACTAAGCAACAATTGAAATAACAAGTTCCAGTACAGTAAAGTATCAATATTATAGTTGCTCATTTAAATCGTCACAAAACCAAAATAAGCCAAAGAATAAAATGTCCTAAAAACATAGTAACCAGATAGGCATGAAACCATAGCGAAAAAATCATTATCTCTATCAATAAAGGTTAAGTGTAATGGTAAGACAAACTGCACCCTCAAAGATAGAATGTAGGTTCGAACCTTAACGATGACATTGTTAGAAGAGTAGTTATGACCTTCGAATATAGACCGTATAACAAACATGAATAATACCAAACAAAAATCTTTATCTCTTTCTTTTTTTATTCAAAAACAAAAAAAGACTAAAGCTCCCCCTTAGTAGGTACACCTCTTGCGATTTGCAATTAATGAAACCACATTGCATTTTGATTGAAAAAAGTTTTATTGATCCTTCAAGTCAGCCAAAATGCGAGCTTTGTGTGCTCTAGAAACTTGAACCCTAAAAATACCTTCTAATACAACTCCAGACTGAACATTAGGTATACCACCTTCAATGTCAAATTTATTAAATTCAACTCTTATAATATCATCCATGTCCTTCCCGTATTTCAATTTTTTGGAGACTCTTACTGAGGTAAAAGTGGCTCTAAGTGATAAGAATTCTTCTTGATATTGCGTTGCTCTATCAAAATCCCGTATATAAGTAAAGGGAATCGAAGAGAACCATAGGTAGTCTTATTAGCTTCCACTTGGGCATCAATTTAGTAAAAAATTAATGAACCAAGATTAAAAGAAATAATGTTACCTATCTTGCAAAGGAAATCTGCCAAGCTTTTTTTTACCTAGTGACATGAAAAGAAGTTATCTAATTTCTTATGGTCATCTTTTGCAAAGCAAAGTACTTTACACTCAATTCAAGTATAGAAAAATGATTTATCAGTTGGCCATTATGACATGATACTAGCAATGAATTCTTTAATAATTTCATTGTAATGCCTTACACTCAACCTACACGAAGATCAGATATAGGATGCCATGTTGGTTGCCAAAGCAACTCAACAAACAAAACAAACCTTCATATTAAGCATGATAAAACAATATTTGTAACACTTATAGGTATTACTAAGGTGCCACAGATGAAATCAAGCTTAAACGAAATTTGGAATGACATTTGGGGCCCAAAATACACAAACAGTGACCCAAGTACCAATACCTAAAACCAATGTACAGATACAAGTGTAAAAAATGCAAATAGTGAGCTCCAGTACTCAATGTTCCAATATAATGAAAAGCATGTTTCGATACATTAGAATGTATGTTGAAATTTTAAGGCTTGTACTAATACAAGCCTCCTCTATTTCAAATTTTTGGTTCCTCACTTCAATGCCTTGCAATATTGAGGATAAGGAATTGATACATCACATATGAGGAATTGATACTTGGGCATGAGGCTTCAACACCTCATCCTAGAAACCTAGATTTTTGGCATATTTAGTCATTCTAATATGCCTCAAACACACATTTAAGTAAGTTGAAATGCAACATAAACTTTACCAACAAAATAAACATACTAATACAAGATTAAAACATGTAATTCCATAGTAAAAAACCCAACAAACCAAAATTCAACCATCTAAATGAAATGAGAACTATAACATATAATCACATGCCATGGAATTTACCAACATAAGATCTATGTAAAGATATTTCATGTTACCAAAAGTGTCCAACCTATGCCAAAGGAACCAAATGGCTAAAAACAACATCAATCACTTAACAAAATGTCCAAAAACCAAAATCAAAGCCTAGTATATGACACACTCTACTAATTACACATAAAAGGGTTTACAAAATCTAAAGTGCAGTTGAGACCCCCTCAAAAATGTTCATTGAAGCTCTAAATACTCTTGAAAAACCCAAATACCTGCGTACAAAACCAAAGATTAGTACGCTAAGCTTTCCATTAAGTTCAATGGTGCTAACTTAAACCAATTCCATAATATATTCATTAACAAAAGAAGTATACAAGTAACAATATTTCATAATAAGAATGTAAAAAAATGAGCATACTAATAGTAACAACATTGCAAAATCTTTACATGCATAGCTCTTCGAAAATACATTTCAATAGTAAAATATATCATAAAGCACATTAAGCACTCTCGCATATATTTGAGATACTAATTTCTGAATGTCATGTTCCTCATTATTCCATTTAAACAAAACATTTTTCCTCTAAATTATGCATATTAAATTCCCCCTATTAACCAAACATGGAAATGAAGAATGGATACAAGAATAGTCCCCAGACATTCCAAATATTGCACACAACACCAAAAGTGATATCAATACTTTAATGCGTGTATAGACATGACTTCCACGGACACCCTAAATATGCACACAAATGCCAATTATAATGTATACAAGAATCAAGTAAAAACATGTCAACTCTTCCTTGGTACTATATCAACATAAGGTTTTTCTTATTTCTAATCTTATTTTACACTTTAAGATATTGACCTTTCTAATTTTACTTCTCTTACAATAAGGTCCATATCCCAAATTACAATTCCTACATGCCAACTAATTAATGAAACTTAATAACAATAACTAACTAATTAAAGAATTGTGAATATGACACTATAGTCATTCCAGAAAACCTCTCAATATAACTTCCTACAATGGCTCAGCTTCAAGAACCCAACATTTTTCGACTCCAAAGAATTTTGGGCATTACATTCATCATAAGTTTTAATAAATCTAGTCTCAACATCAAGGCACTTCACGAAAATTATTTATCATAATTAAAGAGAATAGAAAGTGTGAATTGAGGGTTGAGTTGGATAAGTAGAGAATCCAGTAAGCTGGTAAGGTTCTAAGTCCTTCAGTGCACGTAAGATTTAGAAAACAAAGTTAAGGGTTTTCAAAACCATTCTAGGGGTTCTGTATATTTCTGGAAAATTGAGTTCTAAGCTGAAAGTACTGAGTCTAATTCATGTTTTTGGTTGTTATAATTAGCTGCCAGGAGAATGGAAGCTCTGGCATTTGGAAAAACTAAGGTGATAATGCAAAAAGACATCAAGTGAATTTCTACTTACCATATCTGAAATGTTGAGTGGTTGTTATGACTCTGTGTTAAGTTCTAGAATGATGAATGATCTCTGCTGATTATGTATGTTATGCATGGGTAGGATTGTATGGTATATAGGTGTTCGCCAAAGTATGTAAATGAACATGAAATAGTTATGATTTCATGTTTTAATAGATAGTGTACTTTATGCTGGCATGTAAGTGTAATATGTGTATCATATGATTGTAACAGTGGGAAATATCAATGGGTTACATGAAGTTAGGACTAGAAAAGGGTGACTATGTTATATAGCGCCATATGATGTTGCTGTGTGCAAATAGTGATGTACGAAGCTCTGAGCTTTGCAGAGGGGACACTGCGATTTTCAAGCATCAATGTTAGGAAAGGCGTAATGGAGGAATGAGTGGAAGAAGAGGAGAAAACAAAATTCCATTAAGATTCTGCCATTCAGGATTGTTGGGAACAAACTGTGATGTGCAAAGCTCTGGGCCTTACAAATGAGACACTTTGGTGTTTTGTATCAAGGTGATATATGAAAAAGGTCATTGAGGATGACACTGTGATAATGATATTTAGGTTTAATAGAGCATCACTGTGATGATGGTCAACAAGGTCTATGGGGCGACACTACAAGGATAGTATGATCCTTTAAGAAGACACCTCCAAGAGGTTTAAAGTGTAATACTGCAGCTCGAATATGGCAACCCATGTAATCTGCTAAGACAGTAAACACGGGGTAGTCCATCGGGACAGTAAACACATGGTAGTTTATTGGGACAATAAATACGGGGTAGTCCATCAGGACAGTAAACACAGGGTAGCCTATTGGGACAATAAATATGGGGTAGTCTGCCTGGACAGCAAACATGAGAATAAAGAAACAAGTAGAATGCAAGAACAAGTAAACTAAAATACTTGAATAATATAAACAAACTCTTGGATCAAAACTGATTTCAATAGGAAAAAAAAGAGTTATCAAAAGCTAAAAGAAAAATAATCTAATCTTACTCCTAAACTATTAGGGTTTTTTAAGGCATCTAAGATGAGGTAGTCACATCAAAGCCCTAATGTCTTATTCATAAAAGTGTTGGAAGCCCAAATTAGGTCTTCGGCGCATCCAAGGTCTTCGAATAAAGTTTATTGCGTCGACGAAAATAGTATTGATATACTTGGGCAGCATGTCGACTGTTTCGTGCCACACCATGTCTATGACGCGATACGACACACAATTTCTACCTTATGTCATTTATGTTGTGCTTTGATGGCTCGGCAATCTTGTGCATCACTCGTCTCTTACTTCCACATCAATTGAGCCTTTATATCTTAATCCAACACACTCAATTGAACATATTAGTATTACCTGAGGCTTGTTTCAGCCTATTGGTTTACAACACTTATAAAATGTGTTAAAAACACTTATTTTATTAATATTTAATCCTAATGTCTTATTACTGAAAACATAATATTAAATACTAAATTGTATAGAAAACAAGCACCATAGGTGCGAAATTGACCCAAATTAACTTTTATATTTGACGGCAGGTCATCAACGTATCAGCTTTCATTACCAAGTGAATTCAGGCTATCAATACATCAAAGCTTACGAGTCATGCACACTTAGTTCATCACTTACTCAAGATTGAGGTAAACCACACTATAAATGTCACAAGTAAATAAATCCATAGATGGACCTAGTACTTATTTTACTTAGGTCCTCCATCATGTGTTGTTAAACCAGCCAATAACATCTATGTCTCTATCTTCTATGAGCCATCGACTCTAATACCCAAGATAAGTCATCCCCCCATTTGGACTTGATTTAAAACATGTTATTCTTTCAATTGAATTGCTTAATTTTGATTAGACTAAGGACTTGTTTAGATTATCTACTAATACAAGTTGTCTTTTCACATTATGATCCATCCATATAATGCAACTTAATATTAGTTAAATGTTATATTATCAATGAGTTAATACTTACTTTTATTTTACTTTGCATGGAAAAATCATTGATGCAATATAAAAAAGATATTAATGATAATGATGGAATTTTGGTAAACCATTTTGTTCAAAAAATTACAAATACATAGACGTAATCACTACATTAAGGGCACTAGATCCCAACAAACATGCATAATAGAAGTGCATAAGTTTTGAGCCTTAAACAATGTAACCAAATTCTAATCTTGGAAGTTTGTAAGATGGACTCTTCTTTTCTCAATGAACTTTCTTTAACCAACATAAGTCTAAAGATCCCTACTCTTCATAAGATGAAATCGATAAGGATTTTTTTCTTTTAAGAAGGTGAATCAACTTGATTTTGAACCTATCATGTCTTGTTTGTTTCAACTTATTAAGTAAAGCTCTGGTCACTAGCGCCTTTGCTGATCCTTTTCTCCATCTCTTTATCAACTACTTTTGTATGCTTGTCAAAGTTTAAATGTCTTCCTCATTAACTATATTAACAATAGAGGTAAGTTTCTAAACATGTAATGCATCTCATTCAGCTTCAATGGTCTCTTCGATCATAGTAGGTTGATTTTATGTTGCAAATTTAAAATCAAAATGATTAGTTTTTTTTTCTCGTTGTCTTGTTATTTTTTTTTCACAATTAGGCTCAACTAATTCAATAATAATCTCATTGAAGGTAGCAAATTTTGGACCATTAATAAGATATCCTAACACATCAAAAGTAGTTTCCTTAGGGTTTATTTTCCCTTATTTTCTCAACTTCTTTAGACAATTTTCTCATATGAAATAGATTTTTCTTTAGGAGTGTTAATAAATTTAACAATATCTTTGTTAGGTTTAAAACTTGAATCAATTTTCACTAAGGAAAGCCTTGTCATTTAAGGGAAAGTAGCAACCCGACACATTAGGGTTTCCTTTTGTAGGTTCAATAGAAGGTGCTTCATTGATATAATTACTAACCAAGTCATTATCAACCTTAGGTTCATTAATAGAGAAGGAGATACTGACCTATTTTTATCATCAAAACAATCCATGTTCATTAGTTTATTTCCTCAAGCCTTGAATTTTTTCATGAAAATGATTGAGTAATCTTCGAAGTTCTTTCTGCTCTAAGTGTTATAGATGTTCCTAAAACATCAATTCTACCTTTTCTAGTGTAAGCCATTGTAAAGATCCAAAAGGAGTAAGTAAAACAATAATAACAAGGACAAGAAATTGGAAAAAATTAACAATTATAAATTAAGTAACTGTAGTGAAGAGAGAATAGGAGTCTATAATACTTAATAAAACAAAAATTCTTAGGATTGAAATAAGCAATAAATCAAAGCTCAAGCATAGAGAAAAATAGATAAAATTTACCTTAATCATAACTTGTTCAAGTTTTTCTTCCCAAATCCAAAAGCCTTTCAGAATAGCTTTTTCATCACATAAGGTAAAAATTCTCACACATTTCCCCATTTTCCACGTCTCTATTGCTTCTATAACCAAAATACTTTTCCTATTTTGAAAGTCTTCATCAAAAAGTGACTTATTGGCCACCATTTTTTTATCCTTTCCTTTCACTTGCATTAGTATAACACTCTTGGTCCTTTTACCTCTCTTTGATTACTGTTCACTTTTTTGTTGTACTTTAACTCCTTTCAGCATTCTATTTCAATGTCAAAGATAAATCTAAAATACTTTTTTTTTTTACTTTTTTAAAGATGCACCATTTCATTAGGTTCCTCTGATGTCTTCTTAGTACCCAATCCATTTGAATCAACTGGCACATCAACCATACGACTACCAACCTTTATTCTATACATATTTACTTCTATTTGTACATTATATTTAATTCCAATGGCCTGTTTCAGCTACAAAGTCTAATTCTTCATTAGGACTCAACATATCAATCCTCGTAGGCCCAAGCTATTTGAATCTAGTAATAAGTATTTCAGTAATAAGGTCAATCTCTTCACATGTTCAAAATTAGATCCATGAACCAACCCATCCAACTCATGTGATAATTATTAACCCAATGGGTGACTCTCTATTTTAGTTAATTTTTCTCTAGCATGAATACCTTGTGGGTCCTCATAAAGAATCTCATCTCCCAATGCACCCATACACACTCATCAAAAAATTCATTCGATAAACCATATTTGAAGCATCAAAAAATGCAGTATCAAAGTCATTATTTTCCTTCCATTTGTAAATCCATCATTCTACCTTTATCTTATTCTATAGGCTTCATCCTAATTAAACCTTTTGTCTTCTTCAACTAAATCAGTCAACAATAATGTCCTTATTTGATCATCATTGTCAAAAATTGTATATTCTAGAAACCATCCCTCTTTTTTGATCACACAAATCTATTTAAACCCTTTAAACACCTATATTGACACTTTGAGATTCTCACATCTTTACTCTATTTTCTCATCAATGGTGTCCAACTATGTGTTGTAGTGAAAAAGAAACCATTATCTACATCATAAGGAGAATCAACATTGTACTCAAACAGACACCACAATACCCCATGGCGGTGGTATCCTCTCAAAGATGTTATTGTTTCACAAGAGAAATGATACTCCTATACATTGTATGATAACTGTCTTCTCCTTTACTTGAAACTCGAACGAACATGGTTTAATGTTCGTGAGCCACTAGTTGAGCCATCACTAGCTTTCCCCCTCCATCAACTTCCTAGTCTCATTATAACCAAATTTAATCAAACACATTGAAGATAAAAATACCCTGAGATTTGAAATTTGCTATAAGCCAATTGACGTAAAAAAAAAAACTCTAGCTTTTCTGACCACACAATTCCTTAAGAAAAATAGTCTCTTTTCATCAACATCTACTTCATAGCATATTAACTTTTAATTCTCTAAATCTTTTAGGCATAATGATTCCTCAAAAAAAAAAAAAAAAGACTTTTAGCTTTTACAATTAGTTTTATTCTCCATTTAACTACTTAACTTCCTTCTTAAAAGCCTAACTTTACTACCATGTCTCACAACATTGACACCAAACCTATGTGTTGAAATATTTGAAGTTGTTGTATGTTCTTGAGGAAGTGTGCACTCCCTTTATCACTGCTACGAACAATAACTTGTCATATTTAGAAGATTGGCAATTTATTAAACCATATCTTTGGGTTGAGCTGAGATCATAGAATGAATCAAGCTCATAAATGAAGATCATATTACTTGGAGAAACTTATTTAGTATATTGGATCAGATCAGATCACTTATATTGAGTCCCTTGGATAAAGGAAGTTGGATTAGATTAAAATGTTGAAGTATTATCTGCAAAATAGTCCATTTTACCTTGGTTGTTAGTATTATATTACTTTTAGTTATTTTGTTTATTGTTTAGAAGGGATCATGATCGATATTCATTATGTTAACAAGTCTCAAAAACTCTATATAATTGAGATACTTGTATAGGTTAATATACTAACTATTGAAAGTACCTTTTTTTTTCTAAATAACTATTGAGAGCAGCTATATGTTTGAGTGAGGAATATTATTTGTAAAAGGTGCATTTATGATTGTAAAATCTTTGTGTTGTGATTTTATAGATTGAGTTCTTAGATGAAGAATTTAGTAGTAAGAGATCTAATCTTCAAAGGTTCAAGAGCGAGGAATTGTCACTAGGGTGTGATAGATTTAGGTTTACTTGTTTTATTTGTTTGAAAATAATAGATTTTTCTCGCTAAGCTAGGCTCCGTAGATATAGGAAAACTAAACTACCTAAACAAACTTTATTGTTCCCTATTTTCTTATGTGCTATTGCAATGCCTGTAGAAATGCCCACTTCCAAAATCATTTCTACTCATACTTTGCTTACTAACAACTGTTTCTGGTCAACACCATGTCTTCAGATCATCAATCGGTTCAGAACCTTAACTGCACTCCATGTAACACCACGATTTTGGGGTTAAAAGTTTTGAGATATTTGTGGTTAGGGTCAGTGAAGAGGATACGCTATTGTGTTTAGTGGTGTATTTTAGTGGCAGAATAGGCCTGCTAGTCTGGTGGTTGAGTGAGTGCTAGTCTGTCCCTAGGATTTGGGTTCTAGTATTTGTGTACACTTTCTTAGTGAATTTTCTCTTTGGTTTTATTTTGCTACTTATTTTATTTTATTTAGTTTAAATTTTTTATTTTATTGCTTTATTTTTATTTTGTTATGGGTTACACATTTTTTCTCCCCTCTTTGTAACACCCTAAATTTGGGCCTAGAAGTGTTGGGCTTGTGTAACGTCCTGATTTTCGGGATTTTTCGCTATTTATGAGATTTTGGTAAAATTTAGAAATTTTGGTGTTCTGAATATTGGAATTGTGCTTAAGTGTGTTAGTGGGCCTTTAGAAGGCCCAAGCCTAAGTTAAAACCCGGTAAAATATCAAGTTTGGATTTTAAGTGAATAGGAGACTTGGTTAAGTGGGCTTTTAAGAAAAACTTTGTAAATTATGATACAAGACGAGCTTTGGAAAAGTGGCAAGGTGGCGCCACTAAGTTCCTAAAAAAGTGGCGCCTGTGAAGGAATTAAAGGTCCAGGGTTCAAGTTGCAAGGTAAGCGTATTGCTACTTTTTAGTTTTTAGGCATGTGCCGGGCATATGATCACTTAAATGAATTTCGGCAAAGTCCTTAGGGAGGTTGGGCCGAATGTTTTAGTTGATATTAGGGTTAGGTTCTTTTCTTTTTCTGTCATGACAAATTAGGGTTAGCCACCTAAAAGCTTTCACTTTCATTTATCATTCTCTAAGTTTTCACAAAAGCCGAAAACGTAAATTCCTTCTCTTTTGTGCCGATTTCTTCTTCCTCTTCTTCTCCTTCATTGTTTTCTTTTCCTTTTTGCTTTCTGCCTCAGTCGAACATCCCTGTTACTCAAATCTATCTTTTCTTTCAATTCCATCCTCCCTAAAACCACCATAGCTGATTGCCATAAAAGCTGAAATCCCGAAAACTTACTTCTTGTGCCGATTACCCCAAGTCAATTCCTTCTATTCTTTTCATTCCTTTTGATTGAATTTCATCTTCTCTAAACCCTTAGTATCTGTCGGTAACACTACTCCAAAGTTATAGCCTCAAATCATCATCTTCTTCATCACTCAAAAGCCGAAACCACCATAGATTTAGGAGCTTGTAGCCGAAACTTCAGATCTCCTGGATTCGAGTTCTACTATTGTTTAGGGGCTAGATTTACATCAGATCTGAGTAGAAACAGAAGGGAAATCAGTGGTAAGTTCTCATTAACCCAGATCTATAAGTTATTTTACAATTTAGAAAAAGTCGAAGTCCCTAAAATCTAGGGAGGCTGTAGATTGGGGCTTAGGGCTTTAAGGTCATTAACCAATGATTTCTTTTGGTGATTAGTATGTTCTAGAGGTGATTGATCGAAAGCTTGGATCTTTGGAACGACTAGATCTAGATCTAGTCATCAATTTCGGCAAAGGTAAGATTTTGAGGGCCTTGAAGGCATTGGCCGAATATGGGTAAGTGAATATTGGGATTGTTTGTTGTAGTTTTGCAATATAAGAATTGTGGTAATCGATTGTAGGACATCGTGGGGGATCTTTCTAGCAGTCGTCGCGAAACAGGTGTGTATCGAACCCCTTCTTTAGTCTAATTTGGCAAAAGCCGAAATGTCGAAATTCCAGCATTTTATGGGCTTGTGAGTGTGCGAATGCTCACAAGACGTTAGAAATTGTTAGGTCTAAAATCGCAAGGTGGTAAGTTAGTCGTGTGTGGAATTTCGTATACTTCGATAGTTGGGCCTCGATGGGCTGCAAATGGGCCCAATGGGCTTATGGGCCCATATGGGTAAAAATAGGCAATAAGTATGTTCTGTTAGATTGAAGGATCGAAATTGCTAAAACTGGAAAGTTGGTTATGAAACTTGGAATAAATGGGCTTAATTTGCTAATAGACACCGTAGGGCCCATTAGGGGTTTTAGGGCCCAATAGCTAAAATTGTTAAACTAAGCTAAATAGACTATCGTGAAGACAAATGGATTAGTAGTGACTGTATTATGCATGAAAATCCTAAAAACTGATAAAATTACTGAAATACCCTTATAGGTGGAAAATTACAATTTTACCCCTAGGTATAAAATGACTGTTATACCCCTAGGGCTAAGTTTGACCCAAAGTGCATGTTTTACTGTTATTGTTTACTGCATGCCATTATCATCTATTGCATGGGACTGGGATATTGATGGAGGAAGTACTGAAAGTGGCTTGACCACGTACTGGAAGCCTTGCCTCAATTTACTATTATCTGAGCAACCATGCTGCAACTGTTGAGTGTAGGGCTGGGTGGGTTGAGTTATTGCCCACATGGTGTGTAGGGCGGGTACGGGTGGAGTGTAGTGGATGGATTTAGGCTGGGTCGGGCTTGCATACATGATATTATCTGTTCTGTTCTGAAATGGGCCTATGGGCCATACTGTTAACTAAAAGGGCTAAGGCCCAGTTTACTGTATCTGGATAGGGCTTCAGCCCAGCGGGCTTGAGCTGACTTGGGCTCTGGATGGGCATTCTTTACACACTGAGTTTTCCAAACTCACCCCCTTTCTTTCCATCCATGCAGGTGAGCCTTAGTTGGTGGACTTGGAGCGGGAGGGATTTAGAGTGGCCACGAAGATTTAAATTTCTGGTTTTCAATTATTTCATTTTATTATTTATTTAGATTACTTAATTTTGGTTTCTGGGTTATAATAAGGCCGCTCTATTTATTTTATTTTGGGTTTTTAATTCTTTAATTCTTTAATTGTTTTTAGCTTAAGTAGGACATCGTTTAAATTGTTTTGAAATCGGTTAGCTCTACGGCGCGTTTTTATAAAAGTTACTTGTTTTCAAAATATTTTGAAAACAGAGCAAAGCTTCCGCAACATAAATGTTTTCATAAATAAATATCTTAAATACGTTTAAACTTAATTTGTTGTTCGTGGACAAGTCATAAGGGTAAAGTGTGGCAATGGATGTGTGCATGTCTAGGGTTGGATCTAGGAAGAGCTTGGTACTTAAGCAGTCTAAATGACTCACCTCCTCTTCTCTTGAATCCTACCTGGTACGTAGTATCCATTCACTTTAAGCCATAACAAAGAAAGTCTGATTTTCCGATGCTTAAATTGTTTTTATAATAACATGTTTCCGCAACTACAAAGGTTTACAAGCTTTCGCAATTTTTCCATAAGATTTTACAAAGTTG
This sequence comes from Gossypium stocksii, assembly GCA_020496765.1. Lineage (NCBI taxonomy): Eukaryota > Viridiplantae > Streptophyta > Magnoliopsida > Malvales > Malvaceae > Gossypium > Gossypium stocksii. Next base: position 98,044,987 of record CM035628.1, on the reverse strand, counting down.
TTTCGATTATTACAATGAATCACGTTTTGGAAAAGAAATAAAGGTTTTATACAAGTTTACCGGTAAAAGTTCCTAAACGTTATGAAGGGTTTTCAATGAAAACATGGGTTTCGAAAAACACTTCAATGTGACACACTAGACTTGGCCGTAACGTCTAGGCCAGATTTAGGGTGTTACATTTAGTGGTATCAGAGCCCGGTTGCAACAACTCGGCTGTGGATCGGGTCCAAAATGATTTTCGTAAAATTTTAAAAATTTAGGCCCAAGAAGGGTATTTTTGGAAATCAATTTTTCAAAAATTTAGAAAAACTCTTTCAAACTAGTTTTCTTCAAAATATACATGTTTTGAAGTCTGATTTTGAAAAGTTTTAAGTTTTCTGAAATCTGACAACTGAAGAAGCGGCATACTGAATACTCGGCACCAAGTCTGTAAGTATTTTCGCTTTATATTTTGTACTATACTGAGATGATACTGTAGATAGAACTGAGCCTTTGATATGATACTGTAGATAGGGTAGTACTGAAGACTATAGAGACTGAGACTGTAGGGGAACAAAAAACCCTAAAAAAATTGAGACCGCAGCTAGGCTATGATTCTGTAAAAACAAAAACTTTAAAATACTATCTCTACATAAGGCATATGAATTAATAATAAAATTTTCGATATCTTTGTAGTTATTTGATATGTGTACTGGTAATGTAGAATATTGATATGGGTTCTGAGGGTACGCAAAGTTTGCCAAGCTTATTCTAGTTAGGTGTGTGATGGTTGGAAACAAATTGTATGTGCAAGTGATAATGTTTATTTACTTCGGTAATTAGATGTTCTGGGTCGTACTAAAATTATTTAGAACATAGTGCAAAGTGGTAGCGTAGTAGAGTAGTTGATACACGACTATCTTATTATTTAGAAATTTTGAGGATGAAATTTTTTTAAGGGGGCAAATTGTAACACCCTAAATTTGGGCCTAGAAGTGTTGGGCTTGTATAACGTCCTGATTTTTGAGATTTTTCTGGATTTATGAGATTTTGGTGAAATTTTGAAATTTTGGTGTTCGGAATATTAGAATTGTGTTTAAGTGTGTTAGTGGGCCTTTAGAAGGCCCAGGCCTAAGTTAAAACCTGGTAAAATATCAAGTTTGGATTTTAAGTGAATAGGAGACTTGGTTAAGTGGGCTTTTAAGAAAAACTTCGTAAATTATGATACAAGAAGAGCTTTGGCAAAGTGGCAAGGTAGCGCCACTAAGTTCCTAAAAAAGTGGCGCCTGGAAAGGAATTAAAGGTCCAGGGTTCAAGTTGCAAGGTAAGCGTATTGTTACTTTTTAGTTTTTAGGCATGTGCCGGGCATGTGATCACTTAAATGAATTCTGGCAAGGGCCTTAGGGAGGTTGGGCCGAATGTTTTAGTTGATATTAGGGTTAGGTTCTTTTCTTTTTCTGTCATGACAAATTAGGGTTAGCCACCTAAAAGCTTTCACTTTCATTTATCCTTCTCTAAGTTTTCACAAAAGCTGAAAATGCAAATTCCTTCTCTTTTGTGCCGATATCTTCTTCCTCTTCTTCTCCTCCATAGTCTTCTTTTCCTTTTTGCTTTCTACCTCAACCGAACATCTCTGTTACTTAAATCCGTCTTTTCTTTCAATTCTATCCTCCCTAAAACTACCATAGCCGACTGCCATAAAAGCTGAAATCCCGAAAACTTACTTCTTGTGCCGATTTCTCCAAGTCAATTCCTTCTATTCTTTTCATTCCTTTTGACTGAACTTCATCTTCTCTAAACCCTTAGTATCTATTAGCAAAACTACTCCAAAGTTATAGCCTCAAATCATCATCTTCTTCATCACTCAAAAGCCGAAACCACCATAGATTTAGGAGCTTGTAGCCGAAACTTCAGATCTCCTGGATTCGAGTTCTACTATTGTTTAGGGGCTAGATCTACATCAGATCTGAGTAGAAATAAAAGGGAAATCAGTGGTAAGTACTCATTAACCCAGATCTATAAGTTATTTTACAATTTAGAAAAAGTCAAAGTCCCTAAAATCTAGGGAGGCTGTCAATTAGGGCTTAGGGCTTTAAGGGTCATTAACCAATGATTTCTTTTGGTGATTAGTGTGTTCTAGAGGTGATTGATTGAAAGCTTGGATCTTTGGAACTACTAGACCTAGATCTAGTCATCAATTTCGGCAAAGGTAAGATTTTGAGGGCCTTAAGGGCATTGGCCGAATATGGGTAAGTGAATATTGGGATTGTTTGTTGTAGTTTTGCAATATAAGAATTGTGGTAATCAATTGTAGGACATCGTGGGGGATCTCTCTAGCAGTCATCGCGAAACAGGTGTGTATCGAACCCCTTCTTTAGTCTAATTCGGTAAAAGCTGAAATGTCAAAATTCCGGCATTTTATGGGCTTGTGAGTGTGCGAATGCCCACAAGACGTTAGAAATCGTTAGATCTGAAATCACAAGGTGGTAAGCTAGTCGCCTGTGGAATTTCGTATACTTCGGTAGTTGGGCCTCGATGGGTGCAAATGGGCCCAATGGGCTTACGGGCCCACATGGGTAAAAATAGGCAATAAGTATGTTCTGTTAGACTGAAGGATCGAAACTGCTAAAACTGGAAAGTTGGTTATGAAACTTGGACTAAATGGGCTTAATTTGCTAATAGACACCGTATGGCCCATTAGGGGTTTTAGGGCCCAATAGCTAAAATTGTTAAACTAGGCTAAATAGACTACTGTGAAGACAAATGGATTAGTAGTGACTGTATTATGCATAAAAACCCTAAAAACTGATAAAATTACTAAAATACTCTTATAGGTGGAAAATTACGATTTTACCCTTAGGAGTAAAATGACTATTATACCCCTGGGTTAAGTTTGACCCAAAATGCATGTTTTACTGTTACTATTTACTGCATGCCATTATTATCTATTGCATGGGACTGGGATATTGATGGAGGAAGTACTAAAAGTGGCTTGACCACGTACTGGAGGCCTTGTCTCAATATTGTTATCTGAGCAGCCATGCTGCAACTGTGGAGTGTAGGGCTGGGTGGGTTGAGTTATTGCCCACATGGTGTGTAGGGCTGGTACGGGTGGAGTGTAGCGGATGGATTTAGGCTGGGTCGGGCTTGCATACATGATATTATCTGTTCTGTTCTAAAATGGGCCTATGAGCCATATTGTTAACTGAAAGGGCTAAGGCCCAGTTTACTGTATCTGGATAAGGCTTCGCCCAGTGGGCTTGAGCTGACTTGGGCTCTAGATGGGCATTCTTTACACACTGAGTTTTCCAAACTCACACCCTTTCTTTCCATCCATGCAGGTGAGCCCTAGTTGGTGGACTTGGAGCTGGGAGGGATTCAGAGTGGCCACGAAGATTTAAATTTCTGGTTTTCAATTATTTCATTTTATTATTTATTTAGATTACTTAATTTTAGTTTTTGGGTTGTAATAAGACCGCTCTATTTATTTTATTTTGGGTTTTTAATTCTTTAATTCTTTAATTGTTTTTAGCTTAAGTAGGACATCGTTTAAATCGTTTTGAAATTGGTTAGCTCTACGGCGCGTTTTTATAAAAGTTACTTGTTTTCAAAATATTTTGAAAACAGAGCAAAGCTTCCGCAACATAAATGTTTTCATAAATAAATATCTTAAATACGTTTAAACTTAATTTGTTGTTCGTGGACAAGTCATAAGGGTAAAGTGTGGCAATGGATGTGTGCATGTCTAGGGTTGGATCTAGGAAGAGCTTGGTACTTAAGCAGTCTAAATGACTCACCTCCTCTTCTCTTGAATCCTACCTTGTGCGTAGTATCCATTCACTTTAAGCCATAACAAAGAAAGTCTGATTTTCCGATGCTTAAACTGTTTTTATAATAACATGTTTCCGCGACTACAAAGGTTTACAAGCTTTCGCAATTTTTCCATAAGATTTCACAAAGTTGTTTCGATTATTACAATGAATCATATTTTGGAAAAGAAATAAAGGTTTTATACAAGTTTACCAGTAAAAGTTCCTAAACATTATGAAGGGTTTTCGATGAAAACATGGTTTTCGAAAAACAATTCAATGTGACACACCAAACTTGGTCGTAACATCTAGGCCGGGTTTGGGGTGTTACACACACTCTCTCATTATTTTTCTTTTTGGGTTGTCTTGAAAACTTTTTGTCTGCGGTTTCATGGATTTTGCTCCTCCGTCGTTGGCTCCGATCGCAAAACAAGTATGTGATTCGAACATTAACTATGCTATTTTGTTTGTTTATTTTGTTTTAGCTTTTCGTGACTGTGCGCTAACCCATTGGTTTTGGGTTTTAGTCATTGGAGGTAAGGGGAAAATGCCTTTTTCTGATATACTCTTGTAGTGGCCAAGGTTGTGAACTGTTTGGGTGGCCAAAACGGTAATTTCGAGGCTATTTTAGGGTGGTTTCATGACCACAGAGCGTCCACACGGGCATGTGATGATTCACACGGTTGTATGCTTTTGGGAATTAGGGTTTCGAGTGAAATTTGGGTACCATACGGCCATGTGGTTGATTTGGGGATTTTGTCAATTTTCACATAACCGTGCCCCTAGGTACATGGGCGTATGTGATTTAGAATTAGGGATTTAGAGTTTTAGTGTCACACGTCCTGGTGACACGACCGTGTGGCTGATTTGAGGGATTTAGGGATCCCAAACGGGCATGTATTCTGGACATACGATTGTGTCTGGTAGGGCACACGGACGTGTGAGACCCTCACACGGCCGTGTCTACCCTGCACTCCATTTTAGCTAATTTGGATAGTGAGTTACATAGCCTGTTCACACAGTCGTGTCCCTGCATCACACGGGCGTGTACCTTTGCCACATAGGGTTTAATTGTGCCTTTGTGTGTCGGTAGATTAGTGAGGCCATAGCAATGGGTGATCGAGACGTTGGTTCAGCCTAGACTAGTGTATTGAATTGATATACCCCTATTTAGGCAAAAAGTACGATTGAAGCTTGTGTTTACTTCTTATTGATACTGATTTTGGATAATTGTTCTGTAAGTGCTTGTGTGTTATGTGCATTCTATGGCTACATGAGAATTCTGTAACTGATTGACTGGATGTGAGTGTCTGTCTCTAAGTGACTGTCTGAAACCTTGTATTCTGATTTTGTTCATCTGTCTGTACACATACATATGTGTAAAATATTTTTGGGTGGGATTTTGAAGAGAACTGAGACTGTATCTGAATTGATTTAGCAGTTTTACTGTAACTGGTCTGTGCATTGGATTACCGCACTGTACCGTACATCATATATGTCAGCTTCGCTGCGTATTACTATCTGATCTAGCAGTTTAACTGTAACATGACTATACAGCAGATTACTGCACTGCACCTTATAGCACATACGTTAGCTTCGCTACGTATTACTATCTGATCTATCGACTTAGCTAGAACTTACTAGTATAGTGGTTAACTGCATCGCATTGTATCACATGTATATTAGCTATGCTACGTACCATTATCTGATCTGACAGTTCAAACTGTATGTTTGTACCACGGTTTACTGCATTGCACATTAAAGTTTATATGGCAACTTTGCTGCGTAATATATCTGAGTGGCTCAGTCCATGTATATAGTGTGTAGGGTTGGATGAGCCTTCGAGGTCCTATGTAGTGTGTTTCGTTGGATGAGCTAACAGCTCTTATGTGGTGTGATCAGGGGACGGAGAGTTGTGTTGGGTAGATGGGTGCTTTATTTTAATACCATACTGCATACATATGTATCTGCTTGGGCGTTTTGCATGTGAGGTTATCTGACTGTTTCTGTTTGATTGAATGATAACTATGTATCTGATTGCTTCTGTTTGACTGAATGACAACTGTATATTTGACTGTTTCCATTTGACTGATTGGCACATGTGACAGTTGCCTGTGTGTGACTTAGTATGCTTGTATTGTTGTCTTTCTGTGGGGATGTCAATTTCAAGGTTACCTTCAGTTTCTGTTTATCCCTGTAAGGATGTATCGTTATTGATCTGCTATCTGACATCCTGTTCTATGATTCTATAGTTAGACTGGTTTTGAACTCACACTGAGCTTATGTAGCTCACCCCCCTCTGTTTTCCTTTTAGGTACACTTCCATTTTCTGCAGCTGGACTAGGCAAGTCGGAGGTCTCATACAGTCTTGGAGATTAATGCAGTATAAGTTTTTCTTTCATTTTCTGTTTTGTTTTCCAGCTTTTGAACTATAAGGTTTAAAAAAAAATTGTGGTACAAGTTCTGTTTTAACTTTTAATCATTAATTTAATTCTAGTTTTATAATAAACTTACATGTAGCTTTTACTGAATGATATTTAAGCGATTAAATATTTCAGTTTGACGTGATAACTTGTTGTCAAGCTTTATCTACAATCACTTCAGTGATCAATGTAACGCCCGAGATTCGGTCTAAACTTCTAAACTAGTTTAGTGTGTTACATTCCACCTCATTCCTAAAATCTTATCTCACAGAAAATTTTTTAACCCTTACTACATGTATTTGGTATGCAACCACCTCCAATTCATTCTCTCTAAGATATTCACAAAATTAGAGATAAGATGCTCATTTCTTCCTTTTGGTGTCTACTATCCATTGTTTATTCAATTGTTAACGAAAATTAAAGTTAAAGAATTTATCTTCATTTTGATTTTTCTCCTTTATCATATCTTTTGTATGTTAGTTGAAAAAATTCTTAATGAAGGGAAAGAAAGGATTTAATTTAATTTCATTATAGTCTTTTTGAGAAAGGTAAAGATGGATTAGTATGAGTTTAAATTGTTTAAATTAAGCAAATGGAAAATATATAGCCATGTCCTTATATTATTTGAAACAACTTGGATTTGAAACAATATAACATTTAGAATTACAAATGCAAATTGAAGTGAAAATAGGGTATTATCCTACCTCCTTGGATAATGGATTGCAAATGATTTCATATTCAAAACGGACCTTTCCTCTCAATACAACTTTAAATAAGTGCATGTAAGGAGATAATCTTGTAATAAAACATTCAATAGTTGAGAGTTTGTCAAGATTTTATCTCTAGACACTAGAGTAAAAATCTAGTATTAATTATACCAACGGACCACATGGTTGTTGTCATGATTTTTTTTTTGGAACATGAGTGGTCAATATTTTGCTATATTTCCCATGTAAGTTGCATAAACCTTAAGTTAATGGCCATAGATGATATGTTACCAAATTATGTTAGCAGTCATCTTCTTTCTCTCTCAAATGGTAAACCTAACATCTCCTTTATTTGTTCTACGTGAAAAAAGGAGTGAGCCTTGATGTGTTTATATATGTAAATTTTTTATCAAAGAAGGTGGCACATGTCTCAAGTTTTAAATTTGTTGGATGTTAGTTTTATTGAGTCAAGTGTGTACACAATTTTATTTTTAAATTAAATTCGATTTTAATCCACTTTTTATTAGATCATCTTAACAAGCCATGTTTTCTTTTTTAGTTTTTTGTTTTTCCCAACATTTTTGCACCTTATTGAGTCAAAGTGATTAAGCAAGAAAGCATGATATATAGCACAAACTCGTACGTCTTAAACTCAATTCCTTATCCCAAAACAAACATTCAAATTGTATTGGATGCATGAATATGCTTTAATGAAGTTCTAAAGATTTCTTGTAATTGAGGCGAAAAAGAAAGAAAAGGGTCCTTTTTTAACTAAAGAAGTAATTAATTTACTTGTACATCTATCCAAGGCTTAGGCTAGAGGAGAAGTTAAAGAAATTTTTTTGAAGGGACCAAATTAAACTTTTTTATGAGAAATAAAATACAGTTTTTATCATTATAAACATATAACTTTATAATTTTTAGGATTTAATCACAAAATTATTATTTAAGAGGACCAAAATATAATTTTATTATATATTAATTTATAATTTCTCAAATTTTAAAGTAGTTAAAATACAAAATTTCCATTTTAAATGGCTAGTGCCCTCATTGCGCCTTTAACTTCGCCCATGGCTTAGGCTATCGTTTAAACCCGAAAATCATCTAATGTTTGAGACAATTGGATAAAAAAATTGGATGAAAAAAAATTACAGTGAGACTCATTAGACATGTCAACTTTTTGTCTCTGCCTAACAATTATTGGGTTCGATTGTTTTATAGAAAATGACTTATAGAAAATATTTTATGCATTTTTTAATGTTTTTTTCATAAAAAAATTAGTCAACGAAAAATGAATTATAAGTTAACGAAAAATAAACTTTTTTTCTTGTAAATTGACTTACTTTTTTAAAAAACGTAAATTATTTTTCAGAAAAAACTCATTTATGAATACTTTTATTTTTATATAAAAATTAACCATAAAAAGTTTCATTTTAATTTTTAAGTATATTTAAAATATTAATATCAAATATTATAGAGTTGAATATTACTCAACATACAAATTTAATTATTTATATTTAATAGTATAATAAGTTGTTAATATAATTAATACAATTTACTATTACAATTTTATTTTAGTAATAAATTTTAACAATAATAATTTTAAATTTTAAATAATATTCTTAATATATTATTGAAAAATATTTATATTAATAATAAATATATTAAAATTTATAAATATTTACTAATAAATGTTTTATTGTATAAAATATAAGTATTTGAATTGTATAAATATAAGCATTTGTTTAAATCATGATTAACTTTATTTATCCCTTTCAACTCTAACGTGTTACTATTTACTCTCATACACGTAATTTAAATTGAGCTTTAATTAAGCATTGTTTATGATAAAGTTTATATATTATACTGATTATTATAAAATACTATCTTATTGTAAAATAATTTTCAGTTGTCAAAAAGAAATGTTACTATAATATTTTGTAACATATATTTTTTATGTGCTGTTTTGTTTCACTCTGAAATTTTCTTTTGAAAATGTTTTACACAATAGAAAGTATTTTACGTAAAATTATTAAACCACCAAAAAATATCAATTCTTCCAAAAAAAAAAAAGTGAATCCATTTTTTAAAAATAATTTTCCATGAGTTATTTCAATGAAATAAACACAGCCTTTTTACAATCGTTTTAAAAAAGAATCAATTCATCTTTGTATAAATTTGAACATATTTTTCCAATTTTGTTACATCATCAAATCAAAACCTAGGTAGACAAAATGTTTACAAATACTAGTCTAATTAAGGGATAAAGATTGTTTAAATATTAACTTCGAGTCTGATGTCAACTGAATATTTGATATTCACTTTTCACTTTTAGTTTAACTGATCTTGATTCAAAATTTTTGTAAGTAGAATTAAACTTTATCACCATCTAAGAAAACTAAGCACAAAGAGGATAACCTAAGATAACGTTTTAATATTATTCAGTAATGAAAAAAAAAAAGATAAGGTTTTATTAAGGTTGTATTATTTGGATTTTTTTTTTTTAATTCTCTATATTCTTAGATGTAGCTATCACTTCCTTGCTTTTCATAATAGCCTCCCTTTGCCTTAGAACAGAATGATATCTTTGTCAAAAGTCGTCCCTTACTTGTTAGGTACTTGAGCACATTATCTTTCTCAATTTGGATAAATATTTTCGTCCAACGATTTTGGCATATCTTTATTTATTTCTTTATTTTTCCCTTATATCATCCTTTCCCATGGGGGGATTTGGTGCCAACAGATTAAGTTCATATCGACACCATCACCGAGCATTACGCCTCAAGGAAGGCCTAATTTCTTCTATTCCTTACAACAGATTTCGGCAATGTCACTATTGCATGACCCTATCACATGTGATAGATTCGACAATCGGTTACTTGGCAGCTTATATAACCCATAAAGCTACCCAAACATAAATCTAAAAACATATTCAAATTATTGTCTTAGATTTTCAATTAATCACTAAAATTAATCACTAAACTTTGAAACGCTTTAATTTAATACTCAAAGTAATAATATTTTATCAATACGATTATTTCATTAATCTAGCAGTCAAATTTAAAATACATAATTTAAATTGTAAATATGTGTATCTATTAAATGGACAACTTAGATCTAATATTTAATAAAGAACATATAGTGTTAATAAAATATGGGAGGGTTATTTCTTATTTTTAACATATCATATCTAAGTTGCCCATTTAGTAAGTCCACATGTATTTACAATTTGATCCACAAGTTTTTAAATATGCTTCATGTCATATTTGAGTCGCCATTTAACTCCCAGACTAATGGCTAAGTCAACAAAAAAATTTAATTGATACGATGCTAGTCAGAACATTGTAAAATTTGAGGAATAATTTAAAATTTGGGTTATAGTTTGAGTCTCTAATGTAATTAACACTTAATTTTATATATGTTTATAACCATCGTTTCGGTACAATAAACCGAAATTTTATTATTCAATCTAGGTTAGTTGTAGAAAAATATACTTTGAAGGCACGAAACACTTTTCTAAGGCTTTATTATAACTTCATGATACTATAAAATCTTAAATCATTCAAAATAGAATTGTAAACATTGTTAGACAAAAAAGTCCTTTATATAGATAATGTAAAGTTACTTGTAATTTTTCACTAAATATTAGCATAAATTGTGTTCTTATGTAACATTATTTTTCACTAAATATTATGAGTATACATAATACAATTATTGAAAACATATTCCGAAATATATAAATAAAATATTTTAAGATATATAATGTATAAAAAGCAGTAAATGAGTTTAGTGACTTAGGTTATTTATTTATTCATAAAAACATTATATTTTCTAATTTTCTTTTAAACAAAAAAGGTTTTGTGATAGAAAACCCATATCACAAATTTAGTTCCTTAATGTCATGTATGAAGTAATGCAGATTGGCTTTTCATATCCATCGCTATCAAAAAAATATAAAAAAATGAAAGCATAAGAGCTTGCGTTTCTAAGATGAAAGAGAAAATGAGGCTAGGGTTGTTTTGATTTCTATGAAAGATTCCATGAATCTCAAAAAAATAGAAATAGACCCAAGTTTTGGATGACTTGAACCATCAAATTTCAACACCCTTTAGAAAAGCTAATTGATCATGATATATATGAATGATCATCAGGCAATTTTCTTTTTTAAAGGTGACAATAAGTAGTTTGAGAGAAATGCAATTTGTATCCTTTTTAACAAAGGAGATAGTAATATTTGAGATAATAATAAAAAAAATCGTAAATCTTAAAATTCAAACACTAAACTTCTTAGATATCATCTTTTAAGAAAGATACAATAGGTTAAGTAATAAGTTTAATGCAATTAGTTCTTAATATTACTTATGTTGCACGTGATATTACGTCTTTATTTATTAAATTATTAATTATATGTAAAGTAATATTTTTCTAATTAATAAATTTAATTAAAATATAATAATTATTTTTATAATTAAATATTACAGTCATAAGAGATGTCGAAACCATTTTTTAAGGGAGTTTGAAAAACGGGGTTCGACTTTTAAAAATGAAAACGGGAGTCGCAACCAATCTTTTTAGGTGTAATTGGATCACCTTATAAAACATTTTGGTCTACGAATTTTTGAGAAAACGGGTTCGGGAGTCGGTTACGTGTGAGGAAGGGTTAGCACCCTCACAACGCCCAAAATTGGTACCAAATTGAATTGTTTTCTGTCTGAATGTCAAAGTTTGAAATAATTCGAAATAAGATCCCTTTAAAATTGGAATATTTTGAGTTTAAAAACCGAGAATCCTTCGTTCCAAAAGAACACGAATATCACATCCAGCATGATAGGACACGATATTCTCAAACTTTTGTAACTGAAATCATCTCGTAATTTAGGAAAATTTATTAAAAGGATATTTGGTTATTTAGTCAAGCGAAAAATCGCAACCCAGCATGTTAGGGCACTATTTCCCGATTTTCTAAACATCAAACATTGCCTTATTTAAGAAAAGAAACTTTTCAATTAAATGAAATATATATTTTTTAAAACAAAGAGTAATATAAAAAATAATTTGATATAAAAATCGAGAATCCTTCGTTCCAAAAGAACACGAATATCACATCCAGCATGATAGGACACGATATTCTCAAACTTTTGTAATTGAAATCACCTCGTAATTTAGGAAATTTTATTAAAAGGATATTTGGTTATTTAGTCAAACGAAAAAATCGCAACCCAGCATGTTAGGGCACTATTTCCCGATTTTCTAAACATCAAACATTGCCTTATTTAAGAAAAGAAACTTTTCAATTAAATAAAATATATATTTTTTTAAAACAAAGAGTAATATAGATTTTAATAAAAAATAATTTGATATAAAAATCGAGAATCCTTCGTTCCAAAAGAACACGAATATCACATCCAGCATGATAGGACACGATATTCTCAAACTTTTGTAATTGAAATCACCTCGTAATTTAGGAAATTTTATTAAAAGGATATTTGGTTATTTAGTCGAACGAAAAATCGCAACCCAGCATGTTAGGGCACTATTTCCCGAATTTCTAAACACCAAACATTGCCTTATTTAAGAAAAAAAACTTTTCAATTAAATAAAATATATATTTTTAAAACAAAGAGTAATATAGAATTTAAAATAATTTGATATAATACTCAAATTATAAAAAAATAAAATATAAAAGAATTAAAAAACAAGGAAATAGGGATTAAATCAAAATGAAAAAAGGTTGAAAAATGAAGATGAACAAAGAATAAAATAAGAACAAATCGCAGAAAATAAGAACGTAAGAGGGAGAGAAATTTGAGAGCTCTCAAGAATTTTTATTGCTTGCCAAAACTCAAGTGTCTTTTCAATGGGGGGGAGGCCTCTATTTATAGTTGAGCCTCCTCAAATCCAACGGTACAGATTAATTACATCAACGGTTAAGATTAAAGGGTATCTACAAATTAAATCTCTAAGATTACAAAATCATATCTTCTAAGATTGCATATCATATCTAAGATTGCAATCATATCTAAGATTGTATCATATCTAAGATTGCATATCATATCTAAGATTGCATATCATTGAAGATTTTATCTCCATATGAGTCAAGCTTGTAGATGGACCTTAAATCTTTTCAAGTAATGGGCCATTCCGATCGGGCCCAAATTATATTTGTAATTCTGGACTAGGCTTGGAATTTATTTATTTATTTTTTATTATTTTGTGGTATGGGCCCGGGCAAAAATGGGGTATTACAGCTGCCCCTCTTTGCTTATTGCTGTGTAATAGGAATAAAGCAAAGACTATCAAATGATCCATTTTGCCCGGGCTCGCTTGAGTTCTTCGATCTGCTCCCCGTCGAATACAGAGAGGCCAAATCATCTTGGATCTGCTTTGATGAAAGTCAGATATGCTATGTCTTCGATCTGTTCCCTGTAAGTACAGGGATGCCAAATCATCTTGGATCTGCTTCGCTGCTGACTCAGGAATGCCAGATCTGCTGTGTGTTTGCTCTCCGCCAAATATAGAGATGCCAAACTTCGACTTGCTCTCCGCCAGTACAGAGACGCCAAATCATCTTAGATTTGCTTCAACGTAAACACGCGAAAGCCAAATCAGCTATGTCTTCGATTTGCTCCTCGCCAGTACAAGGATGCCAAACCATCTTGGATCTGCTTCAGCGTAAACATCTGAATGCCAGATCTGCTATGTGTCTGCCCTCCATTGAATACGGAGATGCCAGACTTTGATTTGCTCTCCGCAAGTACAGAGACGCCAAATCATCTTAGATTTGCTTCAACGTAAACACGTGAAAGCCAAATCAGCTATGTCTTCGATTTGCTCCTCGCCAGTACAAGGATGCCAAACCATCTTGGATCTGCTTCAGTATAAACATCTGAATGCCAGATCTGCTGTGTGTCTGCCCTCCGTCAAATATAGAGATGCCAGACTTCGATTTGCTCTCCGCCAGTACAGAGACGCTAAATCATCTTAGATTTGCCTCAACGTAAACACGTGAAAGCCAAATCAGCTATGTCTTCGATTTGCTCCTCACCAGTACAAGGACGCCAAACCATCTTGGATCTGCTTCAGTATAAACATCTGAATGCCAGATCTACTGTGTGCCTGCCCTCCGTCGAATATGGAGATGCCAGACTTCGATTTGCTCTCCGCCAGTACAGAGACGCCAAATCATCTTAGATTTGCCTCAACGTAAACACGCGAAAGCCAAATCAGCTATGTCTTTGATTTGCTCCTCGCCAGTACAAGGACGCCAAACCATCTTGGATCTGCTCTCCATCCATTATAGAGAGATAAGATCTGCTATCTTGGATCTGCTCCCTGTCCATTACAGAGAGATAAGATCTGCTATCTTCGATCTGCTCTCCATCCATTATAGAGATAAGATCTGCTATCTTCGATCTGCTCCCCGTCAATTATAGAGAGATAAGATCTGTCATCTTGGATCTGCTCCCTGTCCATTACAGAGAGAGAAGATCTGCTATCTTCGATCTGCTCCCCGTCCATTACAGAGAGATAAGATCTGTCATCTTGGATCTGCTCCCTGTCCATTACAGAGAGATAAGATCTGCTATTTTCGATCTGCTCCCCGTCCATTACAGAGAGATAAGATCTGTCATCTTGGATCTGCTCTCCATCCACTATAGAGAGATAAGATCTGCTATCTTATCTGCTCCCCGTCCATTACAGAGAGATAAGATCTGTCATCTTGGATCTACTCCCCGTCCATTACAGAGAGATAAGATCTGCTATCTTCGATCTGCTCTCTGTCCATTACAGAGAGATAAGATCTATCATCTTTGATCTACATTGCCCCTAGAGGACATAACCTGTAGAATGCGTATGTGTTTATGCCTAATGATTAGGATGCCCTGATCGAAATGAGTCAAATACTCCTAATTAGACATGTTATAATGCAAGATGTTATGAGAATGATTTCTATTTCAAATGTCATTACGCAAAGTTTCATCGCTTGCCTTTCTCAATGTCAATCAAACTCTATTTGTATGCTTTGGATCAATTAGGTTCTATTGTACCATCCTCTGAATGTTACGACCAACCGGAGATGTTTTAAAAAGATGATCCCCTCCTAGGATCGAATCGTCTGAACTGTCCAATCACCATTTGGACTGAAGAAGAAATTCTCTCGAGGACCTCCGATCCTTACTCAATGGGAATTCCTTAAAAAATTGTTATATTTTAGTTTCTTGTATTATCTAGAAATTTCCAGAGTAATATGTAAAACTTCGTTTGTGAAAATATTTTAGTTCATCAATCATCGTTTCAATGCAACATGCTTTATGAATAATGGACAACAGATAAATTGATCTTTGAGGATAATTAGAGTTTGAAAGATTTATCAAAAAAAAATGGAGGTTAATCTAGGAATCTATCTTTGTGAGGAAAGAGAATTCAAAGATAGTGAACAACACAAAAAATCAGATGCCCTAGATATCGCAGCTTGGGCTTCCATATACAAATTCCATGAAGACTACTTTGAGTTTAACATGTGTTTAGAAGACCCAAAGTACTTTGTAGATGCCCCGGTATGTAACATACTCCGCTTCTTATTGAATCAGGTATAACAAGGTCACTACATGCCTTTCAAAATTTGAGCCGCCCTTTCGGGTTTTCAACTCAAAACCCCTTTGGTCTCAAGGCGCCCTTTGCGAGTTTTCACCTTGGCCTCTCCATTTTCTTTTTTCTTTTTTCTTCTTTTTCTTTTTTTTTCTTTTCCTTTTCTTTTTTTTTTTGTTTTTGGAATAGAAGTCTCAAAGCGCCCTTTACGGGTTTTCACCTTGGCTTCTGTGAGAAATTCTTGTGGAGGAACCCTCTTGGTCATAAGCCTGTGTCGTTCATTTGATTAGGATGAAAATTTTCCAATTAAGCTCACTGGAGGTATTCATAAACTCATAAGAAAGGGATTGCCCCAGCAACAATCCTGGCTGTCGTTTGACAAACACATAGCTTCAATGATGTCTCTGAAGCATCCACAAACTTCATAAATTGCCCTAGTTGTAAGGCTGTCAAATGAGCGTAGTAAATAGGGGCCACGACTGATATGGCTGTGGTGCTCCTTTGATACACATAAGATAGAGAATGAACCAGTTCATGTAGATCATCAGCTGAAAGCCCAACCTAGTCTAAGAGAACATGATAGTAGGTCGGCCCTGTGGTCCAGCATGAGCACAAAGGTAAAAATTATTATTCTTCGGATTGCATACTTTGTTGTCAATGACAGTACCAGTAGTACATCGTCGGAAGATCCTTGCTGAGAAAACTTGGTATGATGGTTCTTTTGTGCAACAATAACCACAAACTTAGGGTTCCAATCAAGGAACTTGCAAGCCTCAATAACTTGATCAAGCTCTTTGTTCAAAACTTGATTGAACTGAGACTCACTAACCTCATCCCTGAAAATAATTATCTGATCAGGCTTCCTCTTCCCTGAACTTGCATAGGAGTCTAATAAAGCTTTCTTCAGTATACCCTCATCCACTTTGTCAGAAACTAGTTTGAGAAATGAATCTATCATTTCAAGCTTTGAAGACTGTGTACGAACTGATGCCCTATAGCAGGAAATCAAAAGCCATTGCCTAAAGTAAATCAACACCGCGGTTGATGGAATACCAAGCTGCTCAGGAGAGCCATGAGACACATCCATGCCAAGAATGATGGTTGGAACCTTTGAAACAACTGAAATTGAAGGTGTTTGCTCCAGCATAAGAGCAAGTAGTAGCTTTTTATGCCAATTTTTACAAAGTCTCGGTCATCTTCTGTATTCTTTTGTTGATTTGTCCTTTTGGCCACCTTTGATGTACCGTGATAGGGTGCCTAATCTTTGAACAGATTGCTAATCTTTGTGCAGTTGAGGATGATTTTTCGGGACCCTCTTTTATTTCTCATTTTTCCTTTTTTCTTTTTCTTTTTTTCTCTTTTTTCCTTTTTTGTTTTTGAATCGATGACTATTGACTTTGTAATATTGGCATATGAAGCTACTCTCTCCCTCTTAATGGAGCAGTCAACAGCCACAAAGATGATCCATTACTAGCTCGAAACTTTTGACGAACACGGGCCCATAACAGACATGCCCCATAAGTCTTGACTCCTTAAATTCGGCATTTTTGACACGATCCATTTTCAAGATGGTCCAACAGTGTCCAAACCTCATGCTTTTCCTGGTCATCATGCACTCCTCTAACATTCTAGGCTTCTTTTACCTTGACAACATTTTTTGAAATAGCCTCCACGAGGTCTCGTCTTGGCTCCTTGGCTATGTATGTTCCAATTTCACAACCTTTCCTTTTTTAAGGTTATACCTTCTTCATGGGGTAAAATCTGTTTTTCTCCTTACTTTACCATTTCCAACAAATCAGGAGATATGTTACAATCTTTATCATCTTCAAAGTACTGAGATTCCTTTAAACACATGTCGCGCTCAAAAAGGAAATCTGAATCTGTAATATCGTTGCCCCTGTCATTGATATCTAGAGATCTACTATAGGCATAAAGGAATATACAAGGAATGAATTCAAGAATGACTATTTACATGTTATGAATACAATGAAAATTTAGAAAGAATTTTGAAGGTCAAAAGAATATTTATCTGTATAAAAGAATGAAAGAATATTCGCTCGTATTGATAACAAAAGTATGTTTTATTGAAACAAAAACGTCTGAACACGAGCCTATTTCACAAATGAAATCTTGTTACTCCTAGGTTTTAGAGTAACAAGAGTGTTCTGCAAATTACTCTGTATAATTTCTAAATACTACATGAAGTTCTTCCGCAGTCCAATTGTTTAAGGACTTTCTAGGCTAGTAAGAACGGATGCCCTCTAGATTTCCTTAATCAGTCCCTTCTTCATGTGTGGCATTGATGGAACGATTTTTATTTCAAAACACCCTGTCTCTGGGTAAGCTATCGCTCCGGATAAAAAAGTCTGGGATATGTAAGGGAACGTCTTCTTTACTCAGCCGTGACTCTTTTCTCTTCCTTTCTCTTTTTAACCTTAACTAATTAGGGTTTTTTTTTATGAATTTAAATGCATGTGATATGATGCAATGCAAAAGCATGAATGCAAAAGAAAAGGAGATGTTGATTATGAATTCAATTCCATTAGAATAACTTTTCTAGAAAACAAATTTCTTTACATGAAAATAGATTACATATGCGGTCTTGCCCTTCATAGTCTAAGTGGAAACACTGATCTTCTCTTCATGGTCGAATCCTGTAAATTCTCCAAAAGATGCATTTTCTTGCTGCTTGATCTGAGCCTCGATCTCTTGCTCGCTTATCTCCATGATACTTATCAAAAAGTACCAGCTCTTGGATAGTCTTCGTTGGCTTGAATCTTTGGCAATTAAATCAAGTCATGTATTCCTTCGTGGACTTCCGTCTTTCTCTCGTCATGCTCTTGGATAGCTTTCGTTGGCTTGAATCTCTGGCAATTAAATCATGTGTTCCTCCATGGACTACCAGCTTTCTCTTATCGTGTTTACTTGGACTATATTCAGACGACCACACTATAATCCACTTTATCAAGAAATTTGTTTCCTTATGAGAAACTATTCTATTTAGGAATCGAATTTCGAATCAACATCTTCTTTTCTTTGATGTAATGTAATGCATGAATGCAAAAAGGTATCGATTCTGATTCAGTTTCATTTTAGAAAACGTTATTTAAGGAACAAAAGTCTTTTCATAAAACGGATGACAAATTCGCTTTCGCTCGTAGGCCTAGAGTCTTAACCCTATCTAATAACAAAGTTAACTCTCGACCTCTATCGGACTGAAGCTCATATTAGTACTCAATACGTCAGCTTGTACCGCCAAAGTCTATAAATAATCGGCTACCTCTTGAAGTTGAGCTATGACTTCACCAATGAGGTAATCCTTACAGCCAAGAGCACCTCCTTCAATACCTGTGAAGTTGTTCTAATTATCTTGAAAGATTGGTGAACAAGTAAGCATTCCTGCTTCGCAGCATGCTGCCTTAAAATGATATCCAACATTCTTAGTGCTTCTTGAGAGTCTTTAGATTTTTGCCCCTGCAGAGCATTTGAATTGCGTATCTTCACAGCATGGCTAATCTCTACTTTAAAGGTTTAACCTCTGTCCCTCACGTCCATCTGAGCTATCCCGACCATCAGAGCTTGCATTTCCATTATTTCTAATAGGTGTAACATCCTAAAGTACAACAATAAACTCAAGCTTGTTGTTTGGTAGCTGCCTTATAGTAAATGAACCTTTCTATAGGCAAAATTCTTTCCATCCCACTCGTTTTTTTTTACATTTTGTCAATCATTTTCCTCCTAAAACCCGTATCATCCCCAGGGCGACCATCTTCAAATGGAAGAAGTGTCCATCAACTCCTCATGCTTACCTTGAAGTAACCTACGCCTTGTCATGGAGTGTTAAAAAATCTTCTTTGCAACATTAAGTGGCGGAAGAGGCAAGGATTCGAATATCGAGTGATGGCCTGAAATAGTTACTCGTTTATCTTCATGTTAAACAAGTAAGGTAGATCATAATTCAAGTAGAATATCTGCTTAATTCTGTTATCCTAATGGGCCCAAATATCCTTCAATCCTTGAAACTCATTTTGTGCCGAGCTGATCGAGTGAAATCCCACAACTCTGATATATATCTCCTGGTGACACTATCTCCTTTCTCTAACTAGGTTTTCTCTGACCATGCACAAACGGAAGAGTTGTCATCCACTTTATTAAGACATTCATTCCTCATTACAAAACTTCCTAACTCAGAAATCGAACCTTGAATCGATACCTTTTAATGATGAATGACATGCAATGATGACAAAAATAAAAAAATAAGTCAGTATCATATAAAAAGATGTAATAAACAAGCACATATAAAGGTAGGTACTAAAGGTCGTCACCATACTACCTAGGGCAAGCACTTAAAGTTCACTATATGTAGTTCGGCACTAAAGTAAAGGGTACCCAAACCAGCAGATTCCTCGATCCTCACCCATTATAGGCTCATATGGACCAAGTTCGGTTTAGGGGGATTCATTTCCCTACGACAATACGGAGATGAAAATCTCACGAAGTCTATAGGTACAGATGTTTCCCGGAAGCAATCCACTAACTCATGCGAAGGTGAAAACCTCACGAAAGCTTAGTTTCTTACTCCCACTTAAAAGGTATGACCAACGGTCATGCAAATGCAATGTGTGCGAGAAAAATAACAAACATATGTAGCAAACACATGTAAAGGGATCATATTTTAAAACCGAGTTTTCAATTTTTCGACAAAAAGACAGAAATTAATCAATTTTACGGCTTGACTCTCTTATTGGTCCCCAGTGGGGTCGCCAAGCTGTCGAAACCATTTTTTAAGGGAGTTTGAAAAACGGGGTTTGACTTTTAAAAATGAAAACGGGAGTCGCCACCAATCTTTTTAGGTGTGATTGGATCACCTTATAAAACATTTTGGTCTACGAATTTTTGAGAAAACGGGTTCGGGAGTCGGTTACGTGTGAGGAAGGGTTAGCACCCTCACAACGCCCAAAATTGGTACCAAATTGAATTGTTTTCTGTCTGAATGTCAAAGTTTGAAATAATTCGAAATAAGATCCCTTTAAAATTGGAATATTTTGAGTTTAAAAACCGAGAATCCTTCGTTCCAAAAGAACACGAATATCACATCCAGCATGATAGGACACGATATTCTCAAACTTTTGTAACTGAAATCACCTCGTAATTTAGGAAAATTTATTAAAAGGATATTTGGTTATTTAGTCAAGCGAAAAATCGCAACCCAGCATGTTAGGGCACTATTTCCCGATTTTCTAAGCATCAAACATTGCCTTATTTAAGAAAAGAAACTTTTCAATTAAATGAAATATATATTTTTTAAAACAAAGAGTAATATAAAAAATAATTTGATATAAAAATCGAGAATCCTTCGTTCCAAAAGAACACGAATATCACATCCAGCATGATAGGACACAATATTCTCAAACTTTTGTAATTGAAATCACCTTGTAATTTAGGAAATTTTATTAAAAGGATATTTGGTTATTTAGTCAAACGAAAAAATCGCAACCCAGCATGTTAGGGCACTATTTCCCGATTTTCTAAACATCAAACATTGCCTTATTTAAGAAAAGAAACTTTTCAATTAAATGAAATATATATATTTTTTAAAACAAAGAGTAATATAGATTTTAATAAAAAATAATTTGATATAAAAATCGAGAATCCTTCGTTCCAAAAGAACACGAATATCACATCTAGCATGATAGGACACGATATTCTCAAACTTTTGTAATTGAAATCACCTCGTAATTTAGGAAATTTTATTAAAAGGATATTTGGTTATTTAGTCGAACGAAAAATCGCAACCTAGCATGTTAGGGCACTATTTCCCGAATTTCTAAACACCAAACATTGCCTTATTTAAGAAAAAAAACTTTTCAATTAAATAAAATATATATTTTTAAAACAAAGAGTAATATAGAATTTAAAATAAATTGATATAATACTAAAATTATAAAAAAAATAAAATATAAAAGAATTAAAAAACAAGGAAATAGGGATTAAATCAAAATGAAAAAAGGTTGAAAAATGAAGATGAACAAAGAATAAAATAAGAACAAATCGAAGAAAATAAGAACGTAAGAGGGAGAGAAATTTGAGAGCTCTCAAGAATTTTTATTGCTTGCCAAAACTCAAGTGTCTTTTCAATGAGGGGGGAGGCCTCTATTTATAGTTGAGCCTCCTCAAATCCAACGGTACAGATTAATTACATCAACGGTTAAGATTAAAGGGTATCTACAAATTAAATCTCTAAGATTACAAAATCATATCTTCTAAGATTGCATATCATATCTAAGATTGCAATCATATCTAAGATTGTATCATATCTAAGATTGCATATCATATCTAAGATTGCATATCATTGAAGATTTTATCTCCATATGAGTCAAGCTTGTAGATGGACCTTAAATCTTTTCAAGTAATAGGCCATTCCGATCGGGCCCAAATTATATTTGTAATTCTGGACTAGGCTTGGAATTTATTTATTTATTTTTTATTATTTTGTGGTATAGGCCCGGGCAAAAATGTGGTATTACAAGAGAAATTTGAACCATAAAAGTCTAAAAAAAAATAATGAAATTCTAACTATTAATTGAATGGAAAAGAAATCTAAATCTCGAATGGTAATACATTGATAAGTCTTAGTTTTATATTATTAAAATTATAGTAAAAGTGTAACTCAAAAAGGAATAAATTTATTAAAATAATAAGATTTTTTTTAGTTGAGTAAAAAGTGAGTATTTGAAATCAATCAAGAAAAAAATCCCTTTTAAAATAAAATGGTTACCAATTTTTCAATTAAGAAAAACAAATACCTAATACCTAAATTGATTAATTTTAATAACCCTAATCTCTTACTTTTCATTCCATTTTTTTTTCTCAAAAGGAATGAATTCTTAAAGTAAAGATTATCCAAGTTTTGTTTTTAGACTAAGGCTTCAATTATATGGTGAAAAGAAAAGAAAATGATTGAGTGTTGCTAGTTTTATTTTAATAAAGTAAGATAAATATAAAATGTTATATTAGTCTATTTAAAAGTTTCTCCAACCTCGAACTTTTATATATACTAGCTTCTAATGTTACATGCCATTTTAAACATTTAATATTTAATTATTTTTCTAAATATTACATTTTTAATTATAGTAATTAGCATAAAATTATATTTCTTATTTGAATTATTGAATCTAATTAAAATATATTAACTTATCAATCTAAATATTACAATAGAATATTTTCAAATGATATTTAAGGTACTTTTAACATATTCAACTCTAATTAATGCAAAATAACATTATTAAAAATATATAATTAATATGATTAATATAATATTAATTAAGTGGTAATTAAAAAGCTTAGAATTCTATTCAAATAATAATTTTATTCTACGTAAATAAAATTAACACAATGTTTTGTTTACATAATTTTAAATTATAACTATCACAACTTTTTTAACTAATAATCGTAATCTAAATTCTAATTATTTTTAAATGGGTAATTATCAGAACTTCTATTAAATTATAATCATAATTATTTTAAATGTATAATTATAAATTCTATTTTATTTCAATTTTTTAAAATAATAATTATAAATTAAATATTATAATAAATTTAAACGTAAATTTAGTAATATGCGGAAAATAAAATGTATCTAATCAGTTTAAAAATTTCTTCAAACACGTGCTTTTGCATATTATAAATTGTAGATATAGATATGTTGTTCAACTTATAACGCACATGCAAACTTAGGTGTCTTGGTTTCTCCAAATGTATTTTCACTTTTAATTACAAAAGAAATCAAGAAATTTCATGATTAAAAATAAAAAAATAATGTATTCTATTAAAAAAAAAGGAGCATAAGGGCCTCCTTGATCAAAGAGTACTAATTTAAGGACATTTTTAGCATATTAGCCTCAGAAAATTGATCTTCACGTTGTTATTGAGGCCCAAGGTCGAAAATTGATGCTTACACGTTAGACTAGGTCTGAAAAAAGAGGTTATGAATCCAAAAATGTTGGATCATGTCGTGTAACAAGTTCTTGGTTTGATGACAAATGTTTAATTTAAATTTGTTGAAGTATTAAATGAACATTTTGTTAATTTTGTTGAATTACTGCACAATCTAAACATATGCAAACTCTTACTTAATTAGCATGGACAGGGTATTAGGGCTTTTGTTCAAATCTCAGTTCCATGCAAAATCAAAGTCTATATTAAGCTTTGAATATATACAAAATTCAATTGATTGAAAACCTAAAGAAAGTGGAAAGAATATTTTGTGTGCTTGTAATTTTGAGTGAATTATAATAAAAAGCATTGGTTCTAGAATCAATGTCCAATGTTTAATTGCTTTTTTTGTTGTACCTATAAGAAAAATCTACGGAAATATTGAAAAGAAAAGTGATCATAAATATTAGAATTTGATCCCAAATCTGTATATTATCACCAATAATCCATTTAAGTCTTGATTTTCTAGGGTCATGAAATTAGATAAATATATATAAAAAAAGGTTATCTATTAAAAATCAGAGAAAATTGATTAAATTCGTATAGGAATATTGCTGTTTTTTTTTTTTTTTTTAAGTTTCTTGTTATAATTCCAACTCGCAAAAAATTTATTAATAGAAATCATAAACATTAGAAAAGCAACCAGTAAGAAAATGAAAGAAAACACAAGAAAATTTCAAGAAAAAGCAACAACTGTGAGCAATAGAACACACTAAGGAAACATCAAAATAAAAGTTAAAAGAGAGCAGCGCGACTAAAAACATCAATACACATAAAAACCATCTCAAAATACTCAAGGATGAAAGGAGAAAACATCACCACCATGCCCAAAACGTAGCTTGACGATCAACCCCTGCTTTTACAACAACATCAGCCATGCCATTGACTTCATGAAGCACTTTAATTAATGTGACACTCTTGAATTGACAAACCAGAGAGCGAAGCTTTAAAACAATAGCTGAGATATAAGTGATGTGCTTGGAAGGAATAGCAAGGGAGTGGGTACTTCTTCAACCATTGCGTAAAAAAAAAAAAAAAAAGGGACACAGGGTTTGTTTATGCAGTTTGGTTCCCCTATGGTTGCAGAGCCTAACTGAGAGAAACATTTACTATCTTTTAAAATTTACAACAAATGTGCCACATCCTAGGGCTAGAAGAAATAGGGATAAAAGTTAGATTTTCTTTATTTTTATAACACCACAAAATTTTGAGAATTTAATTGTGAGAATCTATAGTAAATAAATTTATGTATCTGTGGTTCTGTGTTTTGCCATTGTGTTTGTAACCCCACAAATTTTTTGAATTTCGGCTTTTTATGAATTTGTAACATAAAAATGTTTGTAGGTGTTTTTGGAATTAATTTGACATAAATATCTATTTACTTTAGTGGTTATGTGTTTTGGGTGTATTTGGGGAGATCCCAAGTTCAAGCCTTAGCTTGAGCAAATTTTGGGTTTTTATTTGAATAAAGCCTTACCTTTGGTTAATAGGCTTATAAGTATTTATCTGTAAGAATATATTAGAATGGGCTTGCTGGTCTGGTGGTTAAGAGGAGAGGAATTATGCTTGAAGTCTTGTGTTCAAATTGCAGTGTGGGTATTATTTTTATGCTTGTCCACTCAAGTGAGCTTGAGTTTGATTAGGAGTCTGAGTTGTGGGAAGTTGGTGGAGAGAATTAAGGGGAGAAGGTTGAGGGTTATCAGAAAATCTAGTTTGGATTATTCTACTTTCTTTTTGGCAAAATTCAGCTATCCTCTTCCCTTTTCTCTCTTTTGCTGCCAATTTCCTTCCTCCTACCTCTGTTGCTGCTGTTTTCCCCCTTGCTTTCCTCTCGTTCGTTTTTGGTTTGGTAATAGCGGGCTTCGTAATTCTTAGACGTGTTAATCGTTGGTAAGTTCCTAGTTATCGATCTTGAATGCTGTTTTGATTAAGTGTTTAAATGATATGTTACTGCTGTTTAGGAGGCAATCTGGAGGCTAGAATCAATGTTTCGTCAAGTTGATTCGAAGTGGAGACCATTTTAGTTGCGGTAAGTTGACTTTCTATTTCGGGATTAGTTGTTAAGGCTCGTTTTTGGGTTTCTAAAAGGTTGTATATTCTAATTATAGGTATTGGTAGTCTTGGGATAGCGCATCTAGCGAAAATGAACCAGGTGTGTACCTAAAAATAAAACAAACAAGAATCGATGAAAGCCGAAAAGTGAAACTGTCGAGACCACACATGTGTGTGGTCACCTGTGTGGTAGGCCGTGTGGCAGTACACGGCCGTGTGATTGACGAACTAGGTCATGCGCGCATGACATAGGCACAGGACACGGCCGTGTGATGGCCAAAGAGGCCATGTGCGAGACACAGGCTCGATCAATTGGGCCGTGTGGGCCCACACGGGTAAACCACACGGTTATGTGGAATTTTGGGCCAGGCCATGTGATCCACACGGCCAAGGCCAATTTGGACCGTATGGGCCACACGAGCAGACCACATAGGCATGTGAGCCCATTTTTCTAAAATGATCTGTAAGGTTGCACGGGTTACCCAAGTTGACTGTGACCTATCATAGGGTCGGTAAGTATTACTTAGACCCTAGTTCTGTGATCTATTTATGTGATGCATGATTAAAGCATGTGATACTTAGTATGTAAATCTGATTTGACTGTTTTATCTGATAAAGTGCATTATAGCATGTCATATATGTATGTTGCATTGTATTGGGGTTGGGTCGATGAAGCCGAAAGAAGTATCTGAAAGGCTCTACAAGCTTGTTATCTGGCAGCTAAGCTGCATTATTTGACATGTGCCGCATTATAGTACTCTATGGTGTATAGGGATGGATGGGTGCTATATACCCTAATTAGTGTGCAGGGTTGGTAGGTGGGGTTTTTCTGCTATTCTGTTCTAATATGCATGCTATATCTGATTCTGTATCTGAGTGGGCTAAGGTCTACACTGATTCTGTAAAGAGCTTAGGCTCAATCTGTACATACATGTTTGATTGTATTCTGATAAATGTATGTATGCATGTTGTCTGTGGGGGATTACATAATGAGTTTGCGAAAACTCACCCCTTCTCTGTTTTATCTATTCAGGTAATCCCTAGCAATGGACAGATCGGTGTAGTGGAGGACTCGACGGTGACCACTGCCACTTTCGATTTGGTTTACACTTTTTATGCTTTTATTACCTGGATTATTGTTATTTTTAGGGGATTTTTATGTAATTTGTGGACTTAGATTTTTTTGGTTTTATTTGGGTTTTGAACTGATAGTTATGGGTTAATAAACTGCAACACAACAAAGTATCGTTTTCTTAAAATAAACTCAAATTTTCATAAGTAAACACGGTTTTGAAAATTAATTGATGTTCAAAGCTTTCACAAAAAGGAAATGGTTTTAAGCAAATCGATTAGTTTAGTTTTCTTGACTTAAGTAAAAGATAATAACCGAAATAATTTTTAATGTATCGAGGCATTTTCAAAAATACTATTATATGATATCACCAAATTCGGTCATAACGTCTAGGTCGAGTTTGAGGTGTTACATTTAGTGGTATCAGAGCCAAGTTTGTAAAACTCAGTTGTGGATTTGGGTTTTGAATACTGGTTTTAAAAAAATGATTTGAAATGTTTTGGGAGAAGTAAGTAGTACTCCTAGTCTTTGGCGTCGATCCTATAAGTTCTCTAAAATTCTGTTTAGATTTGTTTGAAATATTATTGGAATATTATGAAACTACTTTAGGTAGTAGATTCTACTGAAAACACTCTAGATAGTGTAGACTGTAAACCATAGTTAAATAATTACTCGTGATAACTGACTCTGAACATTCTAATATTATACTACATAAAATATCTATTAATAAATATCAAAATTGTTAACTAATGTATAAAACTATTAATACAGATAATTCCCAAAATTTATGATGAGCACACGTGGTACTCATGAACGGGGTACTAGAGCCCGAGGTAGAGGCCGTAGAGGGGCTCGAGCTGAGTCCTTAGTATCTGATACTATTCTGAACCTGGACAGTAGCGAGACATCAGTGTCTCTTGTCATGCGGCTGGGGACGACATACTATCCCAAGTCATGCTACAGATTTTGGAGAGGGTCACTAGGCCCAACACTAGATATGGGGGCCGTGGGTTAGTTACGGAACGACTCTGGTCCAATAGAATTAAATTTTTTAGGGACATTACTGGAATTGCTCCTAACGTGGCTGAGTACTGGATGGAGGCCATAGAGAGAATTATGGACGACTTGGATTTTACTGCTGAGCAAAAGCTCAAGGGGGCTGTATCACTGCTTCGCAATACTGACCATTAAAGAGGGCACCCAGCTTGACCGACTGTCATGGGATCTTTTTAAGACGGCTTTCCAGAGTAAGTATGTGGGAGCTACTTATATTGATGCTAGGAGACGTGAGTTCATTAATCTTACATAGAAGGACCATTCAGTGGCCGAGTATGAGGTCGAGTTCTTGAGATTATGCGCGAGGCATGGTGGCGACTGATTATGAGCATTGTGTTCGATTTGAGGATGGTCTTAGGGACAATTTGCAAGTCTTGATAGCTTCGTAGGGGAGTGTGATTTCTTAGCTCTAGTTGAAAAGGCGAAGATCACTGAAGAGGTAAAGCGCGTTGAGCGCCAAAATAGAGATAAAGGAAAGAATAAGAAGGAATCGGAGCCCTCGAATTTGGTTTTCTGTTTTATCTGTTCAAGTAATCCACAGTAATAGACGGATCAGTGCAGCGGAGACTCGGCGGTGACCACTGCCACTTTTTATTTGGTTTATGCTTTTTATGCTTTTATTACCTGGATTATTATTATTTTTGGGGGATTTTTTTATGTAATTTGTGGACTTGGACTTTTTGGTTTTATTTGGGTTTTGAACTGCTAGTTATGGGTTTATAAACTGCAATGCAACAAAGTATCGTTTTCCTAAAATAAACTCAGATTTTTATAAGTAAACACGGTTTCAAAATTAATTGGTTTTCAAAGCTTCCGTAAAAAAGAAATGGTTTTAAGCAAATCGATTAGTTTACATTTTCCTAACTTAAGTAAAAGATAATAACCAAAAAGATTTTTAATGTATCGAGGCATTTTCAAAAACACTCTCACGTGACATCGCCAGATTCGGCCATAACGTCTAGTCCGGGTTTGGAGTGTTACAATGTTTAAGGTCTAGAGTTCGAGTTGTATTGTTAAAAGTTTTATTATTTTTAAAACAACCCTTATCCACGCGTTGCATAGTTAAATGCAATTCTGTGTAAATTTGTGTCAAGAATGAGCTTGTTAGTTCATTGGTTAAGCATTTGTATTTTGTTAGGTCCCATGTTCGAATCCTTGAGAGGTCGATAAGGAATTTTTTTTTACCAAATGCTAGAAATCTGCTAGGAAGTTAAAAAGTTAATTTACGTTAGTCTTTTTCCTTCTTTAGTTTTTTTTTCTCTTTCCTTCTTTGTTACT
The DNA here is from genome assembly GCA_020496765.1 of Gossypium stocksii. NCBI lineage: Eukaryota > Viridiplantae > Streptophyta > Magnoliopsida > Malvales > Malvaceae > Gossypium > Gossypium stocksii. The sequence goes on along the minus strand of CM035628.1, from coordinate 98,016,027 downwards.
TTTGATTTCTCCTTTGTTCTTTTTCATTTCTTTAATTTTCACTAATCGTGGTCGTGAGGGATACGAGATTAATTGAATTTTTACTGTTAGTCGTTGGTTAATAGACTCTCGAGTAAGTAATTGTTCATTTCTGCATTTCTGCGGATTTCTTTCATTTTTGCAACTTGGTATGAATTGGGTATTCTATGAGATGCGAGAGTTTTTGTTAAACGATCGTTTGTTTCGCTAATAGGTGGGAATATTGGTAGTAAGGAATAGCAACACGACAATTTTCATCATTTTCATTGTAGTTTTGATAAGTTTAGGTTTGTTGAAGGTTTCATGTCGAAACTTTTAACATAGGTATTATGTGTATCGAGAAATTATGTTGGTTAAATGGCTGAATTGTGTATCTGAATGGTTGTTTTAGGCTTCGAGGATCCTTTGCATTTTTTTACTTTGAAATACCTTCATGTGCGTGCTGAAAAGCCATTTCTTTTTGCAAATTTTGGTTGCCAAAAAACATGGCTGTCGATGCCACATGGCCGTGTGGGTGGCCGTGTAACTCACTGTTCATTGATTTGGAGCCATTCGGGCAAGGTACACTGGCAGGTTTCCAGGCCTTGTGTGGCCATGTTAGTGCAGGGTTCACACGAGCAAGGACACGGGTGTGTGTCTCGGCCATCTAACTCTCTGTTTGTGACTTAGGACCACTCAGAATCCATTACGGTGCAATAAACCCAGGGCTCAGCTTGCCCTTACAATCGGACTTCAGAACTTTTTTCTATGGCAAGACCTTAAGAAAAACTAAGTCTCCCACAGAATACTCTATCTCTCAGCGCTTTAGATCCGTATAGGACTTTTATATATCAGAAGCCGCTTTTAGTTGATCTCGAATCATAAGGACCTTGTCCTTAGTTTTTGAAACCAATTCCAAACCCAAAAGACGCCGCTTACCCAACTCAGTCCAACATAAGGGAGTGTGACACTTACGATAATACAGTGCCTCGTAAGGTGCCATCTGCATACTAGACTGGTAGCTGTTATTGTAGGCCAACTCTGCTAAAGGCAAGTAATCCTCTCAACTGCCTCGAAAATCTATAATACAGCCTCTCAATATGTCCTCAAATATCTGAACCGCCCTCTCCAACTGGCCGTCTGTCTATGGATGGAAAGCTATACTGAAGTCTAACCTCGAACCCAGAGCCTCATGAAGCTTCTTCCAGAACAGAGATATGAAATGAGGATCCCTATCAGAGATGATCGAAATTGGTATGTAACCTCACTATCTCAAAGATGTAGAGCTTAGCCAACTTTAGCAAATAGAAGTCTGTCCTGACCGGAATGAAGTGTGCAGGCTTGGTCAATCGATCCACGATGACCCTGATAGAATCCTTCTTAGTGGGTGTCAGAGGCAACCCACTAATGAAGTCCATCATTACTCGCTTCCATTTCTACATCAGTATCCTAACCGGGTACAACAACGCCAAAGGTAACGGATGCTCAGCCTTTACTTGCTAACATGTTAAACAGTGAGCAACGAAGTCAGTAACCTCACGCTTTAACCCTGGCCACCAGTAAAACTTTCAGAGATCTTAGTACATTTTGTTCCCCTCGGGATGCATAGCATAAGGGCTACTATGCGCCTCTCTCAGAATCGACAATCTCAAAACTTCATCATTCGGTATTGAAATCCAACAGTAGAAACATAATACCCCATCCCTGTTAATGCCAAAATTAGTTATAGTACCACTCAACCTAATGGAAACACAACTCAAGAGACTTGTCCCCCATCTGTTTATCTTTGATCTGATTAATCCATATCGGTTTCACTTGTAGCTCAGCCAACAAACTCCCATCGTCGAATAAACTAAGTCGACTGAACATCGATCTTAAATCGGTCATAGCCCTACGACTTAATGTATTGGCCACCACATTGGCCTTACCAGAATGATACTCTATAGTGCAGTCATAGTCCTTAAGTAGTTCAAAGTATCTATGTTGCCTAAGGTTTAACTCCTTCTGGGTGAGGAGATATTTGAGGCTTTTGTGATCAGTGTAAATAGTACACTTCTCACCGTATAAGCCACCACCTTTCCGTCTTGCATCAGAACACAGCCAGACCCTCATGTGATGCATTACTGTATACCATAAAGTCTTTACCAGGCTCAGGCTATATCAGAATAGGAGCCTGAGTTAAAACGGTCTTAAGCTTATCAAAACTCTCCTACTGTACATTAGTCTAAACGAAAAGAACTCCCATACGCAGAAGCTTAGTCAACAGAGCTGCGATCAAGAAGAACTCTTCTATGAAACATTGATAATATCCTGTCAGCCTCAAAAAGCTATGAATTTCAGACACACTCTTCTGTTGTTTCCAACCCAACATAGCTTCAATCTTATGACGATCAACATGAATCCCCTCAGCAGAAACCACATGCCCCAAAAAGGTTACTTCTCGGAGCTAGAACTCACACTTGCTAAGCTTGGCATACAGCTGTTACTCACAAAGAGTTTGTAATACCACTCTGAGATGCTCATTGTGCTCGTCTTCATACGTAGAATACACTAAGATGTCATCGATGAACACCACCACAAACTGATCCAGATAGGGCTGAAACACTTGGTTAATCAAATCCATAAACATTGTTGGTGCATTAATTAACCCAAAGGGTATAACTAGGAACTCGTAGTGACCATAACGAGTCCTAAATGTCGTCTTATGCACATCGACTTCCTTAACTCTCAACTGATCGTATCCTGAATGCAGATCGATCTTAGAGAACATAGAAGCCCCTTTGAACTGATTGCATATGTCATCTATCCTTGGAAGTGGGTACTTATTCTAGATTGTTAGTTTGTTCAGTTGTTGATAGTCGATGCACATCCTCATTATCCCATCTTTCTTTTTCATAAATAGAATAGATTGAATATGTCATCTATCCTTGGATGAATGAATGCACGATCTAACAGTTCTTGAATTTGAGCCTTGAGCTCTGTAAGCTTCTTCGGTGCCATTTGGTAAGGGGTGATAGACACCGGAGCTGTACCAGGAAGCAACTCAATCCCAAACTCCACCTTTCAGCTCAAAGGCAAACCCAGTAGTTCTTTAAGAAACACATCTAAGAAGTCTCTCACGGTTCTGATGTCCCTAACTGAAGAGTCCCTAGAATAAAAAACACTGATGTAGGCTAAGAATGTTTCATACCCTTTACTCACTAATTTTTCTGCTACCAAAACTGAGATCACATTGGTCAAATAATTCCTTCGTTCCTTAATCACAACTACCTCATCGTCCTCATTGGTCCTCAAAACAACCCTTTTCGACGTATAATCCAAACTCACTCGGCGTTTAACCAGCCAGTCCATTCCCAGAATTAGATCGAACTCCTCAAACGAAAGCTCCAATAAATCTGCCAGAAACATTGTCCCTTTGACCTCTAGCAGAACATCTCGATACAGTTTACTAACTCGAAAACTTGCCCCAAAGGACTTAACACAGTTACCTCACTATTAGTACTCTTGACTGGACTCCCCAAAGTTTCAGACACAGTACTAGCTACATATGAATGTGTAGAGTCTATGTTTATCAGTGCAAGATAAGGTACATCAAATATTAAAAACGTACCCATGATGACGTCTGGAGCATCTCTGTCCTCACGACAACGGGCAGCATAAACCAAAGTAGGCTACCTCGCCTCAGTCAATCCAGTACCTTTATCCGGTGCTCTCTGTCTTTGGCCCATGCCGTTACCACGCTGGCCTAACCTTGGCCTCTAGGTGGCTGCTGAACTACCCTCGACTACTGTGCAGTCCCAGTAGCCGGAGCATACATCTAACTAATTCTTAATGGACAGTCTCTAACACGGTGCTTAGTCGAACCACATCTTAGATACGCCCTAGTAGTCCTCCAACACTCGCCCAGATGGCGTCTACCATAATGCTCATAGATCGCCACCCTAGTAGCTGTAACAAGAGGCCTAACGTTCACTGGCCCATCAGACCTGGCCTTTTTCTTAGGCCTTATCCTAGACTTGATGGCTCCAAATCCCTCTTAGTATTTCCTTGATCTCAATTTTGGCGCTCAGCGCGCTTTACCTCCTCGGTGATCTTTGCCTTCTCAACTAGAGCAAAGAAGTCATGCTCTCTCTGTGGAGCTATCAGAACTCGCGAACTGTCCCTGAGACCATCCTTAAAACAGACATAATACTCATACTCGATCGCCACTATGCCTCGCGCATTACGGCTCAATTGCAGAAATTCAGCCTCATACTCAAGCACCGTACGATCCCCCTGAGTGAGATTAAGGAACTCATACCTCCCAGCGTCAATGTAACTAGCTCCCACATACTTACTCTGGAAAGCCCTCTTAAAAAGATCCCATGTCAATCGTTCGGGCTGAGTGCCCTCCTTAACTATCAACCACCACTGATAAGCTTTGTCGCAAAGTAGAGAAATAGCCCTTTACACTTTTACTCAGTAGTAAAATCCAAGTCGTCCATAATTCTTTCCATCGCCTCTATCTAATACCCAGCCATGTTAGGAGCGACTCTAGCGATGCCCCTAAATAACTTAGCCCCATTGAACCGGAGTCGTTCCATAATCGACCCACGGCCCCCAAATCTAGTATTGGGCCCAGCAATCCTCTCTAAAATCTATAGCATGGCTTGGGGACAGCTCGTCATCCCCAGCTGCATGATCATGAGATCCAAACCCAGTCTTCATAACTGCTAACACCAACGTCTCGCTAGTGTCCAAATTCAGAATAGTATCTGATGCCAAGGACTCAGCTCGAGCCCCTCTACGGCCTCTACCTCGGCTCCTAGTACCCAGTCTACGAGTACCACGTGTGCTCATTGTAAATTTCAAAATTGATTTGTATTAATAGTTTTATGAATCAGATACAGTTTTGATATTTATTAGTAAATATTTTATACAAAACAAGGATCAGAAGTTCCTTGTTTGTTATCGCGAATCGCAATTTTTAATCAGTCTTCCTACAGTTTCAGTTTACACTATCTAGAGTGTTCCTAGTATGGTATACTACCTAAAGTAGTTTCAGAATATTCTAACTATATTTTTAGACAATTCTAATCAGAGTTTCAAAAACATACAAGATCAGTGCCGGAGACTTGGTGTACTACTTACTTACTCCAAAAAATATTTCAAATCATTTACAAATTATTTAGTTGAAACCAATCTTTAAAACCCAAATTCACAGCTGAGTTTTGCAACCTAGCTCTGATACCACTAAATGTAACACCCCAAACTCGACCTAGATATTATGGCTGAAACTGGCAATGTCACATAGAATGGAGTTTGAAAACGAGTTTGTCAAGTTTAAGCTGTTCCAATTAATTTAGCTTTAGAATATTTCTTTTACATGGAAGCTTTTGAAACCAAATAATATATGAAACCATTTTTATTCACGAAAAATCTTAGTTTATTTTAGGAAACCGTACTTCGTTGCGTTACAGTTTGTAAATCCATAATAAGCAATTTAAAATCTCAAATTAAAACCAAAAAAGTCCAAAGTCCAATATTTTACATAACCAAACCCAAATTAAACTATGTAAAAGTAAAAATCGTAAATAAACAGTTCAAAAATGGTGGTTATCGTTGAGCCCTCCGCTGTACTGACCCATTTACTTCTAGGGATTACTTGAACATATTAAACAAAAGAGGGGGTGAGTTTTCGCAAAATTAGTTTGTAATCCCCATAGAAAGCGTGCATGCAGACATACATCAGAACACAGTCTAAATCAGTCTGGGCCGGGGCCCTTACAGAAATCAATGTAGGCATTAGCCCACTCAGATGTAGAATCAGACAGATATTAGGGCCTTAGCCCAATTAGATACAGTATGCAGAACAAAATAGATAAAACAGAGTCCCAACCCACCAGCCTTACACACCAACTCCATCCAACCGTACACACCAAGTGGGGATAAAATTGGCCAACCCATCCCAACATACCACGATGTATCGAATGCGGCACATAGTTAGATAATCGCAGTTGTGCAGCTAGATATCAGGCTTAGAAGCCTTTCAGAATACTTCCTCCAACATAATATCAACCTAACCCTGATGCAATGCAATATATATAAATGTCATGCTAAAATGTAGTCTATCAGATTATTCAAATAGTTCAGATTCACATGCCAAATATCATATGCTTAAATCATACATCACATAATCAGATCACACAATTAGGGGTCTAAGTATTGCTTATCAACCTTACGACAAGTCATAGTCGACTTAGGCGACCCGTGTAAACTTACAGAGTTTTCCAGAAAAATGGGCTCACACGCCCATGTGGTTTGCCCGTGTGGACTCACACGGTCAAAATTGGCCTTGGTCGTGTGGATCACATGACTTGGCCCAAAATTCCATACGCCCGTGTGCTTAACTCGTGGGAACCACACGCTCATTTGGCTCATACGGCCCAATTGGTCGAGCCCGTGTCTCGCACACGACCTCGCTGGCCATCACACTGTCATGTCATGTGCCCGTGTCACGTGCGCATGACCTAGTTTGTTGTTTACACAGTCATGTACTGCCACATGGCCTACCACATGGGTGACCACACGCTCGTGTAGCGTCGACAGCTTTGTTTCTCCGTTTTCACCGATTCTCGTTTTCTGTGGTTTTAGCTACACACCTAGTATCAATTCGAAGCAAATACATCCCCGAGCACTCCAAAGCCTAAAATCAAGATATCCCTCATCAATCTAATAGATTTACTAGCGAATTGGAATAACGAGATTGAGCAGAGACTTGACTTAACGCTACCAAACAATCACCACTTTGAAATCAACTCTACGAATCGTTGATTCCAGCCTCCTAAATGACTCCTGAACAACAATAAAACAGTCCTTAATTATCGATTTAATTCCTAAAAATATTAGCGTAACAACGACACTTACCCACGAGTAAACTACGCCTAAGTATCACACCCGTTTGCTAATACGAGGAAAATAAATCAAAAATCAAAAAGAAAGTAAGGGGAAAATTTGATTAATAGAACTGATGAAGAAATCAGCAATAGAGAGGGTGGAAGCTAGGGAGAAAAGAAGAGAAAGAAAAGAAACAATTTAGAGGATAGGGGATAGTCAAATTTTGTAAGCGGAAGCAGAATGCCACCAAAACTGATAACCCCCTAATCCACATCCTTTATTTCTCTCTACTCACCCCTCAACTCAGATTTTCGATAAAACACAAACTCTTAGCTAAAACTTGTAGCAAAAATATTGTCCTTGCAACTGCAGAGATTCGAACACAAGACCTCTAGCACATTAACACACCACCCAACCACCAGACCAACAGACCCATTCTGATATGCTTTTACAAATAATTACTTATAAGCCTATTAACCAAAAGTAAGGCTTTATTCAATAAAAACCCAAAAATTTCCCAAGCTAAAGCTTGAACTTGGGACCTCACACACAAACACCCAAAACACATAACCACTGAAGCAGACAAACAGTTGTGTCATAATTTATCAGAACATAAATTAAGAATTTAGGGCGTTATATCAACAACGTTTATGGATTTAATCAATCGGGTGTTTCAACTGTACTTGGACCAATTTGTGGTGGTTTTTATCGATGACATCATGATTTACTTTAAGATTGAGTCTGAGCATGATGCTCACCTTTGCATTGTACTTTAGATGCTCTGAGAAAAATAGTTGTATGCTAAGTTCAGTAAGTACGAGTTTTGGTTATAGAAATTTGCTTTTTTGGGTTATGTGGTAATTGTGGAAAGGATTTGAGTCGATCCCAAGAAAATAGAAGCTATAGTTGACTAGAAGCAACCGAAAAATGTATCTGAGCTTCGTAGTTTTCTAGGTTTAGCCGGTTACTGCCAGAGGTTTGTCTAGGGATTTTCTCTGATCGTATTTCCTTTAACGAAGTTGCTACATAAGAATTCTTCATTTGTGTAGTTTGAGGCACAATAGTCTAGTTTTGATAAGCTCAATATAGTTCTGAAACAAGCCCCTATTTTAGTTTAACCCAAATAGGGTCGGAAGTTTATGGTATATAGTGATGCGTCACACATCGGGTTAGGATGTGTTTTGATGCAAGACAATAAAGTGGTTGCTTATGCATCGCGACAGCTTAAGACATACGAGGGTTACTACCCTACACATGATCTTGAAATGGTTGTGGTCTTGTTTGCTATAAAGATCTGAAGGTACTATCTGTATGGTGAAAGGTGTATCATTTACACCGATCACAAAAGGCTCAAATCTTTGTAAACTCAAAAAGAGTTAAATACTTGGCAGCACAAGTGGGTTGAGTTAAACAAAGATTATGACTGTACGTTGGAGTATCATTCGAGTAAGGCTAATGTGTCAGCTGATGCTTTAGCCGTAGAGGATGACTGATTTGAGAGCAATGTTAGCTCATTTGAGTTTGGTTGAGGATAGTGGGCTGTTAGTCGAATTACATGTTAAACCGACTTGGGTTGAGCAGATTCAAGCTAAACAGTTGTGTAATGAGTCCTTAGTCCAGCAATTGCACTAGGTTAGTTTGAATGAAACTTCTGATTTTAGCTTGAACAATGATAATATTTTGTGTTTAAGAGGACTGATTTGCGTACCTAATGATAAAGAGTTGAGGTAGTGGAACACTATTAAGAACAAGTGGATTAAATTCCTCTAATCCTTGATTGTGATTTTGATGAAGTAATAATAATGATCGTACCTAGAAACTAACTATTATCATGATGAAAGGCAGCACACCTGTCGAGTAGTAGTATAGTTAGTGGCAAGACGGGAATATCGAATCCAAAGAACTAAAAGTACTAGTAATAACTTTCTTCCTATTATCTAGCCTAGGAATAATGAGGGAATTTTTTAAACTAATTAACTCTAAACTAAACTAAGGACGCGACAAAGAGTAAATTGGAGAATTACTTTAGGAAAACTGAATGATAAAGGCAATACCCAAGGAAGAATCCATCTAGACTTCACTTGTTATTTAACTCTAAATTATAATATTTCTTCATTCGACTTGATCCGTAGAGATCCCTAAATTATGTTAATATCTCCGTTGAGAATAAGAACAATTAACCCTAGGTTGATTAACTGAAATCTCTTTCCAATTAAAGCCCCTAGTTTTGCATTAACTCGATCTATGGACCCCCTATTAGATTTGGCTCTAATCTGACAGATTTTTGTTGTCCTATGTCTAGGATTGCGATCAACTCCACTTAATTGTGTTGGATCTACTCTTAAATAGGGACTTTTGCTCTTCTGAATAAGCACATTCGACTTGAATTAATATCTTGAAATATCAACTCAAGAATTAAAAACATAATTAAGAACAAATCGAATATTTATCATATAATTCAGATAACAATAACAAGATTCGTCTTAGGTTTCATCCCCCTCAGGTATTTGGGGATTTAGTTCATGTTTATAAAAGAATACAACCCAAAGTAAAGAAAACAACAAACATAAAGAAAACCCAAAAATCCTGAAAGGATTGAAGGGAGATCTTCAGTCTTGATGTAGATCTTGGCTTCTGAGATGGATCAATTAGCTTTTTTCGAGTAATTCCATGCTTTCCACCCTTTGTGTCGGCTCCCCCCTTTTAAGTCTGCTCCTAGGCTGTTTATATAGACTTCGTAATACCTTTTTTAGCCTCTATGTAGCCTTTTCTGCGTGAAATTAAAACGATTCACAACAGGGACACGGCCGTGTGGCACGCCCATGTGAATCGAGCTCAGGTCGTGCTCAAGCCTGCTAATGTGTCACGGTTGTATGGGTTACCCCTGTGATGAACTCCAAGCCGTGTTAATTTCTTACTTTGGCCCATTTTCTCCATTTTTGGCCCGTTTCTCGTTCTTTTCATGTTCCTAAGCTCACCTAAGTATAAAACATGAAATTAAAGGTTTAGGAGCATCAAATTCCACAAATTTAACGATAATTCATCCATAAAAGTGCTAAATGTGGAATAAAAAATATGTATATATTATAGTTTATCAATCTTCAAGCAACTTTCATTGTCATGCTTGTTAGCTTAAACTGTAACTGCAATTTCCAGTGTCACTAATTACAATAACATTTCCATGCTAAAAACATTCAAACTTAAAGATTATATAGTATAACCAAGATTGAATAAAATAACATTTAACCCAAAAATCATGTGTACTTCTATACAAACATGAAATAGAAAGTAATAAGCATCGTTTAGAAAAGAAATATAAAAGAAACAAGTGGAGAGCACTATTCCTAGAAAATCTCGACTTGATCTCTCAACTCCCTATTGTGTCGCACTCATGGCTCTTCGTCAATAGCTAACCTGCATCTCGTTCATGTCGGTTCACCCCTAGGAGATTTAAGCCACCATAGCTAAAAAGCTTTAAAATAAAATTTGAAGAAGAAAAAAAATCCTCTCCCTTCCTTTTTTTCATGTAAATATATTAATATTTATCCAAATAACACAGGCGTCCTTTCATCAGACTCATGCTACCTCTATACGTACAAGTAGTTGTACCAGACTGGACAGCTTACACTTCTTTGTTATTATCTGGACAGCTGTCAAGTGCGACGACAATTCTGAGCGCAACTTGAAAACACTCATGCGGCAACATCAATACCAAAAGATGAAAAAATTCAAGATAAATAGGCTGAGATCTACTGAGTTATAAAATGCAATTTATTGAACTAAAAATGCTAAAATATGTGCTAAAGATAAGTAAATGGGTACAAATTAACCAATAAGTAGGGAGAAAACATATGTTCATTCTAGTACTATCACACCCCCAAACTTGAGTTTTTACTTGTCCTCAAGTAAAACAGAAACTAGTAAGGCTATACAAGAATTCAATAAGGAAAATGATCATTCTAGCAACTTGAATCACCTAAAATCCAAATGAATGAGTCACACTCAGATGATAGAATATTGCATTGACAATACATAAGTATCAATGAATAAGATTGCAACTTCATTAAAACTAGTATCATGCTTCAACTCTTAAATTCTATCCACCAATACAACATTTATTGTACAATATATGTCCTTTTTTTTCTTTTTCTTTTTGTGAATAAAGGATATCGTTGAATTATTGTACTATTATTCCTGAGAAGTAACGATAGAGGGCAACAAACCCCCAGGGAGTCCGTAATTACACCAACACACACTAATGCATCGATAGCCTTTAGCCGGATTCATTTTTCTAATGCTTGCATTGGAGCGTTCCCTTTTTAAAATTTCACTATACACCCACTTTGGAGTGTCTCTTAGTCATAACTATATATACAAATGAGTAGTTGTAAAAGGCAGATTCATTCAAGATTCAATAAATGCTACTAGTCATCCATTACTAATGCTATTATCTTTCTATCATCTTTTGGGACTACAACAGCTTCAACCTACTTCGAGACGTAGTCAACAACTACTAATTTATAAATATTTCCAAATGAACTTGAAAATGGTCTATAAAATCCATACCCCAAACATCAAACAATTCAACCTCCATAATTGGCTGATGTAACATTTCATTACGTCAGGATATAAAACCCGTATGCTGACATCTATCGCATTGATTCACAAAATTGTGGGCGTCTTTGAATAATGAAGGCCAATAGAATCCTAATTGAAGAATTTTAGCAGCAGTTTGCATGCCACCGAAATGACTGCCATAAGGAGCATCATCACAGTGCTTCAAGATTGAAAGCATCTCCTCTTCTGGAACACAACGCCAAATAATATTGCCATTGCATACCTTGAATAAATACGGTTCGTTCCAATGATACTTCACTACTTCACGAAGAAATCTTTCTTTCTTATGGCCTGTGACATCTAATAGGAATTTTCCACACACTAGATAATTAACCAAATCCACATACCAAGGGGTTGTAGCTACAACAAATAACTTCTCATCCGAGAATGCATCGATAATTTGAAGTATGTTTCCATCTTCACTGCCAATTTCCAATCAAGACAGTGGTTTGCAACTTGATTTTCTGAACCCTTGCGATCTTTTATCTTGATGTCGAATTCTTGCAACAGTAAGATCCAACGTATCAATCTTAGTTTTGTATCTTTCTTTGCAAAAAGATATGTCAATGCTGAGTGATCAGTAAATATAGTAACCTTTATGCAGACAAGATAAGAATGAAACTTATCGAAAGCAAAGACTATGACCAACAATTCTTACTGTGTAGTGATATAGTTGATTTGAGCCTCTGTAATAGTTTTGCTAGTATAATAGATGGCGTAAAATATTTTTCTCTTACGCTGTCCTAGAATAGCACCCACAACAAAGTGACTTGCATCATACATAACTTCAAAATGTTGAGACCAATTGGGTGCAACGACAATGGGTGCATTTACTAGCTACGTCTTCAATTGAATGAAAACATCTAGACATGCATCATCAAAGAAGAATTTTTTATTCTATTCTAGCAATGAGCTTAAGGGTTTTTCAATTTTTGAGAAATCTCTAATGAATCTTCGATAAAACCCTGTATGCCCAAGAAAACTACGAATACCTTTCACATTTTTCGGTAGAGGTAATTGCTCAATGATTTCCACTTTAGCTTTGTCTACTTTAATGCCTTGACAAGAGATACGATGGCCTAACACAATGCCTTCAGTTGCCATGAAATGACATTTTCACAATTTAAAACAAGATGTGTCTTCACATCGCTATAATACTTTATCCAAATTGTCAGCGCAATGATCAAAATCATTCCCATAAACTGAGAAATCACCCATAAAAGCCTTTAAAAAATCTTCAATCATATCTGAGAATATTACCATCATGCACCTTTGAAATGTGGCTAGTTTGTTGCAAAGACTAAAAGGCATATGGCGAAAAGAAAAGGTATCAAAGGGATAGGTGAAAGTTGTTTTCTCTTTATCCTTTGGTGCAATCACAATTTGATTGTATCCAGAATAGTCGTCTAAGAAACAGTAATAGGCTTTTCCAGCAAGCTTATCTAACATTTGGTCAATGAAAGGAAATGAGAAGTAGCCATTCTTTATGGCAGCATTAAGTTTGCGATAATCCATACAGACTCGCCATCTCGTATGAGTGTAGGAATTAATTCATCTTTATTGTTGCTAACCACAGTGATGCTACTCTTTTTAGGAACGCATTGCACTAGGCTTATCCAATTACTATCAGAAATAAGGAAAATAATTCTAACATCAAGCCATTTTATAATTTCTTTCTTAACAACTTCCTTCATCTTCTCGTTTAACCTTCTTTGTTGCTCAATTGATTGCTTGCCTTCATCTTCCAACTTAATCTTGTGCATGGAAAAAGATGGACTAATGCCTTGGATATCGGTAATACTACAAGAAATAGCTTGTTTATGTTGCTTAAGAATATGGACCAATTTCTCTTCTTGAGTTACATCCAATGTTGTAGAGACAATAACTTGAAGAGTATTGTTATCACCAAGAAAGACGTATTTAAGATGAGTAGGTAATGGTTTCAAATCTAGAGTAAGAGCTTCGTCAATAGATGGCTTAAAAATTGAAGCTGTTCTGTTGGCTAAATATAAATATTTGATATGCCATCCATGCCTGAGTTCAATATTATTAGCTTTAACCATGCTGTCACAGTCATCCGAGAATTCGTCATCTAATGTCACTGCAAACTCCTAAGAAAGTTTTGTGTTTTGGTCATTGAACTCTTCCGTAATTAGATTATCTAGCACATCGACAGTATGTCATTCTTCTTTTTCCTTGCATCGAATATATTCAAGAACACTGAAGGTAATGTGCTCATCATTAAGTCGCATGGTCAATTCACCTTTGTAAACATCAATAAAAGTTCGTCTGGTGGCTAAAAATGGTCATCCCAAGATTATGGGAACCTCCTTGTCTGCCTCACAGTCAAGTATGATAAAATTAGCTGAAAAACCCAATTTATCCACGTGAACTAAGACAACTTTAATTTGCCCTTCAAGTTGAGCCAAGGATTGATAAGCTAGTTGCAATGTCACTGTAGTAGGTTTCATGTGACCAATTCCTAACTTTTTGAAAGTAGATAATGGCATTAAGTTGATGCTAACTCCTAAGTCGCATAAGGCCTTGCCCAAATAATGGTTGCCAATGGAACATGGGATAGTAAAACTCCCAGGATCTTTCATTTTAGGAGGCAACTTATTTGTCAAAACAACACTACAACCCCTTGTAAGTGTAATAGTTTCCATATTATTGAGCTTCCTTTTCTTGGACAATAGCTCATTTATAAATTTCCCATAATTTGAAATTTACACAAGAGCGTCTACTAAGGGAATATTGACTTAAAGTTGCTTCAGTGTGTTTAGGAACTGTTGGTACTTCTTGTCATGCTTATTCTCCTTAAATATTTGTGAGAAAGGTAAAGTTATAGATACATCTATTTGGGCCGACACCTTTGATTGCGTTAACAGTTTCGAGGGTTGGACATGAGGCATATGAGTGACAGTTTGTGGAATTTCTTTGTCTGGTATATCGATAGGCTCTTCAGATTCAACCTTCTTACCAGGGATCACTTCACTAGTATCGTGAGGTGCTACAACAGATCTGTAGTCAGCTCATTAGTTTGTTTACCACTCCTAAGAGTGATAGCCTTATAGTGTTCTTTCATTCTCAGACTAGGATTTTACTTGTCACTAGGTAATGTGCCCGGTGGTTGAGTATTTAGATTTGAAGCAAGTTGTCCAAATTGTACCTCCAATGCCCAAATAGAACATGAATTCCCTTACACAATAGCTTCTGTGCGGGTCATATGCTCTTGTATTAAAACTTCAAGAGTTGCTAACGGGTCAGAAGGAGAAGCATGTATGTACTGTTGTCATTGATGTTCTTAACCATGCGGATTCAGCATTGAAGAGGGTTGTGGCGGCGTCTGGTTCTGGTGTGGATTCATCTGGCCTTGTTGTAGATGCATCGGAGGGTTTTGATTGTAGTTCTACAATTGTTGATTGTAATTCCCTAGCCTTGGATTATAACTACCCTAAGTAGATATATTCCCATATTAAAATGGCACAACATTTTGTCCAACATTTTGAGTTTTCCGAGACTGTCGATTGTATGCAGAATTATTATAAAAGGTGCCATAAGAACTATTGCGGATGTTACTAACATAAAAGGCATTTTTTGCATGTTGTAGACAATCTTTATAGTTGTGGTTGTCACTACAAATCTCACGACAAAAGGTCAGAATATCAACTTGTTGAGCGACTTTTATAGGTGCAATGCCACTAGTCCCTTGCATATTTTTTCATCATATTTGCAAGAGAAGAAACTTGAGCACTAAGTGCAGATATTGCATCCAATTCAATAACTTTCGGAGTAGCTTTTGCTGGTGCAGCTCTAGGGATAGGATATTAATAATCTTTCTGAGCAATTCTCTTAAAAATTCTAATAGCATCATTATAAGTACAATCTAGCAAAGGACCATTGGCTGATGCATCGACAAGATTCCTTGTGTGTGAATTTAGCCCATTATAAAAAATCTTAATTTTTGTTTCCTGTTGAATACCATGCATGGGGCAATGTCGAAGCAAAGATTTATAATGTTCTCATGTGGTGTAAAGATTTTTATCATCCAGCTGATGATAAGTTGTAATATCATTTTGGAGATGGGCACTCATTGTTGATCGGTTAAATCGCAAAACAAACTGTGTTGCTAGTGCGTTCCAAGAAGCAATTGATCCAAAAGGTTACCCAAGGAACTAAGTACGAGCTCTTCCCTATAAGGAATAAAGAAATAACTGCATCTTCAAAGCATCATCAGGAACGCCTTGTTGACTAACGGAAGCACAAATGAATAAAAATGATTTTAGATGCTCTCGTGCATCTTTATGTGGTAGTCCAGCATATTGTCCATTAAAATTCAACATTTGAAACATTACTGGCTTGAGTTTAAAATTCCCAACTTGAATTGTTGGCCTAACAACTCTCGATTGTAAGTCATCCAAGAAAAGTACTACAAAATCTCGTACAAGCCTGTTTTGTATTTAAGCATCTTGTTGTAATAGTGGGTCATTACCATTTTGGTTCTGTATCGGGGGTATTGTAACAACCCGGCTTAGACCCTAGTCGGGACAGTGGTTTCAAAACCACAAATTTGAAATTGTAAAATTATTTTAATATTATTTTCCATGTTTATAGCACGTGAATAAATATGTGTGAAAGTTTCGTGGCTTAATTATATCATTTGTGTGCTCGATTTAATGAAAGGACTTAATCGTAGAAATTGTAAAAGTGGCCTTCTATTTGTCGAAGTACTGAATTGCTATGTCTTAATAATTGTGAATGTTGATATTTGACCATGAATAGTGGGGTTTGACATATATGGCCATTAAATGAATATTTATAAATGGTTTTTATTAAGGTGAATATGGTAATTATGTTAATAAGCTTATTATAATAAAACAAAACATGAAAATTATTGATCCATTCATCTTTATTACCGAAAATAACAAAGGAAAAGAAGGTTTATGAGCAAAATAAGGTTCGACACTTTTGGTTGTTGATTAAGGTATGTTCTTTGCTCGGTTTTTGATAATTTTTACGTTTTTATGATCGTTGTTATGTGTTCTAGCTAGCCCATGCTTGAATTTCTGAAATTGATGATGATTTTGAGATACGTCATTGATGAATTTATGAGCATTGTGGTGTTTGATGATGAAAAATAAGTATTGGATGATAGATGAACAAGTTTTGTATAGTGATTTTTGGTGAATTTGCCTATTGTGGACTAATTTGTGAAAATGAAAAATTTAGGGGTTAAATTGTGAAATAAATAAAATTTTTGGGCTGCTAGTGACCTATAGGAAATTCGGCTAGGCTAGGGTGTAATGAAATTATATGAATTTTGTGTATTTTTGAAATAAGGACTAAAATGCAAAGTATGAAAATATGAGGGCTATTTTGTAAAAAGGTTAAAATATATGTTTATGGATTTAATTGAATGATTTTGTGAATAAATGAGTTTAATTTGAATTTATATAGATCAAGAACAAAAGAAAACGAAATTAGATTGGGGGTAGTCGAAAGTGGTCGAGTAGTCAATTCCATCCGTTCGTATCCGTACGAGGTAAGTTCATATGCAAATAAACATATTTCAATTGAATTATATATGTTGATTATTGTGGAAATGTATGTAATTGCTATTGGAGCTGAATTATTGAACCCGAGAAAAAATCGACAAAGATACAACATTCGAAAGCCCCATACAAACCATAGGAATAGTATAGGATACATATGCCATGACATAGGATTATGAGATGTGTTATCGTGTAAGACCACGTCTGAGACGTTGGCATCGACTAGACATTACATGTAAGACCATGTCTGGGACATCAGCATCATATATGATTCGTGTAAGACCCTGTCTGGGACAGTGGCATTGAAATTTGATAACATGTAAGACCATATCTGGGATATGGCATTGTTTGAGCTTTCCAAGTTATCTGAGTATCCTTATTGATTCTGGACTGTTGAATGAGTATTCTGAGAAATGAATGAATATCTGATTCAGGTACGTTTGAGATGTATACAAGGTTTGAGAATGAAAGGTTAGTATATATGCATTTAAGGATATGTGATATATGTATGAGAAAATATGCTTTATGTGCAAGTGATTGGTGAACATGTGAATTAAGAGGTTTAAGTAAGTATTTGGCTATAAAATTACATGTATAATATGTTATATAATTGCTTTGTTGTTAAGTTTATTTGTATATGGCTTACAAAGCTTTTTTAAGTTTACTTTGTGTGTGTTTTCATTTGTTTCATAGACTATCGAAGCTACGGAAAGCTCGGGGATAGTCGAGGATCATCACCACACTATCAAACTACATTTTGGTACCTTTTGAAAATGTATATACTAAAGTATGGTATGTATAGGCTAGAGAAGTTTGGATATGCTTTAAGATGTATATATATATATATATATCTTGCCTTGTGATATGGCTTGATAATGGTTGAAATTATGGTTTAATTTTTTGTATGAATTTTATGAAGAGAAATGGTATATTTTTATATATGTATACAGTCTTGTGTAGATGACCATTTTGGTATGTCTTGGTGAGAATAAGATGGTATGTTTCTTATTTGAAATGGTAAGATTTTTCTATGAATTGATATGGATATAAATGTGATATGAATTAGATGTTTTGATATGATTTTAGTACATGGAATTGGTATGTTTTGGTACAGAAAATGAGCATGAAATTGAATGGTGATGTTGTAGTATAAATAGGGCATGTTATGGTGTTGAATTTGGCTGAAAATGTTGTGTGAATGATCTTTGGTTTTGTACTTGTAGGGATGACCCTTAAGGGTGGCAATTTGGCCTTGCAAATGGCCTATTTTTTCCCACACGGGCAGGGACACAGGCATGTGTCTCTGCCATGTTGCTCAAGGGCCAATTCGAATTAAGCTTGGGCAAACCACTCGGTCTCAGACACAGGTGTGTGGTAGGCTTGTGGCTTAAGTCAATATACCTTATAGGTTTGGCACGGCCTAGCACATAGCCCAGAAATAGGCGTGTGAGGCCATTTCGAATAGTCACACAGGCTGGACACACGAACGTGTGACCGGCCGTGTGAGCAAGTCAGTAACCTCCATAATTTTCACACGGCCTAGCATACAGGCATGTCTTGTGGCTGTGTGGACAATTCAATATGTATGCCTTATTTTGCCACGGCCTAGACACAAGGGCGTGTTTAATTCCGTGTGAGGCACATGGCCTGATCATACGGGCGTGTGACCTCTGTAGTTTTAAAAATTTTGAAGTTATCAAAAAATTTTGTATGAGCTCAGTTTAGTCCCGACCCTTTCCTAAAGCATGTTTAAGGTCTTGTTAACCTTCTAAAGACACTCTATGTGTATGATTTGCTATGAAATGATAATGTATGAATGATGTTTTGTAAAATGTTCCGAAATGTCTAGTAATACCTCTTAACCCTAGTCCAGCGACGAATACGGGTTAGGGGTGTTACAAGTATGATTGCATTGTTTCGTGGAAAGCCATATTCTTTTATTCTTGAACTCTCCTTCGAACAGTTCTTTCAATTTCTAGATCAAAATCGGTAATAAACTCTGAATTGCTTCGGGTTATACAACACCTAAAATAAAATGTGAAAATAATGGCAAAAAGAAAACGAGTTAGTAACAACTAAATATTATGAAATAAAAATAAACAAAAATACACATCAAACAAATGCCATCCTTGGGAACGACGCCAAAACTTGGTCGACTATTTAACATCAAAGCAATAATGTGCAAGCGTACACTGTCGATGCAAGTATAGTAGACAAATCTGAGTCTGTCGGATATCGATCCCACAAGGATGGTTGTCTTTTGTCTATCAATGTCAGTGTAATAAATAGATAAAATGAGATAAATTGTTAGAGTAGTTTTCGAAGTAATAACTTGAAAATAATAAGATAAAATATAATAGTGAGAAACTAGGTTATTGTTGATACATTAAACTGCAATGAATATCTTACCAAGCTTAACTTCTATATTTAATCTAAGACTTAAACATGCATATTAACCACACCTTCCAGAGCTGGCAATAGAACACTTTTAAGAACAAGTGGATTAAATTCCTTTAATCCTCAAGCAACTTTTGTTGTCATGCTTGTTAGCTTAAACTATCGCTGCACTTTCCAGTGTTAATGACCGCAATAACATTTTCATGCTAAAAACATTCAAACTCGAAGATTAAACAGTATAAGCAAGACTGAATAAAATAACATTTAACCCAAAAATCATGTGTACTTCTATACAAACATGAAATAGAAAGTAATCACCATCGTTTAAAAAAGAAATATCAAAGAAATAAGTGGAGAGCATAATTCCTAAAAAATCTAGACTTGATCTCTTAACTCCCTCTTATGTCGCACTTAGCGCTCCTCGTCAAGAGCAAACCTACATCCCATTCACGTCGGTTCACCCCTAGGAGATTTAATTTGCCATAGCTAAAAAGCTTCAAAAGAAAAGTTGAAGAAGAAAAAAAATCCTCTCCTCACCATTTTTCACGTAAATATATTTATATTTATCCAAATAGCATAGGTCTGCTTTCATCAGACTCATGCTGCCTCTGTACATACAAGTTAATAGTACCAGACTGGACAACTCACACTTATTTGTTGTTATCTGGATAGTTGTCAGGTGCGATGACAATTCTAGGCACAATCTGAAAACACTTATGCAGTGACATCATTACCAAAACATGACAAAGTTAAGGATAAAAAGGCTGAGATCTACTAAGTTATCAAATGCAATTTACTGAAGTAAAAATACTAAAATATGTGTTAAAGATAACTAATGGGTACAAATTAACCAATAAGTGGGGAGAAAACATATGTTCTTTCTATTACTATCAGCTGGTTATTTAGATTCTACAGGACATGTTTTAGAGATATGCAATAGATTTTTGGGGTAGTTGGGAGGATTACCAGCCATTGGCTGAGTTTGCATATAATAACAGCTTCCAGTCTAGTATTCAGATGGCACCCTACGATACCTTATATAGTCGTAGGTGCTGTACTACCCTATGTTCGACAGAATTAAGTGAACGCCAAATGTTGGGTCCCAAGCTAGTTCCTGAAACTCGGAACACTATGAAATTTATTCGAGATCGTTTGGAAGTAGCCTCTAATCGACAGAAGTCTTATGTTGGTTTGAAAAGAAAAGATATCGAGTTTTTTTGTAAATGATCAAGTGTTTTTGAAAGTATCATCGTGGAAAAAGGTTCTCCAATTTGGATGCAAGGGCAAGCTAAGCCCGAGATTTATTAGACCTTACTACATTTTGAAAAGAGTTAGACCTATTGCGTATCAATTAGAATTACTACCGATGTTTGAATGGATTCATAATGTATTTCATGTCTTGATGCTGAGATGGTATCAGTCTGATCTGTCGCATATTGTTTTTGTCGACGAGATCAAGTTGCAACTAGATTTAACATTCGAGGAAAAACCTATTCGAACCTTAGATTGTGATGTTAAGGTATTAAGGAAGAAAACTGTTCCTCTGGTTAAGGTTTTATGGTGAAATCATGGGATTGAGGAAGCCACTTGGGAACATGAATCTTCAATTCGACAATAATATCCATACCTATTTGAGTAAGGTAAATTATGAGGCCAATATTTCTTTTAGGGGAAGAGAGTTGTAACACCCTAAAATTTTGAGAATTTAATTGTGAGAATCTGCAGTAATTAAATTTTTGTATATGTGGTTCTGTGTTCTGCTATTGTGTTTAAGGTCTAGAGTTTGAGTTGCATCGTTAAAAGTTTTATTATTTTTAAAACAACCCTATCCATACGTTGCATAGTTAAATGCAATTTTGTGTAAATCAGTGTCAAGAATGAGCCTACTGGTTCATTGGTTAAGCATCTGTATTTTGTTATGTCCCGTGTTCAAATCCCTAAGAGGTCGATAAGGATTTTTTTGCCAAATGTTAGAAAACTACTTAGAAGTTAAAAAGTTAATTAATGTTACTCTTTTCCCTTCTTTAGTTTTTTTCTTCTTCTCTTTTCTTCTTCATTACTTTTGTTTTCTCCTTCGTTTTTTTTGTTTCTTTAATTTTTGTCATCGTGGTCATAGGGATACGAGATTAACTGAATTTTTGCTATTAGTCGTTGGTCAAAAGATTATCGAGTAAGTAATTGTCTATTTGTGTGTTTTCGCAGATTTCTTTCATTTCCGTAACTTGGTTTGAATTGGGAATTCTGTGAGATGCAAGAATTTTTTATAAACAATCATTTGTTTCCCTAATAGGTGGGAATATTGGTAGTAAGGAATAGCAACAAGATAATTTTCATGATTGTCACTATAGTTTTAGTAACTTTGGGTTCGTTGAAGGTTTCATGTCGAATCTTTCGACATAGGCATTATTTGTGTAATCGGGAATACTATTGGTTAAATGGCTGAATTGTGTATCTAAATGGTTGTTTTAGGCTTCAAGGATCCTTTACATTGTTGTTACTTTGAAATCTCTTTAGGTGCGTATTGAAAACCTCATTTTTGTGAATTTTGGTCACCGGAAAACATGGTTGTCTACGCCACACAACAGTGTGCCAAGCAATGTGGGTGGCCGTGTAATTCACTATTCATTTATTTGAATCCATACGGATAAGATACATGAGCGTTTGTCTAGGCCGTATGTGGCCATGTTAGTTCAGGGTTCACATGGGTAAGGACACGGGTGTGTGTCTAAACTGTGTAACTCTCTATTTGTAACTTAGGACCATGCTCAGGCCGTGTGAGTCATACAGGTAGGGACACAGTAGTGTGTCTAGGCCGTGTAACTTACTATTTATACTTTAGAACCACACGAGCAGAGGACATGATCATCTATAAAGGCCATGTGGCATATAAATAGGGCTCAAAACCTATTTTTGAGGCCGTGAGTGTTGCCCCACACTGATATTGACTTCCCTAATGTATGAATGATTTGAATTTGTTTATACGAGAACTCTCTAATACTCTGTGACTGACATATGAATAACATAATTGTATGATACTTATTCTAATATTGAATTGTATTATCTAATTGTGAAACAATTTAGAATGAATGAATACATATTATGGATATTATCATTCTGCATTTGCATGGGTTGAGATATTGTGAAGATGGAAGTAATATGCCCTGAATTAGTGGCAAAGCCACAATGCGTATAAATCTGATTCTGGTACTTTGTCGCATTTTGATCCAGCAGTTAAGTTGTGTCTCTGTAAAAGTGTCAGACAGACACTCTAAGGTGTGTAAGGTTGGTTAGGCATTGAACGCCCTTAACGGTGTGTTAGATAGCCAAAGATAGTGTGTAGCAAATGGGGGTAGGAATATTTGGATCTGAATCTGATATATTTTGTATATGAAGTTGAAATTGCTTCTGTATATGTAATTAATATGTTATCAATATGAACTAAAATTACTTCTGTTACCAAACTGAATCTTTGAATTCGGAAACTATATTATAAATGTGTTCTAATTAAACAAACTTCTTTATGCCCTGAGCTCAAAACCCACTTTGTTATTGATTGGATTTCATGTGGTTCTCATACTTGAATGGGTTGACGCCGCGGGAGCTCGATCAAGCTTTTATCTTTCTTTGATATACTATTAGTAGGAAATTCTGTATTCTGTGATATTGTGATGTTTAGAAAGACTTAATACTTAGTTAATTGTTGTTTTGGATATTATGTGAGGAATGGTTCATTTTGACTGCGTTATAAATGTGGTGTTTTTAGTATCGTTGGTGTAAGTGTCTAGACTTGGCCTAGACATTTAAGTCAAGTTTAGGGTGTTACAATTTTCTAAAAGAATAAGGTTAGAGAATTTTGAATGCCTTAAAAATTATTTCTATTAAAAAGTAGTAAGAATAAATTTGTTCGTTTAGTGATAAGGTCTTAGTTTATCTTTGGATCTTAGGTTCAAAATCCTTGTGTACCTTTTAGAAAAAATATTTTATTTTCTTATTTTTACCCCATAAAAGTGTCAAATTTTCAAACTAGCCCAACTGAAAAAAACTATTTTTTTAATTTACTCCTTAATTTAAAGTAGTCCTAATTCTACATGAATTCCCAAAACCTATTTCAATTAGAGACAAATAGTTTTATAAATAAAAAATGTAACACCCCACACCCAGTCTAGACGTTAAGACCAAGTCTGGAGGTTACATCAAACCATCAACCAAAAACCTAGCTTGATTATTTAAAGTTTAACAATCAAAATCATTTGTATAATTAAATCAAACTAGAAACCCAAATTGTAATATGAAATCCAAAATACACCTAATAATATAAATCCAAAGAAGATATTAAGTAAGAAATAAAAAGATGATAGAGCTCCTACCACGTCGATCCGCCTAAGTCTGTGGGTTACCTGAAATCTAGACAAACAGCTAAATGAGCTTACAACTTAGTGTGTGTAACTTACATTCAATAACACTCAGTAATAAACAGATGAAATTCCATTTTCTATAAACCAGTTATTTCTGAGATTCAGATACAGAAATACAGAATATCAAATACAGATGCAACACATAAAAGATACAAATACAGATTCCTACCCTATCCGCTACACACCATCTCCGTCCATCCTAACACACTATATAGGGCATCAAGTACCCATCCATCCTACACACCACGTAGTGACTGTAGGTCACGTTTCAGAATAATTGCACCCTAGCTGCCAAATCTGATTACAATAAATCTCTAGAATCAGAAATATATGTAGCTCAGCCACCAAATTTGATATATTATTAAACTACCCACACTTCCTTTTTTATATACTCGTAATCTCAATATAGATGCAGATTTGATAGATATCATATATAAGTATACAATAACACAATTTCAGATTATGCCCATGTAATAGAATCACATTACTTACTAGATCTCATATCAATTGTATATATATACTAGAATAAAAGATTACTCAGTAATAGATTGTTAGATAACAATTTTCAATGTTTAATTCAGCTCATACAGACCCTACGGTAGGCCTACGCTCGATTTAAACGATAATCACTGTCCTAGGGAAAATTTTTCATATTTTCCCTACATGCCGTGTGGATTCACACGACTTGGATGGCTAGCTCGTGTGTAACACCCCAAACCCAGCCTAGAAGTTTAGACCGAATTCAGGATGCTACATTGATCACTAAAGTGATCGTGTGAAAATTTACAAAACAAGTTATCATATCTATTCAAAAATTCCATTGCTGAAAAATCACTTAATAAAAGTTACAGATAACTTTAAAACGGAAATTGTACCACAACACTGTAAAGCTTTTCAATTCCAAAATAGTGTAATCAAAATATAAATCAGAAAATACAACTGAAATAGTCTTTTGCAACTGAGACTGTTCGAGGCCTCCGCGTGCTAGGTCCAGCATCAGAATCTAGGAAAGAATTTGAAAAGGAAAATAGGAGAGGGGGTGAGCTAGTCAAGCTGAATATGAGATCAAAACCAATTAACTACAGTAACAGAAACAGAGAGCTAGAAACCAGTTCAGAATCGAACATACTTACATCGCTATATAGATACAGTCGATACATTCACAATGGAAGTACAGGCAAATAGCGGTATTTATAGCATGTTGAAAACACACACAGTCACACAATTGTAGTAACATTTAGTCACAGTATCAATAGTTCCCAATCAGTCACAGTAACGATTTAGTTAGACAGTTACAATCAGACAATTTAACACGCAGAATTGTTGAACAGATAGACAAATCATAATTTAACACGCAGAATTGTTGAACAGATAGACAAATCGTACTTATAGAATCAGATGGTAAACCCGAGATAGAAGTCTCGGTAGACAGTAATGGTCCACACGTATCAAATCACAATCAATCTCAAGTTCTATTCAGTCAGATCGATACAATCAAAGTCTATCAATCAGAACAGTCAACAATGCATGTGAATACAGTTGAAATGCATAACCTACCCATCCAGCCAACACACCTCTCCGTCCATCCCTACACTTACTATAGGGTTTAAAACACCCACCCATCCCTACATTTACAAGCTGTACCAAATGCGGCACATATCAGTATAATGCAGTTGAGCTACCAGTCAATAGGCTTAAGAGCCTTTTAGTAAGTCCATGACCCTTAGGGTATGGGGACTGCCCAAGACCCTTTAGGAATTAGGGCTATCAGTAACCAGGTAAACTGCCAATCCATATATATAAACCGCGCAACAAAGTTGGCATATAAGTTGTACAGTGCCATGCGGTAAATCGCGGTGTAGTCGTGCAGTTGAACTGCCAGAACAGATAAGAGTACGTAGCATAGCTAACGCACATACAGTATAGTGCAATGTGGCAAACCGCTATAATAGTATATTACAGCTAAGCTGCCAAATCAGTCAATGGTACGTAGCATAGCTAACGTACATGCTATATGGTGTAGTGCAATAATCCGCTGTACAGTCTAGTTGCAGTAAAACTGCTAGTTCAGTTCAGTATCAGTCTTCTTTCTCTTTTAAACCCCACTCAAAAATGCTTTATGCATATGTATGTATGAGTGCAGACAAACGAACAAAGACAGATTACCAATTTCAGACAGTCATTAACATCTAGTCAGTTAGAATCAGAAAGGTGTATAATCACTTACATATATACAAGTTTGATAGCAAAGTAATCTCACATAATAGTGACACTCACATTCAGTCAATCAATTTTTGAATCAATTATCAATCGAAAACATCTCTTAGGTAGAGTACACGATCACAAATATCAAGGGGAAGATACCCTCTCTAGGCTTAACCCATGTGAAGGGTAGCACATGGCCGTGTGACAGAGGCACACACTCCTGTGAAGTAGGGGAACGGTCGTGTGCACAGCTGTGTAACTCACTATTTTGTTTCTTTAAAATATGGTGCAAGGCAGACACAGCTGTGTAACAGAGGCACACGTCTATGTGAAGTAGCGACCCGGCCGTGTGGACAGACTGTGTAACTCACCATCCAATTTCGCTAAAATGAAGTGCAAGGCAAACACGACCGTGTGAGGGTCTCACATGCCAGTGTGCCCACCAGACATAGCCGTGTGTCCAGAACACACGCCCGTGTGGGATCTCTAAACCCTCAAATCAGTCACTCAACTGTGTGACTCCAAATCTCTGAATCCCTAATTCCCAAATTCACACACCCGTGTGCCTAGAGGACACGACCATGTGAAACATCAACATTTTCCCCAA
This sequence comes from Gossypium stocksii, assembly GCA_020496765.1. Lineage (NCBI taxonomy): Eukaryota > Viridiplantae > Streptophyta > Magnoliopsida > Malvales > Malvaceae > Gossypium > Gossypium stocksii. The sequence continues at coordinate 97,989,361 of CM035628.1, read as the reverse complement.
ATCGGCCAGGCTGTGTGGTACGAAATTGGCCCAGAACCCTAGTTCTCAAATCCATATGACCGTGTGCCTTGGCACATGCCCATGTGGCTGTCTAGGAGGTCACAAAACCACCCAAAAACAGCCTTAGAATCACTGTGTCGGCCACCAAAATTGTCCCCAAACTTTGTCTTATCAAAGTATATCAAAAAGAAATGACTTCCCACCACTTTCTTTGCCTAGAACCCACAACTTTCGGGTTAACACACACACATATGACAAGTTGAAACATCATTTAAAAAATAAAATAAAGAAGGAGAAGTAGTTAGGGTCTGAATCCCACACTCGATGTGACAACAAAGAAGACAACCGAGGAGCAAAATTTCAGGAACTGAAGGCAACGCGTTTTTTATGAGAATAGTAAAAAGAGTCTGAAGGAGAAGAACAAAGAGCAAAAGAAAAGGGGACGTTCCAGGAGAAAGAGAGAATAAAAAATAAAAATAAATTAAAAAAGTAATAATAAAAAATTATTTAATAATTATAATTATTAACTAAAAACAAACCAAAATAAAAGGCTCTCCAAAAATGCGTACCCTAAGACTCGAACCCGTTACCTCAAGGTATGCTAACACTCATTCTTCCACCAGACCAGCAAGCCCATCTATCACTAAGTTGCACAACTAAACACATATGTGCAACCTCCTAATTGTCCCTAAGCTTAAGACTTAAAACTTCTAGGCCCAAAATTTGAGGTGTTACACTGATCGTGATTATGATGAAGTAATAATATTTTTATGATCGTACCTAGAAACTAACTATTATCACGATAAAAGGCAAGTGCACCTATCGAATAGTAGTATAGTTAGTGGCAAGACCGGAATGTCAAGCATAGAGGAACTAAAAGTACTAGTAATAACTTTCTTTCTATTATCTAGCATAAAAATAAAGGAAAGTTGTTTGTAAACTAAGATTCTAACTAACTAAAGACGCGACAAAGAATAAGTTGGGGAAATACTTTGGGTAAACTGATTGATAAAAGCAATACCTAAGGAAGAATCCACCTAGACTTCACTTGTTATTTAACTCTGAATTAAATGATTTATTCATTCGACTTGATTCGTAGGGATCTCTAAATTATGTTAATATCTCCGTCGAGACTAAGAACAACTAACCTAGGTTGATTAATTGAAATCTCTTTCTAATTAAAACCCCTAGTGTTGCATTAACTTGATCTATGGACCCCCTACTAGATTTGACTCTAATCTGGCAGATTTTTGTCGTCCTATCTCTAGGATTGCTATCAACTCCACTTAATTGCATTAGATGTACTCTTAAACAGGGACTTTTGCTCCTTTGAATAAGCATATTCGAGTTTGAATTATTAAAAGCAGTTCTATAAGCCCATAATGCATCGTCTATTTTTCTTGACCTGATAAACGCTAATTTATACATATTTTTACATCATGTTTAGCCTATATTTTGGATGAATTATTATCAATTTAGTGAGAATTGGTGCTCTTAATCCTTATTTTTCATATCTTATACTCAGGAGAGCATAGGGAAGAGAAAAGAATAGGAAATGGATTGAAAATGAGGAAAATGGGCCAAAAATGACATAACACACGGCCCAAGGAATTACCACACGGCCGTGCCACACGGCCGTGCCACATGAAGATCACACGGTCCAGCCCTCGACAAGCACGGGTATGCCACACGGCCGTGCCAAATCACACGGCCTTTGTCGAAGTCACACGGGCGTGGCACACGGGTGTGTTCTAGTCGTGAGGAAGAGGAATTTCACTCGAATTGAGATACTTGGAGGCTAAGAAAGGCTCCCCAAAGCTCTATATAAAGACCCTAGGAGGCAACTCTAAGGGTGTGCTTATTTTCCCCACAAAGGGAAGCATTCTTTGCTGCGAACACAGAGAGTGGAAGTAAAGATTACTCGCAGGGAAGCTAATTGATTCATCCCAGAAGCCGAAATTCTGCAGCAATATAGAGGATCTCCCTAAATTCCTTCAGGGGTTTTCGGGTTCTTTTATGTTTTGTTATTTTATTTCTTCTGAGATGTTTTCTTTCTTTATTATGAACTAAACCCCTCAAATACTTGAGGGGGATGAAACCTAAGACGAATCTTGTTATTATTTATTCTTGAGTTATATGATAAATACTTGAATTGTTCTTAATTATGTGTTCTTCATCCTTGATTTAATAGTCCTAGGTATTATTTCAAGAACTAGATGTGCTTAGAGCAGAGGAGCAAAAGTCCCTGTGATAAGAGTAGATCTACCATAATTAAGCGGAGTTGCATGCAACCCTAGACATAGGGCGACATAAATCTACCGGATTAGGGTCAAACCTAATATGGGGAACCATAGATCGAATTAATGCAACTTAGGGAGTTAATTAATAAGGGAACTTTAATTAACAACTTAGGCCTAGTTGCTCTACGCCTCGACGGAGGGTTTAGCATAAATTAGGGATCTCTACGAATCAAGCCAAGTGAATAAATCATTTAGCTTAAGAACCAATAACAAGTGAAGTCTAGGTGGATTCCCCCTTAAGTATTGTCCATATCAATCAGCTTTTCCCTAAAAGTTTTCCCAATTTTACTCTTTGTGCTTTTCTTAGTTAGTTTTAGAATTAGTTTAAACAAACCCCTCTTTTATTCTTAGGCTAGATAATAGAAAGGAAGTAAGTAATAGTACTTTTGGTTCCCTTGGGTACGATAACTCGGTCTTACCACTAAGCTATACTACTGTTCGATAGGTGCGCTTGCCTTAAACGTCGTGATATTAGTTAGTTTTGGTGTGATCAAGTTCTTTATAAATTTTATTACTTCATATCACGCGATATCATGACCAATCTTTTCTATTTGTTTCTATTGTTTTCTCTAGAATGCGTTTTAATTCCCTATTTGTTACTTCGACTTGACCACTGGTTTGTAGGTGATAAGGGGTAGCTGTCCTATGGTGCACTCCATACCTTTTTAAAACTTTTTCAAACTGGGCATTGCAAAAATGAGTACCCCTATCACTAATAATTATCTTAGGTGTTCCAAATCAAGAGAAAAGTTTCTTTAAAAATCGTACTACCATTCTAGCATCATTAGTAGGCAAGGCTTGGGCTTCCACCCATTTTGACATGTAATCTACTGCTACTAATATGTACTTATTCCCAAATGAAGTAGGGAATGGACCCATGAAATCAATACCTTATACATCAAATATTTCATATGAAAGTATATAGTTCTGAGGCATTTCATTACGTTGAGAGATGTTACCTGTTCGTTGACATTTATCACAAAAGGTCACATAACTGTTGGCATCTCTGAAAATTGTAGGCCAGTAAAAGTCGGATTCGAGTACCTTATGAGCAGTCTGGCTCCACTGTGATGTCCTCCTGTGGGTCTGAATGGCAATGATTTAGAGTCTGGTATGCTTCTGTTTCAGTAATGCATCTTCGAATAACCTGGTCTGCACAAATTCGAAAAAGAAAAGGATCCTCCCAAAAGTAGTTTTTCACATTAGCGAAGAATCGCTTCTTCTACTGATGTATCAACCCTTTTGGGGTTATGTTAGGTGCTAAATAATTTGCAAAATCGGCAAACCAAGGCACTGTTGTATCTGCTACAGATAGGAGTTTTTCTTCAGGGAACAAGTCGTTTATCTTATCGAGATATGTGGGTTGCATGTTTTCCAATCTTGAAAGGTGATCTGCTGCTAAATTTTCAGCTCCTTTCTTGTCCTTTATCTCTAAACCAAACTCCTGTAGTAATAGAATCCATCTTATTAGTCGAGGTTTTGCATCGGTTTTGGCTAAAAGATAGCGAAGAGCAGAATGGTCAGTATAAACAATGGCTTTTGACAAAATCAGATAAGTTCTAAATTTATCAAATGCAAAAATAACAGCTAGCAACTCTTTTTCTGTGGTAGTATAATTTGCTTGGGTAGCTGTTAGAGTTCTGCTAGCATAGTAGATCGGTTGAAAGTGCTTGTCTCTTCGCTGTCCCAAAACTGCACCTACTGCAAAATCACTTGCATCGCACATTAGCTCAAAAGGTAAGTTCCAATCGGGTGAAATCATGATTGGTGCATTGATTAATTTTTCCTTAAGAGTATTAAAGGATTCTAAGCATTCTTGGTCAAAATTGAAAGGCACGTCTTTTTCTAGTAATTTTGTTAAATCTTGGCTATTTTAGAAAAATCTTTAATGAATCTGCGATAACAACCGGCATGTCCTAAAAAGCTTCGTATAGCCTTAACTGAGTTAGGAGAGGTAATTTTTCAATACTTTCAATTTTTGCTTTATCTACCTCTATCACATTACTAGAAATTTTATGTCCTAAAACAATACCCTCTTAAACCATAAAGTGGCATTTTTCCCAGTTTAGCACTAAATTTGTGACAGCCCTAATTTGACCCTAGTCGGGAAGTGGTTTCGGGACCACAAAACCGAGTCACAAAAATAATTAAATGATAAATTCTATACCTATTATTTGTGAAAAATGCATGTGTGAAAATTTCATGCTTGAATTTTGTCATTTGGATGAGGAATTAATTAAGAAGGACTTATGTGAGAAACTTTGAAAATGTGTTAGGTCAAATTGTAGTGGCCAAATATTGCATGGCTTGAAATATGAGGATTTGCATGTCAAATTCCCCATTATTTTAGTAGTGGACGGCATGATGGTGATTGAATGACTTTGATACATTTTGTTTTATTAATAAAATAATAAGTAAGTGTTTTATAATATGAATTATAATATATGTTTTAATATAAAAGTTTTATAATAAGAAAACAGATTATAATCAAAGAGGGTGACAAAAACAAAGGGGGATGTTATTTCTTCTCACCTTGGCCGAAACAATAAAGAGAGAAAAGAAAGAAAAGAAGCTCATATGTTCGGCAATGGTGATGGCATAAATCAAAGGTGAGTTTGTGTGATTTTTATTTTATTGCAAATTGTTCTTGTAATTGAGTTGATTAACAACTTGTGTAGTTAACCCATGGTTGAGTCCATGAAATTGATGAGCATTGATGCATTCGGTAGCTTGTTTTAAATTGTGAAATAGTGCTAAAAGTTAGTAGTTCATGCTTAAGTGTTAAATTGAGCTATGAAACAAAAAAAAATTAAGTGTTTAATAGAAGAATTGAACACGTGTGTGTGTGAAATAGAAATCAATGAGTCTTGGTAGCTTCATGAAGTGTCGGCCATTGAGATTGAAATGTTAAACTTGTGTTTAAATTTGGAATTTAATAGTTGTATGCTTAATAGTTGTATAAATGACCGAATGTGAGCATGAATTATTATGAGAATAAATTTTGTTAATGAATGGCCGACTATTGCTTAAATCCACACAAGGTTGGGTTTGTTAATAAATTGAGATAAATAGAATGAAATTTCCATTGGTGAATTATAGATGTGAGGTCGTCCTTGATTGAATTAAAAATTTCCTTGTGCTATAATTGTTTAAGTTCTTACTCATAGTTGCCAAATTTTGAATTGAGAAATTTGTTAAATAAATTGATGTTAAATTAAGTATTTGTGAGCTAGGGGTGCCGTTTTGTGTATTAGTGAGTTGATGAAGTGCTTTGTTGTTGTAAAGTATGGATTAATCCTTGGAAGTATGAAAATGAGACTTGCCGTGTGTGGGTAGTGGCTTAGTATGGATTTAGGTAATCGTTAGGGTAGTATTTGCATTTTTTTTTTAAATGATGATATGAAAGTTGGAATATGTTTTAGTGTCTTTGAAATTGAATTGGTGATAATATGCATTGAGGAGTTGTTAATTTAAGATATATGTGTTGTTTGACAAAATAGAGAAATTTTGAGTGAAATTACCAAATGAGTTGATGAAGGCTTTATGAGATTTTTGTATTAAGTTTGAATGTTAAAATTTTAACGTATATGTAAGCAAATGACGAATGTAGTGTGAAAAAGGATGTGAATAAATTATAGATATAGAGGTTGTCAATGAAAATATATATATATATATATATATATGAGTTGAATGAACAAATGCCGAATGGACTTGTGGTGTTAAGTATTAAAAGATTTTAATTAATTAGAAAGTGATATTCGGCTATAGGAACAGCATGTACACTTGATGTTATATTACGGTCTAAGAGTATAATTATATAAGTGTAGGAGCATTCGGTTAAAGAAGAGTGGTTGAATGAAAGTAAGGTTAATGAACGTAATAATGCCATGTGAAGTGTGTAAATTACATGATTTTGATAAGTGTTGTTTGTGTTTTGAGACTTGTCAATGTTTTCTTTTAAAGTACCAAATGTGGTTTTAAATAATAGAGAGGTGATTAGTTGAATTTATTTAATTTAGCTCAAGAGCCACATTCAAAAATGGTGGTATAGTGGATTCGTAATCATTCGATGGTAGTCCAGGTAAGTTCTTGAGTGTTTGAACTTTACTTTAGTATGCTTAAAGATTAAATAAATTTAGTAGCAAGAAGGATAAATTCAAATAGTTTAAGTGCTGAAATAGTGATGAATGGTTCTCATAAGCCGAATGTGGCTAGTTTGATTAAATTAATGAATATGATAATCTGAAGAATTAAACAAGTATTTTGATAAATGAATTAGACCGATTGCATTAGTGAAAAAGGTATCTTGAGTAAGGTTGTTGGAAACTTAACAGTAACTATAATGTACTTGATACTATTATTAGATAAGTGTAATGCTTCGAGATTATATATATTGACAAGCGTTAAAAGAGTTAAAATGAACAAGAAAGCTTTGTGTGAGTTAAATAATTTCAGAGAGTATAATAAGGTACGCGTAAGCCTTGCTTTAATATTATGATATATGTTATGAAGTGAATAATATGTATAATTAGAACGAGATTAAATAAGATTGAAAATCAAGAGGACCTAGTATGAGCATGTGATTGTATAGTATAGTATTCGGCCTTTTAAGGCATAATGATATGTATAAATAAGTTGCGTATTATCAAATTGAATTATATATCAAATGAACGGAGTAAGTATTATGATTATATTACCGAATAGTAAGTTAAGAAGTGAAATTGTGGTTAATTTTAAAAGTTTGTATTCGAAAGTTATAAAATATATAATGATATGTTTTAAATATGTTAATGAGAAGTATTAAGTGAAAATAAAGCTATTGGTATGAGTTTAGGTGCGAATGATATTAATGTTCAAATTATGTGAATTGTAAGTGGAAACGAGAAGTAGGTGCTTGAAGGGGTATGAAACCTTGTGAAATGATTATTATACCACAGTATTCGGGCCTCTCGCCTAGCAAGCATGATTGCTGATGATGAGTGTCGGGCTCAAAGTCCAACAGGCTTGTGCCAGTGATAAGCTCGGGTTTTACCTAGCAGACTGAATGCTGGTGATCTATTAAAGAGACTAAAATTATGAAGCTCATGCTATACGGTATCCGGATTCGTTCACTAAATTAAGTTGTTCAGGTATGTAAAAGTTAATTATACAATGCATATGAGAAATAGTCGTATATCTATGAATTCGGCCTCTATGGAATTTATATACATAGATGTATATGTGTTACCTATGTGATTCGATCATTGAAATTATAGGTTTTTATGGTGCCTTAAATTAACTCTAATGAGTTAAATAAATTAATGACATGTTGATATTTGATGATGTGACTCCGTGATTTCAGATTCTAAACAAATGAGATGTTAATGAAAATGTGTACTATTGAGTTTAGGCCTATTCGGCCAAATAATGTTATAATTAGATTATTTATACTTAATTAATGTGTTTAATTAAGTTAAGTTGTTTAATTTGCTTAAGATTTACTAAGCTAATAAGCTTACTTCGAGTGTCTTTGTTACTCTGTTTTATAGATCTCGTTTGAAAGCTACAAGCTCGGGGATTCAAGTTAAAAGTCATCCACACTATCGTAACTGTCTTTCATACTTTTAAAGTCTATAACTTTGAAAGATGGCATGTATAGACTTAACTCGTCATATTGAATCAAGATATATTTTGAGTTTGTATTTATATTCTAGCCATGCGAAAATGGCTTGCCTTATTATTAAATAAAATTTAAATGTTTTAAATTTCTTTGATGTTCACTACTATAGGGTGAATAAAGATTTACTGTATATGTTTATTTTTGAATGTCCGAAAGTAGTGTTTAGTTAGGTAATACCTTGTAACCCTATTCCGGCGATGGACAGGGGTTAAGGGTGCTACAAAATTTGTCTCTTCACATCTTATCAAAACACGTTCTAGATTATTAAAACAAAGTTGGAAAGAATTATCGAAAACTGAGAAATCATCCATAAATACCTCCATGATGTCTTCCACGAATTCATTGAAGATAGCTAGCATGCATCGCTGGAAAGTAGTAGGAGCATTACATAAACCAAAAGGCATTCTGCGATAAGCAAACGTACCGTAAGGACATGTGAATGTCATTTTCTCCTGATCTTCTGGAGCTATCGGTGTCTGGAAGTAACCAGAGAGGCCGTCTAGAAAACAATAATACATGTGACCTGACAATCTTTCCAACATCTGATCAATAAATGGTAAAGGAAAATGATCTTTCCGAGTGGCGTCATTTAGCTTCCTGTAATCAATGCAAACTCTCCATCCTGTGACTGTTCTTGTAGGTATTAACTCTTTCTTGTCATTAAACATCACGGTCAATCCACCTTTCTTAGGAACAACCTGCACAGGGCTTACCTAAGAACTGTCAGAAATAGGATAAATAATACCTGCATCTAGAAGTTTAATTACCTCGGCTTTTACAACTTCCTTCATGTTGGGATTCAATCGTCTCTGGGCTTGTACTGATGGTTTGAATTCGTCCTCCATTAAAATTTTGTGGGTGCAGAAAGAAGGATTAATTCCCTTGATATCTGAAATTTTCCAAGCTATAGCACGTCTATGTTCTCTTAACACATGGAGTAGTTTTTCTTTTTCTGCAATGCTTAAATCTGATGCGATAATGACTGGCAAAGTTGATTCTTCCCCTAAAAAGGCATACTCTAAATGATCTGGCAGTTGTTTTAGTTCTAATTTAGGGGGTTCAGTAATGGAAGGTTTCTGTCTCAACTCATCACTCATCTTTATATTTTCATAACTTATGTGCCTAGTGATGATTTCATTAGAATCTAACTCCTTCCTTACTTCATCAATTTCAGTGGTGGTTTCATCTTCCCCCCACCTTGAACAAGACACAGTTCCAACGTGTCTGTGAGAGAAAGTTCCTGAAAATTATCTTGAACAAAATAGTCAATAATATCAACAAAATAACAAGAATCATCTTGTTCTTTAGAGAATCTCATGGCATCATAGATTTTAAAGACAACTTCTTCCTCACCAACTCGAAGTACTAATTTACCATCTCCTACATCAATAACAGTTCTCGCAGTGGCTAAAAATGGACGTCCCAAAATTAAAGGTACTTCAATATCCTCATCCATGTCGAGTACAACAAAATCAACAGGGAATATAAATTTATCTACCTTTACTAGCACATCTTCAATGATTCCCCTAGGATATTTAACAGATCTATCTGCTAATTGAATACTCATCCTAGTGGGCTTGGGTTCCCCTAGACCTAGTTGTTTGAACATTTTGTAAGGCGTGAGATTAATGCTAGCACCTAAATCGGCTAAGGCTTTATTAATAAGTAGACTACCAATTAGACAAGGAAGAGTAAAACTCCCTGGATCTTTTAGTTTTGCCGGCAGTTTATTTTGGAGAATAGCTGAGCATTCCTCGTTGAGTTCTACTGTGGCCAATTCTTCCAACTTCGTTTTATTTGTCAGAAGTTCTTTAAGGAACTCCGCATACTTTGGCATCTGTGAAATCACTTCAACAAAAGGTAAGTTAATGTGTAATTGTTTAAAAAGTTCAAGGAACTTACCGAATTGAGCGTCGGTATGGTCTTTATTCAATTTTGCCGTATATGGGATGCGCAGTTTGTATTCCTTGAGTGGTGGTAGAGTGTTTTCCTTGGGTTCCTCTGCCTTTTCTTCTAAAGGTTCTGGAATAGTCTTCTTTTCTAGCTCGGCTAGGACCTTTACATCTTTTAAAGTAATCTCTTTGACATGTTCTCTGGGATTTGGCTCAGTGTTACTTGGTAATCCTCCTTGTGGTCTTTTTGAAATCAATTTTGCAAGTTGACCGATTTGGTTTTCAAGCCCTTGAAGAGATGCTTGTTGATTTTTCAGTGCCATTTCAGTGCTTTGAAAACGGGTTTCTGATGCGGCCATAAATTTGTTAAACATCTCTTCAAGATTCGGCTTCTTCTCTTGTTGCGGTGGTGGCTACTGAAATCCTGGAGGGGGTTGTTGTCTTTGATTTCCTTGTCCTCCCCATGAAAAGTTTGGGTGATTTCTCCAACCTGCATTGTAAGTGTTACTATAAGGGTTATTTTGAGATCTAGAATTGTTACCCATATAGTTGGCTTGTTCAGTTTCCACATTGTGTCTGTATGGTGAGAAATCTAGATTGAACATGGTTACTGGAGTTGCGTCACACTGCATCACTGGCTGTGCCTGCGTAAAACCAACAAAATTATCAAACTTTTTATTTAAGAGTTATACTTGGTTAGTAAGCATAGTAACAGCATCAATATTATAGACTCCTGCAGCTTTCGTCGGCTTTGTCCTCATGACTTGCCACTGATAGTTATTCAATGACATCTCTTTAATAAATTCATAAGCTGCTTCAGGTGTTTTATTATTGATCGTCCCTCCTGCGGCTGCATCGATCATTTGTCTGGTTGATGGATTTAAACCGTTGTGGAAGGTTTGAACTTGTAGCCACAAAGGTAGACCATGATGAGGACACCTTCTCAAAAGTTCTTTGTATCTCTCCCATGCATCGTAAAGTGTTTCTAAATCCATCTGCATAAAAGAAGAAATATCGTTTCGTAATTTGGCTGTTTTAGCTGGAGGAAAATATTTGAGTAAAAATTTTTCGGTCATTTGTTCCCATGTAGTGATTGAGCCTCGTGGTAAGGAATTTAACCACTGTTTGGCTTTATTTCTTAAAGAGAATGGAAATAGCCTCAAGCGAATGGCATCGTCAGAAACGCCATTTATTTTAAAAGTATCACAAAATTCCAAGAAATTTGCTAAATGTGAATTTGGATCTTCGTCCTGCAAACCATCAAACTGCACAAACTGCTAAATCATCTGAATAGTGTTAGGTTTCAATTCAAAATTATTAGCAGCAATAGCAGGTCGAATAATGCTAGTTTGGGTACCAATCAAACTAGGTTTAGCATAATCATACATAGTACGAGGAGCTGCATCCTGGTTTACTAGTTCTGCTGGTAGTGCTGGAGGTGGTGGAACATTTTGATTCACGTCCATCTCTTCTGTAGGTTCTGGCTCTTGCTCAGGTTCTTGATCTGGATAATGTAAACTGCATCTAATTTTTCTGCGATTTCTACTAACTGTCGCTTCTAGATCTTCGTCAAAAAGTAGTAGTCCTATTGGGTTGTTTCTAGTCATAAACTAAAAATACCTAGACGGAAAAAGAAAAGAAAAATAGAATAAAATAAAAATAAATAAAAATAAAAAATAAAAGAAAAATAAAAATAAATAAAAACTGAAAATAAATGAATATAGTAATGGCTAAAGTAATAGAAATCGAGTTTTCTTAATATTTCAGTTCCCCGGCAATGGCGCTAAAAACTTGATAACGACTCGCGATATTAAGTAATAAAATTTATAAAACTGATCACACCAAAACTAACTAATATCACAACCTTAAAGGCAAGCGTACCTATCAAACAATAGTATAGTTTAGTGGCAAGACCGAGTTATCGTACCCAAGGGAACCAAAAGTACTAGTACTTACTTCCTTTCTATTATCTAGCCTAAAAATAAAGAAAGTTGATTTAAACTAATTCTAAAACTAACTAAAAGTGCACAAAAAGTAAATTGAGGAAAAACTTTCAGGAAAACTGATTGATATGAGCAATACTCAAGGGAGAATCCACCTAGACTTCACTTGTTATTTACTTCTTAAACTATATAATTGATTACTTGCTTTGATCCGTAGAGATCCCTAACTTATGCTAAACCCTCCATCGAGGCATAGAGCAACTAGGCTTAAGTTGTTAATTAAAGTTCCTTTATTAATTAACTCCCTAGGTTGCATTAATTCGATCTATGGATCCCCATATTAGGTTTGACCCTAATTCGGCAGATTTATGTTGCCCTATGTCTAGGGTTGCATGCAACTCCGCTTAATTATGGTAGATCTACTCTTATCACAGGGACTTTTGCTCCTCTGCTCTAAGCACATCAATTTCTTGAAGTAATACCTAGGATTATTAAATCAAGAATGAAGAACACATAATTAAGAACAATTTAAGCAATTATCATATAATTCAATAAATAATAACAAGATTTGTCTTAGGTTTCATCCCCCTCAAGTATTTGAGGGGTTTAGTTCATAATTAAGAAAAGAGACATCTCAGAAGATAATAAATAACAAAATATAAAGAAACCAAAAACTCCTGAAGGAATTTAGGGAGATCCTTTGTCTTGATGTAGAATCCTGGCTTCTGGGATGAATCAATCGGATTTTCTTGGAGTAATTCCTTGCTTTCACTCCTTGTGTTGGCAGAAAGATGGCGCTCCTATTGGGAGAAAAAGAGTACACATTTAGAGTTGCCTCTTAGGGTCTTTACGTAGAGCTTTGGGGAGCCTTTCTTAGCCTCTAAGCATCCAAATCCGAGTGAAATTCCTCTTCCTCACGACTAGAACACGCCCGTGTGCCACGTTCGTGTGCTTCGACAAGAGGCCGTGTGAGATTCTGTCAATTTGGGCACGGCCGTGTGGCCTGGCCGTGCTTGTCAATGCTAGACTGTGTGACACGGCCGTGTGGTGACTTCTTGGGCCGTGCGTTTGCACATTTTGACCCATTTTCTCTAGTTTTTGGTCTATTTTCTGTTCTTTTCTCTTCCCTATGCTCTCTTGAGTATAAGATAAGAAAATGAAAGATTAAGAGCACCAATTCTCACTAAATTGATAATAATTCATCCAAAATATAGGTTAAACATGGGGTAAAAATATGTATAATTTAGCGTTTATCACTAGTACTTTTAGTTCCTTGGACTCGATATTCCGATCTTGCCACTAACTATACTACTATTCGATAGGTGCACTTGCCTTTTATCGTGATAATAGTTAGTTTCCAGGTACGATCTATTTTATTACTTAATCACAATATCACGATCAAGTTTTTGGCACCGTTACCGGGGAACTAGGATATTAGGACTACTCGATTCCTATTACTTTAGTCATTCTTTACTTTTATTAGAATTTATTTTTCATTTTTTATTTTAGGTTTTTATTCACGAAAATTTTTCTTTCTATTTTTCCCTTCCAGGTATCTCTAGTTTATGACTAGAAGAAAAACATGAGGACCATTATTGTTTAATGATGATTTAGAAGCTACAGTTCACAGAAATCACAGAGAAATAAGAAGAAGCCTACAGTACCCAGAACAAGAACAAGAAGAAGAACCTGAACCTGTTGCAGAGATGGAAGCAAATAAGGACAATCAGCTACCCCCTGTAGTAGCCGCAAATCCTATTGAACAAAATCCTGCTCCTTGCACTATGTATGATTATGCTAAACCTAATTTAGCTGGTACTAAATCTAGTATAGTTAGGCCTACTATTGCTGCAAATAATTTTGAACTGAAACCTGACACTACTCAAATGATACAGCAATTTGTTTAGTTTGATTGTTTGCAAGATGAGGATCCTAACGCTCATTTAGCCAATTTCTTGGAATTCTGCGATACATTTAAAATAAATGGCGTTTCTAATGATGTCATTCGTCTTCGGCTATTCCCTTTTTCCCTAAGAAATAAAGCTAAACAGTGGTTAAATTATTTACCATGAGGATCTATCACTACATGTGAACAAATGACCGAAAAATTTTTGCTCAAATATTTTTCGCCAGCAAAAACAGAAAAATTAAGGAATGATATCTCTTCTTTTGTGCAGATGGATTTAGAAACTCTACGATGGTTGGGAGAGATACAAGGATCTCTTGAGTAGGTGCCCTCACCATGGGTTACCTCTGTGGCTACAAGTTCAAACGTTCCACAATGGTTTGAATCCTTCAACGAGACAGATGATCGATGCAGCCGCCAATGGAACAATCAATAATAAAACCCCAAAAGCAGCTTACGAGTTTATACAGGAGATATCACTGAATAACTATCAGTGGCAAGTCATGAGAACAAAGCTACAAAAAGCCACTGGAGTTTTTAATATTGATGCAGTCACTATGTTCTCTAATCATGTAGAACTCTTAAATAAAAAGATTGATAACTTTGTTGGTTCTACGCAGGTACACCCAGTGATGCAGTGCGAAACAACAATGAACAATGCTGAGTACCCCACCTATGGATATGGCATGGAAAACGAGCAAGCCAACTATATGGGTAACAATTCTAGACCTCAAAATAATCCTTATAGTAATACTTACAACGCAAGTTGGAGGAACCACCCAAATTTTTCATGGGGAGGACAAGGAAATTAAAGGCAACCACCTCCTCCGAGATTTCAACAACCACCATTCCAGTAGGAGAAAAAGCCGAACCTTGAAGAGATACTCACAAAATTTATTACCGTGTTAGAAACCCGTTTTCAGAACACTGAGATAGCACTAAAGAACTAGCAATCATCTATTAAAGGACTTGAAACTCAAATAGGCCAGATCGCTAAGATAATTTCTGAATGACCACAAGGTGGGTTACCAAGTGACACCGAGACTAACCCTAAGGAGCAACTCAATGCCATAGATACAATAGATGAGGAAGGGTTAGCCAAAACCAAGGAGATTGTGGTAAGCAAATGTAAGGATGAGGTAAGTCACAAAGGAGCAATTGTCAAAGAATACAAGCCTCGTGTTCCATATCCTAATGCGTTAAGGAAAAATCGCACAGATGAACAATTCGGTAAAGCCCTTAAACTTTTAAAGAAATTACATATTAACTTACTGTTTATTGAAGCTCTTTCATAGATGCCAAACACCGTTAAGTTTTTAAGAGAGCTACTGACGAACAAACAAAAGCTAGATGAGACATCTCATGTGGAACTGAATGCAGTGTGTTCAACTATTTTACAGAATAAGTTTCCCAACAAATTAAAAGATCCAGGGAGTTTTACGATTCCTTGTTTACTTGGTAGCTTAGATGTTAAAAATGCTCTACCTGACCTAGGAGCCAGTATCAATATGATACCATATAAATTGTTTAAACAACTAGGCCTAGGAAAACCTAAACAAACTAAGATGAGTATTCAACTGGCTAATAAAACCATTAGATTTCCTAGGGGTATAATTGAAGATGTACTTGTCAAAATTGATAAATTTATTTTCCCAGTCAACTTTGTTGTTCTAGATATTGATGAGGATAGCAATGTACCCTTAATTCTAGGGCGACCCTTTTTAGTGACTGCTAGAACCATAATTGATGTAGGCATAGGTGAGCTTACACTTCGTGTAGGTGATGACAAGTTACTCTACAAGCCCGTAACTCGAATAAGATTGTTGATGATAAAAATATTGTTACGAGTCCTTGTAATAAGACTGATCTCACTGTTCAACCTTCTTTGTAGGATACACTATACATAAAGGCTACCACACCATAGACGAGTCCATCCAAGGGAAATGTACATGAAAAACGAATGCTGTAGATTGAAGAACTAGATGAGTGGCTGAACTACCGCTAAGAGAAACCCAAAATATGCCACGCCAAAACAGAGCATCACAATGATGACCCTAAGGTAAAAATGAATCAATTTAAGGTAGGGGATAAGGCAATCTTAAAGGAGGAAGATCCTCGAATCTCGAATGCAAAACTTCATACAGGTGACATACCTCCCTTCACAGTAATAAAAATTTTTCCCTATGGTACGGTCAAGAAAACACACGCGACACTTGGCACTTTCAAGGTAAATCATACTCATTTCAAACCTTATGTTGATAATACAATTGAAAGTAGGATAGAAGAGTTTCAACTCTTCAAATCACCGTGAACGAACAATCTTGAGAAAAGTCGAGCTTAGACTATAAACAAGAACTTCTTGGGAGGCAACCCGAGCACTAACTTAATAAAGTTCTTTTAATCCATCAACTAACCCTTCAAATGCAAGTTTTACAAGCCACACGACTATGCCCACGGGCATGCCTAAGGCCGTGTGGACACTTTGGGTAAAGACACGGCCGTGCGATATGGCCGTAAGAATTTCCTATCACACGGGCTACGACAATTAGACACACCCGTGGCCAAAAGCCGTGGCCAATCCTGACAGATCAACACGGGCATGAGACACGCCCATGTTCTAAGGCCGTGGTCGAACCTACCAATTCAGACACAGGTGTGTGAGACTAGACACGGCTGTGGGAGAATCGAACACTAAAAGCCACAACTGTGTCATATGGCCGTGTGTCCCAACACGCCCGTGCTGACCAACTATGGTCACACCAATAAGTCCACGAAACACACGGGCCAAACCAAGGGCACACGGGTGTGCGCCATAGCCGCGGGCCCAATTCCCTATTTCATTATTTTTAGTTTTAAATTTTCTTTATCTTTTTTTATTTTGCACTTCATTCCTTATCGAGTAATACTTGAATTCTCCATGCATTTGTGTTTATTCCCTCTAGTCACTCAGAAGCATCAACTTCAAATAAGCCCTTCCCTACAAATCTTCACATCCAGCTCAAGGAATTCATCCAAACATTCAGGGAGTTTCACTTCTCTCCATCTCTTATGATTTTATGCTTCTATTGCCACTAATGATATCTTTGTACATTGAGGGCAATGTACATCTTAAGTGTGGAGGGGGGAACTCACTTTCATTCTTTGCATTATCCTTATTCCCATATTAAGATGAATTCTGATTGATTTATGATTTTTAGTGAAATGTTTAGAATTAAGACATAGGTACTTATGCTCTGATTATTCAAACTTTAAGACATTAGAGAATCAAGCATGATAAGTTGAATTTTTTGAGAATTTAAGTTTTTCTAGGTTGTTTTTCCTAATTTTAAGTGTTATCTTAAGATTTGAAATTTGCAGGATTGACATCAAAAAGCCACAATTCTGGTGAGTTTTTAAGTCTTTTGAGCATACATTCTTTCGTGCTCACGTTTATTGTTGCTTTAAGTGAGTCAATACTGATATGTTATTCTAGAACTTGCTTCGATGATACATGTCGAGACCACATCATTGATTTGATATACTGAAGTGATAAAGGCACCTAGGTTTTAACCCACTTACTCCATAAAAGCTTACCTCCATAAATTAACCCCTAGTGAACGCCATTGAGCCTAACAAACTATTCTTTGACTTACCCTTAATATTAACCTATAACCCAGTTTTTGTTGAATTCCCTTTAATTATTTTGATCCCTATTTTTGTCGAGATTTAGATTGAATAATTATCTATCTTTGTTCTCCAATTCAATTTGTAAAATTTGTAAAACATTTGATTTGTTCTTAAAAAAATGTATATACAATTAAATCAGTTGTAATTCAATATTTTTGCATATTTCTATTATAAGCTTCCGAGTCCAAAATAATGTTATCCGAAAGAAGAGCTTAGTTCTAAGGATATGTTTCAGTGATAGAGATTTTTCTAGTTAGATGATTTTTCAATTCAATCTCGATTCTAACCTTCTTTTTCAGCTTGTGACAACACTCCTAATCGAAAGCCCCATTACAACCATTTAAAGACCTTGATCGATGTATCATATCAATCTATACTGGTGGAGATGTAATTTTCATGCAAGCCTATCGTAATAACTTTTCATATTGACTAATGAGTGCTTCTTTTCTAAACCCTAAACACTTTGAGTGATTAGAGTGAATCCTTAGTGAGGATGTCAACTCTTGTTGATTTTGAATTAAAAGGTTAACTACTTAGGAGAGAGGAGAAAACCTATGTTTCTATGATAAAATTCTCAACTTAGATTGTTTGAGACTTTAATTTTCTTGTGGTTGAATTTTCATTGTATGATTACTTATGGATTACTTTGAAACATTATTGATTAGGATTATAAGTAGAGAAGAATGATTCTTAATTGTGAGTTGAGATTTTGCTTGAGGACAAGGAAAGGCTTAAGTGTGGGGGTATTTGATAAACCGTAAATTATACATATTTTTACCTCATGCTTAGCCTAATTTCTGGATGAATTATCATTGAATTTGTGGAATTTGATGCTCCTAAACCTTTATTTTCATGTTTTATACTTAGGTGAGCATAGGGAAGAGAAAAGAGCAAGGAACGGGCCAAAAATAGGCAAATTGGGCCTAAATCAATAATCAACATGGCCTGGAAGTTCGTCACATGGGCGTGTCATGATATGCGTGATATGAAGTAATAAAATTTATAATAATGATCGCACTAAAAACTAACTATTATCATGACTTTAAGGCAAGCGCACCTATCGAACAGTAGTATAGTTTAGTGGCAAGACCGAGATATCGTACCTAAGGGAACCAAAAGTACTAGTACTTACTTCCTCTCTATTATTTAACCTAAAAAAAAGGGATTTTTATGAAACTAATTTTAAACTAACTATGAATGCACAAAAAGTAAATTGGGGAAAAACTCTTTAGGAAAAACTGATTGATTTGGGCAATACTCAAGGGAGAATCCACCTAGACTTCACTTGTTATCAATTCTTGAGCTAGACGATTTATTCACTTGACTTGATCCGTAGTGATCCTTAACTTATGTTAATACCTCCGTCGAGGATAAGAACAACTAATCCTAGGTTGATTAACTGAAATCTCTTTCTAGTTAAAACCCCTAGTCTTGCATTAACTCGATTTATGGATCCCCTTATTAGGTTTGACCCTAATCCGGTAGATTTATGTCGCCCTATGTCTAGGGTTGCATGCAACTCCGCTTAATTATGCTAGATATACTCTTAAGCAGGGACTTTTGCTCCTTTGAATAAGCACATCGATACTTGAATTAATGCCTAGGATTATTAAAACAAGAATTAAGACCACATAATTAAGAACAATTCAAGTATTTATCATATAACTCAAGATAAAATAATAACAAGATCTGTCTTAGGTTTCATCCCCCTCAAGTATTTGGGGGATTTAGTTCATAATTAATAAAGAAAACATCTCAGAAGAATAAAAATAACGAAACATAAAGAACCCAAAAACCCCTGAAGGATTGAAGGGAGATCCTCTCTCTTGATGTATAATTCAGCTTCTGGGATGAATCAATCGGCTTCCCTTGGAGCAATCCCTTGCTTCCA
This sequence comes from Gossypium stocksii, assembly GCA_020496765.1. Taxonomy (NCBI): domain Eukaryota; kingdom Viridiplantae; phylum Streptophyta; class Magnoliopsida; order Malvales; family Malvaceae; genus Gossypium; species Gossypium stocksii. The sequence goes on along the minus strand of CM035628.1, from coordinate 97,970,104 downwards.
CTCTCTGTGTTGGCAGAAATAAGGCACTATTTTGTGAGAGAAAAAGCACACCCTTAGAGCTACCTCCTAGGGTCTTTATATAGAGTTTTAGAATGCCTTTCTTAGCCTCTAAGCATCCTTTTCCGAGTGAAATTGCACTTCCTCAAGATAGGGACACGCCCGTGTGGATCGATAAGAGGCCGTGTGCGGGCCTGTTGGTGGTGGCACGGCCGTGTGGCCGGGCCGTGCTTGTCGAGGTTAGGTCGTGTTGGACTTTATGTGGCACGGTCGTGTGGTGAATCCTTGGGCCGTGTTGTTTTCACACTTTGGCCCATTTTCTCCGTTTTCGACCTGTTTTTCGTTCTTTTCTCTTCCCTATGCTCTCCTGAGTATAGAACATGAAATAAAAGGATTAAGAGCACTAATTTCCATAAATTCTATAATAATTCATCCAGAAATTAAGCTAAGCTTGAGGTAAAAATATGTATAATTTATCGTTTATCAAATACCCCCACACTTAAGCCTTTGCTTGTCCTCAAGCAAAATCTCAACTCACAATTAAGAATCATTCTTTCTTAATTCACAATCTTTATTAATAATGTTTCAAACAAATTCACAAGTATTCATACAATGAAAATTCAATCAGAAGAACATTAAAGATTCAATTATTCTAAGTTGAGAATTTTATCATCGAAACATAGGTTTTCTCCCCTTTTCCTAAGTGATTACCTTTCAATCAAAGTTAACAAGATTTGACATCCTCCCTAAAGATTCACTCTATCCACTCAAAGTGTTTAGGGTTCAAGAATTAAGCACTCTCTAGTCAACCTGAAAAGTTATTACCATAGGCTTGCAAGAAAATCAAATCTCTACCACTATAGATTGATATGACACATTGATCAAAAGGTCTTTTAATGGTTGTAATGGGGCTTTGGTTAGGGGTGTTGTCACAGGCTGAAAAAGAAGGTTAGAATCGAGGTTGAACTAAAAAATTATCTAGCTAAAAAAAATCTCTATCATTGGAACATATTCCTGGAGTTAAGCTTTATGATGACATCATTCTAGCCTTGGTAGCCTTAAAATAGAAATATGCAAAAATGTTAAACTATCAATTACAACTGTATTAACTATAAATAACCATATTTTTTTAGGAACAATTCAAGTACAATTCATTTTCAAACTTTACAATCTGGAAAAGAGAATAAAGCTAGATAATAATTCAACTCAAATCTCGACAAAAATAGAGATCAAAGTAATTGAATGGGATTCAACAAAAACGGGTTAAGGGTTAATATTAGAGGTAAGTCAAAGAATGGGTTGTTAGGCTCAATGGGGTTCACTAGGGGTTAATTTATGGAGGTAGGCTTTTATGGAGTAAGTGGGTTATATCCTAGGCGCCTTTATCATTTCTGTATATCAAATCAAATGATGTGGTCTCGACATGTATAATTGAAGCAAGTTCTAGAATAAAAAAATCAGCATTGACTCACTCAAAGCAACAATAAAAGTGAGCACAAAAGAATGTATGCTCAAAAGGCTCAAAAATCTCACCAGAATTATGGCTTTTGATGTCAATCTTGCGAATTTCAAATCTCAAGATAGCACTTAAAATTAGGGAAAATAACCTATGAAAAAAATTATATTCTCAAAAATTTCAACTTATCATGCTTGATTCCCTAATGTTTTAATGTTTGAATAATCAAAGTACAAGCACCTATGTCTTAATTCTCAACATATCAATAAAAATCATAAATTAATTGGATTTAATTCCTAATAGGAGATTAAAGATAATGTAGATAGTGAAAATGAGGATTTGAGAACAATGCAAAATGTTAGTAGAAAAAATTTTTAGGGTTTTCAAAGAGAATGTAATGACTGAAAGTAAGTTCCCCCTACACTTAAGATGTACATTGCCCTCAATGTACAAAGATACATTAGTAGCAATAGAAGCATAATATCATAAGATAATGAGAGAATTGAAACTCCCTGAATTGGATGAATGTGTGAGGTGGTGGTACCTATAGAGTGTCTAGGACAAAGGAAGGTGCGGAGGTGGATACTCCGGTGGTGGTAGCGTTTGTTTGTCCACAGCTTTCATGTTGGGAATGTAGGCTTTGGCGATGTCAACTGTGTGAGGTTGTGGCAAGGTTCTCTTTACATATGGATTTTGAGTTGTAGAGCTCCTTTGAAACTGCGAAAGCATTTATCAATGTTTAGGGATTTAAGTGAAGCAAAATTTTCTCGTTAGGGAATAACTGATATGAAAATAAAAATGAAAATTGAACTAAAATATTCAATAAGTCTAAAGGTTAAAATAAAGATAAAGAAAAATTTAAATATTCTAAAGAAACATAAAGTTCAAGAGAAGGTAAAAATAAAGATCAAGAATAAAAATAAAAATAAAGATAAAAATAATGATAAGAGGAATAGAAATTTCTAATCTTCAGATGGTCCGTGAGGTGGGGAAGGTGGTGAAATCTGAAGATGCTGACAAATCTGTGCTAAAGTGGCATCAATGTGATCAAATCTTTGAAAACATTGTTGCTCGAATCGTGTGAAGTGCTCAGCTAAGTCAGTGTGAGAAGCTGCCGCATGAACTGGTCGGCGATGGGGTGGTGGCTCAGTTGGGCCCTCCTCCGGTGGTGGCAGTGGGACATCATCAGAAATGTCCTCTGGATCCTCGGCCCCTTGAATTAGTCGGTACTGTAGTGGGTCGGCCCCTGGTCTGCGCTGGATCATCCTCATGTGGAGCATAGTCTGGATATCCTGAGGGGACATCTGGCTGATCAGTATATATGAGGATGTCTAGGCCATGGTATTGAGTAGCCCAAAGTGGCAAGCCAAGCATGTGATGTATGGGCCCATGGATATCACTCCCCTACGATGCCTTTCCGTCTGATGCTGGATGGCATGGGCAATGAAGAAGGCTAGGTCGATGGTGTGCGCGTTCAGCATGCTCCATAAGAAGTAGGCATCATGTGTGTTGACGATGTTGGTGCCCTCGCGTCTGCCCGTCAAAGTATGTGCAAGGAGGACGTGAAGGTACCTCAAGGATGGGGCAAGGGCGGTCGCCTTTGTAACACCCCTATCCCGTAACCGTCGCCAGAATAGGTAAGGGCCATTACCGGACTTGTAACATATATCGGAGCAGTAAAATTTTAAACTTTTTAATCAAGATCCAACACGTATCATCAATCATCAGAGCATGCTTCAATTGATTATAAAATGATGCATATAACCATTGGAAATCTAATTGGAAACATGCTAAAAGATAGGGAAATTTTGCAAAATTTTTAAGTTAGGGACACACGGCCGTGCCCCTTGCCCGTGTTCTTCCCACACGGCCGTGTCCCTCCAGACGCGCCCAAACTTTTCAGCCCGTGGTCAAAACTGTCAAATATCACACGGTTGCCAGACACGCCCGTGTACAAAACAGAGCAGACCGTGTGACTATACTGCCAAATTTCACACGGCTACAAGTTACCAGACAAGCCCGTGCGTCTAGGCCGTGTACCAAAACTGACCAAAACATCAAGGTGCAGGGGACACACGGTCGAAGCGCACGCCCGTGTTCGCTGGCCGTGTGGCACGTTATAGGCTCGGTTTAAGCCAAATTGCCACTCAAAAACAAACCAATTCAAGCATATAATTGACCAAAATCATCATAAATCTTGCACTCACTAAGCATAACAATGCACATATCTTGTACATATAACATAGTAAACATATTAACTATGCAAGCTTATAGTCTCATCAAAATCACATATCTTTCCATAAGCACATATAGCCAAAGAACAACTCAAATACTTGATTATATACATATATAACCCAAGCCACATCTCATAGCTTGATCATTTACCAAATTATATCATGCTCACAAAATATCTAGCCTATACATGCCATGACCATTTCATTTACAAAAGGTTTAAAAGTACCAAAGCTTAATAGATAGTGTGATGGTGATCTCCGACACGTCCGATTATCGAGCTAGCTTTCGAATCTAAACAAGGGAAAAGTAAATGAAGTAAGCTTTGAAAGCTTAGTAAGTCCATATAACATGAAATGAAACTTACCATTTCAATGAGGTATCCATAAATAAGGCCATTACAAACATATGATCTTATAGCCTATTGCACAAGCTCACACTCATTAGTTCATGTAGTTTCATAACATATCATATATAAAAGCTTATCAAATACTTCATTTCATGTAACATATACAAATCTTGTAAATCATATGGCATGTATTTCATATACTTCATTATCTCATGTATAGCACATAACTCTTATAACATGTACCTTATACCATTCATGTATTCACATAACATCTTTCTCATATATTCAAATATCAATTAACCTTTCCTGTAACATGTATCGGTATTGCCCGTTGAACCTATAAGAACATTGAAAGATACTCGGGTGATACACACACAGTGTATATACATATAACCTGTAATCCGTCAATGCGTCATATATGCTCTTTCGAGCCTGTACGGTAAGCCCGGAGGCTAAACTTATAATCCCGAAGGATAATCGGTAAGCCCGTAGGCTGAACATGTAATCCAAAGGATAAACCTATAGCTCATGAGCACGTGGTGAGTCCGCAACAAATGCAGGAGCTCGAACCACCCTGTAGCCCTAGTGACATGTCACTCGTATCCTATCGACTTCTACGGTTCTAACGGGGCTCGGTATTCAATTTGTCACTTGTAACAATTTAACATTTCTATTTCAATCTCATATATACTCGTTCCATTAGGCTATTTAATCATCTAGCATTTCATATTTTCAAATAACAATACGTATGAACATATATAAATACATTAAATTCGTTATACGAACTTACCTCGTAATCCCATATCTACTCGTCTATTTTCCGTTTTCCCCGATCAAGTTCGGGATTTGATCGTCTTTATCTATATTAATGCAAAATTCAGCTATTTACTAACTCACATATTCAATTCAATCCAAAAACATATAATTTGACATATTTGCAATTTAGCCCCTATATTTTCAATACTTTGCAATTTAGTACTCTCATCACAAAAATGACAAATTACACAATCAATCCCCCAATTCACTATAGCCGAATATTCAAAGGACTTATACAAGCATATATCTTTCAATTAATCACAAATTTAACCTTAAAAATTCTACCTTTTTACAATCAAATCCTCAAAACCCATTTTTTTCAAAAATCACTTTAAAATTCTTGTATATTTCCACATAATATTTCATAATTCATCAAAATCTTCTAAAATATCATAGATTCATCAATGGCATTTTTTAAAAACATAATCAAAATCAGAAATTGAGGTATGGGTCAGTTAATATACGAAGCAACGATTACAAAAACGTAAAAATTATCGAAAACGGAACAAAAATGAACCTCAATTTGAAGCTTGAAGTAGCCGAATATCAAGGAAGCTTAAACCCTTATTTTCTTTTGTTCAAAATTGGTGGAAGAGAAATAAAATCAAGGCATTTTCATGTTTTATGTATCTAATATAACATATAATAATTAAAGGACAATTTTAACCTTTGAACATAAACCATTTAAAAACAATTCATTAAGGACATAAATGTCCACTAGCTTTAGAAAAGGTAAAATAACCATTTAAGGGCCCTTATTTAAAAAGCCAAGGTCAAATAAGCCATTTACCAAATAGAACCCTAATTTATCACTTTATGCGATTTAATCCTTTTTATCAAATTAACCAGTCAAACGATAAAATTTCTAAATCAAACTTTCACACTGTGATTCTATCATGCTGTAAAACATATTAAAGCAATAAAAATAATAATTTGACTCGGTTAAGTGGTCCCGAAACCACCTGTTCCGACTAGGGTCTAAAGTGGGCTGTTACAACTCTCCCCCCTTTAGGGATTTTCGTCCCCGAAAATCTTACCAGTGAACAAGTTAGGGTATTGTTTTCGCATAGTTTCCTCGAGTTCCCACGTAGCTTCCTCTATTCCGTGTTTACACCAGAGAACTTTTACAAGTGCTATACGCTTATTTCTCAGATCTTTCATTTCTCGGGCCAGAATTCTAATCGGTTCTTCGCTGTACGATAGATCAGACTGTAATTCCACATCTATGGGAGAAATGACATGAGACGGATCAGATCGGTATCGTGGAAGCATTGAAACGTGAAATACGTCGTGAATCTTTTCAAGCTCAGACGGTAACGATAACCGGTAAGCTACAGGTCCAATTCGTTCCACAATTTCATACGGCCCGATAAAACGAGGACTTAACTTTCCTTTTCTTCCAAAACGAAGAATTTTCTTCCATGGTGATACTTTCAGAAATACTCTGTCTCCGACCTGAAACTCTATTTCTTTCCGTTTCAAATCTGCGTATGATTTCTGTCTATCTGAAGCTGCTTTTAAATTATCGCGTATTACTTTTACTTTTTCTTCTGTATCTCGGATTAGATCAACCCCGTGTAACTTTCTCTCACTCAATTTCATCCAGTATAGCGGTGTTTGACATTTACGACCATATAATGCTTCATATGGAGCCATCTTTAAACTCGTCTGAAAACTATTATTGTATGCAAACTCTATTAGAGGTAAGTATTTCTCCCAATTACTTTCGAATTCAAGAATACAACACCGTAACATGTCTTCCAGAATCTGAATAACTCTTTCAGACTGACCGTCGGTCTGGGGATGAAATGCTGTACTGAAACTCAATTTCATTCCAAAGCCTCTTGAAACTTCTTCCAAAATCTCGAGGTAAACCTCGGATCTCTATCAGACACAATAGATAACGGTATACCATGTAATCGCACAATTTCAGATACATATATTTCCGCTAATTTATCCAGAGAATAATCAGTACGTACCGGTATAAAATGTGCAGATTTCGTCAATCTGTCAACGATAACCCAGATTGCATTTTTCTTCTTCAGAGTCAGAGGTAGTCCAGATACAAAATCCATAGTGTCTCTATCCCATTTCCATTCCGGAATCATAATAGGCTGTAATAAACCTGACGGTACCTGATGTTCAGCTTTAACTTGCTGACAGATCAAACATTTCGATACGAATTCTGATATGTCACGTTTCATTCCTGACCACCAGTATTGCTGTTTCAAATCGTTATACATCTTAGTGCTACCCGGATGAACTGAAAATCGACTGTCATGTGCCTCGTGTAGAACTTTCTGAATGAGTTCACTATTTTTTGGTATGCAAATTCTATTTCGAAACATTAAACAATCATCGTTCCTTATAGAAAAGTCAGAATTAGAATTAGACTCACAGTGAAGTCGTTTAGCTTGCAGATCGGGATCAGTCCCTTGAGCTTCGAAAATTTGCTGCAGAATCAACGGTTTAGCCTTTAGCTCAGCTAAAACAGATCCATCATCATATAACGTCATTTGAGCATTCAAAGCTCGAAGAGTAAACAGAGACTTTCGACTTAGCGCATCAGCTACAACATTAGCTTTCCCTGGATGATAATCAATTACAAATTCATAGTCTTTTAGTAGTTCGAGCCATCTCCGCTGTCGCATATTTAAATCTTTCTATGACATCAGATACTTCAGACTTTTATGATCGGTAAAAATTCTACATTTCTCACCATATAAGAAATGCCGCCAAATCTTTAATGCAAATACTATAGCAGCTAACTCAAGATCATGCGTCGGGTAATTCTTCTCATGCGGCTTTAACTGTCGGGAGGCATAAGCTATGACTTTCCCGTCTTGCATCAATACACAGCCCAGTCCGATAATAGATGCATCACTGTATATAACAAATTCTTTCCCCGATTCGGGTTGAACTAAAACCGGAGCTTCTGTTAACAGGGCTTTCAACTGTTCGAAACTCTACTAACATTTATCAGTCCACTCGAATTTCACATCTTTCTGCAACAATCGAGTCAATGGCACTGTAATCATCGAGAATCATTTAACAAATCTTCGATAATATCCCGCTAATCCCAGAAAACTTCTAATCTCAGATACATTTCTCGGGGGTTTCCTGTCTATAATAGTAGATATTTTACTCGGATCTACTCTGATGCCTTCCGCAGAAACAATATGACCCAAAAATCTGACTTCTCGAAGCCAAAATTTATATTTGCTAAATTTGGCAAACAACTGCTTATCTCTTAGAATTTGCAACACAATTCTCAGATGCTCAGTATGCTCTACCTCATCACATGAATAGATCAGAATGTCATCAATGAACACGATAACGAATCTATCTAAATACGATTTAAATACACGGTTCATTAAGTCCATGAACACTGCAGGTGCATTTGTCAACCCGAAAGGTATGACCAGAAACTCATAATGTCCATATCGTGTTCTGAAAGCAGTTTTCGGTATATCTGAATCTTTAACTCACAACTGGTAATAACCCGATCTCAAATCAATCTTTGAAAATACAGTAGCTCCTTTTAACTAATCGAATAAATCATCAATCCGCGGAAGAGGGTATTTATTCTTCACTGTTACCTTGTTCAACTGTCGGTAATCAATACACATTCTCATCGTTCCATCTTTCTTTTTCACAAATAATACGGGAGCACCCCAAGGTGAAAAGCTCGGTCTCGCGAAACCTCTATCCGTCAATTCTTGTAACTGTGCTTTCAACTCTTTTAATTCCGTCGGTGCCATTCTGTATGGAGCTATCGATATCGGAGTAGTGCCTGGTAACAATTCAATACCGAATTCAACTTCTCTAATCGGTGGTAAACCCGGTAATTCTTCCAGAAAAACATCTGAAAACTCACAAACAACTGGTACAGACTCAATTTTTAATTCTGTCTTGCTAGAATTCATCACATACGCTAAATACGCATCATAGCCTTTTCTGACATACTTCTGAGCCCTCATGGCAGAAATCACTATCGGTAATTCATTCGAATCATTTGATTCAATCCGAAGAATCTCACCATTCTGACGTTTCAATTCTATACTCTTACTTCGACAATTCACAATAGCCTCATGCGCATTTAGCCAGTCTATGCCCAGTATTACATCGAATTCGTCGAAAGGGAGGAGCATCAGATCAGCCGGAAAACAATATCCCCGAGTCATCAACGGACATTTCTTACATATCTTATCAACTAACACAGAGTTTCCTAATGGATTCGATACTTTAACTACATATTCCGTAGACTCAACACTTAAATTCTTTTCATACACTAATTTCATACAGATATATGAATGAGTTGATCCAGGATCTATCAACGCAACAATATCAGTGTTATAGAGAGAAAAAGTACCGGTAATAACATCAGGCGACGAGGCTTCCTCGCGTGCACGTATTGCATAAGCTCTCGCAGGAGTACGCATCAAAGATCTCACATTAGCATCTCTCGCCACATTGCGATTTCCACTTTGGTTCCCAACACTTCGCGACGGTCTACCTCTCGATGCAACATTATTTGTCTTAGTCGACAGTTCTCTATCAGGTACAGATCTTTCAGGACAATCACGCAAGTAATGATCTAACGATCCACATCGAAAACATGCCCCACTCATCAGTCGACACTCTCCAAAATGCCTTCTATTACAATGCTTGCACTCTGATCTGGGAATTCTCACACTACCCGCACTAGCTACAGAAGTCGTCTGAGGTCTCGAATGAGAAATCTTAACACTTTTCTCTCGGATAGATGTGCCCGTAGAAGCAGCAGGACGAGGATGAAAATCCTTTGATCTTTTGGATCCAGACTGATATGGTTTACCCGCAAACCTTTTTCTAGCTTCTCTGAATTCAGAATCAGCTTTTCTCTTTTCTTTAGCAAGCTCTTCAGCTTTACAAGCCCGATCAACGAGAACTACAAACTCTCTCAGCTCAAGTATTCCGACTAATAGTCGAATTTCTTCATTTAGCCCATCTTTGAACCTTTTGCACATTGTTGCTTCGGTAGAAACACATTCGCGAGCATATTTGCTGAGTTGAATGAACTCTCTCTCGTATTCAGTTACAGACATTCGACCCTGTTTCAGCTCTAAAAACTCTTTTCTTTTCTGATCGATAAATCGTTGACTGATGTATTTCTTTCTAAATTCCGTCTGGAAGAAATCCCAATCGACTCGTTCTCGTGGTACAACCGAAGTCAATGTATTCCACCATTGATATGCTAAATCCCGAAGCAAAGAAACAGCACATCTCAAGCACTCATCAGGAGTACAAGCTAGTTCATTAAAAGCTCTAATCGTATTCTCAAGCCAAAATTCAGCCCTCTCAGTATCATCACTTGCTGAAGCTCGGAATTCCTCAGCACCATACTTCCGTATCTTATCGACAGGAGGTCTGTTCAATCTCAGAGGATCCACAACTCGTACATTATCAGGGTTAGGTTATGGGACGGGAGGGGGTAGAGGTTGCAAAGCAGCCGGGTTTGCTCGCACAAACTCACTAAACCATCCAGACATCATTTGGAAGAAAGCTTGTTTAATTTCTTCCTGATTGGCCACAGCAGAGCCCGATTCAGAAGGCACAGCCCCTTGAGCGGGTGCTGGCGCAATACTTTCAACATCATCAGCTAAAGCTCGATTCGGATCCATTACTATATAAAACAGATTTCAAAGGATGTCAGGAGATATCACACTATCACATTTCATGTACATGGCATGTATAGCTAGACTAATACTCACTACGGTAGTCCTAGAATCGACTAAACCGTGGCTCTGATACCAACCAAATGTAACACCCCTATCCTGTAACCATCGCCGGAATAGGTAAGGGGCATTACCGGCCTTGTAACATATATCGGAGTAGTAAAATTTTAAACTTTTTAATCAAGATCTAACACGTAGCATCAATCATCAGAGCATGCTTCAATTGATTATAAAATGATGCATACAACTATTGGAAATCTAATTGGAAACATGCTAAAAGATAGGGAAAATTTGTGAAATTTTTAAGTTAGGGACACACGGCCGTGCCCCTTGCCCGTGTTCTTCTCACACGGCCGTGTCCCTCCAGACACGCCCAAACCTTTCAGCCCGTGGTCAAAACTGTCAAATATCACACGGCTGCCAGACACGCCCGTGTACAAAACAGAGCAGACCGTGTGACTATACTGCCAAATTTCACACGGCTACAAGTTACCAGACACGCCCGTGTGTCTAGGCCGTGTACCAAAACTGACCAAAACATCAAGGTGCAGGGGACACACGGTCGAAGCGCACGCCCGTGTTCGCTGGCCGTGTGGCACGTTATAGGCTCAGTTTAAGCCAAATTGCCACCCAAAAACAAACCAATTCAAGCATATAATTGACCAAAATCATCATAAATCTTGCACTTACTAAGCATAACAATGCACATATCTTGTACATATAACATAGTAAACATATTAACTATGCAAGCTTATAGTCTCATCAAAATCACATATCTTTCCATAAGCACATATAGCCAAAGAACAACTCAAATACTTGATTATATACATATATGACCCAAGCCACATCTCATAACTTGATCATTTACCAAATTATATCATGCTCACAAAATATCTAGCCTATACATGCCATGACCATTTCATTTACAAAAGGTTTAAAAGTACCAAAGCTTAATAGATAGTGTGATGGTGATCTCCGACACGTCCGATTATCGAGCTAGCTTTCGAATCTAAAACAAGGGAAAAGTAAACGAAGTAAGCTTTGAAAGTTTAGTAAGTCCATATAACATGAAATGAAACTTACCATTTCAATGAGGTATCCATAAATAAGGCCATTACAAACATATGATCTTATAGCCTATTGCACAAGCTCACACTCATTAGTTCATGTAGTTTCATAACATATCATATATAAAAGCTTATCAAATACTTCATTTCATGTAACATATACAAATCTTGTAAATCATATGGCATGTATTTCATATACTTCATTATCTCATGTATAGTACATAACTCTTATAACATGTACCTTATACCATTCATGTATTCACATAACATCTTTCTCATATATTCAAATATCAATTAACCTTTCCTGTAACATGTATCGGTATTGCCCGTTGAACCTATAAGAACATCGAAAGATACTTGGGTGATACACACACAGTGTATATACATATAACCTGTAATCCGTCAATGCGTCATATATGCTCTTTCGAGCCTGTACGGTAAGCCCGGAGGCTGAACATATAATCCCGAAGGATAATCGGTAAGCCCGTAGGCTGAACCTGTAATCCCGAAGGATAAACCTATAGCTCATGAGCACGTGGTGAGTCTGCAACAAATGCAGGAGCTCGAACCACCCTGTAGCCCTAGTGACATGTCACTCGTATCCTATCGACTTCTACGGTTCTAACGGGGCTCGGTATTCAATTTATCACTTGTAACAATTTAACATTTCTATTTCAATCTCATATATACTCGTTCCATTAGGCTATTTAATCATCTAGCATTTCATATCTTCAAATAACAATACGTATGAACATATATAAATACATTAAATTTGTTATACGAACTTACCTCGTAATCCCGTATCTACTCGTTTATTTTCCGTTTTCCCCGATCAAGTTCCGGGATTCGATCGTCTTTATCTATATTAATGCAAAATTCAGCTATTTACTAACTCACATATTCAATTCAATCCAAAAACATATAATTTGACATATTTGCAATTTAGCCCCTATATTTTCAATACTTTGCAATTTAGTGCTCTCATCACAAAAATGACAAATACACAATCAATCCCCTAATTCACTATAGCCGAATATTCAAGGGACTTATACAAGCATATATCTTTCAATTAATCATAAATTTAACCTTAAAAATTCTACCTTTTTACAATCAAATCCTCAAAACCCATTTTCTTCAAAAATCACTTTAAAATTCTTGTATATTTCCACATAATATTTCATAATTCATCAAAATCTTCTAAAATATCATAGATTCATCAATGACATTTTTTAAAAACATAATCAAAATCAAAAATTGAGGTATGGGTCAGTTAATATACGAAGCAACGATTACAAAAACGTAAAAATTATCGAAAACGGAACAAAAACGAACCTCAATTTGTAGCTTGAAGTAGCCGAATATCAAGGAAGCTTAAACCCTTATTTTCTTTTGTTCAAAATCGGTGGAAGAGAAATAAAATCAAGGCATTTTCATGTTTTATTTGTCTAATATAACATATAATAATTAAAGGACAATTTTAACCTTTGAACATAAACCATTTAAAAACAATTCATTAAGGACATAAATGTCCACTAGCTTTAGAAAAGGTAAAATAACCATTTAAGGGCCCTTATTTAAAAAGCCAAGGTCAAATAAGCCATTTACCAAATAGAACCCTAATTTATCACTTTATGCGATTTAATCCTTTTTATCAAATTAACCAGTCAAACGATAAAATTTTTAAATCAAACTTTCACACTGTGATTCTATCATGCTGTAAAACATATTAAAGCAATAAAAATAATAATTCGACTTGGTTAAGTGGTCCCGAAACCACCCGTTCCGACTAGGGTCTAAAGTGGGCTGTTACAGCCTTAGTGCGACTAGGGTCATATGTGGGATGCCCTGGGGAGAGAGCGCGCCAACAGTTAACTGGTGTGATATGGATGCAACGGGAAAGTGTGGGAAAATCCTCGTCAGCTATGAACTCATTTGTGTAGAGTCCTAATGCGATACCAAATTCTGGGACGTTCAGCTGATGCACCAATCCACCGAGGCAGAATTAAATAGTACCCGGGTCATCATGGTTTGTCATCACCACCTGTAGATGAAATATAGAGCAAAATTCCAATGTTAGTAAAAGATAGGTGGGCTCGATGATGTTGAAGAATTGTCCCCATGGGTTGGTGGACAGTAGGGCCCGAATGGCATCAGCGAGTTGGACTCGTTTTAGGGCGACCCAGTCAATGCAATGTGTAGCTCCTAGGGGGTGGGCTCGTAAGATTTGGAATAACTCCTCTTGGGAGTTCTGTGGAAATGTGATGAACGGATGTCAGCTTTCGGATGTAGGTCTCGACGAGGATGAACCACCGGGTCCCTTCCATTTCTTTGAAGTAGGGGCGACAGTTCTCTTACCGCGTGACGATGACATAGTGTCTAAAAACAAAATGATATACATTAGTCCTAAAAATTGAAATCGAATTGCAAAGAATAGTAATAGGTATTTATGTTTAAAGGACAACGTAAACAAAATATTTTGAAAATGAGATGTGGATTTCACTAACCTAAATAATATAATCTATTCATCCTAACATGATATCAAACTTAAGAGGCATAGGTATGGATTTATACTAAATGCATGTTAGTTTAGATAGTGAGTCTAAGTGGCATGGTAGCATGAAATTCTCTATACTAGATGGTTCATGCTAAATCTATGAATTTCATGCCCTAAAACTAGTGCAAAAATAAAACATATTATTAACATAAAAATAGATTAAAGCATTACAAATTAAAGAGAAAATTAAGAAAATAGAACCAAATGAGTGATTAATGAGGCAGAGCACGGTCGTGGAGGTGTTGCACAGTCGTGGAGATGCCTTGGGAGTTTAGCGATGGTGCTAGGAAGGGCTAGGATAGGTTTTGGGTGGGAGGATTTAGGGTTATGGGTGTAGGTGACACAGGCATGGCACACGCCCATGTAGCTTGGGTTTTACCCGTGCAGTTCAAAATTGGTGATTTTGGCGCACCTGGTTCGAGGCACACGCCCGTGTACCTACACGGCCATGTCCTTCGATGTTTGCTTCTCCCACGGCCGTGAAGTAGGTCACATGCCTGTGTCTGAATTGACAGTGTCGACCACGGTCTTGGGGCACGGGCGTGTCGCACGCCTGTGTTTGAGTCACACGGCCGTATAGCACAGCCGTGTCCTTCTGGTCTAAGCTCGTGTTTCAATTGACAGTTTTGGCCACGATTTGGGGACACGGGCGTGGCACTTTGTTAAAGCTCTTGTTTGGATTGATAAGATCGGCCATGGCCATATCGCATGGCCGTGGCAATTTGTCGTAGCCCGTGTTCCTGAAAAAAATTTTACCCTGCTTATACATGGCTAAATGGCACGGCCGTGTCTCTGCTTATACTATCCACACGGCCTTAGGCACGCCCGTGGGCATGGCCGTGTGGCCTTAAAATCCTGTATTCAAAAGGGTTAGTTGATAAACGCTAATTTATACATATTTTTACCTCATGCTCATCCTATATTTTGGATGAATTATTATCAATTTAGTGAGAATTGGTGCTCTTAATCCTTCTTTTCATATCTTATACTCAAGAGAGCATAGGGAAGAGAAAAGAATAGGAAATGGACTGAAAATGAGGAAAATGGGCCAAAAATGACATAACACACGGCCTAAGGAATCACCACACGGCCGTGCCACACGGCCGTGCCACATGAAGATCACACGGTCCAGCTCTCGACAAGCACGGGCAGGCCACACGGCCGTGCCAAATCACACGGCCTTTGTCGAAGTCACACGGGCGTGGCACACGGGCGTGTTCTAGTCGTGAGAAAGAGGAATTTTACTCGAATTGAGATACTTGGAGGCTAAGAAAGGCTCCCCAAAGCTCTATATAAAGACCCTAGGAGGCAACTCTAAGGGTGTGCTTATTTTCCCCCGAAAGGGAAGTATTCTTTGCTGCCAACACAGAGAGTGGAAGTAGGGATTACTCGTAAGGAAGCTGATTGATTCATCCCAGAAGTCGGAATTCTGCAACAATATAGAGGATCTCCCTAAATTCCTTCAGGGGTTTTCGGGTTCTTTTATGTTTTGTTATTTTATTTCTTCTGAGATGTTTTCTTTCTTTATTATGAACTAAACCCCTCAAATACTTGAGGGGGATGAAACCTAAGACGAATCTTGTTATTATTTATTCTTGAGTTATATGATAAATACTTGAATTGTTCTTAATTATGTGTTCTTCATTCTTGATTTAATAGTCCTAGGTATTATTTCAAGAATTGGATGTGCTTAGAACAGAGGAGCAAAAGTCCCTGTGATAAGAGTAAATCTCCCATAATTAAGCGGAGTTGCATGCAACCCTAGACATAGGGCGACATAAATCTGCCGGATTAGGGTCAAACCTAATATGGGGAACCATAGATCGAATTAATGCAACCTAGGAAGTTAATTAATAAAGGAACTTTAATTAACAACTTAGGCCTAGTTTCTCTTCACCTCGACGGAGGGTTTAGCATAGATTAGGGATCTCTACGGATCAAGTCAAGTAAATAACTCGTATAATTCAAGAAAATAATAACAAGTGAAGTCTAGGTGGATTCTCCCTTAAGTATTAATCATATCAATTAGCTTTTCCCTAAAAGTTCTTCCCAATTTATTTTTCCTGCTTTTCTTAGTTAGTTTTAGAGTTAGTTTTAAATAAACCCTCACTTAATTTTTAGGTTAAATAATAGAAAGAAAGTGAGTAATAGTACTTTCGATTCCCTTGGGTACAATACTCGATCTTATCACTAGACTATACTACTGTCGACAGGTGCGCTTGCCTTAAAAACGTCGTGATATTAGTCAGTTTAGGTTTGATCAAGTTCTTTATAAATTTTATTACTTCATATCACGACATATCAAGTTTTTGGCGCCGTTGCCGGGGAGATAACTGAAATATTACGAAAGCTCGATTTCTATTACTTTAGCCATTATTTATTTATTTATTATTTTTTTTCTTTTAATTATTTTATTTTATTTTCTTTTCTTTTTAGGTTTTTCTAGTTTATGACTAGAAGCAACCCGTCAGGACCACTACTTTTTGACGAAGATTTGGAAGCTACAGTCCGCAGAAATCGTAGAGAAATTAGACAAAGTTTACATTATCCAGAGCAGGAACTTGAGCAAGAGCCATAACCTACTGAAGAGATGGCCGCAAATCAAAATATTCACCAACCTCCAGCACTACCCGCTGAACCAGAAGAAGCTCCGTGTACTATGTATGATTATGCTAAACCTAGTGTGATTGGTACTCAAACTAGTATTGTTAGACCTGCTATCGCTGCTAATAATTTTGAATTAAAACCTAGTACTATTCAGATGATTCAGCAACTTGTGCAGTTTGACAGTTTACAGGATGAAGATCCCAACTCACATCTAGCCAATTTTTTGGAACTATGCGACACTTTTAAAATCAATGGCGTTACTGATGACGCCATTTGCCTAAGGCTATTTCCATTGTCCCTAAGAAATAAGGCAAAACAGTGGTTAAACTCTCTACTACGAGGCTCAATTACTACATGGGACCAAATGTCTGAAAAATTTTTGCTTAAATATTTTCCCCTGCTAAAACTGCTAAATTACGAAACGATATTTGTTCTTTTGTGCAGATGGATTTAGAAACACTTTATGATGCCTGGGAAAGGTACAAAGATCTTTTAAGAAGATGCCCTCACCACGGATTACCTTTATGGCTACAGGTTCAAACTTTCCACAATAGGTTAAACCCATCAACTAGGCAGATGATCGATGCAGCCGCAGGCGGAACCATCAATAATAAAACACCTGACGAAGCTTACGAATTTATTAAGGAAATGTCATTGAATAACTATCAATGGCAAGTCATGAGGACAAAGCCGACGAAAGCCGTGGGAGTCTATAATATTAATGCTGTTGCTATGCTCACTAACCAAGTAGAACTTTTAAATAAAAAATTTGATAATTTTGTTGGTTCCACGCAGGCTCAATCAGTGATGCAATGTGATGCAGCCCCAGGAAATATGTTTAATTCAGACCATCTACACAACATGGAAGCCGAACAAGCCAATTATATGGGTAATAATTCTCGACCTCAAAATAATCCTTATAGTAATACTTATAATGCAGGTTGGAGAAATCACCCAAATTTTTCATGGGGAGGACAAGGAAATCAAAGACAACAGCCTCCGGTATTCCAACAGCCACCACCTCAACAAGAAAAGAAGCCAAACCTTGAGGACATGTTCACTAAATCCATGGACGCCTCAGAAACTCGTTTCCAAAACACTGAAACAGCATTAAAGAATCAACAGGCCTCTATCCAAGGACTCGAGAACCAAATCGGTCAGCTTGCAAAATTAATCTCAGAAAGACCTCATGGCGGGCTTCCAAGCAACACTGAACCAAATCCCAGAGAACATGTGAAAGCAATCACTCTAAGAGATGGTAAAGTGCTAGCAGAACCAGAAAAGAAGCATGC
Source organism: Gossypium stocksii (assembly GCA_020496765.1). Classification (NCBI taxonomy): domain Eukaryota; kingdom Viridiplantae; phylum Streptophyta; class Magnoliopsida; order Malvales; family Malvaceae; genus Gossypium; species Gossypium stocksii. The sequence continues at coordinate 97,952,017 of CM035628.1, read as the reverse complement.
TCACGAACTGCCGAAGGATAAAGTAGAGGAATCTAAGGATGACACCACTCCAACACTCAAGGAGTACAAACCGCGCATCCCATACCCAGCAAGGTTAAAGAAGGACCAAACAGACGCCCAATTCAGTAAGTTTCTTGAACTTTTCAAACAATTACATATTAACTTACCCTTTGTTGAAGCAATTTCACAGATGCCGAAATACGCAAAATTCCTAAAAGAACTCCTGACGAACAAAAGAAAATTGGAAGAATTAGCCACAGTGGAACTCAACGAGGAATGTTCAGCCATTCTCCAAAATAAACTGCCAACAAAGTTAAAGGACCCAGGGAGTTTTACTATCCCTTGTTTAATTGGTAGCTTAATTATTAATAAAGCATTGGCTGATTTAGGTGCAAGTATTAATCTCATGCCCTATAAAATATTCAAACAACTAGGTCTAAGGGAACCTAAACCCACTAGGATGAGCATCCAATTAGCTGATAGATCTGTTAAGTATCCTAGGGGAATTATTGAAGATGTGCTAGTAAAAGTCGATAAATTTATATTCCCTGTAGATTTTGTTGTGCTTGACATGGATGAGGACATTGACGTACCTTTAATTTTAGGACGCCCATTTTTAGCCACTGCTAGAGCTATCATTGATGTAGGAGATGGTAAATTAGTTCTTAGAGTTGGTGAAGAGGAAGTCATTTTTAAAATCTATGATGCCATGAAATTTTCCAAAGAACAAGATGATTCTTGTTATTTTGTTGATATGGTTGATTACTTTGTTCAAGATAATTTGCAGGAAATCTCTATCACCGACACTCTGGAATTGTGTCTTATTCAGGGAGAGGGTGGAACCTCCTTAGAAGTGGAGAAAGTAAGAAAAGAATTAGACTCTAGCAAAACTATCACTAGACACATAAGCTATGACAATTTAAAGATGCATGATAAGCTAAGGCAGAAACCTTCCATTGAGGAACCCCCTAAATTAGAATTAAAACAACTGCCAGAACACTTAGAAATGCCTTTTTAGGAGAGAACTCAACTTTGCCAGTCATTATTGCATCAAATTTAAGCTCTAGAGAAAAGGAAGAGCTGCTCCATGTATTAAGAAAACATAGGCAAGCCATAGCCTGGAAAATTTCAGATATCAAGGGAATTAATCCCTCTTTCTGTACTCACAAGATTTTAATGGAAGATGAATATAAACCAGCATTGCAAGCTCAGAGACGATTAAATCCTAACATGAAGGAAGTCGTAAAAGCTGAGGTAATTAAACTTCTTGATGCAGGTATCATTTATCCTATTTCTGATAGTTCTTGGGTAAGCCCCGTGCAGGTTGTTCCTAAGAAAAGTGGGCTAACCGTGGTATCCAATGATAAAGAAGAACTCGTGCCAACACGAACAGTCACAGGATGGAGAGTATGCATAGATTACCGAAAGCTGAATGACGCCACTCGAAAAGATCATTTTCCTTTGCCATTTATCGATCAAATGTTAGAAAGATTAGCCGGTCACATGTATTATTGCTTCCTAGATGGCCTCTCCCGTTACTTCCAAATTCTGATAGCTTCAGAAGATCAGGAAAAAATGACGTTCACATGCCCATACAGTACGTTTGCATATCATAGAATGCCTTTTGGTTTATGTAACACTCCTGCTACTTTTCAGCGATGCATGCTAGCTATTTTTAACGAATTTGTGGAAGATATCATGGAGGTATTCATGGACGATTTCTCCGTTTTTGGTAACTCTTTCCAGCACTGTCTAAATAATTTGAAACTTGTTTTGATAAGATGTAAAGAAACAAATCTAGTGCTAAATTGGGAAAAATGTCATTTCATGGTTCAGGAAGGTATTGTACTAGGACATAAAATCTCTAATAGAGGAATAGAGGTAGACAAAGCTAAAGTTGAAACTATTGAGAAATTACCCCCTCCCAGTTCAGTTAAGGCTATAAGAAGTTTTTTAGGACATGCCGGTTTTTATCGTAGATTCATTAAGGACTTTTCTAAAATAGCTAAACCTTTAACTAAACTGCTAGAAAAAGACATACCTTTTAACTTCGACCAAGAATGTTTAGAGTCCTTTAGCACCCTTAAAGACAAGTTAGTCAGTGCTCCAACTATGATTTCACCTGATTGGAATCTGCCTTTTGAACTAATGTGCGATGCAAGTGATTTTGCCGTAGGTGCAGTTTTAGGACAGCGAAGGGACAAGCACTTCCAACCGATCTACTATGCCAGCAGAACATTGACAGCTGCTCAAGCCAACTACATCACCACGGAGAAAGAATTACTAGCTGTTATCTTTGCTTTTGATAAATTCAGATCTTATTTAATCTTGTCAAAAGTCATTGTTTTTACTGACCATTCAGCTCTTCGTTATCTCTTAGCCAAACCTGATGCAAAACCTCGGTTAATAAGATGGATTTTACTTTTACAGGAATTTGACTTGGAAATTAAAGACAAGAAAGGAGCCAAAAATTTAGCAGCAGATCACCTCTCGAGACTAGAAAATACACAACCAGGTACCTCGAAAAGATAAACGATATGTTCCCTGAAGAACAACTCCTAACTTTAGCAGGTACAACACTTCCTTGGTTTGCCGATTTTGTAAATTATTTAGCAGCCAATATAACCCCAAAAGGGCTAACCCATCAGCAAAAGAAGCGATTCTTTGCTAATGTGAAAAACTACTTTTGGGAAGATCCTTTTCTTTTTCGAATTTGCGCAGATCAGGTCATACGAAAATCCGTTGATGACATAGAGGCATATCAAATTTTAGAACACTGCCACTCAGGACCCACAGGAGGACACCACAATGGAACCAGAACCGCCCATAAAGTTCTCGAATCAGGTTTTTACTGGCCTACACTTTTCAGAGATGCCAACAGGTATGTGACTTCTTGTGATAAATGCCAACGAACAGGTAATATCTCCAAACTTAATGAAATGCCTCAAAACTATATACTTTCATGTGAAATATTTGATGTATGGGGTATAGACTTCATGGGACCCTTCCCTAATTCATTCGGAAATAAGTACATACTAGTAGCAGTAGATTACATGTCAAAATGGGTAGAAGCTCAAGCCTTACCTACAAATGATGCTCGAATGGTAGTACGATTTTTGAAGAAGATTTTTTCTCGATTTGGAACACCTAGGATAATCATAAGTGATAGGGGCACACATTTTTGCAATACCTAATTTGAAAAAATTTTAAGAAGGTATGGAGTACACCACAGAACAGCCACCCCCTACCACCCACAAACTAGCGGCCAAGTCGAAGTGACAAACAGAGAACTGAAGCGCATCCTAGAAAAAACCATAGAATCAAATAGGAAGGACTGGTCTAGAAAATTAGATCATGCACTATGGGCTTACAGAACTACGTTTAAAACACCCATAGGAACATCTCATTATAAACTCGTTTATGGAAAAAATTGTCATCTACCATTTGAACTCGAGCGTAAAGCATTCTGGGCTATAAAATTTCTAAACCTTGATCTTAAAAGTGTAGGTGAAAAGAGACTTCTGCAGCTAAATGAGCTAGATGAATGGCGCTACAACGCGTACGAAAATTCACGATTATATAAGGAAGCCGTGAAGCGACGTCACGACAAAAGGCTAAAACAACCTAAGCAGTTCGAAACAGGTGATCTCGTTCTACTTTACAACTCAAGATTGAAACTATTCCCTAGAAAACTCAAATCAAGGTGGTCAGGTCCGTTTACCATTCTCACAGTCTTTCCATACGGCACTGTCGAGGTAACACACTCCAACCATGGTACTTTCAAGGTAAATGGCCATAGGATAAAACATTATAAAATTGAGAATTTTGCAGAAAACAAGGAGGAGCTTAGGCTCCATCCCGTTTCTTCTTGACATCTCTAAGAAGAGTCGAGCTTAGACTCTAAATAAGTGCTTCTCGGAAGGCAACCCGAGCACTAACATAGTAACCTCCACTTTTTTTTAAAATTTTTCATGATTTTATTGCATAAACTAACACTTTTCCTGCAGAAAATATGGACCACACGGCCAGGCACACGGGCGTGCCTAAGGCCGTGCGCATACCGAAAAATAGAGACACGATCGTGTAGGCAGACCGTGTGCAAACAGAGTACCGTTTCCCCAAAACACGGGCTTCCGATAAAATCCCACAACCGTGCGAAATAGCCGTGGCGACTCTTCGACATCTATACGGGTAAGACAGAAAAACACACGGCCGTGCGATATGGCCGTGGCAACCCTGCAACTTCCACACGGGCAAACATAGAGCCACACGCCTGTGCCAAAAGCCCGTGGAAGCTACTGTCAATTCAAACACGGCCGTGTATACCTTACCACGCCCGTACGTTTAACGAAGGACTAATCTCCACGGCCGTGCTCAAAGGAAACACGGGCGTGCTCATCGAACGTGGCACGCCAAAAACCTCTAATTTTTGAAAAGCACGGGCTCAACACGACTCACACGGGCGTGCGATATGCCCATGTGATCCAAAATGTATATATACAGGGCCATTTCTCCCCTCCCATTTTATCTAAACCCTAAGCTTTTTCCTTCAAAACCTCCCCAAACCTCCAAAAACACCACCACAGCCCTCTAAAACGCTACCATTCTAGATTTTCTCGATCCACATGCCCGTGCAACAGTACCCACGACCGTGTGACACCAAATTTGGTTCTATTTTCTCTCTTTTTCTCATTTATTTTATTTTTACTGCATTTTTTATTAATGTTATTATTGATTTAGGCTATTAGAGAATCAGGAAATAGAGAATAATATAGAATAGTTTAAAATTCTGCTTGCCATTTTAGATTCCATTTGCCAATTTTATGCCATTTAACACCATAGTTAGTTGCCACCTAATACACATTGTAAATATGCCACTTAAACACACATGAATATGCCATTTGTTGCTTAGTTTAGTATATATACATTCATTCATAAAAGGAATCCCTATGCAAATTTTAAAAATGATTAGATTCTACTACCAAGGTTAATTCTCATTCATATTAGGAATTATTTTATTTTATTACTCAGCCTCTTTATTTTTAATTATTTGTATTTCTTATTTTTCTTATATTTTAATATCAATTACTGTTTTTTTTGTAGATCCCATGTCATCTTCCCGACCCAGGAAAGCTGCCGTCCCCGCCTCTAAGAAACGAAAGGGGCCAGGGAGTTCTTCGACTAGGCCCACTTCCGAGGTGCGCCACCCATTTCTTACTTTTTCACAAGACTCCCAGGAAGAACGCTATCAGCTGCTGTGTGCGCGCAATATCACGATGGGCCGATGCATCGACTGGAGGGCCCTCAAACAAGTACGCCTGGTAGATGATGTCCGGGCCCTGCTCGCCACTGACCCATGGGACCAGTTCTTTCAGATCGTGGAGCCCACATACCTTGAACTCACTCTCGAGTTCTGTGCCACATTCCACCTTCAGACGGTGATGACACGGTTCGATGATCCTGGGACAGTCCAATTTCGGTTAGGAGGGCTCGTTCGACAACTCAGCGTCCCAGAATTCGGTGTGGCACTCGGCCTTTACACCGAGCAGTTTATGGCTGAGGAGAGTTTCCCCACCCTTTCTAGGCGCATCCATATCCGACCCCTTGATTGCTGGAAAGAAATTGCCCCAGGAAGACAACTATACAACCCCAGCGTCAGCAAAGCCTCCGCTCTCCCTCCCTCTCTCAGGTATATCCACGCACTCCTAGCTCATACTATTACAGGTCACCGAGAGAGCACAGGCGTCGTCAACACACACGACGTCTACTTCTTATGGTGCATGGCGAATGGCCACCCCATTGACCTTGCATATTTCATCGCACTCGCCATGCAACATCAGACCGAGAGGCACCGCAAGGGAGTCGTATCCATGGGCCCGTACATCACTCGACTAGGCCGTTACTTCGGCCTATTTAACACTACAGCCTAGACCTCCTCCTATACCTTACTTAGCCAGATGCCGTCCCAAGGCATCCAGAGCATACTTTCGATGAGGATGGTCGAGCGACGTCTCGGTGGCGACCACTTCCACTTCCGCCTTGTCCAAGAAGGTGAGGATCCAGAGGACATTCCTGATGATGTCCCACCGCCACCACCAGCAGAGGACGCGCCAGCTGAGCCACCACGCCCTAGACGACCACCGCAGACAGTAGCATCCAGTGTTGACATATCCGAGCGCTTGGACCACATTGAGCAGCGCCTCGATTACATCGACGCCACCTTATCGCACATATGTCAACACCTTGGCATCGTCCCACCACCATGAAACCTACCAGAGGATTAGATCCTCTTTTATTATTTTTATTTTTATTTTATTTTATTTTATTTTTACTTTTGTTTTTGTTTATTTTATTTTATTTTATCTTCTATCTTTCTTTTTCTACCTAGTACACACTAATCTTAACCTCTAAATGTTAATTCTTCTTTTTCCTTTTGCAGCTTTTAATTTTCCTATATTTTTCTTTATTTTGAATTTTAGTAAATTTTCTATTTTATTATCATAACGGTTATCTCCTAACGAAATAATCCGTCTTCATCTTAACATCCCACGACTAATAAATCCCTTCGCAGTTTCAAAGGAGCTCTACAGCTCAAATCTCTACGAAAAAGGGAACACAGTGCCAAACCTACCAGCTCTTCCACTAATCCATCCAAAGCAGGGAGTTTCATACTCTTCCCTATCTTATGATGCTATGCTTTTAATTGCTATTAATATTCTCCTTGTACATTGAGGGCAATGTACATCTTAAGTGTGGAGGGTAACTTACTTTCACTTTTTATACTATCTTTGAAACCCCTGAACTTTTCCTAATAGCAATATCTTCAGTCTCCTATTAGGAATTTATTCTGATTAATTTATGATTTCTATCGATATATTGAGAATTAAGATATAGGTGCTTGTACTTTGATTATTCAAACTTTAAAACATTAGGGAATCAAGCATGATAAGTTGAAATTTTTGAGAATCCCCAATTTTTGCATAAGTTATTTTCCCTAATTTTAGGCACTATCTTGAGATTTGAAATTCACAGGATTGACATCAAAAGCCATAATTCTGGTGAGATTTTTGAGCCTTTTTGAGCATACATTTTCTTCGTGCTCACTTTTATTATTGCTTTGAGTGAGTCAATACTGAATCGTGATTCTAGAACTTGCTTTGATTATACATGTCAAGACCACATCATTGATTTGATATACTGAAATGATAAAGGCACATAGGATTTAACCCACTCACTCCACAAAAAGCCTACCTCCATAAATCTAACCCTTAGTAAACCCCGTTGAGCCTAACAACCTTTTCTATTGACTCACCCTCTAATTATTAACCAATAACCCATTTTTTGTTGAATTTCATTCAATTATTTTGATCCCTATTTTTTGTCGAGATTTGAATTGAATTTTTCATCTAGCTTTATTCTCTTTTCTAAATTGTAAAGTTTTGTTCAATTTATTGTAAATACTTGAATTGTTCTTAAAAAAAATGAATGAATGGATAAGTACATACAGTCAAATTCAATTGTAACTTGTAATAGTCGAACAAGTTTTTGCATATTTCTATTTTAAGGCTACCAAGGCAGAAATGATAGTTTCACAAGAATTAGCTGAGAAATATGTTCCAGTGATAGAGATTTTTCTAGCTAGATAATTTTTCAGTTCAATCTCGATTCTAACCTTCTTTTTGCAGCCTGTGACAACACCCCTAACCAAGCCCCGTTACAACCATTAAAAGACCTTTTGATCAATGTATCATATCAAAATTTAGTGGTGGAGATTTGATTTTCTTGCAAGCTTATGGTAATAACTTTTCAGGTTGACTAAGGAGTGCTTAAATGTTGAACCCTAAACACTTCGAGTGGATAGAGTGAACCTTTAGTGAGGATGTCAACTCCTGTTAATTAAGATGGAGAGATAACTACTTAGAAGGAAGGAAGAAACTTATGTTTTCAATGATAAAATTCTCAACTTAGAGTGATTGAGTCTTTAATGTTCTTCTGATTGAATTACTCATTGTATGATTACCTGTGGACTAGTTTGAAACATTATTGATAAAGATTGTAGGTTGAGAGGAATAATTCTTATTTAGGGATTGAGATTTTGCTTGAGGACAAGCAAAGGCTTAAGTGTGGGGGTATTTGATAAACGCTAATTTATACATATTTTTACCTCATGCTCAGCCTATATTTTGGATGAATTATTATCAATTTAGTGAGAATTGGTGCTCTTAATCCTTCTTTTCATATCTTATACTCAAGAGAGCATAGGGAAGAGAAAAGAATAGGAAATGGACTGAAAATGAGGAAAATGGGCCAAAAATGACATAACACACGGCCTAAGGAATCACCACACGGCCGTGCCACACGGCCGTGCCACATGAAGATCACACGGTCCAGCTCTCGACAAGCACGGGCAGGCCACACGGCAGTGCCAAATCACACGGCCTTTGTCGAAGTTACACGGGCGTGGCACACGGGCGTGTTCTAGTCATGAAAAAGAGGAATTTCACTCGAATTGAGATACTTAGAGGCTAAGAAAGGCTCCCCAAAGCTCTATATAAAGACCCTAGGAGGCAACTCTAAGGGTGTGCTTATTTTCCCCCAAAAGGGAAGTATTCTTTGCTGCCAACACAGAGAGTGGAAGTAGGGATTACTCGCAGGGAAGCTGATTGATTCATCCCAGAAGCCGGAATTCTGCAGCAATATAGAGGATCTCCCTAAATTCCTTCAGGGGTTTTCGGGTTCTTTTATGTTTTGTTATTTTATTTCTTCTGAGATGTTTTCTTTCTTTATTATGAACTAAACCCCTCAAATACTTGAGGGGGATGAAACCTAAGACGAATCTTGTTATTATTTATTCTTGAGTTATATGATAAATACTTGAATTGTTCTTAATTATGTGTTCTTCATTCTTGATTTAATAGTCCTAGGTATTATTTCAAGAATTGGATGTGCTTAGAACAGAGGAGCAAAAGTCCCTGTGATAAGAGTAAATCTCCCATAATTAAGCGGAGTTGCATGCAACCCTAGACATAGGGCGACATAAATCTGCCGGATTAGGGTCAAACCTAATATGGGGAACCATAGATCGAATTAATGCAACCTAGGGAGTTAATTAATAAAGGAACTTTAATTAACAACTTAGGCCTAGTTGCTCTTCACCTCGACTGAGGGTTTAGCATAGATTAGGGATCTCTACAGATCAAGTCAAGTAAATAACTCGTATAATTCAAGAAAATAATAACAAGTGAAGTCTAGGTGGATTCTCCCTTAAGTATTAATCATATCAATTAGCTTTTCCCTAAAAGTTCTTCCCAATTTATTTTTCCTGCTTTTCATAGTTAGTTTTAGAGTTAGTTTTAAATAAACCCTCACTTAATTTTTAGGTTAAATAATAGAAAGAAAGTGAGTAATAGTACTTTCGGTTCCCTTAGGTACGATACTCGATCTTATCACTAGACTATACTACTGTCGATAGGTGCGCTTGCCTTAAAAACGTCGTGATATTAGTCAGTTTAGGTTTGATCAAGTTCTTTATAAATTTTATTACTTCATATCACGCCGATATCATTAGTCAGTGTATTGGAAGATTGAAATAAAAAGTTACTAAGTTAGTGCTCGGGTTGCCTCCCGAGAAGCGCTTATTTAGAGTCTGAGCTCGACTCTACCTGGATGTATCACGAAGGGAGTTCGTGGAGCTGAAGCTCCTCCCTATTATCCTTGAAATTCTCACCCCTATAATGGTTAAGCCGATGGCTGTTTACTTTGAAAGTGCCGTGGTTTAGGTGAGTTACCTCAACTGCCCCGTATAGAAAGACAATTCGAACAGTGAATGGCCCTGACCATCTAGATTTAAGTTTTCCAGGAAATAGTTTAAGCCTTGAGTTGTAAAGTAAGGCAAGATCACCAGTTTTGAACTGCTTAGGTTGTTTCAGTCGATTGTCATGGCATTGCTTTGTAGCTTCCTTATATAATCGAGAGTTTTTGTAAGCATTGCAGCGCCATTCATCCAGCTCGTTTAGTTGCATTAGTCGTTTCTCACCTGCAAGCTTAAAATCAAGATTTAAAAATTTAATAGCCCAAAATACTTTATGTTCGAGTTCAAATGGCAGATGGCAACTTTTTCCGTAGACAAGTTTATAAGGAGGTGTCCATATTGGTGTTTTGAATGCAGATCTATAGGCCCATAAAGCGTCATCTACTTTTCTTGACCAATCTTTCCTACTTGTTTCTACTGTTTTCTCTAGGATGCATTTTAACTCTCTATTTGTTACTTCGACTTGGCCACTAGTTTGTGGATGATAAGGGGTAGCTATTCTGTGGTGTACTCCATATCTCTTTAAAATTTTTTCAAATTAAGCATTGCAAAAATGAGTACCCCTATCACTAATAATTATCCTAGGTGTTCCAAATTAAGAGAAAAGTTTTTTTAGAAAGCGTACTACCATTCTAGCATCATTAGTAGGTAAGGCTTGGGCTTCCATCCATTTGGACATGTAATCTACTGCCACTAATATGTACTTATTTCCAAACGAAGTAGGAAAAGGACCCATGAAATCAATACCCCATACATCAAATATTTCACATGCAAGTGTCTAGTTTTGAGGCATTTCATTATGTTGAGGGATATTACCTTTTCTCTGGCATTTATCACAAGAGGTCACATACCTGTTGGCATATCTGAAAAGGGTAGGCCAGTAAAAACCTGATTCGAGTACCTTGTGAGTAGTTCTAGCTCCACTGTGATGTCCTCCTATTGGTCCCGAATTGCAGTGATCTAAAATTTGGTATGCTTCTATTTCAGTAATGCGTCTTTGGATAACCTGATCTGCACAAATACAAAAAAGAAAATGATCTTCCCAAAAGTAGTTTTTCACCTCAGCGAAGAATCGCTTCTTTTACTGATGGGTCAACCCTTTTGGGATTATGTTAGCTGCTAAATAATTTGCAAAATTGGCAAACCAAGGAACCGTTACGTCTGCTGCGTCTGCTAAAGCGAGGAGTTGTTCTTCAGGAAACAAGTTGTTTATTTTATTGAGGTACTTGGGATGTGGATTTTCTAATCTTGAAAGGTGATCTGTTGCCAAATTTTCAGCTCCTTTCTTGTCTTTTATTTCTAAGTCAAATTCCTATAACAATAGAATCCATCTTATCAATCGAGGTTTTGCATCAGTTTTAGTTAGAAGATAACGAAGAGCAGAATGATTAGTATAAACGATGACTTTTGACAATATTAAATAAGATCTGAATTTATCAAATGCAAAGATAACAGCTAGCAATTCTTTTTCTGTGGTCGTATAAGTTGCTTGTGCAATTGTCAAAGTTCTGCTAGCATAATAGATCAGTTGAAAGTGCTTGTCTCTTTCTATCCCAAAACTGCATCTACTGCAAAATCACTTACATCGCATATTAGTTCAAAAGGCAGATTCCAATCAGGTGAAATCATAATCGGGGCATTGACTAACTTTGAGAGTGTTAAAAGATTCTAAACATTCTTGGTCAAAGTTGAAAAGCACATCTTTTTCTAGTAATTTCGTCAAAGGCTTAGCTATTTTAGAAAAGTCTTTAATAAATTTGCGATAAAAACCAGCATGTCCTAAAAAGCTTCTTACAGCCTTTACTAGAAATTTTATGCCCTAGTACAATACCTTTTTGAACCATAAAGTGGCGTTTTTCCCAATTAAGCACTAGATTTGTCTCTTCACATCTTATCAGAACACGTTTTATATTATTAAGACAAATTTACTGAAAACCAAAAAATCATCCATAAATACCTCCATGATGTCTACCACGAATTCGTCAAAGATAGCTAGCATGCATCGCTGAAAAGTAACAAGAGCATTACATAATCCAAAAGGCATTCTACGATAAGCAAACGTACCGTATGGACATGTGAATATCGTTTTCTCTTTATCTTCTAGAGCTATCGGGATTTGGAAGTAACCCGAGAGGCCATCTAGGAAACAATAATACTTATGACCTGATAATCTTTCCAACATCTGATCGATAAAAGGTAAAGGAAAGTGATCTTTTCAAGTTGCATCATTTAGCTTTCTATAATCAATGGAAACTCTCCATCCAGTGATTGTTCTTGTAGGTATTGACTCCTTTTTGTCATTAGACACCATGGTCATGCTTCCCTTTTTAGGAACAACCTGCATAGGACTTACCCAAGAGCTGTCAGAAATAGGATAAATAATACCTGCATCTAGAAGTTTAATTACATCGACTTTTACGACTTCCTTCATATTAGGATTCAATCGTCTCTGAGCTTGCACCAATGATTTATATGCATCTTCTATTAGAATTTTGTGGGTGAAAAAAGAAGGACTAATTCCTTTAATTTCAAAAATCTTCCAAGCTATAGCCTTCTTGTGTTCTTTTAATACTTGAAGTAATTCCTTTTTCTTTTCAGTACTTAAGTCTGATGCGATAATCACTGGTAATGTTGAATCATCTCCCAAAAATACATATTCGAAGTGGTCAGGCAACTACTTTAATTCCAATTTAGGAGGTTCATCAATTGAGGGTTTTTGTCTCAGTTCGTCATTCATCTTAATACTTTCATAACTTATGTGCCTTGTGATAAGTTCATTAGAGTTCAACTCTTTCATTACTTTTCTTACTTCAATGGTGGCTTCATCTTCCCCCACATCTTGAACAAGACACAGTTCCAACATGTCTACGAGAGAAATTTCTTGAAAATTATCTTGAACAAAATAATCAATAACATCAATAAAATAACAGGAATCATCTTATTCTCTAGAAAATCTCATAGCATCATAGATTTTAAAAACGACTTCTTCTTCACCAACTTTAAGCACTAATTTACTATCCCCTACATCGATACTGGCTCTAGCAGTAGCTAAAAATGGGCATCCCAAAATTAAAGGCACCTCAATATCCTCATCCATGTCAACCACAACAAAATCAATTAGGAATATAAATTTATCTACCTTTACTAGCACATCTTCAATGATTCCCCTAGGGTATTTAACAGATCTATCAGTTAATTGAATACTCATCCTAGTGGGTTTTGGTTCCCCTGGACCTAGTTGCTTGAACATTTTGTAGGGCATTAGATTAATACTAGCACCTAAATCAGCTAAGGCTTTATCAATAATTAAACTACCAATTAAGCAAAGAATAGTAAAACTCCCTGGAGATTTTAGTTTGGCCAGCAGTTTATTTTGGAGAATAGCTGAGCATTCCTCGTTGAGTTCCACTGTGGCTAATTCTTCCAACTTCCTTTTATTTGTAAGGAGTTCTTTAAGAAACTTTACATACTTCGGCATCTACGAAATCGCTTCAACAAAAGGTAAGTTAATATGTAACTGTTTAAAAAGTTCAAGAAATTTATCGAATTAAGCATCTGTGTGGCCTTTCTTTAACTTTGCTGGATATGGTATAGGCGGTTTATATTCCGTAAGTGTTGGTGGAGTGTTTTCCTTGGATTCTTCTTCCTCTAACTTGTCTTTTGGAGATTCTGGAACAGGCTTCTTCTCTGATTCAGCCAGTACTTTCCCATCTCTTAGAGTAATTGCTTTGACATGTTCTCTGGGATTTGGCTCAGTGTTACTTGGTAGTCCACCTTGTGGTCTTTCTAAAATTAACTTTGCAAGTTGACCAATCTGATTCTCGAGCCCTTGAATTGATGCTTGCTGGTTCTTTAGTGCCGTTTTGGTATTTTGGGAACGGGTTTCTGATACGGCCATAAATTTGGTGAACATCTCTTCAATGTTCGGCTTTTTCTCCAATTGTGGTGGAGGTTGCTGAAATCCCGAAGGAGGTGGTTCTCTTTGATTTTCTTGTCCTCCCCATGAAAAATTAGGGTGGTTCCGCCAACCTGTATTATAAGTATTACTATAAGGGTTATTTTGAGGTATAGAATTGTTACCCATATAGTTGGCTTGCTCGGTTTCCATACCATGTCCATAAGAGGAGTAGTCTGGATTGAACATATTTCCTTGAGTTGTGTCACACTACATCACTGGTTGTGCCTACGTAGAACCAACAAAATTATCAAACTTTTTATTTAAAAGTTCTACTTGATTAGTAAGCATGGTGACAGCATCAATATTATAAACTCTTGCAGCTTTTGTTGGCTTTGTTGTCATGACTTGCCACTAATAGTTGTTCAGTGACATCTCTTCTATAAACTAATAGGCTACTTTGGGTGTTTTGTTGTTGATTATTCCTCTGGTGGATGAATCGATCATTTGCCTTGTTGATGGATTCAAACCATTGTGAAAGGTTTGAACTTGTAACCACAAAGGCAACCCATGGTGAGGGCACCTTCTCAAAAGATCTTTGTATCTCTCCCAGGCATCATAAAGTGTCTCTAAATCCATCTGCACAAAAGAAGAGATATCGTTTTGTAATTTAGTTGTTTTAGCTGAAGGAAAATATTTAAGTAAAAATTTCTCGGTTATCTATTCCCATGTAGTGATTGAGCCTTGTGGTAGAGAATTTAACCATTGTTTAGCTTTATTCCTTAGGGAAAAAGGAAATAGGCGGAGGCGAATGGCATCATCAGAAACACCATTGATTTTAAAAGTATCACAAAGTTCCAAAAAGTTGGCTAAGTGTGAATTGGGATCTTCATCCTGTAAACCATCAAACTGCACAAATTGTTGAATCATCTAAATAGTGTTAGGCTTTAATTCAAAATTATTTGCAGCAATAGCAGGTCTAATAATACTAGATTGAGTACCAGCCAAATTAGGTTTAGCATAATCATACATAGTACGAGGAGCATCGTTTTGGTTCACCAGATCTGCGGCTATCGCGAGAGGTGGTAGATTGTTCTGTTTTGCTTCCATCCCTTCGGCAGGTTCAGATTCCTGTTCTTGTTCTTGCTCTTGTTCTGGATAATGTAGGCTTCTTCTGATCTCTCTATGATTTCTGCGAACTGTGGCTTCTAGATCTTCGTCAAAAAGTAATGGGCCTCCTGGGTTTCTTCTAGTCATAAACTAGAGATACCTAGAAAGGAAAAAGCAAAGAAAATTAAAATAGGTAAATAAAATAAATAAAATTAAAATTGAAAAATAAAAATAGAAATGGCTAAAGTAATAGAAATCGAGTGTTCTTAATATTTTAGTTCCCCGGCAACGGCGCCAAAAACTTCATATTCGTGATATGAAGTAATAAAATTTATAATAATGATTGCACTAAAAACTAACTATTATCACGACTTTAAGGCAAGCGCACCTATCGAACAGTAGTATAGTTTAGTGGCAAGACCGAGATATCGTACCCAAGGGAACCAAAAGTACTAGTACTTACTTCCTCTCTATTTTTAACCTAAAAATAAAAGGGATTTTTATGAAACTGATTCTAAAACTAACTATGAATGCACAAAAAGTAAATTGGGGAAAAACTCTTTAGCAAAAACTGATTGATTTGGGCAATACCCAAGGGAGAATCCACCTAGACTTCACTTGTTATCAATTCTTGAGCTAGACTATTTATTCACTTGACTTGATCCGTAGAGATCCCTAACTTATGTTAATACCTCCGTCGAGGATAAGAACAACTAATCCTAGGTTGATTAACTGAAATCTCTTTCTAGTTAAAACCCTTAGTCTTGCATTAACTCGATTTATGGATCCCCTTATTAGGTTTGACCCTAATCCGGCAGATTTATGTCGCCCTATGTCTAGGGTTGCATGCAACTCCACTTACTTATGCTAGATCTACTCTTAAACAGGGACTTTTGCTCCTCTGAATAAGCACATCCATACTTGAATTAATACCTAGGATTATTAAAACAAGAATTAAGACCACATAATTAAGAACAATTCAAGTATTTATCATATAACTCAAGATAAAATAATAACAAGATCTGTCTTAGGTTTCATCCCTCTCAAGTATTTTGAGGATTTAGTTCATAATTAATAAAGAAAACATCTCAGAAGAATAAAAATAACAAAACATAAAGAACCCAAAAACCCCTGAAGGATTGAAGGGAGATCCTCTATCTTGATGTATAATTCGACTTCTAGGATGAATCAATCAGCTTCCCTTAGAGCAATCCCTTGCTTCCACTCTCTGTGTTGGCAGAAATAAGGCACTCTTTTGTGGGAGAAAAAGCACACCCTTAGAGTTACCTCCTAGGGTCTTTATATAGAGTTTTAAAACGTCTTTCTTAGCCTCTAAGAATCCTTTTTCGAGTGAAATTGCACTTCCTCACAACAGGGACACGCCCGTGTACAACGCCCGTGTGGATCGACAAGAGGCCATGTGCGGGCCTGTTGTGGCACGGTCATGTGGTCTGGCCGTGCTTGTCAAGGTTGGGCCGTGTTGGACTTTATGTGGCACGGTCATGTGGTGAATCCTTGGGCCATGTTGTTTTCATACTTTGGCCCATTTTCTCCATTTTCGGCCCGTTTTTCATTCTTTTCGCTTCCCTATGCTCTCCTGAGTATAGAACATGAAATAGAAGGATTAAGAGCACTAATTTCCATAAATTCTATAATAATTCATCCAGAAATTAAGCTAAGCATGAGGTAAAAATATGTATAATTTATCGTTTATCATGTCACATGGTCGTGCCACATTAACAGGCCCGAGCATGGCCTCCACATCGACTCATACGGGCGTGGCACTGTCATGATAAAGTTCAATTTCACTCAGAAAAGGCTACTTAGGGGCTAAAAAAGACATTCTAAACTCTATATAAAGACCCTATGAGGCAACTACAAAGGAGAACAGCAGAGGGGACGGTACAAGACAGCACCAACCTAGTTCTCCTGCCAAGACGGAGAGCTAGAAGCAGGGAATTACTCGAAGGAAAGCCAATTGATCCATCTCAGAAGCCAGGATCTACATCAAGACAGAAGATCTCCATTCTATCTTTTCAGGGGTTTTGGGTTTTCTTATGTTTTGTTATTTTATTTATTCTGAGATGTTTCTTTTTACAATTATGAACTAAATCCCCAAATACCTGAGGGGGATGAAACCTAAGACAGATCTTGTTATTCTTATTTGAACTATGTGATAAATATTTGATTTGTTTTTAATTGTGTTTTTAATTCTTAAATTGATATTTTCGGGATATTGATTTAAGTCGAATGTGCTTATGTAGAGGACCAAAAGTCCCTGCATAGGAGTAGATCCAACACAATTAAGCGAAGTTGATTGCAATCCTAGAGATAGGATGACGAAAATCTTTTGGATTAGAGTCAAATCTAATATGGGGAGTCGTAGATCGAGTTAATGCAAGACTAAGGGTTTTAATTAGAAAGAGATTTCGATTAATCAACCTAAGATTAGTTGTTCTTATCCTCGACGGAGGTATTAACATAATTTAGGGATCTCTACGGATCAAATCAAATGAAGAAATCATCTAGTTCAGAGTTAGATAACAAGTGAAGTCTAGGTGGATTCTTCCTTAGGTATTGCCCTCATCAATTAGTTTTCCTGAAAGCAAGTTCCCAATTTACTCTTTGTCGCATCCTTAGTTAGTTTAGAGTTAATTAGTTTACACAACCCATCTCTTTATCTTTAGGCTAGATAATAGGAAGGAAGTCATTACTAGTACTTTTAGTTCCTTGGATTCAATATTCCGGTCTTGCCACTAACTATACTACTATTCGATAGGTGCACTTGCCTTTTGTCGTGATAATAGTTAGTTTCCAGGTACGATCGATTTTATTACTTAATCACAAGATCACGATCACTCTGCTACAAATACTGTTTAGTGCCGCAACCGGTACTAATTTGTAAGTCTAGGGATGGGTAGGCGATTTATTCCCCACAGGAGTGTAAAGTTGGACAGGAGATGATGTATAGCAGTTGGTTGGGTAGGAAATGCATTCTGGTACTGTCACTATTACTGATACTGTAATGGGCTAAAACCCTACTTATTACTGATAATTTGATGGGCTAAGGCCCAAATTGATACTGCTACTGTGAAGGGCTTAGGCCCAGTCTGCTACTACTTATATTTTGACTATAATTGCATGGGGACTACACACTGAGTTTTCATAAACTCACCCCTTTTGTTTCACTATGTAGGTAATCCCCAATCATAGGCAGATCGGTGCAGCAAAGGACTCAGAGGTGGCCACACGATCGCATATATTTTCGTACTTGATTATGTTTTTAAGTATTATTATTTGGGTTTTTTTTACTGTAATATGGCCTTTATGGATTTTTACTTTAATTTGGGATTTTTTATCGCTGCTTATGATTTATAATCACTAGTGGTAGGATACATGGGTTTTCAAAAATTACAAATGTTTTCTTTCAAAACACTCACCACTACGCAAACTATTTTAAAAGCTTTCGCAAATTATAATGACTTGTAAATAACCAGATAGCATTTTAAAAAAAAATGACTTGATTTGGAGATAATATAAGATAACAATAATTGTTTAAATGGGGAAATGGTTTATCCACGACTTAGTTTTCTAAACCACTTTCATGTGACATCACCAGATTCAGCCATAACGTCTAGGCCGGGTTTGGGGTGTTACATTGAATGTTGCGACATCCATGGCAATCCACTAGCTCATTGTCCAAATATGTTGTCCTGCATACTTAATCAACTTGTTAGTTCTTCCTTAGGCCCGGGTCAACCTAAAAGTTCATAAAACAACACTAAAAGCTCAATTTATTCAACTTAACTTCAAAACTAACTAATTCTAAAAATAGGATTAAAAGATGAAAAATTACTTGAATACAATCTCATTAAATGGTGAAAAGAGCCTAATTTGCCACAACAAATTGTGGTGGATCAAATAATACAACTATTCAACATAAAACAACACATTTCATATCAACAACAAACCACTTGTATCCTATTAGAAATTGATCGCGCCCAAACCAAATAACCATACCTCATGTTTTCCTCTAACTATTAACTTCCAAATCAAGTTTTTTAAACTAAAATATCATCATTACAAAGAAGAAGAAATAACAATCAATTTCCTCAGCTCCCAAGTTTCCATAATCTTGACATTGGTACATGTTAAGTTTAGACATTGTTTTGCGAGATGCTTGAGGGAATCTAATTCCCATAATTTCAGGCAAGATGATATGGTTTGGAAATGACCTAAAAACCTGTTGATTTTAAGGTCAAATTTATTTTTTAAAGATATATGAGAAAAATCATAGGAAAATTAGTGTTAAAAAGACAAAGATGATATCATGTTTGAAGTATAAATGGTTAGGGCTTACTAAATGAGGTGTTCTATTTGTTGTAATCATGCTTAATGGTGATGGTGATTTTGAAACGATGGTATATGGGAACCAACAACCAATTAGCAATGTGTTAGTTGAGTTAAATGTACAGGTCGAAGATATTAACCATGGATACAAAGTTTTAAATTATTTGTTTGTATTGATGTTCTTAAATTTATAATATTAGCAGAAGATTCCCCAAAACATTCATGATTTTCCTACTTAGGAATCAACAATGATAGTGATGCATGAGATATTTTAAATGTTTTTGAATTCATTATTTAGGTAAGATGTAGCACTCTAATGGAATTAATCCATCTATATTAAGTAGAGATGTCTTCAGCCTTTTATAAAAGAAATTCAAAGGGTGGAAGAATAATCCAATATGAAGATAAGTCTTTGTTCAACACTTTTTCACAACCCAATAATTTTATTTATGATGTTAAACAAATTAGAGGATTTGAAGTTGAAGTATAAGGTTGACCAAAAGTAAAAAATGATTATGATAATGTTTTCAAGGCTAAGGAAAATACAAGCACTGTTATTCACAAAGCTCCAATATTCTACATATCAACCAACATATTTTATGTGAATCATCAATATCAATATAATTCAAGGCCATGAATTTCCAAAATATTTCATGAACACCTAAATTTGAGTATGCCTTTGCTATCATACAATGATGGAATTTACGTTAGCAAAAAAATTCCATAAAAAATGTGGTGCTTAAAGTAATCAAGGATTACAACATCGAAACATTGGTAGATTGCAAATTGTCTAAATTTAGCCAACCAAATATGCTGGCAAATGTGCAACATTCGGAGAAACATACAAGTGGAAAATATGAAAAACATTGATGAAGAAAAAACGTTAACAAATCCATAAATATAATGATTTGAATACATTCATGTTCGAAGGATTTCTTTGGATTATTAGAAACTAGTCTTTAGCATGATATACGATGCTATCAAATACCCCCACACTTAAGCATTTGCTTGTCCTCAAGCAAAATCTCAATCCCTAATAAAGAATTATTCTTCTCAACTTACAATCTTTATCAATAATGTTTCAAATTAATCCACAGGAAATCATACAATGAAAATTCAATCAAAATAACATTAAAGACTCAATCACTCTAAGCTGAGAATTTTATCATTGAAACATAAGTTTCCTCCTTCCTCCTAAGTAATTATCTCTCCATCTTAATTAACAGAAGTTGACATCCTCACTAAAGGTTCACTCTATCCATTCGAAGTGTTTAGGGTTCAAGAATTAAGCACTCTCTAGTCAACTTGAGAAGTTATTCCCATAGGCTTGCAAGAAAATCACATCTCCACCACTATAGATTGACATGACATATCGATCAAAAGGTCTTGTAAGGGTTGTAACGGGGCTTGGTTAGGGGTGTTGTCACAGGCTGCAAAAGAAGGGTTAAAATCGAAATCGAATTGAAAAATTATCTAGCTAGAAAAATCTCTATCACTGGAACATATTTCTTGAGCTAATTTTTATCGTTCATGCCTGGGTAGCCTTAAAATAAAAATATGCAAAAAATTTTGAACTATTACATATGACAACTGAATTTAACTGTAACCTTTTTTTTTTTGGAACAATTCAAGTAATTTACATTGAAATTTTACAACTTTACAATATGGAAAAGAGAATAAAGCTAGATAATAAGTTCAACTCAAATCTCGACAAAAATAGGGATCAAAGTAATTGAATGGGATTCAACAAAAACGGGTTATTGGTTAATAATTATAGGGTAAGTCAAAGAATGGGTTGTTAGGCTCAACGGGGTTCACTAGGGGTTAATTTATGGAGGTAGGCTTTTTATGGAGTAAGTGGGTTACGTTCTAGGTGCCTTTATCATCTCGGTATATCAAATCAATGATGTGGTCTTGACATGTATAATCAAAACAAGTTCTAGAATAACAAATCAATGTTGACTCACTCAAAGCAATAATAAAAGTGAGCACGAAAGAATGTATGCTCGAAAAGGCTCAAAATCTCACCAGAATTATGGCTTTTGATGTCAATCCTGTGAATTTCAAATCTCAAGATAATACTTAGAATTAAAGAAAATAGCTTATGCAAAAAATGGGGTTCTCAAAAATTTTAACTTATCATGCTTGATTCCCTAATGTTTTAAAGTTTGAATAATCAGAGTACAAGTACCTATAATTTAATTCTCAACATATCAATAAAATTTATAGATCAATCAGAATTAATTCCTATTAGGAGACTGAGAATTATTTGAGAACAAAGCATAAAGAAAAATTTCAGGGATTTCATAGATAATGTAAAGATTTAAAGTACTTCCCCCCCACACTTAAGATGTACATTGCCCTCAATGTACAAAGATATAAATAGCAAGAGAAGTATAATATCATAAGGTAGGGAGAGAATTGAAACTCCCTGAATGTAGGGTAAACTTGTGAGGAAGAGTCGGCAATTGTGGCAGGGTGTTCCCATTTTCGCTTGAATATTAGCTGTAGAGCTCCTTTTTGAAACTGCGAGAATATTAATTAGTCATGGGAATTTTGGATTAATAGAGGTTACTTGTTAGGGATTAGCCGATATGAAAGATAGAAAGATAAATAACAGAAAAATAATAAACTAAGTTCTAAAAATACTAATATTGTAATGATTAAAAAAAATTCGAAAGAAAAAGGAGACTAATAAAGGAAAAATAAAAAATGAAAAATGAGAAAAATAGAACTGATTTGGAGAATAGAGGCGCACGGCCGTGTTCATTGGGTTTAGCCCGTGTCGGATATATTGCACGGCTGTTTGCAAACTTGTTCACTCTTCACACGGTCGTGTGATGGTTTACACAGCCGTGTGCGATCGTGTTCATTTGTCACATGGTCATGTGATATGTTCCACGGCCATGTCTTAATTGACAATGTTGGCCGCGGTCTGAGGACACGAGCGTAGGGGTTTGTACAAGCCCGTGTTGATACTGTAGGGTTGCCATGCCATGTCGCACGGCCGTGGGGTGTTGTTGGTAGCCCGTGTTGAAGTCGAAAGGTTGCCACGGCCATGTCCCACGGCCGTGGCTATTTATCGGTAGCCCGTACTTTGGGAAAAATTTTTACTCTGTTTATACACGGCCTCACTACACGACCGTGTCTCTGCTTGAAGTGTTCCCACGGCCTCGGACACGCCCGTGGGCATGGCCGTGTGGTCCTAAACTTCTGCATTAAAAAGGGTTAGTTGATGCATAAAAATACTAAAAATTAAAAATAAAAGAAAAGTTACTAAGTTAGTGCTCGGGTTGCCTCCCGAGAAGCGCTTATTTATAGTCTAAGCTCGACTTTGCTCGAGCTTGTACGTTCACGGTGGTTTGAAGAGTTGATACTCTTCTATCCTGCTTACTATTTTATTATCAACGTAAGATTTGAGTCGAGTGTGATTTACCTTGAAAGTGCCGAGTGACTCATGTTTTATCTCGACTGTTCCATAGGGAAAGATTTTCTTTATCATGAAGTAAGGTGTATCACTTGTATGTTCTTTTGAATTCAAGATTCGAGGATCGTCTTCCCCTAAGATTACCTTATCCCCTACCTTGAGTTGATTCGTTTGTACCTGAGGGTCGGCTTGGTGATGCTCTGGGTTGGTTTGCCATACTTTGGCCTTTTCATGATAGTTCAGCCACTCATCTAGTTCCTCGATCTGAAGCATTCGCTTTTCAGGTGCATCTCCCTTGGATGGACTTGTCTGTGATTGGGTTGCCTTTATGTGGAGCGTATCCTGCACAGAAGGTTGGGTAGTGAGTTTAGTGTTTTTATAAGGACTCATAACTATATTATTATCAGTAGTCTTAATCGAGTTCCAAGCTTGTAAAGTAACTTTGTCATCACCTATGCGTAGTGTAAGCTCACTTGTTCCTACATCAATTATAGTTCTGGAAGTTGCTAAAAAGGGACGCCCTAAAATTAAAGGTACCTCAATATCTTCATCCATGTCAAGCACAACAAAATCAATAGGGAATATAAATTTATCTACCTTTACTAACACATCTTCTATGATTCCCCTAGGATATTTAACAGATTTATCAGCTAGTTGAATACTCATCCTAGTGGGCTGTGGTTCCCCTAGACCTAGTTGCTTGAACATTTTGTAAGGCATGAGATTAATGCTAGCACCTAAATCAGCTAAGGCTTTATCAATAAGTAAACTACCAATTAAACAAGGAATAGTAAAACTCCCTGGGTCTTTCAGTTTTGTTGGCAGTTTATTTTGGAGAATAGCTGAACATTCTTCATTGAGTTCCACTGTGGCTAATTCTTCCAACTTCCTTTTATTTGTCAGATGTTCTTTAAGGAACTTCGCGTATTTCGGCATCTGCGAAATTGCTTCAACAAAAGGTAAGTTAATATGTATTTTCTTTAAGAGTTTAAGAAACTTATCAAATTGTTCGTCTGACTGGTTTTTCTTTAATGCGTTTGGGTATGGGATACGAGGCTTGTATTCTTTGATGTCTAGCGTATTGCTGCTTACCTCTACCTTACCTTTATTCAACTCAGGTTCCTCGCTTGATTCTAGATTGTCTTTGGTTAATGTCTCCTTTTCTATTGTACTGACGGCATGAATTTGCTCTCTTGGATTGGTCTCAGTTTACTTGGGAGTCCACCTTGTGGTCTTTCTGAAATTAGCTTGGCGAGTTGACCAATTTGATTCTCAAGGCCTTTAATTGATGCTTGCTAGTTCTTTAGTGCCGTTTCGATATTTTGAAAACGAGTTTCTGATACAGCCATAAATTTTGTGAACATCTCTTTAAGGTTCGGCTTTTTCTCTTGTTGTAGAGGTGGCTGTTGAAATCCCGGAGGAGGTGGTTGTCTTTGATTCCCTTGTCCTCCCCAAGAAAAATTAGGGTGGTTCTGCCAACCTGTATTGTAAGTATTACTATAATGGTTATTTTGAGGTCTAGAATTGTTACCCATATAGTTGGTTTGCTCAGTTTCCATACCATGTCCATAAGAGGAGTAATCTGGATTGAACAAATTTCCCTGTATTGCGTCACGCTGCATCACTGGATGTGCCTGCGTAGAACCAACAAAATTATCAAACTTTTTATTTAAAAGTTCTACCTGGTTAGTAAGCATGGTGACAGTATCAATATTATAAACTCCTGCAGCTTTTGTCGGCTTTGTCCTCATGACTTGCCACTGATAGTTATTTAATGATATCTCCTCAATAAATTCATAAGCCGCTTCGGGTGTTTTATTATTAATTGTTCCTCCTGCTACGGCATCAATCATCTGTCTCGTTGAAGGGTTCAAACCGTTGTGGAAGGTTTGAACTTGCAGCCACAAAGGTAAACCATGATGAGGACACCTTCTCAAAAGATCTTTGTATCTCTCCCATGTATCGTAAAGTGTTTCTAGATCCATCTGCACAAAAGAAGAGATATCGTTTCCCAATTTAGCTATTTTAGCTGGAGAAAAATATTTAAGTAAAAATTTTTCGGTCATATGTTCCCATGTAGTAATTGAACCTCGTGGTAGAGAATTTAACCACTGTTTAGCCTTGTTTCTCAAAGAGAATGGGAATAGCCTAAGACGAATGGCATCATCAAAAATGCCATTTATTTTGAATGTATCGCATATTTCCAAGAAATTGGCTAGATGCGAGTTAGGATCCTCATCCTGCAAACCATCAAACTGAACAAATTCTTTTATCATTTGAATAGTGTTAGGTTTCAGTTCAAAATTATTTGCAGCAATAGTAGGTCTAACAATGCTAGATTCAGTGCCTGCTAAATTAGGTCTAGCATAATCATACATAGTACGCGGAGCAGGATTTTGCTCAACAGGATTTGCGGCTACTACAGGAAGTAGCTGATTATCCTGGTTTGCTTCCATCTCTTTAGTAGGTTCAGGTTCTTCTTCTTGTCCTGGATAATGTAAACTGCATCTAATTTCTCTGTGATTTCTGCGAACTGTCGCTTCTAGATCTTCGTCAAAAAGTAGTGGTCCTGTTAGGTTGTTTTCTAGTCATAAACTAAAAATACCTGAAAAAAAAAAGCAAAGAAAAACTTAAAAATTTAAAAGAAAATAAATAAATAAAAACTGAAAATAAAAATAAAAGAAAATATATATATATATATATCTAGTAATGGCTAAAGTAATAGAAATCGAGCTTTCGTAATATTTTAGTTCCCTGGCAACAGCGCCAAAAACTTGATATCGCGTGATATGAAGTAATAAAATTTATAAAGAACTTCATCACACCAAAACTAACTAATATCACGACGTTGAGGCAAGCGCACCTGTCGAACAGTAGTATAGCTTAGTGGCAAGACCGAGTTATCGTACCCAAGGGAACCAAAAGTACTAGTACTTACTTCCTTTCTATTATCTAGCCTAAAAATAAAAGAGGGTTATTTAAACTAATTCTAAAACTAACTAAGAAAGTGTAAAGAGTAAATTGGGAAAACTTTTTAGGGAAAAGCTGATTGATATGGGCAATACTCAAGGGAGAATCCACCTAGACTTTACTTGTTATTGGTTCTTGAGCTAGACGATTTATTCACTTGACTTGATCCGTAGAGATCCCTAATCTATGCTAAACCCTCCGTCGAGGCGTAGAGCAACTAAGCCTAAGTTGTTAATTAAAGTTCCTTTATTAATTAACTCCCTAGGTTGCATTAATTCGATCTATGGTTCCCCATATTAGGTTTGACCCTAATCCGACAGATTTATGTCGCCCTATGGCTAGGGTTGCATGCAACTCCGCTTAATTATGGTAGATCTACTCTTATCACAGGGACTTTTGCTTCTCTGCTCTAAGCACATCCGTTTCTTGAATTAATACCTAGGTTTATTAACACAAGAATTAAGCACACATAATTAAGAACAACTCAAGTATTTATCATATAACTCAAGAATAAATAATAACAAGATCTATCTTAGGCTTCATCCCCCTCAAGTATCTGAGGGTTTAGTTCATAATAAAAAAAAAAAAAAGAAAACATCTCAGAAGATATAAAATAACAAAACATAAAAGAAACCAAAAACCCTTGAAGGAATTTAGAGAGATCCTCTATGTTGCTGCAGAATTCCGGCTTCTGAGATAAATTAATCAGCTTCCATTGGAGTAATTCCTTGCTTTCACTCTTCATGTCGGAAGAGAGACGACTCCCCACTTTAGGGAAAAGATTACCCTTGGCAGGGGGAAATCAAGTACACCCTTAGAGTTGCCTCCTAGGGTCTTTATATAGAGTTTTGGGGAGCCTTTCTTAGCCTTTAAGTATTCAAATCCGAGTGAAATTTCTCTTCCTCACGAATAGAACACGCCCGTGTGCCACACCCGTATGATTCTATCGGTGGAGGCACGGCCGTGTGGCCTGGCTGTACTTGTCGGGGGCTAGACCGTGTGATCTTCATGTGCACGGCCATGTGCCACGGCCGTGTGGTTACTTCTTGAGCCGTGCTTTTCACATTTTGGCCCATTTTTTCCGGTTTTTGGTCCATTTTTCGTTCTCTTCTCTTCCCTATGCTCTCCTGAGTATAAGATATGAAATAGAAGGATTAAGAGCACCAATTCTTACAAAATTAATAATAATTCATCCAAAATATAGGCTAAACATGAGGTAAAAATATGTATAATTTATCGTTCATCAACGATGCTATCACTATGTTGGTGGAAGAAAACATACAGATATATATTGCAATTTTGATCATTGAGATTTGTAGCAAGTATGAGTATTTCACCTCATATAAGAGAGCATGGAAGGCAAAGCAGAAGGCAATTGCACAACAATTCAAACATTGGATAAATCATATAACAATATACTTATATGGTTAGATTTGATCCAAAAAATTCGTCTTTGGTATAGTCATTAAAATGGAATTGCCTCTTGCATATTATTGAGATTATGATGTTGAAGGGAATAACATATTCCATAAACTATTCCAGACATTTAAGCCATGTATCGAAGGATTTGATGCTATAAACTAATGATCCAAATAGGTGGTAACACCTTATTGTATGAAAATTTGTTATTTGTCGTAGTTTAAGATGGGAACCACGACTTAATATTAGTCGCTTTCTTCAGAGTTGAGAATAAGGTGATGAAGAGTTGGTCATTTTCTTGCCAAATTTGTGACAACATGTTGTCTAAGATAGTATTGGGACACATTTGAAATGTTATGAATACGTTACTACATAATTTGTAGTGAGTCATCTAACTAGAGTGATGTGAAACCTAATATTTAGAAACTAAACAAAGAATAAGTTAGACTCAAGTAATAATAAAAGAATTTAATTGAAAGAATAACAAAGATATAAGATTGGGCTTATGAAGTTCAATTCGACCTAGATTAGAAAAGAGTATCTATCAAAATTATTTAAACTAAAAGATTATTTTGAATTTAAAAATTAATATATGAATTTAACTAAGTCAAATTAAAAATAAATAAATAAGAATTAAAGAAAGTAAATATAAAATAAAAGAAGGATAGAATTAGCCTTATAAAACCTTTAAATGACTTGTATCTAAAAATGTCAATGATGGGACTTGAACCCCTATGAAACCACTAGAAGAACTCCTAGAAACACTAATGATTAACCTTGGAGAACTTAAAACTTGCAACTTTAGAAAGATTAAACAAATATTCCAAAAATAATAAGAAAAGAATCACTCTTACTCTCACAATATGTTTCACGCATACAATAAAAAAAAACTTCTCAAATTTGTTTATCATTTAAAAGGGTGGCCTAAGGTCCCTATTTATAGACCAAATTATAGTAGCTTAAAATAAATAAATACTCCTAATTAAAATTCATTAATTATTTAAATAAACTCTTGTGGACAAATAAAAACTCTCTAACAATTTAATATTGTGATCTAGCCAATCAAAAGAGAGCTCTGATGTAAATATTACATAATAATTAAGTGTTTAAATTCAATAAATTCTCCTTAGGATGGCCAACTGTACAAGTCCTAATTCAATCACCTCTCTTTGTTTTATTTCTACCCAAATACTTGTTTTCTTCATGGCTAAGCAATCTTTATACGACTAGTTAGGCTTCAACTTATTAATTATTGAAATTGCATGTTATGTGAGCTTCTTGGGCTTCTCATTTTTTCATGGGTGGCTACACTCTATAAGCCCTCCTAGGTTGCATCACAATAAATTAATTAAACCATATGGTTATCATGTTTATAGTATTTGGCACATTATTGAAAATTTCATGAAGAAATTCAATAATAAAGAATTTTTCCAACAAGTTGTAGCCATGGGTGCATAACATTATGTTTTAAAAGTCAAAATGGTTTACTTTTGATTGTTGATGAACTTGTTAACTACTTTGAGTTGCACAGGGTACAAACTTAAGAGATCCCGGTTCAAATGAAGGTTGGCAAAGGTTTAATGTAGTAAACGGAGATGCAAGAAAATAGCTTGACAATATACTTCAAGGGAAATTGGCACAATCTTATGATGGAGGTATCATATGACAACAAACATTATAAAACATATCAACATAGTATGGAAGTTCACACACCCTATGCTCGTTACTTCATTAGTCCAAGAGATATATTTTAGGTTGGATAACCACTTTGTGAAATGGGTTATGAAAGTAGTTAGAATGGTGGATGTCGGAGATGCTTACAGTTAAACCATTGTGTTGTGAAATACAATTGTACCAAAGCTAACTCCCACCTTGTTGAGCATTTCATCCATTCTAATAGCACATGTTAGGTTAAGGAGTTAGTTTATACAATATGAATTGTGCTACTTGGAAAGTTTAAAGTATATCTAAGCAAGCAGTGGTACGGTTATGGGTACTTTCAAGAGCCACTATACCTATGTTTACGCGTTTTACTACATGCAACAATGTTCATCTCATTCTCTTTGATTATGTTGATAACGTTACAAGCCTGAGA
Source organism: Gossypium stocksii (assembly GCA_020496765.1). Lineage (NCBI taxonomy): Eukaryota > Viridiplantae > Streptophyta > Magnoliopsida > Malvales > Malvaceae > Gossypium > Gossypium stocksii. The sequence continues at coordinate 97,922,940 of CM035628.1, read as the reverse complement.
TGATAATTAGTGTTTATTAACATGAATTACAATCGTTCATGTATTAGAGCATTAGAGGCCTTAAACCAATTACAAATTGATTCCAAATCTTAAAATATGTAGATACCTAAAAGGCTTATCTAAATCAACAGGTACACATAATAAAATGGAACTTAGTAGGACAAGCAACTAGAACATTATGGAATATGTAGAATTGAAAGCCACATCCAACGCCAATGTCCTTAATGGACTCAAAAGGATTCAAAATCGGGTGGAGGACTATAATTAAATTGTACCCATATTAAATTGTAACAAATTTTGTTATCAACATCAAGTGAGGGGGACAAATTTTGTTATCAATAAATTTATATGCATATTCAATAAATTTAGGTTTAAGTGTATGAATTTAATGTTAATGGTTTGAATTTAGAGTTTAGTGTTTTGATTTTGTACCTTATAGTCATTTATAAATTTCCTCACTTGTATAAATTATAACATATAGTTTAGTTACAATGTGTACAAATAAGAAAATTTACGTTTGACATAAAAAATTTAGGGTTAAATTTCGAGTTTATGGTTTTGTTTGGGAAAGAATAGTATATAAGGGAGAAGATTAACTTTGGTTGGTTTAGAGTATATAAGGGTGAAGAGTTTGGTTGAGTTCAATGTAGATTCCTATTAATTCAAGTTATTGGGTGATCATTAAATAAAACTTCAAAAAAATCAATTTTCAAATCAAAATATTTTTCATTTTCAAAATTACTTAAAACTATTTTTTCTCTTAATATAATTATAAAAATATTTCAAATATTTAATTTTAAAAAATTAACTCATTTAAATATTAAAATATCCAAAGTAAAGAATGTAATATCATTAAAAAGATACTAAAATTTTCATAACATAACTTTATCTAATTTAACTAAAAATAATATATACAACCATTTGTCTCTTGGTGGCTACATTGGATCTTAAGCCTTGAGGTGGGTTTGGATGGGCAATTGAATGCAGTGCGGTGTATTTAACTTACTTTTTGTCTCATGCTACAGTATCGTTACAGTATCTAATCTTACCGCCACCGCTATTTTTACATTAACCGCAAGTAAACACACCGCCTATCTAAACTCACCTTTAGACGAATCAGGAGCATTGGTTGGAGTTGCTAGAGTGAAGGAGGTCGGTATTGATATCAACATTTCTGCAAACTCTATCTTTATTCTTATTAAATAAAAAACATAAAAACAGACACATGCATTTAAATAAAAAAATTCACAAAATATCCTTTAATTTACAAACAACTCAAGGAAATAACACTCAAATCTTTTGTTTGAATTATGTTTATGGCCGCCAATTCCAACATATTGTTATCTTTACATTATTTTCATAGCAAAGTTGGAATTAGAGCATTGACAAAATGAACATATTACATTTAACAAATTCATAAAAAAGAAAATGGATTTCATTTGTCAAATTGGAAAGCTATGGTTGAACAAATTATAGGGTGCGACTTCAACAAGTAAAGCTCAATAAAGACAAACATGGGTGCATTAAGGGCCAGGGTTTGCTCTACCTTATTAAGAATTTTTTGGACTTAAATTCAATATTTGCCATTTTTTATAATCACGACAATCTTTTTTGTTTTTTTTCCTCTTTTTTGTCCTTTTTCATGGACCAAGCAATTTGCCAAAGATAATTAAAAAGAAAATCTTCAACATTGATAGGCAATCTACTAGAAGATGGTGCCACCAAAAATATATTTCTCAAGCTTTTAGCAGTCTTATATCCAATATTTATCTCACTTATTACATTCAACAAAACAAGTTTATTTCAAGTTCCAAACTCTAGTAGAATAAGCTTGGAAAGGCTTTCGGTTTTTATTTAGCTAATTCGGTGTTGTGCTCTCTATCTATAACCTAAGCCCATGAAGATGCTGGAGAGATTCATGGCCCAAGCCAACATTCCAAATGTAAAGCCATTCAAATTTTTGAAGGCCCATATATGTTTTTCCTTAAAATTACCCATGTTATATTCAACAACATTAACCGCATTCATGTTCGTTTTCGTTTTCTTGGAAAATGGGTAAATATCGAAGAAAATATTTTCACTATTTTCACTAATTCAAACCCATACATAATATGTAAAAATATTTTTTTTTCAAACAGTTTTTTAAATGTTAATCTGGTACCTTAATTTAAATTCATATAAATATAAAAAAAATTATTTTAATTCTCATGTTTATATTATAAAAAAAAGTTACCAAACATTTTTTCATATTTTCATTATCGGAAACAATTTTTTATTTATTAAACATGTTTTTCAAAATAGAAAATATCTTAAGAAACTATACGGTGTTGTAAAGACATTAATAATAGATGTCTATATAACCCCTTCAAACCCTCATTAAAGTTATGAGATAAAACTTTCTAGTTCTTTTATAGCCATGAGAGTAAATTAGATGTTTCACTGATGCAATTAAGAAGGCTTTATTTATATATATTTCATTGAACGCAAATGAACTTATAAATAAAATCCTTTATAAGTGAAAATTCAATATAAAAAATTCTCTTATACTTTTCACCTATTTTTACTTATTAATATTGTTCTCTTAATTTTTTTTTTATAATAAGTTATCAGCACAATTATTTTCTTTAATTGATATTACATAGAAAGTTCAAGTTTGATCTTACATACAACTACCAACAATTTTGGAATTTGTCCTTTTAATTATTAAGACCTAGAAACGCCCATTAGGTTTTTAATTTTAAACAATATAAAAAGAACAAAGTTGATCAAATTTCTAAGTATCACCTTTCACTGTAATCTCTTATATTCTCATTCTTGTTTTATTGTTGAATTGCTATATTATATTTTATCATCTCATTAATTATTACTATTAGGTGTATGATTTGAAATGCCAAATCTCTATAAGAATAGTGTATCTACCTCTTTTAATTTCTTTTGTCCTGATTATTCATGAAAATTTTATATACATCTTTTATTGTGAAACTAACTAAAAATATATTTACTCTAGCCCATTTCTTTAAATGTGCATGCAATTAATTTTATTAATCCAATCTTTTTATTAAGGTTTTATTGACTATGTAATGTTTTATATTCTATTTATCATTGTTTTATATTAGTTTGTATAATGTTAAATCTTGCAAAACTTAAATTTATTATGCTTGACATCTCAGGTAAGAACTATTTCTCATGAGTGTTAGATATTGAAATTCACTTAAAGTTAAAGTTCTTAGGAATGCAATTATCAATGTACTAAAGCATCTAAATAGGATAAAGCCCAAGCTATGATTTTTCTCCACCATCATCTTCAAGAAGGATTATAAACAAAATATTTGATTATAAAAGATCCACTTGAATGGTGTAATATTTTAAAAGAAAGATATGACCATCAGAAAACGATAATTTTACCAAAAGCTCGTTATAATTGGATGTACTTTGAGTTTGCAAGATTATAAAACAGTGAGTATAATTCTACAATATTTAAGGCAAGTTCTCAATTAAAATTATGTGGAGAGAAAATAACTGATGAGGACTTATTGGAGAGAACTTTCTCAATTTTTCACGCATCTAATGTGTTCCTGAAGCAATAACATTGTGAAAAGGGTTTAAAGAAATACTCTAAATTGATCTAAAGTCTTTTAGTGACTGAGCAAAATAATGAGCTATTAATGAAAAATAATGATAGTCATCCTACTAGTTTTGCTCCATTTCCAAAAGTGAATGCAACAATACACAATAATTATAAAAATGAAAGAAATCACAGTCATGATCGTGGTCGTGGCCATGGACATGGACATGGTCAAGGACACTATAATATCACTATCAATGTGCTAACATTTATTATGACCACCAAAAGAAAAATAAAAGAGAAAACAAAGAGAAATGTGATGGTCCAAGCAATCCTTCAAAGGGCACTGAAAATTTGTGCTATCAATTTGGTTTGAGTGAGCATTGGTCTTGTACCTATTCTACACATGATCAACTTGTAAAATTTTATCAAGTTGCCATCCAAAGGAAAGGAAAGAGTATTTGTAACAGGCCAATTTTGGCCTAGGTAACTAAAACAATTACATTACAACCCCCCAAGCCCAATAACCCGTTACAAGCCAACCCAAAACCTAAGCTACCCAATACCCGTTTTACCCAAACCCGTACAGCCCAACAAACAGACCCAAATCAGAAACCAAAATCACCTAACCCTAACCCTAGCCCTGTTCGGCGCCGCACCACCCCACTTGCCTCTGCCAAGGCCACCAACCGGTCACCTACTCTGCCACCAACCACCATGTTCCAAATGCACCTGCAAACACGCAACAAAGACAGAAACGACAGAAAATAGTAGCAAACGAGGCAGAAAACAGCATGTAAATGGCTATAAAAAGCCATCAAAACCGAATGTAAAAAGAAAAAAACCCGATTTGGAAAAATAGAAGCATGTTTCGGCAATTTCATTGTTCTAAGAATACAAACATTAAACCTCAAAAAACGAATACAGCAACAGTGATATCGCAGCAAAGGGAATACCCCCGAATCATCAAAATCCAAAAAAAACGAGAACCAAAACAGGAACTTAAGGTGATTTCATTTTTTTAAATACTTTTCGGATTCTTTACATGCATATATATTTAGAATATTAATAATAATATAGAAATAAAAATAAAATAAAAAAGAACGAAAAAACTTACTTTTTCCGGCCACCGTGTACGGTGGCCGGAGGTAGCGTCGACGGAGGTCCGGTGACCGTCTGGCGACCGGAGCTTTGACCGGGAACCCTCCTCCTCCCTTCCCTTCTCCCTTCTCCCTCTCTCTCTCTTTTTTTTTCTCCTTCCCCCCACAAATGATTTTTTTTCACTAAAATGGCCCTTTTATAGCCTCCCAAAACGATGTCGTTTTGGGGGCTGCGTTTTAACCCCAAAATGACGTCGTTTTGATGACCCGACCCGAAATCCGACTCAAACCCGCCCAAGATCCACGTGTTTTTAATTCAATGGTCTATTTTCTCGATCAGTCCTTCCGCTTTTTCGAATGTTTGCAATCAGGTTTTAATTACTTGCAATCTGGCCCTAGTGTTTGTTCCGCTTTTCAATTCAATCCCCAAAGCTGCTGTGCGTTTTAGAATTCCGGGAAAATTGCGTTTCGGGATCCCCTTAAGTTTAACCCGTGTTCTAATAGGTCCTTTTCACGTGTTTATATTTTTAAATTTGCCCCGAGTTTTCTGTTTGGTTTCAATTGAGTCCTTTCTTTTGTATTTTGCTACTATTGCACATTATTATTATTATTATTATTATTATTATTATTATTATTCACTATTATTAATGTTGCTTATGCATGTTATTATTTTTTTTATATTACTTTTTACTATTATATATATATATATATATATTATTATCATTTGTTATTATTATTATTTCCATTATTATTATTATTATTTTATCACATTTTCATTACATTTAGAATTTTTGTTAATATTCATTTTTACTATTACATTATTATTTCTAGTGTTCATTATTATTTTGTTTTATTTAGTTAGCATTTTTAATATCTCATTTTCTTTTCACTATTATGTATTTATATATCGTATGTGTACATATTAGCATTATAAATATTATTTCTTTCCTTATATTGATATTATTACATATATATTATATATTTACGTTCTTATTATATTTTCTATTATAACTAATATTATTTTACTATTTTTCTTATTATTATGATTATTATTTTCTATTTTTACCATTATAATTACTATTGTTATTTTTTTATATACATATATGTATCGTTATTATCATATTTTACTTAATGCCATATTATATCATTACCTTTTAACATTACTCCAATAGCATATTTATTGTATTTCCCATTATTAACTTACATAAACGTATATACGTTTTTTTCGTGTACATATTATGATTTTATTATTTTTATTATTATTTCTATTATGTTACTATCATACTATTTTCACCATTTTTTAATATATTTATTATTATTATTATTATTATTACTACCATTTGTTCTAAACACTTTTATCACAAACTATGCATTGTTTAACCCTATGCCAAATCGATGTTTTTTTTTACGAAGGCAATGTTTCGATGTTTAGAAATTCGAGAACCGTGCCCTAACGTATTGGGTTTCGGTTTTCTCGTCTAAATTTAAATATCCAAATATCCTTTTAAAACATATGTTTAAAACCTTATTATTTCTACTTCGCATGCTATATTATTGCTCGTATTCACATCCGCCTTCCATTACTATATTCTACTCCTGTTATGTTTACTTTCATTCCCGCTCGCTACGTTTTTTAAATTACCGTTTACCAAATAATTCTCTTTGTAAAGGCAAAATTTTGTATTTAAACACTCGGGAATCGTGCCCTAACGTATTGGGTCACGGTTTTTCGTTTAAAGTGTAAATCACCGAATAGCCTTTCAAAATAAATACATGATCTTTCAGTATAAGAATTTACCCTTGAGAATTCGAGATATTGCACCCTAACGCATTGGATGTGATATTTCATTATCCCGGGATAAAACTTTCTAAAATCAAGGCAAATGTTCTGTACTTCAAGATCTCGAGAAATCATGCCCTAACGAATTGGATCTGATTTCCCTCGTTTATCCCAAGTACTGGAACATCCTTTCAAAATAAATACCCGAATTCTAAACAAAAAGCAAGGTTAGCCTCAATGGTCGAAATGTCATGTCCTAACGTATTGGATGTGACGTTTTACCTAAAGGTAAGCCGGCCTCTTACACGTTTTCTATTTATCCAAACGATTCTGAAACAAATAAAGATCGTATTTTAAAAATTCTTTCAAGTTTTCGAATTATCAACTTTAAAGACATCAATTAATCAACAAGGTACCAGATTCTGGGCGTATCGGGGGTGCTAATCCTTCCCCGTGCGTAACTGACTCCCGAACCTATTTTTCTGGTATGCGGACCAAAATCGTTATTTTAATAAATCAAATAGTTTATCAAAAACAACCCCCTTTTGAGGTGACCGATCGCACCCTAAAAAAGATCGGTGGCGACTCCAGTTCATTTTTTTTCAAGTCGACGTCCGTTTTGTTTTCACAAAAATGGTATCGACAGCTTGGCGACTCCACTGGGGACTTCAAAGAAGAGTGGAGCCACAAGTTGGTTAATTTTTGTCTTTCTGTCGAAATTTGGAAAGTTGTTTTTAAAATACGATCCTTTCATTACATTTTATCAATTTCGCGATTTGATCTTCATTATTTTGTTTCGTATTTACTGCAAGCTTTTTATATCTTTGCACATTCCATTTGCATGACCGTCGGGGTCGTACCCTTTAAGTGGGAGTAAGAAACTATGCCTTCGTGAGGTTTTCACCTCCGCACGAGCTAGTGGATTGCTTCCGGGATACATCCGTACCTATGTCTTCGTGAGGTTTTCACCTCTGCATGGCCATAGGGAAATGTGTCCCCCTGAACCGAACTTGATCCATATGAGCCTATAATGGGTGAGGATTGAGGAATCTGTTGGTTTAGGTACCCTTTACTCTAGAGCCGAACCTCATATAGCAAACCTTAGGAGCCCACCCTAGGTAGAGCTTCGCCAAACCCTAGTGGTCACCCAATTAGATGTTTTATTTTGTTATTTATTTCTCCTGCGCTAACGTGTTTTCTTTCGTTTTGATTGCATTGCATTGCATCATCAAAGAAAAGAGGTGTTGATTCATATTCGATTGCTAAATAGGGGAGTTTCTCATAAGAAAACGAATTTCTTGATAAAGTGGGTTATAATACGGTCGTCCGAATACGGTCTGAGCCAGCACAACGTGTAAAGGCTAATAGCTTGTGGAGGATTATACAACTTTGCTCCGTTGCTAGAGATTCAAGTGGACAATGACTTATTCAAAAGAGCCATCATGTCTCGACTTTTTAAAGCAGCCAACGAGTATCGCGAGGATAAGAGAGTAATGAGTTGCGACCCAGATCAAGTAAAAGGAGCCAATAGAGACATCTTTAGAGTCAACCATGGCATCCGGATATAAAAATGAAACCATGGCATCCGGATATAAAAATGAAGATTGATGTCTTTGCTTGGACTATGAGGACAAGACCGCATATGTGATCCGTTTTATGTAAAGAATTTTGTTTTCTAGACAAGTTCTCCTAATGTAATTGAATATAAAAGTCAACACCAGATTTTTGCATATGCATTTATGACTAACACTCATATGGTATATATGCATTCATTCATTGCATGTACATATTTCATGATCATTCGCTAAAGGTCAAAGTCACACGATTCGCAGTTACGACAATATAAAGGCTGGAACTACATCATTCGTATAGAACGCGCCGGCAAGTTAGAACAATGGAGGCTGCATTTAATGAAAGAATCGAAAGAATGGAAAGAGTTCAAAGGGAACTACAAGAGCAACTAGCCAAATCACAGCAAGAAACGAGGGATCTAATGGTGAGATCCCGGGAGGAGTCACTAGAACAAAAAGACCAAATGGCTAAAATGATGGAAATGATGTCAGCCCTAGTAAAAGGGAAAGGACCCGTACAGAACCCTGAGGTTGTTAACCTCGATCAAGATCCACTTTACCCACCGGGATTCGCTCCTCCCCATATAACACAAAGAGTATACACTCAAGAGGAATCCACTGGCTTGGAACAGCGACCTGTGCTAGCTGCTCACCAAGGGCAGGGAATATTTGTATCCACTCCTGCTAATCCGCCTGTTCCTGATCTAGATGATCCGGTGGAAATTGCCAGGTTGAGGGCGGACGATCACGAAGCTCAAGAGAAGTACAGGAACTTAGAGGAAAGACTTAAAGTGATAGAAGGCACTGAGGTCTTCTCTGCGCTAAGTGCTAAGGAGCTTAGTTTAGTACCTGATCTAGTTCTACCGCCAAAATTCAAAGCGCCTGATTTTGAGAAGTATGATGGGACAAGATGTCTGAAGGCACACTTGGTCATGTTTTGCCGAAAAATGACCGGCTATGGACATGAAGATAAATTACTCATACATTGTTTCCAAGACAGCCTTGTTGGATCAGCTCTTCGCTGGTACAATCAGCTTAGCAGAGAAAAGATTCGAACATGAAAAGACTTGGCCTCGGTATTTTGCGAACAGTATAAGCACGTGTCTGAGATGGTACCCGATCGTATGACGCTGCAGATGATGGAGAAAAAACAGTCGGAAACTTTTAGACAATACACGCAGAGATGGAGGGACGTCTCGACCCAAGTGGAACCCCCACTGACAAAAACCGAGATCACCGTCCTTTTCATTAACACCTTGAGAGCGCCATTTTATGACAAATTAGTGGGGAGTGCCACAAAAGACTTTGCAGATATTGTCATATCCGATGAGCTTATCGAGAATGCCATCAGGAGCAGTAGAATGGAAGGGCAGGATAGTACGAGAAGGGCAGCACCTATGAAGAAGAAAGAGCCAGAAGCCTACATGGTAGGGACTGGAAGCCGTTACACTCCCAATTCGTACTTAAATCAGCTCCGACCTCAATATCACTCATCCCCAAATGTCTACTTTCCTCCCCAAAATCCTCACTACCAAACACCACCTCCATACCCTTATTACCCCGTTTATGCCACGCTCCCACAAAACACAAGGCCCGCCCAAAACCAACCCAGGAATGAACCAAGACTGGCAAGGCCTAATCCTGAGAAACCACAATTTACCCCTATCCCTATGTCGTACGGGGAACTGTACCCAAAACTTCTCGAGAAACAGTTGATATCTCCACACTATGTGGCACCCTTGAAACCCCCATACCCGAAATGGTACGACCAAAATGCTAGCTGCGTATACCACGCCGGGAACCAGGGGCACTCTACAGAGAATTGCATTGCCTTTAAAAAGTAGGTCCAAGGACTCATTGATACGAGTATTCTTCGATTTGATAATGCTAGCAATGCGACCGAGAATCCATTCCCTGACCATGCTGAAGGGAATGTGAACGCAGTGACGGAGGATTAAAATTTCCAAGCATTTACCCTTACATACTTGGGAATATTTTGAACGACGGGACTGTGGAAGAAACCTATATTTTAGAACTTATTTAGAGTAATGCTCAGAACATGCTTATTGTCTCAGGCCTAGGGGAAATAAGGGCCCTTTTGTGAAATAGGCATTTGTCCAGAATCTTTATTTCAATGAAATGCATCTTTTGAACAAATATTCCTTTTATTCTGTTTATGTGTAGGTTCCTTTGTTCTTGGACTTTCATTCATTTATCCTTTCATATTGACTATCATACCATGTAAATAATCTTCTTAGAATCATTTATCCTTCAAAACTTGCCTTTGTACCTACAATAGGTGCCCAGATATCAATGTCACGAGTAACACTGTTACTAACTCCCTTTTTAGTAAGATATGTGTTCAAAGGGATCTCAAGACTTTGAAGATGACAGAGATTGTACTTAGCTTCCGATTTGTTAAGGATAGCAGAATGAGATGAAAAGACACATCCTAGCTTACAAGGGGTTAGTCGACATTGCGAGCTTGCGAAAAAGATCAGAACCTAGCTCGCCACAGGAATAAGGCAAGACGTATATGCCTCTTTTGTTTCTTCACGGACTCTCTATATGAGGCATGATTGTTATAGGGGCAAGGTCGCCAACATCAGATCGTTATTAAAGGGGTAAGGTCACTTCATATGCCAAAGTTACAAGGTACACAGTCATCAAATTCAAATTCAAAGACAAATCCAAATTCAAATTCGAATACAGATCCAGATCCAAAGCCAAATTCAAATCCAAATCCAAGTTCAAATTTGAAATCCAAATTCAAGTCCGAATCTAAAAATGGCAATTTACGGTCTATTCAAAGATCAGACACAATATCAGTGCAACAAAGGTAACCCAAAGCCATCCAAAAGGATTTTGAAAGATGACTGAGACTTGTAATGGTTGGTGTGGAGAAGTTACCATTTACCCTTTATACTTGCCAAACGTTAGCCAGAATCTTCGCTGGGGCAACACATTTCTCACTGGTCTTACCTATTGAAGTTGAGATGCTTTCTCCGAGTTTTATCAGAGCTAAAGCTTGATAAAACGGAATCGATTCAATTCCGATATGATCAATCAAATTGAAGGAGAAAAGTTAGTAGCAATCTGTCACGATCAGATAATGCAACGAAAAGGTTCGACTAAGAGAATTTCATTATGGGAGCTGATATTGAAGGTGATCCTTCAAGAGGAGCTTTAGAGGAAAAAGGGCACCTTAAGACCAAAAATCAAAAATCAAAAAGAAGAAACTTAATCAGAAAAAGGAAAAAGAAAAGGAGAGGCCAAGACGAAAACCCGCAAAGGGCGTTTTGAGACCAAAGGGGATTTGAGTTGAAAACCCGAAAACGGCGGCTCAAATTTTGATTGAAAGTGGGGCATACAACAGTCTTGCCATGCTTGAATTGACAATGAAGAAGTATGCTACGTCTTGGGGCATCAACGAAGTAATCCGGATCCCCTAAACACATATTGAGCTCAAAATGGTCCTCAAGAAGTTCGAACAGAAAAGCTCAGGCTGCGATATCTGGGGCACCTAGTTTCCATCCTACCCATTTTGAATCTGTTTCCTTTGATTATCTTATTTGTTTCAAAAAGTGTCATTCTTGATCCCTGTTTGTTTAGAGTTATGCTTCCAATCAATCCCTTTATTGTCCGTTAGGTATGATTCTTCTTTCAAGCATATCATATTGAAATAACGATTAGTGGAATAATAATACTTTCATAAAAGGAGTTTCGAGTATTACTCTGAAAAGCTTCTGAATGGTATAGGAACCTGAAACAGGACTGTTGTTTAAGAGCTCACCAAGTGTAAAGATTGGGAAGCTTTGAGCTTAAATTGAGTTTATCTTTTCAGATTTTCTGTCAAAGATATTAGCTGAACAGAAACAAGATATCATGTCAGTGATGTAATCTCGATGGAACAAGTTACAGACCCTATACCTTTGAGTTACAGTGGGGCAAGCAGGTTGAGCAAAACACAATTATTTCCTCGGGTTTTGGGTTGAAATACCAGCCGAGCAATGGGGCATCTTGATAAACAAAAAGATTAGGATGAAAACCCGAAAGGGTGTCCTAATGAAGCAAATTTAAGCCCAATGAGTAAGGAGATTTGAGCAATGAGTCAAACAATAAGACTACATTGTTTGAAACATTTTCAGCAGTTCGAACCTTCTACGCAAAAAGCCACGCCCAAAAAGATTCTTGATTAAGAAAGAGTCCATGCGTTGAAGATTTAAAGCATCTTGAGATGACATACTCCAAATAAAAGAAATGTTGAGCATTACCTGGAAGAGAATTTGACAAATACAAGAGCCTCAAAGCAAGGACAAAAGCTCAACCGGGGGTAAAAGAGTGATATCTGAGAAACACAGAGTACTCGTAAAGTTTGAGGATGGGTACAAAGCCGGAAGAGAAAATCAAGAATCAAAACGATGAAGGCAGATCATCACAAGAATCGTGACAGAAAGAGATATAGGCGCATAGCATAATCATGTAGGCATACAGGCATTTAAGACAAACATATGCATATCATGATAACATCGTGCATGACATATACAGGTATTTTAGCAGAACAAGGGGTTTCGATGACAATTGCACTAAATCAAGCTCCACCAGATGATATGTTTTGGTACTCCAAGGTACCTTTAATTTATGTTTCAAAAAAAAATCAACTCATATCGCAAGAGGTGAGTTGAGCCTCAGGACACGCTGAGGTATTTTCAACTTCTGTCTTTTAATTTCTATTTCTCCAGAAATCAACTCATGTTACAGAGGTGAGTTGAGCCTCGGCTCACGTTGAGGTATTTTCAATTTCCTTTTAATTTGTGTTTCAAAAATCAACTCATGTTACAGAGGTGAGTTGAGCCTCAAGACACGTTGAGGTATTTTCAATTTCTTTTAAATTTCTGCTTTTCAATTCCTTTTTCAAAAATCAACTCATATGACAGAGGTGAGTTGAGCCTCAAAACACATTGAGGTGTTTTCAATTTCTGCTTTTCACTTTATGTTTCAAAAATTAACTCATATTACAGAGGTGAGTTGAGCCTCAAGACACGTTGAGGTATTTTCAATTTCTTTTTCAAAAATCAACTCATATTACAGAGGTGAGTTGAGCCTCAAGACACGTTGAGGTATTTTCAATTTCTTTTAAAAATCAACTCATATTACAAATGTGAGTTGAACCTCAAGACACGTTGAGGTATTTTCAATTTCTTTTCAATTTCTATTTAAAAAAAAAAAAAGTCAGCTCATATTACAGAGGTGAGTTGAGCCTCAAGACACGTTGAGGTATTTGTAATTTCTTTTCAATTTAAGTTTTAAAAAAAATCAACTCATATTACAGAGGTGAGTTGAGCCTCAGCGCACGCTGAAATATTTTCAATTGTTGTTTTTTCAATTTGTGTTTCAAAAATCAACCTCTATTGCGAGAGGGTCATATGCCATGTAAAGAATAAAGATTGGAGCTGGTCGAGAACACCAGATTTTGCCTCCTTGAAGTTGCAGAAGAGAAGACCACAAGCTTTATAACATTGAAATGTAGCTGAGGAGATGGAAGATGTCAGATCCCATTCCCTGAAGTTGTAGAGGAGTAGATCACAACAAACATCATCTTCCTAAAGTTGCAATGCAATAAAGTGGATCGAAGTTGATGAATCTCATATCGTTGAAGATACGAATAGATTGAAGCTACAAGGCATGTCTTTGAAGTTGTAGTGGATTGAACCAAGGCTACAAGATGCGGTGGACTACAAGGAGAGCTGGACAAGAAGAGCACCAAAGAAGTCCAGACTTGGCAAGACTGGGCAAAATTGGCCTTTCTTTATGTCTTTGCTCTATTCCCATTACATGACAATGAGCAAAGAGGGGCAGCTGTAACAGGCCAATTTTGGCCTAGGTAATTAAAACAATTACATTACAACCCCCCAAGCCCAATAACCCGTTACAAGCCAACCCAAAACCTAAGCTACCCAATACCCGTTTTACCCAAACCCGTACAGCCCAACAAACAGACCCAAATCAGAAACCAAAATCACCTAACCCTAACCCTAGCCCTGTTCGGTGCCGCACCACCCCACTTGCCTCTGCCAAGGCCACCAACCGGTCACCTACTCTGCCACCAACCACCATGTTCCAAATGCACCTGCAAACACGCAACAGAGACAGAAACGACAGAAAATAGTAGCAAACGAGGCAGAAAACAGCATGTAAATGGCTATAAAAAGCCATCAAAACCGAATGTAAAAAGAAAAAAACCCGATTTGGAAAAATAGAAGCAAGTTTCGGCAATTTCATTGTTCTAAGAATACAAACATTAAACCTCAAAAAACGAATACAGCAACAGTGATATCGCAGCAAAGGGAATACCCCCGAATCATCAAAATAAAAAAAAAAACGAGAACCAAAACATGAACTTAAGGTGATTTCATTTTTTTTAAATACTTTTCGGATTCTTTACATGCATATATATTTAGAATATTAATAATAATATAGAAATAAAAATAAAATAAAAAAGAACGAAAAAACTTACTTTTTCGAGCCACCGTGTACGGTGGCCGGAGGCAGCGTCGACGGAGGTCCGGTGACCGTCCGGCGACCGGAGCTTTGACCAGGAACTCTCCTCCTCCCTTCCCTTCTCCCTTCTCCCTCTCTCTCTCTCTCTTTTTTTTTCTCCTTCCCCCCACAAACGATTTTTTTTCACTAAAATGGCCCTTTTATAGCCTCCCAAAACGACGTCGTTTTGGGGGCTGCGTTTTAACCCCAAAACGACGTCGTTTTGATGACCCGACCCGAAATCTGACTCAAACCCGCCCAAGATCCGCGTGTTTTTAATTCAATGGTCTATTTTCTCGATCAGTCCTTCCGCTTTTTCGAGTGTTTGCAATCAGGTTTTAATTACTTGCAATCTGGCCCTAGTGTTTGTTCCGCTTTTCAATTCAATCCCCAAAGCTGCTGTGCGTTTTAGAATTCCGGGAAAATTGCGTTTCGGGATCCCCTTAAGTTTAACCCGTGTTCTAATAGGTCCTTTTCACGTGTTTATATTTTTAAATTTGCCCCGAGTTTTCTGTTTGGTTTCAATTGAGTCCTTTCTTTTGTATTTTGCTACTATTGCACATTATTATTATTATTATTATTATTATTATTATTATTATTATTATTATTCACTATTATTAATGTTGCTTATGCATGTTACTATTTTTTTTTATATTACTTTTTACTATTATATATATATATATATATATATATTATTATTATCATTTGTTATTATTATTATTTCCATTATTATTATTATTATTTTATCACATTTTCATTACATTTAGAATTTTTGTTAATATTCATTTTTACTATTACATTATTATTTCTAGTGTTCATTATTATTTTGTTTTATTTAGTTAGCATTTTTAATATCTCATTTTCTTTTCACTATTATGTATTTATATATCGTATGTGTACATATTAGCATTATAAATATTATTTCTTTCCTTATATTGATATTATTACATATATATTATATATTTACGTTCTTATTATATTTTCTATTATAACTAATATTATTTTACTATTTTTCTTATTATTATGATTATTATTTTCTATTTTTACCATTATAATTACTATTGTTATTTTTTTATATACATATATGTATCGTTATTATCATATTTTACTTAATGCCATATTATATCATTACCTTTTAACATTACTCCAATAGCATATTTATTGTATTTCCCATTATTAACTTACATAAACGTATATACGTTTTTTTCGTGTACATATTATGATTTTATTATTTTTATTATTATTTCTATTATGTTACTATCATACTATTTTCACCATTTTTTAATATATTTATTATTATTATTATTATTATTACTACCATTTGTTCTAAACACTTTTATCACAAACTATGCATTGTTTAACCCTATGCCAAATCGATGTTTTTTTTTACGAAGGCAATGTTTCGATGTTTAGAAATTCGAGAACCGTGCCCTAACGTATTGGGTTTCGGTTTTCTCGTCTAAATTTAAATATCCAAATATCCTTTTAAAACATATGTTTAAAACCTTATTATTTCTACTTCGCATGCTATATTATTGCTCGTATTCACATCCGCCTTCCATTACTATATTCTACTCCTGTTATGTTTACTTTCATTCCCGCTCGCTACGTTTTTTAAATTACCGTTTACCAAATAATTCTCTTTGTAAAGGCAAAATTTTGTATTTAAACACTCGGGAATCGTGCCCTAACGTATTGGGTCACGGTTTTTCGTTTAAAGTGTAAATCACCGAATAGCCTTTCAAAATAAATACATGATCTTTCAGTATAAGAATTTACCCTTGAGAATTCGAGATATTGCACCCTAACGCATTGGATGTGATATTTCATTATCCCGGGATAAAACTTTCTAAAATCAAGGCAAATGTTCTGTACTTCAAGATCTCGAGAAATCATGCCCTAACGAATTGGGTCTGATTTCCCTCGTTTATCCCAAGTACTGGAACATCCTTTCAAAATAAATACCCGAATTCTAAACAAAAAGCAAGGTTAGCCTCAATGGTCGAAATGTCATGTCCTAACGTATTGGATGTGACGTTTTACCTAAAGGTAAGCCGGCCTCTTACACGTTTTCTATTTATCCAAACGATTCTGAAACAAATAAAGATCGTATTTTAAAAATTCTTTCAAGTTTTCGAATTATCAACTTTAAAGACATCAATTAATCAACAAGGTACCAGATTCTGGGCGTATCGGGGGTGCTAATCCTTCCCCGTGCGTAACTGACTCCCGAACCTATTTTTCTGGTATGCGGACCAAAATCGTTGTTTTAATAAATCAAATAGTTTATCAAAAACAACCCCCTTTTGAGGTGACCGATCGCACCCTAAAAAAGATCGGTGGCGACTCCAGTTCATTTTTTTTCAAGTCGACGTCCGTTTTGTTTTCACAAAAATGGTATCGACAGTATTGAAACAAATTTCACTTTATCGAAATGATATTGTAGAGGCTAATTTTGCTCATAATGATGATAGTTTTAAAAACTTTGTTGATATGACCCATATTGATGTAGAGGATTTCTTTGAGGCTAGGAATCAAGAATTTTAAAATATATAATAATATTTTATATTGCTTTAATGATTTTATAATTTTTGTTATTCATGCTTAGTGTGACTTTAGTATGCCTTAGTATGTTTTGTTATATTTTTTTAGTGTTTGCAATATCTCTTATGATATGTTTTGTTTTACTGAAGAATATAGATTTTTTGTTTGAAACCACAATCAAGAATGAAGACACGTGTCTTGCAGATAGTGCTACAATGTATGCTATGTTTAAAAATAGAAAATATTTCTCATTTAATTGCAAGTAAGGAAAATGTCAACATTATATCTCGTAGTGCAAAATTAATCGAAGGCTTTGTAAGAGCTATGATATTATTACCCCAGTGGACAATGTTTATTATGAATGATGCATATTCATTGATAAACACAATCTTCTCAACTCATCACATATGCAATCAAATATATTTTTCTTTTAAACATATAGTCCTATCTCCACATGTCACATTTCAAAAGCGAGCATTTTACGATTGTCTATTAATATAGGATGTCTTTCCGTATTACGATTCACCCATATAATACTGCTTAATATTATTTAAACATTAGATAATCAGTAAGCTAATATTTACTTTCATTTTGTATTGCATGCATAAACTGTTGAGGATAATATACGAAAATAGTAATGATACTAATGAATATTTTATTAAACCAATTTGTTTAAAAATTTACAAGTATATAAGTGAAAAAACTATATTAAGAGCATTAGATCCCAACATGCACTTCGTGCAATGTAATTTAATTTATTTTAAACCCATATCATCTGGCACACATAATCTACTTCTTAAAAACAATTCATCATCGACATCTAATTCAAAATCAATTGAGTCATTCTATTCAATATGTTTGACTCTAACCATCAATTTCTCATTGCTTAACTATTTCTTTTAATTTTTATCCAGTCAGATAGAGGTTGGTTTAATCTGAAGCTCAGCTAACAAACTTCCCACTTCCAAAACTTCGAGTTTGGCATTCATCACTCTAAGGGCTACAAAATCGAAGGTTTCGAGTTACGATTCTATCTTAAGCAATCTTTTAAGAAAATTAAGGGTAAAGTTTATGGTTTCATTACCTGCAAGGGATTTCCAACTTAAGCGCATTGACGACTACATTTGCTTTATCGAAAGTAGTACTTTTTATTTATAATAGGAGTGATTGAGTTTTGGTGTCACCCCCAATTTTTTATGTAAACTATTTTATGACTCAACAATTCTTTTTCTTAATGATCATGTAATTATAAAAAAAATATTTTAAGCAGGATCTAAGAAAGTGTTCAGTGTTTTCTCATGTTAGAATTATAGTAGAATATAATCCTTTATAATGTAATTAATGATAATGTGATTGATGAGAAAATTACTTTATAATGTTTGGTATATATTGAAAGTATTGATTAAAAAACTCAGGAAAATTACATTATCACATTGAGTTTATTAAATATTTTTTTAAAAAATGTAATCATAATTTATAAAATTACCCTTATTAAATAAAAGATAATATTCATGTGCTATTTTACAATAAATATTATTATTAACAAATATTATAAATAAATGTTTAAAAGTAATATTTTAATTGATATTTTTAAAAATTATTATTGTAATTTATAATTTTATTTGAAAATAAAATCTTCCAAAATTATATTAGAAATATCATTGTCACATTTATGAAAAAAATAACTCAAAAGAGAAAATTAAATTCCAAAAAAATAAATAATTTTTGACGTAACAAACAACTTTTCAATTGATTAAAATACATAGAAATAATCACTTTCTATCATATCAAATACCCCTAATTAATTCTTAAATTGATGGAAAAATCTATACTTTTGTAATTGTTAGCAATACTAATAAATAAATATAAGATAATATAAATGGTTAAAAAAAAGTGCTAATGAGCCATAAAACCAAAAATACAAATAAAAAGGCCCAAAGGCCTTGAATTAATAAGTAGGCCTAGCAATTAAATGAGCCCAAACTAAATGATTTTATAGCCTATTAATTTTGATAAATCAAATACGATGTCTACACTTATTAGGATCATCATTCAATTCTTAAATATAACATATATACTTAAAATTACTTATTTATACAAATCTCAATCCAATGGACTAAAATTGGGTTGGACTATTAAGTCATTTGGATGGAAGAAAATTCAGAATTTTTAAAATCAACAAAAATGAAGTTGATTTGTACTACGAATATTTTAGAATTAATATTTGCATCTACTAAAAATTGTTATTAAAAGATTTGAATATAAATATTATTGAAATTTATAATATCGACATCCATGATCATACCTCATTTATAGTTTTCGATTGATGGAAGGGTATGGCGTTAGTGGAAAATTAAAACCCACATTTTTCAATACCTATACGTATGAAAATTAACCTTCCTAAAAATAACATATTTTGGGAACTTAGACCACTAAACATACTTAATTTAGGAAATAATTGTAAAAGTATAATATTTGAATAAAAGTCCCTAAATCCTCAACATGAAGCTTTTTCTAAAAAAAAAAAAAAAAAAAACATTAGACAAAATTGCCTAGAATAATTAAATCCTAGTTAGTGAATTTTAGAAAGATGAACAATAAACCCAATACCTTCTAGGTAAAAGCACAACAAATTTCATGTATTATATTTTAGATTGCATTTTAGTTTCTTTATTGAAAATATAAGCAAATTAGTTCTTGTACGTTGGATGAGTAAGCAAAACAGTCCTATGTTAAAATTTGGTATTTATATATAAGGTACAATAACAAATCTAACCCTTAATATTTTTTATATTTATTCAATTTGACCCCTACTATTTTATTAGAAGTAAATTCAAAAATTTTGAAACCACTAAGACTAAAGAATCAAAATTGCCTTAGTGACAATTTTTTTTAAAAAAAAAAAGCATAAAGCCCTTTTAAAATTTAAAAATCATTTAAAACTCGTAAAATTATAAAAAAAAGTTATAAAAATTTTAAATTTATAAAAATTTTATTAAAAAATAATACCGACCCATTAAAATCTAATCGTTATAAGATTTTAAAAAATTTGACCCCTACTCTTTTATTAGGTTGGTGTTGTTATTTTTAATAAAAATTTAAAATTATAAATTTTTTATGACTTCTTTTAAAATTTTGTTTATAAATTTTGTGATTTTTTAAATAATTTTTAATTTTTAAAAGGGCTTAATTGATTTTTTTTTAATTTGTTATTAAGACCTTTTTGACCCTTTAATTTTAGTACTTTCAAAATTTTCTAATTTACTTCCAATAAAAGAGTAGTGGTCAAGTTGATTAAATGTGTAAATATTGAAAACTAAATTTATTATTATACATTATATATAAACACCAAATTTTTAATGAAATAACTATTTTGCTTATTCATTTAACGTATAAGAATTAATTAATTTATTTTTTATAGAAAAATTAATTTTCAATTTAAAATATAATACAAACTTTTGTAGTACTTTTACTTTCATTTAAATTATAATTTAAATTACAAATTTAAATTATAATTTAAATTATAAATTTAAATTATGTAACACCCCAAAACCCGGCTTATAAGTTTACACCGAATCTCGGAGGTTACATTGATCACCGAAATGATCGTAGGTAAAATTTGAGTTTAACCAACTAGAAAACATACAGTATTTAAGCTATGTAAAAATCTCTGTTGTAACATTTCGATATTACAAAAATTTTAGTCCAAAAGGTCGCTTACGTGTGTAAACCCAAAATTCATACCACAACATTCAAAATAAAATTTACGGTTCAAACCATTTATTTATAAATGCGGAATTTTTTAAAATACTTTTAAAGTTGATTCCAAACGTGACTGTCCAATATCTCCGCACACCGAGTCCAGCTATAGAAATAGAAAACGAGAGTACTTGAAAAAGGGAAACTAAAGGGGGTGAGCTACACGAGCTCAGTGTGAGATCGAATCGACAGAAAAATAAATATTAAGCGTAACAACAAAATAATATATATATATATATATATATATATATATATATAACAATGGCAATCTCATATCCAAATAATCATCACAACCAAAATAGACACATCAGTATTGTACACATCAATCTATATACCGTTAATCTCGCAATCAGACAGATAGGCAAAATGTGGAACAAAAGTATCAACGTGAAACCCACCCATCCATCCAAACACCTCTTCGTTCCCCATTCACACCACAAATGAGTTATAAGAAGCTCAACCAACCCTGCACACCACATAGGACCTTGAAAGGCCCATCCAACCCTGCACACCACACATGTGGAACAAAGCCACAAAAATATCAGTATGCAACTGAGCTGCCAGAAGTATCGTACTATGCGGTAAACCTCAATACAGTCGTATTACAGTTAAAGCTGCCAAATCAAATCAGACTTCCTTCTCTTCATATCCCAAACTCGAAATCATAATGCAAATACAAGAATGCACACCAAACACTATCAATTACACAAACGCAGAAGCTTGTAATCAATCAATTACAGAATCGATGCACACATTTTCCAGACAGTCACACGCACATCCACATCACTTAACCATTAAAGAAGGTACTCATTTATTAGGCATTATCACATTAATGAGTCACTTAACTAATGCAACAATTGCATAAAACAGATATATCCGAGTCAAAACAGAGTCTCTACTACCCTTACTAAGACCTAGTCAAGGGTCGAAACACATAGAACCACAAACAGGTCATAAATCAACACAGCATAAAAACATTTGGCGAGGTAGGACCACATGGCTGTGTGCCCCAGCCGTGTGAAAGTGCTTAGGCTGTGTGGGGGTGTACACACCCATGCGAAGGCCACACACACCCGTGTGGAGGGGACATACGCTTGTGTGAGCAGCCCATGTAACTCACTGTCTAAAAATGCTAAAAATTAAAAGTAGAGGAGATACGGCCGTGTAGAGAACTCACACGCCTGTGTGGGGTCACAAGCCCATGTGGCCAAGCCGTGTGGTACCAAAAATCATCAAAAACCCTAAATTTTCAATTGCATATGCCCGTATACTTAAAGGACATGGTCATGTGAAAATCGATTAATTTTCCTAAATCAGCCACATGGCAGTGTAGCACCCAAATTAGCCCAAAACCCCTAATTTCCAATTACACACAGCCGTGTGAACTGTCCATGTGGGGGCACACGCTTGTGTGGCCACCCGTGTAGTCACGAAACCATACCGAAATAAGCTAAAAATTATGGTTTTGGCACCAAAATGGCCCCCAACATTTGGTAACTCAGAACTATAGAATTTACAGAATAGCATGCAATCCAATACCTAAAATCAACAGTTTTAAAACACACATATTTGAAACTATTAATTAATACAAAATTGATTTAGCAAATCAAAAATAGAGGAAAAGAGGTTCGGAACCCACACCTTAATTCGCGAAAGCAACCACCAGAATCATTCGATTCACTCCTCCAAACCAACTCCGAGACCTGATTTCAAACCAATCCAACAGAACACTCAAGCCAAATCAATCAACCATGATGATGACAAACATGAGACTAATTTGAGGAATCGAAAAGAAAAAGAAGAAAATAAAATCTTAAAATTGAAAAACAAAAGGAGAAGGTAGAAACGTCCAAAGAGGGAGAGGAAAATAATGTGCTCCTTTTTTTTATTTCTTATAAAATTTCTTATAACCCCATCAAAATAAAAATAAAATAGAATTAAATAACAAATAAATACTAAAACAGATATGTCCGAGTTAAAGCAGAGTCCCAACTACCCTTACTAAGACCTAGTTAAGGGTTGGAACACACAAAACCACAAACAGGTCATAAATTAACACAGCATAAAAACATTTGGCGAGGTAGGACTACATGGCTGTGTGCCCCTGCCGTGTGGAAGTCCTCAGGTTATGTGGGGATCTACATGCCCATGCGAAAGCCACACACGCCCGTGTGGAAGGGACATACACCCATGCGAGCAGCCCATGTAACTCACTGTCCAAAAGTGCTAAAAATTAAAAGCAGAGGAGATACGGCCGTGTAGAGAGCTCACACGCCTATATGGGGTCACAAGCCCGTGTAGTACCAAAAATCATCAAAAACCCTAAATTCTCAATTGCACACGCCCGTATACTCAAAGGAAATGGCCGTGTGAAAATCGATTAATTTCCTTAGATCAGCCTCATGGCAGTGTAGCACCCAAATTAGCCTAGAAACCCTAATTCCCAATTGCACACGGCCGTGTGCACCGTCCGTGTGGGGGCACACGCCCGTGTAGCCACTCGTGTGGTCACAAAACCACACCGAAACATGCTAAAAATTATGGTTTTGGCATCAAAATGGCCCCCAACACTTGGTAACTCAGAACTATACCAGAATTTACAGAATAGCATACAATCCAATACCCAAAATCAACAGTTTCAGAACAAATACATTCGAAACTATCAATGAATACAAAATTGATTTAGCAAATCAAAAAAAGAGGAAAAGAGGTTCGAAACCCACACATTAATTCACGAAAGCAACCACCAGAATTGTTCGATTTGCTCCTCCAAACCAACTCCGAGACCCGATTTCAAACCAACCCAACAGAGCACTCAAGCCCAATCAATCAACCATGACGATGACAAACCAGAGACTAATTTTAGGAATAGAAAAGAAAAAGAAGAAAATAAAATCTTAAAATTGAAAAACAAAAGGCAAAGGTAGAAACGTCTAGAGAGGGAGAGGAAAAGAACGTGTTCCCTTTTTTTTTTATTTCTTATAAAATTTCTTATAACCCCATCAAAATAAAAATAAAATAGAATTAAATAACAAATAAATACTAAAACTTAAAAGCAACAAAAATAAAACAAATTCCTTAATTCGCACATGAGGACTTGAATTTGAGACCCCAAGCTAAACAAACCCACAACCAACACCAGACTAGCAGGCCCATTCTGATATTAAGACACAACAACAAACCCAATTGTTCGATCTAGCCACTGACCTTACTTATAAATTTCAAAACTTCTAACCCCAGAAACCGGAGTGTTACAAATTATAATTTAAATTTTGATTTTTTAATTTGTTATATTTTTTGAATTATTTGTTGACATGACACACAAGACAAATGATATTACGTTAGCATGGTGCACATAGACTCTCATACGAGTTGTCACGCCAATAACATTAAAAATTAATGTTGTAGTAATCATTTTCATTAAAAAAAACAACTTGACTATTATTTGAAAGTTAAGGGTCAATTTTAGCTCAAAAAAATAAAAGTCAAATTGACATAAAATGTAAACATTAAGGGTTAAATTTATCATTATGCCTTGTCTTTTTCTCTTCATTCAAAATTATTTTGAGAATTTTATTTTTTGTAAACAAAGGAGTTCTAACACCTAAAGAAACAACATACAACAGACTCAAACCAATCGTTGCTTAATAGCATCAGTTGCATCATCCTCCATGGTTGCTAAAACAGCAACAAAGGGTTCATTAAAATGCTGCAACCCAAAGGCGCCATCAACAAGCACCTTATCCATTGCATCCGTAACTTTATTTGCTTCTCGAAACACATGTCCAAATGAAACATGCCAATCACAAGCACAGAAACCTTTAATGTCTCGCACCAAAGAGAGGGAACTAGCTCTATAATGACACATTATAAATAGCTAAACCAAAAAAAAAATTATCACTCTCAATCAAAAAGTTCTTATATCCCTCCTCCCAGGCAATACAAAAACTATCATAAATTGCCTATAATTCCACCTACAACTCTGTACTAACTCTAATAAATCGAGTATACCTCATGAGCCAACAGTTAGCCCAATCATAGAGGACACCATTGGCTGAAGCAACACCATTTAAAATATCCACAGCCCCATTACAATTTACTTTGATACAGACTAAAACCGGTGATATCCAACCAATCTCAGCCAAATGCCACTTTTACTACCCTTGATTAACTTTCTTTGTTTGCTACCTTTTGAAATAAATAAATGTTAGGTGTCTCTTTCGTACCTACCTGAGTATTTTCATGCATCTCATTGTGTGGTTTATTTAAATAATAAATAGTAGAATGACATACTCTGAACAAAAGAAATGTTAAGCATTACCTGGATGAAAATTTGAAAAGTACAAGAGCCTCAAAGCAAGGACAAAGTTCAACAGGGGACAAAAGAGTGATATCTGAGAGACACAGATTACTTGTAAAGTTTGAGGACAGGTACAAAGCAAGATGAGAAAGCCAAGAATCGAAGCAATGATGCAAATCATCACAAGAATCGTGACAAAAAGGGATATAGGACAAACAAGCTCAAGACGCATAGCATAATCATGTAGGCATAAAGGCATTTAGGACAAACATGTGCATATCATGATAACATCATACATGACATATACAGGTACTCCAGCAGAGTAAGAAATTTTGAATGATAGTTATACTGGATCAAGGAAAAGACACCTGAGTTCCACCAGATGATTTGTTTTGGTATTCTGATATTTTTATTTCTGTTTTTAAAAAATCAACTCATCTTGCGAGAAGTGAGTTGAGCCTTAGGCCACGCTGAGGTATTTTCAATTTCTGTTTTTTTTTTAAATCAACTCATCCTGCGAGAGGTGAGTTGAGCCTCAGGTCACGCTGAGGTATTTTCAATTTCTGTTTTTTTAATTTATGCTTCAAAAATCAACTCATATTGCGAGAGGTGAGTTGAGCCTCGGGACAAGCTGAGGTATTTTCAATTTCTATTTTTTAATTTATGTTTCAAAAATCAACTCATATTGCGAGAGGTGACTTGAGCCTCGGGACAAGCTGAGGTATTTTCAATTTCTATTTTTTAATTTATGTTTCAAAAATCAACTCATATTGCGAGAGGTGAGTTGAGCCTCAAGACACGCTGAGGTATTTTCAATTTCTGTTTTTTTATGTTTCAAAAATCAACTCATGTTGCGAGAGGTGAGTTGAGCCTCGGGACACGCTGAGGTATTTTCAATTTCTGTTTTTTTAATTTATGTTTCAAAAATCAACTCATATTGCGAGAGGTGAGTTGAGCCTCGGGACACGCTGAGGTATTTTCAAATTCTATTTTTTTTTAATTTATGTTTCAAAAATCAACTCATATTGCGAGAGGTGAGTTGAGCCTCAGGACACGCTGAGGTATTTTCAATTTCTGTTTTTTTAATTTATGTTTCAAAAAAATCAACTCATATTGCGAGAGGTGAGTTGAGCCTTAGCTCACACGCTGAGGTATTTTTAATTTATGTTTCAAAAAAATTAACTCATATTGCGAGAGGTGAGTTAAGCCTCGGGACACGCTGAGGTATTTTCAATTTCTGTTTTTTAATTTATGTTTCAAAAATCAACTCATATTGCAAGAGGTGAGTTGAGCCTCGGGACACGCTGAAGTATTTTCAATTTCTGTTTTTTTAATTATGTTTCAAAAATCAACTCATATTGCGAGAGGTGAGTTGAGCCTCGGGACACGCTGAGGTATTTTCAATTTCTGTTTTTCAATTTATGTTTTAAAAATCAATTCATATTACGAGAGGTGAGTTGAGCCTTGGGTCACATGCCAAGTTAATTTTGAATTCGGTTTTGCAATTTCTATTTTCCATCAAAATCAACTCATATTGCGAGAGTGAGTTGAGTCTCAGGTCACAGACTAAGAATAAAGCTTGGAGCTAATTAAAGATGCAGATCTTGCCTCGCTGAAGTTGCAATGGAGTGGTTGGAAGTTACAAGTCTTATCTCCCTGAAGTTGCAGTGGAGCTGATCGAGGATATCAGATCTTACCTTTCTGAAGTTACAGAAGAGAAGACCACAAGCCTTATCTCACTGAGGTTATAGAAGAGCGGATTAAAATTGTAGATCTTATCTTCCCAGAGTGGAGTAGTGAAACAGATCGAAGCCATAAATCTCATATCCTTAAAGTTACATTGGAATAGATTAAAGCTACAAGTTTCCATCCATTTGAAGTTGTAGTGGATTGAATCAAAGCTACAAGATGCGGTGGACTGGAAAGAGACTACCTGAACAAGAAGAGCACCAAAGAAGTCGAGACTCGGAAAGACTGGGCAAAATTGGCCTTTCTTTATGTCTTTGCTCTATTCCCGTTACACAACAATGAGCAAAGAGGGGCAGCTGTTGTAGGCTAATTTTGGCCCATTTTAATTACATAAAACCCCACCAGAACCATTAACCCAAAATTACCCCTAAACTAAGCCAATTAGCCCACATCCATTTAAATTACATCAAGACCTCAACCTAACACCCTTAAAACAAACAGCCCATACCAAATTTACAACAAACCCATTTCCAAACCCATCTACATTTTAACCCAGCAGCCCAATAAACCAGCCCAAAACAAAAAAGAAAAAAAAACAACAAAATATGAAACCCTAGAAACCTAGGGTCTTCAGCCTTGCGTCGCAAACACCCTCTAACACCACGCCACCGACGTTAGCCCACCTGCACCGACCACCAACTCTGCGGCATCATTCAACCACTATCTGCAAGGAAAACACGCAATCAACAATAATAATAATAAACAATACTTGTAACATGGCTATAAAAGCCAAATCGAAACAAATGTAAATGGATTTTTTTCAGCAACTTTTAATAAAAAACAGATTCAAAGCAAAAGAAAATAGATTCGAAGCACAAACCGATCAATAATCAACAAGCAGTTCGAAGGAAATAAAAGTGCAAAGGTTCTCCTTTTCATTTTTCTTTATTTTTTTGAAACTGTTTATACGTAAATATATTTATAAAGATTTTATTTTTTTAAAACTATTTACATATATATACATACACATATATTTTATAAAAAAAACAAAAAAAACAAAAAAATTTACCTTTTCCGGCCACCGGGCCGGCGGCGGCGACGGCGACCTCCCTGGCCGGAGCTGGGGCTTAGTTCAGAGAGAATTCTCTCTTCTCTCTCTTCTTTTTTTCCTCTCATACTAACAAATGATTTTTTTTCCCAAAAACATGACTTTTATAGCCCCCCAAAACGACGTCATTTTGGGGTTGGCCATTAAACCCCAAAACGACGTCATTTTGAGCATGACCCGATTTGTCCGACCCGACCCGCCCCAGGATCCGCGTGTTTTTGAAAAAGGGGGTATTTACACGCGTAGTCCTTCCGCTTTTTCATGCGTTTAAAATCAAGTTATTTTTTATTTTATTTTGGCCCCGAAATTTGTCACGATTTTCAATTTGGTCCCCATTGCTGCTACATGTTTTGATCGGAGGGGTTTATTGCGTTTTTGGTCCCTCCACTGTTTATGCGCGTTAAAATAGGTCCTTTTCTCTTCTTTTTATTTCAGATTTGCCCCAAAACTCTGTTTTTTGTTCAATTTTAGTCCTTTTTTGTTTATTTTCGTTTCTTTATTAAATATTATTATTATTATTATTGTCATTAATATTATTACTATTATTATTACTATTATTATTATTAGTGTATATTTTTATTATATATGTATATATATACGTTACATATATAGTATGCTTTTTTATATTATCATATTTACTATAGTGTTTATTATTTTTAATATATTATTACTTTTTACTTTATTTTCCTCACGTTATTATCATATTATATTTTCTTTTTGTAATTATTATTATTATTATTATTATTATTATTATTATTATTATCATCGTTACTATATTCTCATTATTATTATTTTATGTACATATTATTTATATTATTTTTATACCTATTTTTACCACTATCATATTTATTATTAATATTAGTATTATTATTACTACTATTATTATCATTATTTTATATTATATTTAGTTTTATTTTATCACGTTTTCTTACTATTATATATATATATATATATATATATCATCTTTATATTTTCTTTCCATCATTATTAATATTTTATACATATTATTATTTTATATTATTGTTGTAAATATTTTTTTCTTCTTCTTATTATATTATTACGTACATTTTTTAATATTTTCTTTTTTTAAATATTATTATTATTATTATTATTATTATTATTATTATTATTATTACATACTTTTATTATATACATATATATATTTTTATGTACATATTATTATTTTATATTATTATTACCAAATATATCATTTTTTCTTATTTTATTATTGGTACATTATTTATTTTTATTTTCTTTTAAATACCATTGTTGTTGTCATTCTAATATTATAATATCCCCTGTTAATATTTTTCATTAATTATATCATTGTTTGCATTGCTTCTTTATTTATGAATTCTTACTTTAAAAATATTTTTCATGTTTTTAATTAATTTCAATAAATAAGGCAATGTACCGATTTAACATTAAGTCATCGATTTCATTGCTATGTTGGGTGAAATTCGTCAGCTCGTGTTAAAAACAGGACGTCCTTCTAAAAAACCCAAAAACGTAAGATTTCTCGTTTCTTTCAATCGGATCACAATTAAATATCAAATTGAACTCGTATTTTTGAAATTCAAGACAACACGTGTTTAATAAGATACCAATTTTGGGCGTCACGAGGGTGCTAATACCTTCCTCATGCGTAACCGACTCCCGAACCCTATTTTTCTTTGAATTTTGACGTAGACCTAAACTCGGCCTTCTTTTTATCCAAAAATGAATTTTTTCTGTTAAAAAGAGGTTTTATTAGGTGTCCGATCACACCTAGAAAAAAGATCGGTGGCGACTCCCCTTTTTAAATAAAATCGAATTTCGATTTCTAAATTTTCAATAAATCACCTTAATTAGCGACCAAAGCAAAATTTTACGTCGCTACAGATACAATCGGTGTTATGCGAATGATTAAACCATAAGGACAAACTCATGTTCAAAATAATAGAATCAGAATCATAGTAGAACACACTAATCACGATATCTATCAAAAGCATGTTATAACAAGTTCAAACACAATTATAATCCTACACACTCCTACAAAACTTTAAACATCCAAGAAATCAATCAAGAACTAAAAATAAACCACTTTGCAAAAAGGGTGCAAAACTGCAAAAATAGGGTCACACGATCATGTGGCCAAACCGTGTGATAGGCCTACACGGCTGAGTGAAGGAGAGATGCCTGTGTGACTAAGTTACACGACCATGTGGCCAAACCGTGTAACTTACTATGCCCATGTGACCAAATTAATACAATTTTAGAAGCAGATGAGACACGACCTTTTGTTTGGATGACACACCCGTGCGACAATGACACATGGCCGTGGGCGATCAGCAAAATCCCTAAACAAAGGTCATTCGACCATGTGGCCAACTCGTGTGGCTCACCCCAAACCGTGTGACTAAAAAATAATATAGTTTACCCAAGGGCACATGGCCATGTATACCACCCATGTGCGGCAAATGCTCGTGTGGCCCCGAAACCACACCAAAATCAATTAAATTTTATGAAATTCATCAACAATTCAATCGCTAACTTTATTACTTTCAGAAACACACTTGGAAGATGACTCTCACGCAATATTAATCAATTGACACACTTCAACTTAACGAATCTGAAAAACTCAATTTACACAACAACTAAATCTATAAAAACTTCAATTAAAACCCAACATAAAGAAACTGAAACCAAATCAATACTCATCAAAATAGCACAAAACTTACCTGATTCATCAATTGTTCGAAGATAATCAAGAAAACAAACAAAATCTTACTGAACGAAAAATACAATGAAGCAATCAAGACTTGTGGAACAGATGAAAGTAATTAATAACAAGGAAATGATGGAGGAAGAAAACACAAAAGAAAATATTCAAAAAAAATCTAGAATTGACCGAGAAGAATTAAAGTAAGGAAAACAGTGAAGAGAACGTGAGAGAGGTCGAAAGAGAACGTGGGAAATTTTTAGGAAAACTTTCTATTTTCAAAAATTAAAACAAAGATAAATAGAATAAAACCTTTAATCACATTTTTAACCTATTAGAATTTTTAGAATTGAAACCAAAAACAAAAACATTTCCATATTGCTTTCGCATATATTTAATCATAAGACCAAAAGGTATACAAAAGCTTATCCATCAAACCAGCAAACTTATTCTTCTCCTAAAACGCAAAAACTAACTTAACAGTCCCATCGTACCACTGAACCAACCAACTAACCTAATTAATTCTAACCCCAATTCCTAGGCGTTACAGAATTTCTAGGCTCTCATTTGCTAAAAATAGCCAACCTTTTCAAGTATAAATACCCCCTAGTCATTCACTCATTTCATTGATCCCTCACTCACCATCTCTTCTCCCATTTTCTCTTCTTTCACTTCCTATTTTCCAGTCATAAATTCCCTCTTAAAAGTGTTTGCAAGACTATGAGGGCAACCACATTCAGCCATATGAAGAGCTTTTGAGCTTGGTAGTCACGGCAAGAAGAGAATAACGAAGGAGGAGCAAAGTAAGTTGTGCCACGGAGATACACTAGAAACGACTTAACATTTCTCTTTCCCTTCAATAGTTTATTTTTGTTCAATTCAAGAAACATGATTGCAACTAAGTTTTTTGCTTTTAATATAATCATGATTGCTTAATTTTGTTAATGTTAGAATGATTTAAATTCCATAGCTTAGATTATTTAACTCTGTTAAAGATGTTTTGTGCGTTTGATCTGTTTACTCATGCAAGTAAAATTATGAACATATTTCTCATGCATTTTAAATGAAGGGAAGCAACTTAATTAATTAATTAATCTAACAAGATTTTAATTAATTGACACAGTACTTATATGGTGTATGTTTTGATCATTTAGTGATTAAATTTGTAATAATACTAAAACTATTATTACCTTACTTAGCATTTGTATAATGTTTGCTTATGAAATTGTAAGTTTATTAAACATAGAAATATGCTAGTTAGACTTATTAATTAAAAAAGTTTAACATTATAACTTAATTAAACAAGGTTAGTAAATTATCAACTTGTCACGGAATCTTCATAACATCTCTTAACATTGTTTAAATAATTCTAAGTTATATTATTCTAACACATGCATACTATTGTGATTAACTCTTAAAACTTGCATACTTAATTCTTTTGTATTTATTTTAATTTTGAGCATACTTAGGCTAGTTTTAGTGTAATTATAAATTCATCACACTTTAATTTATCTCATTACCAATCAATTTGCTAAGTATTAATTTTTCAATTCTTGGCTTGCATAAATAGTCCTTGTGGAGACGATAACTTTTACTACTTTATTACTTGTCAACGATTGTAAATACTTGCACATCAATCGAATATTTTCGAGACACAAGTTTGTACAAGACATAACACAAACTTATAGGGAAAAATTGGCAAATCGTCTCTGAGTTAGGCACCTTAGGAATGAGAACAAACAAAGTTTTGGTAAACAAAGGATTCAAAGGACACCCCCAACCTCTCCCCCCCCCCCCCCCCCCCCGCAAGGATCCTATAAAGTTATTATACATTAGGATGGAAAATGGTCATCGTTCCTATTTTCTTTACTCTTATTTTTCTTCTCAATCAAGCACACTGAAATTTTATTTTTCCTTCTATTTTTTCACTCTTTCTTCCATCCCTTTACTTTTCTATCCAACCAAACACACCCTAAATTTTATTTTAATATTTTTATGTGTCCAATACTAAAAAAATTGACTCAATAAAATTCATTCTAAAATCTCAATTATCTTTAATTAATAATAATTTGTTCTTAAATGATATATATATATATATATATATATATATCTCTTCTTCTTTTTATGTATATCATCTTCTTTGAAAAGAATAACATGGGAGAAAACACGTTATTGTTAAATGGAATCTTACAGTAAGTTGATGCTATGCCTAATGCAAATGGAATATGTCTTTATCTTTCCATATTTTAATTCTTTTCTCAATCTCTAAATTAATTTCTCAATTGTTCTTCACGTGAATGTATGTAAATGGTCACGCCTAAAATATTTTATTCATTTCACAAATTATTGAAAGTGATCGAACACCCTATCCCCATAATTTTATCTTCTTTTTCTTTCCATTCTAAAGGGAAAAAATAGAGTGCGTGAGAAAGGAACAATTATCCAAACTAAAATGAATACCAACATCTATAGATCATTATCCCAAACAATTTGTGGAAAGACGAATAATATTTAGTTGCAAAAAGTTTAAAAGATTATTTTTAAAGCTTAAATATATATTCATATTTAAATTATACTATTTTTTTCATCTTAGCACCTAAATTTTTTATGGGTCAAAAGTGGTACATAAAATACTTTTTCTTTACATTAATACCTCTATCAATCAATCATTATTTAAAGATAGTCAATGATGACATAACTCAATCATATAATGACACATGATATAAAAAAGCATATAAGCTCTATTTTATTGACTTGACATTAACTAGTTAAGTCAACTAATTTTTAATTTGATTTTTTTTATTTTTAATATATGTTTAATTATTTTTATTCGATAAAGTTATATATACTTTTTAATTTTATATAATATATATAATATAAAATATAAATTTCATAACTTTAAGAAAATTGGATTTATATACATTGATAACTAGGGATAGGGAGGATTGCTAGGTACTGAACCCAATTTCTCATATCACAATATAAATATTCTTGTGATTAAGTTAAAAGATTGTTGACAATTTTTATACAATTTTGAATATTATGTTTTTTATTTATTTTTTGATTCATATTTTAATTTTTGATATATTTTTAAATTTTATATAATTAATATATTATAAAAATAAATTTTAATAAAAATAATTTTTTTAAAAATTTATTTTAAATTTTGTAAAGAAAGTTTTTTTAATTTTTTTTGGAATTATTTTATATAAGTAAATGCATGACAATGCTTATTTAAATTTTGTGAAATATGACAAATTATAATTGTTTAGTTTTTTTAGTAGATAATTATTGGGATAATTTGAGTAATAGAGATATAGTTTAGATTTTATTTCTAATTAAAAAAATTAGATAATTAAGATGAAAAAATTGGTATAATTTAAATATTGTTATGAATATTTATGTGGATGCCATTATCACCCCCATAAGTTATGAGACTCTTCCTATACCCCATAAATTATGAGACTCTTCCTATACCCCATAAATTATGAGACTTTTCCTATACCCCATTAATATGAGAGATAAAAGGTCATGACCCTTTACATGCCCTATATTAATTAGAGAGTTACTTTTAATCCCTATATACATGGGACTCATGTACTCATGAAAATATATAATAAGAAAAGAAGATAAACTCTCTCTTCTACATTCTCTCTACACCTTCTTCTATCATATTTAGTTTGTTCTTTCTTTATTATTTCATAACACGTTATCAGCACGAGTCTCTAATACAAAAATCAAGGCCAACAAACTTTTCCTTAAAGATTGCCGAAGGACGCTTAGGTGAAGTAAGGGTAACAAGTTGATCTACTTCATTTGCATATGTGTTATTTCATTTGCATATTAACATGCTTTATTTTACATTATTGACTTGTATATTTTGTCTTATAGTTTTATAATGTCAAATCTTACAAAACTCGAATTTGTGGCTCTAGACATCATTGGAAATAACTATTTATCATGGGTACTAGATGCTGAAATTCACTTAGATGCAAAGGGTCTTGGTGAGGCTATTAAGGAGGGAAATGAAAAAAGTACACAAGATAAGGCCAAGGCCATGATTTTCCTTCGCCATCACCTCCATGAAGGTCTAAAGACCGAATATTTGACTGTTAAGGACCCCCAAATTCTTTGGGCCAATTTAAAGGAGAGGTATGACCATCAGAAAACTGTGATTTTGCGTAAAGCTCGTTATGAGTGGCTAAATTTAAGATTGCAAGACTTTAAGTCTGTTAGTGATTATAACTCGGCCATGTTTAGAATCACTTCGCAATTGAATTTATGTGGAGAGAAGACTACTGATGCAGAAATGTTAGAGAAAACATACTCAACTTTCCATACAAATAATGTTGTCCTGCAGACACAATATCGTGAAAAAGGATTCACGAAATATTCTGAATTAATTTCTTGTCTCTTAGTGGCAGAGCAAAACAACGAGCTACTAATGAAAAACCATGAATCACGTCCAACCGACTCTGCTCCATTCCCTGAAGCGAATGTGAGTTTACATAATGAGCAAGAATTAAAAGAAACACACCATGCAAATAGGAGTGTGCGTGGCCGTGGTCGTGGCCGAGGGCGTAGCCACGGCCGTGGATATGGATATGGTCAAGGTGGTTGTTTTAAAAATTCACATTCCTACCAGAAGTGGGATCGAAAAAATGGTAACAGGGAAGAAAAAGAAAGAGGTGAAAATGTGACTAATGTATGCTATCGTTGTGGAGGAAAAGGACATTGGTCACGTGTATGTCGCACACAAAAGCATCTAGTTGATCTTTATCAGCAGTCTCTAAAACAGAAGGGAAAGAAAATAAAAACCAATATTGTGTATAAAGATGGCGAATGTGATTTTGATGATGGCAATGCAACCCACTTGGAAGTGGCTGATTTTCTATCTACCCCTTGAAGGAAATTATTAAGCCCACAAATTTCGATAAATAATAAAATAAATTTCTACTACTCTATGTTTCATTTAGCAACTTTAATAATGATGTTATGACTATGTTTTATGTGATATTTTTGTTTTATAGACCTTTTAATAATTTGAACTTTGAATACCTGTTTTCACCATTATGTATAACATTTTGTGGTTATTATTTTGTTTCTTTGAAGAATATTATCTCGCAAAGGCAATCAGCTATGAATGGTGAAGATATATGCCTAGCAGATAGTGCAACTACTCACACCATATTGAAAGACAAGAGATATTTTTCTCATTTAATAATAAAAGAAGGAAGTGTGAGCACTATATCTGGTAGTACAACCATTATAGAAGGCTCCGGAAAAGCAATTATTTTATTGCCAAGGGGAACAAAATTTGAAATTATTAATGCATTATACTCCCCCAAGTCTCAAAGAAATTTATTGAGTTTTAAAGATATTCACCAAAATGGATATCATATTGAGACTTTAAACGAAGGAAATTGTGAATTTCTTCAAATTACGAGTATTGCTCAAGGCAATAAACTAATTGTTGAGAAATTGTCTACATTCTCTACTGGTTTGTACTACATAAAGATCAGTTCTATAGAAACACATGCTATAGTAAACCAGAAGTTTACTAATGACTTTGTTCTTTGGCATGACCGGTTAGGCCATCCCGGTTCAATAATGATGCGAAAAATAATTGAAAATTCATGTGGACATTCATTGAAGAGCCAGCAGATTCTTCAAAATATTACATGTGTTGCATGCTCACTGGGAAAATTAATAATCTGACCATCACCAGTTAAGATAAATAACGAATCACTTACTTTTCTTAAGCGAATTCAAGGGGATATATGTAGGCCTATAAATCCCCCATGTGGACCATTTAGGTACTTTATGGTTTTAATTGATGCATCGAGTAGATGGTCCCATGTATCTTTGTTATCAACTCGCAACCTGGCATTTGCGAGATTGCTTGCTCAATTGATTCGATTACGAGCCCATTTCTCATATTTTCCTATTAAGACCATCCGTCTTGATAATGCTGGTGAATTTACTTCTCAGTCTTTTAATAACTATTGCATGTCCATTGGAATAAGTGTTGAACATCCTGTAGCTCATGTTCACACACAAAATGGTCTAGCAGAATCTTTAATAAAATGACTTCAATTGATAGCAAGGCCATTACTTATGAAGTCAAAACTTCCAATCACTGCCTGGGGGCATGCAATTTTACATGCAGCTACATTAATTCGCATCAGGCCAACAAGTTATCATAAAGTTTCCCCCTTACAAATAGTTCATGGTCAGGAACCAAATATTTCCCATCTAAGAACATTTGGATGTGCCGTATATGATCCAATTGCTCCACCACATAGAACTAAGATGGGACCTCAAAGAAGGTTAGGTATATATGTTGGATTTGAATCCCTGTCAATAATTAAATATCTAGAACCTTCTACAGGGAATTTATTTACAGCTCGTTTTGCAGATTGTCATTTTGACGAGTCAGTTTTTCCAACATTAGGGGAGAAATCAAACAGCTGGATAAGGAAATTAGTTGGAAAGAGTTGTCATTAGCTCATCTTGATCCTCGAACTAAGCAATGTGATTTAGAAGTTCAAAAGATTATTCATTTACAAAGTTTAGCTAATGAATTGCCAGACGCATTTTCTGACCCAAAGAAAGTGACTAAGTCACATATACCAACTGTGAATGCTCCAATAAAACTTGATGTCCCAAAAGGACAAAATCTAGTTGCTACTGAGTCTAATACATGCCTAAAGCATGGTAGACCAATTGGTTCCAAAGATAAGAATCATCGAAAAAGGAAAGGAGCAAAGATTAATGATGGCAAAATCGAGGAAAAAATGATTATACCGGGATCTCCTGAAGAGACTATAGACATGACTGGAAAAATAGTTTCAGAAGAAAATCAGGTACTTGACAATGAAGAGATCTCTATTGACTATGTCATGTCCGGTATAAAATGGAACCGAAATCAAATCGACGTCGATGATATTTTTGCATGCAATGTAACACTAGATGTTATAAATAATAAAGAGGATTATGAACCAAAATCGATTGAGGAATGTAAACAAAGAGATGATTGGCCAAAATGGAAAGAAGCAATTGAAATTGAATTGAAATCGCTAGCGAAAAGAGAAGTGTTTGGACCTATAGTCCGTATACCTACAGGTGTGAAACCAGTGGGATACAAATGGGTCTTTGTGCATAAAAGAAATGAAAAGAATGAAATTGTGAGGTATAAAGCACGTTTAGTTGCACAAGGATTCTCACAAAGACTTGGAATTGATTATGAGGAGACATATTCTCCTATGGTGGATGCAACTACATTTAGATTTTTGATAAGTCTGGCTATAAGAGAAGGGCTTGATTTACGCCTAATGGATGTAGTAACAGCTTATTTGTATGGCCCATTGGATACTCACATTTATATGAAACTCCTTGAAGGATTTAAACCGCCTGAAGCAGTAAGTTCAAGTTCTAGAGAACACTATTCGATCAAATTGAATAAATCCCTTTATGGATTGAAACAATCCGGACGCATGTGGTATAATCGCCTAAGTGAGTATTTGTTGAAAGAAGGATACAAGAATGATCCAATTTGCCCATACATTTTCATTAAGAAGTTTGGATCTGGATATGTCATCATTGCAGTATATGTTGATGATTTGAATATCATTGGAACTCCTGAAGAGATCCAAAAAACTGTTGAGTGCTTGAAAAAAGAATTTGAAATGAAAGACATTGGAAGAACGAAATTTTGTTTAGGGTTACAAATTGAGCACCTAAAAGAAAGAATCCTTGTGCATCAATCAACGTATATTGAAAAGGTGCTAAAAAGATTTTATATGGATAAGGCACATCCAATAACTACCCCGATGGTTGTAAGATCACTTGATCCGAGTAAAGATCCTTTTCGCCCTCGGGAAGATGGTGAAGATTTTCTTGGTCCTGAAGTGTCATACCTCAGTGCAATTGGGGCATTGATGTATCTTGCTAGCCATACCCAACCTGATATATCTTTTTCTGTAAATTTGCTAGTAAGATTTAGCTCATGCCCAACTCGGAGACATTGGACTGGAGTTAAACAGATATTTCGTTATCTCCAAGGCACAAAGGATATGGGTCTATTTTTCCCTAACAAATCCAAAACAGAATTGATTGGTTTTGTAGATGCAGGATTTATGTATGACCCTCATAATGAAAAATCACAAACTGGATATGTTTTCACATATGGAGGTACTACAATCTCTTGGCGCTCAATGAAGCAAACAATTGCAGCAACATCGTCTAATCATGCAGAAATCTTAGCAATCTATGAAGCAAGTCGTGAATGTGTATGGCTAAGATCTATGATTCAGCATATAAGGAATAATTGTGGTTTATCATCTGGAAAGGAAGCTACAACTATCTTGTTTGAAGACAACACAATATGCATTGATCAGCTCGATAGTGGATATATCAAAGGTGACAGAACAAAACACATTGCACCAAAATTCTTCTTCACTCATGACTCTAGAAGTTTAAGGAGATAAAAGTTAATCAGATTAGTTCAAGTGAGAATTTAGCAGATTTATTCACTAAGGCGCTTCCTACATCAGTGTTTCAGAAGCTAGTTTACTACATTGGAATGCGTCACCTTCGAGATCTCAAGTGATGTAGCCATTAGGGGGAGTAAATACGCGCTGTACTCTTTTTCCCTTAACCTTGGTTTTATCCCACTGGGTTTTCCAGGTAAGGTTTTTAATGAGGCAGCATATCAAGCGTATAATTATGTACTCTTTTTCCTTCACTAAGTTTTTGTCCCACTGGGTTTTTCTTAGTAAGGTTTTAATGAGGCATAATTAGATAATGGACATCCAAGGGGGAGTGTTATGAATATTTATGTGGATGCCATTATCACCTCCATAAGTTATGAGACTCTTCCTATACCCCATAAATTATGAGACTCTTCTTATACCCTATTAATATGGGAGATAAAAGGTCATGACCCTTTACATGCCCTATATTAATTAGAGAGTTACTTTTAATCCCTATATATATGGGACTCATGTACTCATGAAAATATATAGTAAGAAGAAGATACACTCTCTCTTCTACATTCTCTCTACACCTTCTTCTATCATATTTAGTTTGTTCTTTCTTTATTATTTCATAACAAATATTAATTTGTCATTTAAGTGTTTTTTTTAACAAACAATAACTATTTCTATAAGCGTATTTATAACCCTAAAAAGAATTACTTACGAACACAGTAATAAGGTTTGAATTTAAGGTAAAGAACACCAACTATTGCTCCACAATGCTGTTCTACTCCCAATTTTATCTAAAATTATACATATATATTTTCTTTAAAAAAAATTCACCCATAAATGCAGTAATTAGATATCTTCTAATTTATTATTATCAAAGAGTTTAGCAGTTTGTGATTGGGTTTGGATAAAGAAATTAAATTATTATTTTCGGTGAAGGATTTGTTATTGTTACCGACAATAAATATTTTGATTACGATTAAAAAGATATTTTTAAAATTTGAAATTATAAAATCAACAATGAATCTAAGTTAACAAACTGCGTCAAGTTAAAAAAAAAAAGGTAAACTATATACTCAAGGTCATTAAACTATTAGTAAGTTTACATTTTAGTTATTTAGCTTCAAAAAGTTAAAAAATGTTACCGAACTATTTGAAAGTTTTCATTTAAATCACAAAAATATTAAAAAAGATTATTCAAGTCACAGAGCTATTTAGTTTTTTTTTTAAAGTCAAGTTAACGAGCTCGAAGCAACAATTTAATAATTGGTACGACAAATCAATACCCATCGACGATTAGAAGAACATATCTTAGATCCAAATCAATCTAACTGTCCTTGTGGGAGATTGGAGAAGAAAGCTGTTTGGATTTTAGTTCGTAAATTCATGGCATTCAAAACTGTTTTGTGAAAAAGAAATAGAGTTGTAGAAGAGAAAAGGAATGGGAGTTTTCAGTTGATGCAAGCAGTGCAAACATAAAAAATCATTTAACAACGATTTTAACAGCTTAATAATTTAAATAAAAACTTTCAAATAGTTTAATAACCCTTTTTAACTTTTTAAAATTAAGTGATTAAAGTGTAAACTTGTACGCAGTTCATTTTATTTTCAAAGGTTATAAATTTATTTCGAAAATAAAATTCATATAATCTAATTGAAAAGAAGGCAAATAATAGCAAAGAAAAATAGAAAAGATCTGAAGTGATTGGTGTACCTTATGAAATGGTATTCCACTTGTTCTTGTTTGTTTTTGTTAAAGTAAAAACTAGAAATAAAACTTTGCTTAATAGTGTCATACCCACCTATTTATGGGGGAAGAATATCCCTAATCCAACCTTGATCAAAATCAAGAAGGGAAAAGAAAGTTGTCACTAAGCTTAATTCAAGCAAAAAAGTGATAATTTCTTCTGACGTTTCCTTAAAATTTTCCAAGGTGGAGAAGTCAATAATTTAATGGAAAATGTTGTGTAACTTTTTTAAAATAAAATATCTTCTTGTATAGAGAAAGTAAAGGAGTTCGTACGTTAGATTAAATCCAGTTGGTTCTAAAAAATTATATAATTTTTATATTTTATAATTAAAATTAAGTATAAATATTTTTAATTTTTTAATTTAAATGCAAGTT
Organism: Gossypium stocksii; assembly: GCA_020496765.1. Classification (NCBI taxonomy): domain Eukaryota; kingdom Viridiplantae; phylum Streptophyta; class Magnoliopsida; order Malvales; family Malvaceae; genus Gossypium; species Gossypium stocksii. The sequence continues at coordinate 97,881,672 of CM035628.1, read as the reverse complement.
AATCTAAGATAAAACATCTTATCCAAGCCCAAAACATAAAAAGAAAATTAAGAAATAAAAATAAGGCATAATGATATTTTTGGCCCTCCAATTTTATAAAAAGAATCATTTTAACATTTCATTTAATTCTTTACCTTTTTAGCCCTTAAGCTTGTATTGTTGTCAAATCACTTCAAAATAGATAAAAAAGTTAACATATGCTTACGTGGCATATACACATGGCCATTTGTATGACACGTTAAGATTTAATAAATATTTTAAAACTTAAAATATTAAAATATATTTTTTTAATATTTTTATATGCTTTAAATAGTTTTAATAATTTTTATTTTTAAATATTTTTACATTTTTTGAATTTTAAAAAAATTAAGTAATTACTGACATGTCATACATTATATATCATGTCAACAAAGTTAATTAACTTTTCCATGTATTTTAAGATGATTTGATAAACAATATAAGTTTAAAAGCTAAAAAAAAGTAAAATAAATGAAGGACTAAAATGACTTTTTTTATAAAGTGAGTACCTAAAAATAATTCTATTTTTATTTTACTTTTGCTTGTTTTATTCGCTGTTTGCAAATCTCAATTGCATTTATCAAGTGGAATGAAACCTACATATCTTTGAAGTTGATTTTATAATCTATTCTATTTATAAAGAGTTTTATTAGGTTGGTGTTACTTAATACAATTTAGTTGTAAATTATAAAAAAATCTATTATTTAAAAATAATAATAAATATTACTTCGAGGAAAACGGGGGGAAATTTCAATGGAATTCTTTGGAGGAGGTTTTTCGATAGGCTCTAACTCTAATTCTTTCGACGTTGGCTTTGGTCAAGCCATAAAGAAGGTTCGAAGGCGACCAGGTGAGTTGCCTGATCTAGTATACCCGTTAGTGGATAGGAATAGTATATAACTGGATGAGTTTAGGGATGAAAAAACCTCAACCTAATGAATTTCAAAACCATTTCGCTCTAAATGGAACATATTTTTTTTTTTAAAGGAGGTTTGGGCAAGATGATTTTTTTTGAATAGTGAATGTGAAACGGTTATTATAATTGTTTGTCTTTACTCTCACCTTCTTCACTCTATGAAATTATCACTTTTACCTTTGTATATATAAACCATTAAAAGGGTAAGAATGTAATGACTTAATATTAAAAAAAATTCATATATTTATGTTGAAATATTTTTTGAAGATTTATGTTTAAATATTTACTTGACTTTAAAAATATTAAAAATAAGTAATAAAAATACAAAAATAATTTAAAATTTACAGTAAAAATTAATGGACAAACAAATAAAAAAATTAAAAAAGGACATAGACACCAGGGTCTTGGAATTTGATGGCGCTAAATTATTTGACTTTACCAAAAAAAGGTAAATTTACTTAAATTCCCTCATATTTTCAAAAATAGTAATATTTTTCTAGTATTTATACAAGTGGCGTCATTTTATATGACTCTATCAAAAAATTTATTTTTTATCCCAATTGCTGACATGGTATGTTGGTGACTCCACCAACTTTTATGTAGACTTTAAGTTATTTTTATATTTTTTCAAAAAAATAAATAATTTAAGTAATTAATTATTTTGTTGGGATTAGTTTTATAAAAAAGTTTCCTTTTAATAAAGCAGGTCAGGGTGCGTAGGCTTTTAATGATGGGTATAAAAAGAGCTGCGACAGTATAATGCTCTCACGAGTTTCCAAGCAGTTTGGGTTGACACCTCTTTAGACGCCACCAAAAATTGGGCAATTAAGATGATTGAGGCTAGGGATGTTTAATCAATTAACCGACCGGTTAACCGACCCGAACTACCATTAACCGAATTAACCGATCTTTTTAAACTTTTAACCGTTAATTGAACCAAAATTTTTTCAAAAAAAAAATAATCAAACCAAACTTTTCCTGTTAATTCGGTCGGTTAACTGAATTAACCAAAATTTATATATATTTTTATTTTTAGTTAAAACAAGTATAAAACATATCAAAAATTAATCGAATTAACCAATCAGTTAATTTATATTTCTAAAAAATTAACCAAACCGACCGAATAATTATATATTATAATATTATTTATTAAATTTGGTTAATTCGGTTAACCGACCAATTTCGAACCGAATTAACCGTTAACTGAACTTCCAAAAAATTATTAATCGACCCTCGACCGAATTAATTCGGTTAACCAACCGATTAACCTAATTCAGTCGGTTAACCGAATTAATTCGGTTTTACCCGAAATTTGCACACCCCTAATTGAGGCATAGGCTTAATACTATCTTCTAAGAAGGACAATTCTACTAAACCCATTGCCTCGTTTGATGAATCCAATGAAAACACTGGCCAACGACCTTCACTGTTAAATGTTATAGGTACGGGCAACTTGCTTAGGGTTTCTACGAGTGTTAATGCCTCCTCCAACAATTACCCCCCTCGCTACTTGTTTCAATGGCAATGGAGGGGATTATCAGGAAGGTAGTTCAAGATTCTGAGAGAGATACGGGTCTGCAGGGTGATATTGCCTTAGTTGAAGTCTCAAAGGATGAAAATCTAGCGGATGCAGCATTGGCCTAGATTTGTCAGTATGGCTCATATCTTGTTTTTCTCTTCTCTTATTTTATCTTGAACCATCATCTATTTTTTAGGAATTTTCAAAGGTTTTCATAACTTTATTAAAAAATACAAGAGAGACCCCCCATACATATTTCATAGCTCTGTTTGAAACTCGAATTGAGGGTCAAAGAGCAAATGGCATTATTTCTAAATTGGGGTTTGCTAACTCTTTTTGTGTAGAAGTTAATGGGTTTCGCAGGGGATATGTAACACCCTAAATTTTGGGCCTAGAAGAATTGGGCCTCGAGCGTGGGTGTGTTTAAAATTTTAGAGAGTAAGATAACGGCTCAGATTACATGTTTGGCACTATTAGAGTATTAATTTTAAGATGTTACAAGGATTATTTGAAGTTCTAGGGATAGGGATAACCATAGGAAAATTTTAATTTTTGCCTTAGTAGAACACTAGTATTTGGTAATAGGCCTTTTAAAAAAATTTAGGGAAAATAGGACACAAATGGGCTTGTGGCCTGGTGGCAAGGTAGTGCCACCTTGGGGAGTAGAGGGTGACGCCACATGCGGAGTAGGGAGGTCCAAGGTTCAAGGAACGGCTTTGGCATTAGAAGTATTATTTTTGCACTCATGCTGTGCAAGTAGTGGTGATGACTTAAAACTCTTTTGGATGGATATTGAAGAGAGAATTTAGGTGGATAATAAGGAGAAATAATAGAGAAAAGATAGGAGATTGAGGTGTGGATGTGATGGAGCCAATTGGGACTGTGGGAGGAGCTAGTTTCGGCTTTTGGCTATTTAAGAAAGGTGTCAAATGCTCTTGAGGGGTTCTTTTGTTTTGCCCAAATATTTCATTGCCGAATTCTCTTCTCCCTTTCATCCTTTTACCGAAAATCCATAGAATTGTGTTCTTTTTCTCTACAAAAGCCGAATATCACCCTTGATTCTTTAAAAGCTGAATACTATCATTGAAAGCCGAATATCATATTTGAAAGCCAAATACCATCCTTTAAAGCTGAATACTCACATCCCCTTACCGATTTCTTTTGCTTTCCTTTATCACAATCTGTTTTTGTTATTTACAACCCTTAATTGAGTTGTTAAAAGCCGAGGGTACACTCAATAGATATCTAGGCCACAAGATTAGAGACTAGTTTTGGTAAGTGCTTAGTTAGCCCTTTTTAGTGCGTTTTGGTAAAGCCGAATGGGCTATCTAATCTTTTCTTTTTCTTGTCGAGTAACATTATTTTAACTAGGGGTAGGGTTCTAGGATTCCAAGTGTGGAAAAGATCTCTAGCGGGTGGTAAGTGTACTCACTCTCAATTTCAGTTTCATAGGTGGCCGAATGTAAATGTGGTTGATAAGGGTGACTCGTGTGGAATACGAGTCACTGGATGTTGATAGTATGTGTGTATTGGTACAGATCTAAGGATATTCAGGAATAATAACGAAGGAGAGGCTATTAAAACTGGTGGCACACGGTAAGGTTACGGTAAGACTTCGGGATTTGATAAAGTTGTAGTTTAAGTATAAAATTGATTCGAAAGTGGTTTTGGTTATAGGTTGAGGCTGAGGATAGTGTAGTGCGGGTCGTCAATTAGGTGTGTACATACACTATACACACGAGTCGGCAAAAGCTAAAATCCCAAAATCCCGAATGGGTCTACCAAACTTGTGGGCCCAAATTGGAAAAGTTGTGATGTAACATTGCATGATGGATTGCTATGCTTGATTATGTGATTAGATTATGATTGGGCCTAATGGGCTACATAAGTATGTTTAGGCTTAATGGGTTATGAATATGACTGGGCCTAGTGGGCTTTGTAGGATTGTAGTAATGCATGCTAGGGTTTTAATGGACTATAGGCCTAGTTTTGATGAACTCTCAAATTACATAAGACTTAATTAAGTAAATAAACATGTCTGTGGACAAGTCGCTAGGCTAGGGTGTGGTAATGGATGTGTGAATGTCTAGGATTGAATCTAGGAAGAGCTTGGTACTTAAGCGGTCCGAGTGACCCACCTCCTCTTCTCTTGAATCCTACCTGGTGCATAGTATCCGTTCACTTTAGCCGCGAGGACTTGTTGATGGGCCAAAATCCATAATTAAAATCTGTACCATTAGGAAATTACTAAAATACCCCTCTAGGGTAGAATTACTAAAATACCCCTCTAGGGTAGAGTTACGAAAATGCCCCTGTAGGGTAGAACTACTAAAACACTTTCCTAGGGTAGAATTACCGAAACACTCTTGTAAGGTTGAAATTACCAAAATACCCTTAGGTAGTGAAAAGACTAAAACACCACTAAATGCTTAATGTGTGGAAAAGTTTGTATGTTGCATTCATGAAATGTATGTTGCATTTGGGTGGGATTAATTGAATGGAGGAAGATATGAGGATCGCATAGTCGTTTGACGACCGTGGATCCACCAATGGCTTTAAGCCCATTATATGAATAGGAGCCTTGCTGCAATGTTTAAGTAGTGCCACTGTTGGTGCTATCTTTAGAGTGTAGGGATGGGTGGGTTGATATTTATATCCTCACAGGAGTGTAGGGTTGGAAGGGAATTGGAGTGTAGGGTTGGATTTGGGGTGGGAGTATTGCATTCATGTGATTCTGATATGATATGAGATAAATGTGGGCTAATGCCCAGACCACCGATATTGTTAGGGCTTAGGCCCAATGTGATATTGTATATTGATTTGATTGCTAAGGGCCGTACATACTGAGTTGCGAAACTCACCCCTTTAAATTTTATGTTTCAGGTGACCCTCAGTAGATGGCTCGACGTGGGAGAGGACTCGGAGAAGGCCACATTTCAAGCTACTTGGAAGTTTTTTTTAAAATAGTTTGGAATTATTTTATTTTAGATACTTTATTTTCAATAAGTTGTAATAAGGCATTGTGACTCCACTCTGTCTTACATTTGTGTTTCTTTGCTGCGACTGTCGAATTATTAAGTTAAACATGTTTTCTAAACGACAAAAATATATTATCGTTTTCTTAAAATGTGGGTTTTCATTATAACTTTACAAGTTACAAGGATTTTGATTTTTCTAAAGCCACAAATTTGAGTTTTAACTAAGCAAAAATCGTTTTGGAAATAATCCCTTCAATGTGACATCTCTGGATTCGGCCATAACGTATGGGCCAGATCTGGGGTGTTACATTTAGTGGTAACAGAGCCCAATTGCAAGGCTCGGGCTGTGAAATGAGCCTTAGATTTTGGGTTTTTAAAACAAGTAGATTAAAAAGTTTTTACAGGATTCTTGAAGTGTGGTTCACCGAGCCCTCGACGTTGAGCCAAGTAAGTTTCTCTGTTACTGAACTTATTTAAATTACTGAACTGTAATTAGATATTGGGCTACTTTAAACAATAGGTTCTTAGAGACTAAAGCCTGTAGGAAACTTAAGCCTATAGTGGATTTACGACTGCGAAAATAGCTTCTAAATTGCTACTTACATAAGACATTTGCTTTAAACAATGGAATTGTTAATTAATTTCATAAAATTTCTAATTCAGATAATACGTGAATTGACCATGAACGCTAGAAGAGGTGCAAGAGACTGTGGCAGAGGCCGTGGAAGTGCTAGGGCTGGATCGTCGATGTCGGCCCATATGTTTAATATTGAAGTAAGAGAGGCTCCGGCCTCACCTGTGGCTGAGACTGGGCTGTATGATCGGGCCGCTGGAGAAGATGCATTGTCACAAGCAATGTTGAGGATTTTGGAAAGGGTCGCTGGGTCCAATAATGGTACGGGAAGTCGTGGGTCAATCGCGGAGCGACTTCGAGTGAATGGGGTAGATATTTTCAAAGGAGTAGCTGGGGTGGCCCCGAATATGGCAGAGTATTGGTTGGAAGCCACAGAAAGGATAATGGATAACCTGGACTGCACAGCGGAGCAAAAACTGAAGGGACGACATCTCTACTTAGGGAAGAAGCGTATCAGTGGTGGTTGACCGTGAAGGAGGGCAACCAACCAAAACAAATCACTTGGGAATTCTTCAAGTCGGCATTCCAAGGGAAATACATTGGAGCGGGCTATGTGGATGCTCGAAGGAAGGACTTTTTGAATCTAACTCGGGGAGATAAGTCAGTAGCGGAGTATGAGGCTGAGTTTCTGCGCCTAAGTCGATATGCCAAAGGAATAGTCGCAACAGAGTATAAGCGGTGTATGCGGTTCGAGAATGGTTTAAGAGACAACTTAGGGTGCTTGTAGCTCTACAGAGGGAGTGGGACTTTGCGGTGTTAGTAGAAAAAGTAAAAATAGCAGAGGAAGTAAAGCGTATGGAACGACTCAACAATAAGAAGAAGAAGGGCAAAAATAAACAGAACATGGAAGCTATGGGGGCTGGACAGATGCCTGCAAGGAGGGCCAGAATAAATGGGCCGGATAGAGCTGAGGCCCCTGTTACTGCTGCTAACACTGAGATACCACATTGTGCTGTGTGTGGAAAAAGGGCGTACGGGTGAATGTTGGAGGAGAACAAGAGCTTGTTTGAGCTGTGGATCTAGGAAACATAGGATTAGAGAGTGCCCGAGGAGGCCAGATCAGGTGCAAGCCGATGGCAGAGGTAATTTTCAGCTGCAGAGAGGTGGTCAACAACCACCAAGGGGTCGTGGACAAGCCAGAGGCGGCAATAACGCAAGACAGGGACGTAGAGCACCAGGCAGAGGTACAGGACAGGCAGAGGCGAAACAACCAGCTTTAGTCAATGCAGGACGTCTCCAAGAGGACGGAGATACTCTAGATGCGAATAGTAGTACATATTTTATCAGTAGTATATTGTATCTTAGTGTAGACTTAGAGTTTGAGTGTGCAGCAGAAGCATAATGGTGTGACTTGGGTAGTGCGACTAATGAATAGTTGGAAATTTCGAGGACCAAATTTCTTTAAGAGGGGTAAAGTTGTAATGCCCCAAATTTTGGGCCTAGAAGAATTAGGTCTCAGGCGTAGGTGTGTTTAAAATTTTAGAGAGTAAAATAACGGCTCAGATTACATGTTTGGCACTATTAGAGTATTAATTTTAAGATGTTACAAGGATTATTTGAAATTCTAGGGATAGGGATGACCATAGGAAAATTTTAATTTTTGCCTTAATGGAACCCTAGTCTTTGATAATAGGCCTCTTAAACAAATTTAGGGAAAATAGGACACAAATTGGCTTGTGGCCTGGTGGAAAGGTAGCGCCACCTTGGAGAGTAGAAGGTGACACCATATGTGGAGTAGAGAGGTCCACGGTTCAAGGAACGGCTTTGGCATTAGAAGTATTATTTTTGCACTCATGCTGTACAAGTAGTGGTGATAACTTAAAACTCTTTTGGATGGATATTGAAGAGAGAATTTAGGTGGATAATAAGGAGAAATAATAGAGAAAAGATAGGAGATTGAGGTGTGGATGTGATAGAGCTATTTGGGACTGTGGAAGGAGCTAGTTTCGGCTTTTGGCCATTTAAGGGAGGTGCCGAATGCTCTTAAGGGGTTTTTTTGTTTTGCCAAAACATTTCATTGCCGAATTCTCTTCTCCCTTTCATCTTTTTATCGAAAATCCATAGAATTGTGTTCTTTTTCTCTACAAAAGCCGAATATCACCCTTGATTCTTTAAAAGCCGAATACTATCATTAAAAGTCGAATATCATCTTTGAAAGCCAAATACCATCCTTAAAAGCCGAATACTCACATCCCCTTACCGATTTCTTTTGCTTTCCTTCATCACAATCTGGTTTTGTTATTTACAACCCTTACTTGAGTTGTTAAAAGCCGAGGGCACACTCAGTAGATATCTAGGCCACAAGATCAGAGACTAGTTTCGGTAAGTGCTTAGTTAGCCCTTTTTATTGCGTTTTGGTAAAGCCGAAAGGGTTATCTAATCTTTTCTTTTTCTTGTCGATTAACCTATTTTAACTAAGGGTAGGGTTCTAGGATTCCAAGTATGGAAAAGATCTCTAGCGGGTGTTAAGTGTACTCACTCTCAATTTTGGTTTCATAGGTGGCTGAATGTAAATGTGGTTGATAGGGGTGATTCGTGTGGAATACAAGTCACTTGATGTTGATAGTATGTTTGTATTGGTGCAGATATAAGGATATTCGGAAATAATAGTGAAGGAGAGGCTATTAGAACTAGTGGCACACGGTAAGGTTACGGCAAGGCTTTGAGATTTGATAAAGTTGTAGTTTAAGTATAGAATTGATTCGAAAGTGGTTTTGGCTGTAGGTTGAGGCTGAAGATAGTGTAGTGCTGGTCGTCAATCAGGTGTGTACATACACTACACACACAAATCAGCAAAAGTCGAAATCCTGAAATCTCGAAATCTCGAATGGGCCTACCGAACTTGTAAGCCCAAATTGGCAAAATTGTGGTGTATTATTGCATGATGGATTGCTATGCTTAATTGTGTGATTAGATTATGATTGGGCCTGATAGGCTACATAAGTATGTTTAGGCATAATGGGTTATGAATATGACTGAGCCTAGTGGGCCTTGTAGGATTGCAGTAATGCATGCTAGGGTTTTAATGGACTATAGGCCTAGTTCTAATGAACTTTCAAATTACATAAGACTTAATTAAGTAAATAAACGTGTCTGTGGACAAGTCGCTAGGCGAGGGTGTGGTAATAGATGTGTGCATGTCTAAGATTGGATCTAGGAAGAGCTTGGTACTTATGCGGTCCGAGTGACCCACCTCCTCTTCTCTTGAATCCTACCTGGTGCATAGTGTCCGTTCATTTTAGCAGCGAGGACTTGTTCATGGGTCAAAATCCATAATTAAAATCTGTATCATTAAGAAATTACTAAAATACCCCTCTAGGGTAGAGTTACGAAAATGCCCCTGTAGGGTAGAACTACTAAAACACCCTCGTAGGGTAGAATTACCGAAACACTCTTGTAAGGTAGAAATTACCAAAATACCCTTGGTAGTGAAAAGACTAAAATACCCCTAAATGCTTAATGTGTGGAAAAGTTTGTATGTTGCATTCATGAAATGTATGTTGCATTTAGATGGGATTAATTGAACGGAGGAAGATATGAGGATCGCATAGTCGATTGACGACCGTGGATCCACCGGTGACTTGAAGCCCATTATATGAATAGCAGCCTTGCTGCAACGTTTGAGTAGTGCCATTGTTGGTGCTACCTTTGGAGTGCAGGGATGGGTGGGTTGATATTTATATCCCCACAAGAATGTAGGGTTGGAAGGGAATTGGAGTGTAGGGTTGGATTTATGGTGGGAGCATTGCATTCATGTGATTCTAATATGATATGAGATCAATGTGAGCTAAGGCCTAGACCATTGATATTGTTAGGGCTTACGCCCAATGTGATATTGCATATTGATTTGATTGCTAAGGGTTGTACACACTGAGTTACAAAACTCACCCCTTTAAATTTAATGTTTTAGGTGACCCTCAATAGATGGCTCGACATGGGAGAGAACTCAAGAAGGCCACATTTCAAGCTACTTAGTAGTTTTTTTTTAAAAATAGTTTCGAATTATTTTATTTTAGATATTTTATTTTCAATAAGTTGTAATAAGGCCTTGTGACTCCACTCTGTCTTACATTTGGGTTTTATTCTCTGTTGCGACTGCCGAATTATTAAGTTAAACATGTTTTCTAAACGACAAAAATATATGATGGTTTTCTTAAAATGTGGGTTTTCATTATAACTTTACATGTTACAAGGATTTTGATTTTTCTAAAGCCACAAATTTGAGTTTTAACTAAGCAAAAATCGTTTTGGAAATAATCCCTTCAATGTGACATCTCCGGATTCGGCCATAACGTCTGGGCCGGGTCTGAGGTGTTACAGGATATGGCTTTTGTGGAATGATGATGTTTAAGTGGAGATCTTGTTGGCGTATCCGTAGTTTATTCATCTATTTAGTAGGAGCTTTTTCAGTCCCTCCACTTTTATCTATACTGTCGTGTATGCTAGCCCACAAGCTCTCAAGTGGAAGCCCTTATGGGACTTTCTTAATTTATTGGCTGTTAATATTATTGAGCCTTGAGCTTTTACTCGATTCTTCCGGGTGAGGAGGGGGAAGGCGGGTAGTGTCTACTAAGCCAGGTTGTAATTTGTTTCGTTCCTTTCTTTTCAATAATAGGATACATGATATGGAATTTCAGGTACCTATGTTTACTTGGAATCGTGGGAACCTTTTTAAGAGACTCGATCAAGCGATCTGTAGTAACCTGTGAGCCAACCTTTCTCCTGGCAGTTAAACTTAAGTCTGATCACCGACTATTACTGCTATCAATGTCCTTAAGTCCTCTGCTTGTGGAATTTGTCCTTTCTGTTTTCTCGTCGGTTGGTTGTTACATCCTCAATTTCGAAATCTTGTTCAGTGTAGCTGAAGGGGTCTTGGGTCATTGTTTCCAACTTGGTTGATTTTACTTCGAAGGTTTTTGGGAAAAATCAATCTAGAAAAGAGTGTCTTTTAGCTACAAGAGAAGTTTAAAATTATATTTATAATAATAAGCTTTAATCGAAATTATATTTGTTGTGTATGAGGTAGAGGTTTGCATGGGTTGGGCCGGGCCGGGCTTGGGCTAAGCTCAACTAAAAATTTAGGTCTGTTTACTATGCCCGGGTCGAAAAAATGAGCCTAAAATTTTGCCTAAGTTAGACCAGGATAAAAATGATAAAAGCCGGGCCCGACCTGACCCGCCCATATTAATTTTTATATTATTTTTATATAATTTTAAAATATACATAATACATCAAAAATACTAAAAACATCAAAATAAATATTTCCCAACAAATTGAAAATAAATTTTAAAAAATATGTATACATAATAACACTAAGATAGATGCAACTTAACAAGAAAATGCCTCTAAAATAATAACAAAATTAACAAATGTATTTAAAATAATAACAAAATTAACAATAAAATAAGTTTTATACAATATCCAAATAATAACAACAAAATAGTATCAACATAATAGTAAAATGGTAGCAAAATAAGGAGAAAACAATAAGAAAATAATATTTAAAAAATAAAAAATAGATTTTTTTTGTTCTTTAGTGAATTCGGGCCGGGCTGGCTCAAGCAAAAAATGTCTTACCCAAGGCCCAGCCCATTTTCTAAACGGGTCTTATTTTTTTGTCCAAGCCCATTTTTTGAGCCTATATTTTTTCTCAAACCATCCCACATTTCAGGCTGGGTGGCCTGACCCATGAACAGGTCTAATATGAGGTGGTTAAGTCAATCTTGACCTTTTACCAAACAATTTTTTTACAAATTACTCTGAGTGTAGACTCAAAGTATAATGAGCCAATTGTAGAGAATGAAAAATTGTACTAACTCTATGTAACAAAGTCAATTCTCTCTATAATTGAAATTATACTTTTTTTTTTCAGAAATAAAATTCATTCTATAAAATAAATTTTCACTATTTTTTTGATAGAATAATAACATAAATAATCCAATCCATAAAGCTTAACACATAGTTTTTATTTATAGAGAATCAATATAAGAGTTTTATTTGAATAAGATTTGATTAAATAATAATATTTTAATAGAAATTACAACTTCTACTCTAAATAAAAGTATAAGGGGTGGCATACCTTAAGGATACAGTACCTTATATATTTTATAGTTTTATTGGATTTTTTATATCTTAGGTTTAATCATATGTATTATTTAAATTTTTATCCATCATTTATAATTTACCAATTCAATATTTATTTTTTATCTTAAAATATTATTTATATAATTAATTAAATGAACTAATTTAATTTCCAAACTAAATTATTTTCTTAACCTATTTCTAGTTATGTTAAATTCACGATAATTTTATAGTGTAATCTAGAATCTACTCATTTTGCATATTGGATAGTTTTTTTAGTGTAATCTTAAATCTTAAATCTAATTTGACTTACAATAAAAAAAAAAAAAGAAAAGAAAGGATAGTGCATTTCTAGAGTGGCAAATAGCACATAAAAATTGTTACAATAATATATATATTTAATTTAATTTTAAAAATAATGCCTATTACTTGCCTAATAATTACAAGTGCTAAATATAGGTTAAGTAATAATTACAACAGAATAAATTCATTAAAAGGTATTTCGATTATTCAACCCACAGAAATATATGCAATTGACTTCAACTAATTAACTCAATTCACTGACTACCTAACTTACTAATATAAGTTAACAGTTAATAAAGCAATAAATGTAAATAGTATGCAAATATGATCCTAGTGAATAAATTAAAACAATGGTAAACTAATTTACTTATTCAACCTTAATTCATAAAATGAAAACGTTAAAACCTAATCGTAGATAGAATCAATCACGAGGATGCATCTCTAAATTTAGGTCAAGTGTTTGCAAGGCATAGTTGTTTCTAACACATCTTCAGCAACACCTCTAAGTGGTATACTACAATTTATCTAACCTCGTACCAAGTGCAATGTAATTCTTAATTGGTAATTTTCCTTACAACCAATCTTAGAGGATATTTTGATATAAAAAACAATTAAGAATAATATAGATTTTCAATCCCTCAAATCAAATAAGTTAAAATCAATTTAAATATCTTTCAAATATTTATAGTGTTACAAATACTCAAAGATAAATTTACAAAATACTTTAACCTAAAACCCTTTAAAAGTATTTCCAAATTATTTTCAAGTCAGTTTAAGAATAAGTATCAATCCATAAGCTTGTGGTATTGATACCCCTTTAAGAAAATTATAAAATCACTTTTTAAAGGGATAAAATATCGATAACATGAATACCTTGATAAGTCACTAGCTACAGCACTATCTAGAAAGGTAAAATATCGGTATTTATTCTTGAGGCATTGATACTAACCTTCAAGATATTGATCCTTAATAATCTTTCTAGCAAGTGTTTTTTTTTTTTTCATATGTATTGATACCTATCAATGCCTAAGCTTGCAACTGGCTTTGAATGCGTAAATTTAATGTTTTTAATGACTAGAAATCCCTCAAACAACCTCAGACGCTAAAATAGGTTCTTACACAATCTAATGAAAAAATGGAACAATTATCAAAGCTCAAAGTTCACACATTCAAAGATTTTATTCTTTTATTCATCTTTTACTCAATTTTATTTGTAAACACTTGTTTAGTAGAGTTTATATTTTTATTCAAGTGTTTACTTTTTATTAATGACTCCTTAAAATTTATAAACTATTACCTTTGTGAGGTTTTATTTGTTTGCTCTTAATGTTTTCCATTTGTAAGATTATTTGAAGTTTTTTGGGTAGAAAACTTTACATGGTCACCTATTTAAAAGTTAGAGATACTTTGTTGTTGAAAAGTATCAAATTTAATATGGTGATTGGAAAAATCCTTAGTTAAAAAAAGATTATGGTAGTGAAGGTAGCAATTGAAACCGAACCATTATAAATTATTGTGTCAATTTTTAAGGTTTTTATTTGTTAATTTTAATCATCAATTCCACCCTCTCTTGATGTTAATCAAGCTTCTTATCCATCTCTAAGACCCTTAAGGCATTCAAATTATATATTTTAATCGAAAATTAATGATATTAACTATTTGGACTAATTAATAATAATATAAAAATATAGGGACCGAATTACATTAGAAATTAAAGTGTAGCAGTCAAATTTCAAATTTAGGCATAATAGAGGGACCAAAGTTAAAATTTAATCATCTTTCTAAAACTACAGAAGAAAAAGGGTAAGACTTACACAAATCTAAAAGAAATAGAAAATCACTTGTTTGTTTCTAAGACCCTTAAGGTATTCAAATTATATATAAAAACATAATTTTTTAACTGAAATGTTAACAATATTGGTTATTTGGATTAATTAATAACATTATAAAAATATAGAGACTAATTTATATTAAAAATTAAAGTATAGAGATTAAATCTCAATTTTAAACATATTAAAAGGGCAAAAACTGAAATTTAATATTTTAGTAAAATGAAAAAAAGAGAAGGGACCATGGATTGGGTGTGCTACATGTAAGTAGAAGGAGACAATATAAAAAAAATAGAGATAAAATTATATAAATTCAAATATAAAGATTAAGTTTTAATTGTAGGGATAGTAAAGGATTCAAATATGATGTTTAACCATTTTCATATAAAATACAAAAAAGAAAAAGAAAACGTGTCAAGAAGGATTTAAACCTTCTTTATATATATATATATATATTTGAACAATCTTATTATAGGTTCGGATCATATTTATTTTTTGTTGATATAATTTTTAGAATTATCCAAAGCCCTTCTCCAACTCATAAATAGGAGGATAATACGCTTCAGTATACTCAAACCCATATCCTTTTATATTGATATCAATGCATATGAATACTTACGTTATTTTTCTAAATTCTAATCAAATAAATATAAATCAAACTTTCAGATTTGTATATTATAAAATAATAAGTTGAGTTATGAACATTACTTATTACTTTTTAACAATCTTATTTATAAATTCACATCTGTTAATTTATTTAGGAGATTATTCAGGTGATTCATCAACATTACTTGTTACATTTTAACAATTTTATTCATAAACATTGCTTATTATTTATCAAAAGGTTTTATAAATTTGTAAGAAAATTTTAAATTATTTTATATATATATATATATATATATATATAAATTATTATTAGTATAATGATTTATTTGATCTTTCAACTTTATAAAAAAATTTATTTAGTTCATTTAATTTTTCACTTCTTTTAGCCTTTAAGCTTGCGTTGTTTGTCAAATTGTCTCAAAATGAATGAAAAAATTAAGGTTTGTTAACTTTGCTAACGTAGATTGTCGCGTGAATGCCACATAAGCAATTAATTAATTTTTTAAGATTCAAAAAATTATTAAAAAATTAAAAATATTTTTAAAAATTATTTAATTGTTAACGTGGCATACATGTGGATTGCCACATGGATGTCACGTCAACAAAGTTAACAAATTAACGTTAATTTTTTCGTCCATTTCGAGATAATTTGACAATAATGCAAGTTCAATGACTAAAATAAGCAAAAAATAAATAGAGGGCTAAAATAATTTTTTTTATAAAATTAAGGAGGTCAAATAAGTCATAAGTCATTATACTATTATTAAATACAACTAATTTGTGCACCGCATAAGTATAAAAGCTAATATAAATTATATGTGAAGGTTAAAGTAAAAACTAAAAAGGATGTAATGAGATTCATCTATTCAATTCCGAATTTAATTTAAGTCTTTGTGTTAAAAAAAAGTAAATTAATTTTTTTGTTAAAAATTTCATCAATTTTTACTATTAAAAATTAATATGCTTGACAAAATAATTATACAATTTACATTTAGTATGCTACATATACATTATGCTGCCATACAATAACTAATTTTAACAATAAAAATAAATGACATATTTAACAAAAATAATATTTTACTTTTTAATTTAACGTATAAAAATTAATTTCTCATTCATTATTAACAATTTAGTTCTTAATATAAAATCTTTTAGGATACTTTTTATCCCCTATGTGTGTATAATGAAGAAATCCATGTGGCAAGGACAATGAACAGTCAATGCATATCTTGAAGACGGCTCAATTATACATATTTTTGGAGTTTAACAAAAAAAAAAAAAAAAGAAAAAAAACCTAGTAGTTATCATTTCACATGTTTCAGCCTATGCTTGTTTAACACCTGATACATCAGTGACCGTTGATTTTCTCATCTTTATTGAGCTAAAGGATTGAGAAGAACGAAAAAATAGCCCACTTTTCTGTCTATACCTACGTGTCATTATTTGTCCCTTTATTTAATTTTTCAGTCTTTTTAACTTTTTAATTTAAGTTGTTTATCTTATTATTCTAAAATGAATAAAAAAGCTCATATATATTAATTTTGCTGATATGACATCATATGGATATCATGTCAATAATTAATTATGTAACACCACAAATACGGTTTAAACATTATTGCTAAATCTGGAATCGTTACTTAATATGATTAAAATTTTAGTTTTTGAATAATCGGAAAATCGTCATACACTTTCAAAATCTCAATTTTGTTCAAAATCATTTCTTATTCTATTTACTAAAAACTATGTTTTGTTTTTATTTTCTAAAACTTATAATTTTTGCAATGGAAGACTCTATAAAAAAGGTTATTTGAGAAACACAGTTCATTGTTTGAAAGCCTTTGATTTTATAGCGAAGCAAATTTTGTCAACTAAAACATTTGAATAGTAAAGCAAAATACTAAAATAAAGTTTAAAAATCTAAATAGTCCAAAAAGTCCAGAGAGTTTAAAAATTTACAGAACCAAAATATCAAAATTTAAATAAATCAATTTAAATAGATTATGACATTAACTGAGCTCCCGTTTGCACCGACCCACCAAAATCTAAGAATTACCTGAAAATATCAGTCAAATGGAGAGTGAGTTTTTGAAACTCAGTGTATAACGAATAACTTAAAATAATTAAATGCATATCAAACAGATTTATCATAAACATATTTATAACGGAGCATATACGAACATATAATCCTACCCCCAACCGCTACACACCAACTCCGTCCATCTCAACACACCATATAGGTGTAAAACACTCATCCAACCCTACACACCACTTATTGTTGTTAGGACACTTTACAGAATAGTTGCAACTGAGTGGCAAAATCATTAGGCGAACTATCGCCATTTTACAGAAACATTTTCTCCACTTATTAATATACCCCATCCTAGATGCAAATACAAAATATAGCATATATCAAACATGCTCACAATATAACCACATCATAACAGATACAAAGGTTTTGTAATGCCCCAAATTTTGGGCCTAGAAGAATTGGGCCTCGGGCGTGGGTGTGTTTAAAATTTTAGAGAGTAAGATAAAGGCTCAGATTACATGTTTGGCACTATTAGAGTATTAATTTTAAGATGTCACAAGGATTATTTGAAGTTCTAGGGATAGGGATGACCATAGGAAAAATTTAATTTTTACCTTAGTGGAACCCTAGTCTTTGGTAATAGACCTCTTAAACAAATTTAGGGAAAATAGGACATAGTAGGGCCTGTGGCCCAGTGGCAAGGTGGTGTTACATGGGAGCTCCAAGGTGGCGTTTCATGTAGGGAATAAGGTCCAGGGTTCGAGCTCAAGTGTGGTAGTTTTCGGACTTTATTTTTGCTCATGGAAAGAAGGTGGTGGTACAAAAGGGGACTCTAGAGGGGAGTGTTCAGGAGAGAATTTTAAGGTGGAGATAATGGAGAGAAAATAGAAGATTGAGAGAGAGAGAGAGAGTTGGTGCCGAATGGGACTGTAAGGGAGGCTTGAATCGGCTTGTGCATATTTAAAGGAATGTCAAATGTGCATGAGGGTTTTTGGTTTCTTTTGCAGAATTCACTTGCTAACTAAACCTTTCTTATTTTCTTTTCTTCTCCCTTCTATTGTTACTGAAGCTTCACTCAAGATTTTCATCTCTCAAAGCTGAATACCATCCCTAAATTCTTAAAATTCGAAAGTCACCTTTATTTCCTTAAAAGCCGAATACCTATATCTTCTTGCCGACTTCCTCCTTAAATCTCCTAAAAGCTGAATATTCATCTTCTCTTACCGATTTCTTTTGTTTTCTTGCATCACAAACCTATTCGGTTACTTGCAACCCTTGATCAAGTGAATAAAAGTCGATTGCACATTCAGTAGGGATCTAGGCCACAAGTTTGGAAATCAGTTTCGGCAAGTGCCTAGTTAATTATTTTTAGTGTGTTTGGTAAAGCCAAAGGGGTTATCTAATTTTTTTCTTTTTCTTGTCGTTAACCCTATTTTAACAAGGGGTAAGGTTCTAGGATTCCAAGTGTGGAAAGGATCTCTAACAAGTGGTAAGTGAACTCGTTTTCAATTTCGGGTTTATAGGTGGCCGAATGTTAATATGGTTGATAGGGGTGACTCGTGTGGAATACGAGTCACTTAACGTTGATAATATATGTGTATTGGTGTAGATCTAAGGATATTCAGAAGTAATAGTGAAGGAAATGATATTTAAATCGGTGGTACACGGTAAGGTTACGTTAAGGCTTCGAGATTTGATAAAGTTGTAGTTAAGGTATAGAATTGATTCGAAAATGGTTTTGGTTGTAGGTCGAGGCTGAGAATAGAGTAGTGCGAGTCGTCAATCAGGTGTGTACATACACTACACACACAAAAATCGGCAAAAGCTGAAATCTCGAAATCCCGAATGGGTCTGACAAACTTATGGGCCCAAAGTGGCAAATTTGTGATATGAAACTGTATGATGGATTGACATGCATGATTGTATGATCGCATGATTGGATTGTAATCGGGCCTAATGGGCTACATAAACATGTTTGGGACTTAATGGATTTAATGAATATGATTAGGCCTAGTGGGCTTTTGGGACTGTGGAAATGCATGCTAGGGTTTTTATGGACTTTAGGCCTAGTTCTGATCTCTCAAATTTTATATAAGACTCTCAAATTTTACATAAGACTTAATTAAATAATTAAACATGTCCGTGGGCAAGTCGCTAGACTAAGGTGTAGCAATGGATGTGTGCATGTCTAGGATTGGATCTAGGAAGAGCTTGGTACTTAAGCGGTCCGAGTGACCCACCTCCTCTTCTCTTGAATCCTACCTGGTGCATAGTGTCTGTTCACCTTAGTCATGAGGACTTGTTGATGGGCCAAAACCCATAATAAAAATCTGTACCTCTAAGAAATTACGAAAATACCCCTGTAGGTTAGAATTACGAAAATACCCCTGCAAGTTAGAATTACGAAAATACCCCTCTAGGATGGAATTACGAAAATAACCTCTAAGGTAGAAATACTATAATGCCCTGTAGGGTAGAACTGCTAAAGCACCTTCATAGGGAAGAAGTACTAAAACACCATTTTAGGTTAGAAATTGCCGAAATATCCCTGGGTAGTGAAATGACTAAAATACCCCTAAATGCTTAATGTGTGGAAAATATTGTATGTGAACTCATAAAATGTTGTATGTGCATTCATAATATGTATGTTGCATTTGGAGGGGATAAATTGAACGGAGGAAGATATAAGGATCGCATAGTCGCTTGACGACCATGGATCCACCGGTGGCTTTAAGCCCATTATATAGCAGCCTCGCTGCAACGTTTGAGTAGTGCCGCAACCGGTGCTACCTTTGGAGTGTAAGGATAGGTGGGTTGATATTTATATCCCCAAAGGAGTGTAGGGTTGGTACGGGTGGAGTGCAGGGTTAGATTTGGGGTGGGAGAATTGCATACATGTGACTCTGATATGATATTAGGTCAATGTGGGCTAAGGCCCAGACCACCAATACTGTTAGGGCTTAGGCTTAATGTGATATGTGTATATTGAAGTGATTTGATTGCCAAGGGTCATACACACTGAGTTGCAAAACTCACACCCTTAATTAAATGTTTCAGGTAACCCTCAATAGGCGGCTCGATGTGAGAGAGGATTCGGAGGTGGCCACACTGCAAGTTTTTTTTGGGATTTTAAACAAACTATTTCTCTCAATTACTTTAGTTTTGTTATTTTGTTTTCATTTGATGTAATAAGGCCTAGTGTCTCCGATGCGATTGTATTTAGGGTTTATCAATGTTTTGACTGCCTAGTTTTTATTTTTACTTAGATAACTTTATCAAATTTAACGTGGATTTTAAATAACATTACTATTTGGGTGTTTTTGTTTAAACATGGGCTTCCGTTTTAACTTGAATCTCTAAATCTCAAACTTAAATTTTAACCAAGTAAACTCCATATCGAACATATTCTCAATTTCATAAAATCGTTTTGGAAACAATCTTTTTGATGTGACATCGCCAGATTCGGCCATAGCGTTTGGGCCGGGTCGGGGGTGTTATAGGTTTAATCTACATGTGACAATTCAGTTATATGAACAGATATTAGAATTCATGCAAACAGTTGGCCAGATTTCATATTTTACAGCACATTTAATCTCTTACCGACCATACAGAAAGCCCATAATCGATCTGAACAACGTATATTGCCCTAGGAAAGATTTTAGATTTTTGGGCCCACACGCCCGTGTAAGTGGGTCAGGCTGTGTGGCACACATGACCTAAGTGGTCAGGCCGTGTGTGATTGTGTATCACACACGGCCTAGTACACGGTCTGTCACATGGCCGTGTGTCACACACAACCTACCACACGACCATGTGGCGTTGACAATGAACTTTTTCGACTTTCATCAACTATAATTTTTTAGTGTTTTCGGTACACACCTGAATAATTTCTGATGTAATTCCATAACCCCAAATAATTTCACACCTAGACCAATAGTTAATACAACCTAACTTAGTAACGATTTGCGAATTTAAACAAACTTTGTTCACAAACGACTAACTAAAACCTTCCAAAACATAATCGAAACCCTTACCATTTAATGGAAATCAATAACAAGAGATTTTGGTCATTAGAGGATCGCCAATCGTCACATGAACGTCCCCTAAAAGGAACCGAATTAATTAGTTAATCCAAAATACGCCATTCGCACCATGAACCCAAAATTCAACCAACACGCACACGCTTAATGAACACTTGCAACAACAACATCGAGTAAAAGTGATAAACCTTACCTTTGTGGATTGAAAACCAACTAAAAAACTCCCAAAATAGATTAAAAAATAGTTGCAAATTTGGAATATGGAACACAAGAATTTGAAAGCACCAACAGCAACGAAAGGAACAAGAACCGACGTGAGAGGCTAGGAGGAGCACAAAAATGAATTGAAAAAGAAACAAATAGATTGCACAAGCAGGGAATGTGCAAAACGGCGCGAAGTGGGGGAACAAAAGCCAAAACGTGGGTTAAAGGGAACACAAAATAAAATGGAAAAGAAAAAATGAAATAAAATAAAAACAAAACCAATTTTATTCAAAATTTGATAATTAATCAGATTTGTTTTCCACAAATAGAGTTCAAATAGACCACAACTACCACATGGACAGCTCAAACAGAAATAGTAAAAATATTATCAACACGTTCATGTGGGGATTCAAATATAGGATCATAAGGTAAGGTAAAGTCTTGCCACTAAACCAGCAAGCTCATTTTGACACAAATTAACCGAGAATAATATTTAAGCCCAATGAAAAAAGATAGGCCTAGGAACAAAAATTAATTAAATTTCCCAAAAGAGTATGACTTGAACCTAAGACTTCAGACACAAAATTAAGGTACTTAACCACCGAAACAGACATTTACTAATGACAAAATTTAACAAATCATGCATATGAAATTTGGGGCGTTACAACACTACCCCTTAAAAAAAATTTTGGCCTCGAAATTTACTTGTCCAAAAAAGATATAGATATTATTGTCGAACCGAGTCTTCAGGTTCCCATGTGGCTTCCTCAATGTCATGATTTCGTCACAAAATCTTAACCAATGGAATTGATCAAATAAGATTTAATTTAAGAAATACAAAAAAATAAATTAGGTTGGAATAAATTATAAAATATTGGGTTAAAGTCCAGAAAACACATAAAATTTAACCCAGTACAGGAGAAGCCTAACTCCCATTATGAAATACATAGGATGGTGAACCCTAGTATTCCTATCTAGGGTAGTCGCCCCTCTCCCTAAATAATAGGGAGTTAGGAGATTTTTTCTATCAAAATTATATTATTTGTATTTTACCAACTCTCACTATAAATAGATGACACCTAGTAGGCTTCAAAACACACCAATAGAAAGAGAAAAACACAAGTTTCTTTGAAGTTTTCAATATTGTTATTATGATAGAAAGTAGTGGAAATTCATTTTAAGAATAAATTCTACTTTCTGAGACTTGCAATTCTACCGATTTCTATTTAGGAGAGATTTACTTTCCTACTGAAAGTAAAGAAAATATATCTGGTTCTGTGTTTGATTCGATTTGTTTAAGCTACTAATTACTAGTAATTGTAATCCTCAATAAAACTATACTTGTGCTCATCATAATTATACTATTAATTGATATGTGTACTTGTCTTAATCAATTTATTAGTTAGTTTAATTGACATTAGTATCCTGATGAGCAAATAATCTTGTCATGATAGCAAGTGGACAAGACCACAAAATGGGTGGTCCAAGTTTTTAACTAAAAATATGTGGGGGTTGGGTGGAGAGAATGGGTGGCTTGGTCTGGAAAGATGTCTAAGCGGAGAGAGGCCAATCCCGATAGCTTACGATGTTGACATGTGTTGAAGCTTTAGGGAGTATAATAATTTTATAATCAAAGGAACAAAAATATTAATTTTCATGAGAATGAAGCATATTTTATGATCAATTATTTATTTTTTTTGAAAAATATTTATAATTAAGAGATTAATCATTGCTATTGATGATAAATACCTTAATTTCAAAAAAGGAAAAACCAAATTGCCATTATTAGAGGCAAAATCCCCTGCTTACGTGCCACTAGTGCCAATCCTACAAGGAAAATAATAAAAAAATTGATTGAAAATTTAATGAAATGACATTCATGTTACCTTTAAATTTTTAAGAAATGTTTTACAAAAAATATATGTTACATCAATCGAATTAGTGGTAGAATAAGAATTTATTGAACTTTATGACAATTTTTCCAATATCCATAACATGATACAATGATTAACCCGAATCGACATTAAACTAGAAAATATCAACAATCTTCAACTTGGTATATGGTCAAATAAACAAAACATAATGCATAAGACAAAGGATTTCTTTTATTTTTGTTTTTATCTTCACAGATAAGACAAGGGTTACACAGTAAAATTTTCCAATTTTGACAAAAATATGTACAAAGATGATGGAAAGAAAATGCCAACCAAAATTTGATTTCATTGCAAGTCTTTTATTAATTAGATATTAATTTAATTGATATTGTTATGATTATAATAATAAGTAAAAGAACTTGAATTTAAATGTATTTCCTTCTCATTTGAAAGTTGAAAATAAATTATGAAATAAATTGATTTTCAAAGTTTCATCAGATTTTCATTTATTACATTTCAAAAATAACAGCAATAGGTTAGCCCAAAGAATTCCAAGCAATTATACAAAGTTTTGAAATCCCTCTTCAATTCCATACCTCTTTCCCCCTCTTTTTTTTTCAACTTTTTATTGCTTAAACACAAACCCACCCGACTGAGTCGGGTACCGGAATCCATACGGGTCAATTGAGTTAGAAAAGTTCTGGGTCATCAACCCACTAGAGTTCTGTTGAAAAAACCCTGAGTTATTAATTCGCTGAGTTCTGAGTCCACTCTGTACTTCCTCTTCCACCGAATTACCAACTTTACCCATTGACATATCCATCTGGGTTAGCGTAGGCGGCATCGTGGGTACATACAGGTCATTATTTACATAACTTTGAATCCCCTGCGTCTGAGTTTGTCCACTGGGAGCCAACTCAGGCACCGAGTTAAGCCCTGCAAGACTCGCCCAATCTAAATTCCCACTGCCCAGATTGTGAAACCCAGTTTTGTCATCGTTTTGAAGCGTCTTCAACGAGTTCATCCGAGGCAAAGCAAAGTAACGATCGCCTAACTCGGGGAATGACTCAAGCATATCGTCGAGTTGGGAAGAAGAAGAAGAAGAAGAGCCATTGTTACTATGGTCTTTGCTTGAAACACATGATAATGATTTTTGAGCACTTGAATTCTTCTTGTAAATTCTACATAATACCCAATCATCCAACTACAACAAATAAATTAAAATTAAATTAAAAATTAATTCTTCAAGCAATTGTATTATTCTACACATGATTGATAATGAATATATTCTAAATTATTATTATTTATTAAAAATTAAAAAAACCCAAATTTATATATAAAAATGTTTAATATACTAAAAAAGAGTTTTTTTTTAAATGGATGACATAACAAATTTTTTTTAAAAAAATGAGAATTTTTAATTTTTATGAAATTAAAAAATTCATTGAAAATATTAAAATTTGAAAAAATTATCATTTTATTATTGTACTGAATTAACAGTTGTGAAAAAAGATAAGGTCGAGGGATTCCATTTTCCAATAGCAGAGAACCAAAAACAGAGAGGAAGAAGAAGCCCCTAGTCCCGTGCATTAGAATTTTATTATATAAGTCGGGTAATCTGGTTGAATTCTGGGTCGAATCCCGGGTCTGAGTTGTAACTATTATTATATAACAACTATATATGCTCGAATGATGTTGGAGGTATACGAGCTAAAAGGTTTAGAAATAATGAAGTAAAAATACCTTGGAGCTACCATTTTTACGGGAAGTTTCCAACAATCTATATTCATGCATAATCCAATTCGTTTTAGTCCCTTTAGGTGCTTTTCCAACGTAAAAAACCAGAGCTTTCTTGATACCAACTTTTCGGCCATCGGTCGTGATAACTTTATCCGTTCCGGTAGCTTTCCAATACCCGGAACCGGCGACTCTATTGGGTCGTGACCCGTTCGGATACTTTCGATCTCTCGGACTAAAAAAATACCATTCTTTTTCACCAAATATAGCTTTACCTATGAAAAATAATAATATACATTGATTAGCCAAAGAAATAACATTTCATAAGAAGCCAAACAGGAAAGAAAAGGTAAACCATTCGGTTGAACTTACTTGGTAAAACCCATGGATCAAATTTGTATAAATCAATTTCAGCAATGATTTGTAGAGAAAAATGATGCCCTGCAACTTTCCTGCATAAATATTGTACTAAAAGCTCTTCATCCGTCGGATAAAACCGAAACCCCGGTGGTAAGCTCAATTGAGCCAATGGATCAGTTTCCGGGACTCCCATGCTTCAAAATTTTCTCGACAACCAAACAAAAAATTAAAGAGTAGTTTGTTTTAGCTAGAGAGATAAATAGAATAAGAAAAATTAAAAAAATGTTTTTTTTTCTTTCTATTTTCTATTAGAGTTTGGGGGGATTGGAAAGGTATTTAAATAGAAGAGAAAATGGATAGTGATTAAAAAGTGAGTGAGAAAGTACGGACGTCCTTGTCTCGTTGTTTTTTTTCCCTAAATGCGACCCACTTTTATTTTTATCACCATTGAAAGAATGCCACGTGCCTATCATCAAGCGGCCGACCTTATCCGACCAAGAGGGTGCATGAACCAACACGAAAATTTACAAAAGTGAGTCATCAGTTCTTAAGACACGTGTCATTTTCCCATTTTATTTTGCTACACCCCCTAAATGCGCTGCAACCAAAATTCATGAATTTTTTTTTTTTTTTTATATTCTTCTTGTGTATTTTGTAATTTATATTTGAGTTTGTCATCATTTCTTTCAATAATATTGTTTTTAAAGTTTAAATTTAGATTCTTCCATTGGGAGTGTAACGTGTATTATCATTACATCCAACCATTTATTAATATAAATTAAAATTTTTTTATACATAC
Organism: Gossypium stocksii; assembly: GCA_020496765.1. Classification (NCBI taxonomy): domain Eukaryota; kingdom Viridiplantae; phylum Streptophyta; class Magnoliopsida; order Malvales; family Malvaceae; genus Gossypium; species Gossypium stocksii. The sequence continues at coordinate 97,855,745 of CM035628.1, read as the reverse complement.
CTTAAAATCGCTTAAAATTCATAAATTCAAAGAAGTTTTAAAAAATGATTTTTACTTTTTTATGTTATATATCTATATTATTATTTTAAATTTGTTATTAAATTTGTGACACTTTTAATTGCATCATTAATTTAATTATAAAAATATAGAAATATGTTTTCTTTTAAATTATAAATAATTTTATTATAATGATATTTTTATCTTTTCATAATTTTATATTATTTTTAAATAAAAAATTAAAAATTAAAAATTAAAAATCTAATAATCGAACTCGTGTTAAGTTGCATTAAAATATAAGTTTATTATCACTCCATCTATATTCATTATTGAAAAAAATTAAAAGAAAATTTTTTCACCCCTAGGTGTAACAAAATCTAGTTTATATAATACTTATTTATTTTTATATGTTAAAATGTATTTAAAATACTCTTCTATACTTATATAAAGAGTTTTGTTGAGTTAATGTAACGAGTTAACTTCATACCGATTCAATTAAAAAATTACTTAAAAGTTCTTTTTTAATAAAAGATTAAATATTAATATAATGATGTTTTCATATTTTTAAAATTTTTATATAAAATATTTAAATAAAACAATTAAAATGTAATATCTGAAAATCAAACCCAAACCTAAGATATATTTAAATATAATCACTTTATTATTTCATTTATAACTCAATTATTAATTTTTTTTCTTTCATTTAGATTATGAATTTGATAAAATCTAATGTATATATATTTAAAAAGTAATAATTTCAAGGTGTTGTACAAATCCAAACCCAAACTTTGTATCAAAAAAAACTTAAGCCATGCAAATAATTCATCATTACATTATTAACCACTTGACATAATATATAATTAATATATTATTTATTAAACCTTTGACTTAACCAATTTCATTTTCAATCGAGTCATCAATTTAGTCAGAAAATTATGAAATTGATCTTTCGTAATTAAAAAAAATTATATTATTAGAAGATTTTTTTAGTCTTTTTATTTTAACAAAAATTAATTAAGATATACATAGGGTGAGATTTGAACTTGAACTAATTAAATTACGAAAACTTTAAATTCACTACTCAGCCAAAGCTTAATTTTAATGTATTTTTAAATATTTTTGTTTTAATATACATAAATTATTATCTCCATCAATTGTATATATTAATAATGTTGTTCATTGAGTTGGTGTTACAAGTCAACTCGACACTAACTCATAATTGATAACAAAATCATGATAAATAACTACAGTGCATTTAGTATTGTTTATCTTATGTATTTATATGTTTAAGTTTTGTTTTATTCGTAATTTGATCTATTTTTTTATTTTAATATCGTACATATTTCATATGTTATTACGATTAATATGTTTCAAACTATACTTTTCATTTTTTATTGTATTTTTCGTTTAAACACACGTCTACATTTTAAATCCATGATTTTTGTGTGTATATTCGTATGATAAAATTTCAAATATTAATAATTTATATTGATTATATTTTAAATTATTAAATGTTAGAAATATTGTACAACTATGCATCCAAATGAGAGAGTTAGGCAAGAATTTTTGTGACGAATACAAAGGGAGGAGAATGATATGAACAAAGAGAGAGAAAAATGGTGGCTGGTTTTATTTAGTGACACGTTTACTTGACTTTTTATTATGGTTTCTTATATGTTATTTTATTGGGATTTTTAGGGTTTTCTTTCACTCAAGAACTTCTATGGATGGCTTACAAGTTATCATGCATTACATGGGTTTGGACCATTTTGAATTGTTCTTAGCACATTAAAAATTTTTTTTTGAGTGGTTTTTCAAAAAAGAACTAGATTCTTCTTAGCTTTTATTTTATTCAATTGTTTTAGATGCTTGTAAATCTGTAATGGTTCCATTCAACTTTTGAATCAACGAAACCCATGTATCAAAACAGGGTTAGATGTAATATTTTCATGGGTTTATACATTTTAAGTTTAAGATTCATTATTGTGTAATTGCAATATACATTACACGTTTAGAAAAACACTTAAATTTAATAAATATTATTAAAAAAGATAATCATAAAAATTATTTTTAAAATTCATAAAATAGATATAAAGAATATATTTAATTAATTGTTCGGAGAAAAATCAAGTTAAATTTTGATTGTTTGACTTCACTTTCTAATAAATTTCCATTTTGAGTTTTATTTTATTTTATTTGTCTCTTTCAAAAAAATTTTATGCGTGGAGACTTCTAGTTATGGAGAAAAGATATAGGTAAAGGCATGGCATAAGTGTTTGGTGGGTCAAAGGGGCAAGTAGAGCAATGGGTTTTGACAAGTTTACTACAAAATTGATCTAAATCTAAAGCTTATGTTCGCAAAATAATGATAACCAAAATGGAAAATTAGGTCTCTACTTTTTAGCAAGAATATCTTAAGTCAAATCAGATTGATTAAACTTTTTATACATAATTAGTAGAATTTTTAATTTAAATTTCAGTAAAAATAATTTTGATTTTAATCATGTTGAAATTTGATGTTTAATTTTTACACTTTCATTTGATATAATTTAGTGTCTTTATTTCTATAATGTTATTATTATGTCTAAATTGATAACACTATTAATTATTGTCATTTAAGTTTGTTCTAGAATTTGTTTTAAACAACCTTAAGCATCTAAATTTATTATTAGTTAAATTTAGTTGATTGGATTTTCACGTGACATTAATTGTGTGGTTAAATAATAGTGAAAAAAAATTACTTATTTACTTTAACCATAGTTATTAACAGTGTTATTAATTTAGATATATTAATAATATGTTTTAATTGGAATTAATAATATCTCAATAGTACTTTTCATATATATAAATTGAGGGACGAATTTATGTCTAAATAAAGTGGGATAAATATTAAATTTATACATGAACTTTGTTTTAATGTGCAATTTGATATATGAACTTTGGTTTGGTGCAATTATAAACATAAAACTTGAATTGTGGTTTATATATATACAAGAAAATTTGATTTTGATTCAATTGTACACATTTAAAGAAATGAATACGTACATTTATTGTAATAGCCCGCTCGATGTAGATCATACTGATATGCTGTTGGTGTATAATTGAGTAAACCGAAGTAAAAAAAAGGGTGAATTATCAATTAAAGTGGTTGGTTGGCATGTTGCGTGAATTTAACTGTATGCCCTTTTGGGGGACGCCTTGCTGGAATTAGCCATTTGGTGATATTTAAGGTTTGACGAACTTTAAGGTTTGGTGGACTTTTCTATGAAACGATCCGCCAACCCTAGATGTCTTGAGCGAACTTGTTAGTTCGGAGAGCGATAGAATTATTTTATGTGGAAACGATAGCTTGGTGAGTATCGTTAGAATTTAGTTAAGACCTAGTTGAAATTGAACTAGAGTACTGTAGATGACAACTTGATATGATTAGGTAGCCGTATGACCTATTTAGTTGGTGGCTTAAGTGTACAAATAATGTTTTACCACTCTGATTAGTGGTAGTGGTTGCGTTCGGTAAAAGATGAGATTTCAAATCTTGTTAGGCAAGCTTAGTCTCATATTTCAAGGGTGATATTGGGATTTCTAACCTTCCCGCTAAGCTTTTTTCCGCTGTTTGTGCTATAAAAGGATGTTTGTAACCAGCATGTTTCACCTTTATTCCTCTCTTTGTTTTTCCCTAAGTCCCTAAGAAATTTCTTTTATCTTCACTAAAGGAGATGAGGAAGGTTTCTAAGAGCCTGTCAAAACTTCATTGATAAGTACCAACTAACTGGTAATTTCTGGAAAACCCTTAGGTTGATGTAGAGGAAATTTACGTCTTTGCATTGGTGTATGCATGATCAATTTTTAGTAGATAAAAGGGTCTGATGATTATGATTGTTTCCTATTTAGCTCAAGAAGCTAATGAAGGTTTGAGAAACTGAGGCAAAGGACCAATAGAGTAGATTCTGATTCAAGATTCTAGTGAGTTTCTTTTTTTCTTCCTTTGGGTTTGAAACATTATGATATGTGGTTGTGTAAGGTAACTTGTCTCTACTGGAGATGGGTCGATGTGGTGTGTATTAACGTATGTACAATAAGTCAGTATTGTGTGTGAGCATGGCCATGGTCGAGATAAGAATACCCACCTTGTGTGCAAGCCCAATACTAGACTATTTGTGACATGTGAAAATGTGGAAAGAAACTTTATTTGTAATGCCACTGGTAGGGCATCTTTATTGGAAACCGGAATGGCATATCACGACTCGACCTTGCGGGAGAACACGTGTTCAATTTAACAAGGAATATGAAAATAGATGTGATTATCGCTAACATGCGATTATGATTTCTGAAAAGTAGGTCCGAGGCTAACACAAGTTGGGTTATAGTTAAACATATATGATTGAGAGAAGTATGTATAAGTTGGCAGTATGTATCCTCCAGGGGCACTGTGTGCATTGTTTTGATGAAGTGTTGTCTTCAAAAAATTGTACTGGCAACCTGGCATAGTGTGTCTGTAAAATTGAGTCTTGAACATGACTTCATTTTTGGGTTGATTATGGGTAACCTGTTAAACATTATTTGTCTATCTGGAACTCACTAAGTTCAATTGAACTTACTTTGTTACCTTTCTTTCTCAGGTGATTGATTAGTAGAAGAAAGTCTACAGAAGGGGACTACGTCAGAGCTACGTATGCAAGTGAGCCACTTGACAATTTTTGTATCATGCATGGCTACGGTGGCAGGTGGTGCATAAACCTGTCTTGTAACCAATTTTTGTATTTCACTCTATGGTCTGTATTGTTCCATTTTTTTAAAAAGAGAATTTACCCTTATTATAAAAGTGTACACCAAACTATATGACATTGCAGCTTATTATCTCTTTTATATGTAATCGCCATTAATGGCAACGGATGATTAATAGACTAACTTTTATGACCTCTATTGTTTCATTTTCTTCAAAGACGCGTTACAAATTTAGAGAAAGAAAAATATTTTGAAATTTAAAAGGGAAATCTTTATAACTGTTTTCTAAAAGATTTAAGTAACGCCAAAGGATCTGAGCCTGTCAGTAATACCCTAGTCCGTTGGGTGGTTTGATTGGCTTTTTGATACACGCCATGTCATCCCGACGGCTATGGGGTGTTACATTTTTTTTCATATTAGATTAATGTAATAATTTATGTATGTAATATATCAATGCAAAATGGTGTTAATTATACAATGTTGTCAGTAACCTATCAAAATTGAGTCGAATTTTAATTTTGTCATGTATAGAATCATATAAAATTAAAATTCATATATATTTTTACATATTAAATTATAGTTGATATATAATTTTAATATTTATTCCAATTAAAATAAAATAATTAAATTCTAAATTTTAGCATAGAATAAAATAATAATTAAACATAAAAGTATTCGAAAATGTTTCAAGATTCATGCATTTTTCCTCTAAAAGGTTTATCAGAATTTTAACTGAATACGAATTCTACCAAGAGATTTAGTATAGAGATAAGAAATTATTGAACATATCAAAATGTTGATTATTGTTAGTATTATTTTTAAAGCTTATTTGTCTTTTTTTAAAAAAAAAGTAAAATGAAAATGAAATAGAAAACTTTCCATGGGTCAATTTTAGCATAAAGGAATTGTCCTTATTTTTTCTTGTGCTAGAAAACTAATTGTGATTGGGAGATGAGGCATTGGGGGCACTAAAGGAAATTTGATTGAAAATTGAATTTATTTATCAATGAATCTAATTACAGTACATCATTAAAAATAAAATAAAGCAAAATAATTTTAAAATTTTTAAAAAAATATTTATTATATGCAATCAATCAATCTTTCAAAAATTCGGTAAAAAAATTGCATTTGCAGCTGTCATATGGTTTGAACATAATTGATTCTTTATTCTTATTTCTATTAACATGTAGAATGGAAAATGTGTTACTGAAAGGTACAAAGAATCAAAAGGGCTTCTTTTGAGTTCAAGTTGAAGTCCTTTATAAATAATTATTAATGACAAAGAAATAAAGAAAATTTCTTTCTTTTTTTTGAGGTTTGGCAGCATATTATTTGGGTTGTAAAAATTCAAGATTTTTTTTAAGATTTTGTTTTAAAAAGGGTCTCATTTCTTTTTCTTTTTGCCAAACAAGAGTTCAACAAATGGTATTTTGATTGGGCAATTTTACAGATCGCCTTCTTCAATTATTGTTTAGCACCTTTCTTTTTCCCTTTGATTTTAGTTCACATGTTTGAAGAGAAAAACTAAGTTTCCAATTATCTATAATATATATAAATAATTGAAACAATAAAAAATCTATACTTTTTTCTTTTTCTGTAAAAAGTGTCAATTAAAAAATTACAGAATTTTATATATTTATTAAACCAGAAATTTATAGATTTGTGTACAAATAGCTATATCTCTTTCTTTAAAAAAAAATCTATTGTCACTTAAAAAAATTTTTAATTGGGATAAAATAGATTTTTTTTTCTTTTTAGTTTGGAGAAAATGAGAAAAAAAGAAAGAGGAAAAGAAAAGAAAAAAAAGAAAGAAAGTATATTAGTGTATTTATATCATGTTTTTGTTTTTGTTATTTTTATATCATTATTGTATTTAATGTATTTTTGACGTACTGATAATTTATTATACATTTGTATCCCATTAGATAAATGAGACATAAATATTAAATATATTGTTTAATTATTTTGTGACAATAACAAAAGTTGTCATTGTTAGTTGCTCGTTGGTTGCACCATTAATTGCATTTAGATTGTTGTGCAATTATACGGGTTAGATCATGTTAAATATCGATCAAGGACTTTATTTTAATAGTTTTTATGTGATGGAACTATTATATTTATGGAGATCTAGTTTCTATAGAAGTTTAAATAGGTCAAATGGAGAACATCTCTATTTATTTGATACCATATAGAAGACTAATTGAAGAACAATTACAATAGCATATCTCATTCACAATAGTTAAGATTACAAGTCTACAACCTATTTAAAGAAGACTTGTTTATTTGATTATGTATAAATAAGAGTGGACTTAATTTATTCATTGAAAGGAACATGTTTTAGGGAAAAATATTTGTAAACAAACTATTTTCATAATAGTTTTGTATCTAAGCTTTCAACAAAAAATTCTTAGTGGGAAGAATGATCTTAGTTGATATATAGGTGTAAGGTCGAAACTTGGTGAGTGAGTTGAAATTAAATCATAACATGTATTGTTGTTTAACAGTGGATCACTCTCTAGGTAAAACCTAGCAAATAGGAAAAGCATCTAAACTATGTAACCAATTATTGTGTCCATCTCTACTTTTTACTCTTTCAATTTTTACTCTAGTTGCAACTTAACTTATAATTGACAAGCAACTCAACATTAACAATTGATATCAAAGTTAGACACCTCACATATTAAGTGAGGATCCTACTATTGAATTTATTAGAGATGGAAGGAAGCTCAAATTCAAGGCCCTTATTCTTGATGGTTCCAACTACGCTTATTAAAAAAGCTAGGATAAGGTTAATTATCAAGTCATTAGATGAGAGAGCTTGGAAAGTATTGAATGGTTAAGAGCCACACAATGTTGATGTTAGATGTGTAAAGACTCCCAAGCCAAAAATTACATGGATCATTAAGGAAGATAATTTGGCCATTGCAAATTCAAAAACATTTATGTTTATAAAGATATCTAGCTGCACAACTGCTCAAAAAGCTTGAAAAAATATAGAGAGAATTCATAAAGGCAGTACTACTATTAAACAATCCAAACTTTAAATGTTAGTAACCAAATTTGAAATTCTCAGAATGCTTGCTAATGAATCCTTAGCAATATATATGTAAAACTTTGTGATATCTCTAACTAAGATCTTTCTCTTAGTGAGGGGCATTCAAATGTTAAGCTAGTTAGGATAAAGCAACTACTATAGAAAAGGTCAAATATATTAGCTTAATCATAATTAATAAACTCATGGGATCCTTGAAACCTTTAAAGAAGACTTGAAGAGATGAAGAAGAGTAAGGGCAAAATAAAAAAGGACATCGCTTTGCAAGTTGAATCCTCAGTTGTAAATGAAGAATCAATGATTGATCTCATGGAAAGTATCCCAAACTGAGTATATAGTTGCTAGAAATAGTTGTGTGTAACTATTTGTGTAACGCCCCAAACCCGGCCCAGACGTTACGGCCAAGTCTGATGTGTCACATTGAAGTGTTTTTCGAAAATCGTGCTTTCATTGAAAACCCTTATTAATGTTTAAAAACTCTTACCGTTAAACTTGTATAAAAACCTTAGCTTGTCTTTTTCCAAAACGTGATTCATTGAAATAATCATCCCTTTGCAAACATCGTTAAAACCTCTGTAAAAGTTTTATGAAAGCTTATAAACCCTTGTAGTTTGCAAAAACATGTTAATTTTGAAAACGGTTTAAGTATCAAAAAAAATTTGACCTTTTTCGTTAAGACTTAAAGTGAATGGAAGTTGGGCACCAGGTAGGATTCCAGAAAAGAGGAGGTGAGTCAAATAGACTGCTTAAGTACCAAGCTCTTCTTGGATCCACTCCTAGACATGCACACTACCATTGCCACACTTTAACTATTTGAAATATTTATCTACAAGATCATTTAAAAATTGCGGAAGCTTTGCTTGGTTATCGTGTTATTTTGAAAACAAGTAACTTTTATAAAAAACCGCGTCTTAAAATCATTTATTTTCAACTCGATTTAAATAATATCCTACGTAAGCTAAAACCAATTTAAATAAGTAAAGAAAAAACCCAAAATAAAAGTAATTAAAGAGGCCCTTTTTACAACCCAAAACCAGAAATAAATAATTAAATCTAAATTCAAATAGGTAACTTAATTAGAAATCCAATAGTCCAGTCCATGTGGCCACTCTGAATCCCTCCCTGCTCCAAGTCCACCAATCTAAGGCTCACCTGCAAGGATGGAAGGAAAAAAGGGTGAGTTTGGAAAACTCAGTGTGCAACAAGCCACTTACAGAGCCTAAATCAATATCAGCATACTAGGCCTAAGCCCCCAAATCAGTCTCAACATATAACTGGGCCGAAGCCTTTCCATTTAACGGTTACTGGGCCGAAGCCTTTCATAAATCATATCACTGGGCCGAAGCCTTTTTTTGTAAACGGTATGGCCCATAGGCCCATTTTAGTAACACATGTAAACGTCAATGCATGTATGCAAAGCCCATTTGGGGAGACTACTCAACCCACCATCCGCTACTCTCCACTCGTACCAACCAACACACCATGTGGGGATGCTACTCAACCCACCCCGCCACTACTCTCTACTGGCAGCATAGCTGCTTTATCATATAACTGGAGGCCTAGCCTCTTTTAATAACTGGGGCAGAAGCCCTTTCAGTAAACTGGGGCAAAAGCCCTTTTCGGTATACTAGAGCAAAGCCCTTTAACACTTCCTCCAATCATATAAACCCAACCCATGCATGTAATGATTATAACATGGCATATCGTATACATATCGTAGCATATCATGTGCATATCATATCATTTCATGAAAAATATCAATATCACAATCAACATAATCATTTTACAACCCTAGGGGTATAATGGTCATTTCTACCTAGGGGTAAAATAGTCATTTTTAAGCTATAAGGGTAATTACGTAATTTTAACACTTATTAGGATTTTTCATACTTATTCAACATTCCGGAGTATTAAAACAGAAATTTTTAGCCTATTTTAGCAAAATCGAGTTATTGAGCCCAAAACCCCTAATGGGCCTAACGAGTACCGATTTAGCCTTCTTAGTCCATTTAGCCTAAATACTACTATCGTTCTATCTGGGTTAATCATACATTTATCACAATTCCGTTTTAGCAATTTTTACTCCAAATGGGCCCGTAAGCCCATTGGGCCTAATTCAGCCCATCGAGGCCCAACTTACCAACATACTCAAAATCGTAATCTTACCTGTTCCATCGATTTCATTAACCGAGCCCATTATATTCTAACCTATTCACTGTTTATCTCGTTACTAGAAATTTAACGATGCCAGGATTCGGCATTTCGGCTTTTCAGCCGACATTAATCTAAGCTACTACAAGGGGTAAGTTACACACCTGCTTGCAACGAACGATGACTATATCCGATCCAAGTCAATCCTTTGCTAAAGTTGATATCCAAATCTGGATCCGAACACTCCACTAACCCAAGCCCTTAGTCAGCAGCCTTTAACCCTGATAGGAGACTGAAGTTAATCCGCGCTCCAAACACTCTTAGTCGATGCCCAACCCAAACGGGCACGCCATAAAGCGAAAGGGATCAGCCAAGAAGGCTGTGCCTACTCTCCTCCTGGTTTGCTCTATTTAAAGCTAGCTCCTCACCTGCTCTCATGTTAGCTTTCTGATGTGGGATTCTCCATCAATCCCCCCAAAATTAAAACATTAGCAAAATAATCAACCTTTGCGTGCAACGGGATTCGAACCAAAGTCCTCTCAGTAACCCTGTCATGCCATCACCACTCGGACACAAGCTCCTTTGTGTCATAAGTCCAACACATTTAACTTTAAAGCTCACCTACTTGCTTCCAGATTTATTTAAAAGAAAAACCAAAATAAATTGCAAGAGCCAAGACTTGAACCTTGGACCCCTTGCTTCCTTGTCTCCTAAGTGGCGCTACTTTGCCACTACACCACATTCCTTTTTTTGTGTCTTATTACACACATAATCCCTTACAACTCCTCTTTTCCAAGTCCTCTATTCCTTAAGTCCAAAAATCCAAGAATTCTTCGGGTTGTTAACCAACACTTGGGCCTTCCATAGGCCCAATAACACACTCCAAACATGAATTACACATCCATATATCAAAATTTCAACATTACACCAAATATCACAAAAATCCCGGAATCCCAGAAATTAGCCCAAGACTTTTCCCACACTATGAATCCTTCGCAGTTCACTAAAATACCACATTAACCCATTAATAATAACCTTCCATAACAGAATTCAACACATCAATAATTTTATTTCGAACTATCTCACACCCGAACCCAGGCCCAAGGCCCAATACTTCTAGGCCCAAATTTAGGGTGTTACAATTTGGATGAGGTAAATGTTTGAAGACTTTGGAGTTGCATCTCTATTTACAACTATCTTTTTTGAAAAGTCCAGTTTCATCAACATCCCTCAAAACCCTTTGCTACATTCAAGGACTAAGCCTACTCTAACATTAGGCATCACTTCATTAGAGTGTTGGTTGAGGGAAGTACAATTGAGCTAAAACATGTTCACATTAAGAATCAATTAACTGATCTTTTCAATAAGAGTTTGGATGTTGCATGGTTTAAAGAAAATTAAGGAATATAGTAAGAGTCTACTGAGCTTAGCTTTCATGGAAGGCATGGCACTAAAATTTTTTATCTTAGTTTTGTTTTACCTTAATTTAATTTTTGGTTCCTTAAGTTTCATCTTTTGAAGGGTAATTTTTGCCAAAATTTTTACTTTCCTTATTTTTGGAGGGAAAATCTCTAAAATATCTTGGCTATTTATGGGATGTGGTTGTGGTTTAATTAATATTGATTATTCCTAGAACTACTAAAAAGCACTAGAAGAATAAAATTTTCTTTAAAATATTCCTATTGTCGCGAGTTCAAGAAACTTTTCTTCCAAGCAAAACTTCTTCAAGATTGTTAATAGCTTGTGTAAAGATGACTAGAACTCTAAATCCCTCACCCTCTAAGAATTCACAACAAATATATTCATTTCTAAATATTTTTCAATGATAACCCATAAAAAGAAATGATGAAACTTTTTCCTCAATTACTCAAGAAGCTCCACCAATTGATCATGTCCAAAAGCAACCCCTAGTTGTTCTACTAGTTGCAATTAATTAAGAAAGTGTAACTAAAAGTAATGTCTCCATCCTTTTAGTTGGAACTCTAAATCCCTCATCCTCTAAGAATTCACAATAAATATATCCATTTCTAACTCTTTTTCAAATCTAATCCATTGATTATCGCGTGATAAGAAGTAATAAAATTTATAATAATGATCGAACCAAAAACTAACTATTATCACGCTTTTAAGGCAAGCGCACCTATCGAACAGTAGTATAACTTAGTGGCAAGACCGAGTTATCGTACCCAAGGGAACCAAAAGTACTAATACTTACTTCTTTTCTATTATTTAACCTAAGAATAAAAGGGGTTTTTATGGAACTAATTCTAAAACTAACTATGAATGCAAAAAAAGTAAATTGGGGAAAGACTCTTGGGAAAAATTGATTGATTTGGGCAATACTCAAGGGAGAATCCACCTAGACTTCACTTGTTATCAATTCTTGAGCTAGACGATTTATTCACTTGACTTAATCCATAGAGATCCCTAACTTATGTTAATACCTCCGTCGAGGATAAGAACAACTAATCCTAGGTTGATTAACTGAAATCTTTTTCTAGTTAAAACCCCTAGTCTTGCATTAACTCAATCTATGGATCCCCTTATTAGGTTTGACCCTAATCTGGCAGATTTATGTCGCCCTATGTCTAGGGTTGCATGCAACTCCGCTTAATTATGCTAGATCTACTCTTAAACAGGGACTTTTGCTCCTTTGTCTAAGCATATCAGTTTCTTGAATTAATACTTAGGATTATTAACACAAGAATTAAGAACGCATAATTAAGAACAATTCAAGTATTTATCATATAACTCAAGATAAAATAATAACAAGATCTGTCTTAGGTTTCATCCCCCTCAAGTATTTAGGGGGTTTAGTTCATAATTAATAAAGAAAACATCTCAGAAGAAATAAGATAACAAAACATAAAGAACCCAAAAACCCCTAAAGGAATTTAGGGAGATCCTCTGTCTTGATGTAGAATTCGGCTTCTGGGATGAATCAATCGGCTTCCCTTGGAGTAATCCTTGCTTCCACTCTCTGTGTTGGCAGGAATAAGGCACTCTCTTGAGGAAAGAAAAGCACACCCTTAGAGTTGCCTCCTGGGGTCTTTATATAGAGCTTTGTTAGTGTCTAAGTATCCAAATCCGAGTGAAATTGTACTTGTTGAAACCATTTTTTGAAAAAAGGAGAATCGACTTTGGGTTGAAAACGAGAAAATGGGAGGTGCCACCAACCTTTTTAGGTGTGATTGGATCACTTTATAAAACATTTTGGTCTACAAAGAATCGAGAAAATGGGTTCGGGAGTCGGTTATGTACGAGGAAGGATTAGCACCCTTGCAATGCCCAAAATTGGCACCAAATTGAGTCGTTTTCTGTCTTAGGTCAAAATTTTGGAAAGATTTAAAAATAGGATCCCCTTTTTTAAAACTGGGATAATTTAAGTTGAAAAGTCGAGATTCTTTTGCTCCGAAAGAATTCAAACATCACATCCAGCACGATTGGACACGAGGTTCTTAAACTCTTCCAAACTAAAATCATCTTGTGATTTGCAAAATTTATTTAGAAGGATATCTTAGGTATTTAGACAAACGGGAAATCACAACCCAGCACGTTAGGGCACTATTTCCCGAATCCCTAAACACAAAAATATTGCCTCGTTTTTGAAAATATTTTTGGATTGAATGAAATATATATATATTTTAAAAATAATGATGCAATCAAAATATAATATTAACATATTACAGGATATCAATACTAAATTACGTAATTCATGTGATATTATAAAACACTAACAATGCATATGATATTAAACATGATAATAATAGTATTAAACACGAAATAAAAACAATGAATATATATAAACATATAATAATAAGCAAGGTGACGGAAACATAATAAATAAAAAACAAATCATACTACACATATATACAACATATAATACTAGTATTAAAAAATATGTACATATATATATATAAGTAATAACGATATTAAAAATGTACAATATATAGTATTAGGAATATATACATAAAATAGTCTAAAAAGATATAACTAAAAAGGTTAAAATATATACATAACATATATAAAAATATAATATTAAAAATATATATACAGAGTATATAAAAAATGTACACATAATATAATATTAGAGTATTTATATGATATAATATAAAAAGTATGTAACTAATAAAATGAAAAATACGTGTATAATATATATAAAAAATATAATATATACATAATATATAAAGATATAATATTGAAAAAATATATATACGTAATATACAAAAATATACATACCTAATAGTATAAAAAATATATACATAAGATAGTATAAAATAATATATAACTATAACATTAATATATATATATATAATATATATACATAATATATATAGAAAAATAATATTGAAAATATATATACATAATAAGTACATAAAAATATTTATATATATATGGGTAAATAATAATAACATGATAATAATAATGAAAATAACAAGTAAAATAAATACAATAGTAAAAATGATGAAAAAAAAGAAAATAATAATGTGCATAAATAATAATATTAATGATAGTAAATGTAATAATAATAATAATAATAATAATAATAATAATAATAATAATATATAATATGACTAATATAAAATTAAAAGAAAATAATGAAAAAAAGGTGAAAAATGACGAAATTGGATTAAAAATCGAAGCCTTGGGGCAAATTTAAAGAGAAATAAAGAGTGAGGGACCAAATTGCAATGCGCGCGCATCCTGGAAGGACCGAAAGCGCAATATTCCCAAGCCTTTAAAACGCAGCGCATCAGGGGGGACTAAATTGAAAGGCGCGACAAATGTCGGGGCCGAATTAAAAAACAACAAAGACTTAATTGTAAAAGCTTCAAAAAGCGGAAGGGCCAACTGTGCAATTAGCCCATTGAATTAAAAACACGCAGATCCTAGGCGGGTTTGGGTTGGATCTCGGGTCGGGTCATCAAAACGACGTCGTTTTGGGCATTAAGGGCAGCCCCAAAACGACGTCATTTTGGGGGCTATAAAAGGCCCATTTTGCTAAAAAAAATCATTTGTGAGGGTGAAAGAAAAAAAAAAGGAGAGAGAGGGAGGGGGTGAGCGATTTTCGTCCATCGGGCCGATCACTGTTCGGTCGCCGGACCACAGTCGTCCGCCGCCACAGGCCACCGTGCACGGTGGCCGGAAAAGGTAAAAAATTCTTTTTTAAAAAAAATTATATTTCCTTTGTATTCTTTTATTGTTTTACGCATGTGTAGATATATTTTAAAAAAAGATTCGTAAAAATATAAAAAATTAAATGAAATCACCTTAACTCGATTTCGATTTTGGGGTTTGTGGCTTGAATCTCTCTGTATGTTAGATCTATACTGCTTGTGATGTTTTTGCTTGCGAATATTAGTGGTTGAAATCTGATTTTTTATTTAAGATTGCCGACCTCTTTTACACTGATTTTCAATTGGCTTTTATAGCCATTTTTACACTACTACTTACGTTGCTTTCTGTCTTTTCTCTTTTATTGTTTGCAGGTGAAATGGGCGGTGGCAACAGTGACGTGACAGACGCAAGTGGGTGGCCAGTGCGCAGAGGGCAGAGGCTAGCAGTAACTTGGATTAGGGTTAGGGATTTTTTTTTTTTCTATTTTGGGCTTAGGGTGATTTTGGGTTATTCGGGTTTGGGCTATTTGTAAAATGGGCCCCGAATTTTGGGTCAATTTAGGTGGGTTAGGGGAGTATAAAATTTGGTTTTATTTTTTGGGTTTTAATTTTTGGGTTGGTTTAATGTAAATGGGCCATTCGGGTTTAGATGTAAATGGGCCAAAATTAGCCTATAACAGTACTTTCTCACGATAGGGACACGCTCGTGTGCCATGCCCGTGTGGCCTGGCCGTGCTTGTCGGTGCTGGGCCGTGTTGGATCTCAGGTGGCACGGCCGTGTGCCACGGCCGTGTGGTGAATCCCTAGGCCATGTCATTTTCACACTTTGTCTCATTTTCTTTGTTTTCGGCCCGTTTTTTGTTCTTTCCTCTTCCCTATGCTCTCCTGAGTATAAAACATGAAATAGAAGGGTTAAGAGCACCAATTCTCACAAATTTAATGATAATTCATCCAAAAATTAGGCTAAACATGAGGTAAAAATATATATAATTTATCGTTTATCAAATACCCCCACACTTAAGCCTTTGCTTGTCCTCAAGAAAAATCTCAACCCATAATCAAGAATTATTCTTCTCAATTCACAATTCCTATGAATAATATTTCAGACCAATTCACAAGTATCTATACAATGAAGATTCAATCAGAAGAACATTAAAGATTCAATCACTATAAGCTGATAATTTTATCATTGAAACATAAGTTCTCTCCCTTCTTCTAAGTAATTATCTCTCAATAAAAATCAACAAGATTTGACATCCTCACTAAAGAATCACTCTATTCACTCAAAGTGTTTAGGGTTCAAGAATTAATCAGTCTTTAGTCAACCTGAAAAGTTATTACCATATGCTTGTAAGAAAATGAAATCTCCACCACTATAGATTGATATGACACATCGATCAAAAGGTTTTTTAATGGTTGTAATGGGGCTTTGGTTAGGGGTGTTGTCACAAGCTGTAAAAGAGGGTTAGGATTGAGATTGAACTAAAAAATTATCTAGCTAGGAAAATCTCTATCACTGGAACATATTTCTAGAGCTAGTTCTTATGATAACATCGTTTCTGCCTTGGTAGCCTTAAAATAGAAATATGCAAAAAGAAATTTAAACTATTACAACTGGATTAACTGTATATTTACAATTTTTTTTAAGAACAATTTTAATCAAATACAATAAATTGAATATTTACAACTTTACAACCTAGAAAAAAGAATAAAGCTAGATATTTCACTCGAATCTCGACAAAAATAGGGATCAAAGTAATTGAATGGAATTCAACAAAAACGGGTTATAGGTTAATTTTGACTAGGTTGTTAGGCTCAATGGGGTTCACTAGGGGTTAATTTATGGGGGTAGGCTTTTATGGAGTAAGTGGATTAAATCCTAAGTGCCTTTATCATCTCGGTATATCAAATCAATGATGTGGTCTTGACATGTATAATCAAAGCAAGTTCTAGAATAACAAATCAGTATTGACTCACTCAAAGCAATAATAAAAGTGAGCACGAAAGAATGTATCTAAAAAAGGCTCAAAATCTCACCAGAATTATAGCTTTTGATGTCAATCCTGTGAATTTCAAATCTCAAGATAATACTTAAAATTAAGGAAAATAAGTTATGAAAAAAATTGGATTCTCAAATATTTGAACTTATCATGCTTGATTCCCTAATGTTTCAAAGTTTAAATAATCAAAGTATAAGTACCTATGTCTTAATTCTCAACATATTAATAAAAATCATAAATCAATAAGAATTAATTCCTAATAGGAGATTGAAGATAATGAGGATTTGAGAACAATGCAACAAGTTAGGAACATTTCAGGGATTTTAAAGAGAATGTAATGCGTGAAGGTAAGTTTCCCCCCCACACTTAAGATGTACATTGCCCTCAATGTACAAAGATAACATTAGTAGCAATAGAAGCATAAGATCATAAGATAGGGAAAGGTATGAAACTCCCTGAATTTTGGATGAATTTGTGAGACGGATATTGGAATTTGAAGAGCCGGCAGTTGTGGCAGGGTGTTCCCATTTCCATATTGATATGAGCTGTAAGGCTCCTTTGAAACTGCAGAAGTATTTATCAGTCATTTTGGATTAAGAGAATATGTTTGTTTGGTGCTGGCCGATTAAAATAAACTAAATCTAAAAATACTAATATTCAAATAATGGAAAAGATAAAATGAAAGAAAATAAAAGTAAAAGTAAAAAGGAAAATAAAGTTAGAAGAAAAGGTAAAAATAGATATCAGAGTTTAAATAAAATTTAAGATAAAAATATAAAAGGAATAGAAGTCTCTAATCCTTAGATGGATTACGTGGTGGCGGTGGTGAAGTGATGTGGAGGTGTTGGCATATCTGCTGTAGTGTCGCATTGATATGATCGAAGCGCTGGAAGCACTGTTGCTCGAATCGTGATAGGCGCTCAGATATGTTAGCGTATGAAGCTGCCGCATGAACTGGACGGCGAGGGGGTGGTGGCTCGGTAGGTGCATCCTCCTCCGGTGGCAGGACATCATCAGGAATGTCCTCGGGATCCTCCTGCTCGGCATCTCTAAGTAGCTGGTACTGTGGAGGATCAGTCCCACGTTGGCACTGGATCATCCTCATATACAGCATGCTCTGGATGCCCTGAGGGGACATCTGGCCAACTAATGTGTACGAGGATGTCTGGGCTGCAGTATTGAATAGGCTGAAATAGCGGCCTAATTTTGTGATGTATGGGCCCATAGAAATTACACCTTTACGGTGCCTCTCTGTTTGATGTTGGAGTGCATGGGCGATAAAGTAAGCTAAGTCGATAACATGCGCGTTTACCATGCACCACAGGAAGTAGGCGTCATGGGTGTTGATGACCCCTGTGCTCTCTCACCTGCCTGTAAGTATGTGTGCGAGAAGGTTGTGCAGGTACCTCAAAGACGGGGCAAGGTTGGTCGCTTTAGAGCGACTAGGGTCGTATCTAGATGCTTCAGGGCATAGGGCCTCCCAACATTTAGACAGGGATAGATGTATATGACGGTTAAGCTTGGAAAGGTCCTCCTTTTCTATGAATTGCTCGGTGTAGAGACCGAGGGCTATGCCGAACTCTGGGACACTGAGATGGCATACGAGACCTCCCAACCGAAACCAGATTGTTCCTGGATCATCGTGTCTGTTCATCACAGTCTGAAGATGGAACGTGGAGCAGAACTCAAGAGTGAGTTCCAAGTATGTAGGCCCCACGATCTGGAAAAATTGTTCCCATAGATCGGTCATCAATAAGGCTCAGACCTCATCTATTAGGTGTATTTGCTGAAGGGCAGCCCAATCTATGCATCGGCCAGCGGTTAGAGGGCGAGCTCGGAGTATCTGGAATCATTCCTCCTGGGAGGCTTGCGGAAATTGGAGGAATGGGTGGCGGTTCTTAGCAACGGGTCGCGAGGACGAACCACCAGGTCCTTTGCATTTTTTCGAAGGCGGGACGATAGCTTTCTTACAGCGTGATTTCGACATAATGCCTAAAAACAAAACAAAATAACATGCATCAGTCCTAAAAATTAAAATTATATCGAATCAAAAACCATAAAATAATAAATATGTATATTAAAATGACAATTTGCCTAAAATATTTTGAAAGAAACTGGGGACTAACCTAAATAATATAAATTATCCATATAATAGTAAATTTAAGAAACATGGGTATGTATTTATAATATAGACATGTGAATGGAGATAGGAAAAAGTGGCAATAAAATGTGAATTAAAGTGGCATGAAATCACAAAGTTCTCTATAACATTCTAGAGTATTCATGCCAATTCAATCAATTCCATGCTTAAAACAATGCTAAGCCTAAATATAATATGATATTAGAATAAAAATAGAATAAAGAAGTAAAAATTATAAAAAAATGTGAAAATAGAACCAAATGGGAGGTGAATGGGGCGGAGCACGGTCGTGGGTGAGGCGGCACGGTTGTGGGAGCACTGTAGACACCGGTGGCGACACTAGGGATGTTTGGGGTAGGGTTTAGGTAGGAGGATTTTAGGTTTTTTGATGAGAAAGATGATGAATAGTGGCCCTTATATAGATTTTGGGTCACACGGGCGAGGCACACGCCCGTGTGGCTTGGGTTTTGCCTGTGTTGTTCGAAATTTGGGGGTTTTGGCCGGCCTGGTTCGAATCACATGCCCGTGTGGTGAGGGTGTGTTGTGGCACACGGTCGTGTCACACGGTCGTGTCCTAAGGTGTTCGCTTCACCCACGATCGTGTAATAGGTCACACGCCCGTGTTGGATTTGACAGTGTCGACCACAGTTTTGGGGCACGGGCGTGTCACATGCCCATGTTGGGGTCACATGGCCGTATCGCACGGCCGAGTCCTTCTAGTCTCAGCCCGTGTCTCAATTGACAATGTTGGCCACGGTTTGGTGACACGGGCATGGGGAGTTGTCGAAGCCCATGTGAAAGTTGATATGTTGGCCATGGCCACATCACACGGTCGTGGCAATTTATCGTAGCCCGTGTTTTGGGAAAAATTTTGTCGTGCTTGTACATGGCCAGGGTATATGGTCGTGTCTCTGCTCATATTGTCCACACGGCCTTGGACACGCCCGTGGGCATGGCCGTGTGGTCCTAAAATTCTATATTTAAAAGTGCTAGTGATGTATAAAACTAAAATCTCAAATAGAAGAAAAGTTACTAAGTTAGTGCTCGGGTTGCCTCCCGAGAAGCACTTATTTAGAGTCTAAGCTCGACTCTACCTGGATATATCACGAAGGGATATCGTGGAGCTGAAGCTCCTCCCTGTTATCTTTAAAATTCTCACCTCTATAGTTTTTAAGCCGATGGCCGTTTACCTTGAATGTACCGTGGTTTGGGTGAGTTACCTCAACTGTGCCGTATGGAAAGACAGTTTGAACAATGAATGGACCTGACTATCTTGACTTGAGTTTTCCAGGAAATAGTTTCAGGCTTGAGTTGTAGAGTAAGACAAGATCACCGGTTTTGAATTGCTTAGGTTGTCTCAGTCGTTTGTCATGGCGTTGCTTCATGGCTTCCTTATATAGTCGTGAGCTCTCGTAGGCATTGCAACACCATTCATCTAGCTCATTTAACTATATTAGTCTTTTCTTACCTGCAAGCTTAAAATCAAGGTTTAAAAATTTAATAGCCCAGAATGCGTTATGTTCAAGTTTAAATGGCAGATGATAACTTTTTCCGTAGACAAGTTTATAAGGAGATGTACCAATGGGTGTTTTAAAAGCAATTCTATAGGCCCATAAAGTATCGTCTACCTTTCTTGACCAATCTTTTCTATTGGTTTCTATCGTTTTCTCTAAGATGCGTTTTAATTCCCTATTTGTTACTTCGACTTGACCACTGGTTTGTGGATGATAAGGGGTAGCTGTTCTATGGTGTACTCCATACCTCTTTAAAACTTTTTCAAATTGAGGATTGCAAAAATGGGTACCCCTATCACTAATAATTATCCTAGGTGTTCCGAATTGAGAGAAAAGTTTCTTCAAAAAGCGCACTACCATTCTAGCGTCATTAGTAGGTAAGGCTTAGGCTTCCACCCATTTTGACATATAATCTACTGCTACTAGGATGAACTTATTCCCAAATAAAGTAGGGAATGGACCCATGAAATCAATACCCCACACATCAAATATTTCACATGAAAGTATATAGTTCTGAGGCATTTCATTATGTTGAGAGATATTACCTGTTCTCTGGCATTTATGACAAGAGGTAACATACCTGTTGGCATCTCTGAAAAGTGTAGGCCAATAAAAACCTGATTCGAGTACCTTATGAGCAGTTCTAGCTCTACTGTGATGTCCTCCTGTGGGTCCTGAATGACAGTGATCTAAAGTTTGGTACATCTCTGTCTTAGCAATGCATCTTCGAATAACCTGATCTGCGCAAATACGAAAAGAAAAGGATCTTCCCAAAAGTAGTTTTTCACATCAACGAAAAATCGTTTCTTTTGCTGATGGGTCAACCCTTTTGGGGTTATGTTAACTGCTAAATAATTTGCGAAATCAGAAAACCAAGGAACTGCTTCGTCTGCTATGGCTAGGAGTTGTTATTCAGGAAACAAGTCGTTTATTTTATAGAGGTACTTGGGGTGTGGATTTTCTAATCTTAAAAGATGATCTACTACCAAATTTTCAGCTTCTTTCTTGTCCTTTATTTCTAAATCAAATTCCTGTAACAATAAAATCCATCTTATCAATCAAGGTTTTGCATCAGTTTTAGTCAGAAGGTAACGAAGAGCAGAATGGTTAGTATAAACAATGACTTTCGACAATATTAAATAAGATCTAAATTTGTCAAACGCAAAAATAATAGCTAGCAATTCTTTTTCTGTGGTAGTATAATTTGCTTGAGCAGTTGTCAAAGTTCTGCTTGCGTAATAAATCAGTTGAAAGTGATTGTCTTTTCACTGTGCCAGAACTGCACCTACTGCAAAATCACTCGCATCGCACATTAGTTCAAAAGGCAGATTCCAATCAGGTGAAATCATAATTGGGGCATTGACTAACTTTTCTTTGAGAGTGTGAAAAAATTCTAAACATTCCTGGTCAAAGTTGAAAAGCACGTCTTTTTCTAGTAATTTTGTTAAAAGCTTAGCTATTTTAGAAAAATCCTTAATAAATCTACAATAAAAACCGGCATGTCCTAAAAAGCTTCTTATAGCCTTAACTAAATTAGGGGGAGGTAATTTTTCAATGGTTTTAATTTTTACTTTATCTACCTCTATCCCTTTATTAGAAATTTTATGTCCCAATACAATACCTTCTTGAACCATAAAATGACATTTTTCCCAGTTTAATACTAAATTTGTCTCTTTATATCTTATCAAAACACGTTTTAAATTATTAAGACAAAGTTGAAAAGAATTACCGAAGACTAAAAAATCATCCATAAATACCTCCATGATGTTTTCCACGAATTCGTTAAAGATCGTTAATATTCATCGCTGAAAAGTAGCAGGAGCGTTACATAATCTAAAAGGCATTCTACGATAAGAAAACGTACCGTATGGGCATGTAAATGTCGTTTTCTCCTGATCTTCTGGAGCTATCGGGATTTGGAAATAACCAGAGTGGCCATCTAGGAAACAATAATACATGTGACCTGATAATCTTTCCAACATCTGATCAGTAAAAAGTAAGGGAAAATGATCTTTTAGGGTTGCGTCATTCAGTTTTCTATAATCAATGCAAACTCTCCATCCAGTGACTGTTCTTGTAGGTATTGAATCCTTTTTGTCATTAGACACCACGGTTTTGCCTCCCTTTTTAGGAACAACCTGTACAAGACTTACCCAAGAACTGTCAGAAATAGGATAAATAATACCTGCATCTAGAAGTTTAATTACCTCGGCTTTTATGACTTCATTCATGTTGGGATTCAATTGTCTTTGAGCTTGCACCGATGGTTTATATTCATCTTCCATTAAAATTTTGTGGGTGCAAAAAGAAGGATTAATTCCCTTAATATCTGAAATTTTCCAAGCTATAGCCTGCTTGTGTTCTTTTAACACTTGAAGTAGTTCTTCTTTTTCTATATTGCTTAAATTTGATGCGATAATTACTGGTAATGTCGAATCATCCCCTAAAAACGCATATTCTAAATGATCTGGCAGTTATTTTAACTCTAATTTAGGGGGTTCATCAATCAAAGGTTTCTGTCTTAACTCATCATCATCTTTATATTTTCATAACTTATGTGTCTTGCAACAAATTCATTAGAATCTAACTCCTTCATTACTTCCTTCACTTCGGTGGTGGCTTCATCTTCCCCCCACCTTGAACTAGACACAGTTCTAACGTGTCTGTAAGAGAGATTTCCTGAATATTGTCTTGAACAAAATAATCAATAGCATCAATATAATAACATGAATCATCTTGTTCTCTAGAGAATTTCATAGCATCATAAATTTTAAAAACTACTTCTTCTTCTCCAACTCTAAGTACTAATTTACTATCCCCTACATCGATAACAGCTCTAGTAGTAGCTAAGAATGGGCGTCCCAAAATTAAAGGCACCTCAATATCCTCATCCGTGTCAAGCACAACAAAATCAACAGGGAATATAAATTTATCTACCTTTACTAACACATCTTCAATAATTCCCCTAGGATATTTAACAGATCTATCAGCTAATTGAATACTCATCCTAGTGGGTTTTGGTTCCCCAAGACCTAGTTGCTTGAACATTTTGTAGGGCATTAGATTAATGCTAGCACCTAAATCAGCTAATGCTTTATCAATAATTAAACTACCAATTAAACAAGGAATAGTAAAACTCCCTGGATCTTTCAGTTTTGCCGGCAGTTTATTTTGGAGAATAGCTGAGCATTCCTCGTTGAGTTCCACTGTGGCTAATTCTTCCAACTTCCTTTTATTTGTTAGAAGTTCTTTAAGAAACTTTGCGTATTTCGGCATCTGCGAAATTGTTTCAACGAAAGGTAAGTTAATATGTAATTGTTTAAAAAGTTCAAGAAATTTACCGAATTGAGCGTATGTGCGGTCTTTCTTTAACTTTGCCGGATATGGAATAGGCGGCTTATATTCCTTGAGTGTTGGTGGAGTGTTTTCCTTAGGTTTCTCTTCCTCTACCTTGTCTTTTGGAGTTTCTGAAACAGGCTTCGTTTTTGGTGCAGCTAGTACTTTCCCATCTCTTAGAGTAATTGCCTTGACATGTTCTCTAGGATTTGGCTTAGTGTTACTTGGTAGTCCACCTTGTGGTCTTTTTGATATCAATTTTGCAAGTTGACCAATTTGATTCTCAAGCCCTTGAATTGATGCTTGCTGGTTCTTCAGTGCCATTTTGGTATTTTGGAAACGGGTTTCTGATACGGCCATAAATTTGGCAAACATCTCTTCAAGATTCGGCTTTTTCTCTTATTATGGTGGTGGCTGCTGAAATCCTGGAGGAGGCTGTTGTTTTTGATTTCCTTGTCCTCCTCATGAAAAATTGGGGTGATTTCTCTAACCTGCATTATAAGTGTTACTATAAAGGTTATTTTGAGGTCTAGAATTGTTACCCATATAGTTGGCTTGCTCAGTTTCCATGCTATGGCCGTAAGATGAGTAGTCTGGATTGAACATATTTCCTAGAGTTGCGTCGTACTGCATTACTGATTGTGCCTGCGTAGAACCAACAAAATTATCAAACTTTTTATTTAAAAGTTCTACTTGATTAGTAAGCATGGTGACAACATCAATATTAAAAACTCCTACAGCTTTTGTTGGCTTTGTCCTCATGACTTGCCACTGATAGTTATTCAGTGACATCTCTTCTATAAACTCATAAGCTGCTTCGGGTGTTTTGTTGTTGATTATTCCTCCGGCGGCTGCATCAATCATTTGTCTTGTTGATGAGTTCAAACCATTCTGAAAGGTTTGAACTTGTAGCCACAAAGGTAACCCATGGTGCGGGCACCTTCTCAAAAGATCTTTGTATCTCTCCCAGGCATCGTAAGGTGTTTCTAAATCCATCTGCACAAAAGAAGAGATATCGTTTCATAATTTAGCTGTTTTAGCTAGAGGAAAATATTTAAGCAAAAATTTTTCTGTCATCTACTCCCATGTAGTGATTGAGCCTCGTGGTAGAGAATTCAACCATTGTTTGGCTTTATTCCTCAAGGAGAATGGGAATAGTCAGAGGCAGATGGCATCATCAGTAACACCATTTATTTTAAAAGTATCACAAAGTTCCAAAAAATTGGTGAAATGTGAATTGGGATCTTCATCTTGTAAACCATCAAACTGCATAAATTACTGAATCATCTGAATAGTGTTAAGCTTTAATTCAAAATTATTTGCAGCAATAGCAGGTCTAATAATACTAGATTGAGTACCAGCCAAATTAGGTTTAGCATAATCATACATAGTACGAGGAGCATTATTCTGATTCACCGGTTCTGAGGCTATCGCGGGAGGTGGTTGATTATCTTGATTTACTTCTATTTCTTCAGTAGGTTCAGGTTCCTGTTCTGGATAATGTAGGCTTTGTCTGATTGCTCTGCGAGTTCTGCGAACTGTCGCTTCCAAATCTTCATTAAAAAGTAGTGGTCCTCCTGGGTTTCTTCTAATCATAAACCAGAAATTCCTAGAAGGGAAAAAGCAAAGAAAATTAAATTAAAATAAAATAATAAAAGTAAAAGCTGAAAATAAATAAAAATAGTAATGGCTAAAGTAATAGAAATCGAGTTTTCTTAATATTCTAGTTCCCCGGCAACGGCGCCAAAAACTTGATTATCGCATGATAAAAAGTAATAAAATTTATAATAATGATCGAACCAAAAACTAACTATTATCACGCTTTTAAGGCAAACGAACCTATCGAACAATAGTATAGCTTAGTGGCAAGACGAGTTAGCGTACCTAAGGGAGCCAAAAGTACCAGTACTTACTTCCTTTCTATTATTTAACCTAAGAATAAAAGGGGTTTTTATGGAACTAATTCTAAAACTAACTATGAATGCACAAAAAGTAAAATGGGGAAAGACTCTTGGGAAAAACTGATTGATTTGGGCAATACTCAAGGGAGAATCCACCTAGACTTCACTTGTTATCAATTCTTGAGGTAGACGATTTATTCACTTGACTTGATCCGTAGAGATCCCTAACTTATGTTAATACCTCTGTCGAGGATAAGAACAACTAATCCTAGGTTGATTAACTGAAATCTTTTTCTAGTTAAAACCCCTAGTCTTGCATTAATTCGATCTATGGATCCCCTTATTAGGTTTGACCCTAATCCGGCAGATTTATGTCGCCCTATGTCTAGGGTTGCATGCAACTCTGCTTAATTATGCTAGATCTACTCTTAAACAGGGACTTTTGCTCCTCTGTCTAAGCACATCAGTTTCTTGAATTAATACCTGGGATTATTAACACAAGAATTAAGAACGCATAATTAAGAACAATTCAAGTATTTATCATATAACTCAAGATAAAATAATAACAAATTCTGTCTTAGGTTTCATCCCCCTCAAGTATTTGGGGGGTTTAGTTCATAATTAATAAAGAAAACATCTCAGAAGAAATAAGATAAAAAAACATAAAGAACCCAAAAACCCCTGAAGGAATTTAGGGAGATCCTCTGTCTTGATGTAGAATTCGGCTTCTGGGATGAATCAATTGGCTTCCCTTGGAGTAATCCTTGCTTCCACTCTCTGTGTTGGCAGGAATAAGACACTCTCTTGAGGAGAGAAAAGTACACCCTTAGAGTTGCCTCCTAGGGTCTTTATATAGAGCTTTGGAATGCCTTTCTTAGCCTCTAAGTATCCAAATCCAAGTAAAATTGCACTTTCTCACGACAGGGACACGCCCGTGTGGATCGACAAGAGGCTGTGTCGGCCTGTTGAGGGTGGCACGACCGTGTGGCCTGGCCGTACTTGTCGGGGTTGGGCCGTGTTGGATCTCAGGTGGCACGGCCGTGTGCCACGGCCGTGTGGTGTATCCCTGGGCCGTGTCGTTTTCACACTTTGGCCCATTTTCTTCGTTTTCGACCCGTTTTTCATTTTTTTCTCTTCCCTATGCTCTCCTGAGTATAAAACATGAAATAGAAGGGTTAAGAGCACCAATTCTCACAAATTTAATGATAATTCATCCAAAAATTAGGCTAAATATTAGGTAAAAATATGTATAATTTATCGTTTACCATCTATATAAAGAAATGAGGGAACTTCTTCCTCAGATACTCAAGAAGCTCCACCAATTGATCATGTTCAAAAGCAACCCCTAATTGTTCCACCAGTTGCAATTGATCAAGAAGTGTAGCTAAAAGTAATGTCTCCATCCTTTTAGAACCTAAAGTAGATGATTTTATTGATCCTATCTACTAGTGTACCTCTAAGAACACTATTATTTTTTATTTTGATGATGGAGGTGATGAGGTTGTATCTAATATTGTAGGGGAATCATGAGAAAATAATAGAAAGGTTGTAACTCAACAACAACCATCTAATATTGACCTAGAAGTCCAAAACTTTTTTTGACAAATTTGCTAAAGTTGAAAAACAAGGCAAGTCAATTATTAGTGATGAGAACAATGCTATTTGATCATGAGGTAGTTCTAACCTGAATTGCAATTACACATAAAACTTAATGAAGACCTATAACTACTATGACTAAAGCCATTAATTTTAAGTTTGCTAAATAGAAAGGCACTAGAAAATGATGATGATGACGATGATGGGATCTAATACTTTTAGTGTAGTGATTTTGTAAAATATAGTTGTAATTTTTTGAGTAGACTGGTTTCATAAAATTTCATCATTTACATTAATATTATTTTTTTCTATCCTCAATGGTTTTTGCATGCAAAGTAAAATGAATAAACAAATATTAGCTTATTGATTGCCTAATGCTTAACTAATATTAAGTTACATTATGTGGCAAGGATCATAATACAAGAAGACAACTTATATTAGTAGGTAATGTAACACCCCAAATTTTAGGGTTAGAAGTTCTATGATTTGCAGGTAGGGCCAGTGGCTAGGATGAACAATTGTATTTAGTTCCGCGTTCTAGTGTCAGAATAGGCCTGCTGGTCTAGTGGTTGGTTGTGTGTTAGTTTACCTTGGGTCTTGTGTTCAAATCCTCGTGTGGGTGTAAATGTTTATTTTTGTCACGACTGTCTAAAAGAGAGTTTGAATAGGTTTGGAAGTTTTTGTAAGTGGATGAGAGAGTGGGTAGTTGAGATTAGGTTAGTAGGAAATCATGCCTTTGATTTGGGGGGTATATTAATTGTTTTTATTTTATTTTTTTTAAAATTGGTTTTTCTCTCTCTTTCAAAAAAATTGATGTCTGTTGTTCTCTCCTTCTCTCTACACTTTCGTCTTCCCTTCGACTTTTTCTTTTCCATTTTTTTGGTGTTCGGGTGATTCAAGGATTCGAGCGAGGGGAAATTGTGTTGGGGAGGTGTTTTGATCTTCGTTGGTGTTTGGAATCGAGAATTCAGGTGTGGGTTCGATAACTCTTTCTTTTTTATTGCTGATATTTTGATTTAGTTCAATGAAATTTGACATATTTGGTGTATCTCTGAAAAATTATCATTCAAAGTGTCAAATGTTAAAGTTTTGCTTGAAATACTATAGGATTTGGTGTGTTATTGGGTTAATAGTGGTTCGGTAGTGTTTCAAGAGCAAAAGAACATTCTGTAGCTAGTTCTGGTATGGTTTTGTGACTACACGGGTGGCCACTTAAGCGTGTGCCCCAACATGGGTGGTTCACATGACCATGTAGAATTGGGAATTTGGGCTTAAGAGCCAATTTTGGTGTCATACTGTAACACCCAAATCCTGGCCTAGACGTTATGGCCGAATCTACCGATGTCATATGATAGGGTGTTTGAAAACCGTGTTGTCGCAATAAAACCATTTCTATTTAATCACTTATCTTTATCCTTTATTAGTTCCAAAATTATGATACCCATTTAATCGGTTGTTTCAAAACGTTACTCGTTGTGGAAGCTTTTTAAAAAACGGTTTAAGTACTCGTGCATTTCTGAAAAATCATTTGCTCTTTTGAAAATCGAGGTTTCCTATGACTAGCAGTTATAAATCCGTAAAAGCAAATAAAAAAAACAAATTAAGTGAAAGTCCCAGAAAGTCCTTAGATTACATCAAAATAAACCAATGATAAAACTATAACCAAAAGTACTAAATTGTAAACCATGTAGTCCAAAAACTGTGGTCACTATCGAGTCGTCTGCCGCACCGATCAGTCTAGGTCTGTGGATTACCTGTGTACATTAAACAGAGAGGGGTGAGTTTTCTTAAACTCAGTGTGTAATCCCACAAAAAACAAACAATAGTAATGACAGTGTACAATCAAATAGTCTTGGGCCTAATCCCCTTTCAGAATCAGTAATAGTTTGGGCCCTTGCCCATCTCAGTACAGTATCAAGTATGCAGTAGGGTCTTAGCTCATCACAGTATCAGTATCAATCATCCAATATTTAGTAGCAAAGTCCTACCTAATCAGCCTCTACATACCATCTCCGTCTAACCCTACACTCAATGTGGGGATTAAATCACCCACCTATCCCTACACTCCAAATAGTACCGAATGCGGCACATAATAGTAATTTGCAGCTGAGCTACCAGATATTAGGCTCAAGAGCCTTTTAGTACACTTCCTCCAAATAATATCAACCCAACCCAATGCAATGCAACATACAATGAAATTGCATGCTATCACAGGTCTATCAGATACACATACAGTTCAGTGTACATGCTTATATATAACATGCACAGTACATAATTCACATAATCAATTTCACATAGTTAAGGGTCTAAGTAGTGCTTACCGACCCTACGAAAGGTGTGCAGTCGACTTGGGCGACCCATGCAACCTTAACAATTGTTTCAGTAAAAATAGGCTCACATGCCCATGTGGCGTACCCGTGTGGACCCACACGCTAGTGTGGCCAACACAGCCCAAATTGGCCTTGGCCATGTGGATCACATGGCCTGGCCCAAAATCCCACATGCCCGTATGGACTACCCATGTGGGTCCACATGCTCGTGTGGCCCATACGACCCAAATTGGCCCTGACCCTGTCTTGTACACGGCCTGCCTAGCCATCCCACGGTCGTGTCCTTCACGCATGGCCTGACATGGTCGACCATACAGTCATGTTGTGGCTCACAGCCTAGCACACGGCCTACCACACCAGCAACCACACGCTCGTGTTGCGTCTACAGTTTGTTTTTTGGCTTTCGTCGAATCTCATTTTCTATGTTTTTAGTTATACACCTGGTATCGTTTTTCTGCAAAAACACTCCCGAGCATTCCAAGTCCTAACAATTGACCGATAAACACTAAATTAGTTGCTTGGAACGAATTAAAACTGAACCAAAACGGAGAACTTATCTTACTAAGCATCCCCAATACTTACCTTCGACCCCTTGAACGATTCAACTAAGGTTCCACAAAAGAATAGTTTCTTTCTCCAAAATTTGCTACTGCCAAACAAGTTAATAGAACACTAATTAACACCTTAAAAAACACAATTCTATAAGGTACCAAAAATTCACTCACTGTAACCATGCAATGAATCATTACAAGAAAGGGGAAAAGGTGTGTTTGTAGTAGGAAAGGGAGGCAAAATTGAAGGGGAAAAATAATGGAAAATTTTGGCAGGGACAATGGGAAAACGTTAGAAGATGGAGGAAATTGAGAAAAAGGAAAACAAAAGAAAGGTAACACTAAAACTAACCACAATTATCCTCAAATCCCTCAATTTACTCCCTCACTAACCCATAACACTCAACTACTCAAAGTTCAGCCCCAATACAACTCCTAGTCGAATTGAAGCAAAAACACTGCCACTCACGCTGAGATTCGAACACATGACCTACTCCACACCAACACTCTCCTAACCACCAGACCAGTAGGCCCATTCTGTTAATTACTTATAAACTTTTAATTATAAGCCTACTGACTAGAAATAGGGCTCTATTCATAAAAATAATAGTCCACATACATGGTGTGTAGGGTTGGATGGGCCTTTTGAGGTCTTATATGGTGTGTTTGGTTAGATGAGCTTAAACAACTCTTTTCGGATGTGATCGGGGAACGAAGAGATGTTTTGGCTAGATGGGTGGGTTTCTTTTCTACTTGACTGCATTCATACACATATGGTTAAGTGACTGGTGTAAGTTCATTTATCGGTATTCTGTCTGATTGACTTAACATGTGTGACTGGTTTTGCGTGTATTGAGGTATTAGCATAATAATGTTTTGGAACAGCGTGTTTGTGATGATAATTGTTTTGGCATCAACCAATTGATGGGTTATTGGTTGAGTTTCTGTCTATGATGTGGTGTGCCTATTTGTTACATTCTGTTGGGACGTTGACCTCGAATTTACCTTCTATTTCTGTATATCTTTGTAAGTTTGTTTTGCTATTGAACTGCTATCTAGAATTCTCTTCTGTAAATCTGTTGTTAATCATTTTGAACTCACACTGAGCTCGTGTAGCTCACCCCCTTAGTGTTTTCCCCTTTCAGATACATTTATGTGTTCTGAAGCTAAACTCGATATGCGGAAGTCTTATAAGCATCACATTTTTTTAAAAACTGGTTAATAATTTGTTTTCTATAAATCTTATTTTATGTAAATGATTTTAGACTCTAAGTTCTTTTTTTAATACTTTAATGTTTTTTTGGGTTGATAAACTAAAATTTCCCACGATCACTTCAGTGATCAATGCGACTTTCGAAATTTAGTCTAAACTTTTATGTCGGGTTTTGGGGTATTACAGGTAATCTAAATGGTCAATGGTCTATGGAATCGGAATTAAAAAATTGATTCAAGGACCATTATGTCATTTAACAAGTCCAATTGGGGGATACCTTGTCTTAGGTATTAGAGCTGGTGACTCCTAGAAATAGAGACATATGTGTGGTTGTTTGGGCTTATAATACATCAAACATGGCCTAAGTCGAATGGGATTCTAGATTTGTTATGGATTTATTCACTTGTGATGTTCATAACGTGGCTTACCTCAATCCTGAATAAGTGACTTACTATGTGTGTGTGACTCGTATACTTTGATGTATTGAAAGCCTGAGTTCAATTGGTAATAGAGTCAAAAGCTGGTACGTTGGGTATACGACTTCTGCATGGCAGGAACTCATTTAAAATAGTGCAATCCATAGCTAAATAAAGGATAAATGGTATCCTCTTATAGGCATTACATGATAGATGGAAAAGTAAAGTGGTCACGGGTCATTTGTCTAGGAATTAAATTACTATTTGTTAGTAATTGACTTTTGCATGAAGGAAGATGTAATGGTTACCATGAGATAAAATAGGATCATATTGGGTGAACGAATTTAGCCAAAAGAGATTAAGGATATCCTATGAGGGTAATACACATATGATAAGGTCATTGGATGAACAACTAATAAGTTGCTTTCAAAATAGTTTATAATAGGGATAGTAAAGTCATGGTACATTAGTGGAATGACTTCATTACTAAATTATGTTGTAAATAATAGATGAAGAGTCAAAACTTAATTACAAATTATTTTAGCCTTAATTTTTTATGTCAAATCAATCCCTCCACTAGCTTAGTTGACCTTTGACGTTTGCATTTGAATTGTTATGATAAATAAAATGAAAAAGGCAAATTAAGAGAAATAGACCACATATATCACTATCTGGATTGAATGTGTTTTCTTACAATGAACAAGAGGTGACTTAGAAATTAAATTAATTTCTTTGATTACCATTTAATTTAATGTAAATAAATAATTGAAGTTTGAAGTGAAAATTAAATTAATTAGTCATTGCAGTTTTATTGAATAAATCAATTAAATTTAGTTACCCATAGATTCTAATACAGTAAAGTCGTCATGGCTTTAAAATAAATAGAATTGGGTTGAGATAATAATTTAATTAGGGAAATTAATGAAATTGATATTAATTAATTAATTAATTAATTAACATTTTGAGAATATAAAATTATTTATTGGATTGGTTAAATTATATGAGTTGGTTAAAAGTCTAGAAAACACATAATTATACCCAATACTTAAGACAAACCCAAAGACCCATCCAATGTGTGATAGGCAGCACATAAGGTTCCTTAAAGGGGGTGTGCGCAGTCCACCATGTATTCAACTAGAACTCTTGTGATTTTCTCTATAAATATAGACTATAGGCTACACCTAAAAAATGACACAAAGCCTTTTTACTTCATCAAATTTTTAGTGAGATTTATTTATAATAAATTATGTTTTTGAGAGAGTTATTTTTGGGGGTATTCTAGACATAGAAAGATATTTATCTTCTCCACATAAACATCAATGAAGTTCTATTGTGTTTATTGATTTAAGAATTTAGAGCCCACACTTTAAGCAAATCAATTTTACGAGAACAGTAAAGAAGATTATGTTGGTAGAAAGTCAAAAAACGACCTAAATTGCATATTCTAAAACACATGTATGAATTTGGTAAAGGGTTTATTGCTATAAATAATACAATTGTTTGGTTTTTAGAATTTTCTTAAAATTTTCCATTGTGCAACAAAACCGTTTTCTAAACCAAAATTTTCCAACAAATATGATGCCTTAGCCTATCAAGCCAAAAGAAAAGAGACCTAATGTTTTTTCCTCATTCAAGGAAAGGAACAAGAAGCTCAAGGTAGTTGGTGTCCTTAATATACTCATGGAAAATGTTGATACTACAAGACCTACTTCTAAGCCCCAAAATCTAAGATTTCTTACTCTTACATGTGCAAAAATAATAAAGCTACTAGTGCAAAAAGGTTTCGCCAATGAAATAAATATCCAAGAATAAGGCTTCATTGAGCATAGGATTGAAGTGTTCTTAGAAAAGGATGGCTCAATGCACTTTGTGGCCTATGTGAAACCTACACGAAGAATGTGGTACTTGAGTTTTATGCTAACATGTATAAGGCCATCATTGATGAGAATGATAGACACTTCATGTAGGAATATGTCTGTCATCGGCACTACACCATTAGAAAATTTATACATCATACATGAGAAGATGATGTTTGTTTTCCTGATTATGATAATTTTATTGAGACTCTAACAAAAAAAAATTAGAATTATATAGATAGAAGGTTAAATATTTTAAGACATCTGAGCTAGGGTTTGACTATGATGCACTCCAAGCTATTGTTATAAGGAATTGGCTATCTTCAAAGCAAAGCATGTGCATCAACAAGAGAATAACATTACTCTAGTACAAGATAGCCTCTTTCATTCCCGTTAATAATAGTAAATTGATCTTCAGGAAATTGTAAAGCATGTAGAAACCTAAAACAATAGATATATGCTATTGTTGTCCTCATTGATCTACCAATTCCTATTGCAATAGAAGAAAGACCTACTACATGAAGTAGATGTTCTAGAACATGAGAAACCTAAGTTGAAAAACTCCTACAAATTGAAAAAAGGGAAACGTGTTGTAACTAGTTCTGGTCCAGATGATGAGAAGTTTAAGCCTAAGAAAACCAATAGAATTGCTACTCCAATTACAATTGAGCCTACAAATGGAAATATATTTACTGTTGTTATAGATTCTTAGGCTTAATCTTAGGATTGAATTTCATTTTGTTTATTTATTTAGACTATGACACTTGTATATAAACAAGCTAACCTTAGAGATGAAATACAAGTAACTACTTTCATTTGTCAATTCTCATATATGATTTATTCTCTATTTTTGTTAATATGATATCAGAGCAACTTGGCTTGATTTTTTGAGTTTGTATTCACTGTTTTCAAATGTGAAAACATAAAACATTTGGCTATTTTTGTGAATAAACTTTTTGGAGTGGTTGTTAGTATACACTTCATCATAGGGAGGAGCATAAGGTTGTCATTAGCTGATCTAGAAATTCAGACCACTAGGAGGGTACCACATATTTCACATGTGTTGTTCAAAGGTTTCTACTTCTTCATTATGCACTGGTATGTGATGGTGTATGCAGAATCACTTGACCTTCATTCTCTTCAATATTGATGTTATGTACTGGCTGAGGCCCAATCTTAATTTTTTTCTTAATTATTGTATTTTTTTTTTCTTGACTTGTGGATTCTTCAATCTGTGGCTTGTTCTAGTGTCCTCTCTCTAATTAAAATACATTTTTTTATTAGGACATCATTCTGTTCCTTTGTTGAAGAACTTATGTTTATAATTTCATCTTTGGAATGTGAAGCATGTCACTTTGCTAAGCACTAGCAAAGTCCCCTTGAACTCATGAACTAACATACAAGCTAGTTTCATTTTTGAGTTGGTATATTTAGATGTTTAGGGATCATGCTCAATAGTATCTAAGCTTAGATTTAGATATTTAGCTACATTTGTAGATAATTGTCCTCAAATGGCATGGATAAGTTGTAACACTCTATACCTGACTCGATTAGTAGGTAAGGGTACAAAGTGTCACAATCAACCCGAATGTCTTAAAAAATTTCTAATCCTAATTTCCTTACCAGATTAGACATTACCAATTTATACATTATTACTACTATTTAATTTTTTTTCAGTTTCAGGAGTAACACCAGATTTCAAATTTAAACTCCCATTATATTCCTTGACATAAAAGCAATAAGATCTTATAATCAATCTACCTTTTTTGGAGTGGTTGTTAGTATACACTGTCATCATAGGGAGTAGCATAAGGTTGTCATTAGCTGATCTAGAAATTCAGACCACTAGGAGGGTACCACATATTTCACATGCGTTGCTCAAAGGTTTCTACTTCTTCATCATGCATT
The DNA here is from genome assembly GCA_020496765.1 of Gossypium stocksii. Lineage (NCBI taxonomy): Eukaryota > Viridiplantae > Streptophyta > Magnoliopsida > Malvales > Malvaceae > Gossypium > Gossypium stocksii. The sequence goes on along the minus strand of CM035628.1, from coordinate 97,819,942 downwards.
GGTATGTGATAGTGTATACAGAATCACTTGACCTTTATTCTCTTCAATATTGATGCTGTGTACTGGCAGAGGCTCAATCTTAATTTTTTTTTCTTGATCATTGTATTTTTTTCTTAACTTATGGATTCTTCAATATGTGGCTTGTTCTAGTGTTCTCTCTCTAATTAAAGTACATTTTTTATTAGGACATCATTCTGTTCCTTTGTTGAAGAACTTATGTTTATAATTTCATCTTTGGAATGTGAAGCATATCACTTTGCTAAGCACTGGCGAAGTCCCTTGAACTCAAGAACTAACATACAAGCTAGTTTCGTTTTTGAGTTGGTATATTTAGATGTTTAGGGATCATGCTCAATAGTATCTAAGCTTAAATTTAGATATTTAGCTACATTTGTAGATAATTGTCCTCAAATGGAATGGATATGTTGTAACACTCTAGACCTGACTCGATTAGTAGGTAAGGGTACCAAGTGTCATAATCAACTCGAATATCTTAAAAAATTTCTAATCCTAATTGCCTTACAAGATTAGACATTACCAATTTATACATATATTGCTACTATTTAATTTTTTTTAGTTTCAGGAGTAACATTAGATTTCAAATTTAAACTCCCATTATATTCCTTGACTTACAAGTACTAAGATCTTGTAGTCAATCTACCTTATTAATCAAGAATGAATATTTTCAATTTTTAACTTGAGACTCCATTACAGATACACTAAATTAACTCCCGAGATGTGACCTCTAGTGGTGCCCATCTATATGCATGATATAGTGGCGATGCATTTCACATAGGATTTAGCAATTTCTGACATAATCCTAATCTAATCATTGGTGGCATATCCTTTGATTTAGCCATAATTGTGCTATTCCAAATAACAATTTCTTAGGGGACTTAACCTCATCCAGCTTCATCTCAAACTCCTATTTACCTTTCCCTGTTTAACTCTTTAAGATAGCCATATATGTATACAAACGGTTCGGTGACAACTTTTGCTACCAACAGTCTTACGATGGTCTTTGCCACAGCAGTAGATCCTTACTTTGATCTGTTCATTCCATGTTGTACTAAACACATGCTACTGTATTACCTTGGGGATTAACTTCTTTTGACTTAGCCTTTGCATAAACCTTTCCTAAAATCCTTATTTTTTTCTTGATTATACGATTTAGCAGGTGATAAAAACCCCTATTCTCTTACGGTCTTATACTTATAAGGTAGTCCCATAGGGCTTCTTCCATTTAGATCATTTAACATAAGGTCCTGATTAGCAGATAATTCTCGATGAACAATCTTTTCTTTAGATTTCCTTTGTGGACTTTCTCATTTGAGTCTCTACGAACTTCCTTGCTTTATGCAATCTTGACAGATATCCCCTTTATTTGTAAACTCTGGTGGATTCTACCAATCAGGCAATTTCAACGAACAATCCTTTCAAGAAGGTCATTGGCGGACTCCCGCTCTTCTGATGACCCCTTTGTTAATACATGTTTATATATTCAAGTTCAATGAATCTTTTCATAAACACTCAACCAATGATGGTTCTACGCCAACTCTGGCGGACTCCTATTAACAAATATTTCCGAAATAAATACCCTTCCCTTCCATTTATACAGCATTTGAGACACTTCTACCCATTCATCTACTTTGACCTTTTAGTAGATTCATCTATTTTAGCATGTTTACCCACGCTTTCAAACGTACCACGATCAACTTGCCACATAAGTCATACATAAATCTCCCTTTTTAAGCCCTGATAGGCTTCCAATTCACTACCCTTGCGGACTCTATTTTTGCCATAATGTGTGCCTATTCACCACTAGATTGTGCCATAACTTAACTACGAGCCTTTGATTCTAAAAAATTATTAAACCCCATTTGAGATGTCACCCCAAAAGACCTAAATACTATTTACACGGTGTCGCTCCGAAGGACCTAAATACCATTTACACAGTGTCACCTTGAAGGACCTATATACCATTTACATGGTGCCACCCTAAAGGACCAGTTGATAACTGTCATCATGGTGTCACCCTATAGAGTCGATAGATCGTCATCATAGTGTCACACTATAAAGGCAGTAGATAACCATTATACGGTGTCGCCCAACTCCCTTGTATCCCATAACAACCCGCCCATTCCTCCATTACATTGATATTTCCTATCTTCATCTATCCCGTCAAAGTAACACGCTCTAAACTTCACATTTTACCAACATACATTTCACACAAGATGTTGTATTTATTACTATAAAATACAATTCGTCATTTATCAATATGACAATTCACAACCACTTGACATCCAGTATCATTTATCAATATGACAATTCATAACCACTTGACATCCAGTAAACATACTTGTAAGTGTATACATGCTTACATAGTATTATGCATTCACAACATATTCATTCATCAATTTTCATATGCGATCAATAATTCAAACAACTTAAAACAGACACATATGTAGATCATATAAGCAATACCTCATCAACCACCACTTATGGATAAGGTACCAAAACTTACCTGAACTCTTTCTTCCTCATTAGCATAGCTTTTCCAAATGCTAGAGCCTCCATCATCCTGGAAGCTAAGCACAACAACCATATATTTGTTAAAGCAAAGGAATTCAAACCTTAAAACCCGAGTACACAAAGATAAGAAGGCTTACCAGATCCTCAAATTCTCTACTTTTAGACATCAGATCTCACGAACATTTCCCTATGCAACACTATTCTTAACTTTTTCTTCTTCAGAGCAATCGAAGAAAACGATGTAGATGATAAGAAAAAATTGTACTTAGAATTAAAAATAACATTTCCCCCAATTGGTTATGGCTTCCCACATATACAACCCGTTATGCATGACCAACAAAGCCCCAAAAAAGCCATCCATCGACAAACGTTATGTCTTCCAATGAGGGACCAGCCGATTCTATCCTAACTGAACTAAATTTGAAATTCAACTAATTATTAATCAGCCACAAGGATTTCAAAGTTTCTCAGTAGAGCCCGCAAACTTACTACTCTATTCAATTAACTCCTAAATTCTGGACTTAATAGAAATTGGGTGTGACATGTTTTTATAAAAAATCGATCAAAGGTTTTTTTTTCTCATTTTCGTGCCTTTTGTTGAGATAAGAACTTAATTTGGTGTGTTTTTTCAGATTCTATGAAGCAATAATCCTAAAGAAAACTTTAAAAGACTCTTACGATGTATTAATGACCTAGAATGTGATCCTTTATCAATCTTCATTTGTTGACACCCATCTCAAAATGGAGTAGCTGAATAAAAGAACAAACATCTCCTTGGGACAAAAAGAGCCATTTTATTTCAAATGTAGGTTCCTAAACAATTTTGGAATAATTTTATTTTGTTAGCCTACATTCTGATAAATTGCATACATTCTTTCATACTTGATGGTAATAACTTACATAATGTTCTATTTCTATCCAAACCGTTATTTTTGGTGGAACCAAGAATTTTTAAGAGTACATAGCTTGTTTGAGATGTTCATTTTGATGGCACTAAATTGGATCCCAAATCCTTAAATTGTATGTTTCTAGGATATTCTCACCTTCAAAAAGGGTATAAGTGTTACAATACTAATCTTAATCAATGAATGATAGTCTTCCAACTATTACTCCAACAAGGACCCCAATCACTTAAGTTTATTCCAGATAGAAAGAGACTCATGATACATGTGCTATATTGGTGTCTTTGTAATCAATTACAACCACAAGTGACCTTGACCTTTCCATTATTCTACATGAATGTAAACATCAATGTACCTATCATATTTCTAATTTTGTTTCATATGACTATTTTTTTCTCATTTCTCATTAATTGCGTCATTAGATTCTATTTTCATTCCTAAAACAGTTTAAGATGCTTTGAGTCATTTTGGAAGTGATGTGATGTTGAAGGAAATTCAAAAGAAAAACCCTCAAATCCTTCAAACTATGGGGGAGGAAGATGAATGGTTAATTTACACTATCATTAATCAACCAAGGAATGATGATCTTTTGATTCTTACTTTGATATGGCCACCAATCACTAAAGTTTATTCCAAATGGAAAGAGATTCATCATACACGTTTTATTCCGGTATCTTCATCGTCAAATTAATCCTCTATACTGATGTCTTTGTCGTTAGATCCAACTCTAAATGATCTTGATCTTCCTATTACTCTATGTAAAGGTAAGCACACTATACCTATCTTATTTCTAATTTTGTTTCGTATAGCCATTTGTCTCCTTCTTACTTTTTAGTTGCATCCATAAATTTTATTTCCTTTTAACATCCTAGTTGGCATGATGTGATGATGAAGGAAATTCATGAATTGGATGAGAATGGTACATGGAACCTAGTGAATTTATCTGTTGGTAAAAAGATTGTTGGTGACAAATGAGTATTTACCATTAAGCTTAATCTAGATGACTTGGTGGCTAGGCTTTAAGTTAGATTAGTTGCAAAAGGATATGCTCAAACTTATAGGGTGGATTATTTAGTTATTTTCTCTTCCGTGGCCAAACTCACCTCTATTCGTCTATTTATTTCAATAACCACTTCTCATAATTGGCCATTATACCAATTATATGATATAAAAAATGCCTTTTTTAATAAGGATCTCCAATAAGAAGTCTATATAGAGGAATCACCTAAGTTTGTTGCTTAAGAGGAGTATGATAAGGTCATTCATATAAATAAATCTCTTTATAGATTGAAACAAAGTCCTCATTCCTATTTTGAAAAGTTAAGTAAGGTAATTCAACAATCTAGATTAAAAAAAATAGATACGATCATTTGGTGTTTTACAAACGATCTAAAGTTGATATTATTCTTTTTGTACTATATGTTGATAAAATAATTACTATAGATTATGAAGTTAGGATTTTTTCTCTCAAGTATTTCTAGCATACTAGAGTTCTCATGAAAGACTTAAGTTAGTTGAAGTATTCTTTTGGGGGTAAAAGTAACGAGAAGAATGAAGGGAAATTTCTATATTAAAGAAAGTGTTTTTAATCTACTTGGAAAAACTAGAAAATTGGCAGCTAAACCTTTTAGTACTCTAATGGTTCCCAATGTGCATCTTATAAAAGTGGATGGTGACCTCTTTAATGATCTTAATAGATATAGGAGGATAGTTGGGAAATTAAACTACTTTACCCTTATTCGTCGTGACATTGTATTTTTTATGATTATTTTAACCAATTTATGTCTGCAGCCACAACCAAACATTAGATAGCACTAGAGAAAATCTTACGTTACTTGAAATGAGCTCTTAGATGTGACATATTATACAATAGTCATGGGTATACCTATATTAAGTGTTTTGCAAATGTTGATTGGGCTTAATCCAAGATAGATAAAAATGTTTGCTATTGGAGTACTTTGTTTTTTTGTTGGTGGAAAGTTAGTATCATGGAGGAGTAAGGAGCAGAATGTTATATTTAGGTCAAATGTTGAATCAAAATATAGTGCTATAACACAATCAATGTTTGAAATTATGTGGATACATCAAATTTTAAATGAAATTGGGTTGGAGTATTCATCACTAGCAGAGCTATTATAAGATAATTAAGTAACTCAACATATATCCTCAAATCTAGTTTATCATGAAAGAACCAAAACTATCGATGTTGATTATCACCTTATTTTGAAAGAAAAATTTGGATAACTCAATCTTTCCAAATTATGTGAAGACAGAAGAGCAACTCGTTGATTTGATCATAAATACCCTGAATGGGAATTAGGTTAAATACTTATGTAACAAATTGAGCATGATCAATTTATATGCTCTAGCTTAAGGATGAGTGTTACAGACTCTTAGGCTTAATTTTTAGGATTTTATATTATCTCATTATTTAGACTATGTAAACTTAAATACAAACAAGATAACCCTAAAGATGAAATACAAGTAACTTCTTCCATTAGTTTATTCTTGTGTATGCTCTTTTCTTTGTTTTTTTTATAACAACCAGTAAAAAACAATGCTAATTGAAAATCTTAATAAGGAAGTGGCTTCAATTGACATGCAATTATGCTTTTTGGACAAGCAAATTAAACTAAACGATAAGCAAAAGAGTTGAGCTCTTCCTTACAAAGGTGACCTTCTTGCTCGTTGAACTTGACTAGCCTTTAGATTTTTTTTATCAGAAAAGGGGAGATATAGGAGTTAAACGGATGCCCTGATGATTTGTTTGTCAATATTTTACTCTTTTGATGATTTATTTTATGGTTGATTGATAAAACTCTTATATTTGGTATGTACTTAACTCAAGTAATTACTGATTTTATGTTATTGTTTGGATGCTATTTTTTTCTGTAACTCCTCAAACTGAGCCTAGACGTTACAACCCAATTCAAGCGATTACATTGGCCATAGAAATGGCGAAAATCCTGAGTTGAAAATAATGGATCTAATATTTGAAAACCCTTTTTATACGTTATAGTAAAAACATTACTTCAAAGGAAGACTTACTTATCATTGTAAAACATTGTTTTGATCATAAAAAATTATTCGATTAATTGAGTTTGTGGAAAGTGGATTTTATTTAAAAAACCATTAAAATGTTTAACCCATATAAAAAATTCAATGTCCAAAGTTTTAAAAATAAAATATCTCATGCCACAGTTTAATAATTTTCTACAAAATATAATCATAAAGTCCATAAACGTATCAAATTGTCTTAAAATCCATAACCAATAAAAAAACCATTATTTCGAGAGCATCTCTGATGACCGATTTCGAGTACTAGTTACGAGGATTACCTGAGACGTACGAGTAATATGGATGAGTTTTAAAAGGCTCAATGTGAGATCGATACAAAATGTATACACATATAATATGACATACATTTCAACACATCTAAAATAATATATATACAATTTTCACAGAAATCAATATTACATATAAAAGAACATATCGAGCCATACTTTTGTAACAATGTACCTTTTGAAGAATTTCTTACCCATTTCCACTACACACCAATATCGAGTTTCTTAGAACTTGTCCATCTAATAACATACCATTTGTGGACAAGCCACCACATAAATGTCGAAAATGGCCACATAGCACATTGTGTATAAGTCACCATATAATTGCCGCTAAACGATAATATAATTGCAGATAACCTACCACATATCTTCCTACTTTCACAAATCCCACCTCATGCATATGATATGGCCATTTTCTTATTTTAATCAATTCACGTTAACATGTTGTAAACATGCTTTACACATAGGATCACATATCACATGGTTATATTCATATTTTCATATTCGCATAATGGAATCATAATGAAAACGCACAAGCCATACATCATATGTCATGAGAATGAGATCTACACATATATCAATATCACATAGATGCAATTTACACAAACATCACAATCACATAATATCATCACATCACACAATATACTTTTCAAGAACAATGAATAGGGTCACTTATTTGGGTTTCTCATCGATGGGGTTTTCAACCCTGTTTATGAGTACTCAGCATACCCGCGCATAAATAGTTATTAGCATACTAATATAATAATGAATAAACACTCATCACATGACATAAGTTAAAGATCCCACACCTTATTGTATATTTAAACTGTACGTTTCCTTTGTAGAGATCTCGCTTGGATCTAGTCCCAATCACAAATATAATCACACGAATATATCTTTTAGTCATGATCTAACGAAAAACAAGTCCTTTAATATAATATCTAATACAGGAAATCTTACCAATACTTTCTTTTAATTCGAATGCTTGGATCAGTTACTCTCACGATGCAACACTATTAGTTTCTTGGAGGATTGTTGTTCGATCCTTCATAACACATGGAGATTGAAAGTTAATCTCACGAAAGCAATTATAGTTGAGTCATTATTTGAGAAAGAGGGGAAAAAAGGAAAGATGATGATTCCATCACTTGCATAACTTACACTACAAAATATCACAACGAAGTCGGAGATGAATCCTAAAGAAAAGTTCGAAGGTTTAACGATCTATGAGGGATCATGTGATTGGTGAGATTCGTACAAGTGGAGTGACAAAAATTAAATAATAAGTCAAATAGAAAAAAAAAAGGTGAAAGAAATTGAAAATGAGAGGAAAAGAGAAAAAAATGCAAATCTCAGTGACAATCAGCATCAATGACGATGACAATAGTAGTGGTCCGATAGTGGTTCACGACGGCGAAGGGTGGTGATGAAAGGAGAATGAGGATAGAAGAGGGGTGTAGATGGTGGTAAGGTGGTGGTGCAACTATGGCTCATGGTAGAGGAATGGAAGCAAATATGAAAGAAATGGTGGTGGTTGCCAAAAAGAGAGAAAATGGTGGATGAAAAGAGAAAATGGGAGGAAATGAGGGTGGTAGACGGTTTGAGAGGCTTTCTAGGTCGTCAACACCTTTGTTTTGGCAAGAGGGAACAACAGAGCAAAAAGGGGGATGTGTCTCACAACTTATGACATGTTTGACTTGCTAAAGAAGGAAAAGAATCCTCCACATAAGGTAACAAGGGGGTGGACGGTTGGCATCTATTGTGCACATGGAATTGTTTCAAAAATAGAAAATTAAAACAAGGAAGCAAGGGAATTCAAAGTAGGGACCTTTAGGATAGTTAAGGAGCTTCCTACCACTAAGCCACAACACTTCCTTATTTTCACTATTGTGTTATTAATTTAAAACATAAGAGATGACAATATCACACTTGTATAATTAAATGAAAAGTGGGATATGACATTTTCTCTTATTGATGCTATGATATTTGTTGCATTAATCGTTGAATTCATAGTTTAATTTCATAGCTATTGATTGAATAGTTGATTAAGTTTTTAAAAGGATATCATTCTGAAGACTGGCCTTACTTTGCTTGAAATTACTTTTGTGTTTTTGGTAAAAAAAAAATGTCAAAAGATGAGAATGCACATTCCAGTTGCACTATCAGGTTTAACTTTCTTTAGAATTGGATGGTTGTGCAACTTACTATATATATGGCATATTTATGAAAAAAAAATTATGTATTATTTCTTACATCTCCTTGAGAATTTTAAGCAGTAATTGTATGAATTTCATCATGTTGATATCAAGTCATGCAAAGACTTTATTTGAAGACTTCAGATTTGATTGAGTTACCATATTTAAAGAGATTTGGTTTTTATATGAGTTCAAATGGAGAAGATCTCTACTTATTTTATACCACATAGTAGGCTAATTGAAGCAAAATTCCAATGGCTTGTTCACACAAGTTAATGATTACAAATCTATAATATATTTAAAGAAGACTTGTTTATTTGACTATGTATGTATCAGAGAGGACTTATTTTATTAATTGAAAGGAACATGTTTTAATGCAAAATACTTGTAAACAAATTGTTTTAATGATCATTTTGTGCCTAAGCTTTCAAGGTATTGATGTATAGGTGTAAGGTCGTAATTTGGTGAATGAGTTGAAGTTAAATCATAACTTGTACCATTGTTTAATAGTGGATTACTTTCTAGATAAGACACAACAGGCATAAAAAAGGTTTTGAACCGTGTACTCAAATTTTGTGTCCATCTATACTTTCTACTCTTTTAGTTGTTACTCTAATTGCAACTTAACTTACAAATCACAAGAAACTCAACACTAAAAATACTAACAAAAATATTTTAACCATGCATATAATCTTTTACTTTTACGTTTAATATGATAAATTTTATTAATTAATATAAAAATATACTTCTCTCCACATAAAATTATATCAACATTAATACTTAATAAACAGGTTTCATGTTTATTATTAATTTCAAATTATTAATATTAAAGATAAATATATATAATAATTACAATTATATTTATGTTATTAATAATGTTCTCATTATTAGTATCATAATAATTATAATTTAATTAACCTTCGAATTCATATTAAATTACAATTAGTACTTTAAATAGTTACTATTTAATTAGTGTTAAAATTATATATAAATTAAAAAAAATTTAACATTATATATAGATGTATTAGCAATCATTTCCTTCAAGAAGCACTTAAATAATCATGGGAAAAGTAAAAAAAAAAAAAAAAAAAACCTTAAAAAAAGAATTATGTGTATTAACTTAAAAAAAGAAAACAATTTAAATACTTGAAAATTTTCAACTTGGAAATGCTTTTCCTGGTAAATAAAATGTTTATTGTTGCAAAGTGAACCCAAAATCAGAGTTTGTGGGCATGAAGTTGAAACAAATTCAAACTGTGAGTCAACTGTATTGAATGTTAGATTTATTTTTATTTTTATTTTCCAATAAAGAAAGGTAAATTCAACACATTTTATAAATGTGAAAAATACATTAGACATGGTTTCAAAATTTTCTTCTCAATTGTGGATGTTGAAATCGAGTACTGACAAATCAGTCCACTGATTTTCCTTCTTTTTTATTTCAGTAAAGAGCATAGCAGCCCATATGTGATTTAAATAAGAATAACTAGGAAAAGAAAAAGGTAAAGCAGCCCATGCACCGTCAAAAACAGCAAAATAATTTTTTTCTTGCTAATTGTATTATAATTAGAGGTAATCATGGGTCGGGTTTGGGCCGGGCTGGGTTTGGATTGGGTTCAACTAAAAATTTAGACCCATTCATCGGGCTTGGGTTGGGCCGGGCCCAAAAAATGGGCCTAAAATTTTGTCCAAGCCCGATCCATTTAAAAATGCTAAAATCTGGGCCCGGCCCGACCCACCCGTATTAATTTTTTATATTATTTTAAATAATTTTTAAATATATATATATATAATACATCAAAAATACAAAAAAATCAAAATAAATATTTCTCAACAAATTGAAAATAAATTTTAAAAAATATGTAGACTCAAATAGTACTAAGATAAATGCAACTTAACAAGTAAATACCTCTAAAATAATAATAAAATTAACAAATGCCTTTAAAATAATAACAAAATTAACAATAAAATAAGTTTTATACAATATCCAAACAATAACAACAAAATAGTAGCAACATAATAGTAATATAGTAGCAAAATAGGGAGAAAACAACAAGAAAATAACATTTAAAAACAAAAAAATAGCAGATTTTTTTGTCCTTTAGTGAATTTGGGCCAGACTGGGCCAAAAATACCTTACACGAGGCCCGACCCATTTTTTAAACGGACCTTATTTTTTGTCCAAGCCCATTTTTTGGGCCTATATTTTTGCCAAAACCCTCCCACATTTTGGCCGGGCCTTCAGGCCGGGCTAGGCCGTCCAGCCCATGCACACCTCTAATTATAATTACTAATATAATTTGAATTTTGAACAAATTAATATTTTATAATACATCAATTTTTTTACAACTTTGATTCAAACCTAGTTATTTCAATATATAATTTGGGATTCTTTAATAATATTTTAATTTGGGATTCTTTAATAATATTTTTTAATCAATTAGAATATGATTCAAAGGTAAAAAAGTTGTTTGGAAATTTTGAAGTTTTAAGTTTAAATTCTATTACGTGAGATTCTTTCTCCCTATTTATTGTGGTTTTTTAGTGCTTTGTTCAAATATATACTTATTATTATATCTAGTTATTAATTCAATAGTTTTTTTTTTTAAATGATTGATTATATTGATTGTAAGTGTAATTTCTAAAAAAAATAATTTTTTCTACATAAACAACCATGATTTTAGGATTTAAATTGAGGGGAGATAATCTTATATTCAATAATTAAATATTACGTTATGATTTTTGTTATAAATAATCACCTCATATAAGGAATCTCATCAGGTCAACCACTTTGATTAAAGAAGGATTTACCCATATCAAAACTCCTCTAACTGAAGACTCCTGTATGTTTTCCATATAGACTGTCATTATATCACACCAAAATCTACTCAAAAATTCTTCCTCTTATATCTAAGCCCATTGGCAATAAAGTTCCCATAACTTTATCACCCACTTTTTAAGTTCTAATTAGGTCACATCCTATCACATCATAATAAAGCACTATAATCTAACTATTAAACCTACATAGCAAGACACTTATTTAGAAGGATCTAGACCAAGCTCCTCATCTATATAAACTTCATCCATCACTAAGAAGCGTACAAGCTACTATTCAACTATCGATACTTTAACGAAACCTCTCCAAAATTATCCAAACACTTTTAAACCACTAATAATGGTTCTTTGCACATCGTGTGAATTGCCTCCAGCACCACATTTTGTATTAACAATTGGTGTTGTCTATCGAAACTAAAGTAAAAAACCATGTTTCCAACCAATGATAACAACTCCAAAATGTAGAATCAAGACACCCCGACAGACTTTCAACAACAATACAACCTTGTCACTTTTTCTATGTCATTCATTGTCTTTAACCAACATCAACAAGAAGACAAAGGGTACCAAATTAGGCCACCATACAACCAATAAGGTTACTATGATGGTTACTCTTATAAAAGCACTTATTATTTTGGTTACCACCAACTTTTTAAGCAAAACTACATGCATCCTCATCCCAAATATTACTTTCGCCACCAAAACTATCCACTGCTATCATCACAAGAAAACCCCACAATACAAAACAACTTAAACTTACAACAATATTCAGAGTTGCAAGTCCAAATTAAATTCCTTTAAAAGTAACTCCAACATCAACAAGAGATGATCAAACAAAATGCTTTGTCCCTTCAAGATCTTAGAGCAAACCAAACCCCCTTAAACCACCAACACTAAGGAAGAAAGATGTGAACTCCTCTATGTTAGGCTGTTGACCTAATTAGAAGAAGGAAAATAGGTTAACTAGGTAGAACATGAAGAACACCAACTTTTAGTGGTTGCTCCCCAAAACTAGAATATGTCCTTGGAATACTAAGAGTAGGGCTAGATTGGTGTTTAAAAATCTCAAATGAAAGCTAAAACAATTGAAAATAAATAGACACATTGATTCAGCCTCAATTGCCTACCTCCATTACCTTAGGTCATTTTGATAATGATTTTCCCAATTCTTTCTTTTAGAATACACACTTTTCATTTAAAAGGTATAACATTTACAAGTACCTATCTTTTACAAAGGCTAAAATAGAAACCTTTCCCCTTATCTTTTACATGGCTAACATGTTGGAAAAATTCGGTTTGAAAACAATTTTCTTGCACAGTGAAAAAATAAAATTTTGAAAACTGAGTCGAGTTGTGATATTTATAGCAATAAACTCTTTACCAAAATCACACTTGTGTTTTTTAATAGATAGATCCTTGTCGTTTCGGACTTTGAACCGAATTGTTTTCTCTATTATTCTCATACTATAAGCTATTTTGAGTGTGGGCTCGAACGAATTCGAAGCAATCATAGAACCATAAATATTTTCTTTAATTTTGGTGGGAAGATAAATGCTCTTTTTAATAGAAACTGATAGAATTTTTATTTCGGAAAATATAATTTATACTTAGAAAATAAATTCTCATTATTTTTAGGTAGAATAACAATATCTCAAATTTGTATATTTAGCCCTACCAGTGCAATCTATTTATAGGGAGAAGAAATGAAACCCTTGTTGAATTGTAAAGTTTATTTCAATAGAAAAACTAAATCCTAGTCTAAATAGGATTAATGGGGCGATAACCCTAGTTAAATAAACTAGGGTTTGCCATCCCATGTATCAATATGAGATACTTTGAGGCTTTCCTGTATTTGGTATAATTATTAGTGTTTCCTAGAGTTTTAACCCAATATTTTTAATTTTCAGATCATTTCCATTTAGAGAAAACCACATTCATTTCTAAATGCTTCTAATTTCTCTAACTTTACGCTTTCTACCCATTTCAATGGTTTCTATCCGATTGGACATATGTGATTAGGACTCAAATGATTTATAATTAAGTTCCAACTTCTTCCCTATTAATTATAAACTTTGTAACACCTTCCCCTTACCTGATCACCAGATCCGGGTACGGGCGTCATAGTTGAATTAGCTTATTTTGCACACTCTGAATTTACTAACTGTAAAAAAATATATATTATATATCCTATTTATTTAAAAGCTTGTACAATAGTCTATAACGTTTACAGTAAAGATTTACTGTCTTAAATCCAGTATCTAAAGAAGCTATCTAGTTACAACATATTCGTCCCCTTGGCGAAGTCTCTAAGTTACCTTCATCTTATGTGCATGACTCTATTCTATTGGATCCTCAATTCCACCCGATTTGGCTTGGCTCCTCCCGAGTTCCTTAGTTCACAATTCTTGCAACCACAAATCCAGCGTTTGTAAGTTTGAATGTACTTAGTGAATTTCTTATTTACACTAAATACACCCCACCTTGTCAGGGTTTCAATAAATGATATTAAAATTTAAATAAACTAATTGTTTGTTTTGGGAAAATGTCTCTTAATCCATCATTGTAATATTTATTTTATTCTCGTTCCTATACTTTTGCGGATAGATCGTTGAGTAATTACTTACCAGTCACTCTATCATCCTTCCTTGATTGTTTCTTCGAATGTCTAGCCATTCCTGCGGATTCTATCCTTTCTTTTACTTATATTCGATGTGTATTCATCTTTTCATTATGTACTTATAAGGTAATTCCTTAAGCCTACCTGCCCAAAAGTTCTTGAGGTTATTTTGCTTGGCAATCATTTCAAATTAGAATAGTCCATGGTGAATGATAAGTGATAAATTATACATATTTTTTGTAACGCCCAAAATTTTGGGCCTAGAAGTATTAAGCCTTGGTTAAGTTTTGGATCCTAGCTTAGTATTTTTAGGAGTTTAATTTTGGCCTTCTAGAAGGTTGGAAGTGGAATGAAGATGGACTCTGTTAGGGAGTGATCATGAGAGAATTTTAAGGTGATAATAAAAGAAAGATAATAGGAGATTAAAGAGAAGAAGTGATGGTGCAGAATTGGACTCTAGGGAGGGCTAAGTTCGACTATTAGCTATTTAAGGAGTGCCGAATTTCATAGCAGGGTTTTCCTTACTTTCATATAGTTTATTTTCTCTCCTCCTCTTGCCGAATTCTTTTTCTCCCCTTTGTTCCATCTTTGCCAAATTTTCCTTTTGCCTTTTAGCCATCTATTGTTTTGCCGAATATTCATAGTTTTCTCCCTTTGCCGATTTCTTTCCTTAATCTATTAAAAGCCGAATACCCATATCCCCTTTGCCGATTTCTTTTGATTTCCTTCATCACAGATCTATTTTGTTATTTGTAACCCTTAATCAAGTTTTTAAAAGCCGAGGCACACTTAGTAGATATCTAGGCCACGAGATCGGAGACTAGTTTCAGTAAGTACTTAGTTAACCATCTTTTAGTGCGTTTTGATAAAAGCTAAAGGGCTATCTAATCCTCTCTTTTGTTGTCGATTAACCCTGTTAAACTAGGAGTAGCGTTCTAGGATTCCAAGCGTGGAAAGGACCTCTAGCGGATGATTTAAGAATATTCGGGAATATTTGCTAAGGAAAGGCTAGAAAAGCTGAAAGTACACGGTTGAGGCTGAGAATAGTGTAGTGCGGGTCATCAATCAAGTGTGTACATACACTACACACACGACAAATTGGCAAAAGCCGAAATCCCAAAGTCCCTAATGGGCCTGCCGAATTTATGGGCCCAAAGTGGCAGAGTTATGATATGAAATTTTATTATGGATTAGTATGTGTGATTGTATGATTGAGTTATGATCGGGCCTAATGGGCTACATAAGCATGTTGGGCTTAATGGGTTTTATGTATATGGTTGGGCCTAGTGGGCCTTATGGGATTGTAGAAATGCATGCTAGGGTTTTAATGGACTATAGGCATAGTTCTGATCTCTCAAATTTTACATAAGACTTAATTAAATAATTAAACAAACCCGTGGACAAGTCGCTAGACTAAGGTGTGGCAATGGATGTGTGCATGTCTAGGATTGGATATAGGAAGAGCCTGGTACTTAAGCGGTTTGAGTGACTCACCTCCTCTTCTCTTGAATCCTACTTGGTGCATAGTGTCCGTTCACTTTAGCCACGAGGACTTGTTAATGGGCCAAAATCCATAATTAAAGTCTATATCATTAGGAAATTACGAAAATACCTTCTTGAGGTAGAATTACAGAAATACCCTTATAGGATAAAATTAGGGAAATACCCTTTTAAGGTAGAATTACGAAAATGCCCTATAAGGTAGAACTACTAAAACACCCTCATAGGGTAGGAGTACCGAAATACCCCTGTAGGGTAGATTTACGAAAATACCCCTGGGTAGTGAAATGACCAAAATACCCCTAAGTGCTTATTATGTGAAAATATGTGAAAATTGTGTATGATGCATTCATGAATTGTATGTTGCACTTGGGTGGGTTTTGATGATACGGAGGAAGTGTTCTAAGGATCGCATAGTTGCTTGCCGATCGTGGATCCACCGTAGGCTTTTAAGCCACCAAGTAGCTTTGCTACATCGCACATATACAGCAGCCTTGCTGCAATGTGAGTAGTGCCACAACCGATGCTACCTTTGGGTGTAGAGGATGGGTGGATTGATGTAGACATCCCCACAGGAGTGTAAGGTTGGTACGGATGGAGTCTAAGGTTGGATTCAGGGTGGGAGCATTGCATACATGTAACTCTGATATGATATGATATGAGGTCATTATGGGCTAAGGCCCAAACCACCGATATTGTTAGGGCTTAGGCCCGATGTGATATGTATATATTGAATTGATTTGTTTGCTAAGGGTCGTACACACTGAGTTTTGAAACTCATGCCCTTAAATTAAATGTTCCAGGTAACCTTCAGTAGGCAGCTCGACGTGGGAGAGGACTCGGAGATAGCCATGCTACAAGTTACTTAGGAATTTTTTTAAATATAGATTTATTAAGTGATTTACGATAATTATTTTTTTACCTTCACTGTGATGTAATAAGGCTATGTAACTCCGGTTTCACTATTTACTTGGGATTTATTTAGTTACTATTATATTTAATAAACATGGGTTTTTTTTCTAATTATTTGTTTAATTAAATTCTTCAATTTTTAACTAAGTAAATTCTTTTCAAGTATATTTCATTCCAACTAAGTTCTAACTAAACCGTTTTAAAAGCAACTCTTCAATGTGACATCACCAGATTCGGGCCTAACTTCTAGGCCGGGTTTGGGGTGTTACATTTTTACCCCATGCTTAGCCTAATTTCTAGATGAATTACCCCTTGATTTGTGTAAATTGATGCTCTTAAACCTTTAATTTCATAAATTATACTCAAGTGAGCTTAGGGAAGAGAAAAGAGCAAGAAACGGGCCAAAAACAGGCAAATTAGGCCCAGTTCAGTAATCAACACGGCCTAGAGGTTCGCCACACGGTCGTGCCACTTTAACAGGCTCAAACACGGCCTGGGCCTCGATCCACACGGGCGTGGCACACGGGCGTGTCCTTGTCGTGAGGAAGTTTAATTTCACTCGAAAAAGGCTACTTAGGGACTAAGAAAGGCATTCGAAAACTCTTTATAAAGACCCTAGGAGGCAACTACAAAGGTGTGCTTTATTCCCGCCAAGACAGGGAGTTAAAGGAGGGAATTACTCGAAGAGAAGCCGATTGATCCATCTCAGAAGCCAGGATCTACATCAAGACAGAGGATCTCCCTTCAATCCTTTCTAGAGTTTTAGGTTTTCTTATGTTTTGTTATTTTATTTCTTTTGAGATGTTTTCTTTTATAATTATGAACTAAAACCCTAAATACCTAATGGGATGAAACCTAAGACAGATCTTGTTATTTTTATCTGAGCTATGTGATAAATATTTGATTTGTTCTTAATTGTGTTTTTAACTCTTAAATTGATATTTCTGGGATATTGATTGAAGTCAAATGTGCTTATGTAGAGGAGCAAAAGTCCCTGCATAGGAGTAGATCCAACACAATTAAGCTGAGTTGATCGCAATCCTAGAGATAGGACGACAAAAATCTGCTGGATTAGAGTCAAATCTAATATGGAGAGCCATAAATCAAGTTAATGCAAGACTAGGGGTTTTAACTAGAAAGAGATTTCAGTTAATCAACCTAGGATTAGTTGTTCTTATCCTCGACGGAGGTATTAACATAATTTAGGGATCTCTACGGATCAAATCAAATGAAGAAATCATCTGGTTCAGAGTTAGATAACAAGTGAAGTCTAGGTGGATTCTTCCTTAAGTATTGCCTTAATCAATCAATCTTTCTCAAAAAGCAATCTCTCACTTTACTCTTTGTCGCTTCTTTAGTTAGTTTAGTTTAGTTTACAACCAAACCCTCTTTATTTTTAGGCTAGATAATAGAAAGAAAGTCATTACTAGTACTCATAGTTCCTTGGATTCAATATTCTAATCTTGCCACTAACTATACTACTATTCAATAGGTACACTTGCTTTTTATCGTAATATTAGTTAGTTTCCAAGTTAGATCAGATTTTATTACTTTATCACAATCACGAGATCAGTGAACTCTTTCCTCATCAAATTCTCGTATGATTTACTAACCTTCTGTCCACTGGCAAATTAATATGGTCCCACGCCACCTAGATGGACTTAATTTTGCTTAGTTTAAGTAGTGATAGAATTAATTTTTCACAATCCACTTCAGCCATAAGTCATTACCTCTAATCATAACACACCTGTCTATTACAACCACTATGACCTATAACACTCAGCTACTATCGCTAAGTGATCATTTAGGTTCACGATTTCTTTCTTATACTGTATCCCCACATAACTAGTCATTTGACTGATACTTCCTTAATATTTTTCTCCTTTAACAGAAATAGTCTTCACAGACACTTCTATCATCCCGTGTATCCTTGTTCGTCAATAGGTTTTAATCACCTTTCCCTTTCTTAAGGACTAATTGACACACATATGATACACCACTATTCTATATAGATTCTTTGAGTGCCCTCGGTGTTCCTTAATGGCGGATCCTTATCCACGATCTTTAGTTAAACCATTTCTTTTTTGCTTGAATATTAGGCACCACTGGTACGTCGACTTCCATGACTACTTCCTAATTAACATCCTTATACCCTACTAGGTTACATGACTACTATTCCTGCAGTCCTTTCTCATTTTTGTTACGTTCTCATTCATTGTCCCTTCAACCGTTACAAATCCATACTTCCATTTTCCTTCTGATCTTTTTTTTTTGCAGGTGATCCTACGATTATCATTCTGAACAAACACCCGTGTTTACTATCCCAACAGACTACTTTATGTTTAGCATCCCAATAGACTTTGCAAGTTGTCGTTATCGTGCCATGCTTTTACTCATTAGGTCCCATGTTTGATGTCCTGGTGAATTCATTGGTTGTCATATCCGAGCTATGGTCTTTTCCCTCAAAATCCCCATGTTTACTGTCCTGACGAACTATCTCGTGTTTAACGTCCCATCAGGCTATCTACGAAGCCATAATGTCTTTTAACTATGGTCTTACTCAATTTGTTCCTAATTTCATAGCATCTTTCAGCTATGGCCTTGCTCATCTTTTTCATGATATCATAGCATCTTTTTGCTATAGTCTTACTCATTATAGGCATATAGCCTCCGATCGGTCTCATGGCCTAGACATGATCTTTATTCGCTCTCCACATTACATTTCTTCTATTCCCCCAATTCATCGTTCCTAATATTAATGCTTAAACACTACAATGTCCCTTCTGCAATGCCCGTAGCTTCGCTCATCATAGTTTACACTCAGTAAATTTTATGGTTGTATCTAACAGAATTACACTCTTTTCCCCATTCCTACTTCGTCTAAGACCTTTAATGGTTTCCCCTTATCAAACATACTAACCTAAAATGGCAGAGACTCATAATGTATGAGAGCATGCAACCTACTTTGGCAGTTTTGGTTTTAAGTATAAAAACTCACCTGATACTTCTATGCCTTGTCTGCTTAGCTTTTTTGGACGTCGGAGCTTCTCTGGATGCCGGGGCTTCTCTTTTCCTAGCAGTCGCTCCCTGAAATCTCCACCTTTCCTACTAAAATCTCATGATCATGGTTCCATGTAAAGCTTTTCTTAACAATCGCTTCCTTAAGGCAACCTAAGAAAGATGATGATGATGAAGAAAATGAAATAGATTTTAGGGGCAGTCTCTTCGAGAAGTCATTTCTCAGTTATTTATAACCCTTCGCGCACAATCTTTAATCATGTACAATTCATCCATTCACAATCATTTTGTCCCATACTAAGGAACCAATTGGTTCTAATCTAAACAAACTAGAATTAGATTTCAACCATGCTCCATTTTGTTTCTAAATTTTCTCCTTTTTCCAATAAAGACCATCAGCTCATGGTCTTTTCAATTTAACCTCTAAAGTTCCTAATTTCTGGGTTTAAAGGATTTCGGGTGTGACAAACTCATTTAGTCACTAAGTCATTCTACTATAGTATTGTGGCTGAGCTCTCCCTAATGACATACCATTACGAATGCAGCTCGATTAGTGCTCGTCCAATAACCTTGTCACAAGTGTGTTACCCTCATAGGATATTCTTAATGTCATTGGGATAAATCTCCTTCCCAATATGATTTTATTTTATCTCATGATAATAATTACATCTTCCTTCATGAAAACTCAGTTGTTATTAAATAGTAATAAAGTCATTCATCACAAAGACGAACAACCCATGACCATGTTTACTTGTCATCTACCATGTAATGCCAATGAGAGGATATCATTTAACCATATCTTGGGCTATGAATTCCATTATTATGAATGACACTACATAATGCAGAAGTTGTATACCCAATGTACTAGCTTTTGATTCCTTATCTATTTGAACTTAGACTTTTACTTACAGCAATGTATACGAGTTACACATACATAGTTTGTCATCAAAGTATACGGTCCCTTATTCTTTTTGGGTCTAGTTCGATGTATTTTCAGTCTAGTCAGTCACACCTATGTATCTATCTTCTTGGAGTTATCCACTTCAATGCCCAAGACAAGGCATCTCCCCAATTGGACTTGATAGATGACATATTAGTATTTCAATCTGTTTGTTAATTTTTTTATTATACTAAAGACATGTTTTTGTTTGTCTACTGATACCAGCTATCTTTTCATATTATGATCCGACCACGTAATACTGCTTAACATTAGTTTAAACAATAGACAACCAGTGAGTCAATATTTGCTTTTATTTTCCTTTGCATGCAAAAACTCTCTAAGGAGATTATATAAAGGTTATTAATATAATTCATGAACAATATATTAACCTATCTGTTCGAGAAAATTACAAGTGTATATTAAAAAAAAATACTACACTTAGGGTACCATATCCAACATAACATAGAACCACTATAACTTTTATGGCTCAACTAGAAACCCTTTCCCTTTTACAAAGGTGATATAATGGTGTAAAAAAGAAAGACCACTCTAAGGTGAATGTTTACAAATTTAAGCTCTTTCAAATACAAATAAACACTTGAATAAAAGAAATGAAATTCTATCCAACAAGTTTTTATGTACAAAGTTTGAATACAAGAATAAAAAAAAGTATATCTTGAAATATAAGCTCTTTGATCTTTGAATCTTGTCTCTTATCTTTTTTAGAGTGTTTAAATGTCCTATATATAGCCTTAATACTTGTTGGAAACATTAAATGCACATAATTTCAGCTTTCTACATGGGGAGATTAATCCTTTAAAAAGGGGGATATATAGGGATTGATAAAATCTAAAGCACTCATATCCAAACGGAGATTGATTCCATATGTAATGAAATCCATGCTTTTAAGTAGGGGCATTAGTAGGGATTGATAAACCACTAAGTGGAGTGACTGGAAGAAATTTTAGACCAATCATAATACATCATCATGTGTCATTATTGTTTATTTGTAATTAAATTAATTTAAAATAAATCAAGAAATTAAATCATTTTAGAATTCATTTATAAAGAAACCATATTTTTCAAGGATTATGTCATATTTAGTTAATTAAATTAATAGGAGATAATTAATAAATAAAAGAGTTTAATCTTTGTAGATCACTCAAATAAAGAATTAGATCTATAATAACTCTTTTATACTTAACTGACTTGCACTATAAAGAGGGATCACCTTCAAGCCATTCAATACAACTTCACAAGTTTTGAAGTGTAACACCCTAAACCTGGCCTAGAAATTTAGACCGAATTCAGAATGCTACATTGATCACTGAAGTAATCGTGAGGAAAATTTCACAAAAACAAGTCAACTTTAATTTCTTTACCGAAACCATATAATCATTTACAAACCAGTTAGTAAAAATTGCAGAAAAGTTATTATAAACTGAAATGCAGCAAATGAATAAAAGTTTAAAACAATATTATAAAACCTTACAGTTCAATAACTAGACATATAAGAATAAACTGAAAAACACAAACTGATAGTCCAATTTGTCAAAACTATCCGAGACCTAAGCGTACCGTGTCCGGCATCAGAATTTAGAAAGATACCTGAAAGGGGAAACAGAAGAGGGGGTGAGCTACATGAGCTTAGTGCGAGATCAAACTGACTATCTACAGAATCAGAAACAAAAAGAGTTTAGAAGTGGAACATACCTACAGAGCTATACAGAACCAGTTGGTACATTCAAAACTGACGTACCGATAATTAGCAATATTTAGAGCATATTAAAAACACACTCGGACACATAGTCGCAAGTACCATTCAGTCATAGTAACAATAATTCTCAATCAGTCACAGTAACTATTCAGTCAGACAGTTACAATTAGACAGTCTAACACGCAAAACTGTCGAATGGATAACCAGAACGTACTTACAGAATCAAATGGTAAACTTGAGACAGAAGTCTCGATAGATAGTAACGATTCACACGTATCGAATCACAACCAGTTACAAGTTCTATTCAGTCAGATAGATACAATTAAAGTTTATCACTGAGAACAATCAACAAATGCATATGAATGCAGTTGAAATATAAAACCCACCCATCCAACCAACACACCTTTCCGTCCATCCCTACACTTTCTGTGGGTTTTAAAACACCCACCCAGCCCTACACTTTATGTGATGTCATCTCGGGTTGCCCGACAACAATGGCTATCAGTAAGTCCACGACCTTCTGGGTATTGGGACTGCCCACGACCCTCTAGGTATTGGGACTACCCACGTCCCTCTGGGTATTAGGGCTAATAGTAAGTAGATAAATTGGCAGATCAGTCAATAATAATATGCAGTGATGCTGAC
Organism: Gossypium stocksii; assembly: GCA_020496765.1. Classification (NCBI taxonomy): domain Eukaryota; kingdom Viridiplantae; phylum Streptophyta; class Magnoliopsida; order Malvales; family Malvaceae; genus Gossypium; species Gossypium stocksii. Next base: position 97,796,785 of record CM035628.1, on the reverse strand, counting down.
GCATAAGCTGTACAGTGCCATGCGGGAAACCGCAGTATAGACGTACAGTTGAACTACCAGAACAAATAAGGGTACATAGCATAGCAAACGTACATGCGGTACAATGCAATGCGGTGAACCACTATACCGGTAAATTGCAGCTGAGCTGCTAGATCAGTCAATGGTATTTAGCATAGCTAACGTACATGCTGTACGGTGCAGTGCGGTAATCCACTATACAGTCCAGTTGCAGTAAAACTGCCAGTTCAGTTCAGTTACTGTCTTCCTTCTCTTCAAAATCCCACCCAAAAATTACTTTATGCATATGTATGGATGCAGACAACAAATAGTATCAGAATTCAAATTACAAACAGTCATTCAGAGTCAGGCATTCACATCTAGTTAGTCAGTTACAGAATTACTCGCCCAGTCACAATTTGCACACATCACACGATCAATCACAAACCAATCACAGTTTATGCACACACGGATCACATAGGTACAGTTACAGAGGTCTAGTCACCCTCACTAAAGCCTAGCTAAGGGTTGGAACACACAAAGTCACTGTTAGACTCTAATTTGACCTAAAACAAAAACTGGCGAAATAAGGCCACATGCCGGTGTGCTCTAGCCGTGTGGAGCAATCTAGGCCGTGTACGGGTCCAAACGTCCGTGTAGAGGGTGGAACACGATTGTGTGGCAGAGGCACATGCCCGTGTGATGTAGGGACACTGCTGTGTTATTAGGCCGTGTAACTCACTGTCCAATTTTGCTTAAATCAAGTGCAGGGTAGACACGGCCGTGTGAGGGTCTCACACGCCTGTGTGCCCACCAGATACAGCTGTGTGTCCCGAAACACACACTTGTTTGGAATCCCTAAATCTCTAAATCAGTCACACGGCCGTGTAGCTAGGTCGTGTGACTCCAAATCCCTGAATCCCTAATTCCCAAATTCGTACACCCATGGGCCTAGGGGACACGGTCGTGTGAGAAACGATAAAAATCCTCACACGGCCATGTGGCAACCAATTTGGCCTAGAAAAAACTAATTCACAATATCACACGGCTATGTGACTCGACACATGCCCGTATGGCCGCCAGGGAGGTCCTGAAACCACCCCAAAACAGCCTCGAAACCGCTATTTTAGCCACCCAACCATCCCCAACTTTAGTATTATCAAAAGTATAAGAAAAAGTGAAAATTTCCCCTCATTTCCAACGTCTAAAACCCAAAACCTTCGGGTTAACATACATTCAAGAATTACCAAATCAAAAGTTTACAAAAAAAAAAACCAGTAAACAGAAATAACGTAGTCATGGTTTGAATCCCACACCTGATTCGTGAAGGCAATGACAATAGAGGAATGGAATTCCTGAGATCGAAAAGCCAAAACTAAATTTTTAGTATTATTCCAAAAACAAATAGGAAAATAAAGAAGAAAAGGGAAAGAAGCAGGAGAACGTGAAAACTAAAAAAAATAAAAAAATAGAATTAATAATAATAAAGAAAATAATTTAATAATTATAATTATTAACCAAAAACAAAATGAAATAAAAAGCCTCTCTAAAAAAATGCACGCCCAACGACTCAAACACAGAACCTTAAGACAAACTAAAATTCACAACTAATCACATATGTGCATATTCCTCACCAACCCTAACTACTAAACCCCAAAACTTCTAGGCCCAAAATTCGGGGTGTTACATGAAGTCCATATGTGAAGAAATTGAAGGTTGAAGAGAAGATTCTGAGGACTAGAAGTTCTCTCCAAAATCCTAAGAAATTGAAGAACTCAGAAATTTTGAAGAATGCCAAATCAGTCCTAAAGAAAAGTTTCCCTTCAATCCTATTCAATAAAAAAAAAAAAAGCCTAAACTCATTTTCAAGATAAAGTCAGAAAGGTCATGAAACATAATTATCCATCTAAAATCAAGTCTCGTAGACATTTGGATCAAAGCTCTCCAAAGTCCAATTACATCAACATAAAAAAGATAAAACCTAGTTCTTCAAAATCAAGTTTAGAAAACCTTTGAAATCGAATCACCCATCAAAGATCAAGCATCAAAGACCATTTGATCCTAACTCACTCCAAACATGTTTTCAAGATCGAGTCTTGTCGATTGTTAAAGCAGAATTAATTGATTCAAGATCAAGTCTTAATGACCTTTAAATCCAAATCAAATCAAGTTCTCAAGCAAGCACCTTCTAAACCAATTTTCGAGATCAATTCTCAATGACTGTTAAAGCTAATTGAATCCATCCAAGATTAAGTTTAGATAACCCTTGGACTGAAGCACCATTAAAGAAAAGAATCAAAATATGTCTTTTTGTTCAAGAAACTTATAGAAATTATAAATAGTAAATTCATCAATAAAATTATCTTATTTGCTCCAAATTTTTGGGTCTTATTTTTTCTCAAATTTTTAATGCACAAATTTCAAACTTGCATGGGTCCAATCTTACCTTAGAAAGGATCAATCTTATGCTTCTAAAATGTTAAATCATAGTTTCAAATATTTTAAAAGAGTTTTGGATTAACTTTAAAATATTTTATACTTGTCAAAAAATTTGAAAACATGTTTATGAATATTTATAAAACTTGAAATTATTTTGTAAGATTTTAACTTGATTTCCACCAAATGACTTAAGGAATAAGAAGTGTAAAATTAATATTAAATATAGTTATATTAAAAGAGTAATAAATCAAAGATAACAATCTCTCCATTTTTGATAGTACAAAAATTTAAGAAAAAAATATTTTGAAAAACTCCCCCTAACATTTATACATTTTCAGGTCATGAAATCCTTTTAAAAAAAATCACTCGTTAAATATTTTGAAGAAGAAATCAATTATTGCTTAACAAAGAAATAAGCATTAATGAAATTCATAACAGTAGTGTATATTATATATTCACATGAAATTCAACATGGTACCATTTGTTAAATACACATAAGGATATATACAAATATAATCAATGCACGATCTCAATAAGCTCAATGATACCAATTGATATTAAAGTATTAACTCGATAATAAAAAATGGATACTAAGCATTATAGTAATATTAGTATTATAAGCATATAAAATTCTAGATTTTTGTCCCCCCCACCTAATGGGAGAACTCATGATAAATGTCACACATAAAAATATGAAGTAAATAAAAACATATATGGCTTTTTAATTATCATGGTCATTTTAAACATACTTGTTCTTAAAGAAGAAAGTTTAAACAAAAGCTACATACATAATCAAATTTTCTATTTTCTCTCTACACTTACAAGCATGCATGAAAAATCCCTAATACTCCTTCACACCTATATGTATATTTCTCTCTCATTCTAGATGCATAATTTTTCTTGTATCTTTTTCTCCCTTTTTAGTACCAACATATTAGTACTAAACTTGAAGTGTATAATAGTAGATTGTACAGATTTTAAGGTAATGGAGTAATCAAAGTTTAACTTTTGAATTTAAAAATTTTAAATTTCAATTTTTACTTTGTAATTAGCCATCAAGGTTGTCAAAACAAGATAAAAACAAATGAGATTGGAAAATTGTCTAAGGCAAAGGTTGTGGGCCTTCCCACACATTGTAGGACACATGGGGCCCACACCTAACAAATCTCCCCCTCCCACTATGTGGGGATGTTCGTCATACTGACGATCAAGCAACAAGTTTCAAATTTCCCTCTTGGTAAGACATTGGTCAACATATCTGCACCATTATCATTAGTGTGAATGTTCTTAAGCTCTTACAACTTATCCTTGAGAACTTATCAATGATACCTTACATCAATATGTTTAAACCGAGAATGAAAAGTCCAATTGTTACCAACATGAATAGTGCTTTGGCTATCACAAAATAACACATACCTTTCTTTAGCAAAGCAGAGACTATTGCACAAATTTATTCATCTAAAGAAACTCTTTGCATGCTTTAATAGTTGCAATAAACTCAAACTCGGTTGTGGATAAAGTAACACATTTCTACAATCTAGATTGCTAAGGCACAGCCCCCCTAAAAAAATGATCAAGTAGCTTGAAGTAGATCTTCTCGAGTCAATGTTTCTGGTTATATCTGAATCTATATAACCAATTAGAATAGGTTTCTAATTTTTGAAACAAAGTTTCAAATTGGAGGTGCCCCGAAGATATCTTATAATCCACTACATTGCATTCCAATGTTTTTTGCCTCGATTAGAAAGAGACAAACTAACCTTACCAACCGCATAAGCTATGTCTAGTCTTGTGCATTCCATCACATACATCAAACTATCCATGACTGAAGAGTAAGGAACTTTTTGCATAGCTTCCTTCTCTTTCTTATTGAAGAGCATTGCATGACACTTAATTTCAATTGCATAGAAAAAGGGAGTGCTTACCACTTTAGCTTTATCCATATTAAATATTTGAAATGCTTTTTTGAATGTACCTCTCCTATAATAACCATAACCTTTGGCCTTTCTATCAAATGTCAATCGAATGCCAAGAATTTGCTTTTTGGCCCCAAATCCTTCATCGCAAAGGACTTACTCAACTATTGCTTCAACATGGATATTCAAGAGGCATTACAACCAACAATAAGCATTTAATCAACATAGAGAAATAAATTAATGAAATCATCACCAGAGAATCTCTGAACAAAAATAAAATGATCAGAAGTAGTCTTTTTATTATTATGTTCCCCTTTAAGTGACTCAAACTTCTTATACCATTGCCTCGGATCTTGCTTCAAACCATATAAACTCTTCCTCAATTTGCACACATGGTTATCTTTCCCTTGTGCAAAAAAAAACCCTTTGGTTGCTTCATATAAAGTGCAATAACCCAATTTTCAGTGGTACCGAAAAAAATAATTTTGGAATTTGATTTCCATAAATCGGGTGCATAAATATTAAATTAAAATATTTAAAAAGTCAGTATAAAATTTTATTGAAGTTTGGTCCAATAATTTTTTTGAATTTATAATTAATTAAGCTATAAGGACTAAATTGTAAAATTTTATCGCTATAGATTTTTAAATAGCCGAAGGACCAAATGAGCAATTAGCCCATTTGTAAATGGCCAAAAGGTGGTGGATGATAAGGAAATCCACTCACTTTGGTTAATTAGGCTTAAGGCTTAATTAAGAAATGGTTACTTAAATTATTTTTTATTTAATTAAGTTAATTATAAGTATAAAAGGAAAAAAATTAATTAAAATGGTCATCTTCTACCTTTCATCTTTCTTGTCTAAAAACCAAAGAATAAAAACCTTTTTGGAAGCTCAAACTTTCAGTCTTAATAGGTCAGTTCAATTTAGTCCATTTCTTGTAATTTTTATGTTTTTGATGTCATGAGAGCTTGATTTAGGTAGCCCATGTACTAATTTGTAAAAATATTAAAGTTTTTAAAAGTTTCCATTGATTTTTTTTTGAAGAAATTAGTGTTAAATTGTTAGTTTCTAAGCTTAGATGTGAAAAATGACTAGATTTTGAGCATAAGGATTAAAGTGTATAAATTTTGAAATTGATGAGAAATTTCTATAATAAAAGATAACAAAGGGTCATAGAAGGATGTGATTGAGATCGTTTTTGAAATTGAAGCTCAAAATTGAAAGTTATGGTCATTTTGGTTTTAGGGACTAAATTGAATAACATGTAAAACTTTAGGGAAAATTTAAAAAATAAAATTAAATTGGTTCATGCATAGTATGGGATGATTAATAGAGTGTTTGATATTGATAAATTTAATAAAATAGTTGTATAATTCAGAAATTGAACCAAACCAGAGATAATATGGGAAAAGCCAAAATTATCAATTAGTCCTTGCAAATTCAACTTAGTTGCTAATTTGACCAGGTAAGTTCATATGGTATGATTGTGGTTAATTTTTAATGTATTTTAATTATAAATATATGTATATTTAGTTATAAATTGAATTGTTTGCGAATTGGTACAAAAGTTGGGAAATGGACTAAATTGTAAAGAAAAGGCAATATGAGTTGAAAATGCTCAGGTGAGCTTAATAAAGGTTTTGTACACACTTGTATGAGTTGATTACTGATTACTGAGATCTAGCATTTATTGTGGACTAAAAGATATATGTGACGTAGATTTAGCCTAACTAGTAACTTGATGTCGTATTAAAAGTGTCATTAAAGGCTTCGCCTAGACTGGTAACCTTACATGTATATTTTTAGCTTAGCCAAGCAATCAAATGTGTCATTAAAGGCTTCGAGTAGATTGGTAACTTGACACAAATATATATTTTTAGCTCAGATGAGAAATTATTATATTGAAGATACTTGTGACACAGGTTTAGCCTAAACTGATAACCTGATTTGAATTTAAAGGTTTAGCTTGGACCGGTCACCTGACATGTGTATATTTATTTAGATCAGATAACTAGTGTAACAAGATACTTGTTTATGATATTAATTTGATATTCAAATGGTTAAATGTTGAATTGATCATGAATATGCCATTGAAAAGTTGATTTTAGTAAACTAAAATGATATATGTTTGAATTACCATTTGATGTGATTATATGTTAAACTCACCATATTGATATGTGTTGTCATGTTTAGGCAAATGTTGCCAAGCTAAGTAGCTTATTGTGATTAGTTGTAATATGACGTAAGTTTTTGTTTAATACCTATGAACTTACTAAACATCGTATATGTTTACCCTGTTGTATTCCTTTTCATTGCATATTGTCACTTTGCGAAACAAGTTAAACCTGATCAACATTAAAGCTCACACTATCTCGTTTTTTAATCAGTAACTTTTTGGTCGTTTTAAGTCTGTTTTGTGGCATGTACATAGGTTATGTATTTGTTAACTTGAAGTGTTATTTATAGCTTAAATCCTTCCTAATGTTTGATTTTGGCAATGTTAATGCCTTGTTGAAATGGTATTTTTTGGTTAGTGGTTTATGATATGTATGTGGCATATGAAATGGCATATTTGGATATGCATTTGGTATTAAAAAAAGTTAGTATATGCATAATTGTTGACATATATGCATTGGTGATAGTATGATATGTCTAATGGATAAATAGATTTTATAAGTTTATATGAATTAGGTTGTGGTCATTTGCACTTGGAATGGTGTGTATTAGAAGTCTTTTGATGCAGGTGTTATGCTATAGTTGATGAATTGTGAGCTAGCATTGGAATAGGTACTAAATGGCTCAAATTTTGCCAAAAATAGAGTCCACGTCCCAATGAGTAATCTTCCTCACTACAACGTCGGTCGACTGTGAGTCACGTCACAATATCGAGTGGCCTGAGGCCAAGATGTGACAAACTATTTGGCGACATCACGATATGGAGGACGTGACGTCACGATGCCAGCTCTAAGGTATTGAAACTTTACAATTTAGTCTTATTTCATGATCGAGTCAACGACAGAGCTTTTGTAAGCTCGATTAAGACTCGGATTTGATTACGTATCATAATGTAAATGTAACAGCCTAGTTTAGACCCTAGTCAGAATAGTGGTTTCGAGACCACAAATCTGAGTTAAAAAAAATTTAATATTATTTTTCGTGTTTATAATGTGTGAATTGATATGTGTGAAATTTCCCTATGAAAATTTTATCGTTTGTGTGCAGATTTGGGAAAAAGGACTAAATCGCAGAAAATGCAAAAAGTGTGTTTTAATTGAATAAGTGCCGAATTGCTTTGATATGTTAAAAGTGAGGTCCTTATGTTGTAAATTGGACCATTAAATTTATGAATGGACATAGTTGGACAAGAGATAGTGGGATTTTAATGTTAATAATAAGGTTAATTTAGTAAATTTATAAATAAGTAATATTAATTAACTAAAAACAAAGCCAAATGTTCATTCATTCTTATTCTTGACCAAATACAAGAAAGAAAAATAGGGTTTATGTGTTTAGAAGCATTCGACACTCATCTTGCTTAATTGAGGTATGATTTTTGATCCGTTTTCGATAATTTTTATGTTTTTGTGATCGTTGCTTTAAGTATTAGCTAGCCCATGCTTTAATTTCTGAAATTGATGATGATTTTGAGATATACCATTTTTGATAAATTGAGTTTTGTGAGAATTAATGATAGAAAATAAACATGTGATGTTGGGTTAATATATTTTGTATTGTGATTTTTGATGAAATTGCCTGTTAAGGATTTAATTGTGAAATGGGATATTTAAGGGTTAAAATGTAAAATAAATGAAAGATATGGGCTTATATGGGCTATATGAATATTCAGCCAAGCTTATGTATAAGGAAATTTTGTATATTTTGCATATTTTGTGATAAGGACTAAAATGTCAAAAATATGAAATTATAGGGCTAAAGTGAAAAATGACCTAAATATGTGTTTATGGATTGAATTGAATGATTTGGTGAATAAATGAGTTAAATTTGAATGTATATAGATCAAGAACCAGAGAAAACAAAATTAGATCGGGGGAATCGAAAGTCGTTGAATAGCCATTTACTTCTGTTCATTTCTGTATGAGGTAAGTCCATATGCAAATAAATGTGTTTGAATTAATTTATTGATGTTTATATGATATTGAATTGTGATGAATGGCAATGAAGATGAAAATGTGAAATTAGGAAAGTATCGATAATGCGACAGTCCGAAAGACCCATACGAACCATAAGAATAGTTAGGATACATATGTCATGACATAGGATTTCGATATGAGATATCGTGTAAGACCACATCTAGTATGTTGGCATCAATTTGAGATTTACGTGTAAGACCATGTTTGGGACATCAACGTTATATATGATTTCGTGTAAGACCCTGTCTGGGACAGTGGCATCGATATTTGATTACATGTAAGACCACGTCTAGAATGTTGGCATTGTACCAACTTTTCGAGCTATCAGAGTATCCTTATTGATTCCGAACAGTTCAACGAGCATTCTAAGAAATGAATGATTATGTGAATGTGTATTTGATTCAGGGACGTTTGAAATGTCTACAATGTTTGAGAATGAAATGTAAGTATATGTGCATTTGTGGACATGTAACATATGTATGAGATACATGAGAATAAGATATGCTATATGCAGGTGAGCTATGATCAAATGAGCACATGAGAGATATGGACTTGAAAGCTTACTTTGTGTGTTTTCCATGATTTTATAGATTATCGAAGCTACCGAAAGCTCGAGGATCGTCGAGGATCATCACCACACTATCGAACTATATTTTGGCACGTTTTGGAAATGTATATACTAAAGTGTGGCATGTATAGGCTGGACTAATGTGATATGTTTGAGATGTGCATATCATTGCCATGTGATATGGCTTGATAATGGTTTGAATTTTGGTATATAATATGTGAAGCATAAATGGTATGTTTGATGTGTTTTAATATGGCCTAATGAAATGGTCAATTTGGTATGTACTTGGTTGAATACTTGGTATGTTTTTGGCATGAGATTAATGTGGTAAATGGAGATGTTGATCTTGTAAAAATAAATGAGTTTGGTATGAGATTTTGATATGTTTGGTATGGATAATGAGTACGAAATTGGTTGAGGATATTATGGTTTGAATGATGCATATTTTAGAGTTGAAATTGGCTGAAAATGTTGTTTAAATATTACTTGTTTGATACTTGTAGAGGGGACCCAAATTGGGTGCCTTGTAAATGGCTTATTTTTGCCCACGTGGGCAAGGACATGGGCGTGTGTCTCTACCATGTTGCTCGAAGGCCCATTCGAATTGAGCCTGGGCAGACCACACGGTCTCACACACAGCATATGGCAGGTCATGTGGCTTAAGTTAGTATACCCTCCAGGTTTGACACGGTCAAGCACACGGCTCAGGTACGAGCGTGTGACTGGCCGTGTGATACAAGTCAAGAGCCTCCATAATTTTCACACGGCCTGGCACACGGGTGTACCTTGTGGCCGTGTGGACAAGTTAGTATGTATGCCCTATTTTGCCACAGTCTAGACATATGGGCGTGTCTTGTAACACCCCTATCCCGTAATCATCACCGGAATAGGTAAGGGATATTATCGAACTTGTAACTCAGACTGCAATAGTAAAATTTTAAAATTTTATCAAACATCGACCCAAATCAACAATATCAACCATTTATAAACATAACATGCTTTAAACAGACATATAAAGCTTCATTCGTACATCAGGGACTAAATTGATAACATATAAAATATATGAGAAAACTTAAGAAAATTTTTGGAATAGGGTCACATGGCCGTGTACCTCACACAGTTACTAGACACGCTTGTGTGTCTAGATCATGGCAAAACAGGGCATACATTCTGACTTGTGCACACGGCCACATGACACGATCATGTGCCAATCCCGTGTGGTATTTTGACCAAAATAACTAAGGTGCAGGGGTCACACGCCCATGTGCTCTGACCGTGTGGCACGAAATGGGCTTAGTTTAAGCCATTTTCACACCCCAATAGGTTATGTACTTAAAACATCAATTGCATAACAATTACATATACTCAATGCACAACCATTTCAACCAATTCTGAACATCAAAAAGACCATTTCATGTCAACCAATTCAATGTCACATAAATAACATAAACATGAATACATTTCAAGTACCCATTTCAAGTCATCATCTAACTTTATATCTCAATCTTAATTCACAAATAACCTCATACCAAATGACTATTTCAACTTCTCTAAGTCATAGATATAGCAATTCATTCAAAACCATTAAGCATACTAATTTCACATTTATCAAATTAAGGTCATTTACCAACTTACCATTTCAAGATCAAGCCATATCACATAGCTTGATTAGGTGCCAAAATCATACCACATTCATTAACACAAAGATAACTATAAATATTGACTTATAAACTAGCCTATACATGCCATATTTACAACATTAACAAAAATCCAAAAGTACCAAAATCTTGCTTGGATAGTATGATAGCAATCTCCAACTTTGTCCAGTATCAAGCTAGCTTCCGAGAACTATAAAACACGGAAAAAATTAAACAGACTAAGCTTTAAAAGCTTAGTAAGCCTGTATAATATAGAATCTAACTTACCGAATCAACATTTAAAATGTAAAAACATTATCAACCCAAGTCATAATCCCTCAATGCCAATTCAACCATCACATAAACATGTTAGTCATGTAACAACCATGTATTTATCCAATCCAAAGATGAAACAAATAAACAACATCCATGTAACCATAATTCATGTATCAACCCATTCATTTACCTTATACTCATATAGCATACAATCATATAACCATGTAACAATTCATTTTTACCTATCAAATATCTTATATAACATATAAGTCATGTAATATATATCTTGTAAACATATTCTTGTAACATTTAATAGATGTAAACATATACTTATACTTATAATTCATACCATTCATGTAGTCCATATCTCAAATACCATGTAATCATATTATTCTCGTATCAAATAATCATATACATCTTGTGTCATTTATAACATGTATTCATTTCGATATAATGTTCATTGAACTTTTGGAAACATCGAGGGATACTCGGGTGATACACACACAGTGTATATATGTAAACCTGTAATTCGTCAATTCATCCTGTATGCTTTTTTAAGCCATGTACGGTATGCTCCTCCTGAGCCGGTAACGGTAAGCCCGAAGGCTGAACATGTAAGCCCGAAGGTTGAACATGTAAGCTCATGAGCTGTGGTGAGTCCGCAACAAATGCAGGAGCTCAACCAACCTGTAGCTCTAGTGACAAGTCACTTGTATCCTACGACTTTCTACGGTTCAAACGGGACTCGATATCAATTTAGAACATGTATCCAATAGGCATTTAAGTACAATAATTCATTATACAATCATATAAAATTACAATTAGCAATTATAAATATAATATAAGTTCGATTCTAATTATACGAACTTACCTCGATTTAGCTCGTATACCCGGTATCTACTCGTCTACTTTCCGTTTTCCCCGATCAAGTTCTGGGATTTGTTTATCCTGATCTATATTAATTCAAATTTAACTCAATTATTTACTAACACATTCAATTTAGTCCAAAAACATGTATTTGGCCATTTTTCAAATATCCCTTGTATTTTCATTCTTTAACAATTTAGTCCTTAATACACAAAATAGCAAATTACACATTTTTAACTAAAATTCACTATAGCTGAATACTCGTGTAGTCCATATAAGCCCAGATCTTTCATTTATCACATTTCTAACCACAAAATTTCTACCTTTTTTAATTTAATCCCTAAAACTCATTTTTGTCAAAAATTGCTTTGTAAAACTTGCATATCAGTAAACATTCATCAATAATTTATCTAGAAGCATCAAAATAAACATATATTCAACAATGGTATCTTTTAAAACATAACCAATTCCAAAATTGAGGTACAGGCATGATAGAACACAAAGCAACGATCACAAAAACGTAAAATCATCGAAAACTGAAGCAAAACATACCTTGATTTAGCTATAATTGTGGCTGAACCTTAAAAGATGAATATAAACTCTTTCTATGTTTATATTCGACTATGAATCATGAAAAATGGCTAAAAATTTTCATGTTTCTTTATTAAACATATACTTATTAATTAAAAGACAATTATAACCTTAATGATTTAACAAATAAAGCCATTTAAAGCAACCCACTACTGTCCATACATATATATAATGGTATATTTACCATACAAGTACTTCCATTTAATAAAGCAAAGTCATTTAAGCCATTCTATTAATAGAACACATATTTATCGCTTTATGTGATTCAGTCCTTTTTACCAAATTAACTAATTAAACGGTAAAAATTCTTTATGAAACTTTCGTACGGTAATTCTATCATGTTGTAAACAGAAATAAAATAATAAAAATAATATTTCAACTCAATTAAGTGGTCCCAAAACCACCTGTTCTGATCAGACTCAAAATTGGGTTGTTACATGTCTAATGCCGTGTAAGGTACATGGCCTGCCCACATGGGCGTGTGACCTCTGTAGCTTTGAAAAATGTTAAGTTTTGAAAAAATTTTGTATGTGTTCGATTTAGTCCCGACGCTTTTCTAAAGCATGGTTAAGGTCCTGTAGACCTTCTAAAGGGACAAAATGATTATGAATTACTATGACATGATGATGTATGTAGATAATATATGAAAATGATTTGTAAAGGTTTGATATGTCCTGTAATACCTCTTAACCCTAGTTCGACGACAGATACGGGTTAGAGGTGTTACAGTAAATGTGTTTAAAACATAATTGCTTGTTTAAATGATTATTTTTCTATAAATTTGGCAGTGGTTGCTCTGGCAACAAATATAGCATCCCGTGACTCAGACCCTGTGAATGGGTCGAACAAGGGGTGTTAAATAAATATTTTCCTCCAAATCACCATGAAGGAAAATAGTTTTTACATCCATTTGTTCAACCTCTAAATCATAATAAGCTACCAAACACAAAATAGTTCTAATAGAAGACATCTTCACAACTTAGAAAATATTTCCTCAAAGTCAAAATATTTCCTCAAAGTCAATCCCTTTTTCTTTTTATCGTAACCCTCAACAACCAATCTAGCTTTGTATCGTGGAGTTGAATTCTCTTGCTTCAACCTATAAATCCATGATTTCTCAAAGCTCTGTTACCCTTTAGCAATTTCACCAACTTAAAAGTATGTTTGTCATGCAAGGATTGAAGTTCATCCTTCATAGCTTCAACCCACTTATCTTTGCATTCACTTTCTATAGCATCTTCATATAGTTTATACCGAAGCTCATCACGATCGTTACCAATGAAGATACGTTGTCGTTTTTTTGTATCCAACTTAGATCTCTTATCTTTTGGAACATGAACAAATACTTTACAACCGAACACACGCAAGTGATCATATGACACAACTTAGCTCATTTTTTGTATCCAACTTAGATCTCTTATCTCATATTTGGCACATCACCTTATAAAGGAACACTAGGAGACACATTAATCACATGTGCAATTATATAAAAAGTTTCACCCCAAAAAGATCGACACAACTTTGTATCTGAAAGTAAACATCTAACTCTCTCAATCAATGTTTGGTTCATTCTATCTGCCAACTCATTCAATTGTAGAGTCTTTTACAATGTCTTCTAATGTCTGATTCCTTATAACCACAATAAACATCAAATGGTCCTTTGTACTCACCACTATTATCAATAAAGATGCACTTCAACTTCTTCCCAGTCTTTCTCTTAGTTGAAGCTTCAAATTGCTTAAACACATAAAGTTCATGGTTTTTTTTTTTAAGTATAAACCCAAAGCTTCCTTAAACAGTCATCAACGAAAGTCACAAAGTAAAGGGCTCCATTATATGACCAAACCTTCAACGAACCTCAAACATCGAAATGAACCAACTCTAGCAAATTTGACTTTCTCAAAGGAGGATGATGCTTAAATGAAACTCTTTTTTGCTTTCCACCTACATAATTAACACAATTCTTCAGCATAGCATTCTTTAAACCCAAAAGTTTATTCTTCTTAGCCAAACAATTAAGCCCTTTTCTCACTCATGTGACTAAGTTTGTAACTCCCTGAATAATTTATTTATGTTTTTGTAGATATCTAATACAACAATTTATCTGTTTCAGTGGTTAAGTGTTCTGGTGTGTGTGTGAGGTCTTGGGTTCAAGTCTCACCTTTCCAATTATTGTTATTTTTTATCCAAGTCTTACCCTTGTTGAGTGGGCTTATAGGAAATTGTTTGTGAATTCATATCAAAATGGGTTTGCTGGTCTGGTGGTTAGTTGTGTGTTAGTGTATCTTTAGGTCTTGTGTTCGAATCCCTATGTGAGCATAGGTATTATTTTTGCTTAGTTTTGTGATAGAGTTTTGGTGGAATTAAAATTTTGTAATGGTTGAGATTGAGGGGTTAGTGGGAGAGATATAAGGGATTTGTGTTATTCTTTTTATTTTTATTTTATTTTTTTCAAATTTCATTTTTTTCTCTCTCAAGAAAATTTTGACGTGAGTTTTCCTCCTCTTTCATTCCCTTTGTTAATCTGAGTGATTTTCTTTTTGTGTTCCTTGCATTATACTCAAATTTGGCGCTTGTTGTGGGATATAGGTAAGAGGGCTATTCCCGTTTTAATTTTTGGTAAACTATTAAATATACCCTTTCTGTAAGCGTGTTTTTTCGGCATAGTTAAGGGATTTGATTCCTACAGAATTCTTGTGTAGGAGAAGGTGGTGGTGAAAAAGATTCACTCTGACGGTTTAAATCGTGTTGATATTTGTTTTTGTCGACGGTAAGTTTTTTGCATTATTTCAGGATTATGAGTTGGTTCGTTAATTGATTGCTAAGTGGTCAATAGATTACTGTTTCTTAGGTTTCGGAGGGCTCAGGGTTGCTGTAGCGTCTTAGAGGAACCAAGTGTGTACCCAAAATGCAGAAAATCAAGCTTCTGCGAAAGCCAAAAAACCTCACTGTCAATGCCACACGGGCGTGTGGTTGCCCATGTGGTTGGCCATGTGCAAAGACATGGCCGTGTGGTCAACAAAAGCATGGCCGTACGCAAGACACGACCGTGTGGTGATGTGGGTGTGATCATGTGGGCTACACGGGCTAGGCCAAGTTGGGCGTGTGGGCCAGAAGGGCATATGGGCCTACACGGGCATGCCACACGGACATGTGGGTATTGGGCTAGGTCATGTGGGCCACACGGGTAAGGCCAATTTGGGCATGTAGGCCTACAAGGGCCCATTGTTCTAAAATTCTCCCTAAGGTCACACGAGTCGCTTCGATCGACTGTGGGTCTACCGTAGGGTCGGTAAAGGCTAACCAAACCCTAAAACTATGGAATCTAATAGTCTGATATTCTGTTCTGAGTATGATACTGTTATGCATGTTTGATTATTCTGTTAGACGTATATCTGCTATTTGTATTTAAGTATGTTGAGCATTTTTAATTTGTTATTTTTGTATATGTTTTTTGTATCTGTTTTGCGGTGGGATTGGATATATGTGGAGGAAGTGTTCTGAGAGGCGACTTTCGCATATATTCTGGTAGCTTGACTACGTATTATCTAATACGTGTCGTAATGGCACAATATGGTGTGTAGGGATGGGTAGGGTTTTTTTAACCCCACATGGTGTATTGGGATGGTCGGAGGTGATGTGTAGAGGATGGGGGAGGATTCTGTATATCTAATCTGTATATCTGATTTTGTTGACTGTATCTAAAATGGGCAAGAGCCCGAACCTGTAACTGATTGTATATGAAATCTCTGTATGCTTGCATGCTTAATTCTGTTGGGTTACATACTGAGTTTACGAAAACTCACATCTGTGTGTCTGTTCTATTCAGGTAATCCACAGTCTTAGGCAAACTGGTGCGACGAAGCCTCTCAGTGACCACGAGTCGTAAACGGATTAAGTTGATGGTTTTTATTTTAATTTAAGGATTATTTTTGGAGTTTTGTAATAATTAGACTATCCAGACTTTTGAGTTGATTTTTGGATTTGGATTTTGTTAGTACTTTATTTGCGACGGATATTTAAAAACCATGGTTTTTACTAAAACAAAGGTTTTCTAAAAATATGAACTATATTTAAAAAAAATAACGGTTTTAAGACTTCCACTGCAATAAATATTACATTTTTAAAAATATTACGTTTTGACAGTAAATAGATTAAGTAACACTTTTGAAAATTGACATAAATTAATATGGATTATGAAACGTGAATGATTTGATGAGATGACTCTATTTTCAAAACCCTACCTTCTGACACCATCGAATTCGACCATAACGTCTAGGTCGGGTTTGGGGTGTTACAAAGTTGTTTATGCCACAACTCTGTTGAGTCACCATTTTCTGTCATGTTCATCATACCTCAAAAAGTTGAAGTCTGCATCAACAACAAGGTTGAACTCTTCTGCCCTTGAGCTATAACCAATAAGGCTTTAATCAATTTTCACTGACCCTCACTAAAAGTGTTACAAAAACCATAATCATCGAGGTTTCTTGCATAAATCAAATTCAAAACAATATCTGAAGCATGTCTAACATCTTTAAGTGTTAAGTTGGTTCCATTATTAATGGCCAAGCTAACATCTCCCATGCCAACAACTTGTACCAAGCCATCATTACCCATCTTCAACACCCCAAAATCGCTAGAAGTATAAGATATGAAGAACTCCTTTCATGACGTAACATGAAGCAAATCATCAGTGTCTATCACCCAACTAATTTCATCACATGATAAGTTGATCAAATTTTCATCACCAAGGATTAACAAATCATCAGTAATAGTGACAATAAGACATTCAAATTTCTTATTATCCATTCTCTTTTGTTTATTATCACCACCTCTATTCTCTCATTTCCACTTGTAGCAACACTTTTTGATATGGTCTTTCTTGCCGCAATAATGGCATTCAAAATTTTTTATCTCAATCTCGACTTGCTTCGACTTTTATCTCTACCCTTTTCACCTTTGTCTTTGTTTCTTCCCCTATTTTCGGTAACTAGAACCTCGGATTGTAATAAAAAAAACTTATGACCTTCTTTTCACCTCTTCATTTAACACGCCACTCTTAACAATTTCCAATGTCATAATACCCTTGGTTGCATCATTAATAAACAAAACTCAATATTTCCCAAGAGTCAATAAAGTAGTAAGCAACCAAAGCCTTGTAATCTCATAATCAAATTTAATTCTCATATCAAGTAGTTGTACCAACAAACATTGAAACTCATTCAAGTGGTTGGCTATAGAAGCCATTTCCTTGTAAGTTAATGTCATCGTTCTTTTAAGCATAAACAACTTGTTATTGTTAGACTGCGAAGCATATAAGTTTCAAGTTTGTTCCACCACGTGTTTGCATGTGTCTTTTGATCAATGTGGTTATAGAAATTCTCTTCAACAAATTGTCAAATAAAATTGTACACCTACTGATGCTCAAATTCCCACTCCTCTTTAGTTTTTGACTTGGGTTTTTGAGTAGCAAAAATAGGAAGATTCAAAGCTTTAACAAACATAAGATCTTTCATTTTGTTCCGCCAAAGTTGTTAATTTTATCATTCAACACAATCATGTTACTACTGCTAATTTCCATTATTATCGAACTCGAAAACTAAGCTTTGATACCATTTTGTTGGGACGAAACCAAACTCGTTGAAACAACGCGAAAGCAAAACCAGTGTTATTTCACTCCTAATAAATCAATTCAGCATTTATGACAAACCCAATAACATAATATATCAACAATTGATGCAAATAAACCACAACATCCCAAGCAAAAATAATAAATCAAGATACAATTTTTACGTGAAAAACCCCTTTAAAGCAAAGGGTAAAAACCAAAGGACTTTGAAAGTCCACTAAAAGTTCCAATATAATCAAATTCTTGATATAAGATCACAACCAAGCCACAATAGAGTACACAATTCAAAGAAAGCTATCAATAAATAATCTCAAGCAAAATTAAGAGAAAAATTTGAAAGTTCACCAAAAAGAAACTAACTTTAAAAGTCGAAAACCCAAAGCTATAGTACTCCAACGAAAATTCTGTCCATACACATTAAAGATCTTCAAGTCTACTAATTATATATATAAAAGAACAACGCCAACAGACACCAAATAAGTTTTTTTTTTTCAACAATTAAAAAAGAGTTTTTTCTTTAAACACAAAATCATAAATGTAAGTCACTAAATCTTAGAATAGACGGTAGTTTATACCTAAATATTGAGGGCTTATATTGAGGAAGAATTGATCCTAAATGGCCATATATTATAGCCAACGAATAGGCGTATAAAACAATCATTTCTTCATCAAGATGTATTTAAAAAAAAATATAAATGCAAGTATTTAAACTTTTACTGTAATCAATTTCTTAGGAGTATGATACAATAATTTTCACTTGAATAATTTTGATAGGTTGCATCAATAATGGTAAACACAAGATGGCAACAACTTTTATTAAATATCTCAAGGATAGTGTTCATAAGAATATGTATGTTACAATTTGACTTTATTAGGCCTAATGTCTTAAGCCTGTAATCTTTTTAAGGTTTAAATAATGCTTTTATAGCCATAACCTTTTATAGCCTAATGGCTTATATAGCCTAATGTCTCACTTTGTCAACCATAGAGTTCAGTGCATGCATGCTCCATATGTGGAACATTTTTTACGTGAATTTGTATGGTTGTTGACACTGTAAAAAATAATTTCTTATTTAAAAATACACTTGTAGATTGTAGTGGGTAGGCTCGAATCCGCAAATGCTAATGATAATTTTATATTTTATAAATAAAAATAAACAAAATAAAGATAAGGGGGATTGTTTTAGAAAATTAAATTTAGAACTTAGCAAAAAAAAAAAAAAAACAATAGTTATAAGTTGAGGAAAAATCAGTAATACGAAATTCAAGCCAAAGGTAAAAATCTCGTTTGACTTATGAGCTTGATCAATAATGCAAGGATCGGTGTTCTTTAATAACTTGGTTATAGTTAACGACGAATGTCTAATAACCAATCTCTTCTTACCTTCTTGATAATCAAGACGAACATCATTAATTATTTCACTTATTGATAACGAACAGTTAAGATTTAATCTAGCGATAACAATAAGAATAAAAGAGACCTAAGTTTAATCAACAAATAAGGTTTATTTAAGTTAGATTAAATATTCATGCAACATAAAATGCATATCTCCATCATATCTAACTATGTTGTTTGTCAAAAGTATTAGAATAAATTAAACAATTTTAGATTTAAAAATAATAATAGTTAAAGCATATATACTAATCAAATGAATCTTTGTAATTGAATAAAAAACATACAAATATTTGAAAGCAAAGAAAATATGAAAAGCAACTATATCTCACAAATTATTTGAATCAAATTCCAAAATTATTTTTATTAGGAAAGTAATTAAACTCTTCACTTATGTTTTACCTTACTCTTTTCTGCAGCTCTCGTCACCTCAACAATACACATTAGTAATATATTTCATAAATTACATATAAATTTTAATTTAATGTGCAATTTAATATATGAATTTTGATTTGATGTAATTATGTATATAAAATTTTAATTGTGCTTCAAGCGTATA
Organism: Gossypium stocksii; assembly: GCA_020496765.1. Lineage (NCBI taxonomy): Eukaryota > Viridiplantae > Streptophyta > Magnoliopsida > Malvales > Malvaceae > Gossypium > Gossypium stocksii. The sequence goes on along the minus strand of CM035628.1, from coordinate 97,776,760 downwards.
TAGTAAACTTTGATTTTAATTCAATTAAATACATTTAAAGAAGTATATTTATTTTCATTGTAAATTAATATAATAATTTGTATATGTAAAAAATCAACGTAAAATTATGCTAGTTTAATAATATTATTTGTAATTTTCAAAAATTAAATTAAATCATAATTTATTATATAAAATAAAAATTTATATATAATTTTAATATTTATCTGTAATAAAATTTATCCAACAACGCGCTAAAAAATATGACAAAAGTTGGCTACCACGTGTCTTATATTATATGTTCCCTTCATACAACTTTCTTTCAGGAACCTTCCAAACAAATTGATAAATTGTCGACATGACAGCACATGAATTAGACCAAATTCCGATTTGGTCACATTTTTTTGCTGTGTATGTATTCTATTGTATTATGGTGGTATTTAAAATATTTTATTGTTATATAAAAATTTTATATGTGAATTATTTATATTAAATGAATTTTTAAATATTGTTTTTTTATGAATTTTTAAATATTATGTTTTTTTATCCTATAATATTTAATGTCTATGCCTTATTTATATTAATAATTACTAATATTTAGTATTTATGTCCATAGCTAATTTTACTTTATAAAAAAAATTATATAAAATAGTGACATCATATTATTTATATTATTTTCTTATAGTTTAATGTCATATCAATATTTTCATCTTGAATTTTAAGATAAAAATACTGATATTACATTAAACTATTAAAAAAATACAAATAATATAACATCACTGTTGATTTAATTCCTTCCCCTGAATTCATTAGTCTTTAACACATACTTTTGGAAAAGCCAAACAATTCCTCAATATGGATACTTGAATTCAATTGAGTAATCATATTCCCAAATTAGCATGTTTCTAATCTAGGATATGAATGCTTGCTAGCTTCAATCCCACCAAACCCATTATCACAAAAGAGGAAAAACAATTTAAAACCATCTTATTTTTTCGGCTTTCACTAGACAAAAATGAATGTAAATTCTATAATTTTGACATAAAATTGTATGAAATGAACACAATAAATTTAATATATCCCATTTTTAATTTATACTAGATTATAATATGCTCATAATATGAGTCAAAAGAAATATAATAAATAATTATTAAATGTTTATATAAAAATTAAATAAAAAAGTTTGATGTTTGTAGTGTTGCTAATTCAAATCTCAATCTATTTAATTTTTTATTAATTTATGAAAATGTAAAGGATTAAAAATACTATCATAATAATATAGTTTTATAAAAAAATGAAAATTTGATAGTTTTCTATCTGAATTAAAACTTAATTAATTGGTGACATTAACTTAATCGATTATTTAAATAATAGTATAAATATATGCACATAAAATTTTGACATTTAATGATTTAAAAATATATAAAATATGATATTTTGCCATGTTTATGAGACATTACATTTAATGATATATTTTTATCTTATCTATTATTTTTATATAATGTCTAAAATTATCTATAGTCCCTCTCCAACTCTTAAATAGGAAAATACTTGCTAATAAAATTAATACTCAATTTGTTTGTGTTTATGTGGATATTTATTAGTGGTGATGATGTATTGTAGGCGTGTTTCAAACCTTTTTAGCTGTCGAAATTCTGGAATATGAGAAGTTAGGCAATGACCTAATAAGGAACTAGTATTTAATTAATTGCTTTAAAAGCAATAGGTGCCTAATCTAAAACAAATCAATATTTAATTAGTCAATGTTCTTTATGTAGTCATTTCTGGTCAGTCTCAGGGTTGACTATAAAACAATTTTTAATTAATTCCAAATCAACTGGCTAAGAATATTGATTTTTAATAAAAATGGGAAAATTTTATTTGATCATCTAAGTAAGCAACTAAGTATAATAAACCCCAAATTCTTTTCTTTTCTACAATTGTTATAGATTTAAGGCATAATGATTTATTTGGTTCTTTAATTTTATGAAAAAAATCATTTCAGCCCTCAATTTAAATTTGGTTTCTTTAGTCATCAAACTTTTATTGTTTGTCAAATCACTTCCAAAATGGATGAAAAAATTAATGTATGTTAAATTTGTTGATATGGCATCTACGTGATAATCCATATGTATACTACGTAAGCAATTAATTAATTTTTTTAAAATTAAAAGATTAAAAAATATATTTTTATACTTTTTAATAATTTTTAATTTTTAAAATATTTTTATTTTTTTATTTTAAAAAATATTTTGAATAACTCACATAAGTATACTGATAAATTTATACATTATACCCTTTAATTACCTTTTATTAGAGAACCCCGTCATCAAACTCTGAATAATGCTCAATTTGCACCCACAATTTAGTCAAAGAAAAAGAAAGTTTTAACAAATTGGACCTTATTTAGCATTTTCCAATGTGCTAAAAAACAAGGTGGGCAAATTGATAATAGGTGTAGGAGTCAATGTATAGATATTATAGCTTAGATTTTTTTGTTTATTTGTTTGGTTAGGGATAGTGAAAGATATCGTTTAGATTCGAAGGCCTATAACAATAAATATCTAGCTTAAATTACTTTTCATTATAGCAATGGTTAGTTAATAAATAAATTTGTGATAATTCAAAGATCATAAATTTTATATTTTACGTAAATTGTAAATTTAATATTTCTATTCAGTTTGATAAATTTAGTTCTTATATTTTTTAACTAATCGATTTTAGTCCTAGTAATTAAATTTATTTAGTTAAATTTTTCTGTAGAAAAAAGAAAAAAGAGTGTGCGATTTAAAACCCAAATTCCATGCAAAAACTTCTCGCATGCCCCTATGAAATATCATGCAATTGTGGCTACAAATGCATGGCACAAAATACAAGACATAGAAGATAAAAGCAAAGACTGAAACCTGCCTGGTTTGGTTTGGTTTGGTTTGGTTTGGTTTGGTTTGGGTGCATTTGATACAGCCATGAGGAGAAAGTAACATGGCATTTTTCCACGTTTGGCCTTGGCTTTGCCTGCCCAGTTTTGTCCACCAGCATCCCCTACATTTGGCTGGCTACTCTAGCAAACACATTCAAGGAATTAAATAGCTAATATTTAGTTGGAATTGGAATTTCATTTCCGATAAAACATACATTGTGGCATAAATTATAAGTATTGTTGATGGAATGTTGGGTTGATGGAATTCAGGTTGGGAACAGAGTTGATCTATTCATATTGTTTAGGATAAGATGAAGGGTTGATAATACGGATGATCAATGTATGATGGAGAAAAATGGGTTCTCTTGCAATACAGAGGAAACCCCTTGTCCTTATCCGTTTTAGCATACATGCATAGAGTTTTTTTTGGACCAATTCAATGATGCCTATTATATGGTATAAAATATATTTATGTATAATAAGTTTTGAAATTTAAGTTTAACTATAAATAAGGGGAGTTTGGGAGTGTTTTTCAAAAGTTTGGTTTGAAATAAAAAAATACTTTTCAGAAAAAATATGGGGAAGTGTCATAAAAAAAAGTGTGATTTAGTATTTTTAAATATTTGACATTAATTTTAAAAATTGCGATGGAAAGTTAAAATGTTCATTTTAAATTTTGTTTTTTTAAATGGAATCATAAGTTCGAATCTTAAAAATGACATTGTTGGGGAGAGGTAACTTCGAACATTGATCGGAAAATGAACATTGAGAATAAAAAATATATTACTTTAACTAATTTATACATAAAACATGCATTTTGAATGCATTTGTAGGGCTTTTTTAGAAGTAACCTAAATTTTTTTATTAATTATGAAAATGACCCAACTTAAAAAATCATGTACATAAATAACCCAATTTCTATAATGCTTGCCGGTGCCGCTAGACACATCAGTGATAGCAGCTACCCATCATTGACGAATGATGGCATTAAAAAATAATTTTTAGTGGTGCCACAAGATAAATTGGTCGCACTAGACTAAAGTGTGATTATATAAAACCTTCAGGGATCTGATAAAGCAATTACCCTTTAGATTGGCTGAAAAAGGGTGTCCCTTGAGGCAAAAATTAAATAGAACTTTTGATCTTTTTGCATGTTAGGTCTGTCCGTTTTGAAATTAAATTGAAATAGCCCTTAAAAAATATAAGAATATAAAAAATAAACCATTCTCATTTTTTTATTTTCTTTAAAATTAAACAAAAAATATAAAATTATAAAAAATATTTAAATTACCCAAATATATCCCTTAACAAATTTTCTCAAGTTTATCTAAATTTAAAACATTTTCAATTCATTCCTAGCATATTTGAATTTGGATAAACTTGAGGAAATTTTTGGAGGAATATATTTGGATAATTTAAATAAGAATTTTATATAGTTTTTTAAGTTTATTATTTTAAAAAAATAAAAGGATTTATTTTTGTTATTTTTATATTTTTAACGGTTATTTAAATTTAATTTTAAAAGGGGATATACCTAATATACAAATAGACCAAAAATTTAGAAAGCATTCAATTTGGTGCTGCCATACTCTCTAAAGCTTCACCCTTTTTTCATCCAACCTAAAAAGGGCAATTGCTTTATCAAGTCCCTAAACATTTTATATAGTAACAATTCAAAAATAATAATTTTTTAAAAATTGATGGTTGCCCAATGATGACGGGCTGGTGCCACCAATAAGAATGGAAGCACCAACGTGCACTATAAGAAACGACTCATTTTTGTAATTAATCAATTTTAGTTAATTTCGAAAAAAATCATATTTTTAGTAATTAATAAATTATTTGTAAATTTAATGATACATGATATATTTTATAATTTTAAATATAATGATAAATAATATTTAAATAATATAATATGATAATACATGAAATGTTTAAATATTTTAATATAATGATACATAAAATACAAATCAATCTAATTTTTAAATATATTTTAAATAATTAATATAAATATTGCAAAAACTAAAACTACGTACATGATTCTCTAATTTGAGATCCTACTAAAAGTTAGGCCTAAAGGGTTATCAAGCCACTAAATTGCAAAAGAAAAAAAAAAGGATTAAAAGACAACAAAAAACGTTTCTAATTCAATCATACTAGTCCCCTTTCTTGATTTTATGCATAACAATGGAGAAAAGGGTTAATCTAATTCTCTAATTTTTTTAGTGACCCCAATTCTCATGAGGGGCAAATAAGCAATCAATCGGTACATAACAAGCATAATAGCCAATGCAACGGCAGACACAACTTGCCCATTGAGGCCAACAGATTTTATACCTTGAAAATCACCAATCAAGCAAGTCTTCATATGATCAGCACAAGGGTATGTTTCATTTGGTCTGTATTGAGACCCCGACAAGAGTTTATATGTGTGATGGCTAATGGACAAGTATTTGATCCATGCTATGAATGGTGGGACATGTTGGATGTAGTAACCCCCGGCGAGGAAGAAAGTGAGCATGATGACCGAACCGAGAATGGTGGCCGATTTTAAGTCCATAACCATGGCACCAAGGGCTAGTCCTAGGCCTTGTGAGACTAGGACACTAAAAAGAAGTACAAATAATGTGTGGAAGAAATTGATTGCTGTGGGTTTAAGCCCTGCCATCCAATATGTTATGGTGATGAAAACTGTGGGAAGAATAAGTTCCATAGGGAGATCAGCTGTGATCCTTGAAATGAAATACGAAGAGAGCCGATATGTGCCCGAAGATCGTTCTTTTTCGTGCATCATACGTTCTCGAGGGAATTAAGGTGAATATGGCTTGAAATAGAGGGTAAAAACCCCAAAATCCTGAAGTAAAGAAGAGGAGTCCAATCTGCATGTTTGCAAATCTCGAAATCAGCATAATAGAGGGACTAAAACCATAATTAGACTAATAACTTGCACAAATTAAATTACCTGGTCTTGCAAGTGAGAAATATCAATTTTCCACCACAATAAACCTGAAAGCACAGCTACAATAAGGACCTCAGCAATGTTCAAACCAGAGAATGATTCATGTTTCCTTTCTTTTACACCCCTTTGAAGCAATACAATGAATTGTTGCCACCAAGTTGTGGGCCACATTGCAAGCTTCTTGTTTTCCAATTCATCAGGAGCTGGTTCATTGCTCATATCTTGAAGCTCTTCCTTTATTTTGTCTGCAATTTTCATCCCATAAGCACCAATCAATGTTTTCTTCACCAGGGTTTGCTCCTTCATTGACTCATTTGGTGAATCACCTACAAAGAAAAAACATCACTTTGGGATTCTTTAATTAAAGTTAGAACTCGTGTTCAATATTCATATATATATATATATATATGAATATATCATATTTGAATATGAATATATAATACATATATTTTACACTCACATCCAAATCTAAGTAATATAGGACTAATATTAATTACTCAAAATGGTCATACATAAAGGCCCTTATATTAAAAGTCAAATTGCATTTTATTTCTTCTACTCAAAAAATAAGCAAATTAATCTCTGTATCATTTACTCTTTAATTTAATATATAAAGACTAAGTTACTCTTTTTTGTAAATAAAAATATAAAATATAATCTAAATTCTATTATAAAGCTTAAACAATACTTTTACCTACAACTTATTAAAACAAAGTTAAATGAATCTAGAATTTAGGGTTGCATTTTACTTTTGTTGGGAATTGAAATCATTTTCCAGGGCATTTAAGATTTCCCACGCATTTCCTAGATTGTTTATCAAAACATTAAATCTACATTGGTATTTGGAATTCATTAAAATAAATAGACTGACTCAAAAGAGAAAAAGCCTTAATTATGGTCATACTTATTAATTACAAAATTCAATTTGGTTTCAATGCAATATAAGGAAATTAACAAAGATTCATGCAAAAGATCAAAAACACATACCGTTTGCAAGATCAAGAAGGAAATCTGAAGGGTTCATAGCAACGGATGGTACATATCCAATGCTTGAAAAATAATCCATGGTAGCCGATCCTTGTCCAAAATACAAAGGGTTACCATCACATAACAGCAAAACCTTATGAAACATGTAAAATATCCTACTCGATGGTTGGTGTATCGTTAGCACAACTGTTCTTCCACCTTCAGTAAGCTCCAACAATGTAGACACGATCCGTTGAGCCGTGGTCAAATCCAGACCCGACGTTGGCTCGTCTAAGAACAACAAGCTCGGGTTTATAAGCATTTCTTGACCTATACTAACCCTTTTACATTCCCCACCCGAAACACCTCTCAAGAATGGTTCACCAATGATGCTATTTTTGCACTTTGTTAGTCCGAGTTGATCGATCACTGCTTCAGCATGCATGATCTTGTCTTGTTTGGTGAAACTATTCGGTAATCGAAGTAGAGCAGTGAAGATGAGGGTTTCAGTCACGAACAGGGATTTAAATTGCGGTTGCGGCCGCGTTTTCAGTCGCGTTGCGTTTATCACGGTTGCGGACATAACGGACGCTATTGCGGTCACTGCGGGTATCGTGGTCATGAATTTTTTTTAAATTCGCACAACTTATTGTAAAAACATAATAATTATAATTATAATTATAAAAAGTCACTTTTAATGATTTTTAGAGTGTTTTCTAACACTTACGAACTTTTATTAATATGATATGAAAACACAACTTTTATAATCATTAATTATTCTTTCATTTATTTACGGATTTTCTAATAATGTTATATTAACTAATAACAAAGTAAAAAAAATTAAACATTTATTATATTTAATAAGTTTGAAATTTTTTATATATACAATAATTGAAAATTCATACCTGAGAGATGTCTTCAATATTTCTTGACAGCTTTGAATATGATGAAGATATAAACATTCTATACTGCAAAAGGAAAAAAAGAATAGATAAATGTATAGATTCTCATTAATTATTCCTATTTCCTACCACTTATTCTCACTCTCATTCTACTTTCATATTGTAATACCCCATTTTTGCCCGGGCCCATACCACAAAATAATAAAAAAAAAATAAATTCCAAGCCTAGTCCAGAATTACAAATATAATTTGGGCCCAATCGGAATGGCCCATTACTTGAAAAGATTTAAGGTCCATCTACAAGCTTGACTCATATGGAGATAAAATCTTCAATGATATGCAATCTTAGATATGATATGCAATCTTAGATATGATACAATCTTAGATATGATTGCAATCTTAGATATGATATGCAATCTTAGAAGATATGATTTTGTAATCTTAGAGATTTAATTTGTAGATACCCTTTAATCTTAACCGTTGATGTAATTAATCTGTACCGTTGGATTTGAGGAGGCTCAACTATAAATAGAGGCCTCCCCCCCTCATTGAAAACACACTTGAGTTTTGGCAAGCAATAAAAATTCTTGAGAGCTCTCAAATTTCTCTCCCTCTTACGTTCTTATTTTATGCGATTTGTTCTTATTTTATTCTTTGTTCATCTTCATTTTTCAACCTTTTTTCATTTTGATTTAATCCCTATTTCCTTGTTTTTTAATTCTTTTATATTTTATTTTTTTTATAATTTTAGTATTATATCAAATTATTTTTTATTAAATTCTATATTACTCTTTGTTTTAAAAATATATATTTCATTTAATTGAAAAGTTTTTTTTCTTAAATAAGGCAATGTTTGGTGTTTAGAAATTCGGGAAATAGTGCCCTAACATGCTGGGTTGTGATTTTTCGTTTGACTAAATAACCAAATATCCTTTTAATAAATTTTCCTAAATTACGAGGTGATTTCAATTACAAAAGTTTGAGAATATCGTGTCCTATCATGCTGGATGTGATATTCGTGTTCTTTTGGAACGAAGGATTCTCGATTTTTATATCAAATTATTTTTTATTAAAATCTATATTACTCTTTGTTTTAAAAATATATATTTCATTTAATTGAAAAGTTTTTTTTCTTAAATAAGGCAATGTTTGGTGTTTAGAAATTCGGGAAATAGTGCCCTAACATGCTGGGTTGTGATTTTTCGTTTGACTAAATAACCAAATATCCTTTTAATAAATTTTCCTAAATTACGAGGTGATTTCAATTACAAAAGTTTGAGAATATCGTGTCCTATCATGCTGGATGTGATATTCGTGTTCTTTTGGAACGAAGGATTCTCGATTTTTATATCAAATTATTTTTTATTAAAATCTATATTACTCTTTGTTTTAAAAAATATATATTTCATTTAATTGAAAAGTTTCTCTTCTTAAATAAGGCAATGTTTGATGTTTAGAAAATCGGGAAATAGTGCCTTAACATGCTAGGTTGCGATTTTTCGCTTGACTAAATAACCAAATATCCTTTTAATAAATTTTCCTAAATTACGAGGTGATTTCAGTTACAAAAGTTTGAGAATATCGTGTCCTATCATGCTGGATGTGATATTCGTGTTCTTTTGGAACGAAGGATTCTCGGTTTTTAAACTCAAAATATTCCAATTTTAAAGGGATCTTATTTTGAATTATTTCAAACTTTGACATTCAGACAGAAAACAATTCAATTTGGCACCAATTTTGGGCGTTGTGAGGGTGCTAACCCTTCCTCACACGTAACCGACTCCCGAACCCGTTTTCTCAAAAATTCGTAGACCAAAATGTTTTATAAGGTGATCCAATCACACCTAAAAAGATTGTTGGCGACTCTGGTTTTCATTTTTAAAAGTCGAACCCCGTTTTTCAAACCCCCTTAAAAAATGGTTTCGACACATATATAGTTTAACATGCTTCGATTCTTAATTATCTTTTCATAAAATATACTCCATTCATTTATCTAAAGATATATTTTAAATGTTTTAATATCATCAAATTTAAGAACATTAACAAAAGTTTTCTTTAAAAAAAAATATACTTTACAAATAATGGTAGTAGTACAATTTAGTTTTCACCAATTAGTGGAATGACGAGGAAGATCAGATCCTTCACCTTCATTTTTAAAGCGTTCTTGACTTGATTCTCTTGGCCTTTGTAATATATCCAAAAAAAGTAACATTTTCACCTTGGTTTTTATATAATTGATATGGAAGATATATTTGAGGAGGAGGATACATGAGAGGTGGAGGTCGGTGATACATTGGTGGTGGAGGATGCATTTGAGGCTGGTATGGCACACCATAATTAGGAAATGGTGGATAATAACCATATGGTTGTGGATAACCATGTGAAGGTTGAAAATATGAAGGTTATTCTGGTGGATAAAAACCTTGAGTGCTAGTAGATGAACCACTAAACCCAAGGTTACTAGAACTCAATCTCGTACCAGATGAAGAGCCTATAGAAGTATGCTTTTTGCCTTTTCCTTTCGATGGAGCTCTAGGTTCACTTCTATCTCTCCTAGGTTCAGGAAACATATTTCCATCAAACTCTGATCTATCACGAAAATGTCCACTAGTGGTACCAACCCCATATTCTTCTCCATACTGACTAGAAGACCTAATTTCAACTCTATCACCACTATATCCATCATCCTCATCAATTGGACTTAAACCACCACCATTGGGTCTATCGCCACTCTGACTTGGCGTTGAACTAGAACTTGAATGAGACAAATTTTGTTGCTGATATTGATTAACATCCATTTCATCATCAGAGGTATCCACAGGCAACACACCGGCATTTTCACCATCTAATAATGGATTCTCTTTCTCATGAAGCCATTCTGATAGTGGATCAACATCTTCAAAGATATGATCAAGGCTGATAGGACTAAAACTAGCATCTATATCATCAATGCTCATTCTTTTTTAATGCTTTATCTGAAGCCTCATATTATAATAGGTAAACACTAGTTTCTTAAGTTTTTTATACTTTAACCTATTTCTTGCCTTGGTGTGAATATAACTAAATGTGCTCCAATTTCGTTCACAATTTGAAGCTGAAGTTGTTTGACTAAGCACTTTAATTGCTAATTTTTGTAATTCGGGAACACATGTGCCGTATATTATCCACCACTCAGCTGCATAATATTATTTAAATTTCAAAATAACTTCAAAATTGTACATACTTAAATAATATAAATTAAATTAAATAATTTAATTAACTGATTACCCAGATTCATTTGCTTCCAAGCCCTTTGTGCTTGTGGAATACCGAATGTCTCATGTTTATCTCTAAATAGTAACAACTGCATAAATAAAAGATAGAGTAAAAATAAAAAAAATAATTCTATTTCAAACTATGTAACTAAGTTACAAATAATAGTACTTGAATCTAACCTGATTAACCATTCTGACTTGAGTATCAAGAGAAGGTTCTAATCTTTCAATTACTGATCATGTACCTTCTAATGTTTCTATTAGTTCATTCTCAGAATGCTTCACCCCAAATTGAAATTGAGGAATGAGAAAATAACCTAAGTATAATTTATAAGAATATCATCAAATAATAATAATCTAACACTTAAAATAATAAAATATAAAAATATTTCTTAATTATATGAAACATTTTATCTTACCAGCTGAATGCAAGTCGGAATGCATAAAATTCCATCTATTATCAATAATCTTTTTGTACTCGGTGAAATATCGACAATCTTGTTGAATTGCTTGTTTAGCTCTATCAACAGCCTCATAAATAAAGCCCATTGTTGGTTTTTCATCGCTATCCACAAGTTTCAATACTTTTACTAAGGGCTCATAAATTTTTATGAGGTCATTGGCTTTTTTCCAAAAATCTTTTCCCAAAACAATTTTTTTGGCTTCATAAGCAGGCCCTGACTTTTGCTATCCCCATTTTGATTCTTTAAATTCCTATATATTGATAAGAAAATTTTTAAAATAATATAATTTAAATTATTTGGAACTAATAAAATCATTAAAAGTTGTTATATTTCAGTAATTATATTAACTAATTATAAAATACTAACCTTTGAATTAAACATTTCTCTCAGACCTTGCTTTTGTCTTGTTATCTCTTCAAGTTGAATGAAATGAGTTGCAAATCGAGTAAGAGCAGGTCGAAGTATTTGTTTCCCTTGTGTATACTTCTTCATCAAATCAACAGTCTAAATGTGACTGTATATAAAGCAACTCACTTTCTTTGCCTCATCTAACACTTTTGCTACACTAGGCTTTCTCCCAATATCTTCAAGGCATAAATCTAAACAGTGAGCTGCACATGAGGTCCAATATAAATGTTTTCTTTTCAACATTAATTTTTTTCCAGCAGATTTCATTGCTGCCTCATTATCAGTCACTATTTGGATAATGTAATTTTCTCCAATTTCTTCTACAACTGAATCTAACAAACTGTAGTAGAATTCAGCATCTCTACTACAAACACTTGAGACATCTACCGATTTCCAAAAAATGGTTCCTTTACTGCAATAAATAAGGAAATTAATGATGTGCATTTGATTCAAACTGTTGGTCCAACCATCACACATTAGAGTTGCACCCAATTCTTTCCAATGAGTCTTTAGTCCATTTACCCAATCACGAACTCGTTGATACTCTGACTCCAAATACACATCAGAAACCTCATAAGGTGTTGGGAGCTTTACACCTTGTCCAACTTCTGTTGACACTTGAATTAGGTTATACAACCATGGAGAGCTTGCTAATTGAAAAGGAAGTCTTTCATATATTAAAAATTTAGATACTGCTTCTCCTATCTTCCTTCGAAAACTCTTTAAAAAAGAGTTACTGACCTTTGGTTGCTTTGAACTTTTGCTTCTAACCAATTCAGGTATAGCTCCCCTTAAGGTAAACTCAGACTCACTTGGGATGGATTTACTTGTTCTTTCTCTATGATGAACTCCCAATGCTGTTAATAGAGTTGTTTTGCCACTACCTGATGGACCAAGCATGGCTAACATTTCCCCTGGTTGAACCGTCCCACTGATCCCATTTAAGATCACTTTATTATCATCAGAACTCAAATTTTTTTGAAATAATTTACCTGCTTTCCATAATTTGATTGTATACACCACATCGGTAAACTACAAAATATTGAATCAAAAATAAAATGAGAAACACTACAAAGACAATATGTGCCGATTCTATCAAAACCCATTGTTACAGGCCAATTTTGGCTTACCTATTAACCCACACCCCTAACCCAACAAGACCCAAATTACAAAACCAATTACAACAGCCCACATACAAAACCCATTAAACCCATTTTACAAAATTAACCCATTAAGCCCAAACCCGTTTGCCTAGCCCAATCGACCCAAACACCCTAAACCAATTTACAACCCATTCACAAACCCAATTCCCGGAGCCCAAAACCCCTAACCCGGATAGCCCATCAGACCCAATTACACCCCAAAGCCCAAATAGTAACCTAGTCCGAACTAGGGTTTCAGAATTTCTGAAACCCTAGCCACCTGCCCTCTAGCACCATGCCACCACCGCCGCTTTAGCCTCTGCCCACACCTGCTCCCGTCACCTCCATCTACCACTACTATCAGCACCTGCACACACGCAAGAGAAGACAGCAGCAGACCAAGCAACAGAGAAGCAGTAATAGAAACAGTAGCGTAAATAAAAAAAATCAAATGTAAATTCGGATATAAAGTCGAGTCAAATCTGTAAAAGAGGGGGGGAATTCAAAAATTTCGAGTTTTCTCGGCTAGAAGCAGAGACCGAAATAATCTGTAAAAGAGGGGGATTTTCGGAAATAAAAAGAAAGACTAAAAAACAGAGGTATTAGCACCGATTTCCCATCTTATTTTTGCTTCGAATTCATCGTGGGTACATGGAACTTGAATAAAAACGAAAAATTTCTAGGTATCTAGGGTCTAGATTCAAGTTTAAAGAGAGCTAGGGTCGAAACAGAGAAATTTACCTTTACTGAGGCCACCGGAATACGCTCATGCTTCGTCGACATCAGTGTTTTGGAGGGGGTTTCGGGGTCGAAACTAAAAGAAGTTCTACCATTCCGTCGAAACCCCATCACTTTATCAAAACCAAAGTTGAAACGGGGTTCAATCGTGAGCATATCTAGCCGTGTATGAGACTAATCGCCGGCTTCGGCGGCGTTCTGGCCGATCGGAAGGCCATGCACCAGTTGGCCAAGTAGTTTTCTCTTTCTTTCGGCCGAACGGGTGTGAGAAGAAGAGTGTTTAATGGTTAGGGTTTCCCTTAAGTTTTGTTTTGCTTATTTGCCCCAACAGTGGAAACGGCGTCGTATTTGGCCATGGTATGACCCGATTTTAACCCGACCCTGTACAGGGGATCCGCGCGTCTCTCTGTGCGATGGGTTATTTGTCCTTTAGGTCCCTCCCTTTTGCGTTGGCTTTCGATTAGGTCTATTCTGATCTTACCCTTTTTAAAATTTGGCCCGAAAGCTTGTAGCGTATTGCAATTTGATCCATTGTGGTGTTATGCATTTTAAAGGTTTGGGAAATTTGTTATTTAGGTCCCCCTCATTTAGCGCGTGTTCAGATAAATCTTTTTTTGTTTTAAAATTTACCCTGAACCTTTTATCTTGCTTTCAAATTAGTCCTTTTTAGTTCTTTTACCTTTTTTATTATTTGATTAAGTTGCTATATTTTTTATTATTATTAAGTATATTATTATTCATTATTATTATTATTATGTTTATTATTTATTAATATTTTTTAAACATGTATGCATATTTCGTTTTCCTCTAATATTATGTTCTAATATTTTATATATTATATATTTTTATGTATATACCCTTTTAATTACATTTCAATATATATTCATATATGCTTTTAATATTGTTATTGTGTACATATTTTTTGTAGCATTATATGATTATTTTCAAAATTGTTTTTAACGACTTCTATATTTCATTTTTGTTACCGTCACTTTATATTTATTATTATCTTGTATTCGTTTTCGTCTTTAATCTTATTTCTCTATTATTCTATACATATTTTTACGTACATATTTTCCTTTCCCTATTTTTTATACCATCGATACATTTTTTTTTAATACTATTATTATATATACACTTTTACACATATTATGTACACACCTTTAATGTTGTATTATTTATATGTATATGTTCTCTCTCTATATATTATCTTAGGTGCATGTATTTTTGATATCGTGTTCTTATATATATTGCGTATGTATTTTAAATATCATATTATTCATGTATTTTACTATCATTATTTCATGCATTTTTATACTATATTATGTACTTAATCTTGAGGTTACTATGTATATATATATTTTCTTTCATTCCTATTATTACGTATATATTTTAATACATATAGGTATATATTTATGTATCGTTATCATTGGCCATTTTTATTATTTTAATTTGTGTTGTTCATATTCTTTTTATTCTAGCATCATATGTTTTATGTATATATGTTCACTACTATTTCGTTTCGCATTGTTACTATTGTTAATGTTGTATATATCATTTGCTTTGTATGTTCTTAACTCTTTATCATTATTGGCTTGTCTTGAATTTAGCATATTTGTTCATATCTTGTTTCAACATCAATATTACTTTTTAACTTTTATTTTTCATGTTTTAAGAAAATAATAAGGCAATGTACCGATTTTAACATTAGGTCCGGGATTTCATCGCTATGTTGGATGAATCACGTTGGCTCGTGTTAAAACGGAACATCCTTCTAAATAATCCAAATTTTGAGAATTCTCATACTTTAAACGGATCACGATTAAATATTAAATTGAACTCGTGTTTTTGAAAATCATGATAACATATGTTTATTAAGATACCAATTTTGGGCGTCGCAGGGGTGCTAATACCTTCCCTGCGCGTAACCGACTCCCGAGCCCTACTTTTCTCTGGATTTTAAACGTAGACCTAAGCCCGGTTTTCTTTCCTTAAAATGTAAATTTAATAGGTGTCCGATCACACCTAGAAATAAAAGATCGGTGGTGACTCCTCTTTTTTAAATAATAAAATCAAATTTCGACTTTCATAATTTTCACAAAATCGCCACAATTAGCGACCGAAGCAAATTTTTACGTCGCTACAGCTGGCGACTCCACTGGGGACCCAGTTTTTGAGAGTCGAGTCTAAAAATAAACACGTGTTGTCAAAATTTTCAAAATTCCTTGTTCAATTTGATATTTAACCATAATCCGAAAATCTCGTTTTTGAAAAATCATGCATTTGTAACTGTTGTAAATATTTTGCGAGCTTGTTTTATCTTTTTTGTTTAAGCTCTAAGTTTTACAATTCTAGTTTAGTTTTAAATAAACGTAAGGTTTATGAGTTTCTCCCCACACACTGTGCACGTGCATTTCTGCATAACATGAGCGCCATACCCGGGCTCTGTCCATTTAAGTGGAAGTAAACGCTACGCCTTCGTGAGTTAACTCGTCCCTCCGCACAGGCTAGTGAATACTTTCGGGTTACATACGACTTATGCTTTCGTGAGTTAACTCGTCCCTCCGCATAAGCATAAGTAAATGTAACCCCTCGAATTGATCTCGTTAGCCTATGGTGGGTCATGACCGAGGCTCCGTACTAATCTTAGTAGATGACAGTACGGACAATTCGAGTACCCATCTAGAACCAAAACCACATGTAGTGAAACATACGAACCGCCCAATTAGAGCCATGCCGAACCCCTGTCCATTTAGTAGTTACCAAAATAAGTACACGGGAGAAGCATCTCGTATCTTTTACTTTTTTATCTTCTATGCAAGGGAATCGGGTTTGCTTAATAGATTAGATCGGGTAGCTTAATTTGCCAAATTCTTCTTTTTTTTACCTATGTTACTAACCATGATTTGTTTGTTGTTGTCTTATTTGTCATCATGCATTTTAGGCATCATATTAGGAAGGTGTTGATTAGAGATCGGTTGCCGAAAAACGGGTTTCTAATGGAGGAGTCGATTACACAAACAACCGAAAGGAATGTCACAGTTCGGGACTGGTCTGTAAAAACTCAAAGAGAAAGAGGGGATAGTCTAATGGAGGGATGTGCTGCCGATTTACCGGGGCACGTAATGGTGAATGTTCGTCAAAATAATCTTGAGGATTTGGTTCAGATTTGGAATCGATGGGACTCGGATACTAGGGAAATCTTCATTGAGAGGTATGGTGATATAGCTAACCTAGTCGCTGTCAAGGTAGACGAGCAGTTGATACAAGCTTTAGTCAAATTTTGGGATCCCGCCTATCAATGCTTCACTTTTAATGGAGAAGATATGACTCCCACTATCGAGGAATACTCGGCCTTACTTCGCATTAGTAATGTACAGCCCTACAAGATCTATGTAAAAGAACCTAAACCAATGACCTTCAAAAAGAAAATAATGAGGTTGACAGATATGACTGACGCATGGGCCGAGAAGCAGATAAAGAAGAAGAATGAAACTATCTGTATTCCGTGGTCCTCCATACGAGATTTGGTCTCAAGCCATCCTGACACCTTGAAGAGGGTAAATCTGTTTGCTTTGGCCGTCTACGGGTTGGTGGTCTTTCCGAAAGTCCTTGGGCACATTGAAGTCGCGGTGGTAGATTTCTTCGAGAGGTTAAAACAAGGAGTCAACCCTGTCCCGAAAATCCTGGCCGAAACCTTCAGGTCCTTGAATAGTTGTCGGAAGAAAGGGGAAGGACGATTTATTGGATGTGCGCAATTGCTCAACGTTTGGATCATGAGTCACTTTTGGAAAGAGGAACGCACGCCGTATCACATGTTTTCAAAAATGTTTTCCCCTTTAGAAGCCTATTGTAAGAGGGAATGGCCTAAGGAAATTACTGAACAACATTGGGTTTCGGTTTTTTAGAATCTCCGCGCTAAGGATGTGACATGGAGGGCGCCATGGATACGCCCATCAGTCTTATTATATAAGGTCGGAAGTCAGGATTGGGTACCACTGCTAGGTCTGTGGAGAGGAGTCGGATACGCCCCGCTATTGGTCCAAAGACAGTTTTCTTCGCGACAATTCGTACCCGTCACCGGAGGTTTAGCGCAATCCGAATTCCCTTTCGCGGGCGAGGGCTACATGAAGAAAGTTCGAGACACCGCTAAGTCTTGGAAAAGAATTTATCTGATGGAGTTGGCGTTGTATGCCGATACTCTCACCCAAGACTATGATGTGTGGAGAAAGCAACGGGTGAAAAGCCAGCAAATATCGTCGACAAGTCATGCTGCTCAGAACCCTTTCGTAGAGGAAGCACCATCCGAGCTTGAAATAGCTAGAGGAGAATTTGAACGCGAGAAATCCAAGATGTTGCGGGATCTCAGCGTCCTTCAAGAAGAAAATTACCAATTAAAGATTGATGTTCAAATTGAAAGATCTAGGACTGAAAAAGTACAAAAAGAGGTCGAAATCGTGAGGAACGACTTAAGAGACCTTCACTTGGAAAATAAGAAGCTAAGAGCCACTATCAAGAATAGCGGACTAGGCAAGTCACCTGAAGAATGGAAGGAAGAATTGAGCAACGTAAAAGGCGGAATGGAATTTTGGAAAGGGAAGGCGAAGAAAGAGGAGGAAAAGACTGCTCGGGCCATGATGGAATTGAGAAAGAAAAATGCTGAATATGAGACTGCGTTTAATGAACTGATGACTAGCCGATCTGAATGTCAGGGGTTAAGAGAAAGAATAAGAGATTTGAAAGACGCGATGCAAGCTCAACAACAACAATTGGATACTCTCTTAAAGGCTTTGGAAGAAAAAAATGATCAATATGATAGAGATATCCATACTTATAAAACGGACCTCCAGGAAAGGGAAATGCAACTTGGCTTCCTGATTAATGAAATCCGTGGAGTGGCAATCTACATGGTCCAATTATCAGATGAAGCGGAAGATCTCAGTTGTCAATTCCCACCGAGTCAACGATCGAGCATATCAGAATTCCTAGAGCGAGTAAAGAAATATAGTGATATAGCTAGAAAGTTCGTGTAATGGCCAAATAAGATGGCAAAATATTTTGTAATGAACTCTTTTGAATGAATGAAATGCCTAGATAGGGGCTATCTTGAAATCAACACCTAATTCTTGCATATGCATTCATGACTAACATTCATATAGCACTCATGCATCCATTCATTGCATACACATATCCCGTGATCGTTCACTAAGGTTAGAATCGTACAATTCGCAGTTGCAACAATACAAGGCTGGAATCACGACATTCGTATAGAACGAGACGACAAACTAGAGTAATGGAGGCAGAGTTTAATGAAAGAATCGAGAGAATGGAAAAAGTTCAACGGGAATTGCAAGAGCAACTGGCCAAATCACAGCAAGAAACAAGAGATTTGATGGTGAGGTCCCGGGAGGAGTCACTGGAACAAAGAGAGCAGATGGCTAAAATGATGGAAATGATGTCAGCCCTGGTAAAAGGAAAAGGGCCCGTGCAGAATCCTGAGGTTGTTAACCTTGATCAAGATCCACTTTACCCACCGGGATTCACTCCACCTCATATGACACAAAGAGTACAAACTCAAGGGGAATCCGCTGGCTTAGAACAACGACCTGTGCCGACCACACATCTGGGACAGGGGATATTTGTGTCTGCTCCTGCCAACCCGCCTGTCCCAGATCTAGATGATCCGGCGGAAATTGCTAGGTTGAGAGTGGAAGATCATGAGGCCGAAG
Source organism: Gossypium stocksii (assembly GCA_020496765.1). Taxonomy (NCBI): domain Eukaryota; kingdom Viridiplantae; phylum Streptophyta; class Magnoliopsida; order Malvales; family Malvaceae; genus Gossypium; species Gossypium stocksii. The sequence goes on along the minus strand of CM035628.1, from coordinate 97,757,302 downwards.
AAAAGTACAAAAGCCTAGAAGAAAGACTAAAAGCGATAGAGGGCACTGAGGCCTTCTCTGCGCTAAGTGCTAAGGAGCTTAGTTTAGTACCGGGTTTGGTTTTACCGCCAAAATTTAAAACACCTGATTTCGAGAAGTATGATGGGACAAGGTGTCCAAAGGCACACTTGGTCATGTATTGTCGAAAAATGACCGGATATGTAAATGAAGATAAACTGCTTATACATTGTTTCCAGGACAGCCTTGTTGGATCGGCTCTTCGCTGGTATAATCAGCTTAGCAGAGAGAAGATCCGAACATGGAAAGATCTAGCGTCAGCATTTTGTGAGCAGTATAAGCACGTATCGGACATGGTACCCGATCGTATGACGTTACAGATGATGGAAAAGAAACCGTCGGAAACATTCCGACAATACGCACAAAGATGGAGAGACATCTCGGCTCAAGTAGAACCTCCACTGACAAAAACCGAGATAACTGTCCTCTTCATAAATACCTTGAAAACACCGTTTTATGATAAACTGGTGGGAAGTGCCACAAAAGACTTTGCAGACATTGTCATCTCTGGCGAACTTATTGAGAATGCTGTCAAAAGTGGTAGAATGGAGGGGCAAGAAAATTCCAAAAGAACAATGCCCATAAAGAAAAAAGACCCAGAAACCCACATGGTGGGAACAGGAAGCCGTTACGCCTCCAACCTGTATCCAAGCCAACCGCGACCACGAAACTATCCACCCCCAAATTTCTACTATCCGCCTCAAACCCCATATTACCAAACACCACACCCTCATCCACCTTACCCAGTTTATGCCGCCAGTCATCAAAGGCCAATGGCCACATTTCCACAAAACACCGCACCTGTCCGCGGCCAACCTCAGAATGATCAAAGGCCTATAAGATCAAATCCCGAGAAACCACAGTTCACTCCTATCCCTGTGTCATACGGGGAACTATACCCGAAACTCTTAGAGAAGCAGCTGATATCACCACACTACATGGTACCCTTGAAGCCCCCGTACCTGAAATGGTACGATCCTAACGCCAGCTACGCTTATCATGCTGGGAATCAGGGTCATTCTACGGAAAACTGCCTCGCCTTCAAAAGAAGAGTTCAAGGACTCATTGATGCGGGTATTTTGAGATTCGATGGTTCAGGCGGTGCAACCGGGAACCCATTCCCAAATCACGCTGAAGGGAATGTGAGTGTAGTTGAAGAAGAAAATAAACGGCAGGTTAGGAAATGGGTTTCTGAAATAAAAGTACCTCTGCAGAAAATCTGGGAGATACTAGCCGAAAATGGGTTACTCTGTTATCCTAGCGGAGTATTTGAAGAAAGTGGACATGATCTTTGCAGTTTCCACGGTAATAAAGAGCACGATATCCAGTCTTGCGAAGAATTTAGGGAAGTACTCCAAGACATGATGGATAGTAAAAAGATTGAGATCTTCAAAAAAGGGGAAAAGTCGGATGAAGGAGAAGTGTGCGCCTCCGACAATCAATCACCAGGTTGCCCATATAGCGCTAATCGACCATTGGTAATCTACTATGATGCCAAGAAAGAGCTCGTGAAACCAAAAATGATAATAGAAGTGCCATCTCCTTTTCCCTATAAGGATGATAAAGCTGTGCCCTGGAAATATGACGTCAACATTGTCACACCAAAAAGTAAAAAGTCTGAGGATACAACTAAGAGTGTTGGAGAAGTGGGCCATTTTACTCGTAGCGGGAGATGCTATGCTAAAGAGATAGAACCAACTAAGAAGGTCAGTGATTCGAAACAAAAAGGGAAAGCGCCAATGCACGAAATAGAAGATGAACATGAAATTTTGCCTGAACCAGGAATTAAGAAGGCCGTGGATGAAGAGGAGGCGCAAGAATTTCTGAAGTTTATTAAGCACAGCGAGTACAACGTAGTGGAACAACTAAGCAAGCAGCCGGCAAAAATTTCGGTACTATCCCTACTACTAAATTCAGAGCCACACCGGAACGCATTGTTGAAAGTATTAAACCAAGCTTACGTAGCAAACAACATATCCGTGGAAAAACTTGACAAATGGGTAAACAATCTGAATGCGGTCAATTTCATATCCTTCAGCGATGATGAAATACCGCCCGGTGGTAGGGGCTTGGTGAAAGCGCTGCATATTACAACCCGCTGCAAGGGTTACATTGTACCTAATGTGCTCATTGATAATGGATCAGCACTCAATGTCATGCCATTGGCTACACTATCTCGAATCCCAATAGATTTGTCCTACCTAAGGCCCTGTCATTCCACGGTAAGGGCCTTCGATGGGACGAGGCGTGAAGTAATGGGAAAGATCGAGATCCCTTTAGAGGTAGGCCCCTACGTCTACGAGGTGGAATTTCAAGTCATGGATATCACACCATCGTACAACTGCCTCCTGGGAAGGCCCTGGATACATTCTGCGGGTGCGGTTCCATCGTCTCTTCACCAAAAAGTGAAATTCATCATGGACGTCTGTCTGGTTACAGTCGAAGGCGAAGAAGATATTGTTGCATCCATCTCTGCCGATGCACCTTATGTCGAAGTAAGCCAAGATGCGTTGGAGTGCTCCTTCCGATCCCTGGAGTTTGTCAACGCTACGTTTGTCGCGGAGGGAAATAGGATCCCCGTACCCAAGTTATCAAGGAACACAAAGATGGGGATTAAGTTGACGGTAGGAAAAGGAGCTAGAGCAAGGAAAGGTCTAGGGAAATTTCAGCAAGGAATAGTTAGGGCCCTGAAGCCAGTCCCTCACAAGGCTCGATTTGGTCTGGGATTCCAACCGAAGGCGTGTCACTTAAAGAAACAATGGAAGAAGGACCAAGAAAGAAGGATCGCAAGAACCTTGGGTCGAGAACCAGAATGGGAGCCCATCGAGTATCCTCCTTTGTCAAGAACATTTACGTCTGCGGGAAAAATATACCCTGGACAAAATAGCTCGCGAAACATGCTGCTATCAATCGAAAAGGGTTTTCGAAATGTCAGCATAAATGTTATTGACAAAGGAGTTGATATTGCTACAGGCAAAGACGTCTCAAGAATACGCCCTTGCCCTCCTGGTTTTAAATTGAACAATTGGACCGCTGAAGATCTTCTTGTAGTTTTTAAGTCTTCAGAGTAATGCCCAACGTTAACCCTCTATTGTGTCCTTAGATATAATAGAATTCTTTTGTAAGAGCTTGCATTTGCTCTTGATCTATTAAATGAATATTAATGAAGAAGCATTTTGTCATAACCTTTTGCATTTGCATCTACTCCATAATTTTTCTTTCATTTCATGGCCTGTTCTTGCACTTACCTCACACTATGCCATAATGTTTTGTTTGTTATTGCCAAAACTTGGATGTTCCTCTATAGCGTTCTCTTTCCCATTCAATTTTCAGGTGTTCAGATGCCAATGACATGAACGAACCCGTTACCAATCTTGAAATCGATTTTGAGAGGACCGTTTGTCTAGGAGAATTCGAGGATGAGGAAAATGCTGAAGACTATGTCTCGTCTCCTGACTTGCTAAGGTTGGTGGAACAAGAGGACAAACAGATTCTACCTCATCAAGAATCTGTTGAAACAATAAACCTAGGCACTAATGAAAATAAGCAAGAAGTGAAGATTGGGACCTCACTCTCAGAGGACACCAGGCATCATTTGATTGATTTGCTTCATGAGTACAAAGACGTGTTTGCATGGTCCTATCAGGATATGCCGGGATTGGACGGGGACGTAATGGTTCATAAGCTCCCGCTGAGACCCGAATGTAAACCCATTCAACAAAAATTAAGGCGGATGAGGCCCGAAATGCTGCTGAAGATAAAAGAGGAAGTCAAGAGGCAATTTAATGCAGGCTTCCTACAAGCTTCCAGATATCCAGAATGGGTGGCTAATATTGTCCCAGTGCCTAAGAAGGATGGTAAAGTGCGAATGTGCGTGGATTATCGTGACCTGAACCGCGCAAGTCCTAAGGATAATTTTCCTTTACCACATATCGACACATTGGTGGATAATACGGCGAAGCATTCATTATTTTCTTTCATGGATGGATTTTCGGGGTATAATCAGATCAAAATGGCTCCCGAGGATATGGAGAAAACCACCTTTATAACGATGTGGGGAACGTTTTGTTACAAGGTGATGCCATTCGGGCTCAAAAATGCCGGGGCCACATATCAGAGGGCCATGGTGACACTGTTCCATGATATGATGCACAAGGAGATAGAAGTTTATGTTGACGACATGATTGCTAAATCCCGAGGAGAAGAGGAACATATTGTGAACCTTAAAAAGTTATTTGAAAGACTGAGAAAGTTTCAGCTAAGGCTTAATCCGGTTAAATGCACATTCGGGGTTACCTCGGGAAAATTACTGGGCTTCATCGTCAGTAAAAAAGGCATAGAGGTAGATCCAGAAAAGATAAAAGCCATTCAAGAACTACCCCCGCCGCGCACTCAGAAAGAGGTCAGAGGATTCTTGGGAAGGCTAAACTACATTTCCCGATTTATTGCTCAACTTACCAATCAGTGTGACCCCATCTTTCGACTCCTTCGAAAGCACAACCCTGGGGCATGGGACGAAGAATGCCAGGAGGCCTTTGACAAAATAAAACAATATTTGTCTAGCCCCCCAGTGCTAGTGCCACCAACTCCAGGAAGGCCTTTGATTTTGTATTTAACGGTGTTTGAAAACTCAATGGGTTGTGTACTCGGGCAACATGATGAGTCGGGAAAGAAAGAAAAGGCGATATACTACCTTAGCAAAAAGTTTACAGAATACGAAGCAAGGTATTCATCAATCGAAAAATTCTGTTGTGCTTTGGTTTGGGCAGCTCGGAGACTCAGGCAATACATGTTGTATCACACGACGTGGTTGACTTCAAAGCTGGACCCGATAAAATATATGATGGAATCACCCGCACTCTCGGGGAGGATGGCCCGATGGCAGATCCTGTTATCAGAATATGATATCAGCTATGTGAACCAAAAATCGGTGAAAGGGAGTGTAATAGCTGATTTCTTAGCGGCTCGAACAACAGAAGAATATGAGCCCCTGAGATTCGATTTCCCGGATGAGGACTTAATGTGCATCACAGAGAAAGAATGTGAGTCATCCAAGGGGACGCCCTGGAAGATGAGCTTTGATGGCGCGTCAAATGCCCTGGGGCATGGGATTGGGGCAGTTTTAGTATCACCGGAAGGAGATCATTATCCTTTCACTGCTAGACTCAATTTTTTTCTGCACCAACAACATAGCAGAATACGAGGCTTGTATCATGGGACTTCGGGCAGCTATTGAATGAAATATCGATGTCTTAGAGGTATACGGGGATTCAGCTCTAGTGATCTACCAAATCCGCGGAGAATGGGAGGTGAGAGATCAAAAGTTGATTAAGTACAGCCATCTGGTAGCTGAATTGATCAAAGACTTCAAAGAAATAACATTTAATTACTTCCCACGCGAAGATAATCAATTGGCCGATGCCTTGGCCACTCTGGCTTCCATGTTCAAAGCAAATAAAGGAATAGAAATAATGCCCCTCAAGATGAGCATATACGAGGTCCCTGCACATTGTTATAGCATCGAGAAGGAGGCTGATGGACGACCATGGTACCATGATATCTTAGAGTACATCAAGAATCAAACGTATCCTGAACAGGCAAACGAGAATGACAAAAGAACAATCAGAAGAATGTCAGTGGGATTTGTTCTTGATGGAGACACCTTGTACAAGAGAGGCAAAGATCAGGTGCTTATGAGATGCGTTGACACCGCTGAAGCTAAGAAAATACTTGAAGAAGTTCACGAAGGAATATGTGGGACCCACTCTAACGGCTTCACTATGTCCAGAAAAATTATGAGACTCGGGTATTACTGGTCGACGATGGAAAGGGATTGCATTAGCTACGCAAGAAAGTGCCACAAATGTCAAATTTATGGCGACAAAATTCATGTAGCTCCTTCTCCCCTTCATGTTATGACGTCTCCATGGCCCTTTTCAATGTGGGGCATGGACGTTATAGGGCCGATTTCTCCCAAAGCTTCTAATGGGCACCGATTCATTTTCGTGGTCATCGACTATTTCACAAAATGGGTAGAAGCTGCCTCATTTGCTAATGTGACAAGGGCCGCTGTCTGTAGATTCTTGAAAAAGGAAATCATTTGTCGATATGGTTTGCCTGAAAGAATCATCTCAGATAACGCTTTGAATTTGAACAATAAAATGATGACAGAGGTGTGCAAGCAATTTCACATAAAGCATCATAATTCCTCGCCTTATCGCCCGAAGATGAACGGAGCTGTTGAAGCAGCTAACAAGAACATAAAGAAGATCATCGGCAAGATGACAGAGACCTACAAGGACTGGCACGAAAAGCTGCCATTCGCTCTGTTCGCATACCGCACATCTGTGAGGACGTCCACAGGGGCAACTCCTTTCTCTCTAGTCTATGGGATGGAAGCCGTGCTACCTATTGAAGTTGAGATACCGTCCCTACGAGTCTTAATGGAATCGAAACTCGAGGAGGCAGAATGGGTCCAAGCTCGATATGATCAGTTGAATCTCATCGAAGAAAAACGCCTAAAGGCAATCTGTCATGGACAGATGTACCAAAAGAGAATGATTGCGGCCCATAACAAGAAGGTACGGCCAAGAGAATTCCACGAAGGAGAACTCGTTTTGAGAAAGATCCTCCCAATACAAAAAGATTTGCGAGGGAAATGGGCACCTAATTGGGAAGGACCATACGTCATGAAGAAAGCATTCTCTGGTGGGGCCTTGATCCTTACAGAAATGGATGGGAAGGAGTTACCAAATCCAGTAAACTCCGATGTTGTGAAGAAATAATACACTTAAAAAAAAAAAAAAAAGGGAGATCAAGGTGAAAACCCGAAAAGGGCGCCTTGGTCAAACACAGAATATTAGGATGAAAACCCGAAAGGGCGTCCTAATAAAGCAAATCTGGGCCCAAGGGGCAGAAGCAATCTCGAACAGTAGGCCAAGTGACCAGGCTATAGTATGAAGCATTTCTGAAACACTCGAGATCTTTTACACAAGAGGCCTTGCTCAGAAAGATTCATGATTGAGAAACGTGGCAGAGTTCATGCATTGAATATCTGGAACATTTGTATCCACCAATATGGTTCCTTTTCTTTTATAACACTTTTATCTTTGGCAAACTTTCTTTGTTTGTTACCTTTGAAATCAATATGAAGTCTTTTTCTCATACCTACCTGGCCATTTGCATGCATCTTATTATGTTTATTTAATTGATAAATAGTAATATGACATGCTCTGTACGAAAGAAATGTTGAGTATTACTCGGATAGAAAACTGGACAGACGCAAGGATTTCAAAGCAGGAACAAAAGTTCAACATATACCAAACAAGCGACATCTGAGAAACGCAGTTTACTTGTAAGGTTTGAAAGATGGGTATAAAGCCTAAAGAGAAACTTAAAGATCCTAGCGTTGAAAGCAGACCAACACGATAAGTAAAACAGGAGCTCGAAAGCAAGAACAAAAGCTCAGATGGGGCAAGATCACGGCGAGAGTCGTGATGAAAAGAGATCACGACGAACGAATGCAAGGCACATAACATGTTCATGTAGGCATGAATGCATTTAAGGCAAATAGGTGCATATCACGATAACATCATGCATGACATATACAGGTATTCCAAACAGAGCAAAAGGTTTTGGGAAAGCTATCCAAATCAAAGAAAAAGACGCTTGAATTCCACCGTGTGAGAAATTTTGGGTGGTTTTAATTTATGTTTCAAAATCAGCTCATGTTGCGAGAGGTGAGCTGAGCCTCAAGACACGTTGAGGTATTTTTAATTGACTCATATTGCGAGAGGTGAGTCAAATTTCAAGTCACGACGAGATGTTTTCAACATCTGTCTTTAATTTATGTTTCAAAATCAGCTCATATTGCGAGAGGTGAGCTGAGCCTCAAGACACGTTGAGGTATTTTTAATTGACTCATATTGCGAGAGGTGAGTCAAATCTCAAGTCACGGCAAGATGTTTTCAACATCTGTCTTTAATTTATGTTTTCAAAAATCAGCTCATATTGCGAGAGGTGAGCTGAGCCTTGAGACACGTTGAGGTACTTTTAATTTCAGTTTTAGATCAACTCATATTGCGAGAAGTGAGTTGAGCTCTTTTTAGTTCTTCTTAATTTATGTTTCAAAATCAACTCATATTGCGAGAAGTGAGTTGAGCTCTTTTTAGTTCTTCTTAATTTATGTTTCAAAATCAAATCATATTGTGAGAGGAGAGTTGAGCTCTTTTAATTTCAGTTTTTTAATTTATGTGTCAAAATCAACTCATATTACAGAGATGAGTTGAGCTTTTCAATTGCTGTCTTAATTTCTGTTTCTCAAAGGTTAACTCATATCGCGAGGGGTGAGTTAAGCCTCGGACCTCATGTCCAGAGATTTTCAAACTCTATTCTTTAAAAAGTCAACTCATATCGCGAGAAGTGAGTTGAGCCTCAATTTGCACATTGAGGTACTTGCAATTTATATTTCAAAAATTTGACCCATATTGCGAGAATGCGCAGGTCGAGCAATTTTCGACTTCGTCTCAATAAAAGATGAAGATTGGAGTTGATTAAAGACATCAAATTTTGCCTCCTTGAAGCTGCAATAGAGCCAGTTGAAGATACAAATTGTGCTTCTTTGAAGTTACAAGGGAGCTGATCAAAGATATAGGCCTTGCATCCCTAGTGAAGTCGCAGAGGCGCAGATTGAAGTTACAAGTTTCATCTTCTTGAAGTTGTAGCAGAGCGGACTGAAGATACCAGATTTCATTTCTGAAATTACAGAAGATCAGATCATGACGAATTTTATACCCCTGAAGAAGAGACAGATCGAGGTTACAAGATCTCATCTCTGAAGCTGCAGTAGATTGAACCTAAAGCTAAAAGAGGCGGTGGACTAGAATAAAGCAACCTAAAGAAGAGGAATGCCAAATAAGTCGAGAGTTAGCAAGACTAGGCGAAATTGCAGATCGCGACGAATTTTACATCTTTGAGGAAGACGATGGATCGAGGCTACAAGTCATAGCTCTGAGGCCACGATGGATTGAACCAAAGCTACAAGATGCGGTGGACTGGAAAGGGACTACATGAACAAGAGGGGCACAAGAAAAAAGGTCAAGACCTAGCAAAATGAAGCAAAATTGGCCTTTCATTATGTCTTTGCTCTATTCTCGTTGCACGACAATGAGCAAAGAGGGGCAGCTGTTACAGGCCAATTTTGGCTTACCTATTAACCCACACCCCTAACCCAACAAGACCCAAATTACAAAACCAATTACAACAGCCCACATACAAAACCCATTAAACCCATTTTACAAAATTAACCCATTAAGCCCAAACCCGTTTGCCTAGCCCAATCGACCCAAACACCCTAAACCAATTTACAACCCATTCACAAACCCAATTCCCGGAGCCCAAAACCCCTAACCCGGATAGCCCATCAGACCCAATTACACCCCAAAGCCCAAATAGTAACCTAGTCCGAACTAGGGTTTCAGAATTTCTGAAACCCTAGCCACCTGCCCTCTAGCACCATGCCACCACCGCCGCTTTAGCCTCTGCCCACACCTGCTCCCGTCACCTCCATCTACCACTACTATCAGCACCTACACACACGCAAGAGAAGACAGCAGCAGACCAAGCAACAGAGAAGCAGTAATAGAAACAGTAGCGTAAATAAAAAAAATCAAATGTAAATTCGGATATAAAGTCGAGTCAAATCTGTAAAAGAGGGGGGGAATTCAAAAATTTCGAGTTTTCTCAGCTAGAAGCAGAGACCGAAATAATCTGTAAAAGAGGGGGATTTTCGGAAATAAAAAGAAAGACTAAAAAACAGAGGTATTAGCACCGATTTCCCATCTTATTTTTGCTTCGAATTCATCGTGGGTACATGGAACTTGAATAAAAACGAAAAATTTCTAGGTATCTAGGGTCTAGATTCAAGTTTAAAGAGAGCTAGGGTCGAAACAGAGAAATTTACCTTTACTGAGGCCACCGGAATACGCTCATGCTTCGTCGACATCAGTGTTTTGGAGGGGGTTTCGGGGTCGAAACTAAAAGAAGTTCTACCATTCCGTCGAAACCCCATCACTTTATCAAAACCAAAGTTGAAACGGGGTTCAATCGTGAGCATATCTAGCCGTGTATGAGACTAATCGCCGGCTTCGGCGGCGTTCTGGCCGATCGGAAGGCCATGCACCAGTTGGCCAAGTAGTTTTCTCTTTCTTTCGGCCGAACGGGTGTGAGAAGAAGAGTGTTTAATGGTTAGGGTTTCCCTTAAGTTTTGTTTTGCTTATTTGCCCCAACAGTGGAAACGGTGTCGTATTTGGCCATGGTATGACCCGATTTTAACCCGACCCTGTACAGGGGATCCGCGCGTCTCTCTGTGCGATGGGTTATTTGTCCTTTAGGTCCCTCCCTTTTGCGTTGGCTTTCGATTAGGTCTATTCTGATCTTACCCTTTTTAAAATTTGGCCCGAAAGCTTGTAGCGTATTGCAATTTGATCCATTGTGGTGTTATGCATTTTAAAGGTTTGGGAAATTTGTTATTTAGGTCCCCCTCATTTAGCGCGTGTTCAGATAAATCTTTTTTTGTTTTAAAATTTACCCTGAACCTTTTATCTTGCTTTCAAATTAGTCCTTTTTCGTTCTTTTACCTTTTTTATTATTTGATTAAGTTGCTATATTTTTTATTATTATTAAGTATATTATTATTCATTATTATTATTATTATGTTTATTATTTATTAATATTTTTTAAACATGTATGCATATTTCGTTTTCCTCTAATATTATGTTCTAATATTTTATATATTATATATTTTTATGTATATACCCTTTTAATTACATTTCAATATATATTCATATATGCTTTTAATATTGTTATTGTGTACATATTTTTTTTAGCATTATATGATTATTTTCAAAATTGTTTTTAACGACTTCTATATTTCATTTTTGTTACCGTCACTTTATATTTATTATTATCTTGTATTCGTTTTCGTCTTTAATCTTATTTCTCTATTATTCTATACATATTTTTACGTACATATTTTCCTTTCCCTATTTTTTATACCATCGATACATTTTTTTTTTTTAATACTATTATTATATATACACTTTTACACATATTATGTACACACCTTTAATGTTGTATTATTTATATGTATATGTTCTCTCTCTATATATTATCTTAGGTGCATGTATTTTTGATATCGTGTTCTTATATATATTGCGTATGTATTTTAAATATCATATTATTCATGTATTTTACTATCATTATTTCATGCATTTTTATACTATATTATGTACTTAATCTTGAGGTTACTATGTATATATATATTTTCTTTCATTCCTATTATTACGTATATATTTTAATACATATAGGTATATATTTATGTATCGTTATCATTGGCCATTTTTATTATTTTAATTTGTGTTGTTCATATTCTTTTTATTCTAGCATCATATGTTTTATGTATATATGTTCACTACTATTTCGTTTCGCATTGTTACTATTGTTAATGTTGTATATATCATTTGCTTTGTATGTTCTTAACTCTTTATCATTATTGGCTTGTCTTGAATTTAGCATATTTGTTCATATCTTGTTTCAACATCAATATTACTTTTTAACTTTTATTTTTCATGTTTTAAGAAAATAATAAGGCAATGTACCGATTTTAACATTAGGTCCGGGATTTCATCGCTATGTTGGATGAATCACGTTGGCTCGTGTTAAAACGGAACATCCTTCTAAATAATCCAAATTTTGAGAATTCTCATACTTTAAACGGATCACGATTAAATATTAAATTGAACTCGTGTTTTTGAAAATCATGATAACATATGTTTATTAAGATACCAATTTTGGGCGTCGCAGGGGTGCTAATACCTTCCCTGCGCGTAACCGACTCCCGAGCCCTACTTTTCTCTGGATTTTAAACGTAGACCTAAGCCCGGTTTTCTTTCCTTAAAATGTAAATTTAATAGGTGTCCGATCACACCTAGAAATAAAAGATCGGTGGTGACTCCTCTTTTTTAAATAATAAAATCAAATTTCGACTTTCATAATTTTCACAAAATCGCCACAATTAGCGACCGAAGCAAATTTTTACGTCGCTACACCCATGATGGGTTCACAGAGTAAAAGTGCTTCAGGTTGTTTAAACAAGCAAAATCCATCCCTAAAGTGCAAGAGCACGCCCCCATTGTTGCCGAAAAGCAAGCAAGACTCAAATTCAAGATTCTCCATGCTAGACTCAAATTCAAGATTCTCCATCTTTAAACAAATAAAGCTCATGACAAGACTCAAACCCAAAATAGAAGATATCCTAAATATTACGCATACCTTTAGAACAACCTGTTGATTTTTAACCTTAAATATGGCGTTGGCTTTGAACTGATCTTCAGCCCGAGTTTCAGCTGCTTCAATATCCGAGATTTCCTCCATTGTTACCAATCCAATCAATACTTCACTATATAAACAGAAAAAGAAAAAAGGCTTAAAATCTTTTATGCTTTTCAATTCACATTCAAGCATTAAAACTACACACACACACACACACGAAAAGGAGAGGTTCAAAAAATTTGCATGTTTGATGAACAAAAAAACAAAGATAAATCGGAAAAAAAAAAAAGAAAAAAGAAATTGATATGAATGCAAACAAAGTGAAGATAGGTTAGTGGACTATGGGTCATAGATGATTTGTTTTTGGGGTTTACCTGTAAAACAATTCTGCCTTTTTAGTGTCCTTCATTCGTTGTTTAACTTGTTTAACATATTTATGAGTGTTTGAGACGAGTAAATTACTTCCACTTTTATCATAATTTCCGAAATTTAATTAAACTGTTTTAATTAAAGTTCTAGTAGCAGTACGAAACTAACTTTAGGATATATTCTATGTCAACACAATAATTATAAACTAGGTTTAAACTTTTACGCATATACAAACATTCCATTATAATTTATATAAAAAGAAATAACAAGTAATGAATTATAAGTAAATAAAATTTAGAGGTTGATTATGTAACATTCATAAAATTTGAGAAATATAATATCTTACCTATAATCTATAAATTTGGAGAAATTTTTTAAGGGATTAATATAATTTTTTATGTTATTATATTATTGAAACTATATCATAAATATTTTATTATTTATAAAATTTATCACATTTATGAATAAAAAATTTAATTTTAATGAAATATTTGATTAAATAAATTTACTTGATACCTTATAAATAAGAATTATGATTCTATTAAAAAACTTTTATTAAATGAATTTATATAATAAATAGAATATGTTTTGTTGGGCCTAAATTTTGCCTGAGCCCATAAGACCCAGACCCAATGTACAAAACTAAACCTAACCCAAACCTCAACTAAGCAGAGCCCAAAACAACTAGGCCCAAATCAGACCTATCCCAACAACCCAATACGGCAACCTTAGCCCAAAGTCTAACAAACCCAAAACAGAAACCCTAGCCTAGTGTCCCAACGCCGCACGCTTCATGCCTCCCTTGCACACCAATCCCACGTCGTAATGTCGAAACCATTTTAAAATTTAAAAAAAATGTGGATCGACTTTAAAAATATGGAGTCGCCGCCAATCTTTTTTTGAGGTGTAATTGGGCCACCTTATAAAATATTTCGGTCTACGAATTTTAAGAAAACAGGTTTGGAAGTCGGTTACGTACGAGGAAAGATTAGCACCCTCGTAACGCCCAAAAATTGGCACCAAATTGATTAATCATTGTCCTATTTTCGAAAATTTGAAGAGATTTTAAAATACAATTTTTTTAAAAAATGTTTGAACGACTCGTTCTAAAGTATTAAGACTCATTTGTTCCAAAAAGATAAAACATCACACCCAGTACGTTCAACATTTTAACCCTCGAAACTAAAATCGTCCCTTAATCTCCCAAAACATGAAATTAAAAGGATATTTAGACATTTGGACAAACGAAAAAACCGCAACCCAGCACGTTAGGACACGATTTTCCAAACTTCCAAACACGAAACATTGCCTTATTTTGAAAAAATTTCAAATAAGCGTTTTAAAACCAACTCCAACTGTTATAAAAATAAATAATGTGTGACGTAATAAAATATGAATCATATAGAAATGTTTGAGATAAACAAAACTATAATAAAATAAAGATCTTGGAAAGAAAATTATATATAATAGATATTAAAAAAGTATGCACATAAATAGATTTAAAAGAAAATATACACAAAATAACATGAGATTAATATTATAAAAAAATTTAATAATAGTAAAATAAGAAAAGTTTAACCTGAATAAGACAGAAAAACTTAAAATTAAATTATATACCTAAAAGAGTTTTAAATAACTATATACAAACTTACAATAACATAAAAATTTAGAATGGCAATAAAACCATTTAAAATAATATGGGTAGAATAATTCAAAATAATATGTAAATAAACAATTTAAAAATAAATAGTATAGAATGATTTAATACAAGATATATGAAATTTTTAAAAAATAAAACGGTTTGAAATGAACAACACATAACCAAATAAAATTTAAAATGGATATAAATCGAGATAAAAAAATCCGCTAGTTAGGGATTAAAATCAAAAGCCAAACCAATGCTGGGGTAAAATCACAAGGAAATAAGCGCATAAGGACTAAAATGAAATTTAAAGCAAAAAATTTGGGGTTAATTTTAAAAAATAAAAGGAATAGGGCCGACTCAGGGACCCAATTGAAACGTGCGCCACAAAAGAGGGACTCACTGGGAAATTATGCTCTATTCCCCAAACTACGCCGTTTCAAGGACTTGACTTCCAGTGGTCTGAGGACCAAATTGATAACAAATAAAACGAAGGGTGCCAAATTTGAAAATATAAAAAATGTCAAAGTGATGAAATCGAAACCAATCAAAAAGTGAGAGGGCCACGCGCATAAATATCTCGCATATTACAAAAACACGAGGATCCTGGCCCATCCGGATCGGGTAAACAGATCGGTCCCAAAACGACGTTGTTTTGGGGCCATTTTGAAGACAATGAAATGGCGTCGTTTTAATAAAGGTATAAAAACCAAATTTTCCTAAAGAATTTCATTTTCTTCCTTATTTTTCAAAAAAAACTTTGAGAATTCTCTCAAAACTCTCCTCCTTCCTTTCCAAGTCTGGTCGCCGGACCACTGGCCTCCGTCGCACACGCCGCAGTCAACGCCGCCGTATACGGCGGCCGGAGGCCGAAAACCTCCACTTTTCAACGCAAAACGAGAGGTAAATTCCTTTTTTCGCCTCTTTATGTTGGTATATGAAAAAAAAACTAAAGAAAAGAACTTAAAAGTGAAAGAAAGTAAAAAAAATAAAACAAAAAAAATCACCTTTCGGTTTTTGCTATTTTGTGTAAAAAAAATCTGCTTGTTCCTCTCGATTCTCTGTATTTTTTGTGTTTACAGTGTTTTGATCGGCTTTATATAGCCAAAAATTACAACCGGTTCTTGCTTGTTTGCAGGTGCGTGATCAAGAAGGGTACGCTACGTGGGCGTGGTGGACGGTGGAGGGGCGTACGACGTGGGATTGGTGTACAAGGGAGGCACAAAGCATGCGGCGTTGGGACACTAGGCTAGGGTTCCTGTTTTGGGTTTGTTAGGCTTTGGGCTAGGGTTGTCGTATTGGGTTGTTGGGTTAGGTCTGATTTGGGCCTAGTTGTTTTAGGTTCTGCTTAGTTGAGGTTTGGGTTAGGTTTAGTTTTGTACATTGGGTCTGGGTCTTATGGGTCGGGCAAAATTTAGGCCCAACATATTTTATATTAAATTTATATATATATATATATATATATATATATATATATAAAGCTACTTTATATTTAAACAATTATATTTTCATTAACCACAAACGTAAAAAGAAAAAATATCACTTTTGTTTCAAATAGCCAAAATTTCCATTAACCAAAAAAGAAAATTTTGTAACTTTATATTTGTATAAAATTTTCTAATTATATTAATTACGTTGATTAATTATTATCTCGAATAATATTATTTTGTATTAATTATATGATTTAAAACAATGTTGCAAATTGAGTATGATAAAAATGATGTAATTACTATTTAATTTTTTATTATTATATTATTTTACGTTAATTATTATAATTAAAAATATATTATTTGAAAAATTAATAAAATTAATAAAATTAAACATAAAACGACATGTAACCATTATAAACTAGTTTAATAGTGAAGAGTATAGCTAGGAAACCAAAACTTTTAGAGTGAAATTAATGTATAATTATGATTAGTTAGTTAAAGAAAAAATTACTATTTTTTGTTAGAAAGGAACGAATAATCAGTAAGCTCATTAATTTGATAGGAATTATAGAAAAATAAGTTGTGGCATTTGAAACCTAATTTTTTTCCCTCTTTCCCTCCCTATTTTCGTATCTTTTTTTTTTTTTATTAATTTATAGCTAACCTTTTATTGTTAGTAATCAGTTTAACTTCTTATATCAAAGATTGCTTTAATCAAATTTTTTGATGATTTTTTTTCTTTGGCCAAGAAGAATTCTTAATGATAAATCAATTATGAAGGGAAACGTAAAAGAAAATTTCCTTACCAAATTAAAAAATAATACATAAATATACAAAAAAAAAAACTAAATTGTCAATTAAAAAATTGCAATCAACAAACACCTAGGGTTATTAATTTCTAGCAAAATTTTTCAAATTAGAGAATATAATTTAATTTGGTTCTCAAACTTCAAAATATTCTAATTGAATCTTTAAAATATCAGACTTCGTTTATTTCATGTAAAATATTTTACTAAAAATAATTCCTACATTTGTTTGGTGAAAAATGAGTTGCCAAAAAACATGTCAATTTCCAAGATACGCTAAAATGAAGGTTTTTTTTTTTTTTTTTTTTTTTTTTTTTTTTTTAAGAAAATGTATTACGATTTTTAATCTGGTAAGATATTTTCCAACCTTTACTTCTCTAAGCCCTTACCCTCAAAACATCTTAGATTGTCTTTTGATCAAGAACCATCATCGAAGTTGGTGCTTCTCTCTCTCCAACAACGAGAACTTAGGTGAGATACATTTGACTTTAGTGCTTTCTGGATTTTCCATTTTCATCTCATTCTTTACTTTACTATATTCATTTCCCTTCCTTTAGCTTTGATGGGTTTCCATCTTCTATAGAATATTGTAATGGGCCAAAATTGCCCAGACCCATCAAAAACCAAATCAGGAGTAAAAAAAAAATAGCAGTCCATTACATTACATGGCCCAACATTACAAGCCCACAACCCTAAAAATTAGTAGAAACAGGAAACCCTAGCAGCAGTGCGCGCCGTACCCTCCACGTGATCTGCAGCACATCCATCACCTGAGGTTTGGCTTCTCTGTCGATTTTGCACCAAAACGGAAACCTGCCTCCGTTGACCCCTTGCATGCCTGCAAAAGAGAACAAAAAGGTAGCAAAGAAACGAAAGCAGAAAAAGCAACAATAGCAGTGTCGCAGCAAAATAGAGCAGCATGAACAGTGATTAAGCAATAGCAAAATAATAACTTGTAAATCGGCTATATAAGGCCACAACAAACAGTTTGTAAGGGGGATTTTTCTTTTGAAATCAAATACCGAAAAATATTTAGCAAACAAAAGCAAAAAAACAGAAGCAAAAAAAAGGTTGATTAAAATTTTCTATTCTTTTTTTTTTCTTTTCAATTTCCTGCATTTTCTTATCTATTTCGAATCTATTTAAAAAAAGAGGGGTCGACATTACCTGACCCTTCACATTCGCTGCCGAGGTTGGCCGTTTTCGATGAAAAACAGTGTTTCAGGGAATCTGGGTTTGAAAAGCCGAGAAAAATTGCTCCTTTTTAATTTTTCGGCCACCGTTGACGGTGGCGCAGTTGCCGGTGACCGGCAGGCGCCGGCCGGAGCCATGGCCGGAGCCCGAAGGGAATGCAAGAGCTTGAGAGCTCTCAAAACTTTTTTTGTGAAAAATGAAAGGAGAATGATTTTTTTTAATTTTTTTTAAGTTTATATAGCAATACAAAACGGCGCCGTTTTGGTGCCAATGTGCATATGCCAACACGACGCCGTTTCAACCTGACCCGCATGCGACCTAACCCGATACCTGAGGATCCGCGTGTTTTTTCGCGGTGAAGGGGTTATTTGCGCAAACAATCCTTTCGCTTTTGCGGTGTGTTGCAATGTGGACCTACAATATTTTTATTTTTTTAATTTAGCCTGATAATTTCACTTTTATTTCATTTTAGCCCCGCATGAAGTGCTGCGTTTAGGAAGGGCGGGGATATTTTCCCTCCTGGTCCCTCTATTTCATTCGTGCACATTGTTATGGTCCCTGGCACCCCTATTTTTATTTATTATTTATACTTCACATTTCACTTTTATTTCAACTCGGTCCTTGACCTTTTACTTTCAATTATTTTATTATTTTATTATTATATATTGTTTCTTTTATTCTTTATTTTAAATTTTATATATTATTATTTAGCTTAAGTTTGTAAATTGTTTTTAAGTTATTTATTTTAAGTACTCTACATGTTATTTTATTTTATGATAAAATATATTATGTATGTTAATCATTTTAAATTGTTTTATATTATTTACTTTAAAATTCTTTTTTAAACTTGTCTTATGTGTTATCCATTTAAAATTATTTTTTTATCATTTTATTTAAATTGTCTTATATATCTTATTTTAAATCTCATTTATTTATTTTAAAATATTTTATCATTATCATTTATTCTAAGATTTTTTATTGTTTCATACTTTTACGTATGTATATACTACCTATTTTAAATTTCTTCATGTATATATATATATATATTAAAAAAATTTCTATTTTGAATATGCTTGATTTTAAAATTCTTTTTACATCATTGATTCCAAACGTATTTACCATCATTTTAAATTATTTCACATTTTATCTTTTTTGATTTGCTTTATCTTCAAAATGTATATATATCCTATTTCATTTTTCTTTAATTACTAGTGTTAATATTTAAAGAATGCATGTTAAGATTATTGCCATTGCGTATACTTCAATTCGTTTATTCGCTTTCATGTTATTGTCATCACTATTTATCTACCTTATCTTTGCTAATTCATGTTTATATGTTTTATCATTATTATTATCCGTGCATGTTAATGTCTTAGCTTACTGATATCAATGTTGTATATTATGTTGCATTATGTATCTTATGTTATTGCGCCAAGTTTGTGTTGCATCACCGTTATGCGTCTAGTACAATCTGTTTCATGTTTTAAACGTTTTTAAAAAATATATATATAATTAATTAAAGACAAGTTATTTTTAAATATTTTATTAATTTCTTTATCCAAACTTGTAAAAAGGGGAAAAGTCCTAGAAAATAAAGGCAATATTCCGCGTTTGAGGAATTCGAGAGATCGTACCCTGACATTTTGGGTTTCGATTTTTCTCATTTGATCCAAATGACTGAATAGCCTTCTAAAATTAAAATGCATGAGTTTCGAAAATTAAAAGATAAGCTTATTCTCGAAGGTCTAAGATGTTGTGTCCTAACGTACGGGATGTGGCATTTTATCACTTCGGGGTAAGAAGGTCTTTAACATTCGTTTCGATTTATTCAAGCAATATTCGGTTTATCTAAACATCCTTTTAAAATCAGCATTAATAAAAGAGAGGATCGTATTTTTAAAATCTTTTCAAATTTTCAACTTTCGACATTAAAACATTAATTAATCAATTAGGTACCAATTTTGGGCGTGACGAGGGTGCTATCCTTCCTCGCACGTAATTGACCCCCGAACCCAATTTCTCAAAATTTCGTAGACCAAATAGCCGTTTTAGTAAATCAAAACATTCAATTAAAACGACCAAACTGCAAGGTGACCCGATCACACCTTACAAAAAAGATTGGTGGCAACTCCCATTTTATTTTTCGTTTTCAAAACGAAGTCGATTACCTTTTTCAAAAATGGTTTCGACAAATATCTTTGATATCTTATTGTTTCTAGTTAAAAGCTCACCTTGAACCTTTTTTTCCTTTTATTTTTTTTTTTCTCTTCTGTCTAATATACCTAAATATTATTCTATTTGATTTTTACCACTTTTTTATGCTCAATTTGCTTTTAAGGGATGTTGCATTTTCTCGCAATACTTTTAGTCTCTCTAGTAAATCAAGGCAGATCTTTATGCTATATGTTATTTATGCTTCTAGATTAAGAACAATTTATAATGGCAGAAACTTTCATTTGGCATCCTTTTTAAAGTAGAAATATTCATTATACTTTTTAAACTTTCATTTGCTTTTATACTTTTTGAACAATTTATGCTATATGTTATTTATGTTATTTATACTTTTAGTTTCCAATTATTGTTTTATACGCATTGTTAATCCTATTGTTTTAAAGTAGAAATATTCATTAGTTTTCAATTATTGTTTTATGCGCATTGTTAGTCACATTATACGTACCTTAGATGTTTAGTTGTCAAAGGGATGCTCCACTGTAGTTGTGTTTCCATGGTATCGTAGGCTTTGGATTGGTCAGAATATAACAATTTTTTTTCCAAGAAGACCATTTGTAGCAATCATCATAACCTGGAAAGAAGTGAACATCACTTGTGAACTTCATTATAATAAATACATTCTTTGAATGAAAGAAAAAAAAAATAAAATACTTGGTGAAATATTAGGGGTTGCGCCATGGAGGCAGAGGCTTGCACATTAAACATATCTTTTCTTTAAAAAAAAAATTTGCCTCGTTTTTTAATTTAAAAAAAAACGAACAAAATTTTAAAAGGATATTTGGTTATTTGGCCAAACGGAAAATCGAAACCTAGCACGTTAGAGCACAATTTCTCGAATTTCTAAACACAAAATATTACCTTATTTTAAACCTTTGAATAGAATGATTTTAAAATTTCAATGATATTAAAGCTCATTTTTAACAAGTGAAATGTATCGAAACAATAGTATACAAAGCAGGATATTAATCCATACACCAAATACTACACTAATGCATCACAACAACCAACAAATATAAATTAAGAAATATAACGCACATGATAGCACTAATTACAAAAGGTATAAATTTACACCCAACCAATCTAAGAAATAAATAAAAACCACGGAATAAAAAACAAATGAGAGTTTGAAAATAAATAGTGTAAGCCAAATGACAATAAGTAACATATATATATATATATATATATACAAACGATCTAAAACGCGTACTATAAATAACAATAATATAAAGTAATTTAAAATAATTAATATACAAAACGATTTTAAAAATAGAAGTCATAAAGTGGTTTAAAAAAACATCTAACCTATAAAACAATTTAAATTAAATATAATATAAACGATAAATTAATATATAAAAATAAATTAATATAAACAATTTCCAAAATCTTAAAATCAATAATCGGGAAACCATTTTAAATAAAGAATATATAAAAAAACCCTACGGAACAACTTAAGCTAAATAATATATAGATTTAAGGAAAATAATGTATAAAAGTTTAAATTAAATTATGTAAAGAAAATATTTATACAGAATAATATATATAAAAATAAAAAACTTTAAAGAATAAAATAAAATAGTTAAAGTAAACAGTATATGTAAATTGATTTAAAATAAAGTATAATAAAATAAACCCTTTTTTGAAAAGTAAATAAATAGATAAATTAAAACTGATAAGGGACGAAATTGAAATTAAAATAAAATTTCAGTCTTAAAATGAAAACAACGACAACAGGCTATCAAGGACCAGATTAGCACGTGTGCAACCGAGCGAGGATTAATTGGGAAATTATCCCAAACACTCAGAACGACGCCATTCGAATACTGGTCACCTGATAGCTGGAGGACTAAATTGGAACAACAAAGAAAATTTGGGGCCAAATAAAACAAATAATAGAAAAATGATTTGAAAAGTTCAAAAATGCGGAAGGACCATTTGCGCAAATAACCTATGGCTTGAAAACGTGCAGATCCTTCCCCGGGTCGGGTCACTTACGCGGGTATGGCCTCTAAACGACGCCGTTTTGGTCATTAATAGACCATACCAAAACGACGTCGTACCATAGGCCTTATAAATACAAAAAAAAAAAAAAAAAACCTTAAAAAAAACATTTTTAACACCCTTTTAAAAAAAAAACTCAAAAAACTCTCTAAAAAAACTTTGCCCTCCAAGCTCCGTCCTAGGTCCGGCCAAGCTACGATCATCGGGTGGCCATGCTCCGCCACCCCCGCCGTCGTACACGGTGGTCGGCGCACGCTAAAATTACCGATTTTCAGCCTAAAAGGCCCCCTAAACCCAGATCTAAACCCTAAACACTCAAATCCCCTCTGAAATCGAAAGAAAACGAAGAAAATGTTTCATATTCGAGACTCGAATCGTCACAAAAGGTAAAAGTTTTCGTTTTTATTTTTCATAAATGCATACAGTAGATTAAAAAGGAAAAATGTGCTGAGATTGACTGGAAAATACCTCTTTTCAATTCTTTTTTTTGTATTAAAAAAACGTAACCTTTACAAGATGTTATTCGACTCTTTTTATAGTCGATTCAAACAAATAAAATAAAAATACAAATTCTTTTTCTTTCTGTTTTCTGTATTTGCTGTCGTTTTTGTCTGATTTGTAGGTACGATGGTGCGGACGTGGCGTACGGAAGCGCGTGGTGGCGTGTGTAATGACACGCGTGGAGGCATGCGCGCGGCGCAAAATTGCTTTTGGAAACCCCCTAGGGTTTCTTCCGATGTTTGGGTCCTTGGGCCTTTTGGGCTCAATTCAATTTAGGCCATGCCCTATTTGGACCCATTTAGTTTTAAAATAGCTGGGTCGGCAAAGATCAATCGGGTCTTGGGTTTAGGTAGTGGGTTAGGATTTTGGGTCTGATATTCAGACTTTGTAAAGGGTTTTACATTTGGGTTGAAATTGTAAATGGACTTTGGGCATTATTTATTTATTTTGGTTTTAATTTTATTTGGTTTTAATATTTGGTTTCTAAATGGGCCCAGGCAAATTAGGCCTATTACAACATGGTAAGGTAAGAA
Source organism: Gossypium stocksii (assembly GCA_020496765.1). NCBI lineage: Eukaryota > Viridiplantae > Streptophyta > Magnoliopsida > Malvales > Malvaceae > Gossypium > Gossypium stocksii. Next base: position 97,734,210 of record CM035628.1, on the reverse strand, counting down.
ATAGTCATAGCAACCAAGTTATAAACTAAATTATGGTTAAAAGTTCACTATCTTTAATCCACCTTCAAGGAAGCCATTACCTGAAAAAGGAACTTAAGTTACTATAATGAAGATACTATAAACAGAAAACCAAGAATTATAAAATTTAAATATGACATTCATCTTCTGAATGAGGACATTCATAAAACTATCATATGATATTTCTCAGTATTAGCCAACTAACATATTTGATTGTGCATTTTACTTTATGATCTGTATTGCATTTTTTTTTTTTTGTATTATTGAAAATTTTTTGTCTATTAATACCATAAGTACATATTGAAGGCTAGAAGTTGAGTTAATTTTTACTATCCATATTGATATAAAATGAAATTTAAAAATAGTTTGAATTCATTCTATAAGCTCAATACTTGTGTACTAATACCATGTTTCTTTTTACTTTTTAAAAGTGGTATCAATGGAGACGGATGAGTTTGATGACGATTATGTTTTGTAATGATCAAATATTTGTGTGACATTATTTTGTGTAGATGGATCGTAATAAATTTCATAATGCAATTGTTGGGGCATTGGCTTCAATTTTAGCTTTTGGGGCTTTTTGGATTGAAAGATTAAAAACTAGGATGCAAATTGCTTGTCCACCTCATGTGAATCGAAATTATGAAGGAGAAAATTATATTAATAGTATTCCATATAGAGGTGACCAACATTGTATTTATGTGATAAGGATAAGATTGATTTTTTTTTAATTTGTGTGACATTCTTACTAGGAACAATTTGTTACAATCAACTAGATTGATGAATATTAGGGAACTAGTGGTTATATTTTTACATACAATTGGTCCTAATGTAAGGTTTCGAGTGATTGGATTAAGATATTATAGATCAATTGAGAAAATTCACCATTACTATATAGGGTTGTATTAATAGTTATTTTGAAATTACATAAATTATGTAACACCCTACGACTGACCTAATTTGCTAGATCCAAATATAGGATGTCACCAAAACTTAAAGCACTTAACAAAAATTTTAAAATGGGTAAAGATTTTATTGAACGTACTTCCTACTTATTTATTTTTATTATAATTCAAAGATTTGGAAGGTAAACATATTGATTACAACTGATCAACACAACCAAAATTATGGGCGACACAAGACATCAAGGAAAGGAAAAATGATGAAGAAAATAGAATAACAACAAAAAAAAAAAGAAAAGAAAGGGAAAAGGGAAAGGGAGAGGGATGAACATGAGATGGAGAGTAGAAGAGAGAGAGTGAGTGGGAAAACAAAATGAGAGAGATTTTTAGGGAGGAATTCACTCAAAAGTTATAAGTTTTTTAAAAACTACCCACATCCCACCAGATATTATCCTAATCAGATTTTCCTAGAATTAAAAACAAATAAAAGTAAGTCCCACTTGAACACAACAAGATTCAAACACAAAACCTTTAGGTATGATAAAGCCTTACCACTAAACCAACAGGCTCGTTCTTGTTAATAATTGAGAAAAAATGATATATAAGCTAGATTTTCAAAGTTAGGGGTTGGAACAAAAATAAAAAAAAAATCAAGAGAAATGATTTGAACACAAGACCTCACACATACATCCAAAACACTTAACCACTGAACCAAGTCAAATTATTTTACACAACCCCTACATCCTTAAATAAAAACAAGGCATGTCCACTCTTGATTCACTAAGCCCAATTCCTACTAACCTAATTTTTGGGATGTGACATATTTCATGTCTACTTATCCAACTTTAAGTACGGTGCATAATTGCACAACCTTACTTACATCAAATCATAGCAAAACACATTCCAAACATTGCATCTAACCATTTCCCAATCAATCAATCCAATCTAACTCAATCTAGCCTCAAAACATACCAATCTAAGGTAATCAAATTTAACCTAATCAATCTTACAATTCGCCTTTCAATAGCATCATTTAAATATATCATTTCATACTCATCATGCCATTCACACAACTTATTCCATTTAACCAAAAGCATATCATATCAACAAGTTTTACTATATTGCAAATCATACCTATCATAGATTCAAGCTATGTCATTATACAAAGTTAACCAAAACAAACACCTACATACATGCCACATAAATGAGCCTTAAAATGATTGAAAGACTATCAAATCAATAACGAGATAGTGTGAGCTTCTCGATGATTTGACAGACACATTCCTCAAGTCAGCAGTCTACAGAGAAAAAGTGAGGCAACAGAGTAAGCATATTGAATGCTTAGTAAGTCTATATGAAATTTACTTATCTTACCTTGACATTTCAACAATTAAGCAATTAAAACACATTGGAATAGAAAATTACGATCCTTTGGCATCCTTATACTTTCATATGCAATTCAAAAAATACATCCAATAGCTTAGTTCATTTACATGTCATGAATTTATAACACAATCATATACATATATAACAATTCATATTATATCATATACTAACCAAATCAAATTCAATTTGCAAGCATATATAATTCCATTCGTATTCAATCATTTTGACTATTTCATTTCCATTTATTTACCATTTTCTCGCTTGAAAGAGCCTTAGTAAACCGAAATCGGATACATGGGATTATAGTGCTCACACAAGCTGACATTTATAACTAAAGAGTTTGCAAAAAATGTTGAATTTGCATTTTGTTAAGACATTAAAATACATGAATTGAAGTTAGAGTGTTGCATATGTTAGCTAAATATGAATTGATTGTGTTTAGAGATTGTTTGGAAGAAAATTAGAGGTTGATGTGTATTAAAACTGCAAAAGTAGTATGTGATGTCGCGACATTGCTCGAACATCATCATGATGAGATTTGAATACCATGGCACGGTGCAACATCAAAATTTGGTGTTCAAAAATTTCAAAATTTTCCCTAGGGTCGCACGAGTCAATCTTAAATGACTATGGGTGTACTGTAGGGTCGGTAAGGGCTATTCAAACCCTATAAACTGATGATTTGATGTTCTATTTTGGTATATAATAATACTATGCATGACTGATTTCTGTTCTGTATGCCTACCTGATATCTGAATAATAGCATGTAGAGCATGTTAATTTGTATATCTGCATCTGCATTTATCTGTATCTATTATTGGGATGGGATTTTATATACGGAGGAAGTGTTCTGAAAGGCGACTTTTGCCTATATTCTGGCAGCATGGTTGCACTTTATCTATTATGTGTCATACCGACACGATATTGTGTGTAGGGTTGGGTGGGTGTTTTAAACCCCGCATGGTGTGTTGGGATGGTCGGAGATGGTGTATAGAGGATAGGGGTAGGATTCTTATATTTGATTTGCATATCTGTATCTAATTTTGTATTTGAAATGAGCTAAGGTTTGAATATGTATATGATTCTGTATCTGAAATGGGCTCAGGCCCGAATATGGATATGTCTGATAACTGATAATCTGTTTGTATGCATGCTTAATTCTGCTAGGTTACACATTGATTTTACATCAACTCACCCCTTTTGTCTGTTCTGTACAAGTAATCCACAAACTTAGGCGGATCGATGCGACAAAGCCTCACGGTGACCATATAATATGAACTGATTGCAAACACGATTTTTACTTTAAATTTTGATTCATTTTTGGGTATTTTTTAATATTTGGACTTTACGGACTGTTGCTCAAATTTGGGTTTGGTTGCGTACTATAGTTTTATTACTGCAAAACTCGATAAAATACAGATTTTTCTAAAACAAAGGTTTTCTTAAAACACAAATTGTTTTGCTTAAATAACACAGTTTTTCATAAGCCTCCGCTCTAAAAAGTCAAATTAATTAAATAAAGTAATGTTAGAACAGTGAACAAGAGCAATTAAGTGTTAGAAAGCTGAAAAGGATTTTATCATTTTGACATCGTTTTCAAATCCACTCCATGTGACACCACTGGATTCGGCCATAACGTCTAGGCTGGGTTTTGGGTGTTACAAAGCTAACATCTCCCATGCCAACAACTTGTACCAAGCCACCATTACCCATCTTCAACACCCCAAAATCACTAGAAGTATAAGATCTGAAGAACTCCTTTCATGACGTAACATGAAGCAAATCACCAGTGTCTATCACCCAACTAGTCTCATCGCATGCTAGGTTGATCAAATTTTCATCACCAAGGATTAACAAATCATCAGTAATAGCGACAGTAATACGTTTGAATTTCTTATTATCCCTTCTCTCTTGTTTATTATCACCACATTTATTTTCTCTTTTCCACTTATAGCAACACTTTTTGATATGGTCTTTCTTGACGCAATGATGGCATTCAAAATTCTTTTATCTCGATCTTGACTTTCTTCAACTTTTATTGTAACACCCCTTACCCGTATTCAATGCCGAGATAGGTACGAGGCATTACCTTACTAATACTCAATGCAATCATTCAAATTTGAGCCAACTAAATGCGTCCCAATTTAAAACTTTTTGAAACTTGTTTTTAAAATCCTTAATATGAATCTTACAAGGTTTGAAACACGATTTAAAAAGGCAATTCAAAATCATTTTGGCCCTCTGAGAAAATTTCTATGGGTACTATGATAATGCACGTCACACACCCGTGTGACATGTCCACACGCCCGTATGGATCTCCAACACGATCGTGCCAACAACCCATGGAGCAATCTGCCCAAACACACACAGCCAAGGCACACACCCGTGCATCTACCCGTGTGGACAATTACAAGGATATTTTCCAAGTCATTTGTCACACTTACAACATACGCACACACTTATACAATAGTATACAACAAGGCAAACATTAGCACTTAAACGTCCATAAACATGTTATGATCATGTCAATCTCTCATGCAATAGATATCATAGATTTTACTCACATCTATACCACATTCATGCCATAATCATTATAAACTCATCATATAAGACCATCGCACATGCATGCATATATAAATAGGTTTACGACCTCAATAGCTAATGTAAGCCAATACATTTGGCTAAAACATAATATCACATACTCAATTATTTAAACTTCTATACATGCTATAGACTCAAAATACTTGAAATCAACTACACCAATGGCGATGGCTTGATAGTGTGATAATACCTCCGATGAACACCAACTCGAGCTAACCTAGCAACACTAGAGAACATGGGAAAGGAAGGGGGGTAAGCTTTTTGCTTAGTAAGTTTATATGAAAACAATAAGCAACTAAATAACATGATTTATCAATTCTCTCAACATATTCTCAAGTTCGTGATAAGCTGTCTTCTTGTACAGCAGTCAATAAAATATTTATATCTGGAGCTACGAAACTCAAAATTAAGTTCTATTAATTTTCCTTGAAACTAGACTCATGTACCTTTCTACCATAAAATTTCAAGAATTTTTGGTTTAGCCAAATAGTACAGTTTATTCCTCAAAGTTACCCCTGATTCACTACCTGATAGTCCCGATCCTTCTACACTAAAGTTTAATTATCTTATAGCACAGGACTCGAATAAAGTTTCCGTCTATTTCTCTTGAAAATAAACTCATTAAAGATTCTAAAAATATAAATTATAACTCATAAATATTTTTGTACAATTTATAATGATTTTCTCAAATTGGAATAGGGGATTTCAAGGCCATTCTGACTATGTCCCATAACAATTTAAATATTTCATAATATGTCACTCTTTTGATTACACTGTTTCCTTTATGTGAAACTAGCTTTAATAATATTTAATTTCATGTTTCAGTCAGCCTCTAACTCATTTTCCACTATTTTTAGTGTATTTTCAAAGTTACACCACTGCAGTAGCCCAAAACTGTCCAGGCTAATTTACTCATTCACAATTGTTCACCAAATTAATACAATATCATTTCGTTTATCAAGGTAAGAACACATAGCTATGCATCAGAAGCATGGACCCATAATCTCAATATCATCAAGAATCAAAGACTTAATTCAAATCATGCCATTTTCATAGAATTCACCAAATACTATGTACTTCATAGCTTCTCACATATCAAGGCATTACTTATAAGCTTAGCATCCACACTACAGGAAAATAGGGCTTTAGCGACGTTTTTAGCGGCGTTTTACCAAAAAATGCCGCAAAAATTGTAAAAAACAGAGCAATAGCGGCGTTTTTGGTAAAACGCAGCTAAAAACCAGAGCAATAGCGGCGTTTTTGGTAAAACGCCGCTAAAAACCAGAACAATAGTGGCATTTTTGGTAAAACGCGTGAAAAACCAGAGTAATAGCAGCGTTTTTGGTAAAGCACCGCTAAAAACCAGAGCAATAGCGGCATTTTTTGTAAAACGCCGCGAAAAACCAGAGCAAAGCGACATTTTACCAAAAACGCCACTAAAAATCAGAGCAATAGTGGCGTTTATGGTCAAAACGTCGCTAAAATTCATATAACCCCTAAAACCCTAAACCCAAAAAAGATCATAAACACTAATCTATAACCTTTAAACCCTAAAAAACCCTAAACACTAAACTATAACTCCTAAATCCTTAAACCCTAAAAAACATCATATGGATGTTGATGTGTATATACATAGATATTATTGTAAAAGCTTATGTTCATAATAAATTATGGAAGCAATACTTAATATTGATTAAATTTATTTTTGGGTTTAGGGTTTAATATTTAAGGTTTAAGGGTCTATGGTTTAGGGTTTTATGGTTTAAGGTTTAATGGCCATGGGTATATAGTATGTTAATCTCAAGTGAATCATGTTTAATAATTAAATCCTAAACCCTAAATATATATTTAGGGGCATAAGTAGGGGGTTGAAAAGGTCTCTACTCCTCTAAAAATGAAAAATTTTCCATTTCGATTTTTTGAAATTTTTAAAAACTTTAAAGGTAAAATTGCACTTCATCCCTTTGAATAGTGGAAAATTTTTGATTTATTAATCATTTTAAAATTATAAAAATATATGCTAAACTTTAATCGTTTAAAGTTTTTAGATGATAGGGGGTAAGGGTTAGAGATTAAGGGGTAGAAGTTTAGGGTTTATGCTTTATGACTTAGGGTTTAAGGGTTTACGAGTTATGGGGTTTAGGGTTTAAGATTTAGGTGTTATGGGTTTTAGGGTTAAAGGGACATGGGTTAGGGGTTAAGGGTTTAGGTATGTACGTACCTATACCAACTCGTAGTAGAGTATATAACCATACCTTCTTTAACATACTCTCCTTAGGGCTTTTATCACATCATCCATTAAATTCCCCGTTGAACACTCGGGATGCTAAAGGATTGTTTGGAATTATCATACAACAATAGAATATCAAGGCCATGACCCATACATGGTCTTACATGGATCCACATATCGTTGCCATATCCCGGATATGGTCTTATACAAGGTTTCATGTCAATGCTGATGCCATGTCCCAGATATGGTCTTAAACTAGCACACATATCATCACATTTTCATTGAATCATCACAAGTCAATTCCAAAAAGGGTATATATCCATATTTCGTACAATATCAAGTATTAAGCACATGATAATGAATTTGATAAATTACTTTCATACAAACTTACTCGTTTCAAAGAATCATCATATTCCATAAATCTTCTAATATATTAAATCATATAATATATACAATAATAATAAGGAATATAATTCAAACATGATTTTGCATTATTATTATTATACGAACTTACCTCGACACCAAATTGGTAGAAGAGGCCTAAACATAAATTTCTCGTTTTTCCTCGTTCTAAGCCCGAATCTCGTTTTTCATCATCTATAACATCACATTTAACTTATTAAAACAATATACTAATCAAATTAGTCTATTGACACACTTTGGCAAAATTTACAATTTTGCCCTTATATTTTGCCATAATTACCAAATTGTCCCTAGGCTCGAAAAATGATTTTTATTCAATTTCTTTACTCCTTAAGCCTAGATAAACCATCTTCATAACTATAGCAACTCATAATTTCAACTATTTCACACATTTACAAATTGATTTGCAACTTTACAAAATACTCCATTTTAGGTGTTTTCATGCAAACTTCTTTCATAAAGATTGTTTATAACGCTACCAAGACTCATATTCTTCCATAAAAACTCAGCAAACAACACATATGCTTTCATGGCAAAACCCTAGACTCTTAATCATCTTGCAAAATAATCCCCTCTTTTGAAAGCTCATGCTTTGGGAGTTCTAAAAACACAAAAATCATTAAGAAAAGATGTTAAAATTACTTACTTACTAGGGAAATATGTTGCTGAAATTTCCAGCTCTCAAACCCCCCCATGTTGCTGCCATTTTCGTGAAAGAGAAGAAGAAAATGAAAGAAAATGATAACTTTTTTATTTTATTTTATTTCCCAATTTGGTCGCCTAATACCATTCTTTGACTTTTCAAACTAACATTTTGTCCCCTAACACTAGGCATGGCCAGCCAACTATCTTGGGAAGGGTTATTTTCCCTTTTAAACCTCCCAAATTTGGTGCTCTAGCTATTTAATGCCTTTTGCTAATAAACCACAACTTTTACCTTTTATGCGATTTAGTCCTTTTTCAAAATTAAGCTAGAAATCGATAAAATAAAATTACCAAAATTTTCATGCACCTTTATAAATATGCTACATATCATAAAATAACATCAAAATAATTTCCTCCGACCTCAGAATAGTGGTTCCGAAACCACCATTCCGACTAGGCCCAAAATCGGGCTGTTACAATATCTACCCTTTTCACCTTTGTCTTTGCTTCTCCCCTTATATTCGATAACTAGAACCTCATATTGTAATAAAAAGCCTTAAGACCTTCTTCTCACCTCTTCATTCAACACGCCACTCTTAACAATTTCCAATGTCATAATACCCTTCGGAGCATCACTAATAAACAAAACTCAATATTTCCCAAGAGTTCGGTAAAGTAGCAAGCAACCAAAGCCTCATAATCTCATAACCAAATTTAATTCCCATATCAAGTAGTTGAGCCAACAAACATTGAAACTCATGCAAGTGGTTGCTATAGAAGCCATTTCCTTGTAAGTTAATGTCATCATTCTTTTAAGCATAAATAACTTGTCATTGTCAGACTTTGAAGCATATAAGTTTTCAAGTTTGTTCCACCACGTGTCTGCATGTGTTTTCTGATCTATGTGGTTATAGAAATTCTCTTCAACAAATTGTCGAATAAAACTGTACACCTACTGATGCTCAAATTCCCACTCTTCATCAGTTTTTGACTTGGGTTTTCGAGTAGCAAAAACAAGAAGATGCAAAGCTATAACAAACATAAGCTCTTTCATTTTGTTCCGCCAAAGTTGATAATTTGTGTCATTCAACATAATCATGTTACTATTACTAATTTCCATGATTATTGAACTCGAGAACCAAGCTTTGATACCATTTTGTTGGGACGAAACCAAACTTGATGAAACAATGCGAAAGTAGAATCGATGTTCTTTCACTCCCAATAAATCAATTTAGTATTTATGACAAACACAATAACATAATATATCAACAATCGATATAAATAAACTACAACATCGCAAGCAAAAATAATAAATCAAGATACAATTTTTACGTGAAAGACCCCTTTAAAGCAAAGAGTAAAAACCAAAGGACTTTGAAAGTCCACCAAAAATTCCAATATAATCAAATTCTTGATATAAGATCACAACCAAGCCACAATACACAACTCAAAGAAAGCTACCAATAAATAATCTCAAGCAAATTTAAGAGAAAAGTTTAGAAGTTCACCAAAAAGAAGCTAACTTTGAAAGTCGAAAACCCAAAGCTAAAGTACTCCAAGCGAAAATTTGGACCATACACATTAAAGATCTTCAAGTCTACTAGTTATTATATATATATATATAACAACGCCAGCAGACACCAAATGGACCTCCAATCAAAAAAACATATGACGATTAATCTATGTAAAAATATAATTTTACTTCCATTTTTTTTTTAACTTGCAGCACACACAAACACTATTTTTTTATTCCGCAAAGGCTAATGATAATTTTATATTTTTAAATAAACATAAACAAAATAGAGATAAGGGGGATTGTTTTAGAAAATTAAATTTAAAACTTAGCAAAGAAAACAATAGTTATAAGTTGAGGAAAAATCAGTAATACAAAGTTCAAGCCAAAGGTAAAAATCTCGTTTGACTTATGAGCTTGATCAATAATGCAAGGATCGGTGTTCTTTAATAACTTGGCTATAGTTAACGACGAATGTCTAACAACCAATCTCTTCTTACCTTCTTGATAATCAAGATGAACATCATTAACTATTTCATTTATTGATAAATAACCTTATAACGAACACTTAAGATTTAATCTAGCGATAGCAATAAGAATAAAAGAGACCTAAGTTTAATCAACAAACAAGGTTTATTTAAGTTAGATTGAATATTCATACAACATAAAATGCATATCTCCATCATACCTAACTATGTTGTTTGTCAAAAATATTAGAATAAATTAAACAATTACATATTTAAGAATAATAATAGTTAAGGCATATATACTAATCAATTGAATCTTTGTAATTGAATCAGAAGACATGCAAATATTTAAAAGTAAAGAAAATATGAAAAGCAATTATATCTCACAAATTATTTGAATCAAATTTCAAAGTTATTTTTATTAGAAAAGTAATTAAACTCTTCTCATATGTTTTACCTTACTTTTTTGCAGCTATCGTCACCTCAACAATACACATTACTATTACTTTTAGTAATATATCTCACAAACAACATATGAATTTTATTTTAATGTGCAATTTAATATAAAAATTTTGATTTGATGTAATTATATACATGAAATTTTGATTGTGCTTCAAGCGTATATAGTAAACTTTGATTTTAATTCAATTAAATACATTTAAAGAAGTATATTTATTTTCATAGTAAATTAATATAATAATTTGTATATGTAAAAAATCAACGTAAAATTATGCTAGTTTAATAATATTATTTGTAATTTTCAAAAATTAAATTAAATCATAATTTATTATATAAAATAAAAATTTATATATAATTTTAATATTTATTTGTAATAAAATTTATCCAACAACGCGTTAAAAAATATGACAAAAGTTGGCCACCACGTGTCTTATATTATATGTTCACTTCATACAACTTTATTTTCAGGAACCTTCCAAACAAATTGATAAATTGTCGACATGACAGCACATTAATTAGAGGACCAAATACCATTTTGGTTTGCTGTATTTGTATTTTATTGTATTATGGTGGTATTTGAAATATTTTATTGTTATATAAAATTTTTATATTTGAATTATTTATATTAAATGAATTTTTAAATATTACGTTTTTTTATTCTATAATATTTAAAGTCTATGCCTTATTTATATTAATAATTACTAATATTTAGTATTTTGTTATTCTATAATATTTAATGTCTATGTCATATAATCTATATTCTTTTTTTTATAGTTTAATATAATATCAATATTTTCATCCTGAATTTTAAGATAAAAATATTTATATTACATTAAACTATTTCATTTAATTCTTTCCGCTGAATTTAATTGTCTTTAACACAAACTTTTGAAAAAAAAGCCAAACAATTCCTAAATATGGATACTTGAATTCAATTGAGTAATCATATTTCCAAATTAGCATGTCTCTAATCTAGGATATGAATGCTTGCTAGCTTCAATCCCACCAAACCCATTATCACAAAAGAGGAAAAACAATTTAAAACCATCTCATTTTTTCGGCTATCACTTGACAAATGAATGTGAATTCTATAATTTTGACATAAAATTATATGATATCAACACAATAAATTTAATAATTATATCCCATTTTTAATTTAAACTAGATTATAATATACTCATAATATGAATGAAAAAAACATATAATAAATACTTATTAAATGTTTATATAAAAATCAAATAAAATTTTAACTGAAATAATAAATTGAAAGTTTAATGTTTATCTCAGTTTATTTAATTTTTTATTCATTTATGAAAATGTAAAAGGATAGAAAACACTATCATAATAATATAGTTTTATAAAAAAAAAATGTCTATCTAAATTAAAACTTAATTGATGGGTGACATTAATTTAATCGATTATTTAAATCATAGTATAAATATACGAACATAAAATTTTGACATTTAATGATTTAAAAATATATAAAATATGATATTTTACCATGTTTATGAGACATTACATTTAATTATATATTCTTATTATATATGTTTTTTTATACAATACCTAAAATTATTTATACTCTATTCCCAACTCTTAAATAGAAAAATAATGAGATTTAATGTACTTTAACCCTCATCTTTTTGTACTAATAACAATTATAGTGCTAATAAAATTAATACTCAATTTGCATGTGTTTATGTAGATATTTATTAGTGTTGATGATGCATTGTAGGCGTGTTTCAAACCTTTTTAGCTGTCGAAATTCTGGAATATGAGAAGTTAGGCAATGACCTAATAAGGAACTAGTATTTAATTAATTGCTTTAAAAGGCAATAGGTGCCTAATCTAAAACAAATCAATATTTAATTAGTCAATGTTCTTTATGTAGTCATTTCTGGTCAGTTTCTGGGTTGACTATAAAACAATTTTTAATTAATTCCAAATCAGACTATTGATTTTTAATAAAAATGGGAAAATTGTATTTGATCATCTAAGTAAGCAACTAAGTATAATAAACCAAAAATTCTTTTCCATTTTACAATTATTATAGATTTAAGGCATAATAATTTATTTGGTTTTTGAATTTTATGAAAAAAGTCATTTCAGCTCTCAATTTAAAATTGGTTTCTTTTAGTCAATCAACTTATATCGTTTATCAAATCACTTTTAAAATAGATGGAAAAGTGAATACATGTTATCTTTGTTGATATGGTATCCACGTGATAATCAAATGTGTATACTACGTAAGCAATTAATTATTTTTTTAAATTAAAAGAATTTTAAAATATATTTTTATACTTTTTAATAATTATTAATTTTTAAAATATTTTTATTTGTTTTATTTTAAAAAATATTTTGAATAACTCACATAAGTATCTTGATAAATTTATACATTATACCCTCTAATTACCTTTTATTAGAGAACCCCGTCATCAAACTCTGAATAATGCTCGATTTGCACCCACAATTTTTAGTCAAAGAAAAAGAAAGTTTTAACAAATTGGATCTTAATTAGCATTTTCCAATGTGCTAAAAAAACAAGGTGAGCAAATTGATAATTGGTGTAGGAGTCAATGTATAGATATTATAACTTAGATTTTTTGTTTATTTGTTTGGTTAGGGATAGTGAAAGATATTGTTTAAATTCGAATACCTATAGCAATAAATATCTAGCTTAAATTATTTGTCATTATAGCAATGGTTAGTTAATAAATAAATTTGTGATAATTCAAAGATTTTATGTATTCAATTTTATATTTTACGTATGTAATAGGCCAATTTTGGCCTGACCCAATAAAAATAAACTAAAAATAAATAAACCAATGTCCAATTTATTAAAACCCACTACCCAAACAAACCCAATTACAAGCTCAACTAAAACCCTAGCCCATTACAAAGAAAAGGGCATCAGTCGCACGCCAACACGCCGCCCCGATGCATGCCCTCCTCCACGTGTACCACGCTTCTTTGACACCTGCACAATGAAGAGCAACACACAAACAAAAGGGAACAACGAAGAAAACGACAAAATGTAATAGAAAACAAAACGAAAACAAACAAAATCGAATCTTGTAAATCGGTTATAAAAACCGCAATGTTTCCCTTGTATTTTTTTTACGCACATTAGTAAATCAAAAGCAAAAACAGAAGTTAAAAAAAAGGGTGTTTGTTTTCTTTCTTTTTTTCTCATTTTTCTTTTTCGTTTTCTATTTATCTTTTTACTAATTGATTTTAATAAAAGAAATATAAAATAAAAGGAAAGGGCACACCGTCGTTATATTTTCCGTCACCGCCAAGGAGAGCTCCGGCAGCCCTTCGTGGTCTATTCCTTTTTTGTTGCATGTCTTATTTTGAAACATAGATCTAGTTTTCAAAAGTTTTTAAAACAAAAAAAAAAAGGTTTGAAAAAGACTGAAAACCCAAACTTTTGGTTGCCCCAGCCACCGTCTGCGACGGAGGCACGGTGGAGGCGCGGTGGCTCCATGGCCGGCCTTTGGGCGTGTAAAAAGGGGTTGAGAGAAAAAAAAAAAGAACCCTTTGATTTTTTTTTTTTAGAAAAACAGTGGCAGAAATGAATAAAAAAGATTTTTTTTATATGGATATAAAACGGGCCGTTTTAGGCCTAAACCACATATGCCAAAACGACACCGTATAGGTCCTGACCCACACAACCCGATTCATACCCAGGGGGATCCGTGTGTTTCCAAATATTGAGCTATTTACGCGGATAGCCCCTCCGCTTTTGCTGTGCCTATCTATTTCGTCCCATTTTGTTTTCTTTTTTTTTTAATTTTTGCCCCTTTATTTTATTTCATTTCTGATTTGATCCGAGGCTTTGTCAATTGAAACGCAGCGCATTAGGACTAGGGATATTGTCCCATTTGGTCCTCGCGAATTTAAGCGCATTTCATTTTGGTCCCTGGTAGCCTACTTTTATCATTTACAATTTTTTACCCCGAATTTTGTTTTGATTTCGAATTCGTCCTTGACCTTTTTAATTCATTTATTCATTTATTTTTTCTAAATTGTTTATTATATGTTATTTTAAAATATTTTATATACTATTTATTTCAGATTATTTTTATATATTATTTATTTTAACTTGTTTTATCTATTGTTTATTCAAAATTGTTCTATTATGTATTTTAAATTGCTTTATACATATATTTTACTCTAAACCATTCTATATGTTATTTATTTTAGATTCTTTTCACATATTATATATATATATATATATTTATATATATTTTTTTTTTATTTCAAGTTTTTTTATATATATTATTATGATTTTAAAACTGTTTTTTAAAAAACCTTTTTACATATTATTTATTTAATCTTTTTCATATATTATTCATTTTAAACTTTTGTATACATTATCCATTTTAAATTTTTATATATGTTGCTTAGTAAACCGTTTTATATGTTTTATTTTAAAATTCTTTTCGTATTGATTATTTTAAATCTTTTTTATTTTATTTTGATTTTTTTATATATTACTTATTTCAAAGTACTTGCTTATTTTAAATTGTCTTATATGATTTATTTCATCTTTTATTAATGTGAATATTGAAATGATGTATGTTGTATGATTATTGCTATTGCATGTACTATAATTCATTTATTCATGTCTTTATATCATTGTCATTCGCTTGTGTAATATTTTATTCATATATTATTGCTCCACGCTCATTACCATATTGTTGTTCATCTCATTGCGTTAAACTCCGACGTATTTATCCAATATGGGTTGTTTTACTTGACTCCAATAAAATAAATGAGCATCGTTTCGTTTTTTTTGAAGTCGCAATTATTCTAATAATTTTGAAAATAAAGGCAATGTTCCGTATTTAGAAATTCGAGAAATCGTGCCCTAACTTACTGGGTTGCGATTTTCCTCGTTGAATCTAAATAATCGAATACCCTTTTAAATTTAGAATACATAAGTTTTAAATAAAAAAAGGCAAGCTTATTCTCGAGGGTTTAAAATATCGTGTCCTAACTTACTGGATGTGACATTTTATTACTTTGAGATGAGAATGTCTTTAACATCCGTTTCGATTTATCCAAGCCTTTCTTTGTAAAATTAACATTAATAAAAAGGGGATCGTATTTTTTAATTCTTCCCAAATTTTCAACATTCGACATTAAGATATTAATTAATCAACTAGGTACCAATTTTGGGCGTGACGAGGGTGCTAATCCTTCCTCTCACGTAACCGACTCTCAAACCCGATTTCTCAAATTTCGTAGACCAAAATCATCGTTTTAGTAAAACAAAACATTTTATTAAAACGATCAAATTTTACGAGATGACCCGATCACACCTCATAAAAAAAGATTGGTGGCGACTCCCGTTTTAATTTTCGTTTTCAAAACCTAGTCAATTCCTTTTTTTCAAAAAATGGTTTCAACAACGTAAATTGTGGATTTAATATTTATATTCAGTTTAATCAAATTTAGTTTTTATGTTTTTAACTAATCGATTTTAGCCCTAATCAAAAGATATTAATTAAATTTATTTAGTTAAATCTTTCTGTAAAAAAAAAAGAAGAAAAAGAGAAAAGAGTGTCGGATTTAAAACCCAAATTCCATGCAAAAACTTCTCGCATGCTCCTATGAAATATCATGCAATTGTGGCTACAAATGTGTGGCACAAAATACAAGACATAGAAGATAAAAGCAATGACTGAAACCTGCCTGGTTTGGTTTGGTTTGGTTTGGGTGCATTTGATACAACCATGAGGAGAAAGTAACATGGCATTTTTCCACGTTTGGCCTTGGCTTTGCCTGCCCAGTTTTGTCCACCAGCACCCCCTACATTTGGTTGGCTATTCTAGCTAACACATTCATGGAATTAACTAGCTAATATTTAGTTGGAATTGGAATTTCATTTCCGATAAAATATACATTGTTGCATAAATTATAAGTATTGTTGATGGAATGTTGGGTTGATGGAATTCAGGTTGGGAACAGAGTTGATCTATTCATATTGTTTAGGATAAAATGAAGGGTTGATAATACGGATGATCAATGTATGATGGAGAAAAATAGGTTCTCTTGCAATAGAGAGGAAACCCCTTTTCCTTAGCCCTTTTAGGATACATACATAGAGGTTTTTTTTGGACCCATGCAATGATGCCTATTATATGCTATAAAATATATTTATGTATAATAAGTGTAGCGACGTAAAAATTTAGCTTCGCAGCTTTGGTCGCTAATTGTGGCGATTTATTGAAACTTGAAAACTGAGGTTTAATTTTTACAACAAAAGGGAGTAGCCACCGATCTTTTTTCTAGGTGTGATCGGACACCTAATAAAACCTTTCTTTAACAAAGATTTATTTTCGGGTAAAATAAGGCCAAGTTTAGGTTCGCGTTAAAATTCAGAGAAAAATAGGGTCCGGGAGTCGGTTACGCGCGGGGAAGGTATTAGCACCCCCGCGACGCCCAAAATTGGTATCTTATTAAACACACGTTGTCTTAATCTTCAAAAAATGCAAATTCAATTTAATATTTAGTCGTGATCCGATCGAAGAAACAAGAGTTTTTGAATTTTCAGTTTTTTAGAAGGACGTTCCGTTTTCAATACGAGCCGATTGATACTCACCCAACATAGCGATGAAATCAACGACTTAGTGCTAAATCGGTACGTTGCCTTTATTTATTGAAATTAATTAAAAACGCGGAAAATATTAACATGGGATATAAGAGTATTAGAATGACAATAATAATGGTAAAAGAAAATAAAAACAAGTTATGTATTCAAAAATAAAACAAAATAATATATATTTGGTAATAATAATATAAAGTAACAATAGGTACAGGAATATATATATGTGTAAGGGTATATAAGTTAATAATAATAATAATAATAATAATAATAATAATAATAATAATAATAATAATAATAATAATAATACAATAATAGTAATAAAATGGATATAACGATAATATATACATATAGGTATTTATAATATAGTATTTAGCATGCATGCACAGTAATATAATATAGAATAATAGTAATATTTAAAACGAATATTGCTAATACTATACATATAAATACAAAACATATTTTAATATTAAAGATGACAATAATAATAATGAATACAATAATATTAGGATAAAAATTAAATAACGAAAAAGGACGAAATTGAATTAAAAGGGAATTTCTGGGGCGAATTCGGGATAAGAAACGAAAGAGAATGGCCTATGTGAACACAGGTTAAAATATAAGGGACCGAAATAGCAATTTACCTGGGCCCTTAAAACGCTGTTGTTGAAGGGAGAATCAAATCGCAATGCGCAATGAATCCCGGGGCCAATTTAAATTAAATTAAAACTTAATTACAAACTGGTGCAAAAGCGGAGGGGCTAAGTGCGCAAATAGCCCCACCGATTAAAAACGCGCGGACCCTGAAGCGGGTCCGATTCGGATCGAGTCGGGTCTGATTATTAGTATAAAAGCTAAAATTTTTTTGTCTTAAGTCATTTTCACGCGGAGAAAGGAAAAAAAGAAAAAAAAGAAGAGAGGGAAGGAGAGAAGAGGGAAACCGGGGGAGGGATCCGGTCACCGGACCGGTGCCGGTGCCGACCACCGTGTAAGGTAAAAATTTATATTTTTTCTTGTTTTATTTATTTTTTTTAGTTTTATTATTATTATTATTGTTGAAAAAAATTTAAAAGAATTAAAAAAAAAGAATTCACCTTGAGTTTCTGTTTTTTTGATTTGTTCTCCGATTGGGGGGTATCCTTTCACTGTTGTATTGCTGTTTTTCGTTTGAGATTCAAAATTTCACTTTGAAAAACGACTATTATAGTGTACTGCTTGTGTATATTTTTTGACCGAAAAAAAAATCCCTCTGTTACAATGCTCAAATTCGGCTTTTATAGCCTTTGCTTACAAGCTTTTTTCCTACTTTTTGTCACTTCGATTTTAATGTTTGCAGGTCAAGTTGGCACTGACATGGGCGGTACTGAGAACGGTGGATTTGACAGAGGCGGTGGCAGAGGCTAAATCGGCAACAGTTTGCAAGTGGGAGGCTCGGGTAGGGTTAGGGCAGATTTGGGCTAGTGGGTAATTGGGTAGCTTTTGGGTCTGGTTTGTATTTGGGCTTAGGTTAGAGGGTAATTGGGTTTTGGGTAGTGTAAATGGATTAAGTGATTTACTGGGTTGGGGTTTTGGGTTAATTTTGTAAAAGGCCAAAATTGGCCTGTAACAATAAGTTTGAAATTTAAGTTTAAGTATAAATAAGGGGAGTTTGGCATTGCGGTTTGAGAGTGTTTTTCAAAAATTTGATTTGAAAAAAACTACTTATCAGAAAAACTATGGTAAACTGTCATAAAAAAAAAATGTGGTTTAGTAATTTCAAGTTTTTCACATTGATTTTAAAAATTGCGATGGAAAGTTAAGATGTTCATTTAAAACTTTGTTTTTCTAAATGGAAACATAAGTTCGAATCTTGAAAATGACATTGTTTAGGAGGGGCAACTTCGAATATTGATTGTAAAATGACCATTGGGAATAAAAAATATATTACTTTAACTAATTTATACATAAAACATGCATTTTAAAAGCATTTGTAGGGCTTTTTTAGAAGTAACCTAAATTATTTAATTAATTATGAAAATGACCCAACTTAAAAATCATGTACGTAAATAACCCAATTTCTACAATGCTTGTCGTTGTCGCTAGACACATCAGCAACAGCAGCTCCCCATCATTGACTAATGATGGCATTAAAAAATAATTTTTAGTGGTGCCACTAAATAAATTGGTGGCACCAGACTAAAGTGTGATTATATAAAACCTTTAGGGACCTGATAAAGCAATTATCCTTTAGGTCTGTCCCTTTTGAAATTAAATTGAAATAGCCCTTAAAAAATATAAGAATAAAAAAATAAACCCTTCTCATTTTTTTTTATTTTTTTTAAAAACAAAAAATATAAATTATAAAAAAAATTTCAAGTTTATCTAAATTTAAAACATTTTCAATTCATTCCTAGTATATTTGAATTTGGATAAACTTGAGAAAATTTTTAGAGGAATATATTTGGATAATTTAAATAAGAATTTTATATAGTTTTTTAAGTTTATTATTTTTAAAAAATAAAAAAATTAAAAGGGTTTATTTTTGTTGTCCTTATATTTTTAACAGTTATTTAAATTTAATTTCAAAAGGGGATATACCTAATATGCAAATAGACCAAAAATTTGAAAAGCATTCAATTTGATGCCGCCATACTCTCTCAAGCTGCACCCCTTTTTCATCCAATCTAAAAAGGGCAATTACTTTATCAAGTTCCTAAACATTTTATATAATAACAATTTTTAGTTTTAAATATAATAATAAATAATATTTAAATAATATTATTTGTAAATTTAATGATACATGAAATATTTTATAATTTTAAATATAATGATAAATAATATTTAAATAATATAATATGATAATAAATGAAATGTTTAAATAATTTAATATAATCATACATAAAATATAAATTAATCTAATTTTTAAATATATTTTAAATAATTAATATAAATATTGCAAAAACTAAAACTACGTAAATTTCAATTTTTATGTTTGGAAGAAAAGACAAAGAGATGAAAAGGGATGAGCTCAAATACTTCAATATTTATATGATTTGATTTTATGCACTTACACCCTATTTGAGATCCTACTAAAACTTAGGCCTAAAGGGCTATCAAGCCACTAAATTGCAAAAGAAAAAAAAAAGGATTAAAAGACAACAAAAACGTTTCTAATTCAATTCATCCTAGTCCCCTTTCTTGATTTTATGCATAACAATGGAGAAAAGGGTTAATCTAATTCTCTAATTTTTTAGTGACCCCAATTCTCATGAGGGCCAAATAAGCAATCAATCGGTACATAACAAGCATAATAGCCAATGCAACGGTAGACACAACTTGCCCATTGAGGCCAACAGATTTTATACCTTGAAAATCACCAATCAAGCAAGTCTTCATATGATCACCACAAGGGTATGTTTCATTTGGTCTGTATTGAGACCCCAACAAGAGTTTGTATGTGTGATGGCTAATGGACAAGTATTTGATCCATGCTATGAATGGTGGGACATGTTGGATGTAGTAACCCCCGGCGAGGAAGAAAGTGAGCATGATGACCGAACCGAGAATGGTGGCCGATTTTAAGTCCATAACCATGGCACCAAGGGCTAGTCCTAGGCCTTGTGAGACTAGGACACTAAAAAGAAGTACAAATAATGTGTGGAAGAAATTGGTTGCTGTGGGTTTAAGCCCTGCCATCCAATATGTTATGGTGATGAAAACTGTGGGAAGAATAAGTTCCATAGGGAGATCAGCTGTGATCCTTGAAATGAAATACGAAGAGAGCCGATATGTGCCCGAAGATCGTTCTTTTTCGAGCATCATACGTTCTCGAGGGAAGGTGAATATGGCTTGAAATAGAGGGTAAAAACCCCAAAATCCTGAAGTAAAGAAGAGGAGTCCAATCTGCATGTTTGCAAATCTCGAAATCAGCATAATAGAGGGACTAAAACCATAATTAGACTAATAACTTGCACAAATTAAATTACCTGGTCTTGCAAGTGAGAAATACCAATTTTCCACCACAATAAACCTGAAAGCACAGCTACAATAAGGACCTCAGCAATGTTCAAACCAGAGAACGATTCATGTTTCCTTTCTTTTACACCCCTTTGAAGCAATACAATGAATTGTTGCCACCAAGTTGTGGGCCACATTGCAAGCTTCTTGTTTTCCAATTCATCAGGAGCTGGTTCATTGCTCATATCTTGAAGCTCTTCCTTTATTTTGTCTGCAATTTTCATCCCATAAGCACCAATCAATGTTTTCTTCACCAGGGTTTGCTCCTTCATTGACTCATTTGGTGAATCACCTACAAAGAAAATACATCACATTGGGATTCTTTAATTAAAGTTAGTACTCGTGTTCAATATTCATATATATGATATTTGAATATGAATATATAATACATATATTTTACACTCACATCTAAATCTAAGTAATATAAGACTAATATTAATTACTCAAAATGGTCATACATAAAGGCCCTTATATTAAAAGTCAAATTGCATTTTATCTCTTCTACTCAAAAAATAAGCAAATTAGTCTCTGTATCATTTCTTCTTTAATTTAATGTATAAAGACTAATTTACTCTTTTGTTAAAAAAATAAAAATATAAATATAACCTAAATTCTATTTTAAAGCTTAAACAATACTTTTACCTACAACTTATTAAAACAAAGTTAAATGAATTTAGAATTTAGGGTTGCATTTTACTTTTGTTGGGAATTGAAATCATTTTACAAGGCATTTAAGATTTCCCACGCATTTCCTATATTGTTTATCAAAACATTAAACCTACATTGGTATTTGGAATTCATTAAAATAAATAGACTGACTCAAAAGAGAAAAAGCTTTAATTATGGTCATACTTATTAATTACAAAATTCAATTTGGTTTCAAAGCAATATGGGGAAATTAACAAAGATTCATGCAAAAGATCAAAAACACATACCGTTTGCAAGATCGAGAAGGAAATCTGAAGGGTTCATAGCAACTGATGGTACATACCCAATGCTTGAAAAATAATCCATGGTAGCCGATCCTTGTCCAAAATACAAAGGGTTACCATCACATAACAGCAAAACCTTATGAAACATGTAAAATATCCTACTCGATGGTTGGTGTATCGTTAGCACAACTGTTCTTCCACCTTCAGTAAGCTCCAACAATGTAGACACGATCCGCTGAGCCGTGGTCGAATCCAGACCCGACGTTGGCTCGTCTAAGAACAACAAGCTCGGGTTTATAAGCATTTCTTGGCCTATACTAACCCTTTTACGTTCCCCACCCGAAACACCTCTCAAGAATGGTTCACCAATGATGCTATTTTTGCACTTTGTTAGTCCGAGTTGATCGATCACTGCTTCAGCATGCATGATCTTGTCTTGTTTGGTGAAACTATTCGGTAATCGAAGTAGAGCGGTGAAAATGAGGGTTTCAGTCACGGTTAAATGAGGGTAAAGGACATCATCTTGAGTTACGAATCCGGTTTTTCGCTTCATTGAATTGCTGAATGGCTTGCCATTATAAGTTATGGTGCCATTTAGGTGACCTCCTAGACGACCTCCCAATGCTGTTAATAGAGTTGTTTTGCCACTACCTGATGGACCAAGCATGGCTAACATTTCCCCTGGTTGAACCATCCCACTGATCCCATTTAAGATCACTTTATTATCATCAGAACTCGGATTTTTTTCAAATAATTTACTTACTTTCCGTAATTTGATCGTATACACCACATCAATAAACTGCAAAACATTGAATCAAAAATAAAATGAGAAACACTACAAAGACAATATGTGCCGATTCTATCAAAACCCCTGATGGGTTCATAGAGTAAAAGTGCTTCAGGCTGTTTAAACAAGCAAAATCCATCCCTAAAGTGCAAGAGCATGCCCCCATTGTTGCTGAAAAGCAAGCAAGACTCAAATTCAAGATTCTCCATGCTAGACTCAAATTCAAGATTCTCCATCTTTAAACAAATGAAGCTCATGACAAGACTCAAACCCAAAATAGAAGATATCCTAAATATTACGCATACCTTTAGAACAACCTGTTGATTTGTAACCTTAAATATGGCGTTGGCTTTGAACTGATCTTCAGCCCGAGTTTCAGCTATTTCAATATCCGACACTTCCTCCATTGTTACCAATCCAATCAATACTTCACTATATAAACAGAAAAAGGAAAAGGTTTATAATCTTTTATGCTTTTCAATTCACATTCAAGCGTTAAAACTATATATACCCACACATACACGAAAAGGAGAGGTTCAAAAAAATTGCATGTTTGATGAACAAAAAAAAAAAAAAAAAGATAAATCGAAAAAAAAAAGAATTTGATATGAATGCAAACAAAGTGAAGATAGGTTAGTGCATTATGGGTCATAGATGATTTGTTTTTGGGGTTTACCTGTAAAACAATTCTGCCTTTTTAGTGTCCTTCATTCGTTGTTTAACATATTTGTAAGTGTTTGAAACGGGTAAATTACTTCCACTTTTATCATAATTTCCGAAATTTAATTAAACTGTTCTATTAAAGTTCTAGTAGCAATACGAACTAACTTTAGGATATATTCTATATCAATACAATAATTATAAACTAAGTTTAAACTTTTACGCATATACAAACATTCCATTATAATATTATTAATAAATTTATATAAAAAAATAACAAGTAATGAATTATAAGTAAATAAACTTTAGAGGTTGATTATGTAACATTCATAAAATTTGAGAAATATATATAATATCTTATCTATAATCTATAAATTTGGAGAAATTTTTTAAGGGATTAATATAATTTTTTATGTTCATTATACTATTGAAATTATATTATACATAGTTTATTATTTATAAAATTTATCACATTTATGAATAAAAATTTTTAATTTTAATGAAATACACTACAGTAACATAGGTTTTTAGCGGCTCTTTTGGTCCTGTAGCGACGCTTGGGAAAACGCCGCTAAAGACAATATAACCTTTAGCGGTGCAAAAATGCCACTAAAAAGTATAACCTCTAATGACGCATTTTCACTAATGTCGCTAAAGAACATAATCTTTAGCGGCACCTTTCTACAAATGCCGCTAAAGAACATGACATTTAGCGTCACTTTTACATAAACGCCACTAAAGAACATGACCTTCAATGGCATTTTCTCCATAAATACCGCTAAAGAACATAACCTTTTACGACGCTTTTTTTTTGAAAACGTCGATAAAAGTATTGTTCTTTAGCGGCGTTTTACCAAAAATGCCACTAATTTTAACAAATTTCTAATATCCTCTTTTCATTCATATACAACCCTTCCGTAAAATCAAATCCAACCAAAAACAGTAAATCTAAATGATACTTTAAAAATCCAATGAAAGATATATGATTTAAATTAATAAATGAAATAACAAAATATTCTTACAATAATGTTAAAAGACTTTTATTAAATGAATTTATATAATAAATAAAGCATTTTATATTAAATTACTTTATTTTATATATATATATATATATATATATATATATAAAGCTACTTTATATTTAAACAATTATATTTTCATTAACGCCAAACGTAAAAAGAAAAAAATATAACTTTTGTTTCCAATAGCCAAATTTTCCATTAACCAAAAAAAAAAAAAAAATTGTAACTTTATATTTGTATAAAATTTTCCAATTATATTAATTATGTTGATTAATTATTATCTCGAATAATATTATTTTGTATTAATTATATGAATTAAAACAATGTTGCAAATTGAATATGATAAAAATGAAGTCTTTACTATTTAATTTTTTACTATTATATTGTTTTACATTAATTACTGTAAAAGATATTATTTGAAAAATTAATAAAATTAAACATAAAATGACATGTAACCATTATAAACTAGTTTAATAGTGAAGAGTATAGCTAGGAAACCAAAAGTTTTAGAGTGAAATTAATGTATAATTATGATTAGTTAGTTAATTAAAGAAAAAAAATACTATTTTTGCTAGAAAGGAACGAATAATCAGTAAGGTAAGTAATTTGATAGGAATTATAGAAAGGACTGAATAAGAAAAATAAGTTTGTGGCATTTGAAACCTAGTTTTTATCCCTCTTTCGCTCCCTATTTTCATTTTTTTTAACTTGTAGCTAACCTTTTATTGTTGGAAATCAGTTTAACTTCTTATATCAAAGACTGCTTTAATCAAATTTTTTTGATGATTTTTTTTCTTTGGCCAAGAAGAATTCTTAATGATAAATCAATTATAAAGGGAAACGCGTAAAAGAAAAATTCCTTACCAAATTAAAAAATAATACATAAATACAAAAAGAAAATTTAAATTGGCAATCAACAAATTGCAATCAACAAACACCTAGGGTTATTTCCAGCAAAATTCTTCAAATTAGGGAATATAATTTAATTTGATTCTCAAACTTTAAAATATTCTAATTGAATCATCAAAATATGAAGTTTCGTTTATTTCATGTAAAAAGTTTTACTGAAAATATTTTCATGTTTTCCTACATTTGTTTAGTGAAAAATGAGTTGTCAAAAGCATGTCATTTTCCAAGATAGGTTAAAATGAAAGTTTTTTTTTTTTTTTTAAGAAAATTTCTTACGCTTTCTAATCTCATAAGATATTTTCCGACCTTACCCTCAAAACATCTTAGATTGTCTTTTGATCAAGAACCATCAATGTTGAAAAAAAAAAAAAAAAAAAAAAAAAACCATCATTGAAGTTGGTGCTTCTCTCTCTCCAACGACGAGAACTTAGGTGAGATATATTTGACTTTAGGTTTATGGGTTTTTTTCTCATTTCCAATTTCATCTCATTCTTTACTTTACCATGTTCATTTCCTTTCCTTTAGCTTAGATGGGTTTCCATCTTCTGTAGAATATCTTTGATATCTTACTGTTTCTAGCTAAAAGCTCCCCTTGAACCTTTTTTTCCTTTTATTTTTGTTTTTTCTCCTCTGTCCAATATACCTAAAAATTATTCTATTTGATTTTTACCACTTTTTTATGCTCAATTTGCTTTTAAGGGATGTTGCATTTTCCTACATTACTTTTAGTCTCTCTAGTAAATCAAGGGAGATCTTTATGCTATATGTTATTTATTCTTCTAGATTAAGAACAATTTATAATGGTAGAAACTTTCATTAGGCATCCTTTTTAAAGTGGAAGCTTTTTAGTTTTCAATTATTGTTTTATACGCATTGTTAATCCTGTTGTTTTAAAGTAGAAATATTCATTAGTTTTCAATTATTGTTTTATACGCATTGTTAGTCACATTATACATACCTTAGATGTTTAGTTGTCAAAGGGATGCTCCACTGTAGTTGTGTTTCCATGTACCATAGGCTTTGGATTGGTCAGAATATAACAATTTTTTTTCCAAGAAGACCATTTGTAGCAATCATCATAACCTGGAAAGAAGTGAACATCACTTGTGAACTTCATTATAATAAATACATTCTTTTGAAATGAAAGAAAAAAAAATAAAATACTTGGTGAAATATTAAGGGTTGCGCCATGGAGGTAGAGGCTAACACATTAAACATATCTTTTCTTTAAAAAAAGTAAAAAAAAAAAAAAAAAAAAAAAAAAAAAAACATAGGTGAAATATTTTGTTAGAAAAAGCATCCTAATCATATATGATATCAACATACATTAGTTTAATGACATAGTAAGATAAGAAAGAGTCATAGTAACCAAGTTATAAAGTAAATTATGGTTAAAAGTTCACTATCTTTAATCCACCTTCAAGGAAGCCATTACCTGAAAAAGTAACTTAAGTTACTATTATTAAAATATAAATATGACATCCATCTTTTGAATGAGGACATTCACAAAACCAACATATGATATTTCTCAGTATTAGCCAACTAACATATTTGATTGTGCATTTTATTTTATGACCTGTATTGCATTTTTTTTATTTTGTATTATTGAAATTTTTTTTGTCTGTTAATACCATAAGTACATATTGAAGGCTAGAAGTTGACTTAATTTTCACTATCCATATTGATATAAAATGAAATTTAAAAATTGTTTGAATTCATACTATAAGCTTAATACTTGTGTGCTAATACCATATTTCTTTTTACTCTTTAAAAGTGGTATCGATGGA
Source organism: Gossypium stocksii (assembly GCA_020496765.1). Lineage (NCBI taxonomy): Eukaryota > Viridiplantae > Streptophyta > Magnoliopsida > Malvales > Malvaceae > Gossypium > Gossypium stocksii. The sequence continues at coordinate 97,706,863 of CM035628.1, read as the reverse complement.
GACGGATGGGTTTGATGATGATTATGTTTTGTAATGATTAAATATTTGTGTGATATTATTTTGTGTAGATGAATCGTAATAAATATCATAATGCAATTGTAGGGGCTTTGGCTTCAATTTTAGCTTTTGGGACTTTTTGGATTGAAAGATTAAAAACTAGGAAGCAAATTGCTTATCACCCTCGTGTGAATCGAAATTATGAAGGAGAAAATTATATTAATAGTATTCTATATAGAGGTGACCAACATTGTATTGATGTGATAAGGATGGGGTTGATTTTTTTTAATTTGTGTGACATTCTTACTAGGAACAATTTGTTACAATCAACTAGATCGGTGAATGCTAGGGAGCAAGTGCTTATATTTTTATATACAATTGGTCATAATGTAAGGTTTCGAGTGATTGGATTAAGATATTATAGATTAATTGAGAAAATTCACCATTACTATAGTGTTGTATGAAGAGTTATTTTGACGTTACATAAACTATGTAACACGATCCACCTGACCCAATTTGTCGAATTGAAATATAGGATGTTACCAGAACTTAAAGCACTTAACAAAAATTTTAAAATGGGGTACTTCCTACTAATTTATTTTTATTATAATTCAAAGATTTGGAAGGTAAACATAAGTTTGATTACAACTGATACATCAAAGAAAGGAAAGATGATGAAGAAAATAGAACAACAACAACAACAAAAAGAAAAAGAAAAGGGAAAAGGGAGAGGGATGAATGTGAGATGGAGAGTGGAAGAGAGAGAGTGAGTGGGAAACAAAATGAGAGAGATTTTTGGGGAGGGATTCACTCAAAAGTTATAAGTTTTTTTAAAAACTACCCACATCCCACCAAATATTATCCTAATCAGATTTTTCCCAAAATTAAAAACAAATAAAAGTAAGTCTCACTTGAACACAATAAGATTCAAACACGAAATCTTTGGGTAGGATAAAGCCTTACCACTAAATCAATAGGCCCATTCTTGTTAACAATTGAGAAAAAATTATATATAAGCTAGATTTTCAAAGTCAGTGGTTGGAACAAAAATAACAAAAATTCAAGGGAAATGATTTGAACACAAGACTCACACACACATCCAAAACACTTAACCACTAAACCAAGTCAAATTTATTTTATGCAATCCCTACATCCTTAAATAAAAACAAGGCATGTCCAGTCTTGATTCACTAAGCCCACTTCCTACTAACATGATTTTTGGGATGTGACGTATTTCATGTCCACTTATCCAACTTTAAGTATGGTGCATAATTGTACAACCTTACTTACATCAAATCATACTAAAACACATTCCAAACATTACATTTTACCATTTCCCAATCAATCAATCCAATATAACTCAATTTGGCCTCAAAACATATCAATCTAAGGGAATCAAATTTAGCTTAATCAATCATACATTTGGCCGTTCAATATCATCATTTAAATATATCATTTCATACTCATCATGCCATTCACACAACTTATTCCATTTAACCAAAAGCATATCATATCAACAAGCTCTACTATATTGCAAATCATACCTAACATAGATTCAAGCTATGTCATTATACAAAGTTAACTAAAACAAACACTATGTACATGCCACATAAATGAGCCTTAAAACAATTGAAAGACTATCAAATCAATTGTAACACCCCAAAATCATTTATTTCAGCTTTTGTAAAAATTGACACAACTGTCTGTCTGCTTCAGTGGTTAAGTGTTCTAGGTATGTGTGAGAGGTCCCAAGTTCAAGCCTTACATTGTGTAAATTTTGGTATTTTTCTAATTAAAGGCTTATCCTTGTTCAAAGGGCTTAAGTTTAATTGTTTGTAAAACCATATCAAAATGGGCTTGTTAGTCTGGTGGTTGAGTGTGTGTAAGTGTACCTATGGGTCTTGTGTTCAAATCTCAGTGAAAGCGATGAGTGTAATTTTTGCTTCTGGATGTATCAGGCGTATAGAGGTGTTTGAGGGAAGGTGAAATTTTGATAGTGGGTGGATGTGGCCGATTTTTAAGGGATTGAATGGTTGGTTGTGTTGTAGGGGAGAAAAATTAGGAGTATTAGACTTTCAATTGAATTTCTGCCACTTTTTTCCAAATTTCTTTTTGTCTTCTGACGTTTTCTCCTCTCATCCTTTTTATTTTTCCCCCTTTTTGATTTCAATCTTTCCTACAAATTACTGCCATTTTCTTTTTTTGATTGTTGTTGGAATCTTGTGTTTAATCTTTGCCATTACGAACCTTTGGTCCATTGTTCGTCGAGTAACTAAGATCCTGTATCCTCTTCTTTTGATTAGCTTGGTATGTTGTCAGTTTGATTAATCGGAGAAGTTTTGTGATCAAGAAAAGGTTGTGAAGTAAGGAATTCCACATCACCTAGTTGAATTTCGAGGTTGTGGTTGTGTTTGTAAGCGGTAAGTCAGTTTTGTATTGTTAGATACCGTATTAGACTTGAGAATTGAATGTTAAATAACTTGGGATATTCTATTTTTAGGAATTGAAAGGCTTGGAATTGCGTTTGCTACAAAAATGATACAGGTGTGTACCCAAAACGTAGAAAATAAGATTTTAGCAAAAGCCTAAAAACCTTACTGTTGACGTCACATGAGCGTGTGGTTACTCGTGTGGTAGGCCGTGTGTGACGACAGGGCCGTGTGATCGACGAAGGCCAGGCCATGCGCAAGACACGACCCTGTGATGGCCGGTGTGTAGTGTGAGCTACAATGGCTAGGCCAAATTGGGCGTACAAGCCACACGGGCGTGTGAGCCCAGACGGGCAGTCCACATAGACATGTGAGATTTTAGGCCAGACCATGTGATCCACATGAGTAAGGCCAATCTAGGCGTGTAGGCCCACACGGGAATGTAGGCCCATTTATCTAAATTTTTCCCTAGGGTAGCAAGGGTCGTCCCTAACGACTGTAGGCCTACTGTAGGGTCGGTAAGGGCTAAATAAACCATGTTCTATATGTTATGATATTCTGATAGACTGAGATTTTGTATTGAGTATGATAGTATTGGGCATGTCTGATTATTGTTCTGTATACTGATCTGCAATCTGATTATTAGCATGTTAAGCATGTTAATTGTATATCCGTTTCTATTTTTGTCACTGTTTCTATTATTGGGGTAGGATGATATTATATATGGAGGAAGTGCTTTGATAGACGTTTATCGCATATACTCTGACAGCTTGGCTGCACTTATTGAGACCATTTTCAAAAACTTCCGCTAAAGATTATATTTTGTGGCATTGATTAATTGAATAAATGGTTTTGAAATAAACAAAAGCTAACAAATTGAGACCATTTTAAAATACGATAACTTCATATTCAAAACCCTATCATGTGACACCGCTAGATTCAATTGTAACGTCTAGGCCGGGAATGCAGTGTTATATTTAGTGGTATCAGAGCTAGGTTTCAAAACTCCGCTGTGAATTTTACGTTCCAAAAATATGTGTTGTAGGCCAATTTTGGCCAGACCCAAACCACTAAATACAAATAAACCAAAAAATATTAAAAACCCAAACCAAAATTAAAAAAAATTCCAAGTCCATTTACATACCAAAATTAAAACCTAACAGACCCACTAACTAATGTTAGCCCATACCCGAATTTACACTACCCAAACCCTTTACAAAATATACCCTTAACCCAATTCCTAAACCCATTCCTAATACCCAATACCTGGTAGCCCACTAAAGACCCACAAACCCGAATGGCCCAATTAACAGGCCCAAACCCTTAGCCAGTTTAGGGTTTCAGAAACCCTAATCCCTAACCACTTAGACCTGGCGCCGCACCTAACCCCCCGCCCTCTGCCAGAACCTGCCCGTCACCTCCAGCAACTACCACCTGCTCCCATCAACTCCAGTACCTGCAAACACGCAACAAGACCAGCAATAGAGAACAGAGACAGCAAACAGTAGCGAAACTTGCATCATTTTGGCTATTAAAGCCGAAACAAATCATGTAATCAGGGGGGATTCAAAAATTAAATTTTTGCTTACTTCATTCGGCCAAGAACAGAATCAAAAACAAAAGCGGATCCCATTTGTACAAAAGAAATCAAAAAGTGAAAAGAAAACAAAAGAGAAGGTTGTTTTAAATCTTTCTTTTTCTTTCTTTTACGTTTTTCAGTTACTCTTTTATTTTGTTTTGCAAACCTTTTGAATAACAAGTAGCAAAAGGAAGGGAGGAGAAAACCTTACCGAAATATCGGGGAGTCCTCCTCCTTCGATCGATTTAGAAAGAGAGGAGGAGAACTTTTCGTCCACCGATGCACCCAGATTTGGAGAACCTAGCCCTTCGGGCTGCTGGGAACTAGGCCGGAAGGACCCTCTTCTGCATATCATCATCAGATGGCCCTGATAGCGTGTGAGGGACCTCTGGCGGCTTGTGCAGTCGGCTGCTATGATGGGTCTTTAGGGAACCCTAGCAAATGAAAAGAAAAAGAAGCAAGTGGGTTCTTCTGCTTTTGTAAAAAAAGAAAGGAAAAGGGCCTGTGTTTTTCTTGTTTTCATTTGCCTCCGTCTGCTGCTGAAACGACGTCGCTTTAGGTCTGATTCAATGACCTCAAAACGGCGTCGTATGAAGGCCTGACCCTCCAATCCGCGCGACCCGACCCGCACCGGATGTTGGATCCGCGTGCTTTTGGAAAAGGGAGAATTTATGCGCTTAATCCTTCCCCCTTTTCATTACTTTGTAATTAAATCTTTTGATTTTTTTATTTCAGCCCCGAATTATTATATCGATCTCAATGGAGTCCCTCCTGCTGTTATGCGTTCTGGAAGGAGGGTTTATTGCGTTTTAGGTCCCCCTAATGCTTTAGCGTTTTTAAATGGACCCTCCCTAACTCTTTTTATTTCTATTTTCCCCCGTAAATTTCGTCTTAAGTTCAATTTAGCCTTTTATTTATCTCACCTTTTTAATTTCAAATTAGTTTGTTTGTTCATTACTGTTTGTTATTATTATGTTTTTTAATGTGTAAACGTATATATATATATATATATATATATATATATTTATGTAATATTATCAATATTTGTGTGTATTATATATTTTCATGTATATACTATATATTACCTTTTTACCTACATATTATGTATATATTTTAATATTATTTTCTTATATATTATGTACATATGTTTTCAATACAATATTATTTATATATATATATTATGTTTATATTTTAATACCAAATGATTCATGTATTTTTATACTATCTCACGTATATATTTTGATATTGTTTACGTAAATATTTTATTGTATCATGTATATATATTTTAATATTATTGTTCTTATACCTTATGTATATTTTTGTACTACGTATTATGTGTATACATTTCATATTATTATATATTTTCTTGATACCCTTATAGTATTGTTTAATATCGTTCGTATTTGTTAATGTTGCGTTACCATATTTATACTTTCGTATATTCGCGTTTTTATTGTTTGCATGATTTTAAATTAAATATATGTTTAAATCGTATCTAATTGTGACATTGTTTTAAAATTTTTATTGTTTTTTTAATTTTTTTTCTTTTTATATACTTTCAACTAATTTCAAAAAATAAGGCAATGTACCGATTTTAACATTAAGTCATCAATTTCATCGCTATGTTGGGTGAAATTCGTTGGCTCGTGTTAAAAAAAACGGAATATCCTTCTCAAGAACTGAAATTTTGAAGATTCTCGTGTTTTGAACGGATTATGATTAAAATTTAAATTGAACTCGTATTTTTGAAAATTAAGATAACACGTATTTATTAAGATACCAATTTTGGGAGTCGCGGGGGTGCTAATACCTTCCCCGCGCGTAACCGACTTCCGAACCCTACTATTTTTTTCTGGATTTTAAACGTAGACCTAAACCCGGCCTTCTTTTGTATTCAAAATATTTCAAAAAAAGGGTTTTATTAGGTGTCCGATCACACCTAGGAAAAAGGATCGGTGGCGACTCCCTTGTTTTAATAAAATTCAGATTTCAAGTTTTCAATAGATCGCCACAATTAGCGACCAAAGCTACTAAAGCAAATTTTACGTCGCTACAATATGTTTTAAAGAATTGGTTTTCAAATAGTTTAAAAATATTCTGATTGGGTATGTGGTACATTGAGTCTCCAGCGTCGATCCTATAAGTTTTCTGTACTTAGAGAAAATTGTTTTGACAAAATGTAGATAGTTATTTTGGAAACACTATAGTTAGTTCCCTCTGAAACTATAGAAAGATTGATGTAGACTGAAACTCTTGAAAACACTTCTAAATGACTGATACTCTATACATAAAATACCTGTTAATAAAAAATTGAAATTGATGCATAAATATCTTAATGTAGATAAATTTGAATAGATAATAAGCGCACGAGGTATCCGTGGACGTGGTACTCGAGGCTGAGGTAGAGGCCGTAAAGGGGCTCGAGCTGAGTCCTTATCTCTGGGTAGTATGTCGAATCTCGATACAACTGAGACGCTGGTCTTACTGCTAGTGAGACTGGGTCTCAAAACCATGCGACTGGGATGATGCATTGTCCCAAGCCATGCTGAGAATATTGGAGAGGGTCGTTGGGCCCAACATTGGATCTGGGGGTCAAGGTTCAGTAATAGAATGACTCTTGTCTAATGGAGTTGAACTGATAGGGGTGTCACAGAAGTTGCCCCTAACGTGGTCGAGTACTGGTTAGAGGCCACTGAGAGAATTATGGATGATCTAGACTGTACCTCTGAGTAAAAATTAAATGGTGTAGTCTCTTTACTTCGTGACGGAGCATATCAGTGGTGGCTAACGGTTAAGGAATGGACTCAATCTGATCATTTGACTTGGGAATTTTTTAAGACTGTATTCTAGGGAAAATATGTGGAAGCTAGCTACGTCAATGCTCAGAGACATGAGTTCCTAAATCTCACACAAGGTGATCGATCTATGGACGAATACGAGGTCAAATTTCTGCGGTTGAGCCACTATGCTCGAGGTATGGTGGCATCTGAATATGAAAGGTGCATCAGATTTGAGAATGGACTGAGAGATAATCTGAGAGTTCTAATTGTTCTGCAAAGTGAGCGTGAGTTTTCTGTTCTGGTCGAGAAGGCAAAGATTGCCAAGGATGTTTAGCGGCGCCAGAATAGAAATAGGGAGACAGGTAGGAATAAGAGGGATTCAGAGCCCTATAGTTCAGTACAGAGGCCTAAGAAAAAGACCAAGCCTGATGGGGTAGTTAGAGTGGGAGCCTCTATTGTTTTTACTTGGATGTTACCTTCTGGAGATTGTGGTAGACGCCATCCTGGCGAGTGCTTGAGGAAGAATAGGCTTGTTTGAGGTGTGAGTCATTAGAGCACCGCATTCGAGAGTGTTCACTGAGGGCTAATCAGGGGCTAGCTCCGGGATCAGGTACTGTGCAACCTCCGAGAGCAGTTTAGCGGCCACCTAGGAGTCGTGGTCAGGCTAGGGGTAGTAATGGTATGGGCCGAGGGCAGAGGGCACCGGGCAGTGGTGCCAGTCAGACTGAGGTGAGGCAACATGCTCTAGTTTATGGTGTACATCATCGAAAGGACAAAAATGCTCCAGATGTGATTATCGGTACGTTCGTTATTTACGATGTACCTTACTTGGTTTTGATAAACATAAGGTCTACTCATTTATACATAGCTAGTTCAATATCTGAAAACCTGGGAATATCGATTGAGAGCACTACAATTGAGAGCATTACGATTGAGAGCACTACGAGTGAGATCACTGTACTGAGTCCGTTGAGGCAATCTGTCCGGTTAGTAAAATCTATAGAGACGTTCTGTGGGAGGTGTAAGGGACGGTTTTCCTTGCAGATTTAATAGAGCTTCCGTTTGGGGAGTTCGATCTGATACTAGGAATAGATTGGCTGGTTAAGCATCGGCTTAGTTTGGATTGTGCAACGAAGAGGGTCATTTTGAGAAATAAGGAGGATGATGAGATGGTTGTGATCGATAAGTGCCGGAATTATTTGTCTAATGTAATCTCTGTGCTTATGGTCGAGCAACTAGTTTGGAAAGTGTGTGCCACGTCCTTGGCCTACGTTAGTGTTTCTACTTCTAGAGACTCTATAATTGGGGATATTAGAACCCTGAGGAATTTTTCGGACGTCTTTCCTAAGGAGTTACCAAGATTACCTCCGAATCAGAAAGTGGAGTTTAGGATTGAGCTTATTCGAGTTACAGCTCCGGTGTTCATCGCTCCTTATCGAATGGCAGCGAAGGAGCTTACAAAACTTAAGGCTCAAGTTCAGGAGTTGTTGGACCGTGGTTTCATTTGTCCTAATGTATCTCCGTGGAGAGCACATGTTCTATTTGTAAAGAAGAAGGATGGGACCATGAGGATGTATATCGACTACAGGTAACTAATAAGCTAACAATGAAGAATAAGTATCCACTTCGAGGATCGACGACCTGTTTGATCGGTTCCTAGGAGCTTCTTTATTCTCTAAGATTAATCTTCGATCTGGATATCATCAGTTGAGGGTTAAGGAAAATAATGTGCATAAAATTGCGTTTAAGACTCGTTACAAACATTACGAGTTCCTAGTCATGCCATTTGGTCTGACAAATGCTCCGCCGGTATTTATGGATCTAATGAACAAATTTTTTTAGCCATTTCTAGATCAGTTCATCGTAGCCTTCATCGACGATATATTGGTATACTCTAAGACTGAGGATGAACATGATGAATATTTCAGGGTGGTACTTTAAATTCTTCGAGAGATGCAGTTTTATGCTAAATTTAGCAAGTGTGAGTTATAGATATGTGAAGTAACTTTTCCAGGGCACGTAATTTCTACGAAGGGGACCCGAGTCGATTCTAGAAAGATTGAAGCTGTGTTGGATTGGAAACAGCTAAAGGATGTATCTGAAATCTGTGGTTTTTTGGGTCTGGCGGGTTATTATTGGTGTTTTGTGGAAGGTTTCTCATTGATTGCAGCACCCCTAACCAAGCTTCTTCGTAAGGGTGTTTTATTTTTTTGGACTGATGCGTAGCAAACGAGCTTCGAAAAGCTCAAGTCTATTCTGACTCAGGTTTCGGTTTTGATACAGCCTAAATCTGATAAGGAGTTTATGGTCTACAGTGATACATCACACGTTGGTTTGGGTTGGGTTCTGATGCAGGATAGGAAAGTCGTAGCTTATGCATCCCGTCAGCTTAAGACACATGAGAGGAACTACTCAACGCATAATTTGGAGTTGGTTGCAGTAGTTTTTACACTGAAATTTTAAAGGCATTATCTGTATGATGAAAAGTATATTATCTAAACTGATCACAAGAGCCTCAAGTATCTCCTTACTCAAAAGAAGTTAAATCTTAGGCAGCGTAGATGGATTAAGCTACTCAAGGACTATGACTATACCATTGAATACCATCCTGGCAAGGCCAATATGGTGGCTAATGCATTGAGCCGTAGGGCGATGACTGATCTGAGGGCGATGTTTGCTCGCCTTAGTTTGTTTGATAATGGAAGTTTGTTGGCTGAGTTACAAGTTAAGTTAACTTAGATTGAGCAAATTTGGGTTAAGTAGTTAGGGGATGAATATTTGGGTTTGCGGTTCCGTCAAGTTGAGAGTGGCAACACTTCATATTTTAGATTAAATAATGATGGGGTATTATGTTTCCATGGTCAGATCTGTGTGCTGAATGATACTGAATTGAGTCAGCCGATTCTAAGGGAGGCTCATAGTAGCCTTTACGCTATGCATCCTGGTAGAAATAAGATGTATCGTGATCACCGTGAGTTGTACTGGTGACCGAGGTTGAAGCATGAGGTTACGAATTTCGTTGCTCATTGTCTGACGTGCCAGCAAGTTAAGGCTGAGCACTAGTTGCCTTCAGGGTTGTTATAGCCGATAAAGATTCCTTTGTGGAAATGGGAACAAGTGAAGATAGATTTTGTTGGTAGGTTGCCTTTGACACCGATAAAAAAGAATTATGTTTAGGTCATCGTGGATCGATTGACCAAGTTTGCTCACTTCATTCCAGTTCAAACTGATTACTCTCTACAAAAGTTAGCAAGGTTATATATCTCTGAAATAGCAAGACTGCATGAGGTTCCTGTCTCAATTATTTTCGATAGGGATCATCGCTTCATGTCTTAGTTTTGAAAGAAATTACACGAGGCTCTAGGTTCAAGTTAAACTTCAATACTACGTTCTATCCTTAGATCGATGGTCAATCTGAGAGGGTGATTCAGATACTGGAGGATATGTTACGAAGTTGTGTGATCGATCTCCGAGTTAGTTCGGAGGATTATCTACCACTAGCGGAGTTTGCCTACAATAACAGCTTCCAGTCTAGCATACAAATGGCACCTTACGAGGCTCTACATGATCGTAAGTGTCGTAGTCCATTGTGTTGGACTAAGTTGGGTGAATGACAGGTTTTGGGTCTTGAGTTGGTTTTTAAGATCGGAGGATCAAGTCAGATTGATTCAGGATCATCTAAAAGTGGCTTCTGGTAGACAGAAATCTATGCATATCTGAAGAGAAAGGATATCGAGTATTCTGTGGGAGACTTCGTATTTCTCAAGGTCTCACCATGGAAGAAAGTTTTGAGATTCGCTCGTAAAGGCAAGCTGAGCCCTAGGTTCATTGGATCGTATAGGATTCTGAAGGGAGTAGGTTCGATTGCTTATCAGTTGGCCCTACCTCCGGAGTTAGACTATATTCATGACGTGTATTCATGACGTGTTCCACCTCTCGATGTTGAGGCGCTATCAGTCTAATCCATCTCATATAGTACCTTTGAGGAGATAGAGCTTAGACCAGACTTGACTTTTGAAGAGGAGCCAATTCAGATTCTAGATCAGGACATTAAGATTTTGTAGAGAAAGTTCATTCCAACAGTGAAGGTACTATGGCGAATCATGGCACTGAGGAAACCACGTGGGAACCTGAAGATTTGATGCATCAGTAGTATCCCCATTAGTTCTGATCAGATAAATTTCAAGGTCGAAATTTCTTTTAGTGGGTAGAGTTGTAATGCCCCAAAATCGTTTATTTCAACTTTTGTAAAAATTGACACAATTGTCTGTTTGCTTCAGTGGTTAAGTGTTCTGGGTGTGTGTGTGAGGTTCCAAGTTCAAGCTTTACCTTGGGTAAATTTTGATATTTTTATGATTAAAGCCTTATCATTGTTCAAAGGGCTTAAGTTTAATTGTTTGTAAAACCATATCATAATGGGTCTGCTGGTCTGGTGGTTGAGTGTGTGTAAGTGTACCTATAGGTCCTGTGTTCGAATATTAGTGAAAGCGATAAGTGTAATTTTTTCTTCGGAATGTATCAGGTATGTGGAGGTGTTTGAGAGAAGGTGAAATTCTGATAGTGGAAAGATGTGGCCGGTTTTTAGGGGATTGTGTGGTTGGTTGTATTGTAGGGGGAGTAAAATTAGGAGTATTAGACTTTCAGTTAAATTTCTGCCACTTTTTCTAAATTTCTTTTTGCCTTTTTACGTTTTCTCTTCCCCTCCCTTTTTTTTCCCCACTTTCTAATTTCAATCTTTCCTATGAATTGTTATCGTTTTCTTCTTTGATTGTTGCTGGAATCTTGCGTTCAACCTTTGCCATTACGAACCTCTGGTCCTTTATTTGTCGGGTAAGTATGATCTTGTATCCTCTTCTTTTGATTGGCTTTGTATGTTGTCGGTTTGATTAATCAAAGGAGTTTTGTGATCAGGAGAAGGTTGTGAAGCAGGGATTTCCACATCACCAAGTTGAATTTCGAGGTTGTGGTTGTGTTTGTAAGCGGTAAGTCAGTTTTGTACTGTTGGATACCGTATTAGACTTGAGAATTGCGTGTTAAATGACTCAAGATATTCTATTTTTAGGACTTGGAAGGCCTGGAATTGCATTTACTGTGAAAACGATATAGGTGTTTACCCAAAACGTAAAAAATGAGGTTTCTAAAAAAGCTAAAAAGCCTTATTGTCGACGCCACACGGGCGTGCTATCGCTCGTGTGGTAGGCCGTGTGTGACGACACGGCCATGTAATCGACAAAGGCCAAGCTGTGCGCAAGACACGATCGTATGATGGTCGGTGTGGCCGTGTGAGCCACATGGGCTAGGCCAAATTAGGAGTGTAGGCCACATGGTCATGTGGGTCACACGGGCGTGTGGGCCTACACGGCCAGTTCATACGGCCGTGTAGAATTCTGGTCCAGGCCATGTGATCCACACGGGCAAGGCCAATTTGGGCGTGTGGACCACACATGCATGTAGGCCCATTTATCTGAATTTTTCTCTATCGTTGCACGGGTCGTCCCTAATGACTATGGACCTACAATAGAGTCGGTAAGGGCTAAATAAACCTTGTTCTTTATGTTATGGTAATCTGATAGACTGAGATTATGTACTGAGGGTGATAGTATTAGGCATGTCTGATTACTATTCTGTATGCCGATCTGCTATCTGATTATTAGCATGTTGAGCGTGTTAATTGCATAGCTGTTTCTGTTTCTGTCTCTGTTTTTGTTATTGGGGTGGGATGATGTTATATATGGAGGAAGTGCTCTGGTAGGCGTTTGTTGCCTATACTCTGGTAGCTTGGCTGCACTTATTCTATTATGTGCCACATTACGTACTATATGGTTTGTAAGGCTGGGTGGGTGTTTAAAACCACACATGGTGTGTAGGGATGGTCAGAGATGGTGTGTAAAGGATAGGGATAGGATTCTGATTTTTAATCTGTGTATCTGCATCTGTATCTGGAATGGGCTTTGGCCCGAATCTGTATCTGCCAGATTTGTGATATTTTGTATGTTACTTGCTTAATTTTGCTGGGTTACACACTAAGTTTATGTAAACTCAGCCCTTTTCTATTTAATCTGTACAGGTAATCCGCAGATTTAGGCAGGTAGGTGCAGCAGAGGACTCGTTGGTGACCACTCGCCATAAAACAGTTTTATTTTGTTTTATGATTTTATTTAAGTTTTGGTATTGATTTGAGGGTTTGTAAATTTTAGGACTCTCTGAACTTTTGGACTTTCTAACTGTTGATTTTGGTTTTTTGCATGCGTGCTTAATTGCTTTCTTTTAAAATGACGCTTTTACTGAAACAACGTTTTCAAAAGCTTCCGCTAAATATTATGTTTTGTGGCATTGATTAATTGAATAAACGGTTTTGAAATAAACAAGAGCTAACAAATTGAGACCGTTTTAAAATGCGATAACTTCGTATTCAAAACCCTATCATGTGACACCGCCGGATTTAGTCGTAACATCTTGGCCAGGTATGAGGTTTTACATCAATTATGAGATAGTGTGAGCTTCTCGATGATTTGATAGACACATTCTTCAAGTTAGCAATCTACAAAGAAAAAGTGAGGCAACAGAGAAAGCATATTGAATGCTTAGTAAGTCCATATGAAATTTACTTATCTTACCTTGACATTTCAACAATTAAGCAATTAAAACACATTGGAATAGAGAATTGCGATCCGTTGGCATCCTTATACGTTCATATGCAATTTAAAAAATACATCCAATAGGTTAGTTCATTTACATGTCATGAATTTATAACACAATCATATACATATTTAACAATTCATATTGTATCATATACTAACCAAATCATATTCAACTTGCAAGCATATATAATTCCATTCGTATTCAATCATTTCGACTGTTGTTCACATGGGCATTATTATTGTAATCATATCATTTCAATCCATGTAACAATATATACATATTATTCTATCATATGAACATTTCATTTTCATTTAGTACGTTGTACCTATTCATAATCACCATATATTTCATACTTTACAATTTAGTCCATTCGATGCCAAAAATCAACCAATTCTCATTTATATAACTAATGAACTAATCAAATACAATTAAAGAAAAACATGACTAAAATAATAAGTTCCATATGAACTTACCTGGTTGAAAAACCAACAGAATCTTTAAGGACCATTCAACAATTTTGCCTTTTCCCTGATTATTTTCAGTTGGTTCATTTCTCGATCTATACAATAATTCAATTTAAGTTATCAATTCCAAACATCTTATATTATCCTATTATATGCATGTATCAGTTCAATTTTATTATTTGAGTGCCCCTAAATTTTTGCATTTTATTCAATTTAGTCCCTAAAACCGAAATTGCCATAACTTTCAAATTTGAGCTTTGATTTCGAAACTGATCTCAATTACATCCTTATAGAATCCTTTACTATCAATAATTATAGGAATTTATCATCAATTTTGAAATTTATACACTTTAGTCCCTATGTTCAAAAACTAGCAATTAAACTTTACAAACTACTCATTTTTCACTTCTAAGCTTAAAATCTAACAATTTAGTACCAATTTATTCCAGCATTCATCAATGGAAACTTTGAGAAACTTTAAAAATTTTGTAAATTGTTACATGGGCTAGCTAAATCAAGCTCCCACAACCTCAAAAACATAAAAATTACAACAACAAAAAAGATTAAATTAAACTCACCTATTAATCACCGAAAGTTTGAGCTTCCCAAACCCTATTTTTTTCTTTTTTGTTTGTGAAGAATAAATTGAGCATGAACATGAAAAATGTTTTGTTTAATTTATTTTATTTTTCCTTTTGTACTTGTTTAATAATTAACTAATCAAGATTAACTTAATTAATTATAATTATTTAACCTTAAGCATGCTTAACTCAATGTTGGTGGATTACAATTCAGATCCACCACTGAATGTCAAATTAAAAAGGGTTGAATTGCTCAATTGGTCCTTCAGTTATAAAAAAATCCATGGCGATAATTTTTTATCACTTTTACAATTTAATCCTTATATCTTAATTAACTATCAATATGAAAAAATTAAAGGACCAAAATTTAATAAACTTTAATACCAATAATATTAAATAATAATATTTACGGGCTCAAACATTGAAAATGGGGTTCTGAAACCATTGAAAAATGGGTTGTTACATGTATTTTGGTTCAAAAAGTTAATGTATAGATTTGGTTAGTTGATTGTGGCTTGTAAAAAGATTTAATTTTAGTTTGAAATGGTATGATATGCTGAAATATTTATGGCCTTGATGAAATGGGTATGAATGTATATAAATTGAATGTATTTAAATATGTATTAAACTCAAAAGTGATAAAGTATTTGCGTTTTGTTGAGTAAGACATTAAAGTACATGAACTGAAGTTAGAGTGTTACATATGTTAGCTAAATATGAATTTATTATGTTTAGATATTTTTTGGAAGAAAATTAGAGGTTGATGTGTATTATAACTGTAAAAGTAGTATGTGACGTCGCAATGTTGTTCGAACGTCATCATGATGAGATTTGAATACCATGACACGGTGCAATGTCAAAATTTGGTCATTGTAACGAGGCTAGACAGTATGTTGCATTGCAACGAGGAATTCCCTGACGTCACAATGTCAACTCGTTGTTTTGAAATTATTACAAATTGGTCCTTTTCGGTCTTGGGTTAACTTTAAAGCTTCCGTGAGCTTGTATAAGACCCGAAAGTTGTCATATATTGTAATGTATGCTTAAATGAGTTGAAAATTGAACATTTGACAGTTTGAATTGGCTATCGTTGTTCATAGTTGCTTCAAGAACAATATGGCACCCTATTGCTCAAACTTGACGATCAGGCCAGGTAAGAGGTGTTACAAATACTTACACATTCTATTAATTTGATCCTAATTCTAAGTAATTTAATTAGTTTAACCATCCAAATTTATAAATTCTATCAATTTGATCCTTAAACGAATTTAATTATTCAAACACATATAATTAAATATTGATAAACTTATATGTAAATATGTGATTTTGATAAACCAAAAAACTAAACCCCCTAAAAAAAACTTAATAAATATGTGATATTTATAAACTTCATTTGTCGAAACCATTTGAAAAACAGAGGTTGACTTGGGTTTTTGAAAACGAAAAACGTGGGAGTCACCACCAATCCTTTTTTGCTGAGGTGTGATCGGGTCACCTCGAAAAGTGGTCATTTTAATAAACAGTTTGATTTATCAAAACAATGATTTTGGTCTACGAAAATCAGGAAGATGGGTTCGGGAGTCGATTACACACGAGGAAGGATTAACACCCTCGATACGCCCAAAATTGGTACCTAGTTGATTAATTAGTGTCTTAGTGTCGATGATTTGAAAACTTGAAAGAATTTAAAATACAATCCCTCTTCAAAAACAACTTGAATAAATTGAAAAGAATGTTAAAGACCCTCTCGTCTCGAAGTAATAAAGTGTCACATCCAGTACGTTAGGACATGACATCTTGAACCTTTAAGAACGAGCTTGCCTTTTATTTAAAATTCGTGTACTTTAACTTTTTAAAAGGATATTCTATTATTTAGGGTAGACGAGAAAAATCGAAACTCAGTAAGTTAGGGCACGATTTCTCGAACTTCTAAATACCGAATATTGCCTTTATTTGTAAAAAGCAGATCTTATCTCGAAGTAACAAGATGTCATATCCAGTAAGTTAGGGCACAACACCTCGAGTCTCCGAGAATAAACATTCAAAACTCGTATTGCGATTTTAAAAGAATATTCTGTTGTTGGGTTAAATGAGAAAACTCGAAACCCAGTAAGTTAGGCACTATTTCCTTGCGTTTCCAAATACGGAATATTACTTTTATGAAAGAAATATTTTTTCAGGTAAAAGTTAATATGACACGAATTTTTAATAAAATGTAAAAAGAAAGAATGAGTAAACAGATAAAAATTTTGGCATTAACAAGCAGAACAAAATAAGAAATAACGTGTAATATGAATGACAATGATAAGAACAGAAATAAAATAAATGAATAAAATGAATAAACTAACATAACAGGAAATAATAAGCTAAAAAGGTATTTGGAATTAAAAAGAACTAGTGGTAAATAAAGAAATATTATGTAAAACTATTTAAAAATGAAAGTAAAAGAGGAAATAATAATAATAATAATAATAATTGTAATAGGGCAATTTTGCCCGGCCCAATCAAACAGAAACAAAGACAAAAGTACAAAAATAAATAAAACCAAACCAAAAATATGTCCAAATGTCCCTTTACAAATGTTGTGGCCCAGTACCCTAACTAAAGGCCCAAATTAGACTAACCCAAAACCCCCAACCCAATCAGCAGCCCATCCTAAACCCTAAGCCCGATTCCCCTGGAGCCTGTTGAGCAGATGTCAAACCCTAGGTGCGGCGCACCTAGGGCATGCTGAGGCCATCACCAGAAGTTGCTGCCACCACTGTCCACCGTATTTATTGGCGTCGGCTCCTGGAAAACGTGAAAAGCGAAAGGACAGCAACAAGCAGAGTGTAGAAACAGAAACAATCGTCAAGCAATTTTTTATTATTGTATCATATTCGGCTATAAAGCCATTAGAAGCATAAGCAAAAGCCCTCTCTTCTTTTTTTTTTCCTTTTTCTTTCTTCTCAATATCAAAATACTATTAATAGATAAGCAAAAAACAGCAGTTGTAACAAAAACTGAAATCAATAGAAAGATCTTTCTTTGAAGGTGATTTTCAGTGTCCTTTCTTCCCTCTGAATCCTCTGTTTGTGTATACATTTTTAAATAGGGATAAGAGTTTGGAAGCTTACCATTTTCTTGAGGTCCACTGTTGAAATCGGGTTTCTCCGAGGATCCCGAACGTCGTGAAATCCCTTTGGGGCTCCGACAAGGGTAGGAGCCCCCTAATTCGGCTCTCTTCTTCGCCGTTTCCATGGCCCTTTACGTGCACATAGACGTATTCTAGGGTTAACTCTTGAAAGTAAGGAAAGGGATTGAGGATGGAACCTTCGAATGCCTCGAAAAGGGGGTCAAAAAATCCCTAAGCCAACATCTACGGTGAAGGTTCGTAAACCCTAGCAGAGAGGCGCCGCAAGCAATCAAAAAGGGGGGATTTTCTGTTTCTGTTTGAAACAAATTTCTGGTTAAAAATTTGGCTTTAGGGGGAGCTAAACGGCACCGTTTAGAACCCTTTCCCATGGTCTAAAACAGTACCGTATTATGACCCATTTCCGACCCAATGACCCGACCCAAGAACGCGAAGATCCGCGTGTTTTGGCGTCTGAGGGTATATTTCTGTGTGTGGTCCCTCGTGTTCATGATGGCTTTTGATTGGGTCCCCTACGTGTTTTATTTTCTTGTTAAAATTGCCCCTGAGATTTAAGTATTACTACAACATGGTGCGTGCTTAAACGTAGCACTCTGAGTGCCAGTTTATTAACAGCCTTGGTCCCTGTTTTTGTGCCCATGTTTCACTTAGGTCCATTGACCTCTTTTAATTTTTAATGCAACCCTAAATTGCTATTCTTTTTTAATTTAGTCTTCAACTCATCATTTTGTCATATTGGTAATTAAATTACTCTTTATCATATCATTATTATTATTAATATGTATATCGTATATATATATTTTATATATCATTGTTTTACTATATATTGCATATATATATTGTGTGTATATATATATATATATATATTTCAATATTATGGTTATATATCTATTTTTGTATATTATTTTATACATGTATTTTCAATACTACTATATATGTTTTATATACATCACATCTATATATTTTAAAATTATATTTTGTGTGCACTATATTCTTATATATTATAAATGTATTTTTTTATTCTAATGGTTACATATATCTTTATACCATTCCATGTACATATTCCTAATACTACATTTTGTATATTCCTAAATTTTTTTATATACCATTATTATCTATATGTATACGTATTTACATATCGTATTAATAATTATTTTTGTATGTCATTATTTTTTAATATATATATATTTATATATATATTATGTATACATTTTTATATCACACTACTTATTTTATTGTTATCTCATGTATATACTTCAATGTTATTATTGTCGAAACCATTTTTTTTTTAAAATTGGTAAATCGACTTTAAAATTTGAAAATGGAGTCGCCACCGACCTTTTTCAAGATGTGATCGGGTCATCTTATATTATGTTAATAATTAATTTTGAGTTATTAAAATAATTAATTTTGGTCCACGAAAATCAAAGAACGGGCTCGGGAGTCGGTTACGCACGAGGAAGGGTTAGCACCCTCGATACGCCCAAAATTGGTACCTAGTCGATTAATTAGTGTCTTAGTGTCAAAAATGAAGACTTTAATGAATTCTAAAATACGATCCCTTGTTCTAATTAAAAAGCTTGAATAAAATGAAATGAAATGTCAGAAGCCATTCTCGTCTCGAAGAAAAACATCGAGTCCAGTAAGTTAGGATACGATATTTGAGACCTTCGAGAACGAGTATGCTTTTTATTTGAAAGTCTAAAAGGATATTTGGCTATTTAGATCAAACGAGGAAAATTGAAACCCAGTAAGTTAGGGCACGATTTTCTCGAATTTCTAACTACCGAACATTGCCTTGATTTAAAATTGTTTAAATCGACATATTTGAAAATGGTTTAATGCATTTAATGTGAAGCGAAACAAACTTGAGTTAAAAATCATGAAATTTCAATAAAACAAAAATCATGGAACAAATACATGTAACAATATAACTTTGAAAAATGCACCAAGATATAATGTTACAAAAATACGTAACATATTAGAAATGATAAAAAATAACTATTAACACAATACATAAACACGCACATAAATACGCACATACATAAATAATAATGATTTTAAAAAAAATTCAACATGTAATATTAGAAATATATACATGCAATGGTAAGAAATATAATACTATAATGTTAAAGGAAATACATAAGTATATAAGTACGATATATACATAATATAGATAAAAAGATAATACTAAAATATATATGTATATAATGTATGGGTAAAAAAATGATACTAAATATATATATATATTAGAAATAATGTATAATATATACTATTGATAATACCACATAAATATGTATATATACGTTTATACACATTTTAAAAAAATATAATAACATTTAAAATATATACATAAGATAAAGATGTTCATAATATATTAGAAACAATAATGATAAAAAAACTATTAACGCAATAATACATACATATATACATATAAATAATAATATTGAAAATATATGATAGAAATGCATGCATAACATATCTTTTGGAAACAATAATAATATTAGAACAAATATTAAGGATAATACATAAATATAGATATATATTAATCGAAACTAATATAATACTAAATGATAATAAGAACTTATAGCATAATAATAATAATAATAATAATAATAATAATAATAGATAAAAATGAAAGTAAGAGTAAAAATGAATAAATGAACAAAATAAGCAAGTGAGGGACCAGATTAAAACTGGACTAAAGATCATGGTAAAAAGTGTAAAAAGGAGGCCAGGGACGAGACTGAAACACGCCTGAATGTGAGAGGACCAAATGGGATATTATCCCCAGTCTCAATGTGATGCGTTTCAAATCAGAAAACCACGGGCCCAAATCGAAAATAAAATGAAAATAAATGGGCAAATTTAAGAAAGAAAAAAAAGGAATGGGGCTTAATGGAAACACGCGTAAATTGAAAGGACCAAATGGGATATTATCCCGGGTCCTAAACGCTGCGTGTTAAGCCCGACTGGTCAATGGACCAGTTCGAAAACCAAGTAAAGTCTGATGGCTAAATTTAAAAGAAACAAAGGTCTGATTGAAAAGCGCTGCAGAAGAGGGGGGACCTCTCGCGCAAATAACCCGAAGTGCCCAAAACACGCGGGTTTCCCCTAGGGATGGGTCGGATCACACGGGCTAAAGCACCAAACGGCGCCGTTTAACATTATTTCTTAAAACCCTTTTTGTTATTTCCTATTCTGCCGAAAAAACAAAGAAGGAACTCTCCTTCTTCTTTCTTCTACTGCTGCATTAGGGTTTAAAACCCTTCGCAGCCGCTGCTGTCACGAAGCCACCGCGAACGGTGATTGACCGGGGGTGGTCCAGTCACTCTCTAACCCCAATCAAACACGTGCTCAAAGATCTAACCCCTACGATCGCGAAGGATCAAAAAGAAAGTCTCACTTCTGCCGGCTTCGACTTCCACGGAGACAAAACTCCGATGTGCCGATGATTCAAGGTTCGGTGAGTCTTTTACTTTTATCTTTTCCCTTTTATCTATTATTCTAGATATGCAAAGTAACCAAAAATGAAAACAAAAATAAAAACGGGATAAAGAGAATAATAATAACCTTCTAAAATTTTCGCTTCTATTCTCTGGTATTCAAATGTTTTGTCCCTTTTTTTTTTACAAAAATAGGGATTTTTAAGATAAAAAAGAGGATAAAAGAAGCCCCTCTGATTACACTGTTTTGAATAAAAAAAATCCCCCCCCGATTACCCTCTTTTGAATTTGACTTTATAGCCGATTTTACATTCGGCTTTTGCTACTGTTTCGTTCCACTGTTTCTGTCTTTTCGTTGCTGTCTCTGTTCTCTGTCTATTTGCGTGTTTGCAAGTGGGTGACGGTGGCACAGTGGCCGTGGGGTAGAGGCGGCGTGCAGTTGGTGACCGAGGCAAGCCTAGGGAAGCACGAGGAGGTTACGGCGCTTGGAAGGGGTAGGTAGCTAGGGTTTCAGAAAGTCTGAAACCCTAGTTGGACTTGGGGCATGGGCTGTCGGGTTTTAGTTGGGCTACCGGGTTGGTGGGTATTGGGCTGAGGTCTGTAACGGGTTAGTGGGTTAGGTGTATAATTGGGCTGGTTTGTTTTAGGAAACGGGTTTGGGTAGTTTATGTGGGCTATTGTTTTGGGTCAAGTTCAGATTGTAAATGGACTGGACCTTATAATTTATTTTTGGTTTTGGTTTTTTTATTGTTTTTGTATTTATTTGATCGGGCCGGGCACAATTTGGATATTACAGCTGCCCCTCTTTGCTCATTGTCGTGTAACGATAATAGAGCAAAGACTTTCAAGAAAGACCAAATTTGCCCGGTCCGGCTAAGTTTTGGTCCTTTTAGTGTTCTTGCTCTTCAGGTAGTCTTGTTCCAACCCATCACATCTTGTTGCTTTGATCCACTTCACTGCCTCTTCAGAGAGATAGAACTTGTGGCTTCAATCTGCTCCGTTGTAACTTCGGGGATATGAAACTTGCTATGATAACTTTAATCTGCACCACTGCAACTTCAATGGGATAAGATCCGTTATCTTTAGTCTACTCCACTGTAATCTTAGGGAGATAAGACTTATACTTCAACCTGCTCCACTGTAACCTCAGAGAGATAAGGTTTGTTGTGACCTGCTCTTCTGTAACTTCAGAGAGATAAGATCTTCTATCTTCAGTCTGCTCCGCTATAACTTCAGGGAGATAAGGCTTGTAACTTCAACCTGCTCCACCGTAACTTCAGGGAGATAAGGTTTGTTGTGATCTGCTCTTCTGTAACTTTAGAGAGATAAGATCTTGTATCTTCAGTCTGCTCCGCTGTAACTTCAGGGAGATAAGACTTGTAACTTCAACCTGCTCCACTGTAACTTCAGAGAGATAAGGTTTGTCGTGAGCTGCTCTTCTGTAACTTCAGAGAGATAAGATCTTGTATCTTCAGTCTGCTCCGCTGTAACTTCAGGGAGATAAGACTTGTAACTTCAACCTGCTCCACTGTAACTTCAGAGAGATAAGGTTTGTTGTGATCTGCTCTTCTGTAACTTTAGAGAGATAAGATCTTGTATCTTCAGTCTGCTCCGCTGTAACTTCAGGGAGATAAGGCTTGTAACTTCAACCTGCTCCACTGTAACTTCAGGGAGATAAGGTTTGTTGTGATCTGCTCTTCTGTAACTTTAGAGAGATAAGATCTTGTATCTTCAGTCTGCTCCGCTGTAACTTCAGGGAGATAAGACTTGTAACTTCAACCTGCTCCACTGTAACTTCAGAGAGATAAGGTTTGTTGTGATCTGCTCTTCTGTAACTTCAGAGAGATAAGATCTTGTATCTTCAGTCTGCTCCGCTGTAACTTTAGGGAGATAAGACTTGTAACTTCAACCTGCTCCACTGTAACTTCAGAGAGATAAGGTTTGTTGTGATCTGCTCTTCTGTAACTTTAGAGAGATAAGATCTTGTATCTTCAGTCTGCTCCGCTGTAACTTCAGGGAGATAAGACTTGTAACTTCAACCTGCTCCACTGTAACTTCAGAGAGATAAGGTTTGTTGTGATCTGCTCTTCTGTAACTTCAGAGAGATAAGATCTTGTATCTTCAGTCTGCTCCACTGTAACTTCAGGGAGATAAGACTTGTAACTTCAACCTGCTCCACTGTAACTTCAGAGAGATAAGGTTTGTTGTGATCTGTTCTTCTGTAACTTCAGAGAGATAAGATCTTGTATCTTCAGTCTGCTCCGCTGTAACTTCAGGGAGATAAGACTTGTAACTTCATTGTAAACTCAGGGAGGAGGGATTTGTAGTTTCAACCTACTCCATTGAAGAGAAAGAAATCAAGGAGAAGAGATTCGTAACCTCAATCTTCTCTACTAAACAAGGATTGATCCTCATCGTAAACTCTGGGAGGAGGGATTTGTAGCCTCAACCTACCCCCTTGGAACTTCGAGGAGATGAAAATTCAGGGAGAAGAGATTCGTAGTCTTAATCTTCTCTGCTGAACAAGGATTGATCCTCATCGTAAACTCTAGGAGAAGGTGTTTGTAGCCTCAACCTACTCCACTTGGAACTTCGAGGAGATGAAAATTCAGGGAGAAGAGATTCGTAGTCTTAATCTTCTCTGCTGAACAAGGATTGATCCTCATCGTAAACTCTGGGAGGAGGGATTTGTAGCCTCAACCCACTCCACTTGGAACTTCGAGGAGAATGAAAATTCAGGGAGAAGAGATTCGTAACCTCAATCTTCTCTGCTGAAACTTCAAAGAAATATACTTCATTGTTTTAGATTTGCTCCATTGCCATCTCAAGGGGATAACATCTGAAATTTGCAATCTGCTTCCTTGTTATTTCAGGAAGACTTCAATCTTCGGTCTGTCCTACTACCATCCCGAGGAGACAGAATCTGAATTTTTTAGCCTACTCCACTGTTGCTTAGGAAGATAGGGCTGTGAATTTACTGGCATTGCTACATTGTTCTCTGAGGAACCTGTCCTGTACAACCAGTTTTATATGCTTATGCCTATGCAAAACGATTAGGATGCTGTGATCGAAATGAATCAAATGCCCCTAACTAAATGTATCATGTATGACGCTTGTATGAATGTAAAATGTCATGAGAATGTGGTGTTTTTAATGTTTAGGGCACCATCACTCGTTGCCCATCAGGGTTCTATTATCGACGTAATACGCGGCCCTCTTGCTCAGCTGGTATTTTGTCCAAAATAATCGCATTTTGCTCAGCCAGCTAGCCCCATCGTAACTTTGAGCTTTATTTTACTGTACCATAAGGTTTGTACCCTATCCATCATGACTCAGAGGTATAGGATCTGCATACTCTTCAATCCAACCCGCTACAAATCAAGGGTATAAGGACTCTTTCCATCAACTAATCATGCTCTAGGTGACTTGACTAGATGTGTATGCTTGATACTCGCGTAGATGCAGAATATCTTTTTGAGAATAATCTCGATTACTCGTTTTTCATCGGGATTGTATCACTGTCCCAATACCTTGCCTTTTCGTTCAGCAAATATCTTTGACTAAATATCTGAGGAGATGATTTCAATTTGGGCTTAAAAATTTCCAACCCTTAAGCTCGGAAAGTCCTAAACAATAGTCCTATTTTAGGTTCCCTTACTATTTAGAAACTTCCAGGGTAATACGCAAAACTCCTTTCACAAAAGTGTTATTAGTCCACTAATCATTATTTCAATACAAAATGCTTGAAAAGAATCATGACAATGGACAAGAAGGAAATTGAATGAAAGCATAACTTGAAACAAACAAGTTAAGCAAATGCAATCAAAAAAAATAATTTATTGGGAGTATAGCTCGACACGAATAAATTAGTCAATAAGAAGGAAATTGATCGGGAGCACAGCTCGTCATGATTCAAAGATAGCAAATATACTAAGAAAGATGAAAGCTAGGTCCCCCAGATATCGCAACCTAAGCTTCTCTGTTTTAATTCTTGAGAACCCCTCCAAGCTCAATGTGTGCCTAGGGGATTCGAAGTACTCTGTCGATGCCCCAAGACGTGGCACACTTTTTCATCGTTAATTCAAGCATGGCTAGACTTCCTCGTGCCCCACTTTGGATCAAAATTTGAGCCGCCCTTTTCGGGTTTTCAACTCAAATGCCCTTTGGACTCAAAGCGCCCTTTGCGGGTTTTCGCCTTGGCCTCTCCTTTTTCTTTCTTTCCTTTGGCTGATTTTTCTTTTTCATTTCTTTTTCTTCTTTTTCTTCTTCTTTTTTTCTTTTTTTCTTTTTTTTTTGATCAACTTTCTTAGAAGGTCTTAAGACGCCATTTGCGAGTTTTCATCTTGATTTTCTCGAGAAATTCTTGTGGACGGATTCTTCGCGACATAAGTTTGTATCACCCATTTTGGCACGTTTGATTAGGATGAATACTCTCAAGTTAAGTTCACTAGGGATACTCAAATCTTGACTCTATCGAGGCTTGAAGGAAGAAATCTCAATTCATAAACACATGAGAAAGGGGTTGCCCCAGTAACAGTCTTGTCATTTGGCAAGCCTTATGCAAAGAGATGGTTCAATGATTCTCAGCAGATAAGAATGAAGTTGCTGACGTTATCCTTTGACCTGGAAAGCTGAGGTATGTAAATTACTCCCGGAGCAGTCACCTCACCATGGCTCGATGATGTCTCTGAAGTGTTCTTGAACTTCATATATTTCTCCAACTGTGAGGCTACTAAAGTAGATAGGAATATCTACAGGTATGACAGTGGTGCTCCTTTGATATACATATACCAGAGAATGGACTATCTCGTGCAGATCATTAGTCGAAATACCCAATCTGATCTTAAGAGAACATGATAATGAATATGCCTCTTGGTTCCAATCATTCCAGCATGGGCTCAAAGATAGAAATCATTGTTCTTAGGATGACAGACTTTGTTGTCTATAACGGTTCCAGGCGGGATATTGTCAGGAAATCTCTACTGGAAAAACTTAGTATGATATTTTTTCTGTGCCATAATGACCATGAACTTGAGGTTCCCATTCTCGTCAAGGAACTTGATCAAGTTCTTTGTTCAAAACTTGATTAAACTGAGACTCGCTAACCCGATCTTTGGAGATAAAGAGCTGATCAGGCTTCTTCTTCCCTGAATCTGTATAGAAGTCTTCCCTCACGATACCTTCATCCACTTTGTCAGACACTAGTTTGAAGGGAAAATCTATCATTTCGAGCTTCAGAGACTGTGTACGGACTGATGCCCTATAGCGAAAAATCAATAGCCATTGCCTAAAGCTAACTACCGCAGCTATTGATGGCACATCAGATTGCTTGGGGGTCATATAATATATTCATTCTAAGGATAATAGTTGGAACCTTTGAAATCATAGGGATTTGAAGGTGTTTGCTCTAGCGTAAGCACAGAGAGCAAGTGGTAATTTCTTATACCAATCTTTACCAGTCTCGGTCATCTTCTGTAATTCTTTTTTCTTTTTCTTTTGGCAACATTTGTTGTGTGGTGCCTTATCTTTGAACAGACTGCAAACTTTTGACATTGTGCAGTTGGATATGATCTCTCTCTATCTCTCTTTTTTTTGGATTCAAACTTGGATTTGGATTCGGCTTTGAATCTGGATTTTGAATTTGAATTTGAATTTGATGACCGTTTACTTGGTAACTTTGGCACGCAAGCGACCTTACTCTCTCGGTGAAGTAATTGATCATCGTGAAGGTGACTTGAAGTCGATGAAGCTAGCCGAGTGACGTCCGTGCCCCAAATGGAGAGTCTGTGAAGAAACATAAATCTTATCTTCCTTAATTTGACCTTTACGACACACTAATGTAGTCCTCTTTCATCGCGAATTAGCAATATCTTAGCCTCATGATTGGCCTGGGTATTGTACAACCACTAGCATGTGTCCTACAGATATTCTTGTGGACCTCTTTTAAAATTTCGGTGTGCCCGTGTCTCGGTAGCCCAGGCATGTCTTGATATGGCTGTGCGAAGACATTTGAATTTTGAAATCACTCAATGATGTCTTGCCTTTTTGGTAGTGAGCTAGGCTTCAATCTTTGTTTGCTCGCGATATCCACTGACCTTGTGGGATTCATTTTCATTTTGTTCTACCATCCTTGACAAATCGGGAGATAGGTCACAATCTTTGCCGTCTTCAAAGTCCTGAGACTCCCCTAAGCACATATTTTGCTCCAAAGGAGATTCTAGTTTAGTAACAGTGTCACTCATGTTATCGATATCTGGAGACCCTTTTTATAGGTACGGAGAAAGATTTCAAAGAACAAATGAATTTAAGAATGATTATTTATGTGGCATGATCATGAAGAAAAAGTAGAAGAGTTCGAAGAACAACAAGATCTAAGAATAACTGTGCAGTATGGTTATGAATAAAAGAATCAGAAAATCTAAGAATAATCGTTGTATAGTATGAAATGAGAAGTAAATGAAAATTTACTTAAAAGATGCATTCTTATTGAAATAAAGATTTTAGACAAAAGCCTATTTTCACAAAAGGATTCTTACTGCCTCTAGGCTTAAAGCGGTAAGCGTGTTCTGGGTATTACCCTAAGTTAGCTCTAAAAACACATGGACTTCTTTCACAGTCCCATTGTTCAAAACATTTCCTAGTACATAAGGGTTTGGAGACCTTTAAGTCATCGGTTCCCTTTTCAGAGGCGCCATTGGACGTTCAAATTCCTCATATCCCTCCTTGCTCTGGAGCCCCGATCTTGATGCACCCTTGGATCCCATCCCCCTATTCATCGTGGTACTCACAATGTTCATCCCGTGAACAGAATAGTCGGGTAACGGATTTTCTTCCTCAGAGGGATCATCTAATTTTAACTCCAATTTTGATAAGTCTTTCGACTATCTTTTTAAAAGTGGTGCAGTTCTCAATCGAATGTCCCGTGTTTCCCCCATGGTACTCACATCGAGCGTTCAAATCATACCATTTGGGGTATGGGGGCTGCAACGGTTTTATGTAAAATGGGGACACCACGTGTGCATCAAATAAACTTCGATATAGCTCCTTATACGATGTTGGAATTGGCGTAAATGAGAGCTTTTCAATACTTGGCCTCGGATTGGATTCTTGCTTTTGAGGAACCTGATGGCTAGTAATTGTTATTCCCGGCTGACCTACGGTAACCAATTTCAATGCCTGCGAAGTATTACCTCGGGAACTCCGCTCTCGTTTTTTAAAAGCTTCATACTGTTTCAGACGCTCCATACTGGCCTTCTTTGTTTCTTCAGTGACAGTAAGGTTGCCTGAATTGCCTCCCAGATGGGGACCTGAGCCTACTGAAAGGGTTGCTGGTGCTGACATCCCAGTCTGATGCTGTTGGGGTCTAGTGGTAACGGGTATCCCTCGCGAAAGTGCGTCTGGTTGAATCTGGCCGCTTATTGGAGTGATACTTGGGGAATAAACGATATCTTCGTTATCATCCTCGCTATTGTCCACTGAGTCTTTTCTCCTTCCAAGCCCTTCGGCTAATAACTGTTTAAGCTGGCTAATCATATTTCTTTGGAGTTCTACCATTTGGCTCTGCATATCCTGTTGAATCCTGGATAACTGCTCTTGCATCTGTATCTGCCTTTGCTCTATTCTCTCTAACCTTCGTTCCATGGCTTTTAGGTTAACTGAAATAATTTTTATCTAATTAGGGTCATTTTGTAAAAACCTGATGCAAATGATGCGATGTAAATAATGCAATGCAACTGATGCAATGCAAATGTATGAAATACAAATGCAAATGAATGCAAGAAAAGAAGCGTCGACCTTATATTCAGTTCCATTAGAAGAGCTTTTCTAGAAGACAGATTTCTTCACATAAAATGGATCACATATGCGATCTTGCCCTCATAGTCTAAGCGAAGATGCCGATCTTTCTCTTCATGTCTGAATACTATGGTCGACTCTCGTAAATTTGCCAAAGGTGTCTTCATCAGTGCCTTTTTGCTTGGTCTGGGCTGTAACTCGTTATTCATTCTTCCTCGCGATGCTCGCTTGCTCCTTTAGGAAAGTCGAGACTTGACAGTTCCCACATGATCTTCATCAATTTGAGTCCTTTTTGGGCAAAATCTTACATTCCTTTGCGAGCTATCATCCTTCTTCCATTGTGCTCACTTAGACCATATATGGTCAACCGCATTATAATCCACTTTATCAAGAAATTCGTCTCCTTATGACGGACTTCCCTATTTAGGAACCGAATATGAATCAACACCTCCTTTCTATAACGATGGGATGTAATGTAATGTAAATGCATGAATGCAAAAAGGCATCGATCTCGATTCAGTTTCTTTTAGAGAACTTTATTTGAAAAATAAAATCCTTTACACAAAACGAGCTACCAACATGCGTTTGCCCTCACGTTCAAAGTCTTAACAAAGCAACTTTCGACCATGATCGGATTTTAGCTCACATTGGTGCTTACTGTGCTCAATTTAAGCTATATCTTCACCTGTGAGGTAATCCCTACAGCCAAGGACACCTTCTCCACTGTCTGTGAAGTTATCTTGCTTATCTGTAGAAAAGATTGGTGAACAATTAAGCATCCTTACTTCGCAGCATACTGCATTTAAAAAGATGTCCAACACTTTCAGTGCTTCTTGAGAGTCTTCAGATTCTTGCCCACACAGAACATTTTTGAAATGCTCACATGGGTATTTTCGCAGCATAGCTAATCTCCACCTTAAAGGTCTTTGAACAATATGATCTTCTTTAATTTCTTTCTTTCGTACTCATTTGGGCCGTCTAGGCTATCAGGGTTTGCATTTCCATAGGTGCGCTATCCTAAAATGTCACAGTAGACTCAAGCTCGTTGTTTGGTAGTGGTCTTATAGTAAGTAAGCCTTTCTCACCATCCTAAGAAAGATTCTTTCTAACCAACTCATTTTTATAGGCCTTATGCACTCTGTCAATTACTTTCCTTCCAACACCCTTACCATCCACAGGGTAACCGTCCTCATGTGAAAAGGAAATGCTGTAATGGTAGAAGTGTCCATCAGTACTCCCCATGCTTACCTTAAATTGTCCAATCATCTTCATGTCAAGCAAATACTGCAAGTCCCCACAGTTATTGTAGAACCACTACTTGGCTACGTTACTCTATTGATCCCATATTGCCTTTGATTTTCGAAGATTATTTTGTGTCGCATTGATACAAGTGTAACCCTATAATTCTGATGTATATACTTCAACTAGGCAATTTCTCTTTGCTAGTTGTGTTTCCTTTGACCGTTTACAGATAGTCGCATTGTTTCCCACTTTATCAAGGATCATGTTTTTCAAAACAGAGCTCTCTAAATTGGAAATTGAACGTGAATCGATACCTTTTAAATGCGACATGATATGCAAATTATAGAAAAACAAGAAAAACACAGAATGTCAGTACAATGTGTAAAATGAAATTCAAAATACGTAGGAAAACAGAGAAACAATCAAGGACCTATCAGGGTAATCACTACGGTTCAACGTGTCTCTACCTAGGGTGGGCTCCTAAGGGTTCTTTATATGCGGTTTGGATCTAAAGTAGGGTACCTGAACCAGCAGATTCCTCGGTCTTCACCCATTATAGGCTCATTTACATCGAGTTCGGTTCAGGGGAACACATTTCCCTAAGGCTGCACGGAGATGAAAATCTCACGAAGCACATAGGTACGGATGTATTCCGGAAGCGGTTCACTATCCTGCACGAAGGTGAAAACCTCACGAAGGAGTAGCTTCTTGCTCCCACTTAAAGGGTGTGACCCGGCGGTCATGCAATGCAAGGCACAAGTATACAGAAAAACTTGAAATGAAAAAAAAATAGGAACACAACAATGGAAATCAAAATTTAAAATAAATGAAATGCAAAAGAAAGATCGTATATTAAAATCAAATTTTCAATTTTTGACAAAAAGACAAAAATTAATCAACTAGTGGCCTGACTCACAAACTTGGTCCCCAGTGGAGTCGCCAAGCTGTCGAAACCATTTTTTTTTTAAAATTGGTAAATCGACTTTAAAATTTGAAAATGGAGTCGCCACCGACCTTTTTCAAGATGTGATCGGGTCATCTTATATTATGTTAATAATTAATTTTGAGTTATTAAAATAATTAATTTTGGTCCACGAAAATCAAAGAACGGGCTCGGGAGTCGGTTACGCACGAGGAAGGGTTAGCACCCTCGATACGCCCAAAATTGGTACCTAGTCGATTAATTAGTGTCTTAGTGTCAAAAATGAAGACTTTAATGAATTCTAAAATACGATCCCTTGTTCTAATTAAAAAGCTTGAATAAAATGAAATGAAATGTCAGAAGCCATTCTCGTCTCGAAGAAAAACATCGAGTCCAGTAAGTTAGGATACGATATTTGAGACCTTCGAGAACGAGTATGCTTTTTATTTGAAAGTCTAAAAGGATATTTGGCTATTTAGATTAAACGAGGAAAATTGAAACCCAGTAAGTTAGGGCACGATTTTCTCGAATTTCTAACTACCGAACATTGCCTTGATTTAAAATTGTTTAAATCGACATATTTGAAAATGGTTTAATGCATTTAATGTGAAGCGAAACAAACTTGAGTTAAAAATCATGAAATTTCAATAAAACAAAAATCATGGAACAAATACATGTAACAATATAACTTTGAACAATGCACCAAGATATAATGTACAAAAATACGTAACATATTAGAAATGATAAAAAATAACTATTAACACAATACATAAACATGCACATACATAAATAATAATGATTTTAAAAAAAAAATTCAACATGTAATATTAGAAATATATACATACAATGGTAAGAAATATAATACTATAATGTTAAAGGAAATACATAAGTATATAAGTACGATATATACATAATATAGATAAAAAGATAATACTAAAATATATATGTATATAATGTATGGGTAAAAAAATGATACTAAATATATATATATATTAGAAATAATGTATAATATATACTATTGATAATACCACATAAATATGTATATATATGTTTATACACATTTTAAAAAAACATAATAACATTTAAAATATATACATAAGATAAAGATGTTCATAATATATTAGAAACAATAATGATAAAAAAACTATTAACGCAATAATACATACATATATACATATAAATAATAATATTGAAAATATATGATAGAAATGCATGCATAACATATCTTTTGGAAACAATAATAATATTAGAACAAATATTAAGGATAATACATAAATATAGATATATATTAATCGAAACTAATATAATACTAAATGATAATAAGAACTTATAGCATAATAATAATAATAATAATAATAATAATAATAATAATAATAATAATAATAATAGATAAAAATGAAAGTAAGAGTAAAAATGAATAAATGAACAAAATAAGCAAGTGAGGGACCAGATTAAAACTGGACTAAAGATCATGGTAAAAAGTGTAAAAAGGAGGCCAGGGACGAGACTGAAACACGCCTGAATGTGAAAGGACCAAATGGGATATTATCCCCAGTCTCAATGTGATGCGTTTCAAATCAGAAAACCACGGGCCCAAATCGAAAATAAAATGAAAATAAATGGGCAAATTTAAGAAAGAAAAAAAAGGAATGGGGCTTAATGGAAACACGCGTAAATTGAAAGGACCAAATGGGATATTATCCCGGGTCCTAAACGCTGCGTGTTAAGCCCGACTGGTCAATGGACCAGTTCGAAAACCAAGTAAAGTCTGATGGCTAAATTTAAAAGAAACAAAGGTCTGATTG
This sequence comes from Gossypium stocksii, assembly GCA_020496765.1. Lineage (NCBI taxonomy): Eukaryota > Viridiplantae > Streptophyta > Magnoliopsida > Malvales > Malvaceae > Gossypium > Gossypium stocksii. The sequence goes on along the minus strand of CM035628.1, from coordinate 97,674,049 downwards.
AAAAGCGCTGCAGAAGAGGGGGGACCTCTCGCGCAAATAACCCGAAGCGCCCAAAACACGCGGGTTTCCCCTGGGGATGGGTCGGATCACACGGGCTAAAGCACCAAACGGCGCCGTTTAACATTATTTCTTAAAACCCTTTTTGTTATTTCCTATTCTGCCGAAAAAACAAAGAAGGAACTCTCCTTCTTCTTTCTTCTACTGCTGCATTAGGGTTTAAAACCCTTCGCAGCCGCCGCTGTCACGAAGCCACCGCGAACGGTGACTGACCGGGGGTGGTCCAGTCACTCTCTAACCCCAATCAAACACGTGCTCAAAGATCTAACCCCTATGATCGCGAAGGATCAAAAAGAAAGTCTCACTTCTGCCGGCTTCGACTTCAACGGAGACAAAACTCCGATGTGCCGATGATTCAAGGTTCGGTGAGTCTTTTACTTTTATCTTTTCCCTTTTATCTATTATTCTAGATATACAAAGTAACCAAAAATGAAAACAAAAATAAAAACGGGATAAAGAGAATAATAACAACCTTCTAAAATTTTCGCTTCTATTCTCTGGTATTCAAATGTTTTGTCCCCTTTTTTTTTCACAAAAATAGGGATTTTTGAGATAAAAAAGAGGATAAAAGAAGCCCCTCTGATTACACTGTTTTGAATAAAAAAAATCCCCCCCGATTACCCTCTTTTGAATTTGACTTTATAGCCAATTTTACATTCGGCTTTTGCTACTGTTTCGTTCCACTGTTTCTGTCTTTTCGTTGCTGTCTCTGTTCTCTGTCTATTTGCTTGTTTGCAGGTGGGTGACGGTGGCACAGTGGCCGTGGGGTAGAGGCGGCGTGCAGTTGGTGACCGAGGCAAGCCTAGGGAAGCACGGGGAGGTTACAGCGCTTGGAAGGGGTAGGTAGCTAGGGTTTCAGAAAGTCTGAAACCCTAGTTGGACTTGGGGCATGGGCTGTCGGGTTTTAGTTGGGCTACCGGGTTGGTGGGTATTGGGCTGAGGTCTGTAACGGGTTAGTGGGTTAGGTGTATAATTGGGCTGGTTTGTTTTAGGAAACGGGTTTGGGTAGTTTATGTGGGCTATTGTTTTGGGTCAAGTTCAGATTGTAAATGGACTGGACCTTATAATTTATTTTTGGTTTTGGTTTTTTTATTGTTTTTGTATTTATTTGATCGGGCCGGGCACAATTTGGATATTACAATTATGTATAAGTATTTTCGTGCATTTATGTATATATATATATATTCGAATTTTTTTATTTTTTGTTTATTTTTATTTTTATGTCACGTATATTATATTTTTATATTATGTATTTGTCATTCTTTTTACATTACACTATGTAAATATTTTAAATACCATATTATGCATGTACATTTTATGGGTATATGATTTCTTTTCTTTTAGAGACCTTATCTTTTATTATATAATATATTACTTGTTTAAATTTTATTGGAATTCTTATAGTTCTAAATCTTTTCCCAAAATCATACGTTCTTGTTTGTTAAGACTTAATTAGGTTTCACTTTTTTTTTTTTTTTGTTTTATACCTCTTTTAAATTTGTTTTAGCCCTTGAATGTTAATGTTATTATTTGCTTTTGATGACATGCTACATAATTATTGTTATTATATGTATTATTTATTATTTATTGGTTATTATGATTCACCGATGCAATATACATTATTTCTTTGCTTTGTATGTTATTATTTCACATATGCTTGTATTGTCGTAAAAAGTCGTATTTAATATCAGCTTAGTAAAAACTTCCATTCAAAAGTTTTCGATAACATAACTCCTGTTTGGAATTTTGAGGAAATCGAGCCTTAACTTACTAGGTTCCAGATTTCCTCATTAAACCCGAGCTATCGAGTATCGCTTTCTAAACCAAAACACGTGAATTTTCAAATAAAACCTATTCTCGAAACCTCGAAATGCTACATCCTAACTTACTGAATGTGGCATTCAGTGTCTCGAGATAGGAACTTCAAAATTAAGGTAATATTTTATGTTTTGGAACTTCGATAAATCGAGCCCTAACTTACTGGGTTTCGGTTTTTCGTTCGGCCCAAAATAATTAAATATCCCTTTTCGATTTAGATATATGAACCTTTTAAGCAAAAAGGACGAGCTTAATTTCGAGAAATTGATATGTTGCACCCTAACTTACTGGATGCGACGTTCTTATTTCTTTGAGATAAGTGAGCCTCGATCTTTACTTCGACATATTTAAATGTCCTTTTTAAACAAAGGATCGTACTTTTAAAATCTTTTCAATCGTTTGATGATAGGGCATTAAGTAATCAATTAGGTACCAATTTTGGGCGTTACGAGGGTGCTAACCCTTCCTCGTACGTAACCGACTCCCGAGCCCGTCTTTCGAATTTTGTAGACCAAAATTAATTATTTCAATAAATCAAAATGCTTTATTAAAATAATTTAAGGTGATTCGATCGCACCTCGAAAAAGGTCGGTGGCGACTCCATCTTCAAATTTTAAAGTCGATCCCATATTTTCCAAAACACTTATAAAAAAATGGTTTCGACAGCTTGGCGACTCCACTGGGGATTTCTCAAGAGAGTCAAGCCGTTAAGTTGATTATTTATTGTCCTCTCATCGAAAATTGAAAAATTGATTTAAAACGATCCTTTTTCGATTGGTTTGTGATTTCGCGTGATTATTATGAATGGATTTTTGTGAAATAATTTTGCGCATCATATTGCATGATCGCTGGGTCACACCTTTTAAGTGGAAGCAAGAAGCTATTCCTTCGTGAGGTTTTCACTCCGTGTAGGATAGTGAATCGTTTCCGGGACACATCCGTACCTATATGCTTCGTGAGATTTTCATCTCCGTGCAGCCGTAAGGAAATGTGTTCCCCTGAACTGAACTCGATCCAAATGAGCCTATAATGGGTGAGGACCGAGGAATCTGCTGGTTCAGGTACCCTACTTTAGATCCAAACCGCATATAAAGAACCCTTAGGAGCCTACCCTAGATAGAGCCACGCCGAGCCTTAGCGGTCGCCCTAATAGGTCATTGATTGTTTCTCTGTTTTCATACATGTTTTGAATTTCATTTTATATATTGTACTGACATTTTGTGTTTTTACTTTCTACATTTTGCATTAAAAAGGTGTCAATTTGGGTCCGATTGTTAAAATAGGGAGCTCGACCATGGAAAACAAACTTCTTGATAAAGTAAGAGGCAATACGGCAATCCAGAATTGGTTAGAGGCAGCCCAATTAGAGAAAGGAGATAGTTTAGCTACGGGGTATGCATCGGAGTTATGGGATTATACCCGCATCATTGTTACGCAAAACAACCTTCAGGAGTTGAGAGAAATTTGGTATCAGTGGAATGATGAAACCAAAGGGTTGTTCTACAATAGTTACGGAGATCTGCCGTACCTGCTAAATGTTAAAGTAGACGAGCACTTGTTCCGAGCCCTCACATAGTATTAGAACCCAGCATATAGTTGTTTCACCTTCGGAGAAGTGGATTTGGTGCCTACAATAGAGGAGTATACTGCTCTACTGAATTGTCCGGGGGCGCAGGAAGATAAAATTTATTCAAGAGCTACTTATGTCCCTGCTTTTTGGAAAAAATTGATGAATATAACAGGAATGAGCGAGTAATGGATCATGACCAAGATTAAAAAGAAGAGAGAGTATAAGTGCATCCCATAAAAGAACCTAAGAGATCTGATTCTAGGTTACCCTGATACAACAAAGAAGGTTGACGTTTTCGCGCTCAGTATCTACGGATTAATTTTATTCTCGAAGGCTTTGAGATATGTTGATGAGGCAGTCACTGACCTCTTCGATTGACTCGACAAGGGGATCATGCCAGTACCTGCGATCTTGGCAAAAAATTTCAGGTCATTAAGTGCATGCAGAAGAGCCGAAGAAGGCAGGTTCATAGGATGTGCACAACTACTATCGGTATGGTTTCATAGCCATTTTTGGAAGGTGAACAAGCCTTCCTATCGAGTCTTCCTGAATGATTATTCCCCATTGAGAGAGATGGTAGTCACACCAAGAAGAGATGATGTGTCAGAAGAAAAATGGATCGCGCTTCTTCAAAATCTGCAGGACGGGGATTTCAAATGGAGGGCTCATTTATTTGTACCCGGGGAAATTCTATACCGATGTAGGGATTTCAATTGGGTCCCATTACTCGGAATTTGGGAAGCTACTGGTTACGCTCCCTTAATGGTATTAAGGCAGTATTGGTCAAAACAGTTTATACCGACGACGCACGGGTTGGCAGAATACGAATTCCCGTATAAAGGAGAGAATTACAAGAAAAGTGTCAGAGAGATTTCTACGGCCTGGAATCAGACTCATCGAATAAAAAATTAGAACGTGGGATCAGTAAGTCCCGAGTATAGTGGTTGGTTTGGTAGAAGGGTCAACGATAATGTTCCGAGACCGAATTCAGAAAGTGGTAGACCGCTAGAAGAATATCTACGGGTAGTCCCCTCCGAACTGGAAATTATAAAAGAAGACTTTGAAAAACGAAGTTCAGAAATGGGGAAACAGATAAAGCAATTGGAGCAAGAAAAAATGTATCTAAGCATGGACGTCGATATCTAGAAAGCAGAAGCCGAAAGAGTCAAAAAGAGGAAGAACAAAGTAGAGGAAGACTTGGATAGCCTAAAGACCGATTATAAGAAAGTATGTTCGTATTTAAGAAGGGCCGGTCTAGGAAAGACTTCAGAACAATGGAGGTAGGAAATCCGCGAAGAAAGACTGAAAGCCGAGCGTTGGGAAACAAGATTCAAAGAGGCCCAAGCGCAAAATGAAGCCTTAGAAAGAGGAATGTTGGAAAACCAAAAAGGAAAGGATGAGTTAAAAGCTAGAGTGGCAGAGCTAGAGGAATCCCTTCGACGACATCGGAATCGCAACTCTGTGATGGAACTGAAGGCCAGCTTAAATAAGATTGAAGAAATGAAAAAGAAAATCAAAGAGTTGGAGACGACTTTGCAAAACTATCAAAACCATGTACGGTTTCTGGAGGAGAATGAGGAGTGATGGAAAGAAGAGTGTTACCATTCTCAAGACCGGGTCCAAAGAAGAGATTATATTATGGGAGAAGCCATAATGCAAATTCAAGAGGTGGCTGAGCACTTGCAGTCTTTGGCAGCTCAAGCAGACATACTTAGTGTGAAGTATAGGTCTAGAGAACAAGTGTTAGTTTCTTTGTTGGAAAAGATTAAGGCTTTAGGCATTAAAGCAAAACCGTATATGTAATTTACTTTAAGTAAAGAGTTTTGTGTTCTAATAAAGTTTTCTATATGGAATTGAGCTAGAATCGACACTCTTTTTTTGCAGTCATGCATTTGCATTGTATCACATCATTATATGCATTAAAATTCATAAAAAGACTCTAATAAATGGAAATTATTTCAGTGAGAGTTAACCTGGAAATTGCCAAAAACCCACCAGCCAAATACCACAACGGTACCCGTTTTAAGACAAGAAACATGGACCAAAGAATGGAAAGGTTGGAGCAACTCTAGAAGGAGATACAGGACTAGATGCAGGAACAGCTGATCAAAATTTAGCAAGATATGATGGATAGAATGTTAGAAGCACAGAACAATATGATGAACCAGCTGACTCAGCTTTTGGCTGGAGGTCTAGATAAGGGAAAAGGTCCCGCGACAAATACCGAAGAAAATGAGGATCCACTTTATCCTTCGGGGTTTACCCCACCTAATACACAAACACAACACGAAGCATACCTGCGAAGGCCCTCTGTCACTATTAGGCCGCAGTAACCTCAAGTAGGCACTCAATACCGGGGAATCAGCAAGCCGAATTGGGTTCAAAAGAGAACCCAATTAACCTCAATATTCCCGACTTAGATGAGGCAGCCGAAGGAGAGAGGTCAAGAACGGAGCTGCCGAAACAGTTAGAGGAAAGGTGCAAATGGATAGAAGAGAAATTTAAAGTGCCTGAGTTTGGTCCCAGATTTGGTCCTTCCCCCCAAGTTTAAAGTGCCTGAATTCGAAAAGTACAATGGAACGAGCTACCCTGAAGCTCACATCATTATGTTTTGCAGGTGAATGACGGGCTATATCCACAATAACCAGCTGCTAATTCACTGCTTTCAAGATAGCCTGGTTGGGGCGGCCTCTAAATGGTATAACCCATTAAGTCGTGCTACGATCCACTCGTGGAAAGACCTTGCTCAAGCATTTATGAAACAATACAGTCATGTGATGGACATGACCCCCGACAGGATCACTCTCCAAAATATGGAGAAGAAATCTAACGAAAGTTTTAGACAGTATGCGCAACGATGGAAAGAAGTTGCCATACAAGTTCAGCCGCCGCTTTTAGAGAAAGCAACCACGATGCTTTTTATTAACACTCTAAAGGCCCCTTTTATCACTCATATGTTAGGGAGTGCCACTAAAAACTTCGCCGACATAGTGATGACAGGAGAAATGATTGAAAATACTGTAAGGAGCGGTAAAATCGAGGTCGGGGAAGTACCAAGAGATCAGCCCCAAGAAAAAGAGATAACGAAGTGAACAACACAAGCACTTTTGGTAAGGGTCAGTCCAAGTCACTCACTGTAAATCAGCCAAAAACGGTGACCACCAATCGAAATAGCACGGCGAGACAAGAATCTAATACAAGAGAGAACACCGAAAGGCCACAGTTCACCCCTATACCCATGACGTATAGGGAACTGTACCAGAACCTATTCAATACTCATGTGGTCTCCCCTTTTTACATAAAACCACTACAGCCCCCGTATCCCAAATGCTATGACACGAGCGCCCAATGTGAATACCATGCGGGAATCACTGGGCATTCGATCGAAAACTATACCGCGTTCAAAAAAGTGGTTGAGAGACTTATCAAAATGGGGATTGTGAGGTTTGATGATCCGGCCGTGCCCAATGTAGCAGGAAACCCACTCCCTAATCACACCGACCAAGGAGTAAACGGGATAAGCGAAGGCCAGAATAATAAGATTAAACATAGGGTTGCAGAGGTCAAGACCCCATTAAGAAGAGTATGGAATGAGATGGTCAAGAGAGGGTTAATTGTGTTGGATTCAAAAGAAAGATGGGAAGAGGAGAGAAACTACTGCGAGTTTCATAACAAGGTGGGGCATGAGATCCAAGAGTGTGTGGATTTCAGGTCCATCATACAAGACATGATGAATAGTAAAGAAATAGAGTTTTACGAGGAAACCAAGAACTCTAGAGGAGGAGAGATATGTGCATCGGAGGGAAAATCGATAGCGCAAACAGTTAACTACCCCTTGGTCATTATATCGCGACCCAGAAACAACGAAGCAGGAATACAAATGCCACCAAAAGTTATAATCTAAAGACCCGCAGTCTTCCCCTATAAGGACAGCAAGAGGGTCCCATGGAATTATAATTGCAATGTGACAATCCCAGGAAAAGAGAATCTGGTTGACGCTTCAAATGAAGGCCAAGAAGGGGGCTCCTATACACGTAGCGGGAGACGTTATGATATTGCAACCGAGAAAACACAGCTCGTAAAAGGCAAGGCCCTAGTGGTCAAAGACATGAAGGAGAAAGCGACCAAACATGAACATCTTATTAATGAGTAAGTTAACGAGAAGGAAGCTAAGGAGTTCTTAAGATTTCTGAAGCACATTGGGTACAGCGTGGTGGAACAACTACGTAAACAGTTGGCTCGTATTTCGGTATTGGCTTTACTCTTGAGTTCGAAAGTTTATCGTAATGTGCTGATGAAGATCTTGAATGAAACATATGTTGCTAATGACATCTCCGTCAATAAGCTAGATAGCTTAGTTAGCAACATAAGCGCCGATAACTTTATTTTCTTCAATGACGATGAGATACCACTAGGTGGTAGGGGGTCGACTAAAGCTTTGCACATCACCACGCGTTGCAAGGGGTACATGCTGCCAGGTGTACTGATTGACAATGGATCAGCCTTGAACGTCCTACCTCTATCTACATTAAACAGATTACCCATAGATAGCTCTCACATGAAAGAGTGCCAGAACATAGTGAAAGCATTTGACGGCACCGAGAGAAGGGTGATGGGTAGAATTGAAGTACCTCTTTTGATCGGACCCAGCACATATGAGGTGGATTTCCTAGTGATGGATATCAAGCCCTCATATAACTGCCTTTTGGGAAGACCATGGATTCATTCAGCAGGGGCGGTTCCCTCTACGTTGCACCAAAAACTGAAATTGGTGACAGAAAACTGACTCGTCACCATAAACGCGGAAGAGGAGATTATAGCAACAGTGACCAGTGATGCGCCGTATTTAGAGGCAAATGACGAGGCCATTAAGTGTTCGTTGCGGTCGTTGGAATTTGTGAATGCGACCTTTATCGGTGAAAGGAAAAAGGTCCTGAGGCCTAGAATATCCAAGACCACGAGGATGGGCCTGCAGTTAACTGTTGGGAAAGGAGTATTACCAGGAAAAGGACTCGGGAGGTATATCCAAGGCAGAGTAGAGGTACCATTGTTGAAAGAAAAACAAGACTGTTTCGGCTTGGAGTTTAAGCCAGATGCTAGACAGAAAAAGAAGGAAGTGGAAAAGAAGCAAGAAAGACGAAAAGCACGGTTAAGGGGAGAAGAAATCAAGTGGAACCAATAGTTTTCCCCCATTTATCCAAGACCTTCATATCAGGAGGATTCATCAATCCTAGGCAAGAAACTTGCAAAGAAAGAACTATTGGAGAAATATTGGAGGACACACACATCAATACTATATCTGAAGAGAGAGCTGAGAGAAGAAGCTTGTTGAATATCTGCCCTTTTGAACCTGGGAGCGTTCTGGACAACTGGACTGCAGAAGAGATTCCTGTAGTGTTTAGAACTATTTCAGAGTAATGTCCTAGAACATTTATTACCCTAGGCCTAGGAGTAATGAACATCTTTGGTGAACTGAATTTGTCCAACAATCTTTAACTTAATGAAAGTACATCTTTTGAGCAAATATTCTTCGTTCATTCCAATTCATACATAATCTTTTATTCTTTCATTATTTACTTATGATCATACCATTGAAACAATTATTCTTAGATGCTATTATTTCTTTGCATCTTCCGTTATCCCCGAAACACGTCCCTAGATGTCAATGATGTGAGTGACGCTGCCAACGACTCGGAGTCCCCTTTTGAACGAGATGTGTGTATAGAAGATTCTGAAGGTTTTGAGGATGACCGAGATTGTGACCTAGCGCCTGAATTATTGAGAATGGTTGAGTAAGAGAAGAAACAAATACTGCCTCACAAAGAATCGATAGAGATTGTGGATTTAGAAGACGGAAAAGAGGTAAAAATCGGGACCGATATTACCGCAGGAACAAAGCAAGATCTGATTGAATTACTCTAGGAGTTCAAAGATGTGTTCGCATGGTCATACCAGGATATGCCTGGTTTGGATACTGATATTATGGTACATCGACTCCCTATAAAGGAGGAATGCAAGCCAGTCCAGCAAAAGCTTTGGAGGATGAGACCTGATGTCTTGCTAAAAATAAAAGAAGAGGTCAAAAAGCAGTTCGACGCGGGATTTCTAAAAGTGGTGAAATACTCAGACTGGGTGGCCAACATCGTCCTCGTTCTTAAAAAGGATGGAAAAGTGCGAATGTGTGTGGACTACAGAGACCTAAATAAGGCAAGCCCGAAAGATAATTTCCCACTGCCTCAGATTGATACCTTGGTAGACAACACGACAGGCTATTCATTGTTCTCCTTTATAGACGGTTTCTTCGGTTATAACTAGATCAAGATGTATCAAAAAGATATAGAGAAGACCACATTCGTGACCATATGGGGGACATTCTGTTATAAGGTGATGCCTTTTGGACTAAAAAATTCGGGGCCGACATATCAAAGGGCCATGGTAACCCTATTTCATGACATGATGCACAAAGAAATTGAAGTTTATGTCGATGATATGATTGCAAAGTCCCGAACGGAGGAAAAGCACATACAAGTCTTAAGAAAGTTGTTCTTACGATTGAGGAAGTTCCAACTAAAACTCAATCCAGCCAAATGTACCTTCGGAGCCAAGTCTGGAAAATTACTCAGGTTCGTGGTGAATGAAAAAGGAATAAGATTGATCCAAACAAAATCAAAGCCATACAAGGACTATCTCCGCCGCGTACCTAGAAAGAAGTTCGAGGATTTTTAGGGAGATTGAATTACATCGCTCGGTTCATTTCACAACTAACCGAGAAATGTGACCCTATTTTTTGCCTCCTCAAGAAACACAACCCGGGTGTATGGGATGAAGAATGCCAAGTGGCTTTCGACAAAGTCAAAGGGTACTTATCTAATCCCCCAGTACTAATGCCGCCTAACCCAGACAGGCCATTGATACTGCACTTGACGGTATTTGAAAATTCCATGGGATGTGTACTTGGCCAGCACGACAAGTTAGGAAAGAAGGAAAAGGTTATTTATTACCTTCGTAAGAAATTCATTGAGTGTGAGGCAAGATATCCACCAATTGAGAAGTTGTGCTGTACTTTGGTTTGGACAGCACGAAGGTTAAGACAGTATATGCTGTATCACACCACTTGGCTCATCTCAAAACTAGATCCCCTGAAGTACATGATGGGGTCAACAGCTTTGAATGGAAGAATGGCTCGTTGGCAAATTCTACTTTCAAAATTTGACATAGTGTATGTGGACCAGAAAGCCGTAAAAGGAAGTGCGATAGCAGATTTTCTGGCCAGTAGAGCTTTAAGAGATTACGAACCCTTAAACTTCGATTTCCCAAATGAAGACTTAATGCACATTGTGGCTGTTGAAGAAGACGCTCCAGAAAACATCCATTGGAAACTTAACTTCGACGGAGCTTCTAACGCTGTGGGTAACGGGATCGGAGCAGTATTGGTATCTCTAAACGGAGACCATTACCCCTTTACCAGCAAGCTAAATTTCGACTGCACCAATAACATGGCCGAATATAAAGCATGCATCATGGGAATCCGAGCTGCCATAGAACGCAAGATTAAGCTGTTAGAAGTTTATGGGGATTCTGCACTGGTGATCTATCAACTTAAAGGCGAATGGGAAACGAGAGACCCGAAGTTGATCAATTATCAAAAAATAGTCTTGGAGTTAATGGAAGAGTTTGATGATATCACTTTCTGCTACCTCTCACGAGATGAGAACCAGATGGCTGATGCCCTGGCCACTCTAGCCTCCATGATCAAAGTAAACAGGCAAGAGGATGTGAAAGCCATCCAAATGAGTATATATGAGACTCCTGCTCATTGCTGCAGCATTGACGAAGAAGAAAAAGATGACCACCCGTGGTATCATGATATATTGCGATATGTGAGGGATCGTGAATACCCGGATCAGGTGACCGAGATCGATAAAAGGACGTTAAGACATTTGGCCATTGAATATGTATTGGATGGGGAGATTTTATACAAGGAAAGATCAAGTACTATTAAGATGTGTCGATGCCGTTAAGGCCAAGAAAATTCTTGAAGAAGTCCATGAGTGCATCTGTGGGACGCACGCTAACGGCTTTACGATGGCCAGGCAAATTATGAGATTTGGCTATTACTTGTCTACCATAGAAGGGGACTGTATTGACTACGCCAAGAAATGTCATAAGTGCCAGATTTACGGAGATAAGATCCATGTGCCGCCTTCACCTCTATACATTATGACTTCCCCCTGGCCTTTCTCTATGTGGGGTATGGACGTGATTGGGCCAATATCGCCAAAAGTGTCTAATGGACATCGATTCATCTTTGTGGTTATAGATTACTTCACCAAGTGGGTTGAAGCCGCTTCATATGTCAATGTCACCAAGACAGCCGTTAGTAAATTTTTGAAAAAAGAAATTATATGTCGATATAGAATGCCGGAAAGAATCATATCAGACAATGCTCTAAACTTGAAAAATAGCACCATAGCAGAGGTCTGCAGTCGATTCAAAATCAAACACCACAATTTATCACCGTATCGTCCAAAAATAAACGGCGTAGTAGAAGCAGCGAATAAAAACATCAAGAATATTGTGGGAAAGATGACGGAAACCTATAAAGATTGGCATGAGAAGCTACCTTTCGCCCTTTATGCTTATAGAACGTCTATCAGAACCTCCACCGGGGCAATGCCCTTCTCTCTAGTCTATGGAATGGAGGCGGTCCTACCCATTGAAGTTGAGATCCCCTCACTCAGAGTGTTGTCAGAAGTAAAGTTGGATGAAGCTGAATGGGTCCAATCTCGATATGACCAGTTGAACCTGATTGAGGAAAAAAGGCTAAGAGCTATTCGCCATGGCCAGATGTATCAAAAACGAATGATGAGAGCCTACGACAAGAAGGTTTGCCCTAGAGAGTTCCATGAAGGGGATCTGGTTCTGAAGAAAATCCTTCCAATATAAAAGGACTTCAGAGCGAAATGGATGCCAAATTGGAAAGGACCTTATGTGGCGAGGAAAGCCTTTTCCGGAGGAGCATTGATCCTAGCTGAGATGAATGGTAAAAACTTGCCCAATCCTGTGAATGCAGACTCCGTCAAGAAGTACTTCACTTAGAGGAGGAGGAAGCCAAAGTGAAAACCAGCAAAGGGCACTTTGAAACTTTAAAAAAAAAAATAGAGAGGCCAAAGTGAAAACCTGTAAAGGGCACTTTGGGACCAAAGGGGATTTTGAGTTGAAAACCCGAAAATGGCAGCTCAAACTTTGATCAAGAGCGGTACATAGGGTGATCCTGCTATGTTTGAAGCAACAGGGGAATCAACGTTAATATCGTAAGGCGTCAATAAAATCTTTTAGGATTTCTAAACACATATCAAAATCAAAAGGGCCTTCGAGAAGTGTTATGCAGGGAGGCTCAACCAGCGATATCTGGGGCATCTATTATTCGTTCCTTGTATTCTAGCAAAATATCCTATTTTGGTCAATTGACTATTATTCATATTCTAGCCAAATTTTCCACCTCAGTTTATTCATTTGCTTTGAGCATTATTTTCAAATCTCAGTTTAATTCATTGATTGTAGCTTTCTCTTTCAAGCATTTTTCATTAAAGCAACGATTAATGGGCTAATGATGTTCTGAACAAAAAAGGGTTCTGCATATTACTCTGAAAAGCTTCTAAATAATACGAGAACTCGAAACAGGACTAGTGTTTAGAACTTACCAAACCTAAGGTTTGGAAAGGAGTCTAATTTGAGACTACCTGTTAAAATTCTTTATCAATTGGATAAGAAGGCAAGGTATCGTATCAGTGGTACAACCTTGACGAATAACGAGTAACCCAAACATTAAAATTGGATTAGTCTTGAAGAAATTTGACATTTGTACATATCTGGCCATGGCACCCAGAGCATGCAGGGCGTAGTAAGCTAAGTTGTTTAGATTGATCATTCTATACCCCTGAGTTGCAAAAAGAGAGATTAAGGAAAATACAAACCTTATCTCAGAGATACAGTGGGGTAAGTGTTTCCAGCAGAATACGGTCGTTGTTGAGCTTTCTAGCTGAGAAAAAGAGAAGTATACCGCACCGGTGATGGGGCCCTAAAGGGCAACAAGTGAAGATGCCCTAAAACATCAAAAAGGATCATTCTCATGACATGTTACATTCATACAAGTGTCATTCGTAATGCATTTAGTTAGGAACATCTGATTCATTCTGATCACAATATCCTAATCATTTTGCATAAATATAATCACATGCTACAAGACAGGTCCCCCAGAAGACGGTGTAGCAACGATGATAAATCAAAGAATCTGACATCCTTGAGCAAGGAGCAGATTGAAAATAGAATATTTGGCCTACCTGAAGATGCAGGGGCAGATCGAAGAATCTGACATCCTTGAGATTGCAAGGAGCAGATTAGAGATAGAAGATTTAGCCTACCTGAAGATGCAGGGGCAGATCGAAGGTAAGTCTAACATCCTTGAGGTTGCAAGGAGCAGATTGAAAATAGAAGATTTGGCCTACCTGAAGATGCAGGGGCAAATCAAAGAATCTGACATCCTTGAGATTGCAAGGACCAGATTGAAAATAGAAGATTTGGCCTACCTGAAGATGTAGGGGCAGATCGAAGAATTTGACATCCTTGAGATTGCAATGAGCAGATTGGAGATAGAAGATTTGGCCTACCTGAAGATGCAGGGGCAGATCGAAGAATCTGACATCCTTGAGATTGCAAGGAGCAGATTGAAGATAGAAGATTTGGCCATCCTTGAGATCGCAAGGAGTAGATCGAAGATAGAAGATTTCGCCTACCTGAAGAGGTAGGGGCAGATCGAAGAATCTGACATCCTTGAGATTGCAAGGAGCAGATTGGAGATAGAAGATTTGACTTTCTTGAAGAGGCAGGGGTAGATCGAAGAATCTGACATCCTTGAGATTGCAAGGAGCAGATTGGAGATAAAAGATTTGACTTTCCTGAAGATGCAGGGGCAGATCGAAGAATCTGACATCCTTGAGATTGCAAGGAGCAGATTGAAGATAGAAGATTTGGCCATCCTTGAGGTTGCAAGGAGCAGATTGAAGATAGAAGATTTGGTCTTTCTGAAGATACAGGAGCGGATTGAATATTTGAGTCTAGTGAAGTAAACTAAAGCCACAAGTCCTATACCTCTGAAGATACAGTGGAATGGAATAAGGCTAAGTGGAGAAAAGAGGCACCAGGAGATCGAGACTCAGCAAGACCGGGTAAAATTGGCCCTTTTAAAGTCTTTGCTCTATTCTCGTTACACGACAATGAGCAAAGAGGGGCAGCTGTAATAGGGCAATTTTGCCCGGCCCAATCAAACAGAAACAAAGACAAAAGTACAAAAATAAATAAAACCAAACCAAAAATATGTCCAAATGTCCCTTTACAAATGTTGCGGCCCAGTACCCTAACTAAAGGCCCAAATTAGACTAACCCAAAACCCTCAACCCAATTAGCAGCTCATCCTAAACCCTAAGCCCGATTCCTCTAGAGCCTGCTGAGCAGATGTCAAACCCTAGGTGCGGCGCACCTAGGGCCTGCTGAGGCCATCACCAGAAGCTGCTGTCGCCACTGTCCACTGTATTTATTGGTGCCGGCTCCTAAAAAACGTGAAAAGGGAAAGGACAACAATAAGCAGAGTGCAGAAACAGAAACAATAGTCAAGCAATTTTTTATTATTGTATCATATTCGGCTATAAAGCCATTAGAAGCAGAAGCGAAAGCCCTCTCTTCTTTTTTTTTCCTTTTTCTTTCTTCTCAATATCAGAATACTATTAACAGATAAGCAATAAACAGCAGTTGTAACAAAAACTGAAATCAATCAAAAGATCTTTCTTTGAAGGTGATTTTCAGTGTCCTTTCTTCCCTCCGAATCCTCTATTTGTGTATACTTTTTTAAATAGGGATAAGAGTTTGGAAGCTTACCATTTTCTTCAGGTCCACTGTCGAAATCAGGTTTCTCCGAGGATCTCGAACGTCGTGAAATCCCTTTGGGGTTCCGACGAAGGTAGAAGCCCCCTAATTCGGCTCTCTTCTTCGCCGTTTCCATGGCCCTTTACGTGCACATAGATGTATTCTAGGGTTAACTCTTAAAAGTAAAGAAAGGGATTGAGGATGGAATCCCCGAATGCCTCGAAAAGGGGGTCGAAAAACCCCTAAGCCAACATCTGCAGTGAGGGTTCGTAAACCCTAGCAGAGAGGCACCGCAAGCAATCAAAAAGGGGGGATCTTCTGTTTCTGTTTGAAACAAATTTAGGGTTAAAAATTCTGCTTTAGGGGGAGCTAAACGGCACCGTTTAGAACCCTTTCCCATGGTCTAAAACGGTGCCGTATTAATACCCATTTCTGACCCAATGACCCGACCTAGGAACGCGAAGATCCGCGTGTTTTGGCGTCTGAAGGTATATTTTTGTGTTTGGTCCTTCGTGTTCATGATGGCTTTTGATTGGGTCCCCTACGTGTTTTATTTTCTTGTTAAAATTGCCCCTGAGATTTAAGTATTACTGCAACATGGTCCGTGCTTAAACGTAGCACTCTGAGTGCTAGTTTATTAACAGCCTTGGTCCCTTTTTTGTGCCCGTGTTTCACTTAGGTCCATTGACCTCTTTTAATTTTTAATGCAACCCTAAATTGCTATGCTTTTTTAATTTAGTCTTCAACTCATCATTTTGTCATATTGGTAATTAAATTACTCTTTATCATATCATTATTATTATTAATATGTATATCGTATATATATATATTTTATATATCATTGTTTTACTATATATTGCGTATATATATTGTATATATATATATATTTCAATATTATGGTTATATATCTATTTTTGTATATTATTTTATACATGTATTTTCAATACTACTATATATGTTTTATATACATCACATCTATATATTTTAAAATTATATTTTGTGTGCACTATATTCTTATATATTATAAATGTATTTTTTTATTCTAATGGTTACATATATCTTTATACCATTCCATGTACATATTCCTAATACTACATTTTGTATATTCCTAAATTTTTTTATATACCATTATTATCTATATGTATACGTATTTACATATCGTATTTATAATTGTTTCTGTATGTCATTATTTTTTAATATATATATATATATATATATATTATGTATACATTTTTATATCACACTACTTATTTTATTGTTATCTCATGTATATACTTCAATGTTATTATGTATAAGTATTTTCGTGCATTTATGTGTATATATATATATATATATATATTCGAATTTTTTTATTTTTTGTTTATTTTTATTTTTATATCACGTATATTATATTTTTATATTATGTATTTGTCATTCTTTTTACATTACACTATGTAAATATTTTAAATACCATATTATGCATGTACATTTTATGGGTATATGATTTCTTTTCTTTTAGAGACCTTATCTTTTATTATATAATATATTACTTGTTTAAATTTTATTGGAATTCTTATAGTTCTAAATCTTTTCCCAAAATCATACGTTCTTGTTTGTTAAGACTTAATTAGGTTTCACTTTTTTTTTTTTTTTGTACCTCTTTTAAATTTGTTTTAGCACTTGAATGTTAATGTTATTATTTGCGTTTGATGACATGCTACATAATTATTGTTATTATATGTATTATTTATTATTTATTGGTTATTATGATTCACCGATGCAATATACATTATTTCTTTGCTTTGTATGTTATTATTTCACATATGCTTGTATTGTCGTAAAAAGTCGTATTTAATATCAGCTTAGTAAAAGCTTCCATTCAAAATTTTTCGATAACATAACTCGTGTTTGGAATTTCGAGGAAATCGAGCCTTAACTTACTAGGTTCCAGATTTCCTCATTAAACCCGAGCTATCGAGTATCGCTTTCTAAACCAAAACACGTGAATTTTCAAATAAAACCTATTCTCGAAACCTCGAAATGCTACATCCTAACTTACTGAATGTGGCGTTCAGTGTCTCGAGATAGGAACTTCAAAATTAAGGTAATATTTTATGTTTTGGAACTTCGATAAATCGAGCCCTAACTTACTAGGTTCCGGTTTTTCGTTCGACCCAAAATAATTAAATATCCCTTTTCGATTTAGATATATGAACCTTTTAAGCAAAAAGGACGAGCTTAATTTCGAGAAATTGATATGTTGCACCCTAACTTACTGGATGCGACGTTCTTATTTCTTTGAGATAAGTGAACCTCGATCTTTACTTTGACATATTTAAATGTCCTTTTTAAACAAAGGATCGTACTTTTAAAATCTTTTCAATCGTTTGATGATAGGACATTAAGTAATCAATTAGGTACCAATTTTGGGCGTTACGAGGGTGCTAACCCTTCCTCGTACGTAACCGACTCTTGAGCCCGTTTTTCGAATTTCGTAGACCAAAATTAATTGTTTTAATAAATCAAAATGCTTTATTAAAATAATTTAAGGTGACCCGATCGCACCTCGAAAAAGGTCGGTGGCGACTCCATCTTCAAATTTTAAAGTTGATCCCATATTTTCCAAAACACTTAGAAAAAAATGGTTTCGGAAATAATAATAAAAATAATGCTAGACAAATTAATTTGAAAATAAAAGGCAAAATATGCGGAAAATGACTAAATTGGACATAAAATGGAAGTTCGGGGCCAATTTGAAAATAAATAAAGAAGAAAAGGACCGAATCGAACACGTGAACAATAAGGAGGGACCAAATCGGGCAATAACCCCTCCCTCTAAAACGCGCAGCATCGGGGAGGATCAAATCGAAAACTAAAATAAATTATAGGGCGCTTTTGGAATAAGAAATAAACTTGCTTTTAAAACAATAAAAGACGGAGGGGCTAAAAGCGCAAATAACCCCTCTGCTAGAAACCACGCGGACCTTAGGCCAGTTGGGTCGGGTCGGGTCGGGTCGCGCACGGGTCAGATCTTTAAGCGAAACAGCGTCGTTTTGGCACTGATGCTCAAGTCCAAAACGACGCCGTTTCAGGGGGTTTATAAAATCAAAATTTTTTCTAAAAAAATTCATTTTGTAGGTGCTTAGGAAAAAAAAGGTTTGAAGGCTCTCTCCTCTCTCTGGGCAAACCCAGAATCTGGCCGAAGGATTGTCGCACCTCCGCCACTCGCCGTCGCCGGCGACCACCCCGTACGGCGGTCGGATGTCAAAAGTTCCTTTTTTTTTGCGATTTTAAAGGTAAAAATCTCCCCCTTTTTTATTTTGTAAATATATATATATGAACAAGAAAGAGAGAAGAAATAAGTTTGGAATAATGAGAAGAATAAAATAGAAAAATCACCCCTTTCGTTTCTGTTTTGATTTTTTCTTTTTCTTTTTCTTTTTTTGGTTATCTTCATTGTTTTTGATGCTTAATCTTTGCTCGTATGGGTTTGAAAAATATCTTTTTGTATTCGAAATTGACTGTTTTTGGTACTAAATTTCTCCGTTTTTATTACTGAAAAAAAAGATCGGAACCCTCTTTTACAACTTTCTCAGTGGCTTTTATAGTCACTGTTTCATATTTTAAATTCTTTGCTGCCTTTTCTATTTAATTTTGCAGGTACCATGGGCGGTGGCAAGTTGAGGCGGTGCTGGCGGTGGTGTTAGAGGAAAGTGGCTAGTCAGAAGGCTAGGGCTAGAGGCGGCGCCACTTGTGTTAGGGTTAAGTTTTTTTTCTGATTTGTGGTGTTGGGCTTAGGTCTGGGTTCGGTTGGGTCTTGAATTTTGGGTATTTGTCTTGGGTTTGAAATTTGGGTCTGGTTGGGTATTTGTTTGGGTTTTATTTTTGGGCCCCGGGTAAGTATGGGCTCGTACATCATTCATGATCGTGCTAAGAGCATCATGAATAGAAGAACCCGATTTTTCCTATGAAACCTAACAAATAATTAACAAATAAAATAGAAAAAAACTTCCTATAAGCGTTTTTCAAATCATCATCTTTTGTATTCTTGTCAACTTGAAGAATTGTGTAATATCCGCACCCATCTCTAAGCATAAAATTTATTGTAAAATTCATCTTCATCTAATTTGTTTACAATTTATTTAGAAAGAGATGTTAGTTTTCCGGGTTTTCATTTTTTTCTAACTTGAATTTTAGATTTTTTTATTTGTATAATATTTTTTATTTTTTAGATACATATATTTTTATCATTTATAATTTATTTCATATTTTTTAAAAATATAATTTTTATATATTTTCTTTTACATTTTTAAACATTTTTATAAAAAAAATAGATTATGGCATCTTTGGTGTTACGTGTCACAACAAAAGAGTGCCATGTGTCCTATATTTAACACTGTTACAAAAAAATTACTAAAATCCTTGAAGGAATGAAAATTCGAGTACCAACGTAAGACAAGAAAAAAATCATATGTACCAACTTGGGAGAATGTGTCAAATTCGAGGGCAGGGGTAAATGCATATTTGAGCCTTATAATTATAAATAAATAAAAACACATAATATTATTTATGTAAAGATATATAAATAATATTATTTTTGTATTTTTCATAATATATAATTTATTTTTAATTATGTGTTTGAGGTCCAAATTGATAGAATTTATAAATGCGGAGGGTTAAATTTATTGAATTATTTAGAATTAGGATAAAATTGATAGAATGTGTAAGTATTGGGGACTAAATGTGTTATTATACCAATTAGAAAAATGTCACATCATCACTTATATTAACCATTTAACAGAGAGTGATTAAAATAGAAACGATCTAAAACGTAAGTAACTAAAATAGAAATGATCTAAAACATTAATGGCTAAATTGAAAATTTTTATAGTTGGGTTACCAAAAGAGAAACACGCTAATAGTTAAATGACTAGAAATATAAGAAAATAATTTTTAATATTCAAAATTTAATAATAAAAACAAAAATTACTCAAATGTAATTGTAGTAATACGATAAAAAATAAATGATTTTTTTTTTCAATCTAAAAATTTTTAGAACTCATTTTTTATATACATTACAGATAACAATTCAAATATAAAAAATTTGTATTCATACTATATAATAATATTAATTACGTTTATAAAATTCATAGATGTGTTATGTAATCATAATTCTTACGTATAATATGCACTTTAGTTATATTATATAAAATATCTCGATTATAATTCAACATTTTTATAAAGTTTCTGCTTTTAATGATAATAATTTGGATTGTGATATTATTATGTAAAAATAAAATTAATTATTATGTTGGAACTAAGATATTTATAATTTATAAAGTCTTATAATTTTTTGAATTAGTCAAAACCACCTAACATAAATTAATCTAAAACAATTCAAGCTCAACAACTCTAAAGAAAGCGAAAGTTGATCCAAGCCTAGGGGTGTGCAAAATTCGGGTAAAACCGAAAAAATTCGGTTAACCGACCGATTAACCGAATCGGTCGGTTAACCGAATTTTTTCGGTCGGGGTCGGTTAATAATTTTTTGAGTTTTCGGTTAACGGTTAATTCGGTTCGAAACCGGTCGGTTAACCGAATTTTTTCGGTTTAACCAAAAAAATTAATAAATAAAATTATAATATATAAATAGCTCACTATTCATTCAAACCCAATCCAACATAAACCCAATCGAACTAAAATTAATTATCCAACCCAATTATCCAACTCAATTACCCAACCCAATCTTAAAAATTACAAATAATTTAATAAATAAAAATAAAAATAAAAATAAAAATAAAAATAAAAATAATTCGGTTAATTTGATTAATTCGGTTAATTCAGGTAATTCGATTAATTCGGGTAAATCAGGTAAATCGGGTAATTTGGTTAATTCGGGTAATTCGGGTAATTTTATACTTATTTTAACCAAAAATAAAAAATATATATAATTTTTGGTTAATTCGGTTAACCGACCGAATTAACCGAAAATATTTCGGTTCAGTTAATTTTTTTTAAAAAATTTCGGTTCGGTTAACGGTTAAAATTTTTAAAGGGTCAATTAATTCGGTTAATGGTGTTTCGGGTCGTTTAATCGATTGAATACCCCTATCCAAGCCTAAGATAATCCAAATCTATAATAATTTAAAATAGAAGATATTCTCATTTAAATACGCCCGATTGTGACTCCTACTTTTATGAAAGTTTTTAAAATAAATAGAATGTTTTTTTTTTTTATACTAGGAATATAGCCCCTATGTGGGGCTCAACTTTTTTTCATTTTATATTTTTGTTTTGATGTATTACGATATTTTTCAATTGTAATTGATGTTTGAAAATAATTATAAAATTTTACTCTCTTTTTGTTAACAAAAGTGGATAATTAGAGTAACAAAAAGTACCAGGACCCGAAGACACAAGCAAATTATCTAACCTTTCCTGTCGACTAACTAAATGGGGAGCTTTATAGAAGATTTGGGCGCTAATTGGGTAGTGCTTCATCAATCCAGTCAATAAGTAAGCGGTAAAATTCACTAACTAAATGGGGAGCTCTATAGAAGATTTGGGCGCTAATTGGGTAGTGCTTCATCAATCCAGTCAATAAGTAAGCGGTAAAATTCACTATCCTTAGAATCGACTTAAAAACAATATTCCAATCTCGACAATATTAAATATTCATCAACCATCAATAAATTCATGACTTTTTTCCCCTAAAGGATCTATTTATTCATAAATGTATGCACCAATACTTAGTTATTTTTAAGATTTGTTTAATGAGATGTTATTGTATAATTAACGGTTAGTTTTTATAATCAGGCAAAGATAATCTATTAAATACAAATTTATTTTTTTAAAAATTATGTATTAAAACATTAAGTTATAGTCTATTGGTTGGGTATTTATTTACCCTAAAAATAACTTGAGTTCGAATCATCGTTATATCAAAAAAATATGAATTACTTATTATCACTTGAGTGTAGAATATTATGTTTTCAAAAGAAAAGAAAAATTAATTGTGATTGAAGCTTGGTATTTATATATAATTTTTTGAATCAACAATAAGTTCGACATGAATAGTTTAAATTTCATCAAATATAAAATAAAAATTGAATAAGATGAAATATATTATTTACTTCAAAACTAAACTAAAATGATAGGAATTGGTATTTTATTGATGAAAGCGTTACTAAAACTTCAACAATTTATAAGGGGGTGGGGGCGGGGGGGAATGTAAATTCTAGTATTAAAAAAGACTTTAAATTTAGTGAGATTCATCAAAATATCCATTGGTTTTTGTCGTAACCATTTTTTTGAAAAAACGGATGTCGACTTAAAAAATAAAAATAAGGAGTCGCCACCAATCTTTTTAGGTGTGATTGGATCACCTTATAAAACGTTTTGGTCTACGAAGAATTAGAGAAAATGGATTCGGGAGTCGGTTACGCGCGGGGAAGGATTAGCACCCCCGCGACGCCCAAAATTGGTACCAAATTGAGCAATTTTCTGTCTTAAGTCGAATTTTGGAAAGATTTAAAAATAGGACCCCTTTTCGAAACAGGGATAACTTGAGTAGAAAAGTTGAGATTCCTTCGCCTCGGAAGAATACGAAAATCACATCCAGCACGATTGGACACGAGATTCATGAATTCTTTGAAACTAGAGATATCTCGCGAGTTGCAAAACTTTGTTTAGAAGGGTATTTCAAGTATTTAGACGGACGAGAAATCGCAACCCAGCACGTTAGGGCACTATTTCCTGGACCTCTAAATACAAAAACATTGCCTCGTTTTCGAAACATTTTGAATAAAATTTGAGATAGTTTGGGTTGAAAAATCAAGATTCTTTCGCTTCGGAAGAATACGAACATCACATCCAGCACGATTGGACACGAAGTTCTTGAATTCCTCGAGACTAAAGTTATCTCGCAAGTTGCAAGATTTAGGGGGGGTATTTTAGGTATTTAGACGAATGAAAAATCGTAACCCAGCGCGTTAGGGCACTATTTCCCGGATCTCTAAATACCAAAATATCGCCTCGTTTTTAAACATAAAATTGGGATGATAGCTCGATTGATAGAACTATTAAAACACGATATTAAAGAAGACGACAACGGTAATGTGTTTACAATGAAAGAACAGAGCATATAGTTATAACAAAATGTATACGTGAGATAAAAATATGTGAGTAATATGAGGTTAAAATACATGCGACGTAATGTTAAGGTATATGTACGTAATAATGTCGAAATTCAGTGCATATATTTTAGAATAATAGTAAAGAAGCAATTATTATGAATAAACATGCAAGTATGTACATGTATATACAAAATATACAAATAAATAATATACGGTGAATATAACATAATATATTGGTGATGATAATATTTATCATTATAGGATATTATATATACATACGGAATATGAAATAATGTAATATTGAATATATAACAAAAATACTGTATTTAATCTATATGTAATATATATACGTGAGGACAAAAATATATACGTAAGTTACTATGAAAAATATATGTATGTGTAATAAAAGTATGTGCGTAAAAGGATATATATTTGAGATAGTATAAAGTAGATAAATAATAACATTTAAAATATATGTAAGAAACAGAACGTAATATTAGAAATACATATATAACATGAAATTAAATATATATAAGTACATATGGCATAATAAAAGAATATATAATACATGTGGTACATAGATTTAAGAAAAATATATAATATATATATAATATAGTAAAAAAATATATACGTAAAATATAAAGATATAGCATTAAGAAAAATTATATACATATGTAATATTAGTATATATACATACAAAGAATATATTAAAAGAATATACATGTATAACGTGTAGATTAGAAATATATATATATATATACATATTGGAAACATTAATATTAAAATATAACTAATAATATTAAATATACACACATATAATAATATATTAAAATATCACTAAAACTTTAATGTCAATGATAAAAATATAATAAAATAATAATAATTATTATGCTAGTATAAAAAGGGATAGTAATAGTAGCGTATAGTAGAAGCATAATATTTAAAATAATAACACTAAATATAATATAATAATGTATAGTATAATGTTATAAACAATAATCTTGCAAGTATATATACTGAACCTTAAGACACGTATATATATTACATAATATATGTATAATACCATAAATAATGATGTTACAAATATGTATACTAAACATTAAAGCACATATATATATTATAAATATTGTATACGTAATGTATGTATAATATTGTAAACAATAATATCAAAAAATACATATAATAAAACATTAAAATATATAAACATGTTATATACGAAATACATACAAAATATTTGGAAAATATACTTATGATAATTAATATAATATATGACTAAAATATTATACCATATAGATACATGTAAATACGTAAAAAGGATCCCAATATTCATAAAATACATACAATAAATATATTATTGATAATAGTGATATAAATACATACAAAACAGCACAAAAATATGGACATATACGATTAAAATATGCTACCATATACGTAATATATAATTTTTAAAGAAAAATAGTATATAAAATATATAATATACAGTATTTAAGATTAGAAGAAAATAATACAGATAGGATGGGATTAAAATAAGAGGAGGAAATTTGGGGGCAAATTCGAAATTAAAACTAAAGGGGAGGGCTTATGCGAACACGGGGAAAATGAGAGGGGACCAAATGAGCAATTTCACCACGCGTTTTAAAACGGCATCGTGGCAGAAGGGACTAATTCGCAACGTGAGGTAAATTACTGGGCCGATTTAAAAGACCTAAAACCCGATTGTATAGCCTTGAAAAAGCGGAAGGGCTTGAAGTGCAATTAGCCCCTCCGCCATCAAAAACACGCGGATCCTCCCGGTTCGGGTCGGGTCGGCCCGACCCGAAGCCAGCCCTATAAAAGGCCGATTTTTTTGAAAAAAATCATTTGTCTCTGAAGAGGAGAAAAAAACGGGGAGAGAAGGAGGGGAGGGTGACCGGGACGATTCCCGGTGGTCAGTCCGACCACCGTCCGGTCACCGGCCGGTCACCGGCGCCGGCACCGGCCACCGCACACGGTGGCCGGAAAGGTAAATTTTCTTCCTTTTTTTGTTTCTTTTTTGATTTTTAGTTATTTACTGTTGTTTAACGTATGAATGCTTAAAAAAAAATAAAACGGGTTTAAATCACCTTACGTTCTGGTTCCGACTCTGCTCTAGTTTTCCGATCGGGGGTTCCCCTTCGCTGCTCTATCGTTAATATTGCTCGATTTGCTGTTTGCTGTTTTTGATTTGAAGTTTTTGGAGTGAAAATTTTAATGTATTGCCTATAAAAATCGAACCCCTTACAAATGTTTCGATCTCGGCTTTTATAGCCTAAGATTTTACAAGTTCTTCCTCTCCTTTCTTGCTTTCTGTCCCTTCCCATTTATTGTTCGCAGGGCTTATGGCGCAAGTGGATGGCGGTGGCAACAGTGGATGGGACGTGGGCAGTGAGTCAGAGACGGTGGCAGCAGCTCACGTGGGCAGCAACTAGATCGGGTTAGGGTTTGTTTGTAACGGGTAGAGGTCAAGTTTAGTTGGGTTTGGTTAGTGGGTAATCGGGTTTGGGTATTGGGCTCAGTTTTAGGTGTTTTTGATTTTGGGTAAGGAATATTGGGCTTATACGGGTTTTAGGTTTTAATTTGTTTGGGTTTACTTTCCCGGGCCAAAATTGGCTTGTACAGTTTTAACTATATGATGATAAAAAAGATGAAGGTGAATTGAATTCGCTTTAATTTAATTTTTTGTATCATATCTAAAATTATTTAATATTAAATTAATATATTTTAACCTGTTTAAATTTATATCTTAATACACTCGCAACAATGTCAATATTATAATTTATAAAAAATAATATTCAAAATTCCGTAACTTTTAAAAAATATTTAAGACACGCAATTATAACGTTATATAACTGTAAAAATTATAAAAAAAAAATCAATATAATTAAAATTTAATACACACCAATATCAAAACATTAAGTCCACTAAATATTCATCCCAATAAAAAATTCAATAATTAAAATGAAATGAACCGATATGGAAAAAAATCTTAAAGCGAAGTTATCAATAACCTAACAATTTAAAGAATTTTTTTTATATAGATCTGTATTTTTTAAATTAAAACATAATTATAAGAAAAATAAAAATGGATAATTAAATGAATTATAGAAAATATTTCAAAAAGAAAATAAATAAGGAATATGCAATATAGAAAATGCTACCAATTTTGATTATTTCTTATGAAAAGAAATAAAGAACTTGATAAAAATTAATTTTTAATTGGCATTTGACCATTTATATTGAATTTTAATAATTTTTAAATTATAAAATAACAAAACATATTTAAATGATTCTAGTAAAATACCTCAAAAGAACAAATATCTTAAAAAAGATATATATTCAACATTGATAGAAAAATCAAGAAAAGAATTTGGAGGGAGATCCTAAAAGTGATGACCAATCAACTTACATCTATCATACCCTAAACAATTACATTAAATTTAAATATAATAAATCATCTCTTTCACAATCATAGAAATTAAAATAATGTCAAAATTAGTTTTCTTTTTTTTATGATGAAATAACGAATGATAAAAATGAAATCTTGTTATAAAATTTTAGTACTCAAAATGAAATTTTTACGATGAAGATAGAGTAGAAAAAAAAATGGATAGTTCTCACATTTGATAGTTCTTGCATTTGGATAAGAAAGAGTACAAAAGGAAAAGAGACTTTTACAAGTCAGGTTATTATCGTGCACGTTTCACAAAAAAAAAGATATATATTGTAATACTTCAAATTTAACCTAAGTGATCTAGCGAAGTTACTACAATTTATTTGAAAAACCCAAAATTCATTTGATTTGTAAAAAGAACGTTAGCTCATGCTAAGTAAAAATTCAATTTGTTTGGGAAAATATCCTCCTTACTTATTTTGATGAAATTGTTATTTACTTATACTTTCAAAACATTTAAGTTTGCAAAGAATTCTTGATCTAATTTTATTTTTGAAGAATACAATTAGTTATTGGAAAACCATGATTTTGCAAATAAAGTGAAAGTCATACGTTAAACCAATTACGAACAGAAAAATAATAAAATAAAATCCAAACTTTTAAAACAATCCAAAACAGTTTAAAAAACAACCAAATTAAATACAAATAGTTTAAAGTTACGCAAAAGTAATAAGTAACCAAGCTCCTGTCGCATCGACCCGCCTAAATCTAAGGATTACCTAAAAATCAAACAAACTGAGAATGAGCTTACAAACTCAGTGTGTAACTCATAATAAAATCAACAGATACGAATTCAAACATGCTTTCAAATTTCAACAAACATATTTCATATATGGAATCTGAATCAGAACATAACAAATGCAAATATAGAATCCTACCTCCATCCGCTACACACCATCTCCGATTAAATACCCATCCAGCCCTACACACCACTTAGTAATTGTATATCACTTTTCAGAATGTTTGTAATTTAGTTGTCAGATCATTAGGCAATAATTCACTCGAATAGATATATATGTGGCTGAGCCACTAGATATGACATATAGATTAAACTGCTCAGACTTCCTCCATAACCAAATATCCCATCCCAGATGCACATGCAGAACTAACAAATATTAGAAGTGTATATGATATACATGGTTTAAAGGCAGACTTGGATCATGCATAGCAAATAACAGATCAGAACATATTTACATAATATGGATCATACCTAACATAGTACAGATAAAACATAGCATATAATTCATTAATCATGCGTAAATAACTCATATTTTGTGTTAACAGAACATTTGAAATCATGGCTTATAACTTAATTTGTATCATACGGACCCTACAGGAGGCCAACATTTGACTCATACGACGAATATGGCCCTAGGGAAAAATTTTAAAATTTGGGCCCATACACATGTGTGGTCCACACGGCCCGACACACGATTTCACACATTCCCGTGTGACCCACACGGTCCAATTGGCCCAGTCCATGTGGCTCACAAGCCTAGCATACGATTGTGTGATGTCAACAGTTTCAGATTTCAGCTTTCATCGTTCATTGTTTTCTCGGCTAGAATTCATCGCCAATGACCATAAACATTTACAAACTTATTCCTTGGTATAAATACAAGTCAAAGACATATCAAGACATAAGAGATGAACATTCAAGCATAAAAATCAAGAGAAAAACTTTCAATTATTTATTTTTTTTCATTTACTCTTCTATATATATTTATTGAGAGCTTATTATAATATATTTTCTTATCCTCAAATCTTTGTATTTAAAGTTTTAATTTGTAAACACACACCTACTAAAATTTTATTGTTAATTTATTCTTCTTTTAAAAATATTAAAAATAAATAATAAAAATTAAATTAAAACGAAACGAAATATAATAAAAATACATACATCCAAACTCCGTAAAAATAAAATTCATTTCAAGATTATAAAGTGGTAGATGAAATTATGTTGAATTTAGTAACATTTACCCGTTGCGGTTACGTAACTCATTTAAAATGTCTTCAATAGGGTACAGATGCTGCTTTGCGCAACCCAATAAGGTTTAAAGTTACAATAAATGTAGTTACGTGGCTTTACCTAACTGTGTAAATAAGTGATTGGCCAAAATTTTTAACGTAACTGCACAACAGTAGTGAACTCTAGTGTTTAAATTATTTAAAATCAGGGGCGATGCTAGCGGTTTGGCATTGGCTTCAGCCCCCTAAAAAGTAAAATTTTTATTTAGATTTTTAAATTTTTTTAAAAATTTTAAATTAATAAAAGTAAAATTATATTTTGATCTCCTTAAAATTATAAAAAATTAATTTAATCATTTACAAATTATAAACATATAAATTATAAAATTTCTATCCGGCCCCTTCTAAAAAATTATTCCGACTTCGCCTCTATTTAAAATCATTTTCAAGTTTAAATCTTAGGAATATGAATAATCTAATCCAATCATTCAGGTGTAGGCAATTAATGCCCTCGCTTGGTCACAAGCAATGCTCCTTGACTCATTAGAGGGTCAGGAAAGACGTCACATTGTTTGTATTTTTTTAATAATTTTATATTAGATTAATATTTTATTCTAAATTTTAATATTTTTATATTGAAAAGTTTAAATTTAAATTAAAATCTTTAAATTTAAGATAAAATTATTGATGTGGCATAAAACTATTAGAAATGGATAATATCCCTGTTTCATACAATCTTTTCTCTTAGAGAGTAATCAATATTCAATCATGGGAAATCTAGAAATCTTTTTTATAATTCAAAATTGGATTATTAATTTTTAAAATGTGAATGCATTAATTTATAATTTTATAATTTTTAATAGAAATAAATAAAATTTATTTTATATATATTTTCTAGGGTCAAAGTTATAATTTTCCAATTTTGGGAACCAGGCCCCTGCCTGCTTAATCCTCCAAATTTCCCACCCAATATTTTGTTTCGTTTGAAAGACGAGTAGTTTAGAATGTTTGGTTGTTGACATTTGCTATATCCGAAAACCTACAGCTACAAACTTGACGACCTGTGGATAACACCAAAATGTCAGTCTTCAAAACCAAGAGAAAAAGCTCTAAAGCAGTAGTAATGCAAATGCTTAGAGACTCAAATATAAGTAGCAAACTAACCTATGGGTTATTTGGCTGATTTTGAAGGGTTCATGGTGTATTTTGGTGCGTCTGTTAAGAATCCGAGTTGTTGTCCCGTGGTATTAGCTTCTCTGTCTTGCTGGTTGCGATTGGGCAGTTGTGAGGTCTATAATCAAGTGATTCAAGGAAACCGTTAGCTTCATTTTACTTGGAGAAGACAAAGAAGCTATTGTTGTGCTGGACCTGTTCTTGCTTTTTCTCTTTGTATGGTGTGGTTTATGGTTTGTATTATGATTTTTGTATGAATAGAACTTTGAATTTGGTGAGAAAGTTAAGAATGAGCTTGGGAGGAGCAGAAGTGTTGATGGCAATAGCAGGGTTGTGGGCAGTGGTGTTGAGGCCATTGATGATAAGGTATGTCGTACAGATGAGTCAAATGATTGGAATTTCCGTTAGGAGACTTTTCAGTAATCCTCTTTCCCCTCCCGTATCGTTTTTTTATTGGTACTGATAACAGAGGCTAATATTCGTTTCGACTTGATATAGAAATTCTATGAAATGAGCAAAATATGAGACACTATTTTTTGCTAGCCAGGAAGTTACATGAATGGTAGACTTTGGTTTAAGCTTATCATAATTGAAATTGTTATATTGTAACCCTTTTGTCTTCTTTCTCTAATTTCAAATCCAAATTTCCATCAATGATTATCTTTTCTTTTTTGTTCTTTGTATTAATTAAATTGTGCACTTAATGATCAACTGAATTAAATTTTTAAAAAAAGTTTTAAGTTTTTTTTTTTTCTAAATTTGGCAACTATTCAGATTTGATTTTTTTTTTATTTAAGTTAGCTCTCCTATTGGGGTCTAAACTTTTTTTTTTCTCCTTGATATTCCCTTAAAAACTTTAAGTTCAGATTCCAATGTAAAAATAATTTCCTAGTTCATACCCTAATATGAGAACAATTATTAAGTTCAAAAATTAACTTGGGCAAAAAAATATTTAAACCCTAATGTGGGAGTTGTTGCCAAACTTATACCCCAAATAGTGATTTAATTCATTAATATATATTTATATATATATATATATATATATATTAGACACACATCAATCCTATCGTATCTATACTATATATTAAATATTTGATTAGGTTGATGTCGTTTATCAACCAAATTTCAACTCAATTTGTAAATTACTAAATATTCAAATATTTTACAAAATAATAAATATATTATTAAGGCTTTTCTTATCTTTTTAAAATATATATATATATATATATATTAAAAATCTAGAATAAGATATATATATATATATATATATATATATATAACATAATTTAAACTGAAAGCCTTATAATCTTCAATATTCTAACTTAATTATTTCAATTAAACATCAAAAGTTTTTTTTGAATTTTTTATAGATATATTTCCTACATGATTTTTTTTATCGACATTGTGTAATTTAGTACTCAAAATGTGGATGAAAAATAAAAAAATAATATAAAAATTATTTAAGTAATATTATAAAAATAATAATGGTTGATAAAATAATAAAAAATGCAAATTATATGTAAGAGCATGATGAAAGAATTATTTATTACATATGTATTACAATAGTTAATACAAAATTAAATTTGAAATTAAAAAGATCTTGTAAAAAAATAAGATTGTTAAAATAAGCAAAAAATTTTCCTTTCTTTTCACTAAAAATAAGTCTGATTCGCCTAAAAAAGATTGATTGAATTATCAAAAATTTGTAGCGTGAAGTGTAATGAAGTGCAATTAAAGATCCATTTCAATTTTTTTGGGTATCTAAATTAATATTTTCAATTAAAATGATTTATGGTTGGCTTGGTTGGATCGAAAAATAAAGTATCCAGGATCCGTTTAGAAAAAACTCAATTGGTAATACATTTATTTACAAATTCAAAATAGAAATAAGAACGATTTCAAACTAGTAATGAATCAAATAATATGAGAAATACGTTGAATATTTGGCGGAAAACATGAAAGAAAAATGAATTAAATTAAAATAAAAAAGGAAATAAAATCATAGCATAAAGATGTGGTATTGGGTCATTTGTCCTATATGCTCAATTCAAAATCGGCAGATTTTTACTCGGAGTAGAGCATAAATCTAAAAAAATTGACTAAAAAATTGATGAAACCCATTTAGGAACAAGAAAATGACATCGTGATTTGGATTGAATCCCAATGAAAAAAAATAGATCAATGAAAAGTTTATGCGATAAGTTTAGTGAATTTTTTCTTTATTATAGATTATAGGAAAATGGGTCAAAACTTATTGTTCTTTAATTTCATTTGGAATTTCATTTTATTTAAAAAAATCTAAGGAAAAAAATCACTTAGTT
Organism: Gossypium stocksii; assembly: GCA_020496765.1. NCBI lineage: Eukaryota > Viridiplantae > Streptophyta > Magnoliopsida > Malvales > Malvaceae > Gossypium > Gossypium stocksii. Next base: position 97,641,637 of record CM035628.1, on the reverse strand, counting down.
AGAAATTAGAACTTAGAAAAGGCACACTATAAAAAACGAAAGATGGCTGGAATCTACACATTGAATTTTTTCGCAATTTTTGTTGAACCGTATGAATCAAAAGGTGCCTCTACGGCTACTAAGGGATACAATTTTATCTTAATCAACTGACTTTATCGAGAAAGATTACTTTTTTTTAGGCCAAGAGGTTGATAGCGAGATCTCCAATCAACTTATCGGTCTTATGGTATATCTCAGTATAGAGAATGATACCAAAGATTTGTATTTGTTTATAAACTCTTCTAGCGGATGGGTAATACCCGGAGTAGCTATTTATGATACTATGTAATTTGTGCAACCAGATGTGCATACAATATGCATGGGATTGATTGCTTCAATGGGATCTTTTCTCCTGGCCAGAGGAGAAATTACCGAACGTTTAGCAAACCCTCATGCTAAGCGCCAATGAGTTTTTTTATTTGATGGAAAGAAAAAAAAAAGGACTATGCCTTCGCCATATGAAATATGAATTAGTAAGTAATAATAGCATGGCACTTTGAATTCGACATGAAGATTTTTTTATTTATTTTTTTTTCAAAACATTGATTATGTATCGAAAGAGTAGTATGAGAGAAAGGGCATTTCCAATTTTATCTTAACTGTCGTGGGCCTATCTCAGCGTCACAAACTTTTTTTCTTTTCACACCAGAGGCTATTAACAAAATTTATGTTATAAAACAAAAGAGTACAAAAAAAAAAAAAGACTATCTTTTTCTATCTTTTTTTGAAAAAAGCAAACTTTGGGATTGTTGAATCACAGACGAAATAAATATTTAAAGCAACGGAGCAGTCATAGTATTTTTGAACTTTTTTGAAAAAAAAGAAAGGTTGTTGTCAAATCCATTTTTGAACGAGTTTGAAAAACGGGGTTCGACTTTAAAAAAATGAAAACGGAAGTCGCCACCAATCAGTTTAAGTGTGATTGAACCACCTTCAAACCATTTTTGTTTGAAATCATATGTTTTGGTCTACGAAATCAAGAAAACGGATTCGGGAGTCGGTTACGTACGAGGAAGGATTAGCACCCTCGTAACGCCCAAAATTGGTACCAATTGATTTGCTTTCTGTCTTAACGTCGAAACTTTGAAAAGATTTAAAAGTATGATCTCTTTTTAAAATCGAAATAATTTAAGTTGAAAATCGAGATTCTCTAGTTCCGAGAGAATGCAAACATCACATCCAGCATGATGGGATACGATATTTTTAAACTCTTGTAGCTGAAATCATCTCGTGATTTATAAAATCCTTTAGAAGGATACTTTAGGCATTTAGACAAACGGGAAATCGCAACCCAGCATGTTAGGGCACTATTTCCCAAATTCCTAAATATGAAAAGCATTGCCTTATTTTAAAACATTTTTATTATTATATATTTTTGAAATCATAATGCAATCAAGATAACGTATTACAATATAATAAACAATATAAGTTATGGGGTACATGCTTTAACATGATGTAGAAAATAATAAACATCAACATAAATTACAACATCGATTAATGTATAAAAATAATAATATAAGAATAATATTCATATCAATTATAAAATAAACCAACACCTAATAATAATTTTAAATTAGAATTTGGTATATAAATAATATATAAAAATATAAGTTTAAAATGAGATAACACATAACAAGATAAATAAATAATTAATAATGAAATAAGTATATAGTATAAGTTAATAATACAATTTAATGATAATATATATAATAATGTAAAACAATAATGATATGTGTACAATAAATAATTTATAATGGTAATATATAAAATAAATAATATATATAATAAATAAAATGATTATATAATATATAATATGAAAGTATATAGGTTTTTTTAAAAAAGGATTAATGTATAATATAAATATAAAATATAAATTAAAAACCTATTATATAATAATAATTTACAAATTTTTTTAAAAAAATAAATAATGTAATGAGTAATATAAAATAATAAAATAATAAATAAAATATAATAGTATAATAATTACTATATACTAAAATATAATATAAATATATAATAAAATAATATACGATAAATGAAATTTTATATAAATAGTATTTATAATAAAATAATATATATGTGATATTTAAAATAAATGAATTATATAACAAATAAAAAAATTAAAAGAGATAAAAAGGGATTAAAATTAAATTCAAATAAAGATTGGGGCTAATTTTAAAAATAAAAAAATGAATTTAGACCTAATTAAAATGCGCAATAAAAGTTGAGGGACTCACTGAGAAATAAACCCTAATCCCAAAATATGGCGTTTAAACCTGGATTTATTTATAAGAAGAACAAAATTATAAGGAAAAATGTAATTAAAAGAAAAAGGCAGCAAGGCCAAATCAAAAGGCGCAATAGAAATGAAGGGACCATATGCGTAATTTTCCCCTTAAAGAGGAAACACGCGGACCCTGTGCATGGGTCGGGTCGATGCGCAGGTTCCCTTTTCTTCAAACGGCGCCGTATCAAAGTGGTATTTAAACCACATTTTTTCACAAAAAAAAACATTTAAACTTATATTAAAAAAAAAACTTTGAAAAACCTCTCAAACACTCCCCTCTCTGGCCTTGAATCTGGCCTGGGCACCAATGACGGACCGCCACGCGCGTCGCCGTACGCGCCTCCACAGGTGGCGGTCGGAAGGTCAAAAGCCTTCCTTTTTCCGGGCAAATCGCAGGTAAGCCCCTCTTCTTTACTTTAAAATTGTATTTTTGTGTAAAATAAATAAAAAACCAATAGCAAATACCCTTTAGTGTTTTTGTTTTTGCATGAATCCCTCTTTTTCTATTATTGCATGTATAAAATAAAGAAAATAAAAATAAAATGAAACTTAAAAATAAAGAAATGAGATAGGGAAATCAAAAAACCTTTGAAAATTTTTTATTGCTTGTATTTTCACTGCCCTTACTACAATCGTGTAAATCCTCCCTTGTTACATTGTTTTACATCTATTTATACTATCTAAAATTATTAAATCCTGATTCTGTGGCTTGATTGCTTGCTTCTGTTTTCAAACCTTCCTTTTCTTACAGGCAAACGAAGATCCGGCGATGAGGGAGGCTGATTCGGGCACCAATTGCGGCGTGAGACAAGGGGCCATTGTTTGCTACTTGCGGCGCTAGGGTTTGCTGGAAACCCTAGCTTGGTGTTCGGGTGTTTGGGCCTTGTTGGGCCTGTGTGTTTGGGTCTAGGGTGTATTGGGTTTGAGTGTTTTGTGGGTCTGTTAAGTAGTTGGGTAGCGGGTTAGACCTCAGGTTTCTTGGGCTACCATTTGTTGGGTCATGGTTTTTTTGGTCTGTTTTAAGTTTGCATAAATGGACTGTATGAATGGACTGTTTAATATTTTTTTATTTCTTCTGTATTTATTCTGTTTCCGGGCCTTTAGTAGCCCGAGCTAAATTGAGTGATTATAGCGGCCCCTCTTTGCTCATTGCCGTGTAACGGGAATAGAGTAAAGACTATAAAAGAACCAATTTTGCCCGGGTTCGCCGAGTCTTGAGTTCTTCGATCTGTTCCCCATCGAATACAGAGATGTCAAATCTTCGTCTCCGATTTGCTCCCTGTCGATTACAGAGATGCCAAACCATCTTGGATCTGCTTCAGCATAAACACCTAAAGGTTATATCTACTATGCCTTCGATTTGCTCCTTGTAAACACAAGGATGCCAAATCATCTTGGATCTGCTTTGATGTGAAGACATCCAAAGGTTAGATCTGCTATGTGTCTGCTCTCCGTCGAATATGGAGACGCCAGACTTGTTATCTTGGATCTGCTTTGATGTGTAAACATCTGAAAGTCAGATCTGCTATGTCTTCGATTTGCTCATTGTAAACACAAGGATGCCAAATCATCTTGGATCTGCTTCAGTATGAACATCTGAAGATTAGATCTGCTATGTGTCTGCTCTCTGTCGAATATGGAGACGCCAGATTTGTTATCATGGATCTGCTTTGATGTGTAAACATCTAAAAGTCAGATCTGGTACGTGTCTGCTCTTCGTCGAATATGGAGACGCCAGACTTGTTATCTTGGATCTGCTTTGATGTGTAAACATCTGAAAGTCAGATCTGCTATGTGTTTGCTCTCTGTTGAATATGGAGATGCCAGACTATTTCTTCGATTTGTTCTCTGACGATACAGAGATGCCAAATCATCTTGGATCTGCTTCAGCGTAAACACCTGAAGGTCAGATCTGCTATACTTTAGCCTATTAGCCTACTGCTTAGGGAGTTAAGGCGTATCACTTTTCATTGTCCCTTGAAGGACATGACCTGTAAAATGTGTATGAGTTTATGCCTAATGATTAGGATGCCATGATTGAAATGAGTCATATGCTCCTAATTAGACATATTATGATGCAAAATGAAAATGACTCCAATTTCAGACGTCTCCATCCATTCAAGTTTCATCTTTGTTTCACTCAAAGTACCAATCCTACTTTGCTCATATGCTTAGAATCTTCTCCATCAACTTGGTCCACTATACTATTCCTGAATGTTACGACCTACTGGAGATGTTTGTGAAATGATCCTCTCTTAGGATTGATGCTGTTTAAAATGTCCAATCATCATTTGGACTGAAGAAGAAAATCTCCCAAGTACCTCTAATCCTTACTCAATGGGAATTCCTTAAAAAATTGTCATGTTTAAGTTTCTTGTATTGTTCAGAAATTTCTAGAGTAATATGCAAAACTTCGTTTGTGAAGATAATTTAGTTCATCAATCATTATTTCAATATAACATGCTTTATGAATAATGGACAACAAATCAATTAATCTTGAGGAAAATTAGAGTTTGAAAGATTTATCAAAAGAAAAACAAAAGAAGTTAGTTTAGGAATCTATCTTTTAGAAGAAAGAGAATCCAAAGATAGTAAACATGACAAAAGTCAGATGCCCTAGATATCGCAGCTTGGGCTTCCATATACAGGCTCTATGAAAACTGGTTTGAGTTTAACATGTGTTTAGAAGACTCAAAGTACTCTGTTGATGCCCCAGCACGTAACTTCGCTTCTTGTCGAATCAGGTATAGCAAGGTTACTGCATGCCTTTCAAAATTTGAGCCGCCCTTTTGGGTTTTCAACTCAAAACCCCTTTGGTCTCAAGGAGCCCTTTGCGGGTTTTCACCTTGGCCTCTCCAATTTTATTTCTTTTCTTTCTTTTTTCTCTTTTTCTTTTGTTCCTTTTTTTTTTTTGAAATAAAAGTCTCAAAGCGCCCTTTGCGGGTTTTCACCTTGGCTTCCGCGAGAAGTTCTTATGGGCGAACCCTCTTCATCTATGTCATCCATTCTTGGTACATTAGGATGAATACTTTCAAGTTCACTACAGGTATTCAATTCTTGGCTTCATTGAGGCTTAGAGGAAAATATCTCGACTCATAAACCCATGAAAAATGGATTGCCCCAGAAGCAGTTATGGCTATCGTTTGACAAGCACATGGCTCGATGATGTTTCTGAGGTATCCACAAACTTCATAAATTGCCCCAATTATAAAGCTGCCAAATGAGCGTAGCAAATAGGGGCCACAACAGATATGGCTATGGTGCTCGTAGGATAGAGAATGAACAAGCTCCTATAGATCATCAGCTGGAAACCCAACCTAGTCTAAGAGAACATGATAGTGGGCCGGCCTTGTGGTTCCTATCATTCCAGCCTAAACACAAAGGTAAAAACATTGTTCTTCGGATGGCATACTTTGTTGTCAATGACAATACCAAGTAGCACTTTGTCAGGAGATCCTACTGGAAAAACTTGGTATAATGGTTCTTTTGAGCAACAATAACCACAAACTTAGGGTTCCAATTCTCATTAAGGAACTTGCAAACCTTAATAACTTGATCAAGTCCTTCTTTTGAAACTTGATTGAACTGAGCCTCGCTATCTCTATCCTTGGAGATAACGATTCAATCAGGCTTCCTCTTCCCTGAACTTGCATAGGAGTCTAAGAAAGCTTCCTTCACGATACCCTCATCCACTTTGTTAGAAACTAGTTTCAAAAGAGAATCTATCATTTCAAGCTTTGGAGACTGTGTACGAACTGATACCCTATAGCGGGAAATCAAAAGCCATTGCCTAAAGTAAACCAACACCGCGGTTGATGGAATACCGAGCTGCTCAGGAGAGCCATGAGACACATCTATGCCAAGGATGATGGTTGGAACCTTTGAAACAATTGGAATTAAAGGTGTTTGCTCCAGCATAAGAGCAAGTAGTAGCTTTTTATGCCAATTTTTACAAAGTCTCGGTCATCTTTTGTATTCTTTTGTTGATTTGTCCTTTTGGCCACCTTTGATGTACTGTGATAGGGTGCCTAATCTTTGAACGGACTGCAAACCCTTGAAAATGATCTTTTCTGAACCCTTTTTTTGTTTTTTTTTGTTTTCTTCCTTTTTTTTGTTTTTTTTTTTTGAATCGATGACTATTGACTTGGTAATATTGACATCTGAAGCTACTCTCTTCCTCTTAATGGAGCAGTCGATAATCACAAAGATGAACCATCGTCAGCTTGAAACTTTTGACGAACATGGGCCCATAACAGTCATGCCTCATAAGTCTTGACTCCTTAAATTTGGCATTAATAGCATATCTGACACGATCCATTTTCAAGATGGACCAACAGTGTCCAAACCTCATGTTTTTCCTGGTCATCATGCACTCTTCTAACATTCCAGGCTTCTTTTACCTTGACAATGTTTTTTGGAATAACCTCTACGAGGTCTCGTCTTGGCTTCTCAACTATGCATGTTCCAATTTCACAACCTTCTATTTCTCTAAGGCCATGTTTTCTACAATAATTCAGGAACAAAGTTACAAATCCTGTCATCTTCAAAGTACTAAGGTTCCTTTAAACACATGTTGCTCTTAAAAATAAACTCTGAATCTGTAGCATCGTTGCCCATGTCATTGATATCTAGGGATCTATGATGGGAACAAAAGAATATACAAGGAATAAATAAATTCAAGAATGACTATTTATGCCATGAATGCAATGGAAAGTTAGAAAGAAATTTAAAGGTCAAAAGAACATTTATCAGTATGGAAGAATAAAAGAATATTTGTTTGACAAAAGTATGTTTTATTGAAACAAAAATGTCTGAACACGAGCCTATTTCACAAATGAGATCCTGTTACTCTAGGCTATAGAGCGACAAGAGTGTTCTAAATATTACTCTAAATTCCCCTTCAAATACAAAAATTACTTCCACAATCTCATTGTTCAAAGCTTTCCCAAATGTGCAAGGGCTCAACACAATTTATTCATTGATTCTTTCCTTTGAATACGTCCTTCAGATTCCTCAATGCCCCGTCCTACTCTAAAGACCTGAGAACAATGCATGCCCCTTTTCATCATGGTCTGGTTACGGGCTCTTTATACTTGGGGTATCATCAAACTTCACTATCCCCCTCTCGATGAGCCTTTCAACCATCTTTTTGAAGGCAGTACAGTTCTCTATTGAATGCCCCATTACTCCTGCATGGTAATCACATTGATTGTTTGAATCATACCATTTAGGGTATGGGGACTGCAACGATTTTATATAATTTGGGGCCACCAGATGTGCGTCGAATAAACTCTGATATAGCTCCTTATATGACACTGGATTAGCGTAAATGAGAGCTTTTCAGAGCTTTGTCTTGGATTGGATTTTTGCTTTTGAGGAACTTGATGGCCAGTAGTCATTACTTTTTCTTCGTTTCCTTTTCTATTCCTTGCCCTCGAAGTATTATCTCGGGAGCTCCTCTCTCGATTTTTACAAGCTTTGTACTGTTCCGTACTGGCCTTCCTTATTTCTTCAACAGTAATGACCGGATTGTCCCCCATATTGAGACCTAAGCCCATTGAATGGTTTATTGGTGCCGACATACCTACCTGATGCTGTGGGGGTCTAATAGTGATAGGTACCTCTCGCAGATGTGCATCTGATTGAGTCTGAACGCTTATTGAAGTATAACTTGGGGAATAAACGATGTCTTCAATATCATCCTCATTGTTGACCACTGGGCCTTTCCTCTTTTCAAGCCCTTCGGCTAGTAAGTGTCCCAACTGGCCAATTACATTTCTTTGGAGCCCTAACATTTGATCCCGTATATCGTGTTGAATCTTGGTCAACTACTATTGCATCTGTATTTGCCTTTGCTCCAATCTCTGCAACCTTTGTTCCATAATCTCAGTTAGCTCTGAAATAATTTTTGCCTAATCAGGGTCTTTTTATGGATTTAAATGCATATGATGCGATGTGATGCAGTGCAAATGCATGAATGCAAAAAGATATCGATTCTGGTTCAGTTTCATTTTAGAAAACGTTCTTTAAAGAACAAAAATCTTTTCATAAAACGGATTACAAATACGCTTTTGCTCGTAGGCCTAGAGTCTTAACCCTATCTGAAGCTAACTCTCAACCTTTAACTCATATTTTACACTTAATACATCGGTTTGCACTGCCAGTTCTTGCAGATGGTCAACAATCTCTGAACTATGACACCTTCTCCAATGTCTGTGATTTTGTTCTGATTATCTTGAAAGAAAGATTGGTGAATAGATAAGCATTCTTGCTTCACAGTATGCTGCCTTGAAATGATATTCAGCACCCTTAATACTTGTTGAGAACTTTTAGACAGAGCATTTTGAATTGCTTACATGGGTATCTTCTCAACATAACTAATCTCCACTTTAAAGGTCTTTCAATGATATGGTCTTCTTTACTCCCCTTCTTTCATGTCCATTTGGGCTGTCCAAGCCATCAGGACTTGCATCTCCGTTATTTTGTTAGGTGTAACATAGTAAACTCCAGCTTGTTGTTTGGTATCAGTCCCATAGTAAATAAGCCTTTTATCATCATAGGCAAAATTCTTTCCATCCAACTCATTTTTGTAGATCTCATACACTCTATCAATCACTTTCCTTTCATTTTCATATGAAAAAGAAATGCTATAATGGTTGAAGTGTCCATCAATACTCCTTGTGCTGCCCTTTAGTCCCAACAGCATGACTGGCTATAGGGTGTCGAACAATCTTCCTCGCATCCGATTCTGCTTTGATTGGAACATCATTAAGAAGCACCGGAGACGGAAGAGGTAAGAAATTCAATGCTGCCTCATTTCTCTCTTGCCCTTTCTTTTTAGCTTACTCCTTCTCCCCACGAAGTTCATCCACTTCCTCACGAAAGTTGGACGACTAGTGGGCCTTGAGTAAACTTTATCAACTTGAATCTTAGGACGACGCCACAAAACCGAATATTCCTCCACCACGGGTACCATATTGGCCTTTCCAAACATAAAGTAGCTGTATACAAGATTCTAATACTGAGCGAGGGCTCAGAACAAGTGCTCTTCTACCTTAATATCAAGTAAGTAAGGCAAATCTTCGTAATTATCATAGAATGACTATTGAGTTTCATCTTTCCACTGATCCCAACTCTCCTTTAGCTCTTTGAAGATTTCTCCGTGTCGAACTAATGCGAGTAAAATCCCATAACTCTAATGTTTAACCCTCGGTAATACTATCCCTTTCTTTAACTGGGTTTGCTCTGACCAAGCACAGATGAAAGAGTTGTCCCCCACTTTATTAAGATATTCGTCCCTCATTATAAAACTTTCTAACTCAGAAATTGAACCTCAAATCGACACCTTTTAATGATGAATGACATGCAATAATGACAAAATAAAAAAAAAAGTCAGTATCATAAAAACATATATAATAAACAAACACTTATTAAGGTAGGTACTAGAGGATATCACCATACAACCTAGGGTAAACACTTAAAGCTCATTATATGAGGTTCGGTTCTAAAGTAAAGGGTACTCAAACCAGCAGATTCCTCGATCCTCACCCATTATAGGCTCATATGGACTGAGTTCAGTTTAGGGGGATTCATTTCCCTACGACCATACGGAGACGAAGATCTCACGAAGCCTATAGGTACAGATGTTTCCCGGAAGTAATCCACTAACTCATACGGAGGTGAAAACCTCACGAAAGCTTAGTTTCTTGCTCCCACTTAAAGGTGTGACTAACGGTCATGCAAATGCGATGTGTGCCGATAAAATAACAAATATATGCAGCAAACACATGAAAAGGGATCTTTATTTTTAAATCTTTTCAAATTTTAGCATTAAGACAGAAAGTAATTAATTTTCGGCTTCACTCTCTTATTAACATCCCCAGTGGAGTCGTCAAGCTGTGGAATCCATTTTTGAACTAGTTTGAAAAACGGGGTTTGACTTTAAAAAAATGAAAACGGAAGTCGCCACCAATCAGTTTAAGTGTGATTGAACCACCTTCAAACCATTTTTGTTTGAAATCATTTGTTTTGGTCTACGAAATCAAGAAAACGGATTCGAGAGTTGGTTACGTACGAGGAAGGATTAGCACCCTCGTAACGCCCAAAATTGGTACCAATTGATTTGCTTTCTGTCTTAACGTCGAAACTTTGAAAAGATTTAAAAGTATGATCTCTTTTTAAAATCGAAATAATTTAAGTTGAAAATTGAGATTCTCTAGTTCCGAAAGAATGCAAACATCACATCCAGCATTATGGGATACGATATTTTTAAACTCTTGTAGCTAAAATCATCTCGTGATTTATAAAATCCTTTAGAAGGATACTTTAGGCATTTAGACAAACGGGAAATCGCAACCCAGCATGTTAGGGCACTATTTCTCGAATTCCTAAATATGAAAAGCATTGCCTTATTTTAAAATATTTTTTTATTATATATTTTTTGAAATCATGATGCAATCAAGATAACGTATTACAATATAATAAACAATATAAGTTATGGGGTACATGCTTTAACATGATGTAGAAAATAATAAACATCAACATAAATTACAACATCTATTAATGTATAAAAATAATAATATAAGAATAATATTCATATCAATTATAAAATAAAATAACACCTAATAATAATTTTAAATTAGAATTTGGTATATAAATAATATATAAAATTATAAGTTTAAAATGAGATAACACATAACAAGATAAATAATTAATTAATAATGAAATAAGTATATAGTATAAGTTAATAATACAATTTAATGATAATATATATAATAATGTAAAACAATAATGATATGTGTACAATAAATAATTTATAATGGTAATATATAAAATAAATAATATATATAATAAATAAAATGATTATATAATATATAATATGAAAGTATATAGGTTTTTTTAAAAAAGGATTAATGTATAATATAAATATAAAATATAAATTAAAAACCTATTATATAATAATAATTTACAAATTTTTTAAAAAAATAAATAATGTAATGAGTAATATAAAATAATAAAATAATAAATAAAATATAATAGTATAATAATTACTATATACTAAAATATAATATAAATATATAATAAAATAATATACGATAAATGAAATTTTATATAAATAGTATTTATAATAAAATAATATATATGTGATATTTAAAATAAATGAATTATATAACAAATAAAAAAATTAAAAAAGATAAAAAGGGATTAAAATTAAATTCAAATAAAGATTGGGGCTAATTTTAAAAATAAAAAAAATGAATTTAGACCTAATAAAATGCGCAATAAAAGTTGAGGGACTCACTGGGAAATAAACCCTAATCCCAAAATATGGCGTTTAAACCTAGATTTATTTATAAGAAGAACAAAATTATAAGGAAAAATGTAATTAAAAGAAAAAGGCAGCAAGGCCAAATCAAAAGGCGCAACAGAAATGAAGGGACCATATGCGCAATTTTCCCCTTAAAGCGGAAACACACGGACCCTGTGCATGGGTCGGGTCGATGCGCGGGTTCCCTTTTCTTCAAACGGCACCGTATCAAAGTGGTATTTAAACCACATTTTTTCACAAAAAAAAACATTTAAACTTATATTTTAAAAAAAAAAACTTTGAAAAACCTTTCAAACACTCCCCTCTCTGGCCTGGAATCCGGCCTGGGCACCGATGACGGACCGCCACGCGCGTCGCCGTACGCGCCTCCACAGGCGGCGGTCGGAAGGTCAAAAGCCTTCCTTTTTCTAGGCAAATCGCAGGTAAGCCCCTCTTCTTTACTTTAAAATTGTATTTTTGTGTAAAATAAATAAAAAACCAATAGCAAATACCCTTCAGCGCTTCTGTTTTTGCATGAATCCCTCTTTTTTATGTTATTGCATGTATAAAATAAAGAAAATAAAAATAAAATGAAACTTAAAAATAAAGAAATGAGACAGGGAAATAAAAAAACCTTTGAAAATTTTTTATTGCTTGTATTTTCACTGCCCTTACTACAATCGTGTAAATCCTCCCTTGTTACATTGTTTTACATCTATTTATACTATCTAAAATTATTAAATCCTGATTCTGTGGCTTGATTGCTTGCTTCTGTTTTCAAACCTTCCTTTTCTTGCAGGCAAACGAAGATCCGGCGATGAGGGAGGCTGATTCGGGCACCAATTGCGGCGTGAGACAAGGGGCCATTGTTTGCTGCTTGCAGCGCTAGGGTTTGCTGGAAACCCTAGCTTGGTGTTCGGGTGTTTGGGCCTTGTTGGGCCTGTGTGTTTGGGTCTAGGGTGTATTGGGTTTGAGTGTTTTGTGGGTCCGTTAAGTAGTTGGGTAGCGGGTTAGACCTCAGGTTTCTTGGGTTACCGTTTGTTGGGTCATGGTTTTTTTGGTCTGTTTTAAGTTTGCATAAATGGACTGTATGAATGGACTATTTAATATTTTTTATTTCTTCTATGTTTATTCTGTTTCCGGGCCTTTAGTAGCCCGGGCTAAATTGAGTGATTACAGTTGTAATTGGATTGTTTAGTGATCTAGGTCTAATAGACACACTCTATATTTTTCTCTTTTTCTTTTTTCGATGAAAGAAAAAAGAAAATTCCATTATAAAGCGATATGCAATGTATAAAAGATGCATGTACAGTTGTTCAATTCTATCTTTTTTTTTTCTTATTATTCTTTAGCTATTTTTAGTTTTTCTCCTTGACTAATTATGTGAGTTAGAAGTGTAATGGCCTAAAATCAAGGTTATCGGAACAGTGGTTTCGTAACCACAAATCCGAATTAAAGAGAAATTTATTTTAATATTTTTGTATGAGTATGATATGATAGGAAAATCGTATGAAAATATCGATAGAAAAATTTTACCGACTTAGTGGTGAGTTAGAAAAAAAATTATTGAAGAAATTGGGTAAAACAAGGTATCGAGACCTCGATCTCGTAAAACCAAATAAAAAATATTTTTATAAATATTTATGAAATTTTAGTAATATCGTATTAAAATTTCGTTAGAAAATTTTATCATTTGGGTAGTTAATTAAATAAAAAGGACTAAATTGAAAAAGGATGTAAAAATTACTAGAAGGATTAAATAGCTCAATTTTCAGATGAGGAGGGACTTAAAGTGGAAATAAGCCCAAGGAGATATTTTGGGCGGCATAACCTGAGAAAAATCAGGAGAATTGATGAAATAAAGGTAAAATGGGAAAATAACAAAATTTACTAAAATAAAAATGGGACTAAATTGGGATAACTAGAATTTTCTTCATATTTTCTTCATTTTCATTAGCCAAAAACGTCCTAAGGGTTTAATAAAGCTGGTATTTCATAATTTTTGCACCAAGTGAGTTAATCCTTGCCTTTTTCTTGTAATTTTTGTGTTTTTAAGACTTTTACAACTAGGTCCTACTATTAAATTCATTAGTTTTTTATTTCATGGATGAAATTGAAAGTCACCATGGTTTATTTCTATAATTATATGATGATTTAACATGGAATTGAAGCTTTAATTTTATTATATGATGATTTTATTGAATGAAATGAATAGAAAGTGGATATTTAGGACCTATTCGTAAAAGAGTGTGAAACTGAAGTCTAGTGCTGAAATTCTTATTTCCAAAGGCTATAAATTAGTTTAAAGTGATAGAATAAAGTGTTAATTGAGAAAAATCAGCTCAATTTAGAGGTTAATTGAGTAGGGACGAAATTATCATTTATTAAAAGCTTAGGGGAAAAATGGTAATAAACCTCTTGCACTAAAATAGTTTTGGACAGCAGCAGTAGGCTAACTTTGAAAAATCACCATAAATAGTGGAAATCTAATTATATGATGAAAAAAATATGAAATTAAATCTTATTGAGTCTAGTTTCTCATAGAAGAAACGATGTAAGCAATGAAATTGTAAATCATGAGATATAATAAATTTTGTGAGACAAGGTCAGAATGATTTAAGGTTCCCCTGTTTTGACTTTGGAAAATCACCAAAAATTGGAGAAAAATAATTAGGGGCTTAAATTTATATGTTTGAAATTATGAATGAGTCTATTTTCAATAGAAATAAACAAGAACATCATACAAACCCCGTACAAGGAGATAATTATTTTTTAGTGAAGAAAGGTCGGAACTGTCATATAGCAGAATAGGGGTGACTTTAAAGAATAAACTGTACTTATTGGATAAACCAAAAATTTTAAAAATTTTATGGTAAGAAGATATGTGAGTCGATTTTCAGGAAAAATTAGCAGATCTTAATTTGGAGCTCTGTAGCTGAAAAGATAAAAATAATATAGTGAGTATGACTCAAGTAGACAACTTTAAATGAACTATAAATAATAGTGGAATTGTAGAGAATGGTACATAAGAACATGAAATGTTAAATTGATAATTAAATTTATTTATTTAGATCCTGAAGACTCAAATACGAAGCTAGATCGAGGAAATGAAAAAGTTCGGGATAAGTAGATTTTTGTATACGAACAAGTATCGAGGTAAGTTCGTGTAACTTGAATTATATTCTTAAATGCTTGAAATGTATGTTATTGATGTGAATATGATTTGAATGTTCATTTTATAATAATCGATGAAACGTTGATATATCTGATAAAAAGGGGAAGAAATCTCGATTGAATGAAAGGAAAATTCGATGGATCTCTGAAAAGGAATTGACAGTAAAAAGGATCTAGCCCGGACGGGTGATCCTATCCTGATATAGCCCTCTCGAAGAATATGTGTAAAATGGATTTAGCTTGGATAGGTAATCAGAATTAGGGTTTGAATTTAGCCTGGACTGGTAATTCAGATCCAAGCTCATTAGAGTAATCGTCGTTGCAGGGGATTTAGCCTGGATTGGTAATCCCGACAATACTTTATGAGTTCATATTACAGGGGATTTAGCCTGGATTGGTAATCCCGCTATAAGGATGAGGTTCGTGGGAGTGTGCTCTCTGAAATGAAAATATGTGCACATGAATATGAATTGATGGACCCGGATTTGTACACTAAAGTGTACCCCTGAAAATCCATCAAAATTTCAAGAAATTCAACGGATAAATATGGGAAAATAATAATGAAATAGAAATCATGGTATTGATGAGCTCATCAATCATGGTATATATTTTTGATACATTTAAATTGTTGGACTAACTTGAATGTTGAGTTTGTGCATGTTAGGGTAACAATGCATTGAACGGATGTATGAATGCTTATTGTATTGTATTGAAAATATTAGGTAAGTATAATTCTTGTTACATGAGCTTACTAAGCACAATGTGCTTACCCTGTTTCCTTTTTCCCTGTTTTATAGTATTAAGAGCTCGGAGGTCAAATTCGGTCGGAGACACATCACACTATCAACCTCAACATTTTGGTATATGAAGAAACTTTATTTTGGAAATGAATGGCATGTATAAGTTAATAAAGTAAATGTTAATGTGAAATGAATGTAAAGTTAGCCATTGGTATGGCTAACAAATCTTGGTTTTGGTATGTGGTGAGGTTATCTTATGGATATGCATGAATCTATCTTGAAAATATGTTGAATTGGATTGGTCTCGGTTTAAATTTTGCAGGGAAGGTTAGATATCTATAAAGGGGTTATTGTAATAGCCCAAATTTCAATGGTGTCGGAATAGTGATTCGAGATCACTAAATCCAAAAAATTAGTAGAAAATATTATTAATTAATGAGTGTAAGTTAGATGTGAAGTTAGGAAAATAATTGAAATAATGAACAGTATTTTAGAAAATAATTACTAAATAATTAGAATAGAAAACGAGGTATCGAGACCTCGAAATTTTAAACCGAGTCATAAATATTTTTATAAATATTTATGGTGTGCTAATAAGTTAGTATTAAAGTTTCGTTAGGAAATTTTAAGGTTTCATTGGTCAATTGAGTAAAAAGGACTAAATTGAATAAAGTGTAAAACTGTGGAAAGTGACTAAATAGCTTAGATAATAAATAAGAGGGACTTAAGGTGTAATTAAGCCCAAAATTAAATGGGCTGGACGGATGGGTTTAGGATTGGCTGAAAAATAGTGTGAACTGATGGCAATTTTGTAATTAAATAGAAATCCAATAGTGTTATATGGACTAAATTAGAAGAAATATCTAGATTTTTCATTTTCTTTCATCTTCTCCAAAAAAAACACCATATGAGTGTTTATAAAAGCTGGTTTTTCCTATTTTTACTGTAAGTAAGTTCAATTCTTGATTATTTCTTGAAATTTTTATGTTTTTGGGACTTTTACAACTAGGTCCTCTTGTCTAATTCATTAGTTTTTGATTTCATTGTTGATTTTGAAAGTTTCTATGAATAAGTACTGAAAATTTATAATGATTTAGCATGAAATTAAGGCTTTAATTTGTTTATATGTTGATTTTATTGAAAGAATTGAATAGAAAATAAGTATTTGGGGACCTAATTGTAAAAGAGCGTTAGGGTTTTTTGTGGAAATTTTGTGTATCAATGGCTGTGAAATAGTTCAAAATGATAAGATAAAGTTTTAATTGAGAAGAAATAGCTCAATTGATGGGTAAAGTGATCAGGGATTAAATTGTAAAAACTGTAAATTTTGGGGTAAAAGTGTAATTTCAAGAATTAAAGTGCATAAATTGTGGAAAATAGTAAAATTGAAATAAATGCTAATAAATGAATGGTTTTGCACTTATAGATCAAGAAACTGAAGTCGAGGAAAAGAGAAAATAATCGAATAATTTCCAAACTTCTACAACTTTTGCGAATTAGCCCAGGTAAGTTCATGTGGCTAAATTTCATAATTTGTTCTTGAATTATGTAAATATGATGGTATATGTGAATGTTATGAAATTGTAATAAACATGAAGAAATGAATATTTGAATAAAGATTCAAGTTAGGGAAAATATCGAAATTGAGTACTTTTGTTCAGTAATAAGATGAATTGACGGAAAAGACCATGATTGGACCATGGCAACAAGTGTCAAGTGAATCCGTATAAGACCATAGCTGGGCTATGGCATCGGAAAACAAGTGACAAGTGATTTCCGTGTAAGACCATAGCTAGGCTATGGCATCGGGTTAAAGTGATGTAAATGATTCGTATAAGACCATAGCTAGGCTATGGCATCGAGAAAATTGATAAGTGCTTCCGTGTAAGACCATATCTGGGATATGGCTTCGGTATGATATGTGACCAGTGTAAGACCATGGCTGGGCCATGGCTTCGAAAAATGAAATGTGATCATGTGCAAGTCCATATTTTTACTATGGCAATATGAAAATGAAGTACTCAATTTCGTGTAATTCCCTAATTTGAGAAGAGTATGGGTAGCAAAAGAAATAAATGGGCCCATAAGAAATGAAGTCAAAGTATGAGTAATAATAAAGAACATTAAATGAGTTTGACATTGGTTTGTGAATGACAGGAAAAATTAGTGAATTGTATGTTATATGAATGCATTACCATAATTGAACTTACTAAGCTTTCATAAGCTTACTTGAATGTGTTTGATATATCTTGTAGATTAACTTGGATACGGAGGATCGGATAATCACCAAGAATCACATTATCCAGTCATTCTCCGATAGTTTTTGGTTATTAGCTTTGGTTTATATGACATGTATAAGTAATGATTGATAAAGGAGTAAATTAACTTAATCATATGTATATGTTTCCTTATGTTTTCATTAAATACATGTCTTGGTCCATAATTTTGTTTGATTGGTTGGAGTTGCTATAAATTGTGTTTAAATGCAGGTAAGTTAAAAGGGTGAGAAAAGTGGCCTTAAACGGCCTATTTTTGTCCACACAGGTAGACACACGAGCGTGTTTCTAGGCCGTGTGTGACACACGGTCAGCCCACGGGTGTGTGTAGTGGCCATGTGTCCCTTGTGTTGTAAAAATGTGAATTAGAATAGTACACGGGCTAATACACGACCGTGTGTCTTGGCCGTGTTAAGGACATGGGTTTCAAGCATGGTTGTGTGTTAAAATCGTGTGAAAATGGCTTAAAATGGTGAAAAATCAGGTTACAACACGGCCTAGTCACATGGGCATGCGCCCAGGCCGTGTGGCTCTCTGTTCATGCCACACGGGCCAGCACCACGACCATGTGTGTCATGTCAGATCTGCCCACGGGCTGGCCCCACGATAATGGGAGCCCCACGGGCAGGCCACACGGCCATGTCCTAGGCCACACGGGCATGTGCCCTTGTCTTCAAGGAAAAGTTTTCAAAGTTGTCGGTTTAGTCCCGAATCACTTCCAAAGCATGTATTGGGCCCTGTAGGCCCATATTAGGGACTTTTTCATAAAATTTGGAAAGAATTATATTGGGAATGAAAATTCATGACTCTATTTAGTACAAATGTTAGTGTATAAGTGTGGTAATGTCTCGTAACCCTGTTCTAGTAACGGATACGGGTTAGGGGTGTTACAATTATATTGAGTTAAAAAATTCCCTATGGTTTTGATTTAATCCTAATTTGGTCTCGATATATGTTTTGGCTTCAGAGGCCCATCTAAGGAACGTCCTAACATGTTTCGGTAAATGAATAGTATTTAACTTGTAATAACTGAAAAATTAATTTAGTAAACTCCAGTAATGCCTTGTACCCTATTCCAGCAACGAATACGGGTAGGGGGTGTTACAAGAAGAACCTTTTATTATGTTATATCATCAAGGTAATGATTCATCAACGTGCTAGTCCTTTTTATGAGGTACAAATAGAAGAATTTATCTTGGAAGCGGAAGAACTACTGAAACTTTGTGAAAGCCTCACAAGGGTTTATGTACAAAGAATGGGCAAGCCCCTATGGGTTGTATCCGAAGACATGGAAAGAGATGTTTTTATGTTAGCAATAGAAGCTCAAGCTCATGGACTTGTGGATATTGTAGCAGTTAAATAAGCTAAATAAAAAATAGCAATAGCAACGATTTAACACCAATCCACAATTTAATTAAGATTGACTTAATCCCTCCTCTTCCTTTCCTTCTTAACTGAAGCCTAAGGGGTTAGGATTGATCTAAACTAGTCTATTATGTATATGATTCAGAAGGCTGTAGCTAAATATTACCAATTGAACTAGTTTATCTCTAACTTATATAGTAAAACATGTGCAAAAAATAATACTCCTTCCAATGTAGCATAAGTGCATAGGTTTAACTCTATCAAATTTCTGGAAAGTGATCTCATCTAAAGTATAATATTTTTTTATACAAAGCCTAATTTTACTCATAATCCTCCCCATTCTTTTAAGAAGAGGAAAATCCACAGTTAAACGTGTTTAAACACACGTCATTCTAATTGTTGCAATAGTAACGATGCTAATTAAATTAAAACTCAAGCAATATTTAAATTGCCTATATAATTCTACTAATATTTCACTTTTATTTTATTTAAATATAATAGACTCATGATTTGGGAGGAAAATATTAATGTAATAAATATATTTATTAAAAGTTTATATAAAAATTAAATTAACCTTTAGTTGAAATTATAAAATTAAAGGTACGTACAAATATTATCATTTGTGATTTTTTGTTAACCTATAAAAAAAGTAGAAACATCATTAATAATATAATTTATTTAATTTAATGGTTTTAATCATTTCCTAAATGAGTTGATGTTTGATTGATTTATGACACCAATTTAATCAATGATTTAAATATAAATCCATATTTTCTTCTCGAAGAATGTTGAACATAATTTGAAGGTGAATATTAGTGGTGGTCTTGGATTTTCTCATGTGGACAACTTGGGAAAATATCTTGGGGTTTTGCTGTTGCACCAGAGAGATATAGAGGAGACCTTTTAGTATATTGTTGATAATATGAGGAAAAACTAGTAGGATGGAAATCTAAATTGCTTTCTCTAGCCGATAGAATTACGTTGGCTAAAGGATTTTTAGCTACTACTCCTATCTATGCTATGCAGTCAATAAAAATTCCTAAGGGTGTATGTCATGAGATGGAAAAGATAATCTGTAACTTTGTTTGGGGAAATATAGAGGAGAAAAAAGGTTTGAATCTAGTGAAATAGGACTATTTGTGCAAAGAAATGAAGAATAGTGGTCTTGGATTCAAGAAATTTGACTATCCAAACAATGCTTCTCTCATGACAATTAGATTTAATCTTGTTAAAAAAATTGATCATCTTTGGGTGCAAGTGCTTTGAGTAAAATATAGGTAGAGGGGTAAATTGCCTATTTCTTATATGAAGGAAACACCTCATGTCTGTGGAAGGGAGTGTGTGGATTTTGGAGTATGGTCCGGGATGGTGTAATATGGAATATTGAGAATGGTCAAGTGTTGATTTTTGGAGGGATAACTAGATTAAGGATTGGGGCCCCCTGATTAACAGTAGTACAAAGCCCAAATGCATTCTTGAGCAGCATGTCCCTATGAAGGATTTTATTTTGCCGAGTGGGGATTAGAATTGGCCTATCCTTAACTCATTTCTACCATGCCCAACCATCCTAAGCATCTCAGCTTATAAGCCTCCATCAGTTCATGACCGTGTTGACTCTGTATATGTGTAAAAACAGATTTAAAAAATAGGAAAATAAGGAAAACTTTTACCTTTTTCGAACTCCGGCCGCCGTCGGCGACTGGCCGGAGTTGTGTCAAAACCCTGGACCTGCAGAGAAAACAAGTGAGAGAGGAAATTTTTTTTTAAAAACACTTGAACCAAATGATTTTTTTTAAGTTTTTGACTTATATAGGCCGAACAAAACGACGTCGTTTTGGCCGGCGTCCATAAGCCCCAAAACGAGGTCGTTTTGATGACCCTACCCAAGGTCTGACCTGCTCCAACTAGGATCCGCGTGTTTTTTAAACAGAATGGCTAATTGCACTTTTAGCCCTTCCGCTTTTTATTACTTTTCAATTAAGTTCCTTTGTTTTTAATTGGGCCCTATAATTTATTTCGGTCTTCAATTCGGTCTCCTGCACTGCTGTGCGTTTTGGGAAGAGGCGTTATTGCCTGTTTTAGTCCATCCGTTGTTCACGCGCAATCAAATTGACCCATTTTCGTCTTTCTTTGTTTTAAATTTGGCCCAAAATTTTTGTTCCGTTTTCAGTTTAATCTTGTTTTCATTATTTTGATATTTTACTTATTATTATTATTATTATTATTATTATTATTATTATTATTATCTCACTTTACTATTATTTTTATTATTTTTATTATTTCATTAACATGTTATCGTTACTATTACTATTATTATTTATTATTATTATTCTTATTATTATTTATATATTGTTATTATTATCATTATCATATTATATTTAATATTATTGTAATATTATCTTACCTATTACATTCTATTACTACCATTTTAATATTATCCCATTAGTCTATTATTATTATTATTATTATTATTATTTATTACAAACATATTTTCATATACATATTATGATTATTATTATTATTATTTCTATTATATTACTAGCACATTTTTTTCATTATCATTTTTATTATTATTATTACTATTATTATTATTACTACTATTATTGTTTTGATTCTTCTTATTACGAATTATGCTACGTTTTACCTTACGCCAAAATAATTTTTTTATAAAGGCAATATTCTGAATTTAGAGATTCGGGAAATCGTGCCCTAACGTATTGGGTTTCAGTTTTCTCGTCTAAATCTAAATAATTGAATATCCTTCTTAAATACATAAAGTTTAAATAAAAAAGGCTTATATATTATTACTATTTTGCATACTATATTATTGCTCTTATTTATATTGTCTCTTTTATTGCTACACTTCATTTTGTCATGCATATTGCTATTGTAATTCATTACGTGTTTTATTACAAATTACATTTTACCTAATACAAAAAACGATTCTTTACAAAGGCAATATTCTGTATTTAGAAATTCGGGAAGTTGTGCCCTAATGTATTGGGTTGAGATTTTTCGTTTAAATCTAAATAACCGAATATCCTTTTAAATGCATAAATTTTTAATAAATAAAAAGCTTATTTTTGAGAATTCGATATGTCATGTCCAAACGCATTGGATGTGACGTTTTGTTATCTCGATATAAGATTTTCTAAATCAATGCAATATTCTGTATTTAGAAATTCGGGAAATTGTGCCCTAGCGTATTAGGTTTTGATTTTTCTCGTTTGCTCTAAATACCAGAATATCCTTCCAAAGTTAAATACATAAGTTTCAAATAAAAGGCAAGTTTAGCCTCAAAGGTCGAGGTGTTGTGTCCTAATGTATTGGATGTGACATTTTACCTCAAGGCGAGACAACCTTTGATACACACTTTCAACTTATCCAAATATTTTTTTTAAAAAAATAAGAAATAAATGCAAAGAGGGATCATATTTTAAATTCTTTCAAATTTTCGAATATTCAACACTAAGACACTAATTAATCAACGAGGTACCAATTTTGGGCGTATCGAGGGTGCTAATCCTTCCTCGTGCGTAACCGACTCCCGAACCCATTTTTTTGATTTTCGCAGACCCAAAACCGTTGTTTTGATAAAGCAAACCATTTATTAAAACAACCACTTTTCAAGGTGACCCGATCACACCTCATAAAAAAAGATTGGTAGTGACTCCCGTTTTTGTTTTCATTTTTAAAATCCAAGTCGACTGCCGTTTTTCAAAAAAATAGTTTCGACAGCTTGGCGACTCCATTGGGGAATTAAAAAGAGAGTCAAGCCACAAGTTGATTAACTCTTGTCTTTTTGTCGAAATTTGAAAAAGTGATTTTCATAAACGATCCTTCGTTTGCATTTCATCTGTTTTATATTACGGTCTTTGTTATTTTGTTCATATGTTCTTTATTTTCAAGCTTTTGTATATACTGTTGCATTGCATTGCATGGCCATTGTGGTTATACGCTTTAAGTGGGAGTGAGAAACTATGCCTTCATGAGGTTTTCACCTCCGCATGGGCTAGTGGACTACTTCCGGGATACATTCGTACTTATGTCTTCGTGAGGTTTTCACCTCCGCATGGCCATAGGGACAAGTATCCTCCTGAACTGAACTCGATCCATATGAGCCTATAATGGGTGAGGATTGAGGAATCTGCTGGTTCGGGTACCTTGGCTTTAGAACCAAACAGCATGTAACAAACCTTAAGAGCCCACCCTAGGTAGAGTCGTGCCAAACCCTAGTAGTCACCCGAATAAGTGCTATATTTTTTATTTTTATTTTTATTTTTATTCTATACTGACATATTTTGTTTTGTTTTGGTCATGTTTACATGTATGCATCGCCATAAAAAAGAGGTGTCAATTCAGGTTCGGTTGCTAAATAGAGCGCTTATCATGAAAAAGGGGTTTCTTAATAAAGTAGAAGAGGATATGACTGTCCGAAAGTGGTCTAAGAGGACACATCAAGAAAAGGGAGATAGTCTGGCCGAGGGATATACATAAGAGTTTTGGGACTTCACCAGCATCAACGTGATGCAAAATAATCTCCAAGAATTGAGAGAGATATGGGCCCACTTGGACGACGAGATCAAGCAGTTGTTTTACCATAATTATGGTGATCTGCCCTACTTACTCAACATCAAGGTGGATAAGCACTTGTTTCGAGCCATGACTCAATTTTGGAACTCAGCATACAGTTGTTTTACTTTCGAGAATGTAGATCTGGTACCCACTGTGGAAGAATATACAACCTTACTTCGTTGTCCGAGAATACAGGCCGACAAAGCCTACGTTAGGGTAGTCAACGTTCACACTTTTGTGAAGAAATTAATGAATATCACAGGGATGAGCGAGCAGTGGGTTGTAGCCCGAATTCAGCAGAAAGGGGAAGGCAAATGTATCCCTTGGACAAGTTTGAGGGATCTAGTTCTAGCACATCCCGACATGAAAAAAAGAGTTGACGTGTTCGCTTTGGGCATTTTTGGATTGGTGATCTTCTCGAAAGCTTTGAGACACATAGATAATGTAGTCACCGATTTATTCGATCGACTAAGTGAAAGGGTCACCCCTGTCCCTGCAATTTTGGCGGAGACTTTCAGATCCTTGAATGCATGTGGGAGAGATGGCAAGGGAAGATTCATAGGGTGTGCACAACTTTTGTTGGCTTGGTTTCATAGCCACTTTTGGAAAGTAGAAAAGCCGTCCTACCGAGCTTGCTATGAGAGCTACTCCCCATTAAAGGAAATAGTAGCTACACCAAGGAGGGATGACATTTCAGAAGAAAAATGGATGGCAATTCTTCAGAATTTACAAGTTGAAGACGTCGAATGGAAGGCTCCATGGATGATCCCCGATGAAATCTTATATCGCTGTGGTAACTTTGACTGGGTTCCTCTACTCGGGATATGGGGAGCCGTCAGATACGATCCGCTGCTTGTGTTAAGGCAGTATCGGTCGAGACAGTTCGTACCAGCGACTCAAGGTTTAGCCCAATGTGAGTTTATATACAAGGGCAAAAACTATAACCAGAAAGTCCGTGAGATATCAAAGGCTTGGAGTCTAAATTGTAGAATGAAGAGATTCACTACAAATCCAATGACAACACCCAAGTATGATTAGTGGAGAGGTAGGAGAGTCAATGATAATGTCCCCATGCCAAGTCAAGAAAATGCTCGGCCATTAGAAGAGCATCTACGAGTAGTCCCGTCTGAGTTAGAAATCATCAAGCACGACTTTGAGCAAAAGAGTCGGGAATTAGGAAAGAAGATAGAACAGTTAGAGGAGGAAAATATGCAGTTGAGATTAGATGTCGATATCCACAAGCTAGAAGCCGAGAAGTTAAGAAAGGGGAAAAACAAGGTCGAAAAAGATTTAGATGATCTGAAGACGGAATACAAGAGGATTTACAGGTCAAGAAGAACTACTGGTATGGGCAAGACATCAGAACAGTGGCAGCAGGAAGTCAAAGAAGAAAAAACTAAAGCCGGTCAGTGGGAGAGGCATTTTTAGGAAGCCCAGGTACGGGAAGACACTCTAAAAAGAAGTTTACTAGAAAACCAAAGTGAAAAAGAAAGGTTACGAGCTCGGGTGGTAGATTTGGAGAAATTACTTCGTCATTACCGTAACCGCAACTCCGTAATTGAGCTAAAAGCCAGCTTAAGCGAGATTGAGGATTTGAAAGCAAAGATAGAGGGGCTAGAGACAGCATTGCAGAATTGTGAAATGCGAATTGAATTTCTTAAAGCGAACAACGAACATTGGAAAGAGCAACTCCACCATTCTCAACGTTAGGTTAGAGACCGGGATCATATCATGAGCAAAGCTGTGGCTCAAGTTCGAGAAGTCACCGATCACCTGCAAACTCTGGTGGTTCAGGCTGATGTACTAAGTTTAAAGTATGAGTTAGAATCGGATCGTGGCCAAGACTTAGCTTGGCTTCTTAGAAAAATTAAGGCTCTGGGGAATAGGGCAAAGTCGTATATGTAATCATCCGCCTTATGTAAAGAAATTCGCTTTCTAGAAAAGTGATCTAATAGAATTGAATCAGAATCAACACCTCTTTTTCTTGCATTCATTTCCTTCATATGCATTGCATCACATTACATGCATTAAATCCCGTCAAAAGACCTTGATTAATTAAAATTATGATAGTTGCCCTGGAAACTAACGAAAATCCACCAACTAAATATCGCTACAACACCCGTCGCGAAACCAAAGAAATGGATCAAAGGCTAGAAAGATTGGAGCAACTGCAAAAAGAGATACAAGATCAAATGCAAGCACAGGTGCAAGAGCAGCTGGCTAAGATCTGACAAGATATGAGAGAACAGATGATAGAATCCCAAAACAACATGATGAGTCAATTAGCACAATTGTTGTCTGGAAGGCTTGATAAAGGAAAAAAGCCCTGTGGTTGATCCTGGACTTGATCATGAAAACCTCGACTACCCTCCAAGATTTACCCCGACAAACACCCAAGCACAATCAGATATGTACCCTCAAATGACACACATTACCATCAGACTTCAGTATCAGGCCGGTACCACGGTACCTGCGAACTTTCTGACAGGCTCGGGTTCTAACCCAGGGGATAGTCCAGCTAATCCTCAGGTCCCTGATCTCGATGAAGCGGCAGAAATGGATAGAGTAAGAGTATATCTGCCAAAACAACTGGAAGATCGGTGCAAGTGGCTAGAAGAGAAGTTCAAAGCAATGGAGACCGCTGACTACCGCTATGGGGTCGACGCTAAAGACTTAAGCTTAGTCTCAGATTTGGTACTCCTCCCAAAGTTTAAAACTCTAAAATTTGAAAAGTACAACGGGACAAGTTGCCCCGAAGCGCACATCGCGATGTTCTGTCGCAGAATGGCAGGTCACGTTAATAATGACCAGTTGCTGATTCACTATTTTTAGGACAGTCTGGTCGGGTCTGCGACTAGATGGTACAATCAGTTAAGTCGTACCCAGATTAAGACATGGAAGGACCTGGCACAGGCCTTCAGGAAACAATATGGCCACGTGACAGACATAGCTCCCGATAGAATCACATTGCAAAAGATGGAGAAAAAGCCAAGCGAAAGCTTCAGACAATATGCCCAACGGTGGAGAGAGGTAGCAACACAAGTTCAGCCGCCCCTCCTAAAGAAGGAAACAACCATGCTCTTCATCAATACTTTGAAGGCTCTATTTATTAACCACATGTTGTGTAGTGCTATTAAAAGTTTTTCAGATATTGTAATATCTGGAGAGATGATAGAAAATGCAGTAAGATGTGGCAAGATAGAGGCGGGGGAAGGTATTAGAAAGACGGCCCCAAAGAAGAGAGAGAATGAAGTAAATAACGTAAGTACCTGTAACAAAAGTTATTCAAAGCCAATCACTATAAGCCCAAGAACAGTAACTACTGATCAGCAAAGCCCATCAAAGCAAGGATCCAATACAAAGCAGAACACAGAGAAACTCCAATTTACACTGATCCCAATGACATACAAGGAATTGTACTAGAACTTGTTCAATGCACATGTTGTTTCCCCCATTACTGAAAACCCTTGCAGTACCCATACCCTAAATGGTATGATGCAAATGCACAATGCGATTACCATGCAGGGATTGTGGGGCATTTAATACAGAATTGCCTCACTTTCAAGAAATTAGTGGAGAAGTTCATTCAAATGGGCATTGTGAAATTTGATGATGCCCCTAGCACAGAACACCCATTACCTAATCATGCTAATAATGGGGTAACTATGATAGGCAAGAATGTGGGGAAAAGAGTTAAAATAGATGTGGCGGAAGTGAAAACCCCAATGAGATGGGTCTGGAAGGAAATGATAAAAAGGGGGTTAGCCGTATCAGATCCGGAGAGAAGCTGTGAAAAATTAAGGAACTATTGTGAGTTCCATGCTGAAAAAGGCCATGAAATCCAAGAGTGAGTTGAATTCAAGGTCTTGGTGCAAAATTTGATGGAGAACAAGGAGCTGGAATTCTTCGAACATGTCAAAGACACAGAAGGAGAGGATGTATATGCGTCAGAAGAAGGATTAACCAACCATGTTTACAAAGGTAATCTCCTGGTAGTCATCATTTCGCAACCGAGAGTTAGTGAAGCTGGAGCGCAAATAGTACCAAGGGTCACAATTCAAAGGCCTGTAGCTTTTCCTTACAAAGATAGTAAAAGGGTCATTCAGAACTATGATTACAGTGTGACTATCCCGGTAGAGGAGAACCCGATCAATTCTTCAGATAAAGGACAGGATGTGGGCTTCTACACACGCAGTGGGAGGCGCTATGATACTTCGATTACAAAAATTAAGCCTGTTAAAGGAAAGCCCGTAATGGACGAAAAGAAGAAGAAGACAATTAGTCTTGAATCATCCTTCAATGAACCAGTGACAGAGAAAGAAGCTAAAGAGTTTCTGAAGTTTTTAAAACACAGTGAGTATAGCGTTGTCAAGCAACTACACAAGCAACCGGCACGCATATGGATATTAACCCTACTCTTAAGCTCGGAGACACACCGCAGTGCTTTAATGAAAGTGTTGAATGAAACTTATGTTACGGATGACATCTCTGTCAACAAGCTGGACAGTCTGGTCAACAATATAAGCGCTGACAATTTCATCTTCTTCAACGACAACGAAATACCGCCAGGAGGCATGGGATCTACAAAAGCTTTGCATATCACCACCCACTGTAAGGGGTACACATTGCTAGGGGTGTTGATTGATAACGGTCGGCCTTAAATGTATTACCCCTATCCATGCTGAGTAGGCTGCCTGTAGATAGCTCTCATATGAAAACCTGTCAAAGCATAGTGAGAGCATTCGATGGCACTGAAAGGAAGGTGATGGGAAGAATCGAGGTACCCCTTTTAATTGGTCCCAACACATATGAAGTAGATTTCTTGGTGATGGATATTAAGCCTTCATACAATTGCCTATTGGGAAGGCCTTGGATCCACTCGGCAGGAGCAGTACCGTCATCATTGCACCAAAAGCTAAAGTTGGTAACTGAAGGAAGATTGATAACGATAAATCCGAAGGAAGATATTATTGCATCTGTTACCAGCGACACACCATACAGAGGGACAGATAATGAAGCGGTAGAATGTTCTTTTCGATCATTGGAATTCGTCAATGCAACATTTATTGTCGAAGGGAATAAGATCCCTGTGCCCAAAATGTCCAAGACCACAAGGATGAGTCTGCGGTTGACGATTAGAAAAGGAACCTTGTCAGGAAGAGGACTTGGAAAATACCTTCAAGGAAGAATTGAGGTCCTGTTCCTGAAAGAAAAACGAGACAGTTTTGGCTTAAGGTTCAAGCTGGATGCAAAATAGAAGAAGAAAGAGTTAGAGAAGAAACAAGAAAGAAGGAAAGCACGATTGGGAAGGGAAGAAATTAAGTGGGAACCAATGATATTCCCCCACATATCCAAGACTTTCATATCTAGAGGGATCATTTACCCAGAACGTGGGACACAATGTATGGAAGCCACGATGAGAAGCGTACACATCAATGCTATATCTAAAGGAGAAGCTGAAGAGGAAAACTTGTCAGGCATTCGCCCTTATGAGCCTGGCAGTGCTCTAAACAACTGGACCGTGGAGGAAATCCCTGTAGCTTTTAGAACTTATTCAGAGTAATATTCGGAACACGCTTGTTGCTTTAAGTCTAGAAGTAAAAAGATTCTTTTTTTTGAAACAAGCTCATATCTAAATATAGTTATTTTCAATGAAATGTATCTTAGCTATCTTTTGAGCAAATCTTCTTCTATCTTTTCCACTTCATTCATCATCATAATTACTCTTTTATTCTTTAGATATTCTTTTAAAATATTCTCATTCTTCACTCATAATCACACCATGCCAATAATCATGCTTAGATTCTTTTGTTCTATGGGCCTCTTTTTATCTCTATAACAGGTCCCCAGATACCAATAATCTGAGCAACGCTACCAATGACTCAGAATGTCTTTTTGAGCAAGAGATGGGTATGGAAGATTCTTAAGATTTGGAAGATGACCAAGGTTCTGACCTGTCTCCTGAACTGTTAAGAATGTTAGAACAAGACGAGAAACAAATCCTGCCACACCAAGAGACAGTGGAAGTTGTAGATTTAGGAGAAGGAAAAGAGGTAAAAATCGGGGCCTGCATCACCGCGAAGACAAAACAAGAACTCATGAAGTTACTTCAAGAATTCAAGGATTTCTTCGCCTAGTCATATCAAGACATGTCCGGTTTAGACACTGACGTTGTGGTCCATCGACTCCTCATAAAAGAAGAATGCAAATCAGTTCAGCAGAAGCTTCGTAGAATGAGGCCCGATGTCCTGCTAAAGATAAAGGAAGAAGTTAAGAAGCAATTTGATGCTGGATTTCTGAAAATAGTGAAATACTCAGAATAGGTAGCCAATATCGTTCCTGTCCCTAAGAAAGATGGAAAGGTACGAATGTGTGTAGACTATAGGGATTTAAACAAGGTCAGTCCAAAGGATAATTTCCCGCTACCACATATTGATACCTTGGTGGATAACACAGCAGGACACTCACTGTTCTCCTTCATGGATGGCTTCTCCGGGTATAACCAGATTAAGATGCACCCTGAAGATATGGAAAAAACGACATTCGTAACAGCGTGGGGTACGTTTTGTTACAAAGTAATGTCGTTTGGGTTGAAAAATGCTGGAGCAACATATCAAAGGGCTATGGTGACCTTGTTCCATGATATGATGCATTAAGAAATTGAGGTCTATATTGATGACATGATTGCCAAGTCCCGAACAGAAAAGGAGCATGTGCAAGTCCTAAGAAAGTTATTTTTAAGATTGAGAAAATTCCAATTAAAGCTCAATCCAGCAAAGTGTACTTTCGAAGCCAGGTCTGGAAAACTGTTGGGGTTTGTAGTCAGTGAAAGGGGAATTGAGATCGACCCGGATAAAGTTAAGGCCATACAAGAGCTACCTCCCCCACGTAATCAAAAAGAAGTTCGAGGCTTTCTGGAAAGATTGAATTACATTGCTTGTTTCATCTCACAGCTAACTGAGAAATGTGATCCTATATTCCGCCTCCTTAAGAAACAAAACCCGGGTGTATGGGATGGAGAATGCCAAAAAATTTTTGACAAAGTCAAACATTACTTGTCCAATGCCCCAGTACTAGTGCCACCAAACCCAAATAGACCTTTGATACTGTACTTGGCAGTGTTCGCGAATTCCATGAGGTGTGTGCTCGACCAACATGATGAGTCGGGAAGGAAAGAAATGGCAATATACTACCTTAGTAAAAAGTTCACTGAATGCGAAACAAGGTACTCACCAATTGAGAAATTGTGTTGTGCCTTAATCTGGACAACTCGGAGATTGAGGTAGTATATGTTGTACCATACGACTTGGTTGATCTCGAAGCTAGACCCTCTAAAATACATGATGGGGTCGACTGCTTTGAATGGAACAAATGGCAAATTTTACTTTCTGAGTTTGACATAGTTTATGTGAACCAAAAGGCGATGAAAGAGAGTGCAATAGCAGACTTTCTAGCTAGTAGAGCTCTGGAAGATTACGAGCCGTTGAGCTTCTATTTCCCTAATGAAGATCTAATGTATGTGGCAACAAACGAAGAAGGTACCCCGAAAGATCATCCGTGGAGACTGAACTTTGACGGGGCGTCGAATGCTGTTGGTAATGGAATTGGGGCAGTCCTAGTATCCCTAAATGGAGATCATTATCCATTTACTTGCAAATTGGATTTTGATTGCACAAATAATATGGTAGAATACGAAGCTTGTATCATGGGTATCTGTACTACTATAGAACGCAGGATGAAGGTACTGAAAGTATACGGAGATTCTGCGCTGGTAATTTATCAGCTGAAAGGGGAATGGGAGACAAGAGATCCCAAACTGATTGACTATAAAAGATTGATCCACGAATTGATCAAGGAGTTCGATGATATCACTTTCAGTTATCTACCAAGAGACGAGAATCAGATGGCTGATGCTCTGGCCACCTTGGCTTCTATGGTCAGAATAAACAAATATGAGGATATGAAACCTATCCAAATGAGTATTTATGAGGCCCCGGCTCATTGCTACAATGTCGAAGAAGAAGAGAAAAATGATCACCCATGGTATCACGATATACTGCAATACGTGAAGAATCGTGAATATCCTGATCAAGCAACTGAGAATGATAAAAGGACGTTGAGAAGACTAGCCTGTGACTATGTCTTAGATGGAGAGATCCTATACAAAAGAAGAAAGGATCAAGTACTCTTGAGGTGCGTGGACGCCGCCGAGGCTAAGAAAATCCTAGAAGAAGTTCATGAGGGTATCTGTGGAACACATGCTAATGGCTTCACAATGGCCAGACAAATCATGAGATTCGGGTATTATTGGTCTACCATGGAAGGAGATTGCATCGATTACGCCGGAAAATGTCACAAGTGCCAAATTTATGGGAACAAGATTCAAGTACCTCCCTCACCTCTATATGTTATGACTTCCCCATGGCCTTTCTCTATGTGGGGCATAGACGTCATTGGACCAATATCGCCAAAAGCTTCTAACGGGCATCGGTTCATCTTTGTGGTGATCGACTACTTCACTAAGTGGGTAGAGGTCGCTTCATATACTAATGTGACAAAGTCAGCAGTCAGCAAATTCTTAAAAAAGAAAATCATATGTCGGTATGGAATGCCAGAAAGGATCATATCTGACAATGCATTGAATTTGAACAATAACACGATAGCCGAGGTTTGCAGCCAGTTCAAAATTAAACACCACAACTCGTTACAATACCGCCCAAAAATGAATGGTGCAGCTGAAGCAGCTAATAAAAATATCAAGAGGATAGTGGGGAAAATGACTGAGACTTACAAGGATTGGCACGAGAAGTTACCATTTGCCCTCCTCGCCTATCGAACATCGGTCAGAACCTCCACCGGGGCAACTCCTTTTTCATTGGTCTATGGAATGGAGGTAGTTTTACCCATCGAAGTTAAAATTCTATCCTTTCGAATCTTGTCCGAATTGAAGTTGGACGAAGCAGAATGGATCCAGGCTTGGTATGATCAGCTAAATTTGATTGAAGAGAATAGGCTGAAAGCTATCCGTCATGGTCAAATATACCAAAAACGAATGATGTGAGCGTACAATAAGAAAGTTCACCTAAGAGAATTTCAGGAGGGAGACCTAGTATTGAAAAAGATCCTTCCCATACAAAAGGATTTCAGAGGAAAATAGATGCCGAATTGGGAAGGACCTTATGTGGTAAAAAAAACATTTTTTGGAGGAGCATTGATTCTGGCCGAGATGGATGGTAAAAGCTTGCCCAATCCCATCAATTCAGATTCGGTCAAAAAAGAGAGAGAAGCTAAGGCTAAAACCTGTAAAGGGCGCCTAAAAAAAAGGAAAAGAGGAGAGGTCAAGGCGAAAACCCGCAAAGGGCGCTTTGAGACCAAAGGGGCTTTGAGTTGAAAACCCGGAAATGGCGGCTCAAATTTTGATAAAAGAGGGAATACATGACGATCTTGTCTTCTCAGAATTAACAAGAAGGAGGAACGTTACACCTCGGGGCATCTACAAAATACTGCAGATCTCTCAACACTTGTTCAGCTCAAAATGATCTTCAGATACTGGATAGTGAAGCTTAGACGGCGATATCTAGGGCACCTACTTTCCTTTTGTTCATTTTGTATTCCAACCAGTGTTTGTTCCCCTTGATTAATCCAATTCTATTTTTGATAAATTCCAATTTCGTTTATCATTTTGATCTTTTTTCAAGTATTTTGTACTGAACTGACGATTGATGGACCAATAATACTTTCACAAAAGAAGTTCTGCATATTACTCTAGAAGTTTCTAAACAGCGCAGGAACCTAAAACAGGGCTGTTGTTTAGAACTCACCAAGCCTAAGGTTTGGAAACGTTTGAGAAAGATGAGTCTAAAATTATTACTATCTCTTCAGGCTCACTGTTAAAGATATCAGTTACACAAGAAGACAAGACATTGCATCAGTGAAGCAACCTTGATGAGTAATGAGCGATAATACCTTAAACACTTAAAAAAAGGAATCATTCTTATGAGATTTCTGCATTCATATCTTTCATAATACATTAGGTTAGGAGCATTTAATTCATTCTGATCATAACATCCTAATCCTTTGTCATAAACATAGGCATATGAAACCGAGTCTACAGGATATGTCCCTCAGAGGGCAGTGTAATAGCATCAGTGAATTCACTGATCCTATTACCCTGACCAGCAGTGGAATAGGTTAAAGATTGTAGATTTTGTTGCCCTAACCAGTCGTGGGACAAAATCAAACGCAAATCGTGGCTCCCTAACCAGTAGTGGAACATGATTTTAGCCACCCTCCTATTGCCTTGGCTAGCAGTAGAATAGGTTAGAAATTGTAGATCTTGTCGCCCTAACCAGTAGTGGGGCAAGATCGAAGGCAAATCTTATCTCCCTAACCAGTAGTGGAACATGATTTAAGACACCCTACTATTACCTTGACCAGCAGTGGAATAGGTTGGAAATTGTAGATTTTGTCGCCCTAACCAATAGTGGGGCAAGATCGAAGGCAAATCTTGTCTCCCTAACCAGTAGTGGAACATGATTTAAGCCACCCTCCTATTGCCCTGACCAGCAGTGGAATAGGTTGGAAATTGTAGATCTTGTCGCCCTAACCAGTAGTGAGGCAAGATCGAAAGAAAATCTTATCTCCCTAACTAGTAGTGGAACATGATTTAAGCCACCCTCCTATTGCTCTGACCACGAGTGGAATAGGTTGGAAATTGTAGATCTTGTTGCCCTAACCAGTAGTGGGGCAAGATCGAAGGCAAATCTTGTCTCCCTAACCAATAGTGGAACATGATTTAAGCCACCCTCCTACTGCCCTGACCAACAGTGGAATAGGTTGGAAATTGTAGATTTTGTCGCCCTAACTAGTAGTTGGACAAAATTGAAGGCAAATCGTGGCTTCCTAACCAATAATGGAACATGATTTAAGCTACTATCCTATTGCCTTGACCAATAGTGGAATAGGTTAAAGATTGTAGATTTTATCACCCTAACCAGTAGTGGGACAAAATCGAAGGCAAATCGTGGCTCCCTAACCAGTAGTGGAACATGATTTAAGCTACTATCCTATTGCCCTGACTAATAGTGGAATAGGTTGAAAATTGAAGATTTTGTCGCCCTAACCAGTAGTGGGACAAAATCGAAGGCAAATCTTGTCTCCCTAACCAGTAGTGGGACATGATTTAAGCCACCCTCCTA
The DNA here is from genome assembly GCA_020496765.1 of Gossypium stocksii. Taxonomy (NCBI): domain Eukaryota; kingdom Viridiplantae; phylum Streptophyta; class Magnoliopsida; order Malvales; family Malvaceae; genus Gossypium; species Gossypium stocksii. Next base: position 97,606,676 of record CM035628.1, on the reverse strand, counting down.
TTGCCCTGACCAGTAGTAGAATAGGCTGAAGATTGCAAATATCGTCTCTCTAAAGATACAGCAGAGCAGTGGAGAAGGTCGAAGCTACAAATCCCTTTGCCCTGGGATTACCTTGAGAATCAATCCTTATTTCCTTAAAGTTTCAGTAGAGAAGATCGAAGCTACAAATCTCTTCTCCCTAAATTCTTATCCTCTTGAAGTTCCAACGGAGTAGTTTGAGGCTACAAATCCCTTCTCCCTGAAATTAAATTGAAGATCAAATCTTGTCTCCTTGAAGTTCCAGTGGAGTAGATCGAAGCTACAAATCTCCACTCCCTGAAATTGCATTGGAGAGGCTCAAAGCCAAAATTCTTATCTCTTTGAAGTTTCAGCAGAGTAGGTCGAAGCTACAAATCCCTTCTCTCTGAAATGGCATTAAAGCAAGTCAAAGCTACAAGTTTTATTTCCCTGAAGATGCGATGGGTTGGATCAAAGCAACAAGATGCAGTGGATTGGAATGAGGCGACCTAAAGAAAATGAGCACCAAAGAAGTCAATACTCGGCAAGACCAGGCAAAATTGGCCTTTCTTTATGTCTTTGCTCTATTCTCGTTTCACTATAATGAGTAAAGATGGCAGCTGTTGTATGCCAATTTTGGCCCTAAACCCGGAGCCCATTTTACAACACAGCCAAACCAACAACACCCACTAAACCACTAAACCTAAACCCAAATACCATTAGCCCACCTTAGCCCAATTGAAACCCAAATCCCCCTAACCTAATCGCGGCCTAAAACTAAAGAAATCAGAAACCCTAGGTTAGCCACCCTAGCCTTTTGCCCTCTGACACTTCTGCCAAAGCCTGCCACCGCCTCCTGGCCACCATCCACGCCACCGCCCTTGCGTCCAAGTGGTATCTGCAAGGATTTAAATAGAAATGACAACAATAATAAGGGATAATGATGTAAAATCAGCTATAAAAGCCGATTGAAATAACAATGTAAGGATTCGGTAGTTTTCATTCAATACAAACAAAATACTTTCAAACACTAGCAAGACAGTGATTCAACGCTACAAAAATTAAGAGAATACAATCAAAAAGAGATTTAAATACCCCAAAACCATAAACGCAACTCGCAAGTGGAAGAGGAAGAGAACAAAGTGCAAAATAAGCTAAAGTTTTGATTTTTCCTTATTTTCCTATTTTTTAAACCTGTTTTTACACATATACATACAAGCGGCGGTGGATGGCGGCGACTGGCCGGAGCAGTGTCGGAACCCTAGACCTGCAGAGAAAACAAGTGAGAGAGGAAATTTTTTTTTAAAAACACTTGAACCAAATGATTTTTTTTAAGTTTTTGACTTATATAGGCCATACAAAACGACGTCGTTTTGGTCGGCGTCCATAAGCCCCAAAACGAGGTTGTTTTGATAACCCGACCTAAGGTCCGACCCGCTCCAACTAGGATCCGCGTGTTTTTTTAACAGAAGGGCTAATTGCACTTTTAGCCCTTTCGCTTTTTATTACTTTTCAATTAAGTTCCTTTGTTTTTAATTGGGCCCTATAATTTATTTCAGTCTTCAATTTGGTCTCCTGCACTACTGTGCGTTTTGGGAAGAGGCGTTATTGCCTGTTTTAGTCCCTCCGTTGTTCACGCGCGTTCAAATTGACCCCTTTTCGTCTTTCTTTGTTTTAAATTTGGCCCAAAATTTTTGTTCCGTTTTCAGTTTAATCTTGTTTTCATTATTTTGATATTTTACTTATTATTATTATTATTATAATTATTATTATTATTATTATTATTATTATTATCTCACTTTACTATTATTATTATTATTATTATTATTATTATTTCATTAACATGTTATCGTTGCTATTACTATTATTATTTATTATTATTATTATTTATATATTGTTATTATTATCATTATCATATTATATTTAATATTATTGTAATATTATCTTAACTATTACATTCTATTACTACCATTTTAATATTATTCCATTAGTCTATTATTATTATTTTTTATTACTAACATATTTTCATATACATATTATGATTATTATTATTATTATATTATTATTTCTATTATATTACTAGCACATTTTTTTCATTATCATTTTTATTATTATTATTACTATTATTATTATTATTACTACTATTATTGTTTTAATACTTCTTATTACGAATTATGCTATGTTTTACCCTACGCCAAAATGATTTTTTTATAAAGGCAATCTTCTGAATTTAGAGATTCGGAAAATCGTACCCTAATGTTTTGGGTTTCGGTTTTCTCGTCTAAATCTAAATAACTGAATATACTTCTTAAATACATAAAGTTTAAATAAAAAAGGCTTATATATTATTACCATTTTGCATACTATATTATTGCTCTTATTTATATTGTCTCTTTTATTGCTACACTTCATTCTGTCATGCATATTGCTATTGTCATTCATTACGTGTTTTATTACAAATTACATTTTACCCAACACAAAAAACGATTCTTTATAAAGGCAATATTCTGTATTTAGAAATATAGGAAGTTTTGCCCTAACGTATTGGGTTGCGATTTTTGTTTAAATCTAAATAACCGAATATCCTTTTAAATGCACAAATTTTTAATAAATAAAAAGCTTATTTTTGAGAATTCGATATGTCATATCCTAACGCATTGGATGTGACGTTTCGTTATCTCGAGATAAGATTTTCTAAATCAATGCAATATTTTGTATTTAGAAATTCGGGAAATTGTGCCCTAGCGTATTAGGTTTCGATTTTTCTCGTTTGCTCTAAATACCGGAATATCCTTCCAAAATTAAATACATAAGTTTCAAATAAAAGGCAAGTTTAGCCTCAAAGGTCGAGGTGTTGTGTCCTAACGTATTGGATGTGACATTTTACCTTAAGGCGAGACAACCTTTGATACACACTTTCAACTTATCCAAACATTTTAAAAATAATAATAAATAAATGCAAAGAGGGATCGTATTTTAAATTCTTTCAAATTTTTGAATCTTCGACACTAAGACACTAATTAATCAACGAGGTACCAATTTTGGGCATATCGAGGGTGCTAATCCTTCCTCATGTGTAACCAACTCCCGAACCCATTTTTCTAATTTTCGCAGACCAAAAACCGTTGTTTTGATAAATCAAACCATTTATTGAAACAACCACTTTTCGAGGTGACCCGATCACACCTCATCAAAAAAGATTGGTGGCAACTCCCATTTTCGTTTTCATTTTCAAAATCCAAGTCGACCACCGTTTTTCAAAAAAAATGGTTTCGACAAGAGCAACATGGTTCTTTGGTGATCCATAGCTTCAAAGAGCTTATCTAGCGTAATTGGACAATTCGTTTAATACACGTCCTTAGAGAGGCCAATAAGGTAGTGGATGGTTTGGCAAAAATGGCATTCTCAAGACCTCTGGACAAATTTATATTCATGCAACCCTCAGATGAAGTTCTTCATTCTCTACATGATGGTCTAATTAATGTAATGTGATCTTGTTTTAATTTTTTTTTTTTTTTTGGTTTAATCCCTCTTTTGTATCAAAAGAAAATATAAGGAAATTCCAAATAATGTTTAGTGGAAATGGTTAAAATGATATTAAAGGGGGAAAAATATAATTAATAAACTTTTTTATATATTTTTAATTTAACTTTTTTAAGGTAGTTATTAATATTCATCTGAAAAGACATTTGAGATGCACATTACATATTTAAACCTATTTAAACATATAATCGCCAAAAATTTGTAGTAAGATAAATGTCAATTCACCTAATACTTAAATATTTTTTTTAATTTAATAAAAGCAATATATAGAATTCAAAAAATTACTAAATTAATTGTTATATATTCTCCTACACATAGTCAGAATCATCTATTAAGCACATCCCAGATAATAGAATGTTACTTTGGCATAATGGCTTAATTAGTCATCGCAAGTAATCCGAATTATCAAAATTCTTAATGCTCTCAATCAAAAGCTCCAAGGCCATTGATTTATAAATAGATTATTTATCAAGAAAATTACACCCATCCTATATGTTAATTAAGGACATGGAATATGTTAATTAATTATGTCTAACATATTTATCAGAGAGACTCCTTGCTAGCATTACACTTCATTAGAGAGAATGGGCCGCACCAAGCTCAACTACATCATCAATCTATTGGTACCTCACCAACATGTTAACCTCGTCTATTAAGCTTAATATCATTAGTTATTCACATGCCTTATAACCAAGTTGCATCAAATCACATAACCTACTTATCAAGGGAAACCCATGCTACATGACCTTAATAACTGCCTGCCAACCAAGAGAGGATATGTAAGTTACGAACATCCCCCTTGAATATCTCTTTGAAGGTCAATTAAGGAAGAACAACTACTCATCCTTATACCTCACTCTAAGTTCTCAGCTCTTATTTTTCCCATTAGAATCTCTACTATGACTCTCAACCCATCGAGTGAACCATCTCCCCAGCCTCTACTAAGTTTAGTCAATCAACAATTGGTACAATGAGCAAATAACATTTATCACTCCAACTTCGGTATTAGTACCAACGAGGATGAAGATCAAAGACAAACCCTAACCTTAGCCTCAAATTCAAACAACCTAGGACCAATCCCAATCATCCTACAAGCAACAGACAAGCTACCTTATGACCAATACAACCCCTACAGTCAATATTATCCATATGATGTGGCATATTCAAACTACCCACCACCTAAGTAATACACCACTTACCCAAACCAACAATTGCATTCACTTCCCCTTCAAGCTCACCTTTATTCTACCCTTAAGGAATAGGCTTCTCAAAACCCCCAAAATCAATTTGTAAATTTTCAAAAAAATGCAAAAGAAAATGAAAAGTTTTAAAGAATAAATTTTGACTCAATATATCTACCAATAACAATAAACCATTTTCAAATCAGGTTTTTTCCAACAATTGGTATCACAGTTAGGTTGTGAGATGTTTATGGTGTAAACCAAGACTGAATCCCTCTCTTCATCTTGTTTGATTAATATTTGATAATAAATGACATTCTTGTAACTATTTGCATGTTTAGGGAAATGTATGTGAATGAATGTGATATTCTATATATTTGTTATATAATTATTTTTTCCAAGGTTTTGGTTCTTAAGAAATAGATCGTAGACTATCATCTCCATATAGGATTATTTTTTATTTTTAGAATTCTTGTAAGCAGGAAACTAACATAGGACATAAATGTAATTTTTTCAAAAAAAGAGTCCATGACAAGGAGAAGATAAAGCAATGGTGATCGAAGACACAAAGAATGTCTTGTGATGAAAAATCATGCAATTTTTGTTTTTCATTTATTTTCTAGAAATAGAACCATGGAAACCTTGGTTGGTAATTTTATTTTATTACTCATATCTAATACTTTTTTATGATATAATTGTAATATATATGTATGAGATGATCCACAGTTGATCTATCAAAGATAAGAAGTGTGGTAATGAGAAAATACATGTGTTGTATAGTTTCATTCACTTCTTTAGGCTATTCAACTACTGTGAGAAGTGTGGTAATGATAAGGTGCATGTCTAGAATTGGATCTAGCAAGGAAAGACTTGGTTTTTAAGTGGACAAATACGACTCGCCTCTTTTTCCTGAGAACCTACCTAGTGCATAGTTCACATTCACTTCTTCAAATTTTTTCTTAACAGAAAATTTGTAGAGAATCAAAATTGTTTGATTGACTCTTGTAAATAATTTAATATGAATATTATAAAATGTTCACAACATGTCATGCATACATGAGATAAGCATGTCATATAGTTTAGGAAAGAATGTCACATATACTTGTCATACATATATTGATCATACATGATTGAAACCTGAAATTAAAAGCTTTGCATGTTTTTTAAAATATTGAGTGAGAAAAGGTCCCTAAACAAGACCTACAACCTCAATCAATGATCTCTTGTGATGGCATGAAATGGACTTGCAACAAGGTAGACATTGTCATGTGGATTTCACTGAGGAGACTTCTTGAAAGTAACCAGAATTTTTTTACGATCATATGATAGTTGAACCGGCCTTTGTGGTAGGTATTATTATGCGATACATTAAGAAATTCTATCTTCAAATAGGACAACTAGTTGTAGTATGCTACTTGGTGAGATTGTCCCAAGATGACTCATTTGTGGTGCATGATGTGACAGGTGTTGAGTTGATGGTTATACACTCAAGATCATCTAGTTAAATAACTCCTAAGAAGCTATGCTTAAGTTAGAATGATGGTCAAACATTACACGATTATTAGGTCGTGTGAATGCCTAAGGAATTTGGTTCATGTACTAGCTGTATGGAAATCTATATTCTTACAAGTTGATTATGAAGAGGAGAGGTCTGCTGAATCCCTGTAGAGAAACACAAGACAACCTAAAACAACCAAATTTGGCTGAAGAGGAGAGAGACACACATTAGCTTAGTTTTAGGTTTAGTTTTCTCTAGGTTTTCTCTTAGTTTTTCTGCACTTTTTCGAGGGCTCTCAGCTTCTTTTCTTCTTTATTAGTTCAGAGTTTATTTTTCTTCATTTACTTCTTGTTCTTGATGTTCTTAGTGTTAGTTAAGTTAGGCATCACTGTAGTTTAGGTTTATTTGCACTTTTAATCCCTGTACCTTGATTGTAAGACATTTCTAACTTTAGTAAAAAGATAAATAATGTAAAATAAAATAAAATAAAATAATTAAATTTCATTTTTTAAAAGTTTATATGATGTGACAATTTATTATTGACAATAATTCTTTTTAACAGATATAACATTTTTGTGTGAAATGGCTAATGGAAGAATAATTTATGCATCACTTATAAGCAAAAAAAAACAGGTTTAAATACCAACTTGGGAAAAAGAGTATTATTTGGGTACTAATTTGTGGGTTAAGTATTTTTTTTTCTTATAAATAGACTTAATGGTCTGACTACTAAAGGTACCAACTTGGGAGAAAAATAATTTAAGTACCACTTATGATAAAAAAAAATTAAGTATTAAAATGGAAAAAAATAACATAATTTAGGTACAATTTTTGAGTTAAACCTCTAACTTATATTAATCTTGTTTGTAGATAACACAAATGCTAATTCTCAATCATATATAATTGTCAAAATCAAAGTAAATTGGAACCATTAATGTATATTTATTACCAAATAAAACTAAAATAAATTGTATCCTGAAGGGAAGAGATTTGAACTTTGAAGACGATATTACTAGAAGGATAATCACGAACTTCAAATATGAACAATAAAATGGACATGAAAGTAAAAAAACCAAAATCAAATTGAAATTTTACCAAAGAAATGGATTCATTATACATTGGAGTAATTGCCAAAACAAATGCCAATTTTCTAATCATCAAAATTATTAGGAAATAGAAAAAAAAAAATCTTATTAACCTCAATCTTATTGCAATTAGCTAGGTTCATATATGATTCTACAAAAGAACCAAAATTTAACATCAATGCTTGTTGTTTCAATTACAAAGTATACAAGTAAAATAAAAAATTAACAAAAGAAAGAATCTTTAGGCTTATGCAAGGACTAATGCAGATGTAACCAATGAATAAAAAAATTAATATCAAAGAGCCATTGGAGTATTCCTTGAGCTCTTAATCATCTTTTGCTCGCTTTCCATCTCAATCAAGCTTTCGATCACAATTTCGGAAGCATTTTTCACGACATCAGACAAATTCCTACATAAAATTGAGACCAAAAAAAGAGTTAGTAATAAGATTACAGAAAGTTTATGAAATTAATCGAGGAAAAAAGATTAAATTTTATTATAAATTGAAGAGTCTCACCCTTTTGAAGAGTCGTACGTGAGTCCTACGGTATATTTAGCTTCCTCAAGAGCCAAATTGAACCTTTCTAAATCTTTCAAAGGAACATTGCAATTGTTCACAATACGGAGTTCCGAAGGTTTAATGTCGCAAAAGATTGGAATAACCTTCTTCTTGGACTCCATGAATAGAGCCAATTCATGAAGGCAAAAGTAGGATTTGCAATAATTCGGCGAGAAAACCGTGACCCCGATCTTACAATTCCGTATCGCGTTGTCGATGTTGTCGAACAACTTATCTCCGGGTTTCATGTTCTTGTTGTCCAAGAAAGGTTGTAGGTTTAGCCATGAAAGGTTGTCGTAGAGTAAGGTGGCTATAGTTCTCTTGGTGTCGATGCCTCTATGGTTAATAAAAACATCACAAGCTTTTTTGCTTTCCATAAAGGGATTCACCATCTTGGTCTTCATCGCCGTTTGGCGAGCAAGAAAATTTCGGTGGAGATTCATTATGGCAGCGGAGGAATAACGTTGCATATGCATGGTTTTGGATGAAGAAGGAAAATGGAAAACCCTAAACTTTTTTTTTTCTTTTGTGTATCAACTTTTGTTTTCGGTGGTTTCTCTCTTAAGAATGTTGATCTCTATGGTGCTCTATATATAAGGAGTCTCTAAGTGAATGATTTTGGCCCCACTATTTTGGAATATCATTTTCAAGCTTTATTTTTAATCAAAATTAATTTTGAAAAAGAAAATGTTGATCTTGAAATTTAGAAGTTAAAGTTATTGAATTCCCTTTATAAGTATTTCTTTTCTTTTATGGAATAAATATTTCTATCAATAATTTCTCTTTAATTTTTAAATTAAAAAGATATATTCAAAGCGCATTTAAATTTATATCTTTTCAAATTTCAATCTAAAATATAAAATAAAAATTTAAATTCAAACTTATTTTCGAGTTTCTCTATAGTTGAATTGAAAGGAGAATGTAAAGGAGGAGGAAATGGATATCAACCTTGACCAAATCTAAGGTGAAAGAGATTGGAAACTTTCATGTACCTTCAAACAAGTTACATTGCACTCTTTCTTGGGCATATTTTATGCTTTAGATACCAAAAGAGAGCGACAATTTGACGACAAGCAGTCTACTTTTTTTACCATATGTTTAAAAGGAAAGTCCAATGGGAATTTTTTTTAAAAAAGACATGTGAAATCAGTACTAGTCTGCTTTGACTATTTGGTCTAACAAAGGGATTTATCTAATATACTATATAGTATTAGATACGCCGTAATTCTATGGCATAAAAATGAAAAATTAATATTTAATATTTAATATTTGGTGTTTTAATTTGATTTTTTCCTAATGTAATCTTTTATGTTATTTTTTTGGTCTAATGTGATATTTGTTTTAAAGAAAAGCTATATATTTTGATGTCTAAAAATAAATATGTTAATTTTTTTAGTGTTTAATTCAGATTTTAAAGTTGATTTTGATGAAAATTAATTGTTAATATTTTTAGATTTGATTTTTCATGATTTTATTAATTAAATTAATGTTAAATGTGAATTTATTTACTTGTATTTAAGCACTTGGGCTTTGACAAGCACCGACCAAAACTAAGAAGAAGAATCATTATTTGAATGGAAAGAAAATGGAAGGAAAAGGAATTAGGAGGACTTGTGTTTTCTTTATTTCAGAAAAGAACAAATAGTATGGCCGACGAACATTAGGCGGCCCTTCATTTGACTACATATATTTTTTTGTTGTTAATTATCAAATTATAAATTAGGGTTGTTCAATCGGTTAACCGGTCAGTTAATCGACCTAAACTAGCATTAATTGAATTTTTTAAACCTTTAAATATTAATCGAATCAAAATTTTTTCAAAAAAATTTAACCAAACCAAACTTTTTTTTATTATTTCGATCAGTTAACCGAATTAATTGAAATTTATATATTTTTTTTGTTTTTTTGGTTAAAACAATTATAAAACATATAAAAAAATGAACTGAGTAAATGAAATATAATATATGTAAAATGTATATAAAAATATAAACTTTCAGTTAATTAACTGATTTTAAACTGAATTAACCGTTAACTAAACCTTCAAAAAATTATTAACTGATCCCGCCCGAATTAATTCGATTAACCAACAGATTAATCGAATTAATTCAATTCGATCGGTTATATTGGTTTTACCCGAAATTTGTACACCCCTATTATAAATTATAATTTAAATATATTTTCTATTTTTATTTATTTGCTAACTATCTCTTTTTCAAAATAATTAATTACTTTATTTTCTTCATTTTCCTTTTTTTTCTCTTTTATCATTGCTGGGATTCTTTTTCTCTTATCAAAGCTAATTAAGTAACTTTTAATATTTTTAATCTTATAGTTATGTTTAAGATTTGTATGTATTGTTTTTTTTTTTTTTTATGTTAATAATTTATGTTATATAGATTTTTACACATTTATATATTCCTTTTGTCTTGTGTTCATTTTATAATATATATATATATATATATATATATATATTAAGATTTAATACTTTTTTGAGTCCTGCACTATAGTTAAATTATCACTTTAATACCTATAAAATATTTTATCAATTTAGCCCCTATGTTATTATTTTGTCATACCCATTACCCCAATCCAATTTTAGTTAAAAATTTGTTAAAAGTTATGTTTTTATCATTTTGTAACCAATGACATGCTGCCATGTGTCAAGAAAAAGTAAAAAGAACTTAATTTTTTTATAAAAAAATTAGAAAATTTAAAAATCATTAAAAATAATAAAGACCCCAAAATATCTCAAAATTAGAAAATTATAAAAACTAAAAAAGAGTTAATAGCACACATCCCCTAAACTATGGATCTTATTCTAAAATGGTCCCTAAACTTCAAAATATTCTAATTACATCCTCGAACTATGATATTATATCAACCAGATCCTTCCATTATTGAAACAATTTATTTAATCATTAAATGACATATAAAATCTTATGTGATATGATTTAAACTAAGTTTTTAATATTAAAAAAAAAAGTAAAATGTTGCCACGTAACTTTTAAAATTAAAAACTAAAAATAAAGTAAAACAAAAAGAAGAGAGAGATTGAATGATAGTTTCTGTAAAAACTTCAAAAACCTCAAGACCAATAATCTTTGCAACTCTATTTTTACAATATTCATTTTTCTTTAAATTTTTCATTTTAAATTATGTCACATAATCATTTAATGTTAAATTAACGTTTTTAGTAACGGAAGGACCTTACTGATATAACATCGATAGTTTAAAGATGTAATTACAATGCTTTTAAGTTTGAGGACCACTTCAGAATGAGAAACATATTTTGGGGATGTTTGATGCATTATCACTAAAAAATCATAATTTATTTTTGAAAATTATAAAAAAATATTTTGAATTAACTGAAAAATTAAAGAATGATTATTTTTAAATTCCTAAAAATTTACTTCATCCAATCAAATGTTGCCAAATGTAAAAAACTCAAAATTCCTTAAATATATATAATTCATAAAAATTGCAAAAGTTTTCTTTTAAAATTAAAATTCAAAACAAACAATTATTTTATAAAAAGTTCTTCTTGATACGTGACAACGTTTCATTGGTTACAAAATGATAAAATGGAACTTTTAACAGTTTTTAATGAAAAATCAAATTTGGGTAATAGACATGATAGAATGATAATACAGGGACTAAACTAATTAAAATTTTGTAAAATATCAAAGTGATAATTTAACTATAGTACAAGAGCTAAAAAAGTATTTAATCATTTTTCTTAAATATTATTTCATCATTTCATATCCAAAATTATCAAATAAATAGAACTAACAGTTAATCTCTAGGAGTATCTCATACAAAATCTTAATAGATTCATTCTACTTTTATTAAAGGCTTAATATATCAAACAATTCTTATAAATAATTGACTAATCAGTTAAGCCCTCATAAAAAATTAGCACTCAACTGAGCACCTAAACAAATATAAGTAATTAATTGAGCCATTGAATCACAACTTTCTATGTAAGCCCCTAACAAGCTATTATTTTTTGCTGACTCAGATTTTTTTGGTCCACGTGGCACCTGACATGTCAGACCATGTGGATTACGCCCTATTTTCTTTCATTTTTTCTATTAATCACTTTTTTTTTGTTCTTTTAAACAATCCTTATATTTCTTTTATTCTTTTTCTATTCCTTTCTCTTTTTTGCCCCCTTTCCATATTCCTCTCCCTTCCCCCTTCTATCTCCCCCTTCCACCATCACCTCTTTTGATTCCTCAACATTTTTTATTCACTACCACCTTTCTCACCCTTGACCCCCTTGTAACACTCCATACTTGACTCGATCGTTGGGTGTGAGCTACAGGATGCCACATTCGTTGCCAGAGCAACTACAATCAAATAATATTCAATTTAACCATATATGCACACTACTAATTATATTACTCATTTACAATATATTATACAATCATTTTTAGGTCTTATACGAGTTTACGAAAGCTCTTAAGATGATTTGAGGTCTAAGAAAGTGAAATTGTAAAGTTTTCTAATTATTAGGTTGACATCGCGACTTCAGGGTTCCTTATCGAACATAACTCACTAACTTAATCTCGTCGCTACTTTGAGAGTACGTTGTCACAACGTAACTCTCTGTTTCCAAAAGGACCATATGGTAAAAAGTTAAAACACCTGAAACAATTGTGTAAAAGCCTCAAGACATGCCAATTCCATACGTGCCAAAGTATACCAAAATCTTGATTCAAGTTAATGTTAATTGACCAAACTTCCACAATGACCATTTTTATACAAAATCGACTAGAAACCTAGGTATATGTTATTTCTTGAAACAAAAGGAACTATACAAACAATGCTCTGGATGTTGGATAACTTCTCGTAACCTTGGGATTCACCTATACCTGCGCACGGAATAATAAACCATACACAGAGCAATAAAGCTTAGTGGTACTTTCATAATTTAAGTCAAGTAAACATTAATAACATTATATATAACACATCACATGCAACATCTAGTTTTCAACCAAAATTATTATCATTCATGTATCAAAAACTGAGACTATACACATTCACATTTAACCAAATCTATGAACTATCACTATTAACAATCAATGTAACATATCATACCTTACTTTCTATTTAACATCAATACATTTAACTTCAATTCAATTCCAACCATTTATTTGTATCATTATTGCATTTTCATATCGAATCCATTGATTTTCTATGTTTCCATATCAGCCTTCCGGGCTTGTATTAACCGGTTCACATAGTCTTTCACATGCTATCAATATTTGTATATCGCATATATATATATATATTCATAGTATCATTTCTTATTATCAAATCAATATGAACATCATTTTACCGATTCACATTTATATTCCCTATTAACTTGACTCAGACTTGAATGGATACATGGATTATCCAACCAATACACCTATCTAGAACCTAGTGTCTTATCGGAACGTCAGAAGTATATACATTGTGCCCAACGCTCATTGATATAACCAAAGTAAATGGTGTGCGCAACACTTATAGGAACATCCAAAGAAAAATACATCCAACGCTCATCGACTTATAGTCAAAATTAACCTGTACACTGTCTATCCAATAACATGCCAACTATATTCGACTTTGCCCAAACAATTAATAGAGTATCAATGTTCTAACTGCATTATACAACCAAATTCATATATCATTTCACATTTAATATCATAGTCTCATTTTAATTAATCATCAATTCATAAATACCTTATATCACATAACATGTTTCATTCCATTTTCATATCACCTATCATGTATTATTTATATCATAATATTTTTTATTTTATTCAATTTAGTCCAATATCCTAATATTCAACATCATTCAATACAAATCAACTCACACGAAAAGTATAAGCTTACCTCGATAGTCAATCATGCATTCAATATGTATATACATATAAATATAATGATCTCGAATCATAAAAGTACAAATTGAATTCTCTTGTTACTTGTCAAAAACTTTTGATTTTCCTTTGCCTCTAAACAACTCGACATCTTATTTAACTACATTAAAAAATTTAATAAATAAAATAATATCATATTTCATCCAATTCATATTCAAATACAATATCATATTTCAAACTCTTCGGAGAAGAAAAGGATATAGATGAAGAAAACTCTGCATGTTGCAGTTGTTAGCAAATTGAAGTATGAAAATAGTGAAATGGGGAAACAATTAAGCTTTTCAACCATTTTATACTAGAGATTTTGAGAAAAGGAGGACTAGAACTCCTAATAAGTTCCTATAAATTTGGTTCTGGGTTTAACGTTGAATACCTTCAAACTAATTCATAAATGATTGTCATGTTTAACTGCCAAGACGAAGGAGGCTCTGGTAGCTGAACAAGCTAAGTTGACCAGTTTAAGGAAGCAAGATGAGTCTCTGCACTTGATTTGTAACACCCCAAACCCGGTGTAGACGTTATGGCTGAATCTGGCGATGTCACATGAGACTGTTTTTAAAATCTCATTGAAACATTAAAAACCATTCCAGTTATTATCTTTGCTTAGGTCAAGAAAAACTTGAACTAACTGATTTGCTTAAACCCATTTCTTTTACACGGAAGCTTTTAAAACAATAAAATTTTCGAAGCGTTTATGATTACGAAACTCTTAGTTGATTTTAAGAAAAACTGTAGTTTGTCGCATTGCAGTTTTATAAATCCATAAATAATAGTTTAGAATTTCCAAATTATAACTAAAAGTCCAAGTCCAAAATTACATAAATATTCTCCAAATTAACGAATGAAGCAGTAAAAGTGTTAAAATCATAAACCAAAATGTATGTGGTAGTGGTCACTGTCAAGTCCTCCGCTGTACTGATCCGTCTACTACTGGGGATTACCTGAACAGTTTAAACAGAAAAGGGTGAGTTTTTGCAAACTTAGTGTGTAATCCCTCACAAAAAGCATGCATAAATAAAAGATAATTCGGGCCTGAGCCCTTTACAAAAACAGTGTGGGCCTCAACTCACTTAGAAAACAGTATCAGATACAGACTTAGGGCCTTAGCCCATCATAAATATAGCATGCATAACAGATCAGAATAGCACAATTATACCTGCCAACCCTGCACACCAACTCCATCCAACTCTACACACAATGTGGGGATAAAATCGACCCACCCAGCCCAACACACCAAATATGGGGATAAAATCTACCCATCCAACCCTACACACCAAATGGTACCATAATGCGGCACATGTCATAAGTATGCAGCTTAGTTGCCAGATATCAGGCTTAGAAGCCTTTCAGATACTTCCTTCACTTCATCAATCCCATCCCAATGCAATGCATCATACAAATATAACATGCTATAATGCGTATAAATAGATCATACATCTATATTTAAAACAGTACAGATATACATGCTAGAGATAACATGTTAATACATATACCTCAATATTATATCACAGGACATAGGTCTAAGTAATGTTTATAGACCCTACGACAGGTCACAGTCGACTTGGGCGACCCTTGCAACCTTACAGTACATTTCAAAAAAAGGGCTCACACGCCCATGTGGCCTACCCGTGTAAATCACACGGCCATATTCATCGCACTCGTGTCACCCGCGCACAGCTTGGTTCGTTATTTACACGGTCGTGTATTGCTACACGGCCTACCATACGGGCAGTGCACACGCTCGTGTGGCGTCGATAGAATGCTTTTTAGCTTTTGCCAAATCTCGTTTTCTATGCAATCAGAGTACACACCAAGTCCAATATTAGTCACTTTAAACATTTATTCGATCGAAACTTAACAAAGTATTACAACCTAAAACCGCTATACGCCTTACCTAAAATGAGCACCGATGAATTCGTACTATTGCTATACCAATTGAGATCCCACAACCACTTAAATATCTCCTGAACACAGAACACTCCATTTAATCAATGATTCAACAACCCCAAAGTAAATGTGTATACAAAAATATACTTACCGAATGCTTGAACCACGGCTAAGTGCCGCAAAATGTTTTACTAGAATGAGGCAAATGAAGAAATGAAAACGAACAAGGGAAAACAAAATAGGTTTTTGGCAGAGAAAGCAAAAAAAAATAGAAGGAGAACATCAGAAAAAAATTTAGAGAGAGAGGGAGGGAGAGACGAAATACCCTAAACCAAATTTGGGATATCCTCAAATCCCTTAATTTCTTCCATAAACTACCCACTACTCAGACTTCTATTCCAACACAAACTCACTAAAATGGACGAACATAAAAATAATGCCCACACTGTAGTTCGAACACAGGACCTCAAGTAGAATCCGTCTTCTCTTAACCACCAGACCAGCAGGCCCTTTCTGACAAGATTTTACAACTAATTAAGCTTAAGCCTATTAACCAAAGGTAAGGCTTCATTTAACAAAAACCCCAAAATTTGCCCAAGTTGTGGCTTAAACGTGAGACCTCACACACACACCCAGAACACTTAACCACTGCAGTAAACAGATATTTGTGTCAAATAATAACAAAAACACATATAGATATTTTTGTGCTACAATTCACAAAAGTTGAATTAAAAAAATTTAGGGTGTTACAACTTTACCCCCTAAAATAAAATTTCGGCCTCGAAATTTTACCTGATCAGAAAAAGTGAGGATACTACTGCCGCATCGAATCCTCTGGCTCCTAAGTAGCCTTCTCAGTGCTATGATTCTGCCACAAAACCTTCACTAAGGGGATAGACTTCTTACGTAAAACTTTAACGTCGCGATCTAGGATTTGAACTAGCTCCTCCTCAAATGTTAGATCTGGCCTAATCTCAATCTCCTCCATAGGAACATTATGTGTAGGATCAGAGCGGTAGCATCTCAATATCGAGATGTAGAACACATCATGTATACGATCTAACTCTGGAGGTAGCTCTAACTGATATGCAATTGGCTTCACTCGCTTCAGAATCTGGTACGGCCCAATAAACTGAGGGCTCAGCTTGCGCTTGCGACTAAACCTCAAAACTTTCTTCCATGGCGAGACCTTACGTAAAACGAAGTCCCCCATAGAATACACTATCTCACGTCGTTTCAGATATGCATAAGACTTCTACCTGTAGAAGCCACTTTCAGTCGATTCCGAATCAAACGAACCTTATCTTCAGTCTCAGAAATCAATTCCGAACTTAGAATACGTCACTCACCCAACTCAATCCAGCAAAATAGGGTGCGACACTTACGACCATAAAGTGCCTCGTAAGGTGCCATTTGTATACTAGACTGATAGCTATTGCTCTAAGTGAACTCTGCTAAATGCAAGTACTCCTCCCAACAGCATCGAAAATCTATAATACATCCCCTCAACATATCTTCTAGTATCTGAATCACCGTCTCCGATTGACCTTCTATCTGAGGATGAAAAGTAGTACTGAAGTCTAACCTTGAACTTAAAACCTCATGAAGCTTCTGCTAGAATCGAGACGTAAAACGAGGATCCCTATCAGAAATGATTGAGACAAGTACCCCATGTAACCTCACCATATCAGAGATGTAGAGTTTAGCCAACTTTTACAGGGAGAAGTTTGCTCTGACCGGAATGAAATGCATAGATTTGGTCAATCGATCCATGATGACCCAGATAGAACCCTTCTTAGTGAGTGTCAGAGGTAACCCACTAACGAAGTCAATCGTTACTCGCTTTTATTTTCACAACGGTATTTTAATCGGTTGTAGTAAACCCGCAGGTAACTGATGCTCAACCTTAACTTGCTACAAGTCAAATAGCGAGTAACAAAGTCGATAACCTCACACTTCAACCCTGGCCACCAATATAACTCTCGTAAATCTCGATACATCTTGTTTCCACCGAGATGTATAGCATAATGGCTACTATGCGCTTCTCTTAGAATCAACAGTCTCAAATCCTCATCATTTGGTACACAGATCCAACCTCGGAAACATAATACCCTATCACTGTTAATCCCAAAATCTATCACAATACCACTCTCAACCTGATGAAACCGCATCTCGAGAGACTTATCCCCTATTTTTTTACCTTTAATCTGCTCAATCTATGTCGGTCTCACTTGCAACTCAGCCAACAAACTCCCATCGTCGAAAAGACTAGGTCGAGTGAACATTGCTCTCAGATCGGTCATAGCCATATGACTTAACGCATCAGCCACCACATTGGCCTTACCAGGATGATACTTGATGCTGCAGTTATAATCTTTAAGCAGTTCAACCCATCTACGTTTCCTAAGGTTTAACTTCTTTTGAGTGAGGAGATATTTGAGGCTCTTGTGATCAGTATATATAGATGGTACACTTCTCACCTTACAAATAATGCATCTAGATCTTTAGAGCAAAGACTACCGTTGCCAACTCTAAACTGTGCGTCGAATAATTAGCCTCATGAGTCTTGAACTAATGAGATGCATAAGCAACCACCTTATCGTCTTACATCAGAACACAACCCAAACCCACATGTGACAAATCGCTATATACCACAAAGTCCTTATTAGTCTCAGGCTGTATCAGAATAGGAGCCTGAATCAAAGCGATCTTGAGCTTTTCAAAACTCTCCTGCTGTGTATCAGTCTAAACAAAAGGGACTCTATTATGCAGAAGCTTAATCAACGGAGCTGCAATCAAGGAGAACCCTTCCACAAAACGTCGATAATATCCTGCCAGCTCAAGGAAACTACAAATCTCAAACACTGTCTTTGACTATTTCCAATCCAACACAGCCTCAATCTTACGAAGATATACAAGAATCCCCTCAGCTGATACCACGTGTCCTAAAAAGGTTACCTCTCGAAGCCAGAACTCACGCTTAGTAAACTTCACATAAAGTTGTTTCCCTCGAAGAGTTTCTAGAACAACTTTAAGATGCTCATCGTGCACGTCCTCAGACTTAAAATACACGAGAATATCATCGATGAACACTAAGACAAATCATTCAAGATAAGGCTGGAACACACGGTTTATCAAGTCCATGAATACCGCTGGTGCATTAGTCAACCTAAAGGGCATCACTAGGAACTCGTAATGTCCATAACGAGTTCTAAATGTCGTCTTATGCACATGACCTCCTTTACTCTCAACTGATGGTAACCTGATTGCAAATCGATCTTAGAGAGCACAGAAGCCCCTTTGAACTGGTCAAACAAGTCGTCTATTCTCGGAAGTGGATACTTATTCTTGATCGTTAACTTGTTCAACTGGTGGTAGTCAATACACATTCTCATCGTCCCATCTTTCTTCTTAACAAATAGAACAGGTGCTCCCCACGGAGACACACTGAGACGAATGAATCCACGATCTAACAGTTCTTGTATCTGAGCCTTAAGTTCTATAAGCTCCTTCGATGCTATTCGGTAAGGGGTGATAGATATCGAAGCTGTACCAGGAATCAGTTCAATCCCAAACTCCACCTCTTGACTCGGAGGCAATCTCAGTAGTTCCTTTGGAAAAACATCTGGAAAGTTACTCACAGCTTTGATGTCCTTAACCGAAAAGTTCACAGAATCTAAAACACTGATGTAGGCCAAGCATGCCTCACACCCTTTCCTCACTAACTTTTCTGCTACCAATGCAGATATCACGTTAGTAGATCCTATATCTATCAAAGTAGTGTATGGTACATCAAATATAAAAAATGTATCGGTGATGACATCATGAGCATCTCTGTCCTCTTGGCGATGTGTAGCATACCAATACCGACTGTCTTACCTCGGTTTAACTAGTACCTCTGCCTGGTGCCCTCTGTCTAAGGCCCATACCATTACCACCCCTTGCTTGAACACGACCCCTAGATGGCTGCTAAACTACTCATGAAGGTTATACCATACCTAGTCCCGTAGCTTACACCTAATCAGCCATCAAATGACACTCTCAGATACGGTGATCTAGAGACCCACACCTCAGACATGCCCTAGTCCTCCTCCAACACTCACCCGGATGGCATCTACCATAGTCCCCACAAAGCTACAACCCAATAGGAGTAACAGAAGCTCTAACTTTAACTTGCCCATTGGATCTAGCCTTTTTCTTAAGCCTCTGTACGAAACTTGAGGGTTCTAAATCCCTCTTTTTCTTTCCTCTTTCGCAGTCTCTATTTTGGCACTCACACGCTTAACGTCCTCGGTGATCTTCACATTCTCTACCAGAACAGAGAACTCGCGCTCCCTCTACAGAGCTATTAGTACCCTTAGATTGTTCCTCAAACCATCCTCAAATCTAATGCACCTCTCATATTTAGATGCCACCATACCTCGAGTATAGCGACTCAACCTCAGAAATTCAGCCTCAAAGTTGGCCACAGATTGGTCACCCTATGTGAGATTCAAGAACTCATGTCTATGAGCATCCACATGGCTCACTCCCACATATTTCCCCTGGAATGAAGTCTTAAAAAATATCCAAATCAGACAATTGGGCTGAGTGCCCTCCTTAACTGTTAACCATAACTGATATGCTTTATCGTAAAGCAAGGAAACTACACCATTCAATTTTTTCTTGGGGCATAATCCAGATCATCCATAATTCTTTCGATCACCTCCATCCAATACTCAGCCACATTAGGGGCGACTATTGTGACACCTCTAAATAACTCAGCTCTATTAGACCGGAGTTGTTCAGTTACCGACCCTTGGCCTCTAGATCCAGTATTGGGCCTGAGACAATGCGTCGTCCCAAGCCGTACGATCATGAGACCCAGTCTCAGTAGCAGGCAACACAGGTGTCTCACTAGTGTCCAGATTTGGCATGCTGCCTAAAGAAGAGGACTCAGCTCGAGAGAAGACTCAGCTCGAGCCCCCTACTGCCTCTACCACAACCCCGAATACCAGGTCCGCGAATATTACGAGTGCTCATTGTTTATTTTAGTTTTATCTACATTAATAATTTTATGCATCAGTTTCAATATTTATTAAAGATATTTATGCATAAATATATCAAATGTTCAGAAGTGTTTATGAAAGTTTCAGTCTCTATCAGTTTCACTATCGTTTAAGAGTATATTAACTATAGTGTTTTCAAAGTAAACCACTAATAAAGGTTCAGAATTTTCAATCAGAAATCAGAAATACTCACAGGGCCGGCGTTAGAAACTCGATGTACCACATACTCAATTAGAATATTTTTAAATAATTTGAAAACCCTTAAAAATAAAATTCACAGCAAAGTTTTGCAACCTGACTCTGATATCATTAAATGCAACACCCCAAACTCAGCCTAGACGTTACGACCGAATCTAGTGATGTCACAAGGATTGCATTTGAGAAGCCGCGTAGTTTAGATTAGGCATTAAGTTGTCCTTTGAAACAAATCATCCATTACTTAACACTTGATTTTTGAAATGTTAAAAACTAATCAATTGCCAAAACATTATTTATTGCGAAAGCTTAAGAAATCATTGTATTTAAGTAAAAGCCGTTCGAGTTTAGGAAAACATTTGCTCTAGTAAAAACTTTATTTTTGTTGAGTTTTGCAATAATAAGATCATAATCATAGTAAAAACCCAAATTTAAGCAAAACAGACCATAAAGTCCAATTTACGAAAATTATCCAACAAATTAAAACTAAAACCATAAAAAAAGTGAATTAGTTTTAAATGAGTGGTCACCATCGAGTCTACCGCTGCACTGATCCGCCCAAGTCTCGGGATTACCTATACAGTTTAAACAAAAAGGAGTGGGTTTATGAAACTCAGTGTGTAACCCCACAGAATTAAGCATGCACATACATAGTAAATCAAAATCAAATAGATACAGATTCGACCTTAAGCCCACTATAGATACAGATGTAGATTTGAGCCTAAGCCCATTTAAGATACAGATAAAATAGAATCAAAAATCAGATATCAGATATCCTACCCCCATCCTCTACACACCATCGTCGTCCATCCCTATGCATCATGTGGGGTTTTAAACACCCACCCGGCCCTATACACCATGTCGTACCGAATGCAACACATATCAGATATATTGCAGCCATGCTGCCAGATAATAGGAGTAAATTGCCTTTCAGAACACTTCCTCTAAAATACATAATCCCACCCTAAACACGGATACAAAATAATCAGATATACAAATTAACATGTTTTTACTCAAATATCAGATAGATATAAATCAGTAACGGCCATGCATAGTATTAACACACAAACAGAACATCAGATCATCAGATTAAAGGGTTTAGATAGCCCTTAGCGACCCTACAATAGGCCTATCGTTTGGGACGACCTATGCAACCCTAGGAAAATTTTTAGAAATATAGGCCCACATGCCCATGTGGCTGCCCGTGTGGCATGCCCGTATGCGCCCACAAGCTCATGTGGTCCACATACCCAAATTGACCTTGGCCGTATGGATCACACGGCCTGGCCTGGAAACCCGCACGCCTGTGTGAATTACAAGTGTGGACTCACACGCCCGTGTGGCCCATATGGCCACACTCCGGCCACCGTACAGCCGTGTCTAGCACACGGCCTGGCCATTTTTCAAACACACGGTCGTGTCATCGTACACGACCTAACACACGGGCGACCATACGCCTGTGTAGTGTCGACAGATTAGTTTTCGACTCTTGCCAAAACCTTATTTTTTATGTTTTGGGGTACACATCTGAGTCGTTTTCGTTGATATTGCAATCTCAAGACCTTCAAAACCTATATTAGATTGGGAAAACTCTAATTTTAATCACCTAAACTGATACCAAACCAAAATACTATGAAACAAACAATCCTAAAAACTACTGATAACCCTTACCTTTGAATGAACAATGGTGATTTCGTACTTCTACAGCACCGATTAAAATCCCACAGCCGCTTAATGGTCTCCTAAACACAAAACAACTCTATTATTCACCGATTCAATAACATAGAATCTTAAACACGCTTACCCCACTTACCAGAACACACGAAGAGTCAAAATACCACGATTAAGAGATTCTATTGACAGGAAATAAGGAGTAAGGGCGAAAAAATGGTCAGATGGCAAAAACAAAAGAGAAGGAAAAATCAAAGAAGGGAAGACAGAAGAGTTGGCATCAGAAAAGAGAGAGAAACCAAAATTTTCAAAAAAAAGAATATACTAAGTCCCCAATTGATAGCATATCCCTTGTTTTTCTCTCCCTCTAACCCACACCAACTCAACCTCTTAGAAACCAATTTCCGCAGGACTCTATTAGAGGACCAAGTAAAAAGATAACACATTTGCCTACACAAGGATTAAAACACAAGTCATTCAGCAGAGTAACGCTTAACTAACCACCAGACCAACAGTCCTATTATGATATGGAACTCCAGGAAATAAATTTAAACCCACTCACCAATGGTAAGGCTTAATTCCAAAAATAACAAATTTTGCCAAAGACATGACTTGAACCTAAGACCTCACACACACATCTAGAACACTTAACCACTAAAGTAAACAAATATCTGTGATAAAATTCACAGAAGCAGTAACATAACATTCGGGGCATTACAATGGCTTTATTTTTATTTGTTTTGATTTTATTAATCAAATTACAATTATAACCTTATTATAAAACATTAAAATTCACCTAACACATGTTCAATATTGTCCACCAACTATTATAATGGTTTAATTACCAAAAAAACTCTTTTATCATTTAATTTCATAGCTATTAAACCCCTTAAACTATTAGAACACCACTTTTTCACTTTATGCGATTTAGTCATTTTTATCAAATTGAACACTCAAATGATAAAATTTCTTCACGAAAATTTCACACAATCATGCTATCATGTTGTAAACACTTAAAATAATAATAAAATAAATTTATGACCTCGGATTTGTGGTTCCAAAACCACTGTTCCGATTTAACTAAAAACGGGCTATTACAACAAGGACAAATGACTCCTGACCATGTTTACTTTTTATCTATCATGTAATGCTAATAAGAGGATATCATTTACTCACTTCTTGGTCTATGGATTGCACTATTGTGAATGATGTTACATACTGCATAAGTCGTATACTAAATGCATTAGCTTTTTGTTCCTTATCTATTTGAACTCAGAATTTTACTTATGTCAAAGTATATGAGTCACACATACATAGTCAATCATCTACTCATGATTAAGGTATGTCACACTATGAACGTCACAAGTGAATAAATCCATAAACAGAATCAATATCTATTTTACTTGGGTCTTGTTCGATGTACTATCAGTCTAGTTAGTCACATATATGTTTCTATTTTCTAGGAGTCATTGCTCCGATGCCCAAGACAAAACATTTCCCCAATTGGGCTTGATAAATGTCATATTAATGTTTCAATTGGTTTGCTCATTTCCAATTAGATTAATGATATATTTATGTTCATCTACTAATACAAGTTGTCTTTTCGTATTACAATTTGACCACGTAATACTGCTTAGTATTAGTTAGACATAAGATAACCAGTGAGCTAATATTTGCTTCCATTTTGCTTTGCATGCAAAAACCATTGTGGACAATATACCAAGGATATATTTTATTAACTTATGGCATATTTTAACTTTTTGAAAGCTTAGAATTTAGTCTTTATACTTTTATTTCTAGAAATTTAATCTATTTATTTTTCAGATTTCAAAATTATAGTCTAATTGTTAAATTTATTTTTATTAAATTCAAAATAATTACAACATCATTTTTTTAATTACATGGTTACCAAGTGAGTATTTTCTAAATTTTAAAATGTTACACCAACAAATTTAAAAAAAAATTAACAGTGTCAACAGTTAGACTTAAATTTTAAAATTTGAAAAGTAAAGAGATTAAATTCATAAAAATAAAAGTATAAGAACTAAATCTTAAATTTTCAAAAAAGACAATGACTCATCATATATTTTAAACAAAAATGATGATATATATGTATAATTGTACATATGCTTTTTAGCTTTTGAAAATTTATAAAATTTTAAGTAAATAAATAATAAAATTATAATTTAGTCTCTCAAAAAAGTATAATGGCATATTTTTCTCCTAAACTTTGGCCAATCTTCTAACGTGGTACTTATAATTTCAAATGCCCATATTGGTATCTGTAATTTAGCGCCATTAACCAATCCAGTACCTCGGACGATGTTAATTCTAAAATGGCAGCGCATGTGGCCCTATAAAATTGCAACATGTATAGCCTTTTTGAGATTTTTTTTTTTAAAATTTTGAATTTCAGCCAGCGGCCGGAAATGAAACACACCATGAAGTTTTTTTACTAAAAAAATTAAAAATAAAAGAAATAATTGCTTTTTACTTTAAATAGTTATGATTTCTTTTGCAGACAGATTGTTGACTTTCTTCTTCACCAATTTCGTCTCTTCCTTCTTTACTTTTGGTATTATTTTATTGTATATATTTAAATAAGAAAATTTCTGATTGTCTTCTTCCTGTATAGAGGTGTACATTGGCCACGTAAAGCCAGGTTTATGCCGGGTCCAACTAAAAATTTAGGCCCGTTTATTGAGTTCGGGTCGGGTCGGGCCCAAAAAATAGGCTTAAAATTTTGTCCAAGCCCGGCCCATATAAAAATATTAAAACTTAGGCCTGACCCGGCTCGCCCGTATTAATTTTTTATATTATTTTATATAATTTTAAATATATATAATACATCAAAAATACTAAAAATTTTAAAATAAATATTTTTCAACAAATTGAAAATAAATTTCAAAAAATATGTAGACTTAAATAACACTAAAATAGATGTAATTTAACAAGCAGATGCCTCTAAAATAATAACAAAATTAACAAATGTCTTTAAAATAATAACAAAATTAACAATAAAATAAGTTTTATACAATATCTAAATAATAACAACAAAATAATAACAACATAATAGTAAAATTGTAACAAAATAGGGAGAAAAATAATAAGAAAACAATATTTTAAAAAATATTTTTTTGTCCTTTAGTGAATTAGGGCCAGGCCGGGCTGAGCTCGGGCCAAAAATGCCTTACCCGAGCCCGACCCATTTTTTAAACGGGCTTTATTTTTTTATCTAAGCCTATTTTTCAGACCTATATTTTTACCCAAACCCTCCCACATTTCGGGCGGGCCGGGCAGCCTAGGTACACCACTAATTCCCGTAGTATACTATTGTTGGTGAATTTGTGTGTTTCTGTAAAATAAATGGATGGAGGAAGATATAAGTGTAGCAAATCTAGTATCTCAACCTCAAATTCAGTCAAGGAAAACCAAGTGTTATTGTAGTGTCCAAGCTTCGATTTGTGTTTCACAAAAATCCGAGGAAATTCTATGCGTGCGGTACATATGAAGAGGTAATGTCTGCTGCTTTAGTTTGTATTTATTTGATGAGTTCAACGTTAATTGTTTGAAACAGGTAAATGTCTTTTTTTAGGGTTTAGGGTGTCAATTTTTTTCAATTGGTCAAAATACCAAATTAAAAGGAAAAACAAAACACCTATAGTTTTAGCTATTTCTTTGATATTTAACAATGGAAACAGTGGAACACTTTTCATGCCAATATTTCTTTTTCCAATATTTTGGCGGCAATTGTTTTAGCAGAGAAAATAAAAGAAGAATTACCTACCAACTTTTTTAGAATTGAATTGGTTAAGTTATCAGTTAGTTGGTTTAATTAATTCAATCGATCTATTTAATTCAATTAAATATAAATTATTAAAAAATAATTTAATTAGTTCATATCAGTTCTCGAATCAATTAATCTTATGTCTTTCTCTGAATCGATAGTCCTTCAATTAATTTGATCAGCCAATCCATTTCTATTCAAACAATAATGCTATTCACTTCTTCTTCTTCTTTTTCTTTGTATTTCTTTTTTTACTTAAAATATATGATTTAGAACTTTATATTTTATTAGTCTGGTGTTCACCTTCCTTAAAAATAACTTGAGTTTGAAACATCATTATACTTTTATATATATATGATTAAGCCCCAGAACTATACAACATCTTATATCTGATAATTAAGGAGGAAAAACAATTCAATTTAATATTTAAGGTACGTTTTATTCGTTGAATATAAAAATTTAATTTAATTTGAACAATTTTTAATACATGCCACTTTCATTGCATGAGAAAAAATCAATACATTCAAAAATGTTTCAAAAATAAAAAATTCAATCACAAATTTTTAAAAAAATATACAAATGCAATAAAGTGAAGAATGAAAAATATTTAAAAATAAAAAGTTTCATTTTTTGAATTTTAAAAAATAAAATAAAACATATATATTCTAGAATTCATAAAATTCATGAAATTTCAAAAACTGCATAAATATTTAAAAGAATATGTAAAAAACAGAATATACAAATCGTTTAAAAAAATTCAAAGAATTATACTTTTTAACATTTTATATTTAAAATTTTTAAAATTCATAAAAACAAAAACCTTTTGGTTTTTGAATTTTTAAAAACTAAAAATCATAATTTTTGAAAAAATTACTTTAAACAAAATAAAAATTTGAAACTATTTCTAAAAATCTGGGAAAGTAAAAATAAATAAAAAAAACACAAAGAATTATATTTTAAAAATGGGAAATTTTGAAAATCAAATTAAAAAATTTTTTTCTTTTAAATATCACATTTTAAGATGAAATATAATTCAAGGATAAAATCGTATATTTACCCAAGATAAAGATTTTTTTTTTTTTTTAGTGACAACAGTTTTTGGGCCTTAAAGCAGTGATTGACTTCTATAAAAATAAGTGATTGTTCTCATATGATAACTTGTCCTAATCATAACCCAATATATTTCGGCCTAATACTACATTTATAGAATGAATAAGTTGCTTAATTTCACTTTTATATAAGTAAATTGTATATTTTTTTCCAAATATATTTTTCCCCAAAAATGCTTTAGTGATAGTAGCGGATTAATTATTTGTAATTGGGTTTATGGTATGAATGGCCCCTGTACTTTGGGGTTTGATCTAATGTGGTATCCAAAGTTTCAAAATGTCCAATTAAGTATTTGTATTTTATTTTTGTTAACCAATGTAACACTCCATACTAGATTCGATCGTTGAGTCCAAGTTATGCGATGTCACATTCATTGTCGAAGCAACTATGATCAAACTAACGAATCAAATAAATAATTTATGCATGTCATTAAGCTCAATTCATAATTACAATATGTTATATAATTAAAATCAGGATTTGGACAAGTTTACAAAAGCTCTTTCGATAAACTGAGATCATATGAGGAATAAAATGTGAAATATTCAAAACTATTGATTTGGCATCGCGACGTCGAGGGTCTGAGGTTGCAACGTCACCTACTATTTCCCAAGTAGCTAACTGGTACTAACTCATATTAGCCTAACAAATTAACCTATAACATATTCAAACCATTTGAGCATAATACACATTCTAAACACTTCATATACCACCAATCTTATGACATTACTAACCAAATTAACAAATTGACCATTCACAAACTAAACCAAATCATCATGTGTTACCATTGCAAAATTTTAGCCATTACAACTACTTACACTAATCACAAATATGCATTCTCTCAAAACATTTCATAAGCTTCCATTCCAACAATATTCTATCCAAAATATACCTAATTGGCAATTCAAATATAAGATCCAATTCAACGTATAATACCATTTGTAACTTCAACCATTTTGACCTTATACAAATCACTTGATTGCATTTTAACAATTCATATACTGGGACCAAAAATAACCTTATCAATTCAAGATTTCAAAATGACCATTACATTACACAACCGACTCAAACCTTAGGTACATTTCATATAACAAAATATAAGGAACTATACAAACATTACTGAGTCAAAAGTTGCAGATCAGTTGCTAGATTACTCCTTTAGTCTTTGAGATCTACAAATATCTGGGCACAGAATAAACAAACCATACGCTGAATGATAAAGCTCAATGGTACTTCCATGATTCAAGTCAATAAAAACAAAAGTATTAACATAAAAAGTACATAATCATTATATGATCAAGTTTCAACCATTTCATTTACTATTCATGTATCGAATGCCAAAATTATGCACAATCTTATTTTACAAACCATATGCATATTTCATATATATGAAAAAATACATACCAATTTCATCAACATTCTATAGCTCTTATTTTACTCTTGTCATCTCGGGTTGCCTGGCAACGATGACTTTTAGAACTTAAATGTTCCACCATCTTGGGTGGCCCAGTAATAATGGTTCTCACTTCGATTTTCTACCATCCTAGATGGCTGAACAACAATGGCTTCCACTATGTATATTCTACCATCTCGGATGCCTCGGCAACGATGGTTTTTACAGTTTACACAATTTATCATCCCAGGTGGCCCAACAACAATAGTTTTCATTATTTGCATATTTTACCATCCCGGATAGCTCGACAATGATTATTTTTATAATTTACACAATTTACCATCCTGGGTGGCCCAACAATGATGGTTTTCATTATTTTCTTATTCTACCATCCCGGGTGGCTCGGTAATGATGGTTCTCACTTTGAATTTTTGTAACAGCCTAAATTTTCAGTGATGTCGAAAACAGTGATTCGAGATTACTAAATCTAATAAGAGAGTTCAAAATTTTTATTATTTACTATTTATGATGTAACAGCCCCTAACCCTAAACTATCACCGGAACAGGGTTATGAGGCATTACCGAACATATCAGACAATTTACGAATAATTTACAAATAAATAGCATACATGTCATAAATCAATCATTAAGTCTCTTTAATGGACCCTCGAGGCCCAAAATACGTATTAGAAATGGATCGAAACTTGTTCGGGTGCTCTGGGAATTTTTTTATGAAATTCTTAAATTTTTCCTTGGTGCAGGGCTCACACGCCTATATGGCTTAGGGACACACCTGTATGGCTTAGTCGTGTGATAGCACACGCTCGTGTCCCTGACCCGTATAGCTCTCTGACTTGCAACCTAAGAAGAAACTAAAGCCACACGGCTAAGTCACACACCTGTGTGCTAAGCCTTGTGCCTTACACAGCTGAGACACATACCTGTGTCTCTGCTCGTGTGCCTAAACCTAGGCATTCTGTTTTAAAATTTTATGGTGCAGGGGACACACGGCCAGACCACACGTCCATGTGCTAGCCGTGTGTCCACACGGTCTGGTCATATGCCCGTAGGCCAAGCTGTGTGGACTCTATATGAGCCTTTTTATACTAACCTAGCCATCCCTGCAATTTCAAAACCGAAACTAATTAGCAACCAATATAACAACCAATATATTTTCATACTCAACATACCTAAATCATGCCTAAAACATTAACTTATATATATATTTGATCAATTAGCATTCATCAATGACATTTAAAA
Organism: Gossypium stocksii; assembly: GCA_020496765.1. Classification (NCBI taxonomy): domain Eukaryota; kingdom Viridiplantae; phylum Streptophyta; class Magnoliopsida; order Malvales; family Malvaceae; genus Gossypium; species Gossypium stocksii. Next base: position 97,576,540 of record CM035628.1, on the reverse strand, counting down.
TGAATATGTTGTTTCATTCATTTCATTTAAACTTAATGCCAAAATTTGTATCACTTATATTAGATGTAACACCCCAAATCAGGCCTAGAAGTTAGGCCCGAATCCGGCGTGTCACATTGAAGTGTTTTTGCAAAAACCTTGTTTTCATTGAAAACCCTCCTAAAGAAAATTAAGTAAAATTCAATTTGTAAATAAATTCAGAATGAGGTGTATTAACAAAAAATTTTCTTTATGACCTCATAAAAATCCCCTTTAATTGCGGAAGCTTGATTTTAAAATAACTATTTTCAAAAACTTGAAATATGTTTAAAAGAAATAAATCTAGGTTTCGTTGCAAAAATTCAAATCGTAGCAATAACAATGAAATAAGATCTAGAGGATAGGCCTTATTACAATTTGAAATAAAATATCTTAAAATTCCAGATCTATATATATAAATAAACAAGTCTAAATAGTCTTGCTAATTGGCTACCTCTGAGTCCCTTCATCCTCGAACCGCCTAATGAAGATCACCTGAGAAAAATAAAAGAAGGAGTGAGTTTTGAAACTCAATATGTACGACCCTCGTAAAAAAAAGCATGCATTAAACAAATCAATTTAGGCCTATGCCCTAATATAGAAATAGTACAAATTCAGTGGGCCTAAGCCCTTACAGAATCATACAACCCATAACAGAATCATTTGGGCCTCAGCCCATATTATCACAATCACTAAATGTATGCATAATACAATTCCCACCCTATCCAACAGATACACATCTCCGTCCAACGGAATCACATTCTGTGGGGATGACTACATCGACCCACCCATCCAATACACATCAAGGGTAGCGCCAGTTTTGGTACTACCGAAAGTTGCAGCAGAGCTGCCATTCATATATTGGGCTTAAAAAGCCATCGGTGGATCCACGGTCGTCAAGTGACTATGCGATCCTCATATAACACTTCCTCCGATATAATTCCCAACCCATATGCAATATGACATGTATGCAACATACATAAATATAAAAATCCCAAGGCATGCTTTAAATGGCAATCAGATCATAGCATAAAAATATATTTACCCCCGAGGGTTTAATCGTAAATTTACCCCACAAGGGTATTTCGGTAATTTTACAAACTAAAGGTCTTTTTGTAATTTTGTAGATCAAGAGTATCTCAGAAATTCTACCCTACAGGGGTATTTCAGTAATTCTACCCTACAGGGGTACTTCATTAATTTGGTAACGTATGGGTCTTAATTACGAACTTTGGCCCGTCAACAAGCCCTTGTTGGCTAAAGTGAACAGACACTATGCACCAGGTAGGATTCCAGAGACGAGGAGGTGGGTCATTGAGACCGCTTAAGTACCAAGCTCTCCCTAGATCCAATCCTAGACATGCATATGCCCATTGCCACACTCTAACCTTATGACTTGTCAAAAGACGTACTTGATAAATTAATTATGTTTGATGCGCTTGAGAATTCATTAGAAACTAGGCCTAAAAGTCCATTATAAAACCCTAGTATGTCTGCATGCTTTTATTCATTCATATAGCCCATCGGGCCCAATTGCATTTATATGGCCCTTTAGGCCCAATCACAATCATACGGCCTATTAGGCCCAATCCATTCCAAACAATTCAATAAAATTTATCAACTCATCACTTATTATCAACATATCAATTTTTGCTAACTTGGGCCCACAAGCCCGTTGGCCCATTGGGCCCATTCTAGCCCGGTTGGCCAAAACGTGACCCAAGTCTATGAGATCGCTCATGGGGCCTCTGCTTTATTATCGGTTGCCCTCATACGAGTGTTCGCGCACTCATGAGACTGCAGTAGCCAAATTTTAGGCTTTTCGACATTTTAGCATTTCGGCATTTCGAGATTTGCCGATCTATGAGTGTGTAGTGTATGTACACGCCTGGTAGCGAAACCAGCTATGATCCCTTTAGTCACGAACCTTTACCTTGAACGATTAAACCCTACTAACCCTTTACTGATTGCTAGCAACGATGGACTCCAAGATCAAAATCCCAAAACGCATAAAGAGTGATTCAGCACAGATCTGAAGAACAGAGATTCGATATCAATCCCCTACCAAAATTAATTTAGAAAGAGTGAGGGAGAGGAGGAGTCGGGTCTAGCAAGATCAATTGAAAGAGTAGAGTACTTACACAAGAATCGGCTAGGTTAAAGAAATAGTGACGGCACAAAAAGAATTTCGGCAAAGGGAGGGTGGAATTATTCGACTTTTCAGCTTTTAAACTAATATGGTGAATAAGGTTTATTTGGCATAAATTAAAGAAGAAGAGTAGAAGAAGGAATCAGCTAACCCAAAGGGTAAATCAAAAGAGAATTGAGGAGAGAAAGAATGGAAAAAGAATCAGCTAGCAAAGATAGAAAAGCCAATCGGTACTTAAAAAAAATGAAGAATTTGGCATTAGCCTAAGATCCCAAACTCAACACATATTTATAGCCTATAGCTGAATTGCCTGACCCTCAATTCCCAATTCAGCTCCATCACTTCCCCCTTCTTATTTCCTCGTTTTTCTACCTAATAACTCCCCAATCTATTTCCTAAATTTTCTCTCCTGAACACTCCCCTTAGAGTCCATCTTCACGCCACTTCCAACCTTCTAGAAGGCCAAAATTAAACTCCTAAAAATACTAAGCTAGGATCTAAAACTCAAGGCCCAAAATTCGGAGCGTTACATTAGACATCATTTTACAACCAAGTTACAAAACTCATGTACTTAACCTATACATCACCTATGTACATGCCACTTTTACTAAAAGAAGGATAACATCACCAAATTGTGTTCTGAAGTCGAGATTGATCTGGATGCTGGACTGGGACCATTGACTTCTACTGACCTGTGCACGGACATAACCGTACGCTAAGTATACATATACTCAGTGGTATTACCATAATTCAAACTATATAATATTAATGAATTATAGGCATCAAATATGTAACATTGTAAATAATAAGAATTAATTTACATTCAAATTCATATTTCATTTATAACAATTCATCAACTGATATTATATATCAATAATTTGATCTTTGATCAGTTCATGAACCTTAGGTTCATGCTTTCAAATCTTATATCTCAATTTCAATTCACATTTCAATTTCATAATTTCCACTTTCTCATACTTTCAATAGTTCAATCGATCAAATTCATTCGATTTTCTTATTTCATTTATTTACCCCTATTAATAAGACTCGGACCTTGACAGATACATAGATTCCAACCAAACACACCAAAATGATCCATCCAAACACACCAGAATAATACACCTAAACATACCAGAATAGCACTAAGTGCCTCTTCGGGTAGTCCAAAGAAATATAGTAACATCAGTGTCTCTTGGCCAAGCCGAAAAATCCCAAAATTCTTTCAATCCTATGGCATCCAACTATATCCGACTCAGCCGGACTAGTTAATAGGGTATTCAACTTTCATATTTCAATTCAAATCATTCTCAATTTAATCACAGTTCAATTCAATACAATTTCCACTTTCCAATCAATATATCATCAAATATTCATACATAATCATACTTTATCTAAATTTCAATCATTTCAATATTAATACTTACCTTATAATTTACTTACCATACATATAAATTTAAATATAACATTAATAGATAGTAGTTTGAATTATAGTAATACAAACCGTGATTTTCTCGTGTCTACTCCTCGATAACTTTTTCCTTTCCTTTTTGAGCCAATACCTCTAGTTCTGTAACAGCCCATTTTTGAGTCAGATCGAAACAAGTGGTTTTGGGACCACTTAATCAAGTTAAAATATTTATTTTATTATTTATTTAATGTTTAAAACATGATAGAATGATAATATAAAAGTTTTGTAAAGAAATTTTACCGTTTGAATAGTTAATTTGTTAAAAATGACTAAATCGCGTAGAGTGAAAAACACGAGTTCTATAAGTTAAATGACTCAATTGGCTTTAGAGTTAATAGTGGAAGCCTTATGATGATATTAAACCATTGAATTAATTAATGGACATAAATGGGCATTAAATGGATGATATTAAATGTTATATATTATGGTTAAAATGGTAATTAGTATATTAAGTTATTATTAACTAAAACAAAGTGAAAATAAGTCATATTCTCATCATCCTTAGTCGATTCTTAAGGGAAGAAAAGCTATTTTCTTTAGGTTTACATTCGGCCAAGCTATAATCCTCAATTAAGGTACGATTTCGTCCCCTTTTTAATGATTTTTATGTTTTTGAGCTCGTTGCAGCTCGATATAGCTAGCCCGTACCTCAATTTCTAAAATTATTGAAGATTTTAAAATATATCATTGTTCAATACATGTATATTTTGATGTTTCTTGATAGATTATTGATGGTTGTTAATAGATATACAAGTTTTATAAAGTGATTTTTGATAAAAATGAGTATTAGGGATTAAATTGAAAAAGATAGAAATATTGTGGTTAGAAGTGTGAAATAAATGAAAATATGGGCTGATTAGAGCCTATATGAAATTCGGATAAGGTGGGCTTTTGCCTAGTTGTGCAAATTTGCCATTTTAGTTAAAAAGGACTAAATTGTAAAAATTGAAAAGTATAGGGCAAATGTGTAAATTTGTCAAAATAAAAATTATGGATTAAATTGAATTGTTTAGTTATTGAAGATACTGAATTTGATAACATATAGATCAAGATAAAAAAAAATCAGAACTTGATCGGGGAAAACAAAAGATAGACGGGTAGACGACGGTTATACGAGTAAATACAAGGTAAGTTCGTATAATTAGAATCGAACTTGTTTATATATTTGAAATGATTGAATTGAATATTTGTATGATTGTATAATGAAATGTTGGTGTGAATTGCCAATTGATTATAAGTTTTGGTTAAATACCGAGTCCTGTTTGAACCGTAGAAAGTCGTAGGATACAAGTGACATGTCACTAGGGTTACCATTTTGTCGAGCTGCTGCATTTGTTATGGACTCACCATAGCTCGTATGAGCTTACCGTTTCAGCTCTTATGAGCTTACCGTTCAGCTCTTCGGAGCTTACCATTTCAGTCTTTCGGGGCTTACCGTTTCAACTCTACGGAGCTTATCGTTCAGCTCGTTTGACCTTATAGTTTACTGGGTCAGGAGGAGCATACCGATTATCATTCGAATGAGCGTATATGATGATGAATTGACGGATTACCAATTTATACACTTAGTGTGTATCACTCAAGTATCCCTCGATGTTTCTGAAAGTTGAACGGGCATTATACCGATATGAAGCATAAAGTACATGTTACATGAACTATATACCTGACATGAATTACATGCTACATGCATTATAAAATTTACATGAATTGTATGTGACAAGATTACATGATTTATATGAATTATATGTTACATGAACTATATATAATATATAAAGTATATAAATTATGAATTACAAGATTTACATGGATTATATGTTATAAGAGTACTTAAATTATATAAATGACTTGATACATGAGAATCATGATTATTATGGTTACAAAGATACTTGATTTACATGAATTGAGAGTTTTTTTGGATGTTATATGAATGTATATGTGTTTTGTTTCATCCTTATGGATGGATGAATATATGGATGTGAGATGACTAACTTGTGGATGGTGATGTGAACAGGCTTTATGGACAAATAAGTTGGTTTTAATTGCTTAAATGCATAAATGTTAAATTGGTAAGTTAGATTCTATATTATACAGGCTTACTAAGCTTTTAAGCTTACTCTGTTTATTTTTCCGTATTTTATAAATTTTGGAAGCTAGCTCGATTCGGATGAGGTCGGAGATTGCTATCATACTATCCAAACGATCTTTTAGTACTTTTGGGATTAATGTTAATGATGTAAATATGGCATGTATAGGCTAGTTTATAGTTTGAATCATATGGTCACTTATGTTAATGAATTTGGTATGAATTTTGGTACCTAAACAAGCTATGTGATATGGCTTGAAATAGTAATACTTGGTTTGGTATGAAAGCCTTATATGATATGCTTATAATGTGATAAATGTGATGAATGATGCTTGAGTATTGATAGGTATTGGTATGATCGAAGTTGAGTTGAATTATGGATGGAATTGATTAACGAAATGGTAGCATGATTGGTACATGCTTTGGTAAAATTTTTGGTTGAGTAAATGATATATGAATTGGTTGGTTATGAAATGGTTTAAATGTGCATTGTATTGGCTGAATTAGTTGCTCATTTTGTATATGAATTTGGTGCAAATTGATGCTTGTAGGTATAAGAGGATTGTGTGGGAAAAATGGCTTAAACCAAGCCTATTTTCGTGCCACACGGTCTGAGCACACGAGCGTGTGACTCTACCGTGTGACCCCTGCACCTTAGTTAAACAAGTTAGTGAGTTACACGGCTTAGACACACGTGAGTGTCTATTGGCCGTGTAGAAGGCACATGGCCAAGCACACGGACCTGTCTGGTGGCTATGTGGCCAAGTCAGTATATATGCCCTGTTTTCACGCGGCCTGGATACATGGGCATGTCTGGTGATCGTGTGAGGCACACGGCCTGTTCACACTGGCGTGTGACCCTTATTCGAAAAATTTTCTAAGTTTTCCTATCTTTTTCATATGTTATCAAATCAGTCCTAAATACATGTATAGTGCTTTGTATGCTTAAATTATGCATGTTTTGAATGTAAATGAATGATATTTACTGAACTGAGATGTAATTTGATAAACGTTTAATATGATTATTGTTCTAAACTGAGTTAAAGGTCCGATAATGCCCCTTACCTATTCCAACAACAGTTACTGTAACACTCCAAACCCGACCTAGACGTTATGGCCGAATCTGACGGCGTCACATGAGAGTGCTTTTGGAAATGCCTTAACAAGTTAAAAATCGTACCGGTTATTATCTTTACTTAAGTCTAAAAATCGCGAATCAACTTATTTGCTTAAACTCATTTCTTTTACGCGAAAGCTCTTAGTTAATTTAAAAAAAAAAACGATACTTTTGTGGCATTTGCAGTTTAAGAAAAATCCATAAATAACAATTTAGAAACCCAAATAAAAATCAAAATAGTCCAAGTTCGGAATTACATAAATAACCTCAAAATAATCAAAAACATTAATTTAGTAAAACTGTGAAAATCAGAATGTATCTAGCAGTGGTCATCGTCAAGCCCTCTGCTACACCGATCCATCTACTGCTGGATTACCTGACAGATAAAACAATAAAGGGCTGAGTTTTCACAAACTCAGTGTGTACATCCCCACAGTACAACATGCATATCATCAGATATCAGATCAGATAACAGACATAATTTAGGCCTAAGCCCCTAACAGAATCGGTGTGAGCCTTAGCCCACTCAAAACAGAATCAGATATAATCGGGTCTTAGCCCATACAGATAACATATGCCTATCAGATCATAACAGAAACATGCCCACCAACCTTGCACACCATCTCCATCCAACTCTACACACCATGTGGGGATAAAATCGACCCACCCAACCCTACACACCAAGTATAGGGATAAAATCACCCCATCCAACCCTACACACCATAAGGTACTGTAAACGGCACATAATAGATATATGCAGCATAATTGCCAAATAACAGGCTAAAAGCCTTTCAGATACTTCTTTCTCTTTATCAACAATCTCATCCCAATGCAATGCATCATACAATCGTGGCACGCTATTATGCAGATGAACAGATCATACAAACATATCAGAACAGAATCAGTACACATGCTAATTATAACATACTATCACATACATCTCATTATCACATCACAGAATATGGGTCTAAGTAACGCTAATTGACCCTACAACCGGTCACAGTCGACTTGGGTGACTCATGTAACCTTACAGAACAATACAGTGAAATGGGCTCACACGCCCATTAGGCTTGCCCGTGTGACGCACACGGCCCAAATTGGCCTCGGTTGTATGGATCACACAGCCTAACCCAAAATCTTACACATCCGTGTGGTTAACCCCTGTGGACCCACACACTCATGTGGCCCACACTACCCAATTGGCAGAGCTCGTGTCTCGCACACAGCCTCGCTAGCCTCACACGGCCGTGTCCGTCGCGTCCGTGTTGCATGCGCACGGCCTGGCTCATCGATCACACGGCTGTGTCTCGCTACACGGTCCCACCATGGGCAGTCCACATGCCCGTGTGGCGTCGACAGTTTCATTTTCAGCTTTCGCCGAATCCCATTTTCTGTGTAATCAAAGTACACACCTGGTTCGTTCTTGCTGTTTACACAAACTCAATATCACCAACACCTAAAATCAACATATCCAACCTTTTAAAAACCCTAAAAACGAGACTTAACACTTAATCCTAAAACGAAAAAGTCACTTACCGCTACTAGAACACTTTCTACATCAAATCAACTAGGCGAAACGTTGATTTCAGTCTCCCGATCGTCTCCTAAATAGTAACCAAACTTCTATTAATATCCTATACAACTACGATAGCATCACGAGAGAAAAAGATCACTTACCGAAGGCACACTAATTGCAGAAATGAGCAAATATGATAGGAAAAGACCTAAAAATCAATGATGGTAAGGAGGGAAAATGCAAAAAGAAGAACGGTAGCAAGAAAAATTTTAGTTGAACGAAAAAGAAGAAAAGAAAAGTGGAGATGTGAGAATTTTTGCAGAGAATTTCGGCAGAGAGAATGGAATGATCTGGGTAACTCCCCATTCCCTTGATTCACTCCACTAAACACTCTACCTTCAGTATTCCACTCCAACTCAAACACTCATACGATAAGAGCAGCAAAAATAATGCCTCTACTAAAACTCGAACCCAAGACCTCCACCACTTTAACACATCACTTATCCACCAGACCAGCAGGCCCATTCTGATATGCTTTTACAAATAAATATTTTAAGCCTATTAACCAAGGGTAAGGCTTTATTTAAACAAAAACCAAAATTTAGCCTAAGTCTAAACTTAAACTCGGGACCTCCCCCAACACACCCAAAGTACATATCCACTAAAGCGGACAATTATTTGTGTCAAATTTATGCAAAAACATATTCAGACAATTCCCATGCTATAAATTTGCAAAAACCGAAAATAAGGAAATTTGGGGCGTTACAATTACGGGATAGGGGTGTTACAAGTTCTTTGCTAGCTACGAAAATTAAAATAATTTACACTATTAATACCACACTAATTTGTATTAAATAATTGAATTTTTATTCAACTTCTACCTTAAATTCACTTACTTTTCTATCTCAATTCATATTTTATTTCTACTCAATTTCCTACCAAATTCAACTTAACTATCTAATGTTCATGAATAAACCCCAATTTCAAATTTCTTTCAATTTAGTCTCTCTAACACAAAACTTATAGCTTACTTTACAATTTATTCATTTGATCAATTCTAACTAGAAATTCTATCAATTAAATCCTAATTCAACAATTTGTTCAACATGAATCATATTCAATAATCTAAGAACTTTCAAAATATCAACTTAAATTCAACAAAACTTTGTTATAGGACTTCTAAAACATCAAAATTAAAAGAAAAGGACTTAATTGACTTACCAATTTAAACTCCAAGCTTTAAAAACCCTACTTCTCTCTTTTTCTTTCTTTTCTTCTTTCTTTCCCGTGTTTTCGTTTTAGCTTCTATTTCTTTGTTCTTTGATTTGTTTCTTTATCTGTATATATTAATTTAATTAGTTAATATATAATAATAATCATAATAAATATCTATTTAAGAAACAAATATATGTATTACAAATGTACAGGTTTATTTTTTACATTTGTATATTATTATCACCATCCACTTGTCTTTATTTTATTTATTTCATAATATAATAGTTATAATAAATTAATTTAAAAATATATTTTATAATTAAATCATATATATTTATATAATTAAAATATAAAAATATCAAAGGTTTTAACATGTTTGCCGCCCAACTTATGCTAAATGACTTAGTTGCCATTTTGGTCCTTTTTAATTTCTATTAATCTATAATTTAACTTTTACCCCTTATTCAATTTAGTCCTTTTTACTAATTACTCTTAATTAAGCTAAATTCACTTAATTAAAGCCTATTTAAACACACAACTAGACTCATAAATATTTCTAATAATTATTTACGAACCCATTTCGCTAATACGAAGGCCCAAAAATGTACTTTTCCAATACCCGTGAATTTTAGGTCATTACATATGAGATAAATATGCATTTAGTAAAGCTATGAAATAGAAATTTGAGTTTTAGAAAGAGTTATTAGGTTAATTAGTCTTGAAAATGAGGAATCAAGACCTCGATTTTATAAAATGAACCGTAAATAATATTTACGGAGTGTCAATAAGTTAGTATTAAAGTTTCGTTAGAAAATTTTAACGTTTTGATAGTTAATTAATTAAAAAAGACTAAATTGAAAAAGGTGTAAAACTTGACAAAATGATCAAATAGCTTAAGTAGTGAATAATGAAGAACCAAAAAGACAATTAGACACTTATTAGAAGGCTGAAACAACATGTGTAGAGAAAAATCTTAAGATTTTATGAATTAGGGTAAAAATTAAAACAATGACTAAATTAAAAATCTAGACATTTCTTCATCAATCTTCAGCCAAAAAAGCCATAGAAGATCCCTTAGAACTGGTTTTTCATATTTTAATTCCATGCCAAGAGCCTATAGATAATCATGAAAAAGGAAAATTTCAAAATAGTTCCTGATATACTACAAAACTTACAAGTTTACTTCAGTAAGTTCATATGGTTAAATTATTAACGTTTTATACTATTCGATGAATGGTAATAAGTATTTATTAATATTAATTGTTGAAAATAAAATTATGTGTTAAAGTTATGAAATTGAATCAAATCTTGAAAAGGAACGAAACACAAGAAATAAGTACAATCGTTCAATGCAAAAGCGGAATTGACGGTAAATTACCCAAGTAAATCGAGGTTCAGCATTTGTTGTGATTCTCGTGTTTGCTTTCTGTTTAGCTCTCATGAGCTTCTGTTAACTCATATGAGTTTCGAATTAACCCTTCCGGGTTTCAGTTTAGCTCTTTTAAGCTTCAGTTTAACCCTTATGGGTTTCCATTCAACTCATATGAGCTTCCGTTTAACCCTTACGGGTTTTTGTTTAACACTTATGTGCTTTAGTGCAGCCTTTGGGCTTCTGTTTACGATGTACTCATATCCATAAAATGTTCTCCAAATTTGACCAAGACCTGTAAGTGGCATATGGAGTGTTATTGGAAAACTTAATGATATTACTGAATCTGAAATGAAGTAAGTGACATCATCAATTGAGATGTGATTGGCAGGAAATGTGTAATGAACAATTTATTTAAATGCATCCTTAAAAAATGTTCGGTAAGATTGAAGTTTAAAACCAACGAACTTACTAAGTTATGTTTAGTTTACTTGAGTTGTTAAATGTTCTTTGTAGATTTTCAAGAAGTTCGGAGGATCAAATCATCATATTCAAGCCACACTATCCAGATTGCCCAATAGATTTTATTATATATATTTTATGGTTTATATGGCATGTATAGGTACTTGAATAATTGTGTAAACAAAGTGATAATTCCATTTTGGCTATGTTTTGTATTAACTTATAAGTAAGTTTGTCATATTTAGTATATGTATTAGGATGAGTAATGAAAGAATTAGTACAGCATGTTTATATAGTAGTTACATGTGATGAAATACTATGCAAATGACTTAGTTTCTAGTTCGTATTGGTTGTTTGGTTGAGTTAAATTAGTGTGCATCAATGTTGTGTGCAGGTTGGTTGTGTAAAAGGTAAGAAAAGTGGCATTAAAATGGCTCCACACGGGTAGACACACAGGCGTGTGTCTTGACCGTGTGTGACACACATCTTGGTACATGGGCATATGGCTTGGTCGTGTGTCCCCTGCATCCTAAAATTGAGAAACAGAATGCTCAGAATTGAGCACACGAGTAGAGACACTAGATGTGTTTCAATCGTGTGAGGTACACGGCCTAGAACACGGGTGTGTGACATGACCTTGTAAAACCTGCACCTAATTTTCAAAAATTGAATTAACCACACGACCTAGCACACGGACGTGTGACTTGGTTGTATGACTTCTATTACTTCATGTTTTACAAGTCAGAGAGTTACACGGGTTGGGGACACGAGCGTGTGAAGCCATACAGCCTAAGACATAGGTATGTCATTAGGTCGTATGAGCCGCACGGCATGACCACACGGGTGTGTCTTATAGTTACACGGGCGTGTCCCTTACCACACGGGTGTGTGACCTTTTAACCAAGAGGAAAATTTTTAAAATTTCGCGAAAAATTTCCCGAGTCTCCAATTTAGTCTCGACTCGATTTTAATGCATATTTTAGGCCTCGAGGGTCCAAAGACAATTTGATTAATCTCAAATATGAAAAGTAAAATGACTCAGTTTATTTGTATATGTTTTGTAAACTTCGGTAATACCTTGTGACCTTGTTCCGGTGACGGATACGGGTTAAGGGTGTTACATTTTCTACTATTCTAGATGGCCCAACAATAATGGCTTCCACTATCTGTATATTCTACCATCTCGGATGTCTCGACAACGATGGTTTTCACAGTTTACAAAAATTTATCATTTCAAGTGGCCTGACAACAATGGTTTTCATTATTTGCATATTTTACCATCCCAGATAGCTCTACAACAATAGTTTTTACAATTTATACAATTTACCATCTCGAGTGGCCCAACAACGATAGTTTTCATTATTTGCATATTCTACCATCCCGAGTGGCTCGGTAATGATGATTTTCACAATTTACACAATTTACCATCTTGGGTGGCCTGGTAATGATGGTTCTTACTTTGATTTTCTACCACCTAAATGGCCCAACAACAATGGCTTCCACCATTTCTATATTCTACCATCTCGGATGTCTCGACAATGATGGTTTTCACAGTTTACGCAATTTATCCTTTCGGGTGGCCCGACATCAATGGTTTTCTTTATTTGCATATTTTACCATCCCAGATAACTCAACAATGATAATTTTTACAATTTACACAATTTACCATCCCGAGTGGCCCAACAATGATAGTTTTTATTATTTGCATATTATACCATCTCGGGTGGCTCGGTAATGATGATTTTTACAATTTGCATAATTTACCATCCCGGGTGGCCTGTCAATGATGGTTTTCCCTATTTTGATGACTCTTTGGCATGTAAACTAACTTGACTCTACCCAAGACAATTAGTAAGGTAACCACTAAATCAATATACATCATAATCACACATCATAGTTTATATTAAGCTCGTTTATGCTATATTCAATTCAGTCCAATTCTCAACATTCAATATCATCATATATAAACCAAGTCATGAAACAGTGACACGATTACCTCGATAGGAAGATTTGCACTTATAACATATATGCATATATATGCATATGCATAGTGTTAACTATGACTCCTATTTCAGTCAAATTTGGGAAATAATCTTCTAGTTAAACTCTGTTTATCTGTTTCAATCAAACATTAAATAGTCTAGATTATTTTATTATTATTTGACCTATGAATTTAGCCTATAAATAGGCACGTTTACAATCTTAGAAAATACACCCATTAGAGATTAGAACTCATAACACATTTAGAGAATTTTGTGTTTATGTTTTGAGGGTTATTTGTTTTCGAGTTTCCGGGGTTTAGTTTTTATCTTCATCTTTTATAATTTTCATTCTTTTGCCATTATAATAAAATTATCTTTGCCTGTGATTTTTTATCCTCTTTAGAGGGGTTTTTCCACGTTAAATTTGTGTGTTCAATTTCTCAATTTATTCCGCTATTTTTTTACTTGTTGCTTAATCGAGTCGATCCCAACAGTGGTATCAAAGCTAGTTCAATTTTCATAGATCAGCTCATTTAGAGATGGTAGCAACAAGGTTTGAAATGGATAAGTTCGATGGTAAAACAAATTTCAATCTATGGTAAGTTTGGATGATGACAATTCTAGTTCAAACCAGCTTGAAAAAGGTTGTTATTGGGAAAAAGCCTGAGAATCTAAATCAAACAGAATAGGAAGAGCTTGATGAAAAGGCCTTGTCTGCAATCCAGTTGTGCCTTGCGAATACGGTATTATAGGAGGTATTGATAAAGAAAACCTCATCCGCCTTGTGGAAATTAGAAACTCTTTATGTGACTAAGTCACTAGCTAACCGTTTGTGTTAAAACAACGTCTATTTACATTTTGCATGAATGAATGTGAGCTTCTTAGAGATCACATCAATCAATTCATTACTCTTTTAAATGATTTAAAGAACGTTAAGGTTCAGATTGTCGATGAATATCAGGCTATGCTATTATTGTGCTCTTTACCCCCTTCATACAAGTTTTTCAGGGAGACCTTGATCTATTATAAAGACAAACTCTCATTCGAATATGTGAAAGGTCATTTGTTGAGCAAAGACAAACTTAACAATGAGTTTGGTTTGGATAGCAAGGCAGATAGGCAAACTTCCATTTTGGTAGCATCAAAGAAACAAGACAAAAGGTGTCGCTATTGTAAAAAGTTAGGTCACGTCAAAACAGATTGTTATAAACTGCGAAATAAAATAGCTACTGAGAGTAACGAGGAAGATGTAGCTAGTGCTAATTTAGCTGATGAAAGCGATGATAATTTCTTGTTAGTGTCAACGAGCGATAAGTCCAAGCTTATGTCTGAGTAGATCCTAGATTCGGGATGTTCTTTCCATATGTGTCCTAATAGATAATGGTTCTCCACATACAGTTCAGTTGAAGGTGGAGTTGTGCATATGGGAAACGATTCATCCAATAAGGTAATAGGTATTGGTACTGTTAAAATTAGGATGCACGAATGATTAAGACACTCTCAAATGTTAGGTATGTACTTGATTTACGAAAGAATCTCATCTCCTTGAGTATTTTAAACTTGAAAGGATGCAGAATCAACGTCGAGTCGAGCGGTATTAAAGTATCTTGTGGAGCTCTCATTTTGTTAAAAGGTAAAAGAACCACCAGTCTTATATTCTGGAAGGTTCTACAATGACCGGTGAAATTGGACATCCCTTGTCCGTTACAGAGTCGAAGTCTCATCTGGAGTGGAGGCAACTTGGTCATAGGAGGGAAAGAGGTATGACCGTCTCGTTGAAGAGAGGTTTTTTTTATATACGGGTTTTGAAAAGTTGAGGCACTGTCTTTATGAAAATTAGGCCCAGGTTAGTTTTGATTTGACAGTGTACAAGTTGAAGGCTAGAAGTCTTTCAGTTTCTAAGTACAGATTCGACTTAGTTAATTTCCTGCATAGTTCAAGATAGGCCCGTGACGAGCTTTGGCAAAGATGGTGTTGTGGAAATATGAGTCAATGTAGTAATTTGTTAAGTATGACTCTTATTTTACTTAAATTTGAGATAATCTTCTAGTTAAACTCTGTTTATTTGTTTCAATCAAACTCTGATTAGTCTAGATTATTTTATTATTATTTGACCTATGTATTTAGCCTATAAAAAGGTTCTTTTACAACTTTAGAAAATACACCCATTAGAGTTAGAACTCATAACACATTTAGAGAATTTTGTGTTTACGTTTTGAGGGTTCTTTGTTTTCTGGTTTTCGGGGTTTAGTTTTTATCTTCATCTTTTGTACTCTTCGTTCTTTTGCCATTATAATAAAATTATTTTTACCTGTAGTTTTTTATCCTCTTTGGAGGGATTTTTCCAGTTTAAATTTGTGTGTTCAATTTCTCAATTTATTCCGCTATTTTTTTACTTGTTGCTTAATCGGGTTGATCCCAACAATATGTATTGAACTTGAATCATAAAAGTACAAACTAAAATTGTTCATTACTCATCTACGATTTTTGACTTTCCCTTCTCTCGTGATGGCTCAACGTCAAATTTAGTTATGTTCGATAATTCAATAATAAAACAATATCGGTTTACATCCAATTCACAACTAAATAAATAGTCAAGCATTTTATTCAATTTAGTCATTATATCTGGGTTATTCATATTTTTAAATATCTAACATCGGATCAAAATCCGATTTCATATTCTTTCATTAGAGACTTTATACTTCCTATCTATAACATAATTTCATGACAATTTTCAATTTATTCAATTTAGTCACTAATGTTTCAAAGTTATCTAACAAGCTTAATTTAGTTTCTAATTTAGTCCTTTTTACAATCTAAGCCTATTAACTATCAATTTCTTCAAATTAAGCTCAAAATCATCAATTTCTCTCTAATGACAATTTGCTAAAAACTAAACTATTGAACAAATTACTATATAAGCTAGCTAAGTCAAGCTCAAATGATAAAAAGTCCATAAAAATTTGAAGAAAATAGCTTAATTACCTTATGAATTAAATTGGCCGAATGTTTGCTTTCAAACTTGAGTTTATTTCTTTTTTTTTCTTAATTTAGACTGTGGAAGAAAATCAACTTCATCTATATTGTTATATATACATAGTTTAATGTTTAATTAACCTAGATTAAACAACATGGCTAGAGTTAAATTATCTTTCAAAATAAGTTGTACTTGGACTTGACTTTCGCTATGTTATAAAAAAAAACACTCAGGAAAGTACATCAACTTATGCTTGGAATAAGAGCCAAATTGCTTTCCCATCCTATGATATCCTTTAAGGCATACACCCATCATCGTATTTTGAAGGATAAATTCAACTATATATTCAATTATATCTTGAATAGGGTAAGTAGAATTTGATTCGATTTAAAAAAATTCGAATTTTGAGTTAATTGAATTGAGTTATTCGAGTTATTTTAATCAATTTGAATAAATAATTTGAGTTTTAAGTTCGAGTCGAGTTGAATTTTACAAATTGAATAATTCAAATAATTCGAAGAACAGATTGGTCTAAATATCCTTTTGGTCCCTTTTTTTTAAATGAGCAAATTGATCTCTCTCTTAACAAAAAATACAAA
This sequence comes from Gossypium stocksii, assembly GCA_020496765.1. Classification (NCBI taxonomy): domain Eukaryota; kingdom Viridiplantae; phylum Streptophyta; class Magnoliopsida; order Malvales; family Malvaceae; genus Gossypium; species Gossypium stocksii. The sequence goes on along the minus strand of CM035628.1, from coordinate 97,559,585 downwards.
ATAATTCAAAATAATTTTTTAAATTCAAAATATTTACAAAAATTCCAAAATTTTTATTTTAAAAATATTATAAAAAATCTAAATAATATATAAAAAAAGATAAAATTTTAAAATTTTTCTAAAATAATAATTTTTGGGTCTAAATAAGTTAATTAATTATTTAAGTTGTCATCTTATTTATTATTACTATTTTGCTTTAAAAAAATTTTCAAATATATATGGTTTCAAGTTTATATACTCTAACATTAAAATAGTTATATTGTAACAAGATTTTAATTTAATATTTAACATTTTTTTAATTTAACTCAAATAATTTCACTCGATTCGACTTAACTCAAATTCTCACTTGACTCGATTTGAAAATATTTTAAATCGAGTTAAGATGATAAAATAAGATTTGTTAACTCAATTAACTTAAAGTTTTTTCACTCTATTCGATGAAACACTTATCCTTAGTTTTGACCGCTCAACCTTTAAAACGTACATAATGATCATTATTAATTGTTACATTGGTGCCACTCATTAATTATCTCACATTAAACTGACGATGTGACATGTTAATTTAAAGGGCTAATAACTAATTTTGTCCTTGGAATATAAATATCTTTTTATATATTTAAATATTTTTTAATAATTATTCTAAAAAAAAGTAAAAATCTTAAAAATGAACTAAAATTATTAAAAATATAAAATGTATTATAAAAATTAAATAAAATAAAAACCCTCCCCACGGTCAATAAGGTCAAGGTGTTGCAATCTGTGAAAATCAATGTTGTAAGGGCTGTAAGCAAATGGATACCTTGAGGCAAATATTTCAGGTTCTGGCATCCACTAATGGCTAAAAACCTCAAACGGATAAAGCGCCCCACTCCATTCTCGGGTAGAAACCTCTGTTTCGTGGTTATCGATTGCATAGTGAGACCGCTCAAGTTCTGTACATCTCTTGGCAACTCTTCGACAGTCGTACACCCATCAAGTATTAAAGTCTGCAAATTTTGTAGCAACCAAATGAAATTTGGGATTTCCTTAACTCTTTCATTCTTGGCGGTGGGGGGTGGGAAGGAGACCGAGTGGAAGGGGAGACGGTGGCGGAAAGAGAGAGGGACGACGGGGGGAAGACGGTGGGGGAGGGTTTATTTCATTTTATATTAATATAATTATTTTTATTTAATATAAATATTAAAAAAATTATATTACATTTTATATTTTTAATAATTTTAATTTATTTTTATAATAATTATTAAGAAAATATTTTAAAATATCATAATAATATTTTGTTTATATTTTAACTTGTTACGTCATCGTCTTAGCATGAGATAATAGATGAGTGGTACAAATGTAATAATTTGATAACGGTAATAGTTATAACATAAATTTTAAAAAGTGATTGAAATATAATTTGATATAAAATTCATAAATAATTGGGGTAATTTACTTATTTTTAAAAGCCTTTCGGCTAAGCTAGGTTTTAACCATCAAATACTACCCATAACCAAATTTTATTAATCTTTGATGAATTGGATCACTATTCGAGGTTTATATTTAGGAACTATTTTTATATCGAGGCTTGAATTTTTTATTGAAGTTAGCATTTGAATTTGGTAATTATTTGCATGTTGGAGCCGAGCTAGATAATTGTTACCACATTTTGGAGCTTGCACTTTTTTTATTTGTTTAAATTAACCTTTAAATGTAACAAATGTTATCATATTTAAGCTTAAACTTAAGGATTTTTAAGGAAATTGTTGGGTGTGGGTCCCACTATGTGGGGAACCCCCACACTAGTCAACCCAATAAAAAAAAAGGGTTGTTTATTTTTCTTTTCTTGTTTTGGTTACAAAAAAAAAAAAAAGAAGTTTCTGCCACATTTATTACCACCTATTTTTGGACTTGACAAAAGCCATTTTTTTGGCTTTAACGGGTGAGTGTGGGCAGCAAAAAATCAGAGAGCCAAAAATCAAGTTTTAAAAGAGAGAGTTGAAGTTAAAAATCTGTTTTTTCAAGTTTGGTGCAGCAGTGATCAACTCTTCGATCGGAGGTCCATCCGTGGTCCGATTGAGCTGATTTTTGGACAGCAGCTAGGCGATAAGGTGTTCTTGACTTTGTACGATCGGATTTTTCATCCGAGTCCTGTAGCATCAAATATACCCGTTTTTCAGTAGCTATAATTTGGTGATGTTCTCCCATTTTTCTCTCTTTTTGCTAAAGATTACATATTGTTAGCCTTGTTGGAGTTGAATGCTTGTTGTAGGCTTGATATTGTGATCTTGAAGTTGAACATTTGATGATAGTGGAGCTTTTTGATCGGACTATAAAGTCCCGTGGTTTTTTACCCTTGATTTAAAGGGGTTTTCCACGTAAAAATATCGGTGTCTCTATTTATTTATTTTTGTGGTTGCATTGGTTGATTTGTGGTTGATTAAGGTTGCTAGAGAACATATATTTGTGCTATTGTGCTTTCCATAATTTTTGACAGGAGTTATAAGGAGAGAAAGAACACCGGTTGTGCTTCGCTTTGTTTCGGTTGTTCGGTTTCTTCCCAATAAACTGGTATCAGAGCTCGATTATTATGTCAAATAATTATGGAAATCAATACGAGCAAGATGATTATGTTGAATGGCACAAATTATCAACTTTGGCGGAATAAAATGAAGGACTTGTTGTTTGTGAAGGCTTTGCATCTTCCAGTCTTTGCTACTCAAAAACCCGATTCGAAAAGTGATGAAGAATGGGAATTTGAGCATCAACAAGTGTGTGGCTTTATTCGGCAATTTGTTGAAGAAAATGTTTACAACTACATTGATCAGGAGACACATGCTCGAACATTGTGGGAGAAGCTTGAAAGCTTGTATGCTTCGAGGTCGGGCAATAACAAGTTGTTTTTGTTGAAGAAAATGATGGCTCTGAAATACAAAGAAGGAACGTCTATAGCTGACCATGTTAGTGAATTTCAGAGTGTGATGAATCAGTTGCTTGGTATGGGTGTCAAATTTGATGACGAGATTTTAGGGCATTGGTTGCTTGCTACTCTACCAGACTCTTGGGAGACTTTTCGGGTCTCGCTCATTAATTCTGCCCCACATGGTATTATTACTTTGGATTTGGCTAAGAGTGGTGTGTTTAATGAAGAGGTTAGAAGAAAATCTCAAGGTCCTACATCACAGCCCGAGGTGTTGGTTATCGAGAATAGAGGGAGGAACAGAGACAAAGATGGAAAGGGTAGAGACAAAAGCCGAAGCAAGTCAAGATTGAGATATAAGAATCTTGAGTATCATCATTGTGGTAAGAAAGGGCATATCAAGAAATATTACTTCAAGTGGAAGAAAGAGAACAAAGGTGGTGGTGACAAACACGATCGGAATGATGATGAAAAATCTGAGCGCGTTGCTACTGTTACTTGTGAAGATCTGTTGGTCATTTGTGATGAGAATTTGGTCAACCTAGCATGTGACGAGACTAGCTGGGTGATTGATACTGGTGCATCACTTCATGTCACGTCGAGGAAGGATTTCTTCACATCTTATACTCCTGGTGATTTTGGGGTATTGAAGATGGGTAATGACGGTTTGGTTTCGGTTATTGGTATGGGAGATGTTAGCTTGGTGAGTAACAATGGAACAAAGTTAACTCTCAAGGATGTCAGACATGCACCGGATATCCATTTGAATTTGATTTCTGCAGGAAAACTTGATGATGAGGGATTCTGTAACACCTTCAGTGAGGGGCAGTGGAAGCTGACTAAAGGCTCCTTGGTTGTGGCTCGAGGAAAGAAGAGCTCAAATTTATACTTGATGCAAGCTATGACTTCTTAAGAGACGGTGAATGTGACGGTGAATGACAGCTCAACTGAGTTGTGGCATAAACGACTTAGTCACATGAGTGAGAAGGGGCTTAACTGTTTAGCGAGGAAGAATCAATTTTCGGGTTTGAAGAATGCTACACTGAAGAATTGTGCTCATTGTCTAGCAGGAAAGCATAGAAGAGTTTCATTTAAAAGCCTTCCTCCTCATAGAAGATCAGAGTTGCTAGAGTTGGTCCATTCAAACGTTTGTGGTCCGATAAAAGTAAGGTCACATGGCGGTGCACTTTATTTTGTGACTTTTATTGATGACTGTTCAAGAAAGCTGTGGGTTTACACTTTGAAGTCTAAAAATCAAGTCTTTGAGGTATTTAAACAGTTTCAAGCATCAGTTGAAAGGGAAACAGGGAAGAAGTTGAAGTGCATTCGTACTGATAATGGTGGCGAGTACATAGGGCCGTTTCATGAGTATTGTCTGCGACAGGGAATCAAACATCAGATAACACCACCAAAGACACCACAGTTAAATGGGTTAGCTGAAAGAATGAACCAAACATTGATTGAGAGAGTCAGATGTTTGTTATCAGATGCAAAGTTGCCAAGATCATTTTGGGCTGAAGCTTTGAATATAGTGACACATGTGATAAATTTGTCTCCTAGTGTTCCTTTGCGAGGTGATGTACCAGATAGAGTTTGGTTTGGTAAAGACGTGTCATATGATCATTTACGTGTGTTCAGTTGTAAAGCATTTGTTCATGTTCCAAAAGATGAAAGATCCAAGTTGGATGCCAAGACTCGACAATTCATTTTTATTGGTTATGGTCTAAATGGTGAGTTTGGTTATAGACTCTATGATCCAATTCAGAAGAAACACGTAAGAAGCAGAGATGTTGTCTTCATTGAGGATCAAACCATTGATGACATTGATAAGATGGAGAAAGTGAATTCACAAGATAGTGGTGATTTGATCGATGTGAATCCGGTTCCCCTAGACTCTTCACCAGGTCCTATCCAGGATGATGTGCATGATGATGTTAGTGATGACCATCAGGATATAAGTGACTTTGATATTCCCATGAATGATGTTGTGAATGATCAACAACAAGCACCTATAGCTCCACCAGCAGTTCCACTTCGAAGGTCTTCCAGAGATCGACGATCTTCTGTTAGGTATTCTTCTGATGAATAAGTTCTTTTGACTGACGGGGGAGAACCTGAATGTTATGAAGAGGCTATGGAGAGTGAATGCAAAGATCAGTGGGTTGAAGCGATGAAAGATGAACTTCAATCCTTGCATGAGAACCATATTTTTGAGTTGGTGAAACTGCCCAAGGGCAAAAGAGCTTTGAAGAATCGGTGGGTTTACAGGTTGAAGCAAGAAGAGAAGTCTTCATCTCCACGATACAAGGCTAGATTGGTCGTCAAGGGTTATACTCAGAAAAGGGGGGTTGATTTTGAAGAAATATTTTCTCCGGTTGTGAAGATGTCCTCTATCAGAACTATACTGAGTTTGGCAGCTTGTTATGACTTAGAGGTTGAACAAATGGATGTGAAAACTACTTTTCTTCATGGTGATTTGGAAGAAGAGCTTTACATGGAGCAGCCAGAGGGGTTTGTTGCACAAGGGAAAGAGGACTATGTGTGCAGATTGAAGAAGAGCTTGTATGGTTTAAAGCAAGCTCCAAGGCAATGGTACAAGAAGTTTGAGTCTGTTATGGAGGAGCAAGGCTACAAGAAGACTACTTCTGATCATTGTGTGTTTGTAAAGAGATTCTCTGGTGATGATTTTATAATTCTTTTGCTCTATGTTGATGACATGCTTATTGTTGGTCAGAATGCTTCTAGAATTGAGAAGTTGAAGCAAGAGTTGAGTAAATCCTTTGCAATGAAGGATTTGGGGCCAGCAAAGTAAATTCTTGGCATAAGATTGACACGTGATAGAAAGGCCAAGAAATTGTGGTTATCACAAGAGAGGTACATTGAGAAAGTACTTCAAAGGTTTAACATGGACAAAGCTAAATCGGTGAACACTCCCTTTACTATGCACTTTAGATTGAGTGTTAAGCATAGTCCTTCCACAGAAAAGGAGAAGGAAGAGATGCAAAAAGTTTTTTACTCTTCAACCGTGGGTAGTTTGATGTATGCAATGGTTTGTACGAGACCAGACTTGGCTTATGCCGTTGGTACAGTTAGTCGTTTTCTTTCTAATCCAGGCAGAGAGCATTGGAATGCAGTGAAGTGGATTATGAAATATCTTTGTGGCACTTCCAACATGAAACTTTGTTTCGGTAATGAGAAACCTGTTCTTGTTGGGTATACAGATTCAGACATGGCCGGAGACATTGACTCGAGGAGATCTACTTCAGGTTACTTGATCACTTATGCAGGGGGAGCCGTGGCATGGCAATCGAGATTACAAAAGTGTGTTGCATTGTCTACTACCGAATCAGAGTTCATTGCAGCAACTGAAGCGTGCAAGGAGATACTTTGGATGAAGAAGTTTGTGCATGAGCTTGGTTTTACTCAAGAAAAGTATGTCATGTATTGTGATAGCCAGAGTGCTATTCATCTTGGTAAGAACCCAATGTTTCATGCTAGATCTAAGCATATTGATGTGAGGTACCATTGGATACGAGATGTTCTTGAAGCTAAGCTATTAGAGCTTGAGAAGATACACACTGATGATAATGGTGCTAATATGTTGACGAAGGCCTTACCAAGAGGAAAGTTTGAAGCATGTTGTTTGACTTCCGGTATGGAGGCATTCCCCACATAGTCGGAGGGGGAGATTTGTTGGGTGTGGGTCCCACTATGTGGGGAACCCTCACACTAGTCAACCCAATAAAAAAAAGGGTTGTTTATTTTTCTTTTCTTGTTTTGGTTACAAAAAAAAAAAAAAAAGAAGTTTCTGCCACATTTATTACCACCTATTTTTGGACTTGGCAAAAGCCATTTTTTTGGCTTTAACGGGTGAGTGTGGGCAGCAAAAAATCAGAGAGCCAAAAATCAAGTTTTAAAAGAGAGAGTTGAAGTTAAAAATTTGTTTTTTCAAGTTTGGTGCAGCAGTGATCAACTCTTCGATCGGAGGTCCATCCGTGGTCCGATTGAGCTGATTTTTGGACAGCAGCTAGGCGATAAGGTGTTCTTGACTTTGTACGGTCGGATTTTTCATCCGAGTCCTGTAGCGTCAAATATACCCGTTTTTCAGCAGCTGCAATTTGGTGATGTTCTCCCATTTTTCTCTCTTTTTGCTAAAGATTACATATTGTTAGCCTTGTTGGAGTTGAATGCTTGTTGTAAGCTTGATATTGTGATCTTGTAGTGAACATTTGATGATAGTGGAGCTTTTTGATCGGACTATAAAGTCCCGTGGTTTTTTACCCTTGATTTAAAGGGGTTTTCCACGTAAAAATATCGGTGTCTCTATTTATTTATTTTTGTTGTTGCATTGGTTGATTTGTGGTTGATTAAGGTTGCTAGAGAACATATATTTGTGCTATTGTGCTTTCCATAATTTTTGATAGGAGTTATAGGGAGAGAAAGAATACCAGTTGTGCTTCGCTTTGTTTCGGTTGTTCGGTTTCTTCCCAATAGAAATATCATAAATTAATTTGGGCAAAAAAATTTAGACTTAATGTAAAAACAATTGTTAAGTTTAAAGATTAACTCGAATAGAAAAATATTCAAATCTCAATACGAGAATAATTACCAAATTTAAGGATTAATTTTAAAAAAATTAATTGTAATGTAGTGTGAAATAATAATTTAATTAAAAATACAATTCACGGTGACAAAAGATCTTGACCTTTTTTTTGTCTTGACAAAAGTCAAGACATTACATTTTCTCAGCGGCCTAACGCTTGTTAACGGTCCAACGTGGCAAAATCTTATTGGTTAGAAGGTGTAGAATGATTACCTGTATCCAGACTGTATTCAGTGGCGACGGAAGAAAGCCTTTTTTCTGTAGTTTCTAATGACAAATTGAATTTCGTCGGCAGCGATACGCAATCTCCATCCGTCGTCGTTTTAATCACGTGGTAGATCTAAAACTTTAAAAGGGAAATATTTTTGTTTTCACGTGTCCAACAAACGAAACGTTGATTTATGAGTTGTCGCCTTTGCGTGGTGAAAGCAATTAGCTCTCTTCACCGACACTCTCTTCACCATCAATTTTGTCATTTTATTAATATTAAATATACAATCAATACTGTCTATAATAATAAATAAATAATTTTTTTATATCAATTTAAATTTAATCTAATTTACTTAAAATATTTTAATTATATACATAAAACTTTAATATTTATTTAATCATATTTATTTAAAAAAATAAATATATTAATTTAGTATTGATTGGCTCTTAACTTACTTAATATTGATATTATTATCCACGTAAGAGAACGTAAATTTAAACACGTTAAAATATATTTATCTTTTTATTTAAAAATTGCAGAGATTATTATTTTAAAGAATTAATTTTTGTTAAATGCAGAGAAGTAGTGTATTTGTGTTCCCTTTTCTATATTTTGTAAAAAAAAAAAAAAGGTAAATTATACTCAAAGGTTACTAAATTATTAGTAAATTTATATTTTGATTATTCAATTTCAACAAATTTTCATTTAAGTTGTTGGATTATAAAATCATTATATGACCTTCTCTATTCGCACCATTTACACAAATAAAAAACTCTCTCATCCCTCTTCTCTTCTACAATTAAATTTTCTTTTATTAAATAATTTTGAACGCTACAAATTTGTGAGTCAAAATTTAAATAGTTTTCTTCTTTGGTCTCTGATATTAACCATTAGGTTGACTTAAATTTAAGATATGCTATTCTACTCGTCAATGGGTACTGATTCACTGTATTGATAGTCGAATTATAAATTGGAGCTTGCTAGGTGAATTTTAAAAAAATAAAAAAACTTAACAGTCTAATGACTTAAATAAAATCTTTAAAATAATTTAATAATTATTTTGTAACTTTTTAAAATTAAATTATTAAAACGTAAATTCATTAAATTTTTGGAATGAGAAAAGATGTTTTCTAATTTAATTTAAAATTGAAAAAAAAATGGAAATTGATTGACATTACAAAACATACTTTCATTTTAGTGGGTATCAATTCTTTATCATGGACAATGGAATCACCCTTTTCCGTTTCGTGCAATACAAGCTGTAGATGTTGGTACCTCATGCTGCAAAATGTTGTACACCCAAGGCTACCAAAAAAGGCAGTTAATTGTAGCGGGTATTTATTCCCTTTCTTGCACCTTCCTAAAATGCCCCTTCCAACTGCCTTTGCTTTCCCAATAAGCATCCCTTCAGTAATTTACAATCTATTTTTATTCACGTAATAATAAATTTAGCATTTTAATATATTTTTTTATTAATTTAATTCTTAATTTTTTATATTAAATTTTATATTTAATCTTTAAAAAATTAAATTTAATCATTAAAATTAAAAAAGTAGAACCATTATTTTTTTAATATAAACATTAATTAAAATATTAAATTTTTAAATATCACAAGCAATTTATATTTATTTCATGTTAATTTTTAAATTTTATTTCGTTGAATATTTTTTATGATTTTTAAATTATTTATCGATGTAATATATAAAAAATAAATAATATTATATCAACATGAAATATACGTAAATTATCATGGATCTTATCATATCAATATAGTTAGAATAATTAAATTTTAATCAATATTTTCGTTAAAAAATTAATTTGATATTTTTTAAAATATTAATAATTTAATGCAACTAAAAAATAAGAATCAAAGTGACAAAAAATATAAATGTTACCAACTAAATTTATTATTATAATTTTTCAAAATTTTAAAATATTTTAAAGTTATTTATTATTTTTTCTCATTTATGAATATAATTACAATTAATATATAAAATTGTTTTTTTTTTTTTTTGCTTTTGACAAAGAAGGGTGAAAACCCATTTTCAAAGTTAAGGTGATGTGTCATTTTCTTATTGAAAATACATTAAAAAATACATATTTTTTCCTTCAAATTTAGTCATTTGCCTTGCTTGCTCAATAATATAGTGATTTTTCTGTATATTTAGTTTAGCTACAAGGGGAGTTTGAGGAAGAGAAAGAACAAAGCAAAGAGAAAAATAGAAGAAGCCTTTGTTTTGGGTTCTTGAGCTTAGCTTTCCATATATTCATCCATGGCTTCTAAGCTTCTTTTGATTGCTGTATTTGTTCTTGATCTCATTGCTTTTGGTTTAGCTGTTGCAGCTGAGCAAAGAAGAAGCACTGTAAGTTTGCTAACTTTCCCCTTCACTTTCTTTTATTGTTTTGGTTCACAATTAGTTCATACGATTTCTGGGTTTGCAACCTTTTTTTTCCTGGAAAACGAAGGAAAATGAAAGAAAGTGAGTTCTTTTGTTTGAAAAAAAGCGGTAAATGTTGATTTTAGCTTTCTGGGTTTTTTGTCTCATGTAAGAATTTGTTGATATTTGGAGCTTCCATCGATGTAGGGAAAGAAAAGAAACACGGTATACAAGCTTGATCTTTTTGTGTCTGTATATATACACATACACATACATATATATGTATTCTCTTTCTGCTAATCAAATAGTAACGGAAATTGAGTTCATCATTTTATAATTCTCAATTGTGTATGAATTTCACCAGATCTCAACTGAATTTCTATAAAAATAGTAGATCTGAGTTTATGGTTTTAATCCTCTTTCACTAACTTAAAAAAGGTGTCTGGTCCCCTTGGTTGTGCAACTTTAACTTTAGCCGCTCCAAAATGTTAATAATTCAATTTAATCCCTTTGTTAGATTGAAAATTTACATTTTTGCTCCTCTCAAGAAGTTAAAAAATCAATTAAGCCATTTTAATACAGAACTTTTATTAATTCTTTTGCTTTGAACCCCAAACTTTTATAAATTTACCCCATCCCACTGGCTTTGAACCCCAAACTTTTATTAATTTACCCCACCACACTGGCTTTTCACTCCAGGGTCTAATGGAAGAACCAGTCTTTGCTAGATTTAGAAGCCAATCTGTTTCATCTTTTGAAACAATATTTTATGATCTAATCGGTGATTTTGACTAAATTATTGACAACCAAGCTTCAAGATCTTGCTTCTTGTTTATTGTACCGTATATGATAGTTTAATATAAAGTATGATAGCTGATCTTCTAACACGTTCTAGTATTCTAATAAATAATCAAAGGGTAAAAGTCTCTTGAAGGCTCTTATATTATGATTCAGATTGTATTTTGCCTCTTCTACTTAAAAAATGGGCAAGTTAGTAGTTGTACATTAGATCAAAGAGTAAATTGGTTCTTCTGTTAAAGTTTCTATCCATTTCTACCTTATAAAAACTAGTCTTTGCAAGTCAGCATGAAGTACATGTGACGTTTGCTATGTTAGTTGTTAACAATAAAAATGGATAAAAATTTCAACATGAAAGACCTGTTTGCTCCTAATCTAACGTATAGGAATTAATCTGCTTATTTTCTGAGTAGAGGAGACAAAATACGATCTGATTCATAATATAAGGGCCTCCATGAAACTTTTGTTGGGATCAAAGGTATATATCCAACATGATTATTGAGAAGAATTTTTTATTCCGCTTCAACTCAAAGCAGCTAACATTGGGTGTATGTTTAATGGCAGGCAAAGATTGTGCAGGATAAAGAAATTCAATACAACTATTGTGTGTATAACTCGGACATAGCAACTGGCTATGGTGTTGGTGCATTTTTGTTCCTCATGGCTAGCCAAGCCCTTATAATGGTTGCCAGCCGATGCTTTTGCTGTGGAAAGGCTTTGAACCCTAGTGGTTCAAGGGCTTGGGCAGTCATCCTTTTCATTGTTTGCTGGTATGTAACCAACTTTACGTAAAATTTATGTTTTTTGCATATTTGAATGGTTTCACTCATTCTTTGAATTGCATGTGTATGACAGGTTATTTTTCCTAATAGCCGAGATATGTTTGTTGGCCGGATCAGTACGGAATGCATACCACACAAAATACCGGACCATCTTCAGCGAGGAGCCACCGTCTTGTGAAACTTTGAGGAAGGGAGTGTTTGGTGCAGGGGCTGCCTTCATTTTCTTGACTGCTATTGTCAATAAGTTCTACTATATTTGCTATTCAAATGCTAGGGAAAACAGCTTCCGGCCATACGGTGGTGGCGGAGAGGCCGGTGTCGGCATGGGAGCCTACAAATAAGCTATGACCTCATGAACTCTATGCCATTGCCATCATTTTGCTTACTCCGTTGTCTGTTTTTCTTTTCCTTTTTGAGTTCCATTTCGTGTTCTATAAGGTTTCGATATAGGAGATAGATTGTATTTCATGTTATATTCATAAATTTTTTAATTTCATTTTCGTCCCCAGTCCAAGATTCTGTAAAATTTTGTGAAGTTTCTTGTATACAATCAAATAACAAAAAGATTGGCATTTGTTTTCCAGCTCTTCATGCAATGCTGGTTATGTAATTTTTTTGAATGAATGACTGATCTTCAATGGGGTTTGCTTGCTATTTGTTAAACTAATAAACCCAAGCCTGATTTAGAAGGCCCTTTTCTCCTCAATGGTCGGTTTTTGTTCCTATACTACTCTCCGATTTAATATTTAATTTTTATACTTCAATTTTTTTTACATAATTTTACACTTCAACTTTTATAATGTCATTGATTAGCTTAAATACTTTATTTTAATTAAAATAATAATGTAATTTTTAAGAGTTGTTGACACCATTAAAACTATCTTTTAAATTCATGTCCATTAAAATGTTTTTTTTTTTTTTTTGTTATATGGTTACCATACGAGTATTTAAAAAAAATTAAAATGTCACTCTAATGAATTCAACAAAAAAAATTTTAATAGTGTCAACAATTGGAGTTGAATTTTTAAATTTAAAAAATAGAGAGATTAAATTCTTAAGAATTAAAGTAGGAAGACCAAATTCTAAATGCTCAAAGAGTAAACTTGAAATATATTTTGACTTTCAAATTTTATCCTATAATTTAATCAAGAAACAATTAACTCAATTTGAAACGTGGTAGAGAGCCATACTAGTTTAAGCAAATTGTGACGTCTTTGTGTATTTTTCTTTTGTGACAAAGTATTTTAAATTTATATAATTTTTCACGAGCTAATAATTTGTATTACACAAAATTTGATATGTTCACGTATTCGGTAAAAGTAGCACAAAACCTTTTGTACTATATTTTAGATTGCATTATATCTCTTTTACTGAAAAAAAAGAGAGTAAATTAGTCACTGTACATTAGATGAGTGAGCAAAATAATTTCTCCGTTAAAATTTAGTGCTTATATATAAGGTATAATAACCAATTTAGCTCTTAATCTTTACACATTTATTCAATTCGACTCCTACTCTTTTCTTGAAAGTAAATTAGAAAATTTTGAATCTAAAGAGGATGAAAGGTAAAAACAAACCTTAGTAATAAATTAAAAAAATTTAATTAAGCCTTTTAAAATTTAAAAATTATTAAACAAATCATGAAAATTATAAAAATCTTAAAATTATAAATTCTTTATTAAAAAATAACAATAATAACCCGTAAAAATCTAATGGTAATAAGATTTAAAAAAAAAAATTGACCTCTACTTTTTTAGTGGGTCGACATTGTTATTTTTTAATGGAACTTTTATAATTTTATAATTTTTATAATTTTTTTATTTTTTAATAATTTTAAATTTTAAAAAGGTTTAATTGATTTTTTTTATTTGTTACTAAGGCTTTTTTTTTTCACTCTTTACTCTTATTACTTTTAAAATCTCTAATTTGCTTCCAATAAAATAGCAGGGGTCAAATTGAATAAGTGTAAAGATTGAGAGTTAAATTTATTATTATACCTTATATATAAATACCAAAATAAGCATTTGAGGTGCAACTATAGAAGGATTATTTTATTCACTTATTTAACGTATAAAAATTAATTTATCGATTTTTTTAATAAAAAAATTAAAACACAAGATTTTATAGTACTTTTTACCTTATATATTCATATCACATTTATTTTTCTTTTCATTTTATATTATATAATATTTCTACCATTTTTTTTCCATATTATACCAACATTACTAGATATCTAATCATGCAAGTCATACATTACTCATTTCCAGACATGGTGATGGCGGTAGCATGTTGTATCTATTTCATTCATTGTGGAACACCCAACCATATCAACTCACTTATCTACAATTTTACTTTAAAATATAAATCAATTTATTATTACCATTATATCAGAATAATACTATATAAATCTAAATTATTTATTAAATATTTGAGTCCATTAAATATTTACATTTAGTAAGTTAATAAGAGATTCAAATAAAAAAATAAAAAACAAAATTAAAGTATTTGATATTGTAACACCCCAAACCCGGCCTAAATGTTATGGCTGTATCTGGAGATTTCACATGACAGGGTGTTTGAAAACTAAGTTGTTGCGATAAAATCATTTCTATATTGTTATCTTTCTTTAACTCTTATTAGTTCTAAAAGAAATCGTTTTACTCATTTAAATAATTTGTTTTAAAACACCTCTCGTTGCGGAAGTTTTAATAAAAACAGTTTATGTGATCGTGAGTTTAGAAAATACTTTAACTTTTTGAAAACCGAATTTCCTACGACTAGCGGTTATAAATCTATAAAATAAATAAATAAAAACCCAAATTTAAGCAAAAGTCCCAGAGAGTCCTCAAATTACATCCCAATAAATCAATAATAAATAATCCATAAATCATAAATTAAAAATTGTAAAAGTCCAAAAACTGTGGTCACCGCTGAGTCCTCCCAATCCGTTTAAATCTAGGGATTACCTATGCACATTAAACAAAAAGGGGTGAGTTTATGTAAACTCAGTGTGTAATACCGCAGAAACAAAAAAATAGCAATCATAGTGCACAGTCAAAAGCAGTCTTGGGCCTAAAGCCCCTTTCAGTATCAGTATCAGTTTGGCCTTAGCCTAATTCAGTATCAGTATCAGTATGCACAAGAGCCTTAGCCCATCATAGTATCAGTAACAGATATACAGTATTCAGTAGTAAAGTCCTACCCAACCAACCTCTACACACCATCTCTGTCTAACCTTACACTCCATGTGGGGATTAAATCACCCACCCATCCCTACACTCCAAGTAGTGTTATAGGCCAATTTTGGCCTGTTTACATCTAAACCCAGGGCCCAATAATGACCCCCTACCCGTTTACCATTTACCCAAATTACAAACCAAAATTAAACCATAACCCATTTACCAAACCCAACAGCAACACCTAAAACTAAGCCCAACAAACCCGGAGCCTGTTACCCAAGTCAGAAACAAGCCTAACCTTAAAAATTTCCTAAACCGAACAGCTGCCAACCCACGCCGCCTCTGACTAACCACTTGCACTGACCGCCTCTGTCAGCCACTGACACCACCGCCACGGTCATTTCTACCACTTGCCACCGCCCTTCACACCTGCAAGGAGTAAATGAAGAAGTGACATAATAATATAAAAACAATTGTAAAAAAGGGTTATAAGAACTTGAATCAAATTCTTGTAGAGGGATCTTCTTTTTTCTTTCAAAAATTTTTTCCCGATTGCAGGCATTAGATTTCCAACCTCAATAGATTCTTAAAAACAAATTCAAGCACCAAAAGCAGGTTCAAGATTATCAAAAACAACCAAAAAACCAACAGCAAAACAGAATCTAAACGGGCAAAAAAATAAAGGTTCTTTCCCATTTGCTTTTATCCTTTTTATCCAGTTCAAAACCTATATACACACATACACTCGTTTCTTATTTTCCTTCAAAAATATATATATACGTATATTAAAACACAGTAAAAAGGAGGGTAAAAAAAACTAAAAAATGCACCTTTTTGAAAATCCGGCCACCGCACGGTGGAGTTCACGGCGGCGTCCTATCGTCCGTTGACCGGGCCTTCAGAGGAAGAGAGAGCATTTCAGAGAACTGCTATCTGATTTTTTTTAAAAAACGGGACCAAATGAAATTTTTTAGGTAAAACGTGACTTTTATACCCTCACCATACGACACCGTTTTGGTCCCATTCACACCCATTTTTTAAAAAAAATTTCAGAAAAACTCCAGTTCACACCCATTCCAGTGACGTATAGGGAGCTTTATCAGAGTTTATTTAATGCACATGCAGTATCTCCCTTTTACCTGAAACCACTGCAACCCCTGTACCCCAAATGGTATGATTTGAATGCTCAATGCGAGTACCACGCGGGAATAACGGGTCACTCAATTGAAAATTGCATTGCGTTTAAGAAATTGGTCGAAAGGTTCATTAAAATGGGAATTGTGAAGTTCGATAATTTATCTGGACTTGATCATTCTTGATAAAGCAGTAAATGTGACAGTTGAAAAGAGGGGCAGGAGAGTTGCGTTGTCAGAAGCCCTGAAGTTGAGTACCAATGGCGTATCCGAAGAGAGAACTGATAAATAAAAGTTTTCCAAGTATTTGCCCTTACATACTTGGGAGTGTTTTTGAACGATAGAACTGTGGAAGAGACCTATTTTAGAGTTTACTTGGAGTAATATCCAAAACACGCTTGTTGCTTTCAGCCTAGAAACAATAAGAGTCCTTTTGTGAAAGAGGCTTGTGTCCAAAATTTTTATTTCAATGAAATGCATCTTTTTGAGCAATTACTCTTTTATTCTTTATAGATTCTTTGGTGCTTGGACTTTCATTCATGTTCCTTCATTCGTATTCATGATCATATCAATGCAAATAATCTTCTTAGAATCATTTATTCTTCGAAATTTGCCATTGTACCTACAATAGGTGCCCAGATATCAATTTTATGAGCAACACTATTACTAACTCCCTTTTTAAGTGAGATATGTGTCAATGGCGATCTCAGGACTTCGAAGATGACAAGGATTGTACCTAACTTTCGATTTGTTAAGGATGGAAGAACGAGATGAAAGACAGATCCTAACTTACAAAGGATTAGTTGACATTGCGAGCTTGCAAAAAAGATCGAAACCTAGCTCGCTGCAGAAACAAGACAAGACGTATGTGTCTCCTTTGTTTCTTCACAGACTCTCTATGCGGGACATGAATGTTATAGGGTTAACATCACCGACGTCAATTCGTGGTTGTTAACTACGTTACTAAGGGGGTAAGGCAGCTTCATATGCCAAAGTTACAAGGTAAACAGTCGTCAAATTCAAATTCAAATGCAAAATCCAAATTCAAAATTTGAATACAGATCCAGATCCAAATTCAAATTCGAAACAAATCCAAATTCAAATCCAAATCCAAATTCAAAAGTGAAATCCAAATTCAAAATTCAAATTTCAAATTTCAGATTCAAATCCAAATCCAAAAATGGAAATTTGTAGTCTATTCAAAGATCAGACACAAAATTGGTACAGCAAAGGTAGCCGAAACCATCCAAAAGGATTTTGAAAGATGACTGAGGTCTGTAATGGTTGGCATAGAGAAGTTACCATTTACCCTCTTTGCTTGTTGAACGTTAGCCAGAATTTTTCGCCGGGGCAACACATTTCTCATTGGTCTGGCATATTGAAGTTGAAATTCTTTCCTCCGAATTTTATCAAGACTGAAGCTAAATGAAGCAGAATGAACCTAATTCTGATGTGATCAGTCAAATCTGAAGAAGAAAATAGTAATCTGCCACGGTCAGATAATGCGAGTTTACAACGAAAAGGTTCGCCTACGAGAATTTCATGATGGGACCTGATATTGGAGAATATCCTTCAAATACAAAAGGAACTTTAGAGGAAAAAGGGCGCCTTGAGATCAAAAGTCAAAAGTCAAAAAAAATAAAGAAAATCAATCAGAAAAGGAAAGGAGATGGAGAGGCCAAGGCGAAAACCCGCAAAGGGCGCTTTGAGACCAAAGGGGATTTGAGTTGAAAACCCGAAAAGGGCGGCTCAAATTATTGATTGAAAGTAGGGGCATACAGTAGTCTTGCTATGGTTGAATTGACAATGAAGAAGCATGCTACATCTTGGGGCATCGACAAAGTACTCCGGATCCCCTAGACACATATTGAGCTTAGGATGGTTCTCAAGAAATTAGAACAGAGAAGCTCAGACTGCGATATCTAGGGCACCTAGTTTCCATCTTACCCCTTCTGAATCTGCTATCATTGATTATTTTATGCATTTCAACACGCGCACCTAATAAACTTCCTTCTTGATTGCATTTTCTTAACTTGTTTGTTTGGAGCTATGCTCTCAATCAATTCCCTTCTTATCCAATGTTAAGATCTTTTTCAAGCATTTTGCATTGAAATAACGATTAGTGGACTAATATCACTTTCATAAAAGGAGTTTTGCGTATTACTCTGAAAAGCTTCTGGATAGTACGGGAACCTGAAACAGGACTGTTGTTTAAGAGCTCACCAAATGTAAAGGTTGAGCTTAAGTTGAGTTTATCTCTTTGGATTTTCTATCAAAGATACTAGTTGAACAGAAACAAGATATCACGTCTATGATAAAATCTCGATGAAAACGAGCAATGTCAACCTAAGTATAAAAAGGGGTCACTCTTGAAAAATGATATTCTGCATCTATGCAGATATCATGCATACATATCTGGTCAGATCACCCGAGGAGTGATCAGTTGACAGAACAAGTTACAGATCCTGTACCCCCGAGTCACAGCGGGACGGATAGAAGTTGATACGAAACCTATAGCCAAGAATTGCAGTAGGATGTTATAGTGGGGCAAGCCATTTGAGCAAAACGCGATTATTTCTTCAGGTTTTAGGCTAAAATACCAGCTGAATAAGAGGGTAGCGCACTACGATAGAGCCTTGATGGGCAACGAGTGATGACGCCCTAGACATTAAAAAAAGGATCATTCACATAATGTTTCTGCGTTCACATCTTTCATAATACATTAGGTCAGGAGCATGTGATTCATTCTGATCATAACATCTTAATCATTTGTCATAAACATAAGTATAAGCATATGAAATCAAGTCTACAGGACATGTCCCCAGAGGACGATGTAGCAACATTAGCAAAAACACCAGATCTTGCCTTCCTGAGCGAAGCAGATCGAAGATTCGAATCTGGCAACCCTTGTATTAGCAGGGAGCAGATCGAAGATAGCAGATTTGGCATCTTTGTATTGGCAGAAAGCAAAACGAAGACAGTATATTTAGCAATCCCTGTATTGGCAGGAACCAGATCGAAGAAATAGATCTTATCTTCGCTGAGCAGAAGCAGAGCAGATCACATTCCAGCAGGTTTTAACTCCTTAAGCAGTAGGGTAACAGATCAAATTTTGGCAAATCTTATCTCCATGTATCGGCAATAGAGCAGATTTTGGCCACTCGCCTTAACTCCCTAAGCAGTAGGGTCACAGGCAGAATACAGCAGATCTTATCTTCGCTGAGCAGGAGCGGATCAGATCACATTCCAACAGGTCTTAACTCCCTAAGTAGTAGGGTAACAGATCAAATTTGGCAAATCTTATCTCCATGTATCGGTAATGAAGCAGATTTCGGCCACTCGCCTTAACTCCCTAAGCAGTAGGGTCACAGGCAGAATACAACAGATCTTATCTTCGCTGAGCAGGAGCGGAGCAGATCACATTTCAACAGGTCTTAACTCCCTAAGCAGTAGGGTAACAGATCAAATTTGGCAAATCTTATCTCCATGTATCAACAATAGAGCAAATTTCAGCCACTCGCCTTAACCCCCTAAGCAGTAGGGTAATAGGCAAAATACAACAGATCTTATCTTCGCTGAGCAGGAGCGGAGCAGATCACATTCCAACAGGTCTTAACTCCCTAAGCAGTAGGGTAACAGATCAAATTTTGGCTAATCTTATCTCCGTGTATCAGCAATGGAGCAGATTTCGGCCACTCGCCTTAACTCCCTAAGCAGTAGGGTAACAGGCAAAACAGAGCAGATCTTATCTTCGCTAAGCAGGAGCGGAGCAGATCACATTCCAGTAGATCTTAACTCCCTAAGCAGTAGGGTAACAGATCGAATTTTGGCTAATTTTATCTTCGTATATCGGCAATGGAGCAGATTTCGGCCACTCGCCTTAACTCCCTAAGCAGTAGGGTAATAGGCAAAACAGAGCAGATCTTATCTTCGCTGAGCAGGAGCGGAGCAGATCACGTTCCAGTAGATCTTAAATCTCTAAGCAGTAGGGTAACAGATCGAATTTTGGCTAATCTTATCTCCGTGTATCGGCAATGGAGCAGATTTCAGCCACTCGCCTTAACTCCCTAAGCAGTATGGTAACAGGCAAAACAGAGCAGATCTTATCTTTGCTAAGCAGGAGCGAAGCAGATCACATTCTAGTAGATCTGAACTCCCTAAGCAGTAGGGTAACAGATCGAATTTTGGCAAATCTTATCTCCGTGTATCGGCAATGGAGCAGATTTCGGCCACTCGCCTTAACTCCCTAAGCAGTAGGGTAACAGGCAAAACATAGCAGATCTTATCTTCGCTGAGCAGGAGCGAAGCAGATCACATTCCAGTAGATCTTAACTCCCTAAGTAGTAGGGTAACAGATCGGATTTCGGCAAATATTATCTTCATACATCAGCAATGGAGCAGATTCTAGTCACTCGCATTAACTCCCTAAGCAGTAGGGTAATTGGCAAAATTCCAGCAGATCTTAACCCCCTAAGCAATAGGGTAACAGATCAAATTTTGGTGGATCTCATCTCTCTGTATTGGCAGAAGGCAGATCGAAAAAGCAGATTTGACAATCTTTGTATTGTTTAGCGGAGAAGATTGAAGTTACAGATCTCTTCTCTCGGAATAATCACTCTCTAAAGACGCGAGCAGACGGAAGCTACAAGACATATCTCTGAAGTTGCAGTGGATTGAACCAAGGCTACAAAGGACGGTGGACTGGAAGGAGACTACCTAAACAAGAAAGAGCACAAAACAAATCAAGACACAACAAGACCAACCAAAATTGACCTTTCTTTGAAGTTTTTGCTCTATTCCCGTTTCACGACAATAAGCAAAGAGGGGCACTGTTATAGGCCAATTTTGGCCTGTTTACATCTAAACCCGGGGCCCAATAATGACCCCCTACCCGTTTACCATTTACCCAAATTACAAACCAAAATTAAACCATAACCCATTTACCAAACCCAACAGCAACACCTAAAACTAAGCCCAACAAACCCGGAGCCCATTACCCAAGTCAGAAACAAGCCTAACCCTAAAAATTTCCTAAACCGAACAGCTGCCAACCCACGCCGCCTCTGACTAACCACTTGCACTGACCGCCTCTGTCAGCCACTGACACCACCGCCACGGTCATTTCTACCACTTGCCACCGCCCTTCACACCTGCAAGGAGTAAATGAAGAAGTGACATAATAATATAAAAACAATTGTAAAAAGGGTTATAAGAACCTGAATCAAATTCTTGTAGAGGGATCTTCTTTTTTCTTTCAAAAATTTTTTCCCGATTGCAGGCATCAGATTTCCAAACTCAATAGATTCTCAAAAACAAATTCAAGCACCAAAAGCAGGTTCAAGATTATCAAAAACAACCAAAAAACCAACAGCAAAACAGAATCTAAACGGGCAAAAAAACAAAGGTTCTTTCCCATTTGCTTTTATCCTTTTTATCCAGTTTAAAACCTATATACACACATACACTCGTTTCTTATTTTCCTTCAAAAATATATATATACGTATATTAAAACACAGCAAAAAAGAGGGTAAAAAAAAACTAAAAAATGCACCTTTTTGAAAATCCGGCCACCGCATGGTGGAGTTCACGGCGGCGCCCTATCATCCGTTGACCGGGCTTTCAGAGGAAGAGAGAGCATTTCAGAGAACTGCTCTCTAATTTTTTTTAAAAAACGGGACCAAATGAAATTTTTTAGGTAAAACGTGACTTTTATACCCCCACCATACGACACCGTTTTGGTGTTCAAACCCAGGGCCTAAAACGACACCGTTTTGCCCTAGGTCGGATCAACCCGACCCTTACCCTCCTAGGATCCGCATGTTTTTAATTCATCGGTCAAATTTCCATATTGGCCCTTCCGCTTTTTCAATATTTTGCAATCAAGCTTTACTTTTTCTCAATTCGGCCCGTTAATTCACTTTGGTTTTTAATTTAGTCTGCTGTAATGCTACGCCGTTTTGAAGGGTGGGTATATTCCCCATTTCGGTCCTTCCCCATTTCACGCGTATTCGGCCTAGTCCTATATTTTCTGTTTATATTCGATTACGCCTCATTATCTTAGTCTTTAGTTCAATTTAATCCCTTTTTGACTGTTACTGTTATTTTATTATTAAAGTTAATTAATTTGTTATTTTTATTATTAATATTAGTATTAGCCTTAATTAATATCTCTATTATATATATGTATATATATATTTTATAGTATTAAACACTTCAATACTATTTTAATATTATATTAACTTTCATGTTCTATTACTATTATTCTATAATGTTACTACTATATTATGTTTAATTTTTTTTATATGTCACGTTTTTCTATTTTGTATATTATTATCGTGAAATATATTTTCATTACTGTCTTATATTAACTTAATTATTATCCTTATTTTTATTGCTATTACGTTTATTACCATTAACATTATTATTTATGCACATTGCTATTTTCTTTCTTTCACCATTTTATTGTTACATATTATTAACATATTTATATTGCTTGTTATTTTCATCATGTTACTATTCACTTATATATGTATAAATATTTTTATGTACCCGTCGTATATATCCAATATTTTTACATATATTATGTATATATTATATTTATATATTTATATATTTTTTTAATGTTTTAGTGTTTAGAGATGCGGGAAATAGTGCCCTAACGTGCTGGGTTGCGATTTCTCGCTCGTCTAAATACCTAAAATACCCTCCTAAAGTTTACAACTAGCAAGATAGCTTTAGTTTCGAGGAATTTAAGAACTTCGTGTCCAATCGTGCTGGATGTGATGTTCGTATTCCTCCGAAGCGAAGGAATCTCGATTTTTCAACCCAAATTATCCCAATTAATCAAAATGTTTCAAAACGAGGCAATATTTTGTGTTTAGGGATTCGGGGAATAGTGCCTTAACATGCTGGGTCGCGATTTCTCGTTCGCCTAAATACCTAAAATACCCTTCTAGTTTTGCAACTCGCGAAAGAACTTTAGTTACGAAGAATCCAAGAACCTCGTGTCCAATCGTGCTGGACGTGATGTTCGTATTCTATCGAAGCAAAGGAATCTCGATCTTTCAAACTCAAATTATCTCTGTTTCAAAAAAGAATCCTATTTTTAAATCTTTCAAAATTTCGACTTAAGACAGAAAATTGCTCAATTTGGTACCAATTTTGGGCGTCGCGGGGGTGGTAATCCTTCCCCGCGCGTAACTGACTCCCGAACCTATTTTCTCTATTTGTCGTAGGCCAGAACGTTTTATAAGGTGATCCAATCGCACCTAAAAAGGTTGGTGGTGACTCCCATTTTCATTTTTTAAGTCGACCTCCGTTTTTCAAAAAATGGTTTCGACAAGTAGTATCAAATGCAGCACATAAATAGTAATTTACAGCTGAGATGCTAGATATTAGGCTTAAGAGCCTTTCAGTACACTTCCTCCAAACATAGAAAACCCAACCCAATGCAATGCAACATATAATAGATGTCTTGCTTTTATGCAACTATCATTAAACATATACATATCGGTAAACAGGCATACAGACATACAGTTTATCATGCTCAATCCAATCATCATTTATTCAGTTCATATAATTAAGGGTCTAAATAGTGCTTACCGACCCTACAGTAGGTTCACAGTCGACTTGGGCAACCCGTGCAACCTTAGCAATCAATTCAGTAAAAATGGGCCCACACGCCCATATGGGCCCACATGCTTGTGTGGCCCACAGGCCCAAACTGGCCTTAGCCTGTGGATCACACGGCCTGGCCCAAACTCCCACACCCCCGTGTGGCCCACACGGCCCAAAACAGTCTAGCCCGTGTCTCGTACACGGCCTACCTAGCCATCACACGGTCGTGTCCTTCGTGCACGGCCTGGCGTCGTCGATCAGACGGCCGTGTTAGTGCACACAGCCTACCACACGGGTGACCACATGCCCGTGTGGCGTCGATAGTGGGGTTTTCAACTTTCGCCAAAACTCCATTTTCTACGTTTTCGGGTACACACCTGTATTGTTTTTGATGCCTAAACACTCCCGAGCACTCCAGCACCTATATTTGATCAATATTTCACTCAGTTAATCATTTAACAACTAAACTAAACTAAAATCGAAACGGGATATTCATCTTTCAAGTGGAAAACCATTACCTTCTACGGAGTGACAGGAATTCCACGCCTTTAGAACACCGATGAGCGATATTCAGCCCTTTGATTAACACCTACAAACCAGCCAAAACCCCTCTTTAACCAATATTTAGAAGAAACCGTTAAAATCAATCGAAAATCAAAATTTACCAAATTTGAACAAGCATTAACCACGTTGCAGAAACGAAGGAAAATATAAGGATGAAAGAACAAGAAGAAGAAAAAGGAGAAAACCTTAGTGAAATTTCGGCAAGAAGGGAAAAAAAGATGAAGAAACGACAGAGAGTTTTAGAAAGAAGGGAAGCTGAATTTTTTTGGGAAAAAGAAACTACTCAAAAAATTTGATAACTCCTTAACTTTCCTCCCCCACTAATTCTACTAACAACCCACCACTCAGTTCCCCATTTCAGCACAACTCTAGCCGAAATTTAGAGCAAAAATATTATTTTTTTACCAAAGTTGGGATTCAAACTCAAGACTTCCAATATATTAACACTCCACTTAACCACTAAACCAACAGGCCCATTCTATTTATTACTTACTAACTTTTAGTTAAAAGCCTACTAACTAAAGATAGGGCTTTACTCATAAAAATACCAAAATTTACCCAAGTTATGGCTTGAACTTGAGACCTCACACACACACCTAGAACACATAACCACTGAAACAACAATTATTTGGGTCATATATACACAAAAAAATAAAAAATTTAATATCTTATATTTTTATTATTTTCATTTATTAAAATTTTATATGTAGGTATTTAACATTTTTTAGATAATTTTGACTCATTTTATTTTTTTAATCAATATTTACATTATAGTATTATATATTACTATAAATTTAATTTTTGTATGTATTATAAATTACATAATATATAAAAATAACATAATATCATATATTAAACTTAGAAATAAATCCGACTAAATCTTCAAGCATGAGCCTGGCTTATATTTTCATTAGGCCTAATTTGTTGCCCAAGATCATTTTACAAGTCTAATATTTTTGCCTAAACCCTCTTAATTTTCAAATGCACCTTTGAACTTAGACAAGTAACACTAACCAATTAAAATATCCAGTTACATATAGTAACTAGAAAATTCAAATCCAAATATCATCCGAATGCACAAAAAACAAACTAAGTATTTGAAAATATCTTATTCCACACTATCCATTGCCATCCTTAGTTGATTTATCTACTATATCATCTAGACTCTTATTTTTCTTTAAAACATCCATATTCAATAGTTATAGCTAACACATTCATATGTTATTATGAGTTGTTTGATTTAAGTAATATTGCATTCTTTGGGCTGATGCAAAATTCGGTATAACATTCTCTCATTTGAATTTCAAAGATTACCTTGGGTTAATAATCTTACATTCTCGATAGTGTCAAGATTTTGAAATATAAAGATAATCTCAATACTACTTTCTCGGGTAATCTTATATTCCTATAGTAATGTGAGATTTTTGACAATTTTACCCTTATTTTTAATGACCTTGGTTCATTTTACTTGATCCAAAATAAAAAAATAATAACTAATGAATTAAATTATTTGATTCTTTGATATATTTTTCCAATAACATTCCAACTATATTTTTTTGGGTATTTTTATGTCCGTTTTACTATCCAAGTTTGAGGGTTGTGAAACATTTCAACTATAATTTGCCTATTATATATTTTTTATTTATTTTAACAAAAAAATGTTATATTTATAATAATTTTACTATACTTTTTCTTTTATAATTTTGTTCAAATTTACCCCTAAACCATAATAAATAGTAACATGCTTTAATAAAAAAAATATATATTCTTCTTTCTTTTTTTTCCATCACTTCCATTAAAAGAGAAGACCTATCCACTTATTGTTCTTTCCCAATTTCAATTTATTTATTCGAAAATAAATAAGAAATTAATTTACAAGAAAAATGTATTAATTTATTTTTAGAATAAAATAGTAAAGGTTAACAATTGCATAAAAAAAAGTAAATTTTATGATGACAATTTAGTGCCTCTATAGATAGGCTTACATATAATTAACAAGCTTAAAATATCTCAAAACAAACAACCCACTAAGCTGATTATTAGCAACAAAGTTTGACAAAACCTTCTGTCAAGTATTCAACTAACTCTGATATAATAGGTTAGCTTTGAATCAAGGTGAATCAATGTTCAACACTCCCCCTTGATTCAAAGCTACAAACACCAAGTTGTTCCTTAAAAAGGTCGTGTTTTGCTTGCAAAATCAGCTTTATAAAAATGTTTGCAATTTGCTCATTTGTATCACAAGCCTTCAAAATAATTCCTTCGGTAGAAACAAGGCTTCAAATAAAATGACAATAAATATCGATATGTTTGATTCTACCATGAAAAGCTAGTTTTTTTTTTTCATAACAATAGTCGATCTTTTATCCTAAAAATATATCTTATTTACACCTATCTGCTTTTGATTGAAATATGCAAGAATTCTCCTTAGCCAAACTACTTGACAAGTTGAAGATGTTGCAGCTACATACTCATTCTTAGAGGTTGATAAGGTCACTACGTCCTATTTCTTTGAACTCCACAAAGTTGTTCTAGACCAAAAGTTGAAAATAAAACTTGATACGCTCTTCTTGTCTTCAATGCTATCAGCCTAGTCATTGTTTGTAAATCCAATTAATTTGAAATTTGAAACTTTAGAATACCAAATCCCATGCTAGATTTGTAACGCCCCAAAGTATTTGTTCCTGCTTCTATAAGATTTTGACACAAATATCTATCTACTTCAGTGGTTAAGTGTTTTGAGTGTGGGTGTGAGGTCCTAAGCTCAAGTCCTATCTTTAGCAAAATTTGTTAATTTTTCGAATCAAGCTTTATCCTTGTTCAGTGGGCTTATATTTAATTGTATATTATTTTATATAAGAATGAGCTTGCTGGTTCGAGTGGTAAGAGAGTCTGTGTGTTGGAGGTCCTGTGTTCAAATTTTTGTGCAAGTGAGAATGTTAATCTTTTTACTCGGTTTCTTTACTGAAAGAGTTGTGCTGAAGATGGATTTTGAGTAGTGGGTTGTTAGTAGGTTAGTGGGGAGAGATTTTAGGGATTTGAGGGTTATCAAAATTTATTTTGTTTATTTTATTTTTTTTCAAAAATTCGATTTTTTCTCTCTTCCCCTCTCAAATTTCTGACGTCAATTCTATTCTCCATTCTTTGCTGTTAAATCCTCTTCTCTCGCTTTCTTTGGTTTTTGTTTACTTGCTAAATTGGTGTTCTCAGTTTTTGGTTGCGTACATTGCGCAAGGATTCACAAAGAACGGGGCTTTCCTCTTACCGGATTGTAGGCAAAAAGGGCTTAGAGTGTTGGGGTAAGTGAGGATTTTGGAAAATTGAATGGTTTTTGATTTTTAATTCAGATTAATCGGACTAAAATTGTGTATCGTGTGTCATTTTTAGGTTCTGGTGGATTTGAGATAGTTTTCGCATCAAACCGATACCAGGTGTGTACCTGAAACGTTAAAATATGAGTTTTAGCAAAAGTAAAAAAAGGCCACTATTAATGTTACACAGGCGTGTGGTTGGCCGTGTGGAAGGCCATGTGCGAGACAAGACCGTATGGTCGATGAAGGTTAGGCTGTGTGCAAGATACGGCCGTATGGTGGCTAGAGTGTGGCCGTGTGAGCCATACGGACTAAGCCAATTTGGGCGTATGGGTCACACGGGAGTGTGGGCCTACATGGGCAGTCCACACGGACGTGTGGGTTTCTAGGCCAGGCCGTGTGATTCACACAAGCAAAGCCAATCTGGGCGCCCGTGTGGCCCATATGTCAATTCTGAAAATTTTCCTAGGGTTGCACGAGCCATCTCAAACAACTGTGGGTCTACTGTAGGGTCGATAAGGGCTAAATAAACCTTAATTTGTATGTTTTGATAGTCTAAAATACTAACCTGAATATGATAACGTATGCATGATTGATTATTTTGTTATTCGTAATTACACATGATGAGCATGTAACACTCCAAACGTATGCATGATTGATTATTCTGTTATTCGTAATTACGCTAGATTCGACCAAATTAGTAATTAGTGTCTTACCCAACTAGCCTCTGCAGATCATCTCCGTCCATCCCTATACTCCATGTGGGATTAACAACACCCACCAATTTTTGCACTCTAAATAGTACTGAATGCGGCACAAAATCAGTAAGCCACAGCTGAGCTGCCAGATATTAGGCTTCAGAGCCTTTCAGTACACTTCCTCCAAATATAATCAACCCAACCAATGCAATGCAACATACAATAAATGTCATGCTATCACAGGACTATCAGTTACACATATAGTTCAGTATATATGCATATATATAACATGCTCAGTCCATACATCATATAATTAGTTTCACACATTTAAGGGTCTAAGTAGTGCTTATCAACCCTACAGTAGGTTCACTGTCGACTTGGGTAACTCTTGCAACCTTAGAACACATTTCAGATAAATGGGCTCACAGGTCCTTATGGTTTGTCTGTGTGGGCCCATACACCCGTGTGGCCTACACAGCCCAAATTGGCCTTGGCCGTGTGGATTATATGGCCTGGCCCAAAATTCCATATAGCCTCATCGATCACATGCCTGTGTCCTAGCACATGAGCTACCATACGGGCGACTACACACTCATGTGGCGTCGACAATGGGGTTTTTAAATTTTGCCGAAACCTCATTTTCTGCGTTTTTGAGTACACACTTGTATCATTTTCAACGCGTAAGCACTTCTAAGCCTTCAAGAAACTATAATTGACATTGTCAAAGTCGATTTGAGCGGTACAATTGAAAACTAAACCGAGAATATTTCACAGTGAGATATTAGAATACTGAAAAAGTGAACCTAATCACTTACAGATAGTAAATTGAGAACTCAACCGTTCAAAAAACTGTAGAAGCACCAATTGCTACTTAATTTTCACCTAATTCGAAAAAACCAAAACAAACCTTTTTCAGAAAACTAACTATGGACGAGAAAGAGGCAAAATGAATACTTATTGAATCAAAACAATTCAATCGTCGAACAAGGTGGAAGCATAAAAGAAATCAAAAGAGGAGAGGAAGAAAGCCATGAAAATTCAGCAGAAGAGGGGTGAAAAATTCAGAATGATGGAGGAAATTTGGGGAAGAGAGAATAGATTTTTTTTTGATGAACTGAAATTAGCAAAAAGATTTTGATAGAATCCCAAAATCCCTTAATTTCCTCCCTCAATTCCCACTACACATCCACTACTTGGTGTCCTCTTTCAAAACTACTCTAGATGAATTTTTAAGCAAAAATAGTATTCCTTACCATCATAGAGAATCGAACACAAGACCTCCAGCATACTACCACTCCACTTAACCACTAGACCAGCAGACCCATTCTATTAATTACTTACAATCTTTTAATTAAAAGCTTACTAACCAAATATAGGGCTTAATTCATAGAAATACCAAAATTTACCAAAGCTAAGGCTTGAACTTGGCACCTCCCACAAACACCCAGAACACTTAACCACTGAAACAGATACACATTTGTGTCACACATTCATAAAAACAAAAATGAAAATTTTGGGGTGTTATAGAGCATGTATAATGTGTAATATCTGTACCTATTATTTTTGTATCTATTATTGGGGATGGGATGTTATGTACGAAGGAAGTGTTCTAAAAGGCGACTATTGCCTATATTCTGGCAGCATGATTACACTTTATCTGATATGTGCCGCATTGGTACAATATGATGTGTAGGGCTGAGGGGGTGTTTTAAACCTTACATGGTATGTTGGATGGTCGGAGATGGTGTGTAGAGGATAGGGGTAGGATTCTGATTTCTGATTTGGATATCTATATCTGTATCTGAAAAGGGCTTAGGCCCAGATCTGTATCTGTATTTGAAATGGGCTTAAGTCCAATCTCTATCTGTCTGATGTTTGATAATCTGTATGTTTGTGTGTCTAATTCTGCTGGGTTGCACACTAAGTTTACGTAAACTCACTCATTTTGTCTGTTCTATGCAGGTAATCCATAGACTTAGGCGGATTTATGTGATGGAGCCTCTCGGTGGCCATGGGATCGTAGACTGGTTTTTTCTTATAACTTTTATTTTAAGTTAAGGGTTATTTTTGGACTTTTGTAAAAAACAATTAGACTCTCTAGACTCTTTGGCTGGTTTCTTTTGGATTTGGGTTTTCGTTTTAATTTTTAATCTATGACTAATAATTAAATTGTGGTTCTTAACTAAAACAAAGGTCTCCTAAAATTTCGAATTATTTTGCTTAAACTTTACAGTTTCGAAGCTTCCGTGCTAAAACACTTGAAAACAAATTAATTAAACTAAGGAACGTTTTGGGTATTGGTTTTAAACAATTAAAAGTTGATAATTCAAAAATGGTTTAATCATGATAATCCCGTTTTCAAACACCACTCCATGTGACTTTGCCAGATTCGGCCATAACGTCTAGGCTGGGTTTGGGGTGTTACAAGATTGTTCCTATAACATATCTCAAAATTCTCTTTACAACTCTAAGGTAAAGCTTGCTTGGATTGTGTATAAACCTCGACACAACTCCAATAGAGAAAGAAATATATGGTCTTGTATGAGACGAATAATTTAAACTACCAACAAGAATTTTAAAGTGTGTGACGTTCCATTTTAGCTCAATTATCGTTGTAACAACCCAACTTTCAGTGGTGTCGGAAACAATGATTCAAGACCACTAAATCCGACAAGTGAACTCGTAAAATTTTATTAGTTAGTGTATCTGAGTTAATTGAGAAATTAGAAAGTTGAGAATTAAAGATTAGTGATTTAGGATTTATTAGGGAAAATAATTTCAAAAACGAGGAATTGAGACCTCGATTTCATAGACCGAACCGTAAATATTTTTGTAAATAATTACAAAGTGTTAGTAAGTTAGTATTAAAGTTCCGTTAGAAAATTTTAATGTTTTGATAGTTAATTATATTAAAAAAAGGACTAGATTGAAAAAGGTGCAAAATTTGCTAATTAAAGAAATAGTGATTAAATAGCATAAGTGATGAATAGAGAGGACTTGAATAGCAAAATAACCCAAAGAGGAAAGCATGAGGCGGCACAAGCTAAGAAAAAAAATTAGGAAATTGAGTGAAATAGGGGCAAAATTGGAAATTTTGCAAATTAAACAAATAAAATAAAGACTAAATTGACAATCTAGACAATTCATCATCATTCTTTAGCCAAAAACCACCATTAAAGAGTCCTTCTAAACTGGTTTTTCACGCTCTTGCTATAAGTAAGTTCAATTCTTGATTATTTTTTTTGTAATTTTTGTGATTTTGATACTTTTACAACTAGGTCCAATTGTTTAATTCATTAATTTTTTATTTTATGAGAGATTTTGAAAGTTGCCATGGATAAGTGCTGGAAGTTTTTGATGAGTTAGTATGGAATTGAAGTTTTAATTTTATTATATGATCGTTTTATGAAGTGATTTTTAGTAGAAATTGATTTAGGACCTAATTGTGAGAAAGTTTGGAATTAGGGTTGAAATTCTGATTTCCAAAGGTTTTGAAGTAGTTTAAAATTATATATTAAAGTGTTAATTGAGAAAAATAAGTTCAATTGATAGGTTAATTGATTAGGGACTAAAGTGTAAAAACTAAAAAATTTAGGGTAAATATGTAATTTTGAAAATTGAAGGGCATAAAATGTAAAGTGAATTAGAATTGAATTAAATGCTGATGAATGAATAAATTTATATTATAGATCAAGAATCCGAATATAAACGTGAAAAGGAGAAAGTATTCGATTAGTCCTTGAACTTCCACAACTTTTACAAATTACCCTAGGTAAGTTCATATGGTTGGATTTTGTGATTATTTGTTAAATTATGAATGATACCATGCAGTAATTCAAATTTTTATTATTGAATCATGATTATTATCAAAATATGAAATCGAATTAAGAGTTCAAATTAGATTAACGCTGAATTGAGTACGATCGTCCAGTGGAAAGTGATGAATTGACGGATAAGACCATGGTTGGACCATGGCATAGTGAAGATGTAAGACCATAGCTGGGCTATGGCATTCTAGTGAAAAGACAATAGCTGGGCTATGACATCAGTGGACCTCAGTGAACATCAGTGAACGTAAGACCATGGTTGGACTATGGCAGTAAGTGATTAGGTATAAGACCATAGTTGGGCTACGGAATCCTAATGATAAAACCATAACTGGGTTATGACAATACGAGAGTAAGACCATGGCAAGGCCATGGCAACATAAGTGCAAGACCATAGTTGGACTATGGCATTAGTGAAAAACAACGTACTCTATTTTATAAGACGTTCACTAATTTGATAAAAAAAAGTGATAAATGATATGTGAATTAAAGTGATAGAACTCAAATAGTTAAAGATATTGAGCTCACTCACATGAATTTGTCATTAGAAATGTGATTGGCAGAAGTGTAAATGAAATACTTGTTTTATGAATTATTGTAATATATTCGGTAAGAATTATCTTTATAGCCTATGAACTTACTAAGCTTATATAAGCTTGCTCTTGTGTGTTAAATGTTTCTTGTAGATTGACGAGATTTTGGAGGATCGGATCACCTTATCAATCACACTATCTAGATTTTCCCTAGTAGAGTTTTGTTGTACATCTTTTGGGTTTATATGGAATGTATAGAGTTAAATTGGGAATGGAATAGTTTGAATTGAGATTGTGATACTTAAGTGAGTATGTATGTATTAGAACTTGTTATGTTTATGATTTTAGAACATAGTTCATACATATTTTGGCTTGAATTGGTTAATTGGTTAGGCTTTATTAGTTGTAAAAGTGTTGTATGCAAGTTGGGCGTGAAAAGGGTAAGAAAATTGGCTATAAAATGGCCTATTTTTGTCCACACGGGTAGACACATGTGTCTTGGCCATGTGTCACACACGGCCTGGTACATGGGCATGTAGCTTGGCCGTGTGTCCCTTGCTCCCCAAAATTGAGAAATAGAATGCTCAGAATTGAGCACACAGGCGAATGTCTCCGCCATGTGAGGTACACGACCTAGAACACAGGTGTGTAACTTGGCCGTGTGAAACCTGTACCTAAATTTCAAAAATTAAATTAACCACATAGCCTAGCACACGAGCGTGTGAGTTGGCTGTGTGACTTTAATTTCTTCATGCCTTAAAAGTCAGAGAATTACATGGGTTAAGGACACGGCGTGTGCCGCCACATGGTCTGACCACACGAGGGTGTGTCATACCACACAGGCATGTGACTCCTTAATGTGAGAAAAATTTTAAAATTTTGCAAAAAATTTTCTATGATACCGATTTATTCCCGAATCGATTCTAATGCATGTTTTGGGCCTGAGGGCTCATGTAAGGGACGTTTTGATTGATTTTGGAAAATGAATAGTTATTGACTTAAATTATTGAAAATTATTCTATAAACCCTGGTAATACTCCGTAACCCTGTTCCGGTGACGGATATGGGTTAGGGTGTTACAATTGTGACACAACTTCTTATTAATATTCATAGGTGTGACAACAACCTTACAATTGGCCATATTAAACTTTTCAACAGATCAATTTCTTATTTCCTTTTTGAAATAAATATCCCATCAACACCTTGTTTCAGTTCAAGACTAAGGAAACAGTGCAATAGACTCTAGTTAAACATTTCAAACTTCTTCATCATGCAATCTTTAAATTTAGCAACAAGAATTCGTTTGAACCTATATAAATCATATCATCAACATAAAAACATACCACCAAAAAATCTTCTTCACCTTCTCTCTTTATATAAAAAGTATGCTCATAGTTGCTTCTTTCAAAACCATTTTCCTGAAAATAAGAATAAATTTTAGAGTACCATACTCTAGGTGCTTGCTTCAATTCATAAAACACCTTTTTTTACCTGTATATTTTATCTTCTTTACCATTAACAACAAAGCCTTCAAGTTGAGAAATACAAACTTCCTCTTTCAAGTCATATTTAAAAAGGAAGATTTAACATCAAATTGATACACTGGCCAATTTAATTTAGCAGCGAATGCTAAAAATGTTCTCACTGTGTCAAAACGAGCAATAAAAGAGAATTCTTCGTCAAAGTCAATGCCTTAATGTTAGGAATAACCTTTTACAACCAGTCTTGCCTTACATTTTTTGATGTTTCCATTTGCATGATACTTTTTTAAAAACCCACTTAAGCCCAATAACATTCTTTCCTTCCAACAAGTCTACCAAATCAAAAGTCTAACCATTTGAAAGCATTTGGAATTCTCCAAATCCCCAAATTATTCTCTACCAAATAAGGAGATATAATACCTTACATTAGCCATCAAAATTTTACGATGAATCTCAATGTTAATACTTAATTATACCTATCTAATGTATAAAAAAACTTATAAATATATAATGATTTTAATGATTTTTAAGTGATAAAGGACCACTTGTAATATGAATTGTTAATCTGTCAACCTTTTGTAATTTTCTTAAGGGTACATTATATAAATGACCATCCAATTATGTTCGTATTCTTATTTTGGTCACTCAACTTTAAAAGTGTTCAATTTAGGTACTAAGGTTTGAATTCGTTCTTGTTTTGGTTAACTGTCGATAAATTGATAATGAAAAACCTTTTTCAAAATGGTATAATAACATATTTAGTTCTCACTACTTACATATTCTATTAATTTGATCCTAATTCTAAATAATTCAATAAATAGAACCCTTTACATTTATAAATTATATCAATTTAATCCTCTAACTTTCTAATCTAAGTGTTTAGCTTCAAAAGTAAAGGCATTCCACATTCTACATTTTGAAGGCTTGCCTAAAAAGTGAGAGGGTTTGGGTAAAAATATAAGCTCGAAAAATAGATTTGGGCAAAAAAAATCTGGCTCGTTTAGAAAATGGGCTGGGCCTCAAGTAAGACTTTTTTGGCTTGGGCCAACCCGGCCCGAATATGCAAAAAAAACTGTTGTTTTTTTACTGTTTTCTTGCTATTTTTTATTGTTTTATTGCTAGTTTCTTGTTTTTTTTTTTACTATTTTGCTACCATTTCACTATTATTTTACTACTATTATATTGCTACTATTATGTTGTTATTGTTTGGATATTGTATAACTCTTGTTTTATTGTTAATTTTATTACTATTTTAGATGCATTTTGTAACACCCCCAACCCGTATCCGTCACCGGAACATGGTTACAAGGTATTACCGGAGTTTACAGAATATTTTCTGATAAATCGAGTCATTTACTATTCACTTTCTGAAATTTACCTATAAAGTCCCTTGGTGGGCCTCAAGGCCCAAAACATGTATTAAAATCAAATCAGGACTAGATCGGAGACTCAGGGAATTTTTACAAATTCCCAAAAATTTTCCCACTATATTGAGTCACACGCCCGTGTCTACTACCTGTGTAACTCTCTAACTTGCAACTCATGAACAAATTGATCTCACACGGCCAAGGCACACGCCCGTGTCGCTAAGCCGTATGGTTAATTTTAATTTTTGAATTTAGATGCAGGTTTCACACGGCCTTGTATCCAGGCTGTGTACCTCACACGGGCAAGGAACATTCCCATGTTGAGCCCATGTGCTCAATTTCAGTGCATTCTATTTCTCAATTTTTGGATGCAGGGGCACACGGCCTTGACACACGCCTATGTACCAGACCGTATGTCACACACGGCCTAGACACACACCTGTGTGTCTACCCGTGTGGATAAAATAAGGCTATTTTCCAAGCCCTATTTCTCACCCATTTTCATCAAAAACCTGCACAAAATTATACCAATACCAATCAACAAATTCAAGCATGATTTCCAATCAATTTCATCTTTCAATATGTTATATTTTCTCATGCACACTTAGTACAAATCTTATCATTTAAGCTTACATGTTAAATCTTACCAATTTGGTTCATTCCATGCATACATGCAATACCATGATTTACCTTATATATTAAGACCAAAATAAAGTCATGTCTAGCCACACCAATGGCTAGTTTACATTTATCCATTTCAACATCAACATTAGTATTTTTAGCTTATATATGCCATTAACTCAAAATAGAACATCTTTATATACCAAAATGTGTGGGTTGATAGCGTGACAAGGCTCAGACCTATCTCCGACCTTCTGAGCTTCTAAGCACTATAAAATACGAAAAATAAAACAGAGTAAGCACTTTGTGCTTAGTAAGTTCATGTAACAAGAGCATAACTTACCACATGTTTCCAATTAATTAAATCAAACATACATGTATCAAAGTAATGGAATATTATCCTATCACACACAATCTCAACACTTGATGTTAGACAAATAATTTCATGCAATACCAATTCATAGATGAATGATGAGCTCATCAATTCTATGATTTTCATGTATTTTCCATTTTTATATTTATCCCGTTGAATTTCTCAGAATTTCGATAGATTTCTAGTAGTACACTTATAGTGTACAAATTCATAAATCGTCAATTCACATTTATCCTTATCAGAGAGCACACTCCTGGGTCTCATTTCATACAGTGGGATTACCAGTCTAGGCTAAATCCCCTGTAACATATACTCAAATAGTTTTATTAGGATTACCAGTCCAAGCTAAATCCTTTCAGTGACAAATACTCTATAGAGCTCAATCTGGATTACCCGTCCGGGCTAAATCCATTCCATATTATATACATCGGGAGGGCTTATATCAGGATTACCCGTCCGAGTTAAATCTTTTTTACTATACATATAACATTCTTTTTTGTTGGTCCATCGAAACCTTTTTATTCAACCAGGACTTATTACCCTTTTCATCAAGTGTTATCAACCATTTTACCATTTTCCATACATTGAACATTCAATTCACATTCATGTCATATAAAATGCCATCCAACCATTTCAAGAATTAATTTCAAGTTACATGAACTTACCTCGACAGTTGTTTGTGTTTGTAATCTACTAATCCGGTATCTTTTCTTTTCCTCAATCTAACTTTGAATTTGAGTTCTCCAGATCTATATAAATGAATTTAATCATAAATTTCATTCAATTCATATTATATTGAGTTCAATTTACACTCTAGGCAAAATTACCATTTTGCCCCTATACTTTTCATAAATTCCAATTTCGTCCCTAGGCTCGGAAGATGAAATTTATGCAATTCAATCCTCTTTCCAAGCCTAGCCAAAATTCATATTATAAATTACAGTACTTATGTTTCAAAAAAATTAGAATTTTCTTTTGAATTTCACGAGTTTGCAATTTAGTCCCTAAATCTCAATTTCATCCAAAATCACTTTGTAAAAGTTGTTTATCTACTAACAACCTTTCATTTTCTACCATAAATTTTCAATATCTAGCATATTCATCCATGACACTTTTCTATACTTTGATAACTTTTCAATTTAATCCCCAAAATAGAGGGAACAAGTTATCCCGATCTCAAAAATATAAAAATTACTAAAAACGGGACATGAAAACTTACCCAATTAAGCTTGGTTAGTGACCTTTCTCTCTCCTAGGGCTTCCATGAAATTTGGGGAAGAAGATGATGAAAATAGGATGATATGTTCTATTTAGTTCATTATCATCCTTTAATATTTTCTAATTCCAATTTAGTCCTTTTCTTTTTCTCAAATTTCATGGATGAATCACCCTAGATATTTTCCCATCTTTTTATTGATGGTCTAATTATCATATAAGGACCTCTAGTTTCAAATTTCATAGCCATTTAATCCTTCTAGCTTCTAGAATTTAACTTTCACATTTTATGCAATTAGGTCCTTTTTTTCTAATTAATCACTAAATCGGTAAAATTCTCCTATCAAAATTTTCACATGACTTTCCTATCATATCACAAATCATGCAATAATATCAAAATAAATTTTCTCTCTGACTCAGATTTGTGGTTACAAAACCACTGTTCCGATTTCACTGAATTTAGGTTGTTACACATTTACTTGTTAAGTTGCACCTATCTTTGTGTTATTTAAGTATACATATTTTTTAAAATTTATTTCCAATTTGTTGGGAAACATTTATTTTAATATTTTTAGTATTTTTGATGTATTATATTTTTTAAAAATTATATAAAAATTAATATGGGCGGACCAGGCTCGAGTTTTTGCATTTTTATTCGGGTCAGATTTAGACAAAATTTTAAGTCCATTTTTTGGGCTAGGCCCAGGCTTAGCAAATGGGCCTAAAAGTTTGGTTGGGCTCAGCTTGAACCTGGCCCAGCCCATGGACATCTCTAATTCCACATCCATTAATTATTTATTTATGGTTGAAATTATCTAATTCGATACCTAACCCTTTTTGTTTATATTTTTAAGAAGTTAGTTGCATTAAAATAATAAAAAAATACAAAGTTTAAAAAGATAATATGTAATAAAAATATAGAAATAATTTAATATTTAAAAAAAATAATTTTTCACTCTAACTATCATAATCTTAGTTTTTAATTAATTTGGTAAATGAGTTGACACTAAATTAAATTATTAGTGATACATATTGTTTATTATGGATTTAAAAACTAAAAATAAATAATTAAAAATAAATAAAACACATAATAATCTCTTAATTAGTTTATAAAATTAAAGAAATCATTATCAATGTAATAAAAGGAAATTCAATTAACTCTTTCACTTTTTCTTTCTTATGAAAAAAAAAATTCATAACTTTTTCTTATACAGTTATTGATTGAACAATTGAATTTTTTGAAACCATATTTTTTAACTCTAGATTTAATTTTTAATTTCAAGGACCAATTTCAAGGACTATTTTTTTAAGTACCTTGAAGGAAATATCATACTATTAACAATAAGAGTAAATCTAAAATCTTTTTTTTTTTAAAGGTTTTCCCTTTTTCTTTAGCCAAAATGTTATCAATCAAAGGATTATAAAATATTATATTTAGAAGAAAAATAATTAAAAAAAGAAGAAAAAGAAATAAAGTTTTAAGGCAAACTCATTAGTATCAGGATTGGCTCGGAAAATGACTCGTTAATTGAGAGATTTTTTTTCTTTTTTGAGTTTTATAAATTCATAGATGTGGAATGCTTTTGTTTTAAAAGTTGAAGGTTTGGTTAGGAAGTTTTAGGATCAAATTGATAGATTTATAAATGTGAATGGCTGAATTTATTGAATTGTTTAGAATTAGTATCAAAGTTATAGAATATGTAAGTATTGAGGACTAAGTGTGTTATTACACCAATTAAAAAAGGATTTTTTGTTATCGATTTAATGGCGAATGACAAAAATAAGAATGCGGGCATAGTTGAATACTTTTATTTAAATTTTATAAAGGAAGTTAAAAAAATATTATATTTCTTATTTATTTAGTTTATTTTAAATTTTTAACCAATTAAAGACATTTAGAGGTTTCTAAAATTTACTTGTAAATTAAAAAAATTTATCCTAACTAAAATATGCAAGAAAAATATAAATCAACGAATAGCTACTTCTTCGACAAAATTTCAGCTACATGGACAGAGGAAAGAATTGTGTACAGTGAACACATAGGCTGGGATTTGAAATATTAGTCGGGGAAAGTAAAATTTTTTTAAGGACCAAAATTGTTAGTACAAAACTCCGGTGAGGAAAATCTCGAAAAACACCAACGAAACTCGAACAGAAGAATAAATAGGACAAGGCTCCAAGGCGTGTATTAAACCACTATCTTTAAGGTTATATTCGCCCCCACCTATCTTCGGTGTGCAAACGAGTTCCAAGCAAATTAACCTCGAGGATAAAATGAAGCCAACGACTATTTGCGTTTTGCACTGACGAGAATAGCCCACTACACACTGAGCAATGTTATGACAAGAAATTCAATTTCTATAAAGGATTTCTGCAGTAAAACTTTATAGAATATCTAATGATATTAGAAAATGAAGGAAGGAAAGAAAGAATGTTAGAATTATTGGAATGATTTCAAAATGAAATCTCATTCCTATTTATAGGAATTTTCATGTCTCTTCACGGAGGCATCTTTCATCAATAGGTATCTTTTTGAAGAATAACATCTTTAAAATAAATACATAACTATTCAACTAATATAATTGAAATAGTTATAATTCTTTACATAATTATTCATTTAATTATAACTATTCAAATAATATTATTTAAATAGTTATAATTCTTTTCAAAAAATTAAATAATATAATTTTTTGATTAATTACACCTATTCATTTATAGTTTTTAACACTATAAATATTTGAAAATGTTCCAACAATCTCCCCCCATTTTCAAAATATTTTAGATTTTGATATTCTTGGAAATCAATTTGCATAAATGAAGGTATCTTACGATTGAACCTTCACTTAGTGAAAATATGTTAAAGTTAATCGAAATTGTATGGTAGACTAAGCTTTGAACCAACTATTTCATTTGATTAACCGAACACATCTCACACAATGATTTCAACATCGGTCAATGCATAGTATCTAGGGACACTATTATGGCCATATGTCTGTGTCCTCTTTTCATGAGTGCTATCAGAGCCAAGCCCTTGAGCTCCAAGAAGCGGCCACACTTCCACTCACATAGGTAGATCCCACTAAGAGCGTTCCCGTCACTACAGCAAAACTGACTTTTAACGGCGTTTTTTTGGCCTTTAGCGGCGCTTTTACAAACGCCGCAAAAAACGCCGCTAAAAGCGACGCCGCAAAAATTTGCGGCGTTTATATGAAAAAAACGCCGCTAAAGATCAGGACTTTTAGCGGCGTTTTTCTCGAAAACGCCGCTAAAGATCGGGACTTTTAGCGGCGTTTTTCTCACAAACGCAGCTAAAGATCAGGACTTATAGCGGCGTTTTTCCTAAAAACACCGCTAAAAATCAGGACTTATAGCGGCGCTTTTTTGGAAAAACGCCGCTAAAAGTCATGAAAAATAAAAAAAAATAAAAATTTATAAATAGATAAAAATACAAATCTCATCATGGTTTTTCTTTCCCTGCATCTTAAAAATGTGACTGCTAAAATTGCATTTCACAATTAACTAAATATCCAAAAATCTAATAATTCAATTACATTCGAATTGCAAAAAAAAAATAACAAAAATTCTAAACAAAATTGAAACAAAATGTGAAATAAGTTCAAACCCTTACAACTCAGTTCTGGACAAAACTGCAGTCAACATCAATGTATAATAAAGAAAGGCATGAAATAATTTTAGTGCTTTGAAATGAGCATTCCTACATTCAATCCTCTTCCTCTGAATCAGCACCACCAGCAGCATGAAGGGTGTGTAACTGTTCAATCAACTTAGCTTTCCTTTCCTCGTATGTTAGCTTCTTCAAGTTGAACCTGCAACAGGGAACACAAAAATGATAAGAGATTAATAAACTTCAATACAAGTTTTAATGGCATTCACACATGTTGCACTGCACTGAACACTGACCTTTTGTGATTAAATTTGTTGAGCTTCCATATAATTTTCTGGATAGCTCCAGAGAAGTAAACAATAGGTAAGATGATAACAAAATCAGTGTAAAAGATTTTTAAGCTAATTCTATAGGAGTTGTATCTGTTAACTCATGTAAATAAATAATACGCAAACTCTTAAACCAATTTAGACTTTGAGAATAATTCATTATTATATAAACTATTACCAAAATCAAAGTCTAATTAGTGGAAGAGAGTGTGTGTCTGTGAAAATTAAAATGAAAATCAAGAACATTACAGTAGACATAAGAAATTACCCAACCGAATTTTAATTTAAAAAATAACATTCTTAAGTATCTTATTGTGAAAATTTTATATCAAATATTTTAATCAAAATAATCTAACTTGAAATTAATTTGAAAAGACATAAGAAATTAGATTTCTTTATTGAGAAATTATAAACATAATTTATAAACCAAATATTTGATTCAAATCCTGTCAAAAAGACATGTCTTAGAAAAATTTTAAACTCTTTTTCTTATGTCTTAAATTTATAAATTTATAATTTTTAAACATGTCTTAGAAAATTTATAATTTATGCCAAAGAAACATATGCAACAAACACTTCAGAAATTAAGAAGAAATAGCAAGAGATAAAATTAATCAAGAATGAGAATTATGAAATGAAATGAAAGGATAGGAATTCAAGAATGAGAATTATGAACAAGAAAAGGCAGAAGTAGACAATAAGAGACAGCAATATTTCAGCACCATACCACTTGTAGCCACCAACTTCAAATGCATTACTACGAAGTTCTCTTTTGTTAATCTGTGAAAACTTCTCTATCTTCCACGTATTCTTTCCATATAATTCAGAAGGCGTTGGCCCTATAAAATAAGTGAACTCACTTTAAGAAACTTTGGTCATAAAATATGGGAAGAACCAAAAAAAAACATACAGTACCAAAAAGTTCAAACTTAGAATGAAAATGCAAAGAAAGTAAAGAGTGACAGAACTGTTGATAAGTATTCCCTAATCCAACTTAATTTGTACTTCTTTCACACGCAAATAGTTTACAGTATGTATCATATAATAGCAAGCTAACCCATTCACCTATTATTATAAAGAAATAAACGCAGTTCAAGAAATTTCAATCATAGAAAAAAACGGAAGAATAACAAAAATGCATCCCAAATTGCTCATACATAAACTGAAAGATATACATATGTGATACTGATAAAGAAAATGTCTAGAACAATTCCCTAGCCCAGCTTCATTTGTGCTTTCTTTTTCTTTTCTTTTCTTTTTTTTAAATCACTGTGCATTTAGAGCACTCAAAATAGTTCAGAACAAGCATCTTCAACTAACAGGCTAGCCTATTCACATCTTATGTATATGTTCTTAAGGTATCATGCATCAAGAAGATACAGTTAAGAGCACCTTGAAGAACTCCAGATGGCATTTAAAAGAGAAAATATGAAGTAAATAACTAATACTTGAAAGACACATGACATTTAAACAAAGAATCAGAAGTTAAAACAAAAAAAAAAAAGAATCTGTAGCCTTATATCAATATTGCAACCCAGTTGTTGCACTATATCATGCATTTCTATTTTATTTTGTGAAATAAATATAAGAGACTTATCAATGAGGTTCTCAATTCTTGACTATGCAGAAGGATAACAGGCCTCCATAATCCTTGTTACAAAGTCTCGATCCTCCCCTTTAAAGAAACAACCAATGTCAAGAAAAATGTCTTTCTCTACAGGATTTAGTCCACCAAAACTGCTTCTCAACAATTTAAGAATGTCTAGGTTAGGAATCTGCTTTAGTTATTTTACTGCACTTTCCTGGTAGTTTTTGTTCTTTCCATAAAGAGAGGACCCGAAAAATTTAATAGCCAAGGGGTTTCCATTAGCTGAACTTAAAACCATCCGTGATAGCCCCAACTGTTATTCGTTAGGATGATTGCTTTTGAAGGCATGTTGGCAAAAGAGCTGACTAGATTCATATTTATTTAATTTCTTGGCTTCATAAATGAGATTCATTGAGAGAACAATAAGCAAAAATAGGAAATTCTACTTACCGGGTCTGATAAAGTTTCACAAGCCAAAATCTGTAGCCTTAAGCAGTGGGTCCTCTCTGGTCTACAGTCAAGAAACATTGAGAGAACAATAAGCTCTAAAGGAATTTTACAACTGCTGCGTCTTTTTCACTACAACGACTGTCTTTTCTGATAGAAAATGGTAAGAACATATTACTACGGGTTCTGACATTATTAAAACCATCAAGAGAAGTACAACACTTACGATGTCTATTACCAAGCAGATTGTTCAGCAGCACAGTGAAATATGGAGGATTTCAGAGAGAAAGAGAGTTAAAAAAAAGAAAGGAATATTTGTTTGAGAAGAAACAACAAGCACAGGCCTTGAATCGGTGAAATATGGAGGAAAGTAACTTAGGGTTTGATTTGGGAAAAGTGACGGTATAGGGAAAACTTTGATTTGGGAAAAAATACTAAGTGTTTGGGACTTATTTTGGGGATAAAATGTCTGAAACAAAAACGACCCGTTTTAACAAGAATATTTGCAGCGTTTTTCTAAAACGCCAC
Organism: Gossypium stocksii; assembly: GCA_020496765.1. NCBI lineage: Eukaryota > Viridiplantae > Streptophyta > Magnoliopsida > Malvales > Malvaceae > Gossypium > Gossypium stocksii. The sequence goes on along the minus strand of CM035628.1, from coordinate 97,515,479 downwards.
TATATCTCATTTTTTGTGGCGTTTTTACAAAAAACGCCACTAATGCATAATTTTAATTTTTCCTCATTTTTTAACATATATTTTTCTATGCTTTTTTTTTCAAAATTTTTCTACTGAGATTATCATTTTTTGGAATTTTTTTATTGAACTTTTTAACTAAAATATTAACTTTTAACTTTTTAAGTTTTTAATTCTTAAATTATTTAATTTTTTATTATTAAATTTTAAAATTTTCATTACAATTATCAACTCTTTTAAGAATTTCTTTTTTATTTCTTTTTACATCAACATTATTTCTTTTAAGTATGATCCATATTAATTGTTTAGATTTTTATATAAATGGCATTTAATTATATGTGTACACCTAAATAGTTTAATGTGTAATTGTAGATCATGGGAATTATTCTAATTGTGGCTTAAATATACAGTTAGAAACTTTAATTTTGATTTAATCATTCACATTTTAAAAAATAAATACATCAATACATTTTTATATTGAATAAATATAAATATTTATGTATGCAATATATAAATAAAAAATGATGTACATTATACAATTACACACTAAACCATTGTTCATGTATGCTTTTTGTATTTAACCCATTTTGATATATATATTTAAAATATAAATTTATATTTATCTTATTTAGATTTATATTATAAAAATTTCAAAATTCAACCCCAAACCCTAACCCCCAAACCCCAAACCCCAAACCATAAACCTTAAACCCTAAACCCTAAACCGTAATCCTACATAAACCATATTTTTCAGAATTCGTGTGGCCTATGTTAGTGTAGTACAAAATATATATTTGTACTCTTATATTAAATAATATGGATGTAGTACAAAATGGATGAATCTTAGTAAAATCCTAATGTTATTCAGTTTTAACAGTATCTTTAAACCTTAAATCCCAAACCATAAACCTACACCGATAAACCCTAAAAATATATATTAGAAGGGACAAAAGTAATTAAAAAAGAGTCTTAATGCTTACTTAAACCCTAAAATAAATTATTTTTTTGTCATTTTATCAAAAACCATAACCCTTAAAACCCTTAAAACCATGAAATATATGTACTTGACCGTTAAATATCAAAAACCCTAAACCTTAAACTCTAATAGCCTAACCCCTAAAATCATGAAGACTACTGAGACCCTGACTATAAAACAATAACCCTAAACCACAAACTATAAATCACAAACACTAAACCCCTAACCACAAACCCTTAAATCTTTAAACCCTAAACCATAAAAACTTAAACCATAAACCTTTACCCTAAACCCATAAACCAAAAATCCTAAACCATAAACCCTTAAAACCGCTAAACATTAAGATCATAAACACTAAACCCTAAACCTCAAACCCAAAATAACAAAACCCTAAATCATAAAATTAACATTCTAAACATTAAACCCTAAACCATAAACTTTAAACCTTAAATATTAAACCCTAAACCCAAAAAATAAGAACTAAACCTTAAAACTTAATTATGAAAATATACTTCAAAAGAAGACTTTTAGCGGCGCTTCCGGAAAAACGCCGCTATTGCTCCGGCTTTTAGCGGCGCTCTTGGAAAAACGCCGCTATTGCTAGGGCTTTTAGCGGCGCTTCCGGAAAAACGCCGCTATTGCTTGGGCTTTTAGCGGCGCTTCCGGAAAAACGCCGCTATTGCTTGGGCTTTTAGCGGCGCTTCCAGAAAAACGCCGCTATTGCTTGGACTTTTAGCGGCGCTTCCAGAAAAACGCCGCTATTGCTTGGGCTTTTAGCGGCGCTTTTGGAAAAACGCCGCTATTGCTTGGGCTTTTAGCGGCGCTTTTGGAAAAACGCCGCTATTGCTTGGACTTTTAGCGGCGCTTTCAGAAAAACGCCGCTAATGTATAATATCTGCGGGTTTTTTATAAAAACGCCACTAAAAACGCCGCTAAAGCCCTGTTTTGCTGTAGTGCGTGATTATAACACTCTAATATATTTATGTTATGGATCCATTAAGAGTATATTACTCATCCTTCCCTTATCATTACGGGTACCTAGCACTTTAATCTTAGGATGGATTTATTTATAGTGCTAACAGTCACATACTAATGATGTACTTTGTCTCATTGAACTCAAGACTTGACGTTATACCAAGCGTTGAGTCGAGTTTCCATCATGGGTGACTCTAATTAATAGGCTTGAGTCCCATCCCTTTTGAGGTCCTTTTTACTGTATCTCTAGCAAGACTTTTTGTCAAAGGATCCGCCAAATTTTCACTTGACCTCACATAATTAATAGTGATCACTCCATCAGAGATTAATTGTCGGACATAACTATGTCTTAATCCAATGTGTCTAGACTTTCCATTATATACTTGGCTATATGCCTTCGCTAGAGTAGCCTCACTATCACAACGGATAGAAATAGGTGAAATTGGCTTAGGCCATAAAGGTACATCATACAGCAAATTTCTTAACCATTCTGCTTCTTTAGATGCAGCGGCTAATGCAATAAATTCTGCTGCCATGGTGGAATCAGTAATACATGTTTGTTTCTTGGAACCCCAAGAAATGGCTCCTCCACCAGGAATGAAAATCCATCCACTAGTAGATGCATGATCTTCCAAACTTGTAATCCAACTAGCATCCGAATACCCTTCTAAAACTGGAGGATATCCATTATAACATAATCCAAAGTTAATAGTTTTCTTTAAGTACCTAAGTACTCTATTCAAAGCTTGCCAATGCAAACTGCTTGGATTACTTGTGTACCTACTCAATTTTCCAACAGCATATGCAATATCTGATCTTGTACAAGTCATTATGTACATAAGACAACCAATTAGACTTGCATATTTCAATTGATCAATTTTCCTACCAGCATTAGATACTAATTTAATTTGAGGATCCATGGGTGTAGATGCTGGTATACAGTTGAAAAGATCAAACTTTTTAAGCACATTTTCAATGTAATGTGATTGTGATAAAGCTATAGTGCTTTCGTCTCGGGTTATTTTAATCCTAAGAATAACATCTGCTACACCCATATCCTTCATAGCAAAGTTGTTTGACAAGAATTTCTTTGTGTTTTCTATTTGTTCCAGATCCGTGCCAAAAATGAGCATATCATCTACATATAAGCAAATTATGACACCTTTTCCATTTTTAAATTTGCTATATATACACTTATCGGATTCATTTATTTTATAGCCATTAGCTAAAACAACATTGTCAAACTTTTGGTGCCATTGTTTTGGTGCTTGTTTAAGTCCATATAAAGATTTAACAAGCTTACATACCCTATGCTCTTGTCCTGGAACAACAAATCCTTCCGGTTGTTCCATGTACACTTCCTCTTCCAATTCACCATTTAAAAATGTAGTTTTAACATCCATTTGGTGAACAACCAAATTATATATAGAGGTAAGTGATATTAAAAGTCTAATTGTAGCAATTCTTACTACTGGAGCATAGGTATCAAAGTAATCAATACCTTATTTTTGTGTAAAACCTTTGGCTACCAACCTTGCTTTAAACTTATCAATGGTTCCATCGACCTTCATTTTCTTTTTGAAGATCCATTTACAACCAATTGGTTTGGAACCTGGTGGAAGATCAACTAAAATCCAAGTTTGATTTCCCATTATTGAATCCATCTCATCATTTATTGCTTCTTTCCAAAAAGCAGAGTCTTGAGATTTCATTGCCTCTTCAAATGTAATAGGATCAGATTCCGTATTATAACAATAAGGTATCTTATTGTATATACTTTCACCTTTTCCTTCTACAAGAAACATAATGAAATCAGGTCCAAAATTTTTGACCTTTTTAATCCTCTTACTTCTTCTTAATTCTTGACAAGATTCATCATTATTATCAATTTGTTCCAATGGAATCTCATTCTCATTTGAAGAATGAATCAATTGTTGTGACTGTAATTGTCTTAATATAGAATTAAATCTATTTTCATTAAAAATAGCATCTCTTGATTCAATAACAGTGTTAATTGAAATCGAATCATTTGGTTCAATTACCATGAACCTATATGCCTTGCTATTTTGTGCATATCCTATAAATATGCATTCAATTCCTCTTTCACCTAACTTTTTACGTTTAGGTGTTGGAACTTTGACAATAGCTCTACAACCCCAAACCTTTAAATAATTAAGGTTTGGTTTCCTTTTCTTCCATTGTTCATAAGGGGTTATTTTAGTTCCCTTATTAGGAACTCTATTCAATATATGACAAGCTGTTAGAACAGCTTCTCCCCAAAAACCTTGTCCAAGACCTGAATATGATAACATTGAATTTACCATTTCAGTCAATACTCTATTTTTCCTTTCAGCTACACCATTTTGTTGTGGTGTGTAAGGGGATGAAACTTGATGGACAGTCCCAGTGGATTCAAAATAACTTGGATTATAGTATTCTTCACCTCTATCTGATCTTAAGCACTTGATAAACAATTCACACTGAAGTTCAACTTCAGATTTAAAAATTTTAAATTTATCAAGCGCTTCATCTTTTGAATGCAATAAATATACATAACAATATCTAGAACAATCATCAATAAAAGTAATAAAATATTTCTTTCCACCTAATGTAGGAGTATTATGCATGTCACATAAATCACTATGTATCAAATCAAGCAATTTTGTTTTCCTTTTAACCTTAGGGAAAGGGTTTCTTGTAATTTTAGTCAACATACATGTATTGCATTTTTCAATATTATTATTAAAAACAGGAATTAAATCTAACTTATACATGTCATTCAATTTTCTATAATTCAAATGACCTAATCTATAATGCCACAAACAAAGAGATTCAACCATATAAGCAGAAATAGTATTTTTATTCTTATTAATAATATTTAGTTTGAACATACTCTCATACATATACCCTTTCCCTACAAAAATTCCTCCCTTAGACAAAATAAACTTATCTGCCTCAAAAACAAGTTTGAAACCAAACTTATTTAACAGACTTCCAGACACTAAATTCTTTTTAACTTCTGGTACATAATGTACATCATTTAAGGTTAAAACCTTTCCAGAAGTGAATTGTAGTTCAACAGACCCTTTGCCTTTGATTGCTGCGGTGGAAGAATTTCCCATGTACAAGACATTATTATTTTCACATTGTGTGAACTTTGTGAACATGCTTTTGTCTTTGCACACATGTTTGGTTGCTCCGGTATCAATCCACCATGTATCATCATCTTGTGCCATATTAATTTCAGATATCATTGCAACGAATTTTTCGTTATTATCAGCCTTAGAAGATGATTTCTTCTTTAGAAATCGACATTCATTCTTGAAATGTCCCGGCTTACCACAATGATAGCATGAGCCCTTTTGTTTCTTTTTGAACTTAGGTGCTCTATCAGTCTGTTTGAACTTTCTCTTGAATGGTTTAGTAGTCTGTACTTCCTCCGTAACATGTACTTTGGCATTTTCAGAATTTAAATTCTGATCTTGCTTTCGATATTCTTCTTCAATACGAAGATGATTTGCCAAAGCCTCAAGAGATATTTCCTCCTTCTTATGTTTTAGACTTCTTTTAAAGTCTTTCCAAGATGGAGGAAGTTTGTCTATTATGGAAGATACAACAATCATTTCATCCATTTTCATATCATATTGCTTGAATTGATTCAGCATCTTTTCAATATCACGAAATTGTTCCATAACAGAACGACCATCAACCATTTGATAATTATTGAAACGACTGACAAGAAATTTCTTACTTGTAACATCTTCGGTCATGTATCTTGTCTCTAATTTGTCCCATAATTCTTTAGCGGTGACCTCGTTTTGGTATGTGTCGAACAAACCATCAGATAAACCATTCAATATATGGCCCATGCACATGTAATCAGCATTGTCTCATTTTTGTCTTTCTCGGGTTGCAGCAACTGATTCGTTTTTAGTCTCGCCAGGTCTTGGAGTATCCAAAACATAAGCAATCTTCAAAGTTGATAATAAAAAGTACATCTTTTTCTGCCATCGTCGAAAATTGCCACCGTCAAACCGATCAAGTTTGACAAAATTAGAAGCCAACTCCCTTAGTGTTCCACTTTCATGATTTGTGGAAGTCATCATGAATTATAACCTTAAAATTGTTAGTACAAAACTCCGGTGAGGAAAATCTCGAAAAACACCAACGAAACTCGAACAGAAGAATAAATAGGACAAGGCTCCAAGGCGTGTATTAAACCACTATCTTTAAGGTTATATTCGCCCCCACCTATCTTCGGTGTGCAAATGAGTTCCAAGCAAATTAACCTCGAGGATACAATGAAGCCAACGACTATTTGCGTTTTGCACTGACGAGAATAGCCCACTACACACTGAGCAATGTTATGACAAGAAATTCAATTTCTATAAAGGATTTCTGCAGTAAAACTTTATAGAATATCTAATGATATTAGAAAATGAAGGAAGGAAAGAAAGAATGTTAGAATTCTTGGAATGATTTCAAAATGAAATCTCATTCCTATTTATAGGAATTTTCATGTCTCTTCACGGAGGCATCTTTCATCAATAGGTATCTTTTTGAAGAATAACATCTTTAAAATAAATACATAACTATTCAACTAATATAATTGAAATAGTTATAATTCTTTACATAATTATTCATTTAATTATAACTATTCAAATAATTTTATTTAAATAGTTATAATTCTTTTCAAAAAATTAAATAATATAATTTTTTGATTAATTACACCTATTCATTTATAGTTTTTAACACTATAAATATTTGAAAATGTTCCAACAAAAATTAAATTATATATTTTGATGATAATAAAAATATAATTTTATTATTTTAATATCTATATTTTTATAATTTTAAAAAATAAATTAAAATTTTTATTATTTTAAGAGTTAAAATATATTTTTACCTTTATTAATATAAATTTTTATAAATTTTATAAAAACCTAAATAAAAAATTTTATATTTTAGAATGACCGAAGTCTTTCCCAACCTCTTAACTACGACTTTGTTAGTGGCAATGCTCTTCTTAGATGGGGGGCATGTGAAGTAATTTGAAACCCAAAATCCGAAAGTCTTTTTTCATATTTAGTAGGCAAAATCAGTTATTTAAAATATATAAAAATAACTCATAAATTGATATAAAATTTCTCGGTCGATAAATAATTTAAAATAAATAAAAATTAATTAATTCGTGAATTGTTATGGATGAATTGAATCAGATTATATATATTTAATAAATTTTAATAATTTATTGATTTGTACTAGATGGACCGAATTTGCCACTCTCATTCCAGAAACATCGGCTCCGCCCTCCAAATTCAAACACCTCCCTAATCCATTCTACTGTACCTCACCAGAGACCACTCCCTATCCCTTTCAATCTTCCGATTAACCAGCCCATAACTAAACGGAGTGGAACATCCTTGGTGGGTGGGGACAACTCCAAAATATCCCCGTACTTAGGGACTAAAATATTATTAAAATATTTCAGGAAATCCCAAACTCAATGCTTATTGGCTACATTGAATTGATGTGGCAGATAAGTTTACCCTCCTTAATTATCTTATCTTTTCATACCTGTCACTATTTAATATCTTTGCTCGTTTCTCACAATGAACAAACACTCACTTCTTTCTACTACTGAGCTCACCCTTCACTTTGATCCACTACACAGCCATTTCAAAGTGGTACATACATGGCTTTACAAGCTGCTGCTTTGGTTCCGTCTACTTTCTCTGTACCAAAAGAGGTTTGTTTTCAGCTTTGTACTGAAGAACTGGTTCTTGTTTTTTTCTGATTCAATTTGGGGTTTTTGACATTTTGGGGTTCTAATTTGTAGGGAAAGTCTGGTGCTTCTTTCAAGGATTCATCTCTCTTTGGAGTGTCACTTTCTGATCACATCAAAGCTGACTTCACCTCTTCTGCTTTAAGATGCAAGGTTGGGATTCTGAGTTCTTTAAATAGGACAGCTATGGTATTTATGCTGTTTTTGTGCCTGTAATTGAGCTTTTTTCCTTTGTAGAGGGAATTCAACCATAGAACTGGGGCTATCAGAGCCCAAACAACAGCCACTGCAACACCAGCAATCACCAGATCTACAGTGGATGGAAAGAAAACACTAAGAAAGGGTAGTGTGATCATCACCGGTGCCTCCTCTGGATTGGGTTTAGCCACTGCAAAGGCCTTGGCTGAAACTGGGAAATGGCATGTTATAATGGCTTGCAGGGACTTTCTCAAGGCTGAGAAAGCTGCTAAGTCTGCTGGAATGTCAAAAGAAAACTACACCATTATGCATTTAGACCTTGCCTCCCTCGATAGTGTCCGACAATTCGTCGATAGCTACAAGCGATCAGGCCGACCTCTTGATGTACTTGTTTGCAATGCTGCTGTTTATCAACCAACTGCCAAGGAACCCACTTTCACTGCCGAAGGATTTGAACTTAGTGTAGGGACTAATCACCTCGGTCACTTCCTTCTTTCGCGGTTATTGCTCGATGATTTGAAACAATCCGATTATCCATCGAAACGCCTCATCATCGTCGGTTCCATAACAGGTAATTTCCTATACCAATGTCATTCAAAAAGAGCTTTTTTGTATGAAATTGTGGTATTGGTGTACTAACATGGAATGAATCAGGAAACACAAATACATTGGCCGGTAATGTACCTCCGAAGGCAAACCTTGGGGATCTAAGAGGACTTGCAGGTGGACTAAATGGACTGAACAGCTCTGCCATGATTGATGGTGGAGATTTTGATGGTGCCAAAGCATACAAGGACAGCAAAGTCTGCAATATGCTCACTATGCAAGAATTACATAGGCGTTTCCATGAGGAAACCGGCATTACATTCGCTTCATTGTACCCTGGTTGCATAGCTACCACCGGCTTGTTCAGGGAGCACATTCCTTTGTTCAGGCTCCTCTTTCCTCCATTCCAGAAGTACATCACCAAGGGGTTCGTCTCCGAAGAGGAAGCCGGAAAAAGACTCGCTCAGGTATAAACAAAGACTAAGATAGCGAATGCGAATGCTCGGTTATGATCTTTTGTGCATTAACACAATTTCATTGCTTCTAATGTAGGTCGTGAGCGATCCTAGCTTGACGAAATCTGGTGTTTACTGGAGCTGGAACAAGGATTCGGCTTCATTCGAGAACCAGTTATCTCAAGAAGCTAGTGATCAAGATAAAGCACGCAAAATATGGGAGCTTAGTGAGAAACTCGTTGGCTTGGCCTAAATTTAGAGCCTTGAATGCTTTGCGGCAGAGCTTTGATAATGGCTTAAGGGTCTTATCTGATTCCATTGATGAGTGTAGATGACTTTGTGAGTTGCACTTTGACAATAAAAAATTACTCACCCCAATTTGCAAGAATCTCAAATTTCTCTTCCATTATCAAATATGAAAATGAGCAAAAATAACCAAAATATCGATTAATTTATGATGTTATAGGGCTAGAAATATGTTAAAAGTACAACATCATAATCAATTCGCGTAATGTTAAATTTAACTTTTAATATTTATATTTTTGTTAATTTAGTACTTAATGTTTTTTAGCTAGTTACCCCCCCAACCTTTTAAAATTAATTAAAGTTGACCATCAATCTTTTGAAAATAGTCGGAATGATGTTTTTTAATGAAAATATTGACTAAAATGTTAAATTTATAAATATAACAGCTCGCATAACAATCTATGTGTTTATAAATATAACAGCTCGCATAACAATCTATGTATATTTTATACTGATTCTTTTTTAATTTGTATTAACTTTGCTTCTTTTTTTTTCTTTTTAATTTTTATGAATTTTTATAATTCTTTTTAGATTTTGATTTTTAATTTATTTGATGAAGTGACATATAATATAAATAGTAATATGTTAGCATGAAGTATATATAAATAGTCACATGTGTTGTCACGTCAATTTCATTAATAAATTAATATTTTTCAAGCATTTTCATTAAAGAAAAATCATTTGACATTTAAAAAAAAAATTAATGACTAAATTTAACTAAAAAATAATAATTAAGTTAACAAAAAATGTAAACGTTAAAAGGCTAAATTTGTTAAAAGGCTAAATTTATTATTATGCCTAATCAATTTAACAAAGTTCAACCCAAAAACACCAATTTAATGAAGGGTATTTTAAGCCTCATTTGCTCTCTCAAGATAATACTTTGCAACTTGTGCAACAGCTGCTAAGCATTGAATATTAGGCTTTGGATCCTTAGCTTGAAATTCTTTCTTGACAGCATATGAAATATCAGATTTTATGATGCTTTTGCTCGGGGATTTTTCTATTATATCGAACCGAACCAGTTGAATCGAGCAACCGATCTCAAGGCATCCACCTTCTAAAGTTTGTGCCACTTTCACCCTCTTTTGATCATCAATCACATTGAATATCTCAGTATAGCTTGAATTCCCTGATTCATATTGAAACAATCCATCATCAAGTTCATTAAAATGCACGGATTTTGATAAAAGAAAAACCTGGTTTAAGTACCTGGAACAAAAGTGAGTTTAAGAACAGTTCCAACCCCTCCATCACCTTTCAAAACTTGAATCCTTTGAATAACATGTTTAAGCTGTTGAGCAGCAAGTTTTGAGATCCCAAGGTGCCTATAAAGTTCCCAAGTCAGATTGGCAGGCACATTCACCATAACCTCATTGGTAATGTAGCGACGTAAAATTTGCTTTAGTAGCTTTGGTCGCTAATTATGGCGATTTATTGAAAATTTGAAATCTGAATTTTGATTTTATTAAAACAAGGGAGTCGCCACCGATCATTTTTCTAGGTGTGATCGGACACCTAATGAAACTTCTTTTAACAAAATTTTATTTTCGAGTGAAAGAAGGCCGAGTTTAGGTCCGCGTCAAAATTCAAAGAAAAATAAGGTTCGGGAGTCAGTTACGCGCGGGGAAGGTATTAGCACCCCCGCGACGCCCAAAATTGGTATCTTATTAAACATGTGTTGTCTGAATTCTCAAAAAGTGCAAGTCCAATTTAACATTTAGTCGTGATCCGATCGAAAAACAAGAATCTTTGAATTTTTGGTTTTTTAGAAGGACGTTCCATTTTCAACATGAGCCGATTGATATTCACCCCACATAGCGATGAAATCAACGACTTAGTGCTAAATCGGTACGTTGCCTTTATTTATTGAAATTAATTAAAGATGTGAAAAATATTAATATGGGATATGGGAGTATTAGAATGACAATAATAATGGTAAAAGAAAATAAAAACAAGTTATGAATTCAAAAATAAAATAAAATAACCTATTTGGTAATAATAATATAAAATAATAAGACAAGAATATATATATATATATATATATATATATAAATGTAAAGGTATATAAGTTAATCATGAAAATAATAATAATAATAATAATAAGATGGTGTGTTAGTAACATAATGAGAATAGTAATGTATTAATAATGAAAATCATAATAGGCATATGAAAAATAATATTAAACATAAAAATGATCATATAAACATATAATAACAAGCAAGATGAAAACATATGTTAAAATACTAATAACGCTATATATTTATATATACATATATGCATACGTTAAGATATGTACATAATATTGTGAAGGAAGATAGTAAAAAATATAATATGCGCATGGGATAACAAAATATGAATAAATATATATACATATACATATACATAATACATATAGAAAGTATAATTTTAAAAATATATAAACATAATATATAAAATACGTACATGTTATTGTATTTAAATATATAAATAAAACAATGTTAAAAATATAGTATATACATTCTTGATGTGATATTTGAAATATATGTGATATAGCATTAGACACGCATATACGTTAATATACATAAATATATATATAACTAATAGTATTAAGTATTGTATGCATATTGTATAATGTTAAAATATATACGTAATATACGAAAGTACATAATATAATATATATACATATGCGTAATATAGAACTTTAAAACATACAATAATATATATATATATACTAAAAGAATACATAATAATAATAAGAATGATAATATAAAAATATTAATAATAATGATAATATAAAAATATTAATAATACTATATACTATATATGCGTATTGGTAGGAAGAGAAAATAATACTAATATTAATAGATAATAAATATAATAATATTAATAAGGTGTAATAATGTAAGTACTGTTGAAATTTAAAGGAAATAATGAAAAAAAGGTGAAAAAGAGGATAGAATTGAATTAAAAAGAAAGTTATCGGGGCCAATTCGGGATAAGAACGATAGAAAAAGGGTTATTTGAGAACGGGTTAAGATATAAGGGACCGAAATGGAAATTTTCTCGAGCTTTTAAAACGCAACGCATCAGTGGGGGGATTAAATTGAAACACGCACGAATTTTAGGGCCAAATTATAATTTTAAAAACCTTAGTTGCATAACAGCGTAAAAGCGGAGGGATCAAAGTGGCAAATAGCCCAATAGCTGTGAAAAACAAGCGGATCCTCTTGGGTCGGGTCGGATCGACCCGACCCGGGCCAACTAGTATAAAATGCCAATTTTTTTGTTGGAGCTCATTTTCACCGGGGAAAAGAAAAAAAAAGAGAAGGGAAAGGAAGAGAGAGGGGAGAGGGAAGAGAGAGAGAGAGGCTCCTGGGGGTTCCCGGTCATCGGACCGGTCACCGTCGTCGGCGCTGGTGCCGGCCACCGTACACGGTGGCCGAAATTTCAAAAAAAGGTAAAAAAAAATTTATTTTTTTTCTAGCTATTTGTTTTCCTTTATTTTTTTGAATCTGTTTAAATATATATATATATATATATATGTATGTATGTATGTAATAGTCGACTGGATTAGGGAAAAAAAAAATCACCTTTCGATCCTAGCTCCGATCTCTGTATCGGGGTTTGTATTCTGCCTTTGCTTCTTGTTAATGGATGTATATATGATTGTTTGTTGTGCTTAAAACTGTTTTGTATTCAGAATTTTTCGAACCCTTTACAAATACTTTGATTTCGGGTTTTATAGCCTAAAATTTTACAAGTTGTTCCTTTGTTATCATTTCTCTGCTGCTCGCTGTCTCTTCTGTTTTAATGCTTGCAGGAGTAGATTGGAGATGGTGGGGCGGTGCTGAGAGGAGCAAAGGCAGTGGATTTGACTTTGGCAGAGGTGTCAGTGGCCAGGGCAGAGGCAAGTGACTGCTGGGATCGGGTTATGGTTTCTGTTGGGCCACGGGTGCTTGGGCTTAGGTCTTTTAGGTATTTTGGGTTTGTAACCGGGTTATAATGGTTGGGTTAAAAAGGGTATTTGGTTGTTAATGGGTTAGGGGGGTGATTGAAATTTGGGTCGGTTATGTATGTGGGTTTAATTAGTAACATGGCCAAAATTGGCCTGTAACAGGTAAGATGCTTTGATTCCTCACAATTAACTCTAATGTAGCAACCAATGAGAAGAACAAAGAAAACAAAAGAAATTTGCTTCAACATTTTTCTTTCTGTTTTTAAACCTTTGGTATGGTTCTATGATTTCTGTATTGCTACAATTTGCAGTGTTTAAATATAGAGGTATGAAATGAGTTATGTATATTCTAATAAATGATCGAGATGCCGTTAAAATTCATAAATGCTAGATTAGTTTTCCATTTATTGCTACATTTTCCATTTAAATACACGAAAAATTTGAGGGGATTAATGTGCAAATTTGTTGGAATATTTTACTTTAATTGAATTTTTTCATTTTACTTTTGAGTTAAACATAAATTTATCATCGTATTTTAACTTAATCTTGAATTTTGTCGCTAAAATTTTTATTTCAGATTGAATTTTACTATTTAAATTTAATTTTAAAATATTTTGAAGACAAATTTAATAAAAATTTAATTCTATAATTTAACACTTAAAAATAATAAATTAACATAGTGTCAACAATTAATAAGAATAATTATTTATAAAAAATAAACTTAATATTTTTAAAATTTTTTATTAAATAAAAATTCTATGTTAACTTATTTTCTTTTAATATTTTATATAAACATTAAAATAAAATATTTAAAATTATATATTTTTAAATTTTATTTTCAAATCATCAAAATCATTATTAATTGAAATTTTTAATTAAAAATTAGTGACAACATTCAATAAAATTTAAAGTTTAATAATAAAATTCATTCACATAAAAGTTGTGTCAAATTTATCATATTTTCAAAGTATAATGATAAATATTAATTAAAATGAAGTCGAGTAATAAATTTCAATATTCATCAAAAGTATGATGATAAATTTATATTTTAACTCTTTAAGAAAGTATAATTAAATTAAATATTTTCTTTTTTAATCTTTTATACTAAGACTAAAAGGTTGCCTTAATCAGCTGAGTTTCTAGTTCGTTTTGATAACTTTTGAGTAAAATATTCATGAATGCTGGATTAGTTTCCAAATTTAACCATTTTGTTGCCATATCTATAAATCCTTCTTGATACCTCTCTATTAAGACTTTATATTGTTGAGTTACTGTAAATGTGTCTAAGTTTCAACTTATTACTTCGGCTCCAACTTTGTCCAGAAATTGGATTCAGTTGAACACTAATAATACAGTAACAGAGATTTCTTGCATAGGCATTATTGGAGGTGTAATACGAGACATGAATGGGAGTTGAATTTTTGGCTTTAATAGATTTTTGGGAACATATACAGATATTGAATTATAAGGTATTCTACAGGGTGTGAAGATTCCACTTGATAGAGAATTTGACAGTATGATTATTCTATTAGACACTCTAGAGGTAATATAAGCTATACAGGTTAGTTTTGTAAAAGTTTCGTATTCCACATTAGTTAAGAGAATCCAACATTCAATAGCTAAAGTTGCATATTGGTCAATTTATTTATTAAAAAAAAAAAAAACAAAGAAACCAATACTAAAATAAGATAACAAAGAAGACCTTCATTTATTTGAAACGCTCTCATAAGGGCTTGAGCATATTTTAAGTAATTTTTTTGTAATATTTTTTCACACACACAAAAGAAACTCTTGAAAAATATTAATCAATGCAATTAGATATTCATTTCTTTTATGTAAAACATCGATCTAAATGCTGTAAATAATGATATGTTAAAAAATAAATAAAAAATCAGCGAAAATTATTTTTAACAATATTATATTGCTACAATAATTTTATCATTATATGTTTGGTTAAAATAATGGGGTTAAAACAATATTTTCTAATAAAAATATAACATTAAATTGAAAATATTTAAAATAACATGTAGGGATGAATTTCAATAAAATTATAATTCAAGGGACTTAAGGGGAAAATTAACTATAAAGACTTTATTTCATGTCATATTAAAAACCGTGTGCAGAGATTTTTTTTAATTTAATAAAGGAAATTTTTAAATAATTGTTTTTTTAAGAAAATTTTTAACAATTTACTTTATCAAAAATTGGAAAGAAACTGAGGGTTTCCATTTCTCAATAAAAGCACCATTTGCAAGTACAACAGTTGGCTCTTTTCTACTGGATAAAACAACGGATGGTGGCTGTCCCTAGATGTGATCATGGGTTGGGCGGCCCGGCCCGGCCCGAAGGCCCGCCCGAAAATGGGAGGGTTTGGGTAAAAATATAGGCCCGAAATATGAGTTTGGGCAAAAATACGAGGCCCGTTTAGAAAACGGGCCGGGCCTCGGGCCAACCTTTTTTGGCCCGGGCCCGACCCGGCCCGAATTATATAAATATATATATATTTATTTTTTTTATTTTTTTAAGTATATGTAATTTTTAACTTTATTTTTTTTAGTTTGTGTATTGTTTTAAGAATTGTTTATCTCAATTTTATTTTGTTCCTTATTTTAATATTTGTTTTATATTTTTTAATTTATTTAATTTATTATATTTTTAAATTTTTTAATGAAATAAGAAAAAAAATTAATATGGGCCGGGCCGGGCCGGGCCAGGCTCGGGCCTAGCATTTTTATTCCGGGCCGGGCTTGGACAAAATTTTAGGCCCATATTTCGGGCCGGGCCGGGCCGGGCCCAGGCCTAGAAAACGGGCCGAAATTTTTTCTGGGCCTGGCCCATGATCACCTCTAGCTGTCCCCTAGTTAATGAGTAAAACGAAAACCAAGGAAAAACAAAAAAGAAACTAGAACACAACAGATGGCAATTTTATTCAAAAATGCCCATTTTTTAAATTATTTATGAAAATGAGTCACTTCTTTTATTATTTACAAGAAAGAGTTATTTTTTGTGAAAACGCGTTTACGTTAGCGCGAGTTCAGGGTATGTGTCAGCAAAATATTTTCCTGGGGGAGCGTTTTGTCAACGTCAGTACAAAACGCTTCCTTGAGAGTGCACTTTGTGCAGACGTGGACAAAACGCTCGCCCAGGAAAGCGTTTTGCCCATGTTTTCCCCACCAACAGCTTTTTTTAACTGTTTGGGCTCTAACGGTAAAAAAAAAAAAAAAACTATAAAATCCCCATTTCATTTTTTTCACAAAAAATCCTCTCATAATTCTCTCAAATTTCTCTCAAATGTTCTCAAAACTCTCTTTAATTTTTGCAAAAAAGCTCTGTTTAAAATTTTTCTGAATTATTTTTTTAAATTAAAAAATATTCGATTGTGTTTGCAATGGTCGGAGAATTAATTCGTCTTCGTAATAAGCATATCTCCGTCGATCAAATGACAATGGTAAGTGATGATTTTAATTTTTCAATACTATTTAATATTTTTTCATTTATGCAATTTTAATTAATTTTTATTTTATAATTTTTTATAACAGTTTGTAGATCGGGTGTTGCAATGCTATATTCGTAATATGTCTGGTCCTCCATCGTCGTTGATAGAAAATTACCTGCGAGAAGTGGGTTTTTGGCACGTGGCCACGATAGTCCGGGGGTGTAAGTTGGACCCAAAACTAATCAGTGCGTTGATAGAGAGGTGGAGACCCGAGACACACACATTCCATCTTCCATACGGAGAGTGTACTATCACTCTGGAAGACATGTAGTTGCAATTGGGATTGCCGGTGGATGGGTACGCAGTCACCAGGTCCGCTCAATCTACTGATTGGGGAGCCGTATGCTACAAGCTTTTGGGTGCTATTCTGGATAATATTAACAACAGTTGGATCGAGATGGGCTGGTTACGAGACACATTTCTGGGGTCGGATAATGATTCGGCTGAACTAGAAAGAATACGATATGCTGGGGCATACATTCTTGAGATGATTGGAGGTTATCTGATGTCAGATGTCACGAAACCTCGTACATCTAAGATGGCTGCTGAAACTCGTTGATTTTAGAACAGTTGGTAAATTTAGTTGGGGGTCTGTCGTGTTGGCAATATTGTACCGAGAGATGTGCAAGACGACGCGACCGAATAAAGCCTAAATAGGAGGTTGCCTATCACTACTGCAATCATGGACATGATTTTGTTTTCCATTTTTACGTCCTCGAATGGACCACCCATATACATTCCCACTCATAACAAGGTAAATTTTATATTAGATTTTACAATTATTACATAGATTTAAAATATAATTGTATGCTAAAAATTTATTTAATTAGGTGAAACCATTCGGCGAGTTATGTTGGAATACCTACCTCTCTTGAAGATATACAGCTTCTAGTAGACCAACTGTAGGAAGCACAAGTAAGTATTAAATAAAATATATATACATAATAAAATAATCGTTTCGTATATAGTATTGAGTATTATGTACATAACTAATATTTTTATCATGTTCATATAGTTTCAATGGACACCATATGAGGATCTAGCAATTCGGGCAGTAATTCTAGATGAATTCTTTCAAAATCCGAACTTTTGGCATGTGAAGGTCCTATTGGTCAACTATGTTATCGTGGATATGCACCAGTCAGATAGAGTATTGCAGCAATTTGGATTTCGACAACTGATTCCCATAGCACTTGAGGAACTCGATGATGAGCACAAAGTTGACTTACGGCAGTTGCATACTGATTTGCCGAGATTCTGGTCAGTATATATCGAAATGTGGAAAATCAGTATGATTATATACCTACTCGGGAACTGATCATCGTTCCAGGGTCAGCGTAGTACCGGAATACATGCAATGGTTTAGGATCCATGGCAAGCCATATTTACTGTCGGAAGATGAGAGGTGATGGCAAATTCGTGTCCAAAGGGAACGACGGGACACAATCAACCAGCCCATCAACAGCACCCATACAATCACCCGGCCCATCAACAACGCCCACACAATCACCTAGCCCAACGTTTCAACCGACGACACCTACATCACATCCTTTTCAGATTATACTAGGTGCATGTCCTAGCCCTTATATGTATCCTAACCCTTAGATGTTTCCTTTTTCCAGTCCTATGGCAGGTTGGAATAAATGGCCCGGTTCATCTCCTTTCTCGATTACTTCGAGTCAACCGCCGATATATAGGCCGTCGTCAAGGAGCTCTTCTTTTATCAATCCCTATCGCCTTATGGGATTTAAACACCTCTACCATGGGTGATGCAAACACCTCCGCATTCATTATTTTATCAAGGTGGGTCATCCATCCAACACCTACAACCAGATCCCCTATCGGATGAAACACAATCCCCGCCGAAGCAACCACAACACCTGCTAGAAGCTGAACCAATGAGGAATTCAGCATGTAACCATCGACGAATCCCATGTGGCACTAATTTCGACTGGCACCAACATTAATTTTTTTAAATATATTTGTACAAAATTTTTTATATTGTTTCATTTAATAAAATAAAAGTTATTTTTAATATTTTAATTGTAATTTACTTTTATATTTTTAATAAAATAGAAGTTTTTTTGAATAAGATAATATTTTTAATAAAATATAAATAATGCAACATAGTTTTATTACAACAACTATCAACTATTCTGATTTGGACATGATCGAGTTGTATGGCCTGAGTTCCTATACCATCCACACAACTTCTCTTGGTTGGTTCTTTCTTGGATATCCATATTGTTACATATTCTAGTTGAGCAAGGTCGACCCTTTGGTTTACAGCGTAATTCTCTATCCAGTAACAGCTTAAACGAAGCAAGCGATATAGGCGGCCACTTATGTAACACTCCAAAATTTTGTAATTCTGACTTTTACGATTTTTGTAGCATGAAAAATTTTTGAGTATGTTTTGCAATAATTTGACATAAATAATTGTCTGCTTTAATGGGTATGTACTCTGGGTGTGTTTGGGGAGGTCCCAAGTTAAGCCAAGACTTGGGTTAAAATTTGGTTTTATTTGAATAAAGCTTGATTCTTGGACAATAAGCTTTTAAGTATTTATTTGTAAAAAATACATCAGAATAGGCCTACTGGTCTGGTGGCTAGATGGAGTGTTACTAAGCTTGAGATCGTGCGTTCAAATCTTAGCATGGGCATTATTTTTGTGCCAATGTCATGTGGGAGTTTGTGTTTGACTAGAAATCTGAGTTGAGGGGTTAGTGGAGAGAATTATGGGATGTGGATAGGGGGTTAAGCAGTTTCTGTTCAGTGTTGCTACTTTTCTCTGCAAAATTTGGCCACTCCTTTTTCTTTTTTTCCCTTTTCTCCTCTTTCTTTTTCCTCTCAAATTGCTGCCATTTTCTCCTGCCATTCGCACCATTGCTATCGTTTTTCTCTTACTTTCTGTTTTGTTCTATCCACTTTTTGCAATCAACAATTGTCGTTATATCTTCGGTAAGTGGAAGTAAATGTTCTTTGTGATAATCTTGTGTTCCAATTATCATTTAGAGACTCATTGATTGTTTTGGTGATAGCGAATCAAGAGGTTAGAGGTTCTCTTTGTTCAGAATCATAGCTGAATCGTTTGAGGTTGTTTCGTAAGTGTTAATCAGTTGTTAGGAATACTATCGGTTTCGTGATTTTAGTATAAATTGGGTTTTATTATTGAATTTTGGAAATTGTGATATCGATTTTAGGTCTCAAGAGGCTCAGAAGTGTGTTCACAGTGAATCAAAAATAGGTGTGTACTCTGATTGCACTGAAATCATATTTCAGCGAAAACCGAAAATGAAACTGTCAACGCCACATGGACGTGTAGACTGCCCGTGTGGAGGCCGTGTGGCGAGACACGGCAGTGTGATCGACGAACCAGGCCGTGTGCGCTTGACACGGGCGCGACATACACGGTCGTGTGAGGCTGGCTAGGCCGTGTGCGAGGCACGGGCTAGGCCAATTGGGTCGTGTGGGCCACACGGGCGTGTAGGCCCACACAGTGAACTACACGAGCGTGTGAGATTTTGGGCTAGGCGGTGTGATCCCTATGGGCAAGGCTAAATTGGGTCGTGTGGGCCACACGAGCGTGTGGGCCTACACGGGCAGGCCACATGGGTATGTGAACCCATTTTTTTGAATTGTTCTGAAAGGTTGCACAGGTCGCCTAAGTCGACTGTGACCTAATGTAGGGTCGGTAAATGTTAATTAGATCCCTATTCTGTGATGTGAGAATGATATGTATGAGATAGCATGTTATAAACAGCATGTATACTGATTCTATTCTGATATGTTTGTATGATTTGTGCTCTGCATATAAGTATGTCATAATTTTATGTTGCATTACATTGGGTTGGGATTGTGGTTGAAGTGAAAGAAGTCTGAAAGGCTATTAGCCTGCTATCTAGCAGCTATGCTGTATATATCTGATATATGTCGTTTCACGATATCTTATGGTATGTAGGATTGGATAGGCTGATTTTATCCCCATACTTGGTGTGTAGGGCTGTGTGGGTCAATTTTATCCCTACATGGTGTGTAGGGTTGGATGGAGATGGTGTGCAGGGTTGGTGGGCATGTACTATTCTGATCTAATATGCATGTATATTTGTATGTGCTAAGGCCCGAGTATATTTGATTCTGCTCTGAGTGGGCTAAGGCCTACACTATTTTTGTTAAGGGCTTAGGCCCGATTTATGACTAATTGTTTGATATCTGTTTACATGCATGCTATATTGTGGGGATGTACACATTAAGTTTGCGAAAACTCACCACTTTAGTTTTTTTGTCTGTCAGGTAATCTCCAGCAGTAGATGGATCAGTGCAGCGGAGGGCTCGATGGTGACCTCTGCTAGATACTTTTCTGGTTTTCACAGTTTTATTGGTTAGTTACTTTTTTTGTTACTGTTTTTAATTATTTTGGGAGTTTTGATGTAATTCAGGACTTGGATTGTTATTTTGATTTTTTAATTTTGGGATTTTAAATTGTTATTGATGGATTTTTAAACTGTAAATGCCACCAAAGTTTCGTTTCTAAAATTAACTAAGAGTTTGCACGTAAAAGAAATGGGTTTAAACAAAAAGGTTAATTTATGATTTTCTGACTTAAGCAAAGATAATAACCAGAAAGATTTTTAGTTTGTCAAGACATTTTCCTAAAACACTTTCATGTGACGCCGCCAGATTCGGCCATAACGTCTAGGCCAGGTTTGGGGTGTTACAACTTACGTTCATTAGGGATCGATAGGAATATATGTCTCCACATGTTGTACATGTATTCTAGTTTGTACACTTTGTCAACATAGCTCATGGGATCCAGACGGATAATCTGACAAGCTGCAATTACATGAGTGCATGGATAACGAAGTGTGTCGAACGTCCCACAATCGCAAGTCCTATTTCTCAAGTGTACACGATATTGCCCTCTAGTAATGCCTTGATTCGATTTGTTAAACTTTGTCACATGAAACTATAGGTTGTCATGATCGTGACATACTGTGTGCATGGTGTTAGCTCACACCTTTGCCTTATTAATTTCTTGCAATACCTTTAAGCACCATACATGGCCTCCCTGCAATTGGCCTTTATAACTTGCTGCTTGCTTTGGAAATATTGCCGCTAAAGGAAAATATGTCTCTCACACAACCAAGGTTATCGACAAATGACACATTCTTTTTAGAACAAAATTTATGCATTTAGCCAGGTTTGAGGTCATATGACCATATTGTAGGCCACTGTCATATGCTTGTGTCCACTATTTGAAAGGTATGTGTTATAGAGGTAGTCCACGCCTTTTTTGTTAACTAAATGTAGAACTGTCAAATCTCATGAAAACATTCCTTACTTATCTCATACCCTGTCAATATAAGTTGATAGCAAAAATTACATACCACTATTCCATTCGGAATAAATTAAATATTATAAATGAAATTATATTAATAGAGATTAAGTTAAATACCCATGTTGGTCACTTTTCGTCATTCACTTATAGATCGATATTGCCTGTAGTAGTTGGACGCAATGTACCTTAGGTAATACAGATGGTGTGTGCGATGCCATAGGCTTTCTTGTCGCTTAATTGTGGCTAGTATTCTAGTGCCTCGATCCGATATAATGCAGATATTAGGCTGAGGGCAGACATGCCTCCTTAACCTAGAAAGAAAGAAATCCCAGTTGTCAGCTGACTCTCCCAGTGTTATTGCAAATGCAATTGGAAGGATTCTCCCACCACCATACTGTGCCACAGCTAGCAATAGCCGATAGGTATATCTACCATACATAAAGGTACCGTCAATTTGTACCAATGGCTTGCAGTAATGAAATGCGTCTTAGCATTGCTTAAAGCTCCAAAACAGATGCTTGAACACTTGGCATCCATGGAGCAATTGGTTGTTGTAGTACACAAGTGTCGTTTCAAGGTTTGTTTTGCAACCTGGGACGTACCTCTCCAACACTTGACACCACTGCCACACTTCATTATATGAAGCGTCCCACCCACTATGCATCTTTTCAAATGCCTTCTGCTTAGTTATCCAAGCCTTGCGTAAGAGAGTGGTACCTTAATTGGCTACGAATATTGGTAATTAAGACTGACACTGAAGTCTTGGGATCTACCTTCACCGTCGGTAGCATTAAGCTATCTAACATATCTGAATCCATGTTAGGATGATCTTTTGAAACACCTGTCAATGAAGTACGTTAAATAATGCAACATCACGTAATAACAATATTATTCAACCTTAAATACTGTACCTGCAACACATGTATGTAGACCTTTGTACTTTTTTATCTCCTACAAGCCTATCTTTTTCCTCATCGAGGCCATGATTTTTCATGAACTTGTACCGTCTTGCACTACACACTTGGCTTCAAACTTATCAGATTTGGATTTAATCACGTTGTAGTTAACCCGGTTCATAATGCTATGTTGTTTTAATGCACCAAAAAAACTATCCTTATTGGAAAAATCCTTACCAACTTCTAATTCACTCGAATCCAATGACGAACTGGTACAGTCACGCTTTCTATGTGGTAGATCTGGAAATTCCAGCACATCATCTGTAGATAGATCGACATTATGCATGTAAGCTGGAGGCGAGTACGCCCTAAATCACGGATCTTCTTCTTCTTAATCTGAACCCCTTTTAACATCTTCAGGTTCAGTTAGAATAGGCTCCGGTTCAGAAAATAATGCAACTTTACACCATCGGGGCCAGGCTCTCAAGGTGGATCCACATCAAACTCATCATCTGACTCACCATCATCTGTAACGTACGAGGTCCCCTCGCTAGTGGATGTCATAGGGAGTACATCATCCTTTCTTGTGGACGTTTCATAACGTTCCCAATTAGATATGGATTGCCAACCACTAGAAGTTGATGTCATTTCCCACCACGTATTTCCAGCATCAAACATCGACCCACCGAGGTGCATGTCCCATCCACTAACGGAGTGTTGTGCAGGGGTTGTGTATTTTGTACTACTACCAAACACGGGCGCTTCTATGTTTTGTCACCCACTAATAAAGTGTCAGGTAGGGTTCGTGTATTCTTCTCGGATAGCAGTAGATGTTAAAGTTAGAAATGCATCATTTGGCGATGAAAATTACATATATAACTCAAGATAGGGTGATCCACTAGCGAGATGAGTTTGCACTATTGCCTCTAAGCTACAAGCACCTTTGATGTCGAATGAGTCACATGTCATGGGATCAACCGAAGCACAAAATTGATACTTAATAGACAAAACTTTCATTGGCGTCGTTCCAAATATTTTATGCCTAATTCTTTTACAAAGTTCTGTCAAATCAATGTTATGGCTAAAAACCAGTCACGCTATGTTCTTCGATAAAAAACAACACCGTTCTCGGTGTTACGGACCTCACTATCATAGTAAATAACAGTACTAATACGTTCACCCATCTTCAATTTCTATTCTATTTTAGCCTCAATTTCTCTTGCTGTAACTTATGCAGCTTGAGAATGAAATTTGGCTCATTTATAGTCTAAGGCCAAATACGAACTACTGTAGAAAAAGAGCATCCACGTGGGAGCTTTTTTCAGTACTTTAGCTGACAGTGCATCCTGCGTGAAGTGTTTTTGACACTATTTGTTCAGAAATGTTTTCTCAGAATTATTTTTTCAAAAACTACTGTAGAAAAAGAGCGTCCACGTGGGAGCTTTTTTCAGTACTTTAGCTGACAGTGCATCTTGCTTGAAGCGTTTTTGATACTATTTTTTCAGAAACGTCTTCTCCGAATTACTTTTCAGAAATTACTATAGAAAAAGAGCATCCAAATAGGAGCTTGTAGTGACCAGAAATTCATAGGCACCGGAAAAGTACAGTATCGGGCCTCCGTCTTAATAAACCGAGTTCATAAATAGTTATTAGGAGTAATTATAAGTCTAGCAGTGTGCTTAATTAAGTTTTAATTAGGTGAATTTAGCTTAAATTAGAATAATTAGCAAAAAAAAAAAAGACTAAATTGAATAAAGGATAGAAGTTTAATTATAGATTAAAAGAAAGTAGAAATGGCCAAGATGGCAATTAAGCCAATTTACTATAGATGAGGCAACAAACTTAGATAAAATCTAATATTTTTATTAGGTTTTTATATGTTTTATAATTATTAATTAGTATTAAGGTTTTAAATTAATTTATAAATTATATTAATTATTATTATATTATAAAATAAGTTAAATAAAGATAAATGCATAGTAGTGATTTAATACAAGTGTATTAATAGAAATATATACATTTGTGATATTTTTATTTAATTAGTAAAAGATATTTATTAGATAAAATAATTAAATTGTGAGATTTTTTGTGTTATAAACAAATTAGATAGTAACACTTGTAATAATGTGAATATATACATTTGTATTATATTTATTTATTTACCTGAAAATTAAGTAAAAGATAATTACCAATTAAATAATTATATTAGGGGATTTTTATTAGTAAATAAATTGAAAGTATGACAATTGTATGGTATTGATGGTGTACAAATGTAGTGAAAAAAATGTGTACATTTGTATGTATATGATTAATTATATAAAAGATATTTAATGTTAATATATTATAATATATTAAGTTAATTAATAAAATAATTATATTATAAGATTTTTTGTTGATAAATAAATAGAAGACAAATGATGGTTATGATATTATAAAAGTGTTAAAATATTTGTATGTACAATTGTAAAATACACATTTGTTATTAAATAGATATTATATAATTATTAATTAATTAAATACAAAGTAATTAAAGTAAATAGAAAAAGAAATAAAGAATATATATATATATATATATATATAACACATACCAGAAAAGAAACAAAGAAGGAAAAAACAGAATAGTAAACGGGAAAGAAAGAAAGAAAGGAGAAAAAAAAAAAGAAAAAGGAAAAATTAGGGATTTGAAGCTTTTAGCTTTAAAAGGTAAGTTAATTAAGTCATTTTTACTTAATTTTTATGTTTTAGAAATCTTAAAACAAGGTTTTGATGAAATTAAGTTAATATTTTGGAAGTTCATAGGTTTTCAAATATAGCTCATGTTGAGCAAAAATATGAATTAGGGGTTTAATTAAATGAATTTCAAGTTAGAAGTGATAAATGTAACACCCCAAACCGGGCCTAAACGTTACGTCCGTATCTGGCGATGCCACATGAAAATGTTTTGAAAGCTGATTCAATTATAAAAACTTATTCGAATTATTATCTTTACCTTAGTTGGAAAATATGATCGATTGGTTGAAAATATTTCTTTATCGCGGAAGTTATAAAACCAAATAACTCTTGGAACCGTCTTAATTACAAAAACCTTAACTTTAGTTTTGGAAAATGATGTTTTGAGGTGATACAGTTTAAAAATCCATATATAACAACTTAAAAATCCAAGTTAAAATCAAAAGCCTAAGTCCATATTATAAAAATATTCCCAAACTAATAATAAATGAAACAGTAAAGGTATTAAAGACATAAACCGAAATAAATATAGCAGTGGTCACCATCGAGCCTTCCGCTGCACCGATCCATCTACTGTTGGGGATTACTTGACAGATAAACAAATAAAGGGGTGAGTTTTTGCAAACTCAGTATGTCCATCCCCACAGTATAACATGCATACAATTAGATATCAGAAAACAGTTATAAATCGGGCTTGAGCCCTTAACAGAATTGGTGTGGGCCTTAGGCCACTTAGAACAAAAGCAGATATAATCGGGCCTTAGACCATATAGATAACGCATGCATATCAGATCAGAAACAGAATGATGCCCACCAGCCCTGCACACCATCTCCATCCAACCCTATACACCATGTGGGGATAAAATCAACCCACCCAGCCTTACACACCAAGTATGGGGATAAAATCAATCCATTCAACCCTACACACCATAAGGTACTGTAAAACGACACATAACAGATATATGCAGAATAACTGCTAAATTACAGGCTTCAAAAGCCTTTCAGAATCCTCCTTCACTTCATCAACAATCCCACCCCAATGCAATGCAATCGTACATAAATGGCATGCTGTAATGCAGATTAACAGAACATACATACATAATCAAAATAGTATTAGTGCACAAGCTAAGTATAACATGCTTCACTCATGCATCTTAATATCAGATCACAGAGAAGGGGTCTAAAATTTCCTTACCGACCCTACATTAGGTCACGGTCGACTTGGGCGACCCGTGCAACTTTACAGTACAAATCAAAAGAATCGGCTCACACGCTCATGTGGCCTGCCCGTGTAGGTCTACACGTCTGTGTGGCCCACACGGCCCAAATTATCCACACGGCCTGGACCAAAAACCCACACGCCCGTGCAGTTCACCCGTATAGACCCACACGCCCGTGTAGCCAACACGGCCCAATTAGCCTAGCCCAGGTCTCACACACGGCCTCGCGAGCCTTACACGGCCGTGTCCGTCACGCCCGTGTCACGTGCATATGGCTTGGCTCATTGATCACACGGCTATGTCTCGCCACACGGCCTCCACACGGGCAGCTCAGACACCTGTGTCGACAGCAAGCTTTTCAGCTTTCGTTGAAACTCATTTTCTGTGTAATTGGAGTACACACTTGGTTCGTTTTCGATGCCTAAGTACTCCCAAGCACTCTAGTACCTATAATCAGTGAACCCAATCATTGATTTAGTGGATTAATGAACCAATTCAACAACTAGGAACTAACAAATACTCAACTTACCGACGACGAAAACCTTTCGTTAGAATCACTCACACAAGGGTACAAATATCACTGTTCAAGGCCCCCTCCTACGCCAATTTCAACAAAAGAACTAGATTATTAAACTATTGCTATGAATTCTGTCGCAACCATTTTTGTGAAAACAAAACAGACGTCGACTTAAAAGGTTTTTCAAGGACTGGAGTCGCCACCGATCTTTTTTTTTTGGGTGCGATCGGCCACCTCAAAAGGGGGTTGTTTTTGATAAACTATTTGATTTATTAAAACAACAATTTTGGTCCGCATAGCAGAAAAAATAGGTTCGGGAGTCAGTTACGCACGGGGAAGGATTAGCACCCCCGATACGCCCGGAAACCGGTACCTCGTTGATTAATTGGAATCTTTGAAGTCGATAATTCGAAAACTTGGAAAAATTTTAAAATACGATCCTTGTTTGTTTGAAAATCATTTGGGGATTGATTGAAAACGTGTATAAGTAGGAGGCCGGTTTGCCTTAAGGCAAAATATCGTATCCAATACGTTAGGACACGGTATTTCGACCTTTGAGGTTAAACTTGCCTTTTTATCTAGAGTTTGAGTATTTATTTTGAAAGGATATTCGAATACTTGGAATAAACGAAGAAAATCGGAACCCAATGCGTTAGGGAATGATTTCTCGAATTCTTAAGTACCGAACATTGCCTTGATTTAGAAAGTCTTATCTCGAGATCACGAAATATCACGCCCAATGCCTTAGGATGCAATATCTCGGACTCTCGAGAACACGTTTTGGAAAATTATATAGTTATTTTGATAGGCTATTCGGTTATTTAGATTTAAACGAGAAATCACGGCCCAATACGTTAGGGTATGATTCCCGAGTATCTAAATACAGAATATTGCCTTTATAAAAAACGTTTTTTGTGTAGAAGAAGATAATTTGTAAAACCCACGGTGAAATGACAATAAAAATAGGACGGAATGCGATAATAAAAGATACGAACAAGAGTGATAATATGATTCGCAAAATGATAATAATATGGGTAGGGTTTTTATTATTAAAATTTACATTTTAAAGAAGGATATTTGAGTATTTAGATTTAGACGAGAAAACCGAAACCCAATACGTTAGGGCACGGTGCTCGAATTTCTAAACACCTAAATATTGCCTTTTATAAAAAGAAAGAAATTTGGTGCAGGATACAAATGTTGTATAATTTGTAATGAAAATATTAGAAATAAATGGTAGTAATAAAAATAGTTGTAACTAAATAATGTTAATGATGTGATAAGAATAATGACATATATAACAATGCATATATGAAGGTAGCAGTGATAATGCGAATAATGACGTTATAAGTGCACACAATGTATATAAGTGTAATATATAAAATACATGTTTTGGAAAGAATATAATAATGTTAAAAGTTTATATGCCTGAAATATAAAAAAAACACAATTTCTAGAAATACATGCTTAAGTTAATATATACATATATGCGTATATTAATGCACGTGGGCAAATATTGATAGTACAAATAATAACGAAGATTAATAGTAAAAACCACAAGTACGGCATATTATTAGGGTTTATACATAATACATATATTCACAGATATAGTAAAAAATGAATACGTAATATATTAAAAAGTTGAATACGATTATTAATACGCGAATATTTACATAAGATATATTAACGTTTAGTGATATACGTAGATTTAAACATGATGGTATTAAAGAAAGCATAATACGTATAAATACTAAAATAGTTTATGAACGCTAACAATAGTAATATCAAATAATGGATTTAATAATGAAAATAATAAAACATACGAATAAATATATAGAATCAAAAAATAATAGTAAGTATAACACATAATATTAAATGAGATATAAACATAAAACAAACAAAACTTTGCTACAAAATAATTCTATACGAAATACTATAATACGTGTATGTGCGTAAATGTAATAATACTAATACTTAATAATATTAATATTAATGATGATAATAATAAGACAAACTTAACAAAGTAAATAATAGTGAAAATAGTAGTAAAATAGCAAATATTATAATAAAATACCATACTAAAATAATATTTAA
Source organism: Gossypium stocksii (assembly GCA_020496765.1). NCBI lineage: Eukaryota > Viridiplantae > Streptophyta > Magnoliopsida > Malvales > Malvaceae > Gossypium > Gossypium stocksii. Next base: position 97,485,992 of record CM035628.1, on the reverse strand, counting down.
TAATATAATAATAAAAGACATATAAATGACAATAATAATAATGATAATAAAGCTAATGTAAAAGAGCCTTTAATAGTAATAGAATAAATATAATACTTATATACATATAATAAGATATTTGAAGTATAATCTAGTGTTAGTATATATGCATGGTGATAAAATAAAATATAACAATAATATTGCTAAATTTAATACTATATATATATATACCTATATATAAAATATACACATAAATACAAAACACTATTTTAATATTAAAGATAACAATAATAATGATAATGAATACAATAATAATATAATTAAAATTAAATAATTGAAAGAAATAGCAAAAAAGGACGAAATAGGAATAACAAATCAAAGTTTGGGGCAAATTTGAAACAAAAACCAAGGAAGGAAGGCTTATGCGAACACGGGGGAAACATACGGGGACCCAGAGAGCAAATTTCCCGCGCGTTTGAAACGATGCGTATTGGGATGGACTAAATGGCCAAACATGATAAAATTCTGGGGCCAATTTACAATTTTCAGGAACTTAATTGCAAAACTATGAAAAAAGCGGAAGGACCGACGCGGAAAATTACCCACGTGACGTCACAACACGCGGATCTTCCTGGGTTCGGGTCGGGTCGACCCGACCCAGGTCGGTTAGTATAAAAGGTGACTTTTTTTGTTGGGGTTCATTTGTCACCCGGAGAAAGAAAAAAAAAAGGAAAGGGGGAAGAGAGGAGAGGGGAAGGAAGGGAAGGGAAAGGGAAAGGGAAGGAAAGGGAGAGGGAAAGGGAAGGAAGGGGAGAGAAAAAGGCCCCGGACCCGGGGCTTGGGTCACCGGACCGGTCAACGTCCAGTCACCGGCCGGTCACCGGCCGATGATCGGACCGCCGAGGACCGCCGATCGCCGTCGTTCCGGCCACCGGAACGGTGGCCGGAAAAAGGTAAAATTTATTTTTTTTTGTTTTATTTTTCTTTTTATAATATTACTGTTTTAAACATATGTATATTAGAAAAAAATAGGTTTTAAAATAAAAAAAATCACCTCTATGCCGATTCTGTTCTCCGGTGTCAGATTGGGGTATCCCTTTGCTGGCTATTGCTTAGACTGTTGCTATTTTTGTATCACTGCTTTAATATTTGAATGTTTGTATTGATTTTTTTGCTAAAAAAAAACATCCTGATTACAGTGCTTCCATTTGGCTTTTATAGCCTCGTTTTACAAATTGCTTTTTGTTTTCTGTCACTTCAGTTTTAATGTCTTGCAGGTACACTTGAGGCACAAGGGCGGTGCTGAAGTGACCGGGGCGGTGGCAGCAGCAGGTGTCAGAACAAGTGGGGTGAAGGTTCGGGTGGCTAAGGCAGATTAGGGTTTAGGGATTGGGTTGTGCTTTCTGGGCATGATAGTTAGTGGATTAGGGGCTTGGTAGTGGGTTTGGTATTGGGTTACGAGGGTGTTGGGCCATCCGGGCTAATGTATTAGGGTCACGGGTTTAGGCTAGTGGGTTATTTGGCTTTGTAATATGGACTGTAAATGGACATTGGATTTTTGGTTTTACTTAACATGGGCCAAAATTGGCCATTACAGCTGCCCCTCTTTGCTCATTGTCGTGTAACGGTAATAGAGCAAAGACATAAAGAAAGGCCAATTTTGCCTGGTCTTGCTAGGCTCTGACTTGCTCTGGGGTTTCCCTTCTTAAGTAACCCATCGTCTCTCATAGCTTTAGGTTCAATCCATCGTGACTTCTGAGATCTGCCTTGTAGCCTCGATCTGTCTTCTGCCACTTTAGAGATGAGATCTTGTATCTTCAGTTCGCTCTGCTACAACTTTAGGAAGATGAAACTTGCGACTTCAAACTGCGACTCTGCGACTTTACTGGGGATGCAAGGTCTACATCTTTGATTAGTTCCTTTGCAACTTTAAAAAGGCACAATTTGTATCTTCAACTGGCTCCATTGCAACTTCAAGGAGGCAAAATCTGATGTCTTCAATCAGCTCCAATCTTCATCCTTCATTGAGATGAAGTCAAAAATTGCTTGACCTGCACATTCTCGTAATATGGGTTAATTTTTGAAACATTAAAAGTGCCTTAGTGTGTGACTGAGGCTCAACTCACTTTTCGCGATATGAGTTGACTTTTTAAAGAATAGAGTTTGAAAATATCTGGACATGAGGTCCGAGGCTTAACTCATCCCTCGCGACGTGAGTTAACCTTTGAGAAACAGAAATTAAGACAGAAATTGAAAACTCAACTCATCTCTGTAATATGAGTTGAATGAACAGAAATTTAAAAAGCAGAAATTGAAAAAGATCAACTCACCTCTCGCAATATGAGTTGAATAAACAGATATTAAAAGGCAGAATTTGAAAAAGATCAACTCACCTCTCGCAATATGAGTTGAATAAACAGATATTAAAAGGCAGAATTTGAAAAAGATCAACTCACCTCTCGCAATATGAGTTGACTTTAAGAAACATAAATTAAAAACAGAAATTAAACGAGCTCAACTCACCTCTCGCAATATGAGTTGATTTTGAAAAAAGAAAAAGTACCTCAACGTGTCTTGAGGCTCAACTCACTTCTCGCAATATGAGTTGAATGAACAGAAATTAAAAGTACCTCAACGTGTCTTGAGGCTCAACTCACCTCTCGCAATATGAGCTGATTTTTGAAACATAAATTAAAAGACAGATGTTGAAAACATCTCGTCGTGACTTGAGATTTGACTCACCTCTCGCAATATGAGTCAATATCAAAAATTAAAAGTACCTCAACGTGTCTTGAGGCTCAGCTCACTTCTCGCAATATGAGCTGATTTTTGAAACATAAATTACAATCACCCAAAATTTCTCACATGGTGGAATTCAAGTGTCTTCTTCTTTAATTTGGATGCAATTGTCATCGCAACCCCTTGTTCTGCTGAAATATCTGTATGCATAATGTTATCATGATATACACCTATTTGCCTTAAATACATTTATGCCTATATGAATATGTTATGTGCCTTGCATTTGTTCGTCATGATCTCTTTTCATCACGACTCTTGTAGCGATCTAATCTCATCATTTCTTGACCCTTTCCTTTAAACTTCGTATTCGTTTCCCAATTCCACGAGTAACCTTTGTTTCTTGGATAGCATTCTTTTGCCCCATCTGAGCTTTCGTTCTTGCTTTTGAGCTCCTATTTTGCTTATCATGATGATCTGCTTTCAATGCTAGGATTCTTAAGTTTCTCTTCAGGCTTTATATCCATCTTTCAAGCTTTACAAGTAAACTGCGTTTCTCAGATATCACTTGTTTGGTATATGTTGAACTTTTGTTCCTGCTTTGAGACTCTTGTGCCTATCAAGTTTTCTATCCGAGTAATATTCAACATTTCTTTTGTTCAGAGCATGTCATATTACTATTTATTAATTAAACAACATAATGAGATGCATGCAAATGGTCAGGTAGGTATAAGAAAGAGACTTCACATTAATTTCGAAGGTAACAAACAAAGTCAACCAAGGATAATTGAAAGTGCCATAGAAAAAAAAAAGGAACCATATTAGTGGATACAAATGTTCTAGATATTCAATGCATGAACTCTGCCACGTTTCTCAATCACGAATCTTTCTGAGCAAGGCCTCTTGTATAGAAGATCTCGAGTGTTTCAGAAATGCTTCATACTATAGCCTGGTCATTTGGCCCACTGTTCCAAAATTGCTTCTGCCCCTTGGGCCCAGATTTGCTTTATTAGGACGCCCTTTCGGGTTTTCATCCTAATGTTCTGCGTTTGACCAAGGCGCCCTTCTCGGGTTTTCACCTTGATCTCCCCCTTTTTTTTTTTTTTTTTTTTTTAAGTGTAGTATTTCTTCACAACGTCGGAGTTTACTGGATTTGGTAACTCCTTCCCATCCATTTCTGTAAGGATCAAGGCCCCACCAGAGAATGCTTTCTTCACGACGTACGGGCCTTCCCAATTAGGTGCCCACTTTCCTCGCAAATCTTTTTGTATTGGGAGGATCTTTCTCAACACGAGTTCTCCTTCATGGAATTCTCTTGGCCTTACTTTCTTGTCATGGGCAGCGATCATCCGTTTCTGGTACATCTGTCCATGGCAGATTGCCTTCAATCGTTTTTCTTCGATGAGATTCAACTGATCATAACGAGCTTGAACCCATTCTGCCTCCTCGAGTTTCGACTCCATTAAGACTCGTAAGGAGGGAATCTCAACTTCAATAGGTAGCACGGCTTCCATCCCATAGACTAGAGAGAAAGGAGTTGCCCCTGTAGATGTCCGTACGGCTGTGCGATATGCGAACAGAGCGAATGGCAGCTTTTCGTGCCAGTCCTTGTAGGTTTCTGTCATTTTGCCAATGATCTTCTTTATGTTCTTATTAGCCGCTTCTACAGCCCCGTTCATCTTCGGTCGATAAGGCGAAGAATTATGATGCTTTATTTGAAATTGCTTGCACACCTCTGTCATCATTTTATTGTTCAAATTCAAGGCGTTATCTGAGATGATTCTTTCAGGCAAACCATATCGACAAATGATTTCCTTTTTCAAGAACCTACAGACAGCGGCCCTTGTCACATTAGCAAATGAGGCAGCTTCTACCCATTTTGTGAAATAGTCGATGACCACGAAAATGAATCGGTGCCCATTAGAAGCTTTGGGAGAAATCGGGCCTATAACGTCCATGCCCCACATTGAAAAGGGCCATGGAGACGTCATAACATGGAGGGGAGAGGGGGCTACATGAATTTTGTCGCCATAAATTTGACATTTGTGGCACTTTCTTGCGTAGCTAATGCAATCCCTTTCCATCGTCGACCAGTAATACCCGAGCCTCATAATTCTTCTGGACATAGTGAAGCCGTTGGAGTGGGTCCCACATATTCCTTCGTGAACTTCTTCAAGTATTTTCTTGGCTTCAGCGGTGTCAACGCATCTCATAAGCACCTGATCTTTACCTCTCTTGTATAAGGTGTCTCCATCAAGAACAAATCCCACCGACATTCTTCTGATTGTTCTTTTGTCATTCTCGTTGGCCTGTTCCGGATACGTTTGATTCTTGATGTACTCCAAGATATCATAGTACCATGGTCGTCCATCAGCCTCCTTCTCGATGCTATAACAATGTGCAGGGACCTCGTATATGCTCATCTTGAGGGGCATTATTTCTGTTCCTTTATTTGCTTTGAACATTGAGGCTAAGGTGGCCAAGGCGTCAGCCAATTGGTTATCTTCTCGCGGGAAGTAATTAAAAGTTATTTCTTTGAAATCTTTGATTAATTCAGCCACCAGATAGCTGTACTTGATCAACTTTGGATCTCTCACTTCCCATTCTCCGCGGATTTGGTAGATCACTAGAGCCGAATCCCCGTATACCTCTAAGATCTCGATGTTTCGTTCAATGGCTGCCCGTAGTCCCATGATACAAGCCTCGTATTCTGCTATGTTGTTGGTGCAGAAGAAATTGAGTCTAGCAGTGAAAGGATAATGATCTCCTTCCGGTGATACTAAGACTGCTCCAATTCCATGCCCCAGAGCATTCGATGCACCATCAAAGCTCATCATCCAAGGCGTCCCTTTTGATGACTCACATTCTTTCTCTGTGATACACATTAAGTCCTCATTCGGGAAATCAAATCTCAGGGGCTCGTATTCTTCTGTTGTTCGAGCCGCCAAGAAATCAGCTATTGCACTCCCTTTCACTGATTTCTGGTTCACATAGCTGATATCATATTCTGATAACAGGATCTGCCATCGGGCCATCCTCCCCGAGAGTGCGGGTGATTCCATCATATATTTTATCGGGTCTAGCTTTGAGATTAACCATGTCGTATGATACAACATGTATTGCCTGAGCCTCCTAGCTGCCCAAACCAAAGCACAACAGGATCTTTCGATCGACGAATACCTTGCCTCGTATTCTGTGAACTTTTTGCTGAGGTAGTATATCGCCTTCTCTTTCTTTCCCGACTCATCATGTTGCCCCAATACGCAACCCATTGAGTTTTCAAACACAGTTAGATACAAAATCAAAGGCCTCCCTGGAGTCGGGGGTACTAGCACTGGGGGGCTAGACAAATATTGTTTTATTCTGTCAAAGGCCTCCTGGCATTCTTCGTTCCATTCTCCCGGGTTGCGCTTTCGAAGGAGTCGGAAGATGGGGTCACACTGATTGGTGAGTTGAGAAATGAATCGGGCAATGTAGTTTAACCTTCCCAGGAATCCTCTGACCTCTTTCTGTGTGCGCGGAGGTGGTAATTCTTGAATGGCTTTTATCTTTTCCGGATCCACTTCGATGCCTCTTTCACTGACGATGAAGCCTAGCAACTTTCCCGAGGTAACCCCGAATGTACATTTAACTGGATTAAGCCTCAGCTGAAACTTTCTCAGTCTTTTAAATAACTTTTTGAGGTTCACAATATGTTCCTTTTCTCCTCGGGATTTAGTAATCATGTCATCGACATAGACTTCTATCTCCTTATGCATCATATCATGGAACAATGTCACCATGGCCCTCTGATACGTGGCCCCGGCATTCTTGAGCCCGAATGGCATCACCTTGTAACAGAACGTTCCCCACATCGTTATAAAGGTGGTTTTCTCCATATCATCGGGAGCCATTTTGATCTGATTATACCCCGAAAATCCATCCATGAAAGAAAATAATGAATGCTTCGCTGTATTGTCCACCAATGTGTCGATATGTGGTAAGGGAAAATTATCCTTAGGACTTGCGCGGTTCAGGTCACGATAATCCACGCACATTCGCACTTTACCATCCTTCTTTGGCACTGGGACAATATTAGCCACCCATTCTGGATATCTGGAAGCTTGTAGGAAGCCTGCATTAAATTGCCTCTTGACTTCCTCTTTTATCTTCAGCAGCATTTCGGGCCTCATCCGCCTTAATTTTTGTTGAATGGGTTTACATTCGGGCCTCAGCGGGAGCTTATGAACCATTATATCCCCGTCTAATCCCGGCATATCCTGATAGGACCATGCAAACACGTCTTTATACTCATGAAGCAAATCAATCAAATGATGCCTGGTGTCCTCTGAGAGTGAGGTCCCAATCTTCACTTCTTGCTTATTTTCATTAGTGCCCAGGTTTATTGTTTCAACAGATTCTTGATGAGGTAGAATCTGTTTGTCCTCTTGTTCCACCAACCTTAGCAAGTCAGGAGACGAGACATAGTCTTCGGCATTTCTCTCATCCTCGAATTCTCCTAAACAAACAGTCCTCTCAAAATCAATTTCAAGATTGGTAACGGGCTCGTTCATGTCATTGGTATCTGAACACCTGAAAATTGGATAAAAGAGAAAAACTATAGAGGGACATCCAAGCATTGGCAACAACAAACAAAATGTTATGGTACGGTGTGAGGTAAGTGTAAGAACAAGTCGTGAAATGGAAGAATAATTATGGAGTAAATGCAAATGCAAAAGGTTATGACAAAATGCTTCTTCATTAATATTCATTTAATAGATAAAGAGCAGACGACAGCTCTTACAAAAGAATCCCATTATAATTAGGGACACAAAAAGTGAATATCGGACATTACTCTGAGGAAGACTTATAGACCACAAGAAGATCCTCAGTGGTCCAATTGTTCAACATGTAACCTGGGAGACAAGGGCGTATCCTCGAAACACTTTTACTTGTACCAACTTCTTCATCAACGACATTTATACAAATGTTCTGAAAAGCCTTCTCAGCGAGTAGCAGTGGGCTGTGTTCATTCTCTTGCCCTGGATATGTGATCCCAGCGGATGTGAATGTGCTTGACAGATGGGGGTACTCGATGGGTTCCCATTCCGGTTCTCGTCCTAGATTTCTCGCAACCCTTCTTTCTTGCTCCTTCTTCCACTGTTTCTTCAAGTGATGTGCCTTTGGTTGGAATCCTAGACCAAATCGGGCTTTATGAGGTATTGGTTTTAAGGCCCTGACTATCCCTTGATGATGTCTTCCCAAACCTTTCCTAGCTCGGGCCCCTCTCCCTACCGTCAGCTTGATTCCCATTTTAGTATTCTTCGACAGCCTAGGCACGGGAATTCTGTTTCCTTCAGCCACAAATGTGGCGTTGACGAACTCAAAGGATCTAAAGGAACATTCCACGGCGTCTTTGTTCGCTTCGAGATAAGGTGTGTCTGCAGAGATAGACGCAACAATATCCTCTTCACCCTCAACAGTAACCAAGCAGCCATCCATAATAAACTTTATTTTCTGATGAAAGGATGATGGAACTGCCCCAGCCGAATGGATCCATGGCCTCCCCAGGAGGCAATTATACGAAGGGGTGATGTCCATAACTTGGAACTCGACGTCATAGATATAAGGACCCACTTCTAGAGGGACCTCAATTTTTCCCATAACTTCTCGTCTCGTTCCGTCAAATGCCCTTACCGTTGAATGGCACGGCCTCAAGTAGGACAAATCTATCGGGATTCTGGAGAGTGTGGCCAGAGGCAAAACATTAAGGGCTGACCCATTATCAATAAGCACGTTTGGTATTATATATCCCTTGCAGCGGGTTGTTATGTGCAGCGCCTTTACGGAGCCTCTACCGTTCGGTGGTATTTCATCATCACTAAAGGAGATGAAATTATCTGCGTTCAAGTTATTGATCCATCTATCAAGCTTTTCGACTGATATATTGTTTGCTACATAGGCTTGATTCAATACTTTCAACAAGGCATTTCGATGCGGCTCTGAGTTCAATAACAGGGATAATACCGAAATATGTGCAGGCTGTTTACTTAGTTGTTCGACCACGTTGTACTCGCTATGTTTAATGAATTTCAAAAATTCCTGTGCTTCTTCTTCATTCACAGGTTTTTTGGTCTCTTGCCGTTCAGGCGGACTTTCAGATTCAGGTTCAGCCTCAAGCATGGGTGCCTTTCCTTTTTGTTTCAAATCATTATTCCTTTTTGCTGGTTCAACTTCTTTGGAGTAGCATCTTCCACTCCGGGTAAAATGACCAACTTCTCCGATATTTTCAGCAGTGCCTTGGAATTTTTCACTTTCAGGAGTGACAATATTGACATCGTACTTCCAAGGTACCGCCTTACTATCCTTATACGGGAAAGGTGATGGCGCATCAATTATCATTTTCGGTTTTACCGGTTCTCTCCTTGCATCAAAGTAGATTATCAGTGGTCGTTCAGCGGTGTAAGGGAGATCCGATGATTGACCATCGGAGGCACAGATTTCTCTTTCACTGGCCTCTCTTCTTCCGTTGAAGATTTCAATCTCTTTGTTGTTCATCATGTCTTGGAGTAGTTCCTTAAATTGCTCACAAGACTGGATGTTATGTCCTTCGACTTCATGAAAGTCACAAAAAGTTTGACTTTTCGCATTTATTTTCTCGGTTACCCCCTTAAGACGACAGAGTAATCTTTTTTCAAGCAGCACCTCCCAGATTCTCTGCAAAGGTGAACTTATTTCTGAAACAACTCTTCTATTTTGCAAATCGTTTATCTCCTCCACTGCGCTTACATTTCTTTCAGTATGATTTGGGAACGGGTTCCCGGTTTCACCACCGGTACCGTCGAAGCGCAAAACACCGGCATCAATTAGTCCTTGGACTCTTCGTTTAAAGGCGATGCAATTTTCCGTAGAGTGCCCCTGGTTCCCCGCGTGGTATGCACAGCTAGCATTTGGGTCGTACCACTTTGGGTACGGGGGCTTCAACGGTGCCATGTAATGGGGAGATATCAATTGTTTTTCCAAAAGCTTGGGGTATAGTTCCCCATAAGATATCGGAATGGGGGTGAATTGGGGTCTCTCGGGGTTTGGCCTTGCTGGCCTTGGTTCGTTTCTGGGTTGACTTTGGGTGGAGCCGGCATTTTGAGGAAACGTGGTGGCTGGCCTCGGGTTGTTGGTTGCATAGACAGGGTAAGAAGGATAGGGAGGTGGTGGTTGGTAATAGGGGGCTTGTGGTTGATAGAAGTTTGGTGGTGGGTAATTTCGAGGTCGAAATTGATTAGGATATGGACTAGGAGCATAACAGTTTCCGGTTCCCACCATGTGGGCTTCCGGCTCCTTTTTTCTCATAAGCACTGCCTTCTTCGAACCTTCTCCTTCCATTCTTCCACTTTTAACCGCATTTTCTATTAGTTCACCGGATATGACAATATCCGAGAAGTCCTTTGTGGCGCTTCCGACTAATTTATCATAGAATGGCGCCTTCAGGGTATTGATGAACAGGACTGCTATCTCGGTCTTGGTCAATGGAGGTTCTACCTGAGCCGAGATGTCTCTCCACCTCTGCGCATATTGTCTAAAAGTTTCTGATGGCTTTTTCTCCATCATTTGTAGTGTCATGCGGTCGGGTACCATCTCGGAGACATGTTTGTACTGCTCGCAAAATGCCGCTGCCAAATCCTTCCAGGTTCGAATCTTTTCTCTACTGAGTTGGTTGTACCAGCGGAGAGCTGATCCGGTTAAACTGTCCTGAAAACAGTGTATAAGCAGCTTGTCTTCATTAACATAGCCTGTCATTTTTCGGCAGAACATAATGAGATGTGCCTTCGGGCATCTCGAGCCATCATACTTTTCAAAATCTGGTGCTTTAAATTTTAGAGGGAGGACCAAATCAGGTACCAGACTAAGTTCATTAGCGTTTAGTGCCGAGAAGACTTCAATGCCTTCTATCGCTCTAAGTCTTTCCTCCAGACTTCTATACTTTTCTTGGACTTCATGATCCTCTATCCTTAGCCTAGCGATTTCTACAGGATCGTCTAGGTCTGGGACAGGTGGATCCATCGGAGCAGTTCCTGGGTTTGCCATGAATACCCCCTGTCCTACAGGAGGAGGTGTTACAGGCCGTTGTTCCAGGCCCGCGGGTCCCCCTTGCGTGTATCCTCTATGTATCGCGTAAGGCGGAGTAAACCCAGGAGGGTAGGGTGGATCCTGATCAAGATTCACAACCTCAGGGTTTTGTACAGGTCCCTTCCCTTTGACTAAGGCCGACATCATCTCCATCATCTTAGTCATTTGGTCCTTTTGTTCTAGTGACTCCTCCCGCGATCTCACCATCAGATCCCTCGTCTCTTGCTGTGATTTGGCTAGTTGCTCTTGTAGTTCTTTTTGAATTCTTTCCATTCTTTCGATTCTTTCATTAAATGCAGCTTCCATTGTTCTAACTTGCCGACGTGTTCTATACGAATGATGTAGTTCCAGCCTTTATATTGTCGTAACTGCGAATCGTGTGATTTTGGGCCTTAGTGAACGATAATGATATATTTACATGAAATGAATGTACGAATGCCTTATGAATGCGAAAGAAGCCATATGAATATTAGTTATGGATGCATATGCAGGTTAATGTGATGCACTGCGTATGAATGAAAAGAAAGAGGCGTTAATTCTTGATTCGATTCTATTAGATCACTTTTCTAGAAAACGAACTTCTTTACATAAGGTAGATGATTACATATACGACTTGGCCCTATTTCCTAGGGTCTTAACTTTTTTGAGAAGCCAAGCTAAGTCTCGGCCACGATCTGATACTGACTCAAACTTTAAGCTTAATATGTCAGCTTCTGCTGCTAGGATTTGCAGATGCTCGGCGACTTCTCGAATTTGAATCAAGGCTTCACCCATGACATGATCGCGATCTCTAACTTGACTCTGTGAGTAGTGGAGCTGTTCCTTCCAGTGTTCATTATTCGCTTCAAGGAGTTCAATTCGTAATTCAGCATTTTGCAGTGCCCTCTCTGACTCCTCTATTTTCACTTTTAACTCATCGATTTTGCTTAAACTAGCCTTCAGCTCAATCACGGAATTACGATTGCGATGATGATACAGGGACTTTTCCAAGTCAGCTACCCGAGCTCGCAACCTGTCTTTTTCACTCTGACTCTCTAGCAAACTTCTTTTTAGTGTATCCTCTCGTGCTTGGGTTTCCTGAAATTGCCTTTCCCAACGACTAGCCTTAGTTTGTTCTTCTTTGACCTCTTGTCTCCACTGTTCTGACGTCTTACCCAAACCAGCAGTCCTTCTGGCCCTACAAATTTTCTTGTATCGCGTTTTCAAATCGTCTAAGTCTTCTTCGACCCTACTCTTCCCCTTTCTTAGCTTCTCAGCCTCCTGCTTGTGGATATCAACGTCTAATCCTAATTGCATCTTTTCCTCTTCGAGCTTCTCTATCCTTTTTCCTAATTCTCGACTCTTTTCTTCAAAGTCTTGTTTGATAACGTCCAATTCTGATGGGATCACTCGCAGATGCTCTTCTAAAGGCCGAGCATTGTCTTGACTTGGCAAGAGGACATTATCGTTGACTCTTTGACTTCTCCAGTAATCGTACTCAGGGGTTGACATTGGTTTTGCAGCAAATCTCTTCATCCTGCAAGTTTTGCTCCAAGCTTTTGATATCTCACGAATTTTCTGTTTATAATTTTCGCCTCTGTACACAAACTCACTTTGGGCTAAACCTTGCGTAGCTGGCACAAACTGTCTTGACTGATATTGTCTCAATACGAGCAGTGGAGCGTATCCAATAGCTCCCCATATCCCCAGAAGAGGAACCCAGTCGAAGTCACCACAACGATATAGAATTTGGTCAGGAGTTAGCCATGGAGCTTTCCATTCGATATCTTCGACTTGCAAATTCTGAAGGATTTCCATCCATTTTTCTTCTGAAATGTCGTCCCGTCTTGGTGTGGATGCTATATCTTTTAACGGAGAATAATCCACATAGCAAGCTCGGTAGGACGGCTTCTCTAATTTCCAGAAGTGACTATGGAACCAAGCTAGCAGAAGCTGTGTACACCCTATAAATCTTCCCTCGCCGGCTCTTCGGCATGCGTTCAATGATCTGAAGGTTTCTGCCAAGATTGCAGGGACTGGATTGACCCTTTTGCTTAGTCGATCGAACAAATCAGTAACTGCTTCATCTATATGCCTTAGGGCTTTAGGGAAGATCACTAGCCCGTATATGCCTAAGGCGAACACATCAACTCTTATTTTCATATCAGGATGCGTTAGGACCAGATCCTTCAAGCTTTTCCACGGAATACACTTACCTTCGCCTTTCTGTTGGATTCGGGCTACGACCCACTGCTCACTCATGCCTGTGATATTTATTAATTTCTTCACAAAGCTTGGGACGTTGACCACCCTGACATAGGCTTTATCTGTCTGTATCTTCGGACAACGAAGTAAGGTGGTGTATTCTTCCACCGTGGGTACCAGGTCCACATTCCCGAAAGTAAAACAACTGTATGCTGAGTTCCAAAATTGAGTCAGGGCTCGAAATAGGTGCTTATCTACCTTAATATCGAGTAAGTAAGGCAGATCACCATAATTATAGTAAAACAGCTGCTTGGCCTCGTCGCCCCAGCCGACCCATATCTCTTTCAGCTCTCGAAGATCATTTTGAGTTACACTGATGCTGGTAAAGTCCCATAACTCTGAAGTATATCCCTCTACCAAACTATTTCCTTTCTCTTGCCATGTTTCCTCGGACCACTTTCGGACGGTCGCATTTTCTTCCACTCTATCAAGAAACCCCTTTTCCATGATCAGCGCTCTATTTAGCAACCGAACCTGAATTGACGCCTCTTTTCTATGACTATGCGATGCAATGGAATCATGAACAAAACAAAACAGAACCATGTCAGTACCACAATAAAATAATAAATAGAGCATATTAGGGTAATTTTTCTAGGGTTTGGCCTGACTTCACCTAGGGTGGGCTTCTAAGGCTCAGTAGATGTAGCTCGGTTCTAGAGTAAAAGGTACCTGAACCAGCAGATTCCTCAATCCTCACCCATTATAGGCTCATATGGATCGAGTTCGGTTCAGGGGGACACATTTCCCTATGGCCATGCGGAGGTGAAAACCTCACGAAGACATAGGTACGGATGTATCCCGGAAGCAGTCCACTAGCCCATGCGGAGGTGAAAACCTCACGAAGGCATAGTTTCTCACTCCCACTTAAAGGGTGTGACCCCGATGGTCATGCAAATGGAATGTGCAGAGATATAAAAGCCGGCAGTAAAATAATGAAAACCATGTCGTAAAAGCGATAAGTGTAGTGGAAGGATCGTATATTAGAAACAAATTTTAGAATTTTGACCGAAAGACAAAAACTAATCAACTTGAAGTTCGACTCTCAATATTGTCCCCAGTGGAGTCGCCAAGCTGTCGCAACCATTTTTGTGAAAACAAAACAGACGTCGACTTAAAAGGTTTTTCAAGGACTGGAGTCGCCACCGATCTTTTTTTTTTGGGTGCGATCGGCCACCTCAAAAGGGGGTTGTTTTTGATAAACTATTTGATTTATTAAAACAACAATTTTGGTCCGCATACCAGAAAAAATAGGTTCGGGAGTCAGTTACGCACGGGGAAGGATTAGCACCCCCGATACGCCCGGAAACCGGTACCTCGTTGATTAATTGGAATCTTTGAAGTCGATAATTCGAAAACTTGGAAAAATTTTAAAATACGATCCTTGTTTGTTTGAAAATCATTTGGGGATTGATTGAAAACGTGTATAAGTAGGAGGCCGGTTTGCCTTAAGGCAAAATATCGTATCCAATACGTTAGGACACGGTATTTCGACCTTTGAGGTTAAACTTGCCTTTTTATCTAGAGTTTGAGTATTTATTTTGAAAGGATATTCGAATACTTGGAATAAACGAAGAAAATCGGAACCCAATGCGTTAGGGAATGATTTCTCGAATTCTTAAGTACCGAACATTGCCTTGATTTAGAAAGTCTTATCTCGAGATCACGAAATATCACGCCCAATGCCTTAGGATGCAATATCTCGGACTCTCGAGAACACGTTTTGGAAAATTATATAGTTATTTTGATAGGCTATTCGGTTATTTAGATTTAAACGAGAAATCACGGCCCAATACGTTAGGGTATGATTCCCGAGTATCTAAATACAGAATATTGCCTTTATAAAAAACGTTTTTTGTGTAGAAGAAGATAATTTGTAAAACCCACGGTGAAATGACAATAAAAATAGGACGGAATGCGATAATAAAAGATACGAACAAGAGTGATAATATGATTCGCAAAATGATAATAATATGGGTAGGGTTTTTATTATTAAAATTTACATTTTAAAGAAGGATATTTGAGTATTTAGATTTAGACGAGAAAACCGAAACCCAATACGTTAGGGCACGGTGCTCGAATTTCTAAACACCTAAATATTGCCTTTTATAAAAAGAAAGAAATTTGGTGCAGGATACAAATGTTGTATAATTTGTAATGAAAATATTAGAAATAAATGGTAGTAATAAAAATAGTTGTAACTAAATAATGTTAATGATGTGATAAGAATAATGACATATATAACAATGCATATATGAAGGTAGCAGTGATAATGCGAATAATGACGTTATAAGTGCACACAATGTATATAAGTGTAATATATAAAATACATGTTTTGGAAAGAATATAATAATGTTAAAAGTTTATATGCCTGAAATATAAAAAAAACACAATTTCTAGAAATACATGCTTAAGTTAATATATACATATATGCGTATATTAATGCACGTGGGCAAATATTGATAGTACAAATAATAACGAAGATTAATAGTAAAAACCACAAGTACGGCATATTATTAGGGTTTATACATAATACATATATTCACAGATATAGTAAAAAATGAATACGTAATATATTAAAAAGTTGAATACGATTATTAATACGCGAATATTTACATAAGATATATTAACGTTTAGTGATATACGTAGATTTAAACATGATGGTATTAAAGAAAGCATAATACGTATAAATACTAAAATAGTTTATGAACGCTAACAATAGTAATATCAAATAATGGATTTAATAATGAAAATAATAAAACATACGAATAAATATATAGAATCAAAAAATAATAGTAAGTATAACACATAATATTAAATGAGATATAAACATAAAACAAACAAAACTTTGCTACAAAATAATTCTATACGAAATACTATAATACGTGTATGTGCGTAAATGTAATAATACTAATACTTAATAATATTAATATTAATGATGATAATAATAAGACAAACTTAACAAAGTAAATAATAGTGAAAATAGTAGTAAAATAGCAAATATTATAATAAAATACCATACTAAAATAATATTTAATAATATAATAATAAAAGACATATAAATGACAATAATAATAATGATAATAAAGCTAATGTAAAAGAGCCTTTAATAGTAATAGAATAAATATAATACTTATATACATATAATAAGATATTTGAAGTATAATCTAGTGTTAGTATATATGCATGGTGATAAAATAAAATATAACAATAATATTGCTAAATTTAATACTATATATATATATACCTATATATAAAATATACACATAAATACAAAACACTATTTTAATATTAAAGAT
Organism: Gossypium stocksii; assembly: GCA_020496765.1. Lineage (NCBI taxonomy): Eukaryota > Viridiplantae > Streptophyta > Magnoliopsida > Malvales > Malvaceae > Gossypium > Gossypium stocksii. Next base: position 97,469,634 of record CM035628.1, on the reverse strand, counting down.
AACAATAATAATGATAATGAATACAATAATAATATAATTAAAATTAAATAATTGAAAGAAATAGCAAAAAAGGACGAAATAGGAATAACAAATCAAAGTTTGGGGCAAATTTGAAACAAAAACCAAGGAAGGAAGGCTTATGCGAACACGGGGGAAACATACGGGGACCCAGAGAGCAAATTTCCCGCGCGTTTGAAACGATGCGTATTGGGATGGACTAAATGGCCAAACATGATAAAATTCTGGGGCCAATTTACAATTTTCAGGAACTTAATTGCAAAACTATGAAAAAAGCGGAAGGACCGACGCGGAAAATTACCCACGTGACGTCACAACACGCGGATCTTCCTGGGTTCGGGTCGGGTCGACCCGACCCAGGTCGGTTAGTATAAAAGGTGACTTTTTTTGTTGGGGTTCATTTGTCACCCGGAGAAAGAAAAAAAAAAGGAAAGGGGGAAGAGAGGAGAGGGGAAGGAAGGGAAGGGAAAGGGAAAGGGAAGGAAAGGGAGAGGGAAAGGGAAGGAAGGGGAGAGAAAAAGGCCCCGGACCCGGGGCTCCGGTCACCGGACCGGTCAACGTCCGGTCACCGGCCGGTCACCGGCCGATGATCGGACCGCCGAGGACCGCCGATCGCCGTCGTTCCGGCCACCGTTCCGGTGGCCGGAAAAAGGTAAAATTTATTTTTTTTTGTTTTATTTTTCTTTTTATAATATTACTGTTTTAAACATATGTATATTAGAAAAAAATAGGTTTTAAAATAAAAAAAATCACCTCTATGCCGATTCTGTTCTCCGGTGTCAGATTGGGGTATCCCTTTGCTGGCTATTGCTTAGACTGTTGCTATTTTTATATCACTGCTTTAATATTTGAATGTTTGTATTGATTTTTTTGCTAAAAAAAAACATCCTGATTACAGTGCTTCCATTTGGCTTTTATAGCCTCGTTTTACAAATTGCTTTTTGTTTTCTGTCACTTCAGTTTTAATGTCTTGCAGGTACACTTGAGGCACAAGGGCGGTGCTGAAGTGACCGGGGCGGTGGCAGCAGCAGGTGTAAGAACAAGTGGGGTGAAGGTTCGGGTGGCTAAGGCAGATTAGGGTTTAGGGATTGGGTTGTGCTTTCTGGGCATGATAGTTAGTGGATTAGGGGCTTGGTAGTGGGTTTGGTATTGGGTTACGAGGGTGTTGGGCCATCCGGGCTAATGTATTAGGGTCACGGGTTTAGGCTAGTGGGTTATTTGGCTTTGTAATATGGACTGTAAATGGACATTGGATTTTTGGTTTTACTTAACATGGGCCAAAATTGGCCATTACAAATTCCACAACAACAAGAAGAGGGGAAACTTATTGCACCAGAATGGATACCAACAATGATGGAAATCCACACGAAGAGGACGGATTACAGGAAAAGTAATGGAGATTTCGGAAACAATTTAAGGGGAATAAATAAAAGAAAAAGAGAAAAAAAAAGAGAAGGGAGTGACCAAATTTTCAAAAAAAAGAAGCAATGCTGAACAGAAACTGTTAACCCCCTACGCATATCCCTTAATTCTCTCCACCAACCCCTCACTCAGATTTTTAGTAAAACACAAACTCTCAGTCGAAATTTGCAGCAAAATAATTCCCTTGCCTCTGCAGAGACTTGAACCCAAGACCTCCCTACTACAACACTCCTCTCAACCACCAGACCAGCAGGCCCATTCTTTCATATCCCTACAAATTAATACTCATAAGCCTCAAAGTCAAGGATAAGGCATTTTTGAAATAAAAACCAAAATTTTAGCCCAAGTCTTGACTTGGACCTGGGACCTCCTCAACACACCTCAAAGCACATAACCATTTACGCAGGCAGATTTTTGTGTCAAATTATTACAGAAACATATTTAGATATTTTTGTGCACAACAAATCACAAAAGCCAAAATTACAAAAATTTGGGGCGTTACAACTCTACCCCCTAAAAGAAATCGTCCTTAAAATTTTTCCCGATCAGTAGAGGTGAGGATATTGCTGTCGCATCGAATCCTCTGGCTCCCAAGTAGCCTCCTCAATGCTATGATTCCGCCACAGCACCTTCACTAAAGGAATAGACTTCCTTCGTAGAACCTTAACGTCGCGATCTAAAATCTGAACTGGCTTATCTTCGAATGTCAGATCTGGTCTAAGCTCAATCTCCTCCACAGGCACAATGTGCATGGGATCAGAGTGGTAACGTCTTAGCAATGAGACATGGAATACATCATATATGCGATCTAACTCTGGAGGTAGCTCCAACTGATATGCAACCGACCCTACTCACTTTAGAATCCGGTACGACCTAATAAACCAAGGACTCAGCTTGCCCTTGCGACTAAACCTCAGAACCTTCTTCCATGGTAAGACCTTAAAGAAAACCAAGTCCCCCTAGAATACTCAATGTCTTTTCTCTTCAAATCTGCATAGGACGTCTGCCTATCAGAAGTCGCTTTCAATCGCTCTCGAATCAATCGAACCTTATCCTTAGTCTCTAATACCAACTCAAGGCCTAGAACACGTTGCTCACCCAACTCAGTCTAGCATAAGAGAGTGCGGCACTTACGACCATATAATGCCTCGTAAGATGCCATCTATATGCTGGACTGAGAGCTATTGTTGTAGGCGAACTCTGCTAAAGGCAAGTACTCCTCTCAACTGCCTCGGAATTCAATCACATAGCTCTTTAACATGTCCTCTAGTATTTGAATCACCCTCTCCGACTGACCGTCTATCTGAGGATGGAAAGTAGTACTGAAGTTAAGCCTCAAACCTAGACCTTATGAATCTTCTGCCAGAATTGATGTAACACTCTAAGACCCGTCCACATCGCCGTAGAGTCGTAAAGCGTTACCGAAAATTTTCATGACAAAATTTTTAACGAACAAGGATAGAACAATTTCGCAACCTTTATTAATAGCACTTAGCTTTAAGGATAAAAGTTACTAAGCGAATCAAAAACTTAAAACGAAACTATTTGCATTTTGATTTCATCTCACAAATTCAATTTCCAGTTACCACATGAAATAACCGTCTGTTTACTTACACATAAATTTACGTATGCCTAGAATTTGCATGTCTAGCCTTCAAGATACCTCATTTAGAAATGCATGATCTCATTCAAGTAAGGCACATAGCTCAAAATACATTATTTTTTTTTAACCTCATAAAGACTACGTGAAAGTAAAGCATTTTGAAAAGCCATTTTCGCATGGCTGAGCTTAATACATTTATCCAAAATAAAGTTTTCGATTCACAACACAAAACGCATTCTATACATGCCATTTACAAAAGTTAGCTAATTTAGTACCAGACTGGCTTTGATAGTAGAGATGACTTCGAGTGCAAAATTCCCGAGACCGTAGCTAACGAACAAAATCTATAAAACAGAAGGTTAAAAGCAACAGAGTAAGCATTTACGTGCTTAGTAAGTTTAAGTAATAAAATTAAATCCAATAGTTAGAGTAAAGTAAATTTCAAATACTTATTTGATTTACCCTGTATCCGAGTGTAACTAAAACTAAATTTGCCATCATTATACGAATATGCTAAATATCAACTAAATCCATGTCCATGTAAATCATAAATTCACGTAGAGAAAAGAAGTCACAAGTCTTTATACATCTCTAAACCTTCATTAGGACCGATATTACTCATTGGTAAACATAATTCAACGGAAACCAATTTACAATTTGTGTACCACACATACCTGGCTAACTTATAATAGTAAACTCATTAATTGAAATTGTTGAGATCGAATTTTTCACTCTAGCCCTAAGGCTCTTCGGGATTTGGCCCGGCTTTAAACGCTAGCCCTAAGGCTCTTCGAGATTTGACCCGGCTGAAACTCTAGCACATATGCCCTTCGGGATTTTACCCGGATCATAGCACAAATACACATATATTGAATTCACCACTTGAAATTTTTCACAGGGTTAGTCATAAATTATTACTCATTCATTCACATCACCAATTAATACCTAGCATGGTATTTTCATCACACATTCGGTCAACAAGCATTTAAATAAATTGCTTTTCAATTTGTTTTTTAAAGGCTTCATAGGTCTAAAGGACTTTCGGCTATATTACTCATCGCTTCCTCATTACACATGTCTTAGGTCACTTGTTTAGACTAATCCTCTTCATGAGTAACCAAACGCATACACCATACTAAATTAATTCTCATGATAGAATTTTAATACTTAAAACTTACCTCGATGGTCGATAATTATTTACGAACCGACTATTCCACCACCTTTGCCTTTCCTTTGTCCGAGTGTGGTTCTCTTAGCTCTTGAGCTAAAATAAACAAGTTTTCGGTTCAATATCTATTACTAAAATCACATAGTTATTACCTAGTCAATATAAAACGCCAAACATACTATCATTGAGTACAAGTATCCATGGTCAAAAATTTAGCTTAGCTCCACACTCAATTTCATTAAACATTTATCCTCTTTACCACACATATATACACACTCGGATGCATACATACATATTCGGTCCCATGAATATTCATCTTACAGCATAACGAAATCCTTGACTAGATAAATATGCAATATCACATTTGAAGCCATTCGGCATTCACACATGCATTAGATATGCATCTATCTCTAATTCACAAGCAAAATTTCTAAATCCCAAAAGTCAAATGTGTCCCATCAAATTTGCACAAGTACTATGCTTGATTACAAGGTAGTTACACCTATCCAAAAATACCTCTTCCGTAGAAAAATTCTATATCCCATTCGGTCACAACTAAGTACCTATAATAACATTATTACCAATTTCATTGACCTACTTTACAAAGTATACACACATACAACTTCTAAATTTAAGTACAATATGCACCATTACCCTAATGTCCGAAAATATTTCGTTTTCCAAAGACATTATCTAACAATGTCATTTAGCAAATCTTTTATAAAGGAAATAAAACATAACCGAATGCTCTTTTACTAAGCATCCAACACTCCATTCGGCTAACTTTCAACCCTAACATCAAATTGTTCTTCTTCTCAACCAAACAAAGAAATCTTACCCCTAAAACATCAAAACATCATTATAAACAAAACATTACAACCTCCATGGCCGAATGCCCTATTAAAAATTTTAAAAACCATTCAAAGCAAAATTGGTATAATTTAAGCATGCTTTCATGAATTCTTACAAATTTAACTTCAAAACGTCTCCTAAGACTCCATAATACACTACATATATCATAGAACCCAAAAGCAACAAAATTCCCTATGATTCTTTCATGACCGAATGAAACCTTCACACCCAAAACAACAAAAATAAACAAAAATCAATACATGGGTTGCAACATAAACTCAACTATGGACTTAAATTCAAAAAGATCTAAGCAAACTAACATGATTTTTACCTTAAAATTGGAACAAGTAGAGTGACCAAATGGTAGTTTAATTCTCCCCCTCTTTTCTTTTCAAGTTCACGGCAAAGAAGAACAATGAATCCCCTTTGTTCTTTTCACCATTTTGTCTTATTAATTAATGATAAAATATGCTAACCACCAATCCAAATTTCCTTAATAATTTAATATACCAAAAATGATCATTAAAGAACCACATGGCCAGCCACTAACAATTAAAGAAAGGAAAATTGACATGCAAGGCCAACTATTTTAAAGCCTTTCCTATTTCGTTATTTTAATTTGTCCATCTAAATTTCTAAATTTCTTAACTAAGTCCTTGTTAATAAATTCACATCTAAAAATTGTTAAATTCAATCATTAAAATTCACATATACCTCAGTACATATAATAGACATAGGAAGTAAATAAATAAAATAAAATAAAATCAACTATTTCATTAACTCGGTTTAGTGGTTTCGAAACCACTTCCCGACTAGGGTCGAAATAGGGCCGTCACAATTGAGATATAAATTGAGGATCTCTACCAGAGATGATCGATATAGGAACCCCATGTAGCCTCACTATCTCTGAGATGTAGAGCTTAGCCAGTTTCTGTAGGGAGAAATCTGTTTTAACAGGAATGAAGTGAGCTGACTTTGTCAATTGATCCACAATGACCCATACAGAATCCTTCTTAGTGGGTGTTAGAGGCAAGCCACTAACGAAGTCCATCGTTACTCGCTCTCATTTCCATATCGGTATCTTTACTAGCTGTAGCAAATTGAAGGCAAATGATGCTCAGCCTTAACCTGCTGATAAGTCAGACAATGAGCCACGAAATTGGTCACCTCATGCTTCAACCCTGGCCACTAGTACAAGTCTCAAAGATCTCTGTACATTTTATTCCCACCAGGATGCATAGCATTAAAGATACTATGCGCTTCCTTCAGAATCGTCTGCCTCAAGTCCTCATCATAAGGTACACAAATTCGGCCTCGAAAGCATAAAACCCCAACATCATTCAACCCAAAATCTGAAGTAGTCCCAGTCTCAACCTGACAGAACAGTAACTCAAGAGACTTATCCCCCTTCTATTTATCCCTGATCTGATTAATCTATATCGGTTTCACTTGAAGTTTTGCCAACAAACTCCCATCATCGAATAGACTCATTCAAATGAATAACACTCTTATATTGGTCACGGCCTTACGGCTCAACGCATTAGCCACCACATTGGCCTTACCAGGATGGTACTCAATGCTACAATCATAATCCTTAAGCAGATCAACCTGTCAACATTGCCTAAGATTTAACTATTTCTAAGTGAGGAGATACTTAAGGCTCTTGTGATTTGTGTAGATAGTACACTTCTCACCATACAAATAATGTCTCCAAATTCTTAAAGTAAAGACTACTGCAGCTAACTCCAAATCATGCATCGAATAATTAGCTTCATGAGTCTTGAGCTATCATGACGCATAAGCAAAAATGTTTCCATCTTGCATCAGAACACAACCCAGACCTACATGTGACACATCACTGTAAACTACGAAGTCCCTTCTAGGCTTAGGCTGTATCAGAATAGGAGCCTGAGTCAAAACCGTCTTGAGCTTTTCAAAGCTCTCCTACTATGCTTCAGTCCAAATGAAAGGAACTTCTTTACGTAGTAGTTTAGTCAATGGAGCTGCGATCAAAGAGAACCCTTCTACGAATCGTCTATAGTATCTTGTCAACCCCAGAAAACTCTGAATCTCAGACACATTCTTTGGCTATTTTTAGTCCAACATAGCTTCAATCTTACGAAGATCCATACGAATCACCTCAGCAGATACCACATGGCCCAAAAAGGTAATATTATGTAGCCAGAACTCACACATAGAGAACTTCATATACAACTATTTCTCTCGAAGATTTTATAGTACCACTCTGAGATGTTCATCGTACTCATCTTCAGACTTAGAGTATACCAGAATGTCGTCGATGAACACTACCACGAACTAGTCCAAGTAAGGCTGGAACACACGGTTCATCAGATCAATAAACACCACTGTTGCGTTAGTCAATCCGAATGGCATTACTAGGAACTTGTATGTCCATAACGAGTCCTAAACGTCTTATACACATCGTCCTCCTTTACTCTCAACTGATGATACCCTGATCGTAAATCAATCCTGGAGAATACAGAAGCCCCTCTTAACTGGTCGAACAAGTCGTCTATCCTCAGAAGTGGGTATTTATTCTTAGTCGTCAACTTATTCAACTGACGATAATCGATGCACATCCTCATTGTATTGTCCTTTTGCTTTACGAATAGAACAAGTGCTCCCCATGGAGACATACTAGAATGAATAAACCCATGATCCAACAACTCCTGTATCTGAGCCTTAAGCTCTGTATGCTCCTTCGGTGCCATTTGATAGGAGGCAATAGACACTGGAGCTGTACCAGGAATCAAATCAATCCCAAATTCCACCTCTTGACTCGGAGGTAAACTTGGTTGTTCCTTTGGAAACACATCTGGAAAATCTCTTACAGTTTGGATATCCTTAATCGAAGAGTCCACAGAGTCCAAAACACTAATGTAGGCCAAGAATGCCTCACATCCCTTTCTTACTAGCTTTTCTACCACTAACGCATATATCACATTAGTCAGATAATTTCATCATTCCCCTATCATGACTATCTCATTATCCTTCTCGGTTCTCAGAACAACCCTCTTTTCAGGACAATCCAGACTCACTTGATGTTTCACCAACCAGTTCATGCCCAGAATTAAGTGAAACTCCCCAAAAGGAAGCGCCATCAAATCAGCCATAAATACAGTCCATTAGACCTCCAACGGTACATCTCTAAATAGTTTACTAACCCTAATAGACTACCCCAACGGACTCACCACTGATATCTTACAAGACGAGCTTTCATACGGAATCCCCAAAGTCTCAAGTACAGGCTAGCTACGTAAGAGTGTGTAGAGCCTATGTCTATCAATGCGAAGTAAAGTACATTAAAGATTAAAAATGTACCCGTGATGACATCTGAAGTATCTTTATCCTTACGGCGACTGCAGTATAAACTAGTGCTGACTGCCTCGCCTCAGTCGATCCCGTACCTCTGCCTGGTGCTCTCTGCCCTCGGCCCATGCCATTACCACCCCTAGCCTGTCCTCGGCCCCTAGGCGACTACTAAATTCCCCTCAGCGGCTGTACAATCTTATTAACCGGAGCTTGCATCTGATTAGTCCTCAGCGGACAATCCTTAACACGATGCTCAGTTGACCCACATCTAAGACATGCCCTAGTGGCTCTCTAACATTCGTCCGGATGACGTTTACCACAATGTCCACATAAAGCAACCCCAGCAGTTGTAAAAGTAGGCCCAACTCTCACAGGCCCATCAGTCTTGGCCTTTTTCTTAGGCTTCATCCCAGTGCTTGAAGACTCAGAATCCCTCTTAGCCTTTCATTTACCTCAGTTCTGGCACTCTGAGCGCTTCACCTCCTCGGCGATCTTCACTTTCTCCACTAGTGTAGAGAAATCTTACTTCCTCTAAGGAGCTATCAGAACCCGCAGGCTGTCTGAAAGACCATCCTAAAATTGGACACAACACTCAAACTCTGTTGCAACCATGCCCCTTGCATAACGGCTCAGTCTCAGAAATTTGGCCTCATACTTGGCCACAAAACGATCACTCTGAGTGAGGTTTAGAAACTCATGTCACCTCGCATCAGTATAACTAGCTCTCACATTCTTACTTTGGAAAGTTGTCTTAAATAAATCCCATGACAAACGATCGGGTTGAGTGCCCTCCTTAACTGTGAGCCACCACTAATTTACCTCGTCACGAAGCAGTGAGATAGCCCCCTTGAGCTTCTGCTCGTCCGTGAAATCCAAATCATCCATTATTCTCTCCGTAGGCTCTATCTAGTACTCGGCCACATTAGGAGCAACCCTAGCGATGCCTTTGAATAACTCAGCCTCATTGGACCGAAGTCGTTCTGCTACTGACCCACGACCTACAGATCCAGTTTTAGACCCAGCGACCCTTTCCAAAATCTATAGCATGGCTTGGGATAGTGCGTCGTCTCTAACCGCACGATCATAAGATCCTGACCCAGTATCAGTAGCAGGTGACACTAGCGTCTCACTAATGTCCACATTCGAAATCATATCAGAAGTGAAGGACTCAGCTCGAGCCCCTCTATAGCCTCTACCTCGGCCTCTAGTACTCCGTCCACGAGTACCTCTGGTGCTCATCGTAGATATCGAGAATTGTTTGTATTAATAGTTTTATGCAAATCAGTTTACAATTTTGATAATTATTAACAAATATTTTATGCAGTACAGTATCAGAGTTTCAGAGTCTGTTATCATAAGAAAAAAATAGTCTCACTAAAGTTTTCAGTCTACAATACCTAGTGTGTTTCAATAAGTATACTAGCTATAGTAGTCTTATAGCATACAAACAGTATTTTCAGACAAGCTAAATAGAATTTCTAAGCATGCTTTCAATCAATACATATCAGAGATTCAGTAGCTTACTTGGATTGGCGCCAGAGACTCGGAGTACCACTTAATTATTACCAAACATATTTCAAAATAATTTTCAAATCATTTCTCAAAACCATATTTTAAAACCCAAATCTACAGCTGAGTTTTGCAATCTGGCCCTGAGACCGCTAAATGTAACACCCCAAACTCGGCCTAGATGTTACGACTGGATCTGGCGGTGCCACATGGAAATGTAACGCCCCAAATTTTGGGCCTAGAAGAATTGGGCCTCAGGTGTGGGTGTGTTTAAATTTTAGAGAGTAAGATAGCGGCTCAGATTACATGTTTGGCACTATTAGAGTATTAATTTTAAGGTATTACAAATTTTGGGCCTAGAAGAATTGAGCCTCGGGTGTGGGTGTGTTTAAATTTTAGAGAATAAGATAGCGACTCAGATTACATGTTTGGCACTATTAGAGTATTAATTTTAAGGTATTATAAGGGTTCTTTGAAGTCTCAAGGTTAAAGTGGACCATAGGGAAAAATTTAATTTTTGCCTTAGTGGAACCCTAGTATCAGGTATTAGGCCTCTTAAACAAATTAAGGGAAAAATAAGATGCAAATAGGCCTATGGCTCAGTGGCAAGGTGGCGCTACTTGGGGAGCTATAAGGTGGCGTCATTATTAAGTAAGGAGGTCCAAGGTTTGAGGCTTAGAGTGGTGAATTTGGGGACTTTATTTTTGCACCATGGAAGGAAGGTAGTGGCACTGGAGTGGACTCTGGAAAGGAGTGTTTAGGAGAGAAATTTAAGGTAAAGATAATAGAGAAAAATAGGAGATTGAGGTGTGGATGTGTTGGAGTCGATTGGGACTGTAGGAGAAGGTAGTTTCGGCTTTTGGTTATTTAAGGGGGTGCCGAATTCTCTTGAGGGGTTCTTTTACTTTGCCATTATTTTCTCTCCTCCCTGTTGCCAAATTCTCTTCTCCCTCTCATTCTATTTCTTTCATTGCTTTTCCAAAATTTCCATTAGTTCTTCTTTCTCTAAAAAGCCGAATACCATTCTTAATCTCTTGGAGCCGAATAGCTATATCTAATTGTCGATTTCTTTTTGTTTTCTTCCATCACAAATTGGTTGCTATTATCTTCTCTTAATCGAGTTTTAAAAGCCGAATCTTGTTCAGGAGCTATCTAGGCCACAAGATCAAAGGTTAGATTCAGTAAGTGATTCGTCAAACTTCATTTAGTATGTTTTGGTAAAAGCTGAAGGGCTATCTAATCTTTTTCTTGTCGTTAACCCTGTATTAACAAGGGGTAGAGTTCAAAGATTTCAAGCATGGTAAGGATCTCTAGCAAGTGGTAAGTGTACTTGTTCCCAATTTCGGATTCGTAGGTGGCCGATTATAAGTGTGGTTTATAGGGGTGACTCGTGTGGAATATAAGTCACTTGATGTTGATAGTATGTGTGTTGATGCAGATCTAAGGATATTCGGGAATAATAGCTAAGGAGGGGCTATTAGAACTGGTGGCACATGGTAAGGTTACGGTAAGGCTTCGGGATTTAGTAAAGTTGTAGTTAAGTATGGAATTGATTCGAGGTTGGTATTGATTGTAGGTTGAGGCTAAGGATAGTGTAGTGCGGGACATCAACCAGGTGTGTACATATATTGCACAGATGACAAATAGGCAAAAGCCGAAATCCTAAAATGTCGGAATGCCAAAAAGTCAAAAAGTCGAAAATGTGGCATCGATAATCACACAAACGTGCGAACATTCGTGTGGAGATATCGGTACGATTACTGAAGCCTAGAGAGTGATCTCATGGTCTCGGGCCACTGTTTGGCCAATCGGGCCAGACGGGGCTAAATGGGCCTGCCGAGCTTGTGGGCCCAAGTTGGCAAAAGTTGTTATGTGAAAATTGAATGATGTATTGATATGGATGTATGATTTGATTATGATTGGGCCTAATGGGCTACATAAGCATGTTTGGGCTTAATGGGCTTTATGGACATGATTGGCCTTAGTGGGCCTTATGGGATTGTAGAAATGCATGCTAGGGTTTTAATGGACTATAGGCCTAGTTCTGATGAATTCTCAAATTGCATAAGACTTAATTAAATAATTAAACATGTCTGTTGACAAGTCGCTAGGCTAAGGTGTGGCAATGGATGCGTGCATGTCTAGGATTGGATCTGAGAAGAGCTTGGTACTTAAGCGGTCCGAGTGACCCACCTCCTCTTCTCTTGAATCCTACCTGGTGCATAGTGTATGTTCACTTTAGCCGCGAGGACTTGTTGATGGACCTGTACCATTAGAAAATTACTAAAATGCCCCTCTAGGTAGAATTACTAAAATGCCCCTCTAGGGTAGAACTACTAAAATGCCCTCGTAGGGTAGAATTACCAAAACACCGTTGTAGGGTAAAAATTACCAAAATACCCTTGGGTAGTGAAATGACTAAAATACCCTAAATACTTAATATGTGGAAAAATTTGTATGTTGCATTCATGAAATGTATGTTGCATTTGGGTGGGATTAATGGTACAGAGGAAGATATGTGAAGATTGCATAGTCACTTGACAACCGTGGATCCACCGGTGGCTTTAAGCCCATTATATGAATAGCAGCCTTACTGCAATGTTGAGTAGTGCTGTTGTTGGTGCTGCCTTTGGAGTGTAGGAATGGGTGGGTTGATATTTATATCCCCACAAGAGTGTAGGGTTTGAAGGGAAATGGAGTGCAGGGTTGGATTTGGGATGGGTGTATTGCATTCATGTGATTTTGATATGATATGAGGTCAATGTGGGCTAGGGCCCAAGACCACCGATATTGTTAGGGCTTAAGCCCAATGTCATATTTGTATATTGAATTGATTTGATTGCCAAGGGTCATACACACTAAGTTTTGAAACTCACACCCTTTAATTTAATGTTTCAGGTGACCCTCAGTAGATGGCTCGACGTGGGAGAGGACTCGGAGATGGCCATACTGCAAGCTACTTAGAAGTTTTAAATAGTTTTCAAAATTACTTTATTTTAATTACTTTATTTTATTTTGATGTAATAAGGCCTTGTATCACCGATTTGACTGTATATTGGGTTTATTATTGTTTCAACTGCCGAATCATCAAACCTAAATAAATTTCTCAAATTAAACGTGGTTTTTTTTTAAATAACTTAATCATATGGACGTTTTTACTTAAACATGGCCTTTCATTATGACTCAACAAGTATTTTGAATTTCTAAATCACAAGTTTAAGTTTTTAATCACGTATTTTTTTTAGCTAACATGTTTTTAATTGAACAACATCGTTTTGAAAATAATCCCTTTAATGTGACATCGTTGGATTTGGCCATAACGTCTGGGCCGGGCCTGGGGTGTTACATAAAGTCAATTCAATTATAAAAGCTTATTCGGATTATTATCTTTACCTTAGTTTGAAAATATGATCGATTGGTTGAAAATATTTCTTTATCGCGGAAGCTATAAAACCAAATAACTCTTAGAACCGTCTTAATTACAAAAACCTTAACTTTAGTTTTGGAAAACGATGTTTTGAGGTGATACAGTTTAAAAATCCATATATAACAACTTAAAAACCCAAGTTAAAATCAAAAGTCCAAGTCCATATTACAAAAATATTCCCAAACTAATAATAAATGAAACAGTAAAGGTATTAAAGACATAAACCGAAACAAATATAGCAGTGGTCACCATCGAGCCCTCCACTGCATCGATCCATCTACTGCTGGGGATTACCTGGTAGAAAAACAAATAAAAGGGTGAGTTTTTGCAAACTCAGTGTGTACATCCCCACAGTATAGCATGCATACAATCAGATATCAGAAAATAGTCATCAATCGGGCCTGAGCCTTTAATAGAATCAGTGTGGGCCTTGGGCCACTCAGAACAGAAGTAGAAATAATCGGGCCTTAGCCCATATAGATAACGCATGCATATCAAATCAGAAACAAAATCATGCCCACCAGTCCTACACACCATCTCCATCCAACCCTACACACCATGTGGGGATAAAATCAACCCACCCAGCCCTACACACCAAGTATGGGGATAAATCAACCCATCCAACCCTACACACTATAAGGTACCGTAAAATGACACGTAATAGCTATATGCAGCATAGTTTCCAAATAAGAGGCTTCAAAAGCCTTGCAGAATCTTCCATCACTTCATCAACAATCCACCCCAATGCAATGCAATCATACATAAATGGCATGCTATAATGCAGATTAACAGAACACACATACGTAATCAGAACAGTAACAGTACACAAGCTAAGTATAACATGCTTAACTCATGCATCTTAATATCAGATCATAGAGAAGGGGTCTAAAATTTCCTTAACGACCCTACATCAGGTCGCAGTCAACTTGGGCAACCCATGCAACCTTACAGTACAAATCAGAAGAATGGGCTCACATACCCATGTGGCCTGCCCGTATGGGCCCACACACCCGTCTGGCCCCAAGAAAGCATTTTGCTAACACGTATCCTAAACTCTCGTTGACGTAGACGTGTTTTTTGTGAAAAATGACCCTTTTAGGTAAATAGTAAGAAAACTAGCCCATTTTCATAAATAATTTTAGAAATGGCCCTTTTGGGTAAAATGGCCCAACAGATCAGCATAAACTAAAACAGAAACAGAAAAAGCAAATAGAAATGAAACGAGTCTATTCCCTAACTAGTAGCCTTTATCTCCATGAAAACCATCCATCAGTTATCAAAACAAATTAGTCCATTGTCCTGCTTTCTTCAGATTGTTCCCATTAAAGAAACGATGAACCCTTGTAACTCTCGACCTTCGAAGTCCCCATAATAACCCTTTTTCCAACACAATTAGTTTAAGTACAGTAAGCTCTTCTATCCCCTTTAGCTTCTTCCTCTACCTTCACCGATGCCTCTTAAATCTAATAGGGGGCAACGACAACTCCCTACCTTCTTTCTCCATTACATGTGCTGCCCGATTCGCCGATCTAGGTGCAAATCTAAAATTAAGTTCCACAAACCTCCTTTATCTTTTTTATTAAAGCAACAACACTTGATCTATCTTCTTTTGATGACTGAGTTTTCTTTATAGTTGTCAAGGAATCTCCCTCCACCAATTTTCAGAACCCCAAATCTTAAGCCACAGTTAAAGCTTGAATATAGGCTCACGCCTCCGCCGCCATTAGAACTGCCACATATTCATTCGGGTACGTGCATGCCGCTAATATGAACCCCTCCTTATCTTTAAAAATCAATCCCAAAACTAACTTTTGTATATCTAATGAAAGATGCATTGAAATTAATTTTAATCACATCCCTTTTGGTGGAATCCACTTATTGTCTTGCTTGATATTAGAACTTACTGTTAACCTTTCCAAAGAACTAGTCGCTATACTATAGGCTTTGATAAAAGATATAAACCCAACCACATTTTGTTTGTCTCCATTATGGTAGGTACTGTTTCTATTATGTCACAAAGCCAAGAACACAATAGCTAGCAATTTACATTTTAACTCATTATTGCTGACGAACACATTTGCTAACCATTTTTCCCAACTTTGCTCCTTATTGGTAGGTGAGAAATCCACTCCCACACCTTGCAGGACTTGCTTGGAAAAGGTACAATCTCCGAACACGTGGCTCACTGAATCCTCCACCAAATGACAAGATGGGCAACGGTTAGACACACCAACTTCCTCTTTTGTAAATTGTCAAATGTACGGGTTGTTAGCTATTTTCCATATTGTAATTTTAATTTTGCCTACAATGCTGAGATTCCTTATTTTCTTGTAAAAATTTTGTAACAACATATCACGTTGTACCCCCTCCCCAACTGCCATTCCCAAGCCCTCTGCTATTAAACATTTATATCCATTTTTAACAGAATTTACTCCTGTGCTGTCACCCTTCCACACTAGCTCATCCCTCTAGTCGACCTCAGCCACCGGGATGGTCAAAATTCTGCTCACTTGCTCGTCATCAAACATATTACATAAAACTTCCACTTTTCAGGTAGCAACCTTAACATCTGTAAGATCTGCCACCATTGAGTAATTTATGTCTGTATTCTTAACTGTTACTCTATCTTTCTCAAGTCCTAGTAACCAAGCATCATTCCAAATGTTAATCCTCCTGTCATTATCAACTCTCTACCTTATTCCTTGCTCTAATAACCCTCTAGCACTCCAAATACTCCTTCGGATATCAGAAGGGTGAGATTCTAACTCAGCACTCATAAACTCTCCATTTGGATAATACTTGGCTTGCATAACTTGTGCAAACAAACAGTCTATATTTGCAATCAATATCCACCTTTATTTTGCTAAAAGGGTTATATTGAACTTTGCTAGATCCTAAAGCCCTACTTGCAATTTTGGCTTACACATCGACTTCCATTGACACCAATGAATACCCTTTTTTGATTTAGAGTGTCTTCATCGAAATAGACTAAATAGTTGGTAAAATAAAACATTGCATTGTATAAATTGGAAATGATTGTGAGATTGATTTAATAAAAACCTGTCACATTCTATACTTGGTTCGGTCACCTTACTCAAGCTATATGGTATTGCAACTGTTAAACATCAATATTATTCAATAATTTGACATAAATAATCAACCATTCCATATTACATTATAAATACAATTATCCATTAATATTTAATCAAAACCAAACTTTTAAGAAGCTATTAAAATAACTTAGAAATACATTAGGGCTTATTTGAAACTTTTATAAAAAGATAGGTAAAAAATGTAAACAGGGATCGCACTGTCATGTGGCCAAACCATGTGACAAGGCTGAGATTGTGTGGTCCTATGATCGGTTGTGTTGCCTAACCATATAACAAATTGATATTTTTTTATTTTTGGGTCACATTATCGTGTCATCAGGTCGTGTAACAAATTGATGCTTTGTGAACCAACTTGCACCTAAATTCGATAGGCTATTTGGCCATTTCCTGCAACCATGTATGACACACGACTATGTGTTAGGCTATGTCACAGACTATGTGTGTCGAAAATGTCTTCTAAATTAAGCAATCCCACCCTAGTTCACTTATACTACAAGCAATGCAATACACCAACCGTTTAATCTATTCAAATGCATAAAAAGAACCTGCTTAAATACACCATATAGTATACAACCTAAATGTTTAACCAATATGCCAAACACCACAATTCATACATAAAATATTAACCAATCAAGCATAAACAACTTAACGTTTCATGCTTATACAACTATAAAATATACTTCATTTTCTTATAATTATATCCATCAACAAAAATTCACCAACTAACCAAAACATAAGAAACATTTCATAACTAAAGTAATATAAATACCAAATAGACTATTACCAACTTAAGCCACCAAAATAACCAAGTAATCTTTACGTCTTACATCCAAATACATGATTCATATCCCAAATGGCACAAAATACAACCAAAAATACTCTTAAACATATATGACACAACCCTATTTATATGCGACTTATAACCGAGCCAAAATAAGTAAATAGCTACCAAAAGAGTTTATGGATAATGTGATTTGTAGAAAAGATTCAATTGATAGCTCGAATCCGACAATCCACAAGAAAGAAAAACGAAACGTGATAAGCTTACTTAAAGCTTAGTAAGTTTGTAGAAATTAAACAATACACAAATTTCATTTTAAGCATACTATTTGAATTTAACATATAACTAGAATTCCATGCCTTGTTTCACATTTCCTAGCATTAGGGATGATCAAAACTCGATTCGACTTGAAAAAATTGAAAAAAAAAACAAATTTTGAGTTAAACGAATCAAGTTATTTGAGTTAACTCAAATTTTTTTCGAATTTTGAGTTCGAATCGAGTTGAGTTTTCGAATTCGAATAAATCAAATATCAAACTATAATATTTTACATTTTTACCCCAAACTACCAAACTTTTTTAATTTTTCCCTCAAAACTTTTACTCTTTCCCACTTTCACCCTAAAACTTTTACTCCCCTCCCATCCCAACCCCCCATCTACCCAAAATCCATTTCCCACCAAAATTTTACTCACCCATTTACTTTTCCTCAAAATTTTACTCCCAAAAATGCTCAAACCTTTTTATTTTCCTCCCAAATTTTTACTCCCTCCCACTTCCCCCTAAAACTTTTACTCCCTTCCCATCCCACCCCTATCTACCCCAAATCCATCCCCCCCAAAATTTTTTTAATATTTTCCCTCCAAAATTTTACTCCTCCTATTTACTTTCCCTCAAATTTTTACTCTTGAAAACTTTTTATGTTCCCCCTAAACTTTTACTTCTCACCCTTTACTCCCAAATAAAAAAAATAAAAATTATCCAAAAAAAAACCTTTAAACATGAATAGTAATAATTTTATTTATATCTACCATTTATATTATTAAATTAAATTTCACATTTTATATTATTTATATTATTGAATTGTTTAGTCATATTGAATATTTATATTAAAATTGAATTATTAATAATGCCATAAAATATTCGTGTTAAAGTTTTATATTGGTGTCAATTTCACATTTTATCTTTAAAATAACTTTTTTTAAAAAATCACATTTTTACATTTAATATATTTTTTTAATTCTGAAATACATAGTGACAAGAATCTGAAGATAATTGAAATAGCTAAGCAAGCAAAGAAGCTAACCCGTATATAAAAGATTAATAAATAAATTATGAGGTAATGAAAGTTAATTAAAAATTTGATTACGGTGGGTGACAGTGGTTACAAGGACCTAAAATTATTTTTTAAAATTTAACTCGAACAAATATATTCGATTCGATTCGATTCGATTCAATTTCCACCTCACTCGACTCGATTTAAAAAAATTTCAAATCAAATTAGGATGATAAAATATGATTCGTCAACTCGATTAACTTGAAATTTTTTCATTCGATTCGATTCAATTTGATCGAACGCTTACCCCTACCTAACATACCAAATGGTTAGACATGTACATATAACATAGTAAGATCCTAAAATACATGTTTCATGTCAATTCACAACCAATAAGTATATAATCGTTCAAGCCATGAATTCCATTTCTAAACATTTCATTAATTGTTTTGCCCGGAGAGCTATAGTAAATTAATTTTGGATACGTTGGGAAATAATATTGACACAAGCTGACAATTGGGACATTAACCATTACAAGTGTTGCTCATGCAAGCTGATAAGAATTTACAACAAATGCTAGATTCCAGCCATCAATGTGGTATCCACTATCGGTACATGGTACTTGGTACTTGGTACTTGGAAATATATCACCAACACTGAGTGCTTGGAAATGGTAACACCGGTACATAGTTTCTAAAATTGTAATCTCCGGCACCTAGTGCTTGAAACACCCCAATGACATGTTATTTGTATCCTAATTATTCAATAAGCTCACACAGGCCTTAACTTGTATTCCATAATCTTTTCATGTTTAAAACATTATACTATGATCAATTTGATCACATAGATTCCATAGAATAACATGATTCAACTCAAACATGTACAATTACCATACTTTACAATTCAAACCTTTATTTCGACTTTCAAACTTACCTCAATTAACCATGCTCACTATGCACACATACATATACGCATATATGATTAGAATTCAAACCATTAACAAGCATAACAAATCTAATGCAAACTTACCTAAATAAAGTAGCTACCAACACGACAACGAGGACTACTCGATAAAATTCCCTTTCCCGCAGTTATCAACTGGTTGATTCGTTTCTTGATCTATATATAATAATTTGGCTCAATTAACCAATTCAATACCTTAAAATATCTAAATTCATATATTTGACCCTTATTCAATTTAGTCCTTAAAATCTAAACTTACACATTTATCACAATTGAACTGAGATCAAGCTAGTCGAATTCTCTCCTATATATTTATAGCCTATAATTATTGAAATTTCATAAGAATTTCATGTTAAATTTGATATTTTATTATTTTAGTCCCCAAACTTAAAACTAACCAATTTCACTTTACAAATAGTCCTATTTAACAACAAAACTTATAAACCTATCATTTAACTTCAAGAATCATCACAATTCATAGATGGGGTAACTTTCAAAACCTTTAATGATTTTAGAAAATAGTCCTCGAGTTAGCTAGATTAAGCTATAATAATATTAAAAACGTAAAAATTATGAAAAACGAGTTAAAATATACTTACATGCAAGAGATTTTTCACTTGGCCGAAAGCTCCTAGGTTGGTTATGGTGGTTTGGTTGAAGGATAAAAATGGGGAAGGTGATAACTAAGTTTTCTTTTTGTTTTTCTACTATTTTAATTATTATAACCTTTAACTTAACATAAAAAATTACATTAAACATATCCATCATCGTCCCACCTTAATAAAAATGGCATATTTACCAAATAAATCTTTAAACGAACTTAAATCATGCATTTTAGCTAATAATAATCAGTAGTGATTAAGTTTGTGCCTTTTACGATTTAGTCATTT
Source organism: Gossypium stocksii (assembly GCA_020496765.1). Classification (NCBI taxonomy): domain Eukaryota; kingdom Viridiplantae; phylum Streptophyta; class Magnoliopsida; order Malvales; family Malvaceae; genus Gossypium; species Gossypium stocksii. The sequence continues at coordinate 97,449,280 of CM035628.1, read as the reverse complement.
TTACTTAATTAACTAGCTAAACATTAAAATTATCAGACCAAATTTTAATATGATACTCTAATAACCTTGTAAATATTTAATATTTACTAACTCATTGATCAAAATTGTGGTATCGAAATTACTGTGTTTGATACCACTGAAAACAAGCTATTACACCACTAAAAATATTTGTTTATTTCTCAATTCTTTAACTTCCCAAGTTAGAATCTTAATAGGTTACTCATTATATGTCATATCAGCTATAATTCTATTTCAATAGGAGAGATCACATGGGAAGGATGATCTATATTGTCTCATCATCGCCACGTGAAATACATTATAACTATTTTTGAGTTCTGACAGTAAAGCCAAATGATATGCTATTAGACATGTTCTCTTGACAACCTTGTACGGAACAATAAACGTTGGGCTGAGTTTTCCTTTTTGGTCAAAACAGAACTTTCTGCTACGACAATACTTTCAAAAATACTTTTTCACCAACTTGAAATTTGATGTATTTTTTTTATCAAATTGACATAAGATTTTTGATGGTCTGAAGTAACTTTTAAACAATCTTGAATAACCTTAACTTTACCTTCGGTTTCATAGATCAAATCTATAATAAAATTTTTTTGTGACTTAATTCGGTCCAATACATTGAAGTTCTGCGCTTTTGACCAAATAAAGCTTTGTACGGTGCCATTTTAATGGTTGTCTGGTAATTGTTATTGTAAGTAAACTAATGGGAGAAACTTTTCCCAGCTTCCTTCAAATTCCAAAAGACAATATTCGAACATATCTTCAAGTGCCCGAGTTACTTATTCTGACTGACCACCCGCTTGTGAGTGAAAAGCCGTACTAAATTTCAACTTAGTACCTAAAAATTTGTAAAGTTTACCCTAAAACTTCGTGAAGTTTACCCTAAAACTCAGAGGTAAATCTTGAGTCGCGATAAAAAATGATTGACAATGATACATTTGTAGTCTAACAATCTCAGAGATATACAATTTTGCCAACTTCTCGAGTGAATAATCTGTACGGAAAAGGATGAAATGTGTAAAGTTGGTTAGTCAATAAACTATAACCCATATCTCATATTTCTTTCTTAGCGATAATGGTAACCTTGATGCAAAATTCATGGTGACTCATTCTCATTTTCACTTAGGAATCATGATAGGCTATAACAATCTATACGTAAACTGACGTTCAACTTTTACTTGTTAAGACACAAGACATTTCAATACGAACTCTGAGATCTCAAGCTTCATTCCCGACCACCAATACATCTGTTTTAAATCACAATACATTTTAGTAGTGTCTGAATGTAATGGATAGATATTGTTATGAGCTTCGTTTAAAATGTTCTATTTCAATATGACATACTTTTCAATAAAGCAATTCATGCTTATCATACTTTCTTTATATCAGTAACGATGGCATACTTTCACGCTTCAATCAGCTCAATTTCAATTATTGGCATGCTTACAAAACAACAATACTCAATATCACTATTGTCGTATTTCAAGTCATGCAAAAAAATTTAATTCATGAAACATAGTTCATAAGCATACCGGTCGGTTAATTTACTTACCTCATTCAGCCAACCTACCAATTTCACTAACCATTCAATAATATGCACAAAATTTTTGTAACCAAATAAAATTATATATCATTATACAATCACACAATACAATCACACACATGGTTTAGAACCCACACTTGATAAATGTTAAACTAATGTACTACAGCTTAATTTATAACTCCTAAATCTTAAGTCTAAACTGGGTCGATTTGATTTGTACATGAGATGTCCAAAGCATGAGTTAAAATCAATCCCTAATTCCCCTTATAGGTTCAGTCAAATAGTGGAATTAAGTCAAAGCATCAGATCCAATTTTTAAACCCACTACTTACATTTACTGCTGCTTCAAATAGAAATTTAAGCAACCTCGAAAGTCAATGTTGATCTGGAGCATTCAAATCGGTCTCTAACATAAAAGTAACACTCAAACCAGTAAGGATTAATCACCTATGACCTTTGGAAGTATTCGATCAAATTAAAAGAACTAATCAAACCAAAATGATGCTAGAAAAAAATAGTTATGCACTCCGATTCCTAGATCTGAGTTTACGATTCGAACAAAATTGAATGCACATTTAAATGTCAAGATGAAGGGTTGTTTCAATAAGGTAAAAGTGATGGGAAATGAAAGCAAGACTGGGTGGCAAAGGTAAAAAAAAACCACTAATGGTGTTTTAAAGAGATGGCAACACCACAAACAAGGGTAGCAATGGTGGTTGTTTTATGCGGCAATAGGAGGGGTAACTGACATTATAAATGGAGCAGTTATGGTGCTAACGAAAGGTAGCAAGGGTGCTTGGAATTGGTAGCAACAAGGGGGAATCAAGAAAGAACAGCAGCAGAAAAAAACTAAAAGAATAGCAAATGAGAAAATGGGGATGGCACTAGGAGGAATTTTAAGGGATAATATCTCTCTTTTTTTTTAAATAAATAGTTAATCTCACTAAATCCTATTATGATATATTTGTAACGCCCTAAATTTCCTTGATTCTGGCTTTTTGTAAATTTGTGGCACCAAAAATATTTGAATATGTTTCTGCATTAATTTGATACAAATATCTGTCTGCTTTAATGGTTATGTGCTCTGGGTACGTTGGGGAGGTCCCAAGTTCAAGTCAAGACTTGGGCTAAATTTTAGATTTTTATTGAATAAAGCATTAACCTTGGGTTAATAGGCTTATAAGTAAAAGTTGGTTAAAATATGTCAGAATGGGCCTGCTGGTCTGGTGGTTAAGTGAAATGTTGTAGTTTGTGAGGTCCTGTGTTCGATTCTCAAGATTCGTATTTTTGCGAAAATATTCAGCTAAGAGTTTATGTTCTACTAAAAATCAGAGTTGAGGGGTTAGTGGAGAGAATTAAGGGATGTGGACTAGGAGGTTATCAGTTGTGGTTAAACTATTTTCTTTTTTGCCAAAGTTCGGCTATTCTTTTTCCTTCTCCCCTCCACATTGCTGTCAATTTTCCTCCTTTTTTCCTGTTTACAATTGTTCTCTTTTGCCGCTTAGTCTTGGTAATCTAGTGCTTGGGTCATCTTTTCACGTTTTGGTACGTGAGATAGTGTGTTTTTGTTTTGGAATGGTGAATCTTTCGCTTATTAGGGTTTCGATTTGTGATTAGGTTATTGACGTTCTAAGTATACGAAATCCCGATTGATCGACGGTAGGTAACGTTCTTGTAAGTTTGACGCTTAGTCGTCTCGTGTGTTTTCGATAAAATATCGTTTAAGTGACTGAAATTAGACTTCTTATCATCGATTATAGGTCTTGAAGTGCTCGAGATTACGTTAATGTCAAAATCGAACAGGTTTGTACATAGATTGCACAGAAAATAGGATTCGTCAAAAGTCAAAAAGCTTATTGTCAACGTCACACGGATGCACGACATGGCCATGCGATGGTCGGCGATGCCGTGTGCGAAACACGAGCTCGGCTGATTAGGCTGTGTGGGCCATACGGGCGTGTAGGATTCTGGGCTAAGGTGTGTAATCCACACGACCAAGACTAATTTGGGCTGTGTGGACCACACGGGTGTATGGGCTCACACGGACAGGCCACATGGGTGTGTAAGCCCATTTTTCTAAAATGTTCTGTAAGGTTGCACGGGTCGTCCAAGTCGACTGTGACCTGTCGTAGGGTCGGTAAGTATTACTTAGACTCCTGTTCTATGATGTATGTGTTAACATGTTATCTCTAGCATATGTAATCTATACTGTTCTGAACATTGACGTATGATCTATTTATCTGCATTATAGAATTGCATTGGGGTGCGATTGTTGAAGTGAAGGAAGTATCTGAAACGCTTCAAAGCCTGATATCTGGGAGCTATGCTGTATATTTATGACATGTGCCGCATTATGGTACCTCTTGGTGAGTAAGGTTGGATGAGTTGATTTTATCCCTACACTTGGTGTGTAGGGCTAAGTGGGTCGATTTTATCCCCACATAGTGTGTAGGGTTGGACAGAGATAGTGTGCAGGGTTGGTAGGCATGGTTGTGCTATTCTGATCTGTTATGCATGCTCTGTCTATAGGGACTAAGGCCCAACTGTATCTGATTCTGTTTTTGAGTGGGCTAAAGTCCACACTATTTCTGTAAAGGACTCAGGCCCGAATTATCTGTATTGATGTATGTATGCTATCTGTGGGGATTACATAATGAGTTTGCGAAAACTCACCCCTCATTTGTTTAATCTGTTCAAGTAACCCTAGTAGTAGATGGATCGGTGCAGCGGAGGACTCAACGGTGACCACTGCCACTCTCGTTTTGGTTTTAGGTTTTCTCAATGCTTTTATTATATGGATTATTATTATTTTGAGGGAAATTCACGTAATTTAAGGACTATGGACTTTTTATTTTTATTTGGGTTTTTAAACTGTCAAAAACTTATTATATTTTAGAAAAGTATGACCAAAATTTGATTTTCACTAAAAATGAATGGCTTTTTCTAAAACTAAGGATTTTGAAAGGAATAAATGGGTTTTCCTAAGATAGAATATTTTCTAAAGCTTCCGCATAAAAGGGACATGTTTTTAAGCATAACAACGATTTGTTAACTGTTATGGTTTTTACTCCACGAACACAATTGCAAAGGCACTATCATGTGACCTCTCAGATTCGGCTATAACATCTAAGTCGGGTTTGAAGTGTAACATTTAGTGGTATCAGAGCCAAGTTACAAAACTCGACTGTGAATTGGGTTTTTAAGGTTGATTTGGAAAAAAATGATCTGTAAACGATTTGAAATACTTTTCGTAGTAAGTAAGTGGTACACTGAATCTCTGACGCCAATCCTGTAAGTTTCTAAAACTCTGATGAATACTATTTGAAAGCATGCTTCGAATATATTGAAATTATGTTTAGATCTATTTGAAAAATACTGCTAGCATGCTATAAAACTACTATATGTAGTAAACTCTATTGAAACACTTTAGGTAGTGTAAACTGAAAACCGTAGTACACTGCAATTTACAATAACCGACTTTAAAATTTTAATACTATATTGCATAAAATATCTGTTAATAATATATCAGAATTATAAACTGATTTGCATAAACTTGTTAATACAGATAATTTTGAAATTACGATGAGCACACGTGATATTCGTGGACGGAGTGCTAGAGGCCGAGGTAGAGGTTGTAGAGGGGCTTGATTTGAGTTCTTCGCATCAAATACTATTCTAAATCTGGGCACTAGCGAGACGCCAGTGTCACCTGTTATAGAGACTAGGTTTGGGTCTTATGATTGTGTGTCTGGGGACGACGCACTATCCCAAGCCATGCTACGGATATTGGAGAGGGTCACTGGGCCCAACACTGGATCTAGGGGCCGTGGGTTGGTTACGAAACGACCCCGGTCCAATGGGGCTGAGCTATTTAGGGGCATTGCTGGAGTTGCTCCTAATGTGGCCGAGTATTGGATAGAGGCCATGGAATACATTATGGATGACTTAGATTTTTCTGATGAGCAAAAGCTTAAGGGGGCTGTATCATTGCTTCGCGATGAGGCATGCCAGTGGTGGCTCACGGTTAAGGAGGGTACTCAGCTTGATCGTCTGTCATGGGATTTATTTAAGACGGCCTTCAAGAGTAAATATGTGAGGGCCAGTTATGTCGATGTTAGGAGATGTAAGTTTCTTAATCTCACATAGGGGAATCGTTCGGTGATCGAGTATGAGGCCGAGTTCTTGAGGCTGGGCCATTATGTGCGAGGCATGGTGGCAACTGAGTATGAGCACTATGTCTGTTTTAAGGATGGTCTTCGAGATAGCCTACGTGTTTTGATAGCTCCTCAGAGGGAGTGAGATTTCTCTATACTGGTTGAAAAGGTGAAGATCGCCGAAGAGGTGAAGCGCACTGAGCGCCAAAACCAAGATAGAGGGAAGGCTAAGAGGGATATAGAGCCTTTGAATTTTGGGATAAGGCCAAAAAAAAGGCCAGGCTTGATTGGACCGTGAGAGTTGGGCCTATTGTTGCACCTGCTCGGGTGGTGCTTTGTGGGCATTATGATAGACGCCATCTGGACGAGTGTTGGAGGGCTATTGGGGCTTGTCTTGAATGTTAGTCTGCTGAGAATCGAGTTAAGGATTTTCTATTAAGGGTTAATTAGATGCAAGCTTCGGTTATTGAGACTGCACAGCCGTCGAGAGTAGTTCAACAGCAAACTAGGGGTCGAGGACAGGCCAGGGGTGGTAATGGATGGGGCGAGAACAGAGAGCACCAGACAGAGGTGCTGGACCAACTGAGGTGATGCAGCCTGCACTAGTTTATGTTGTACATCACCGTGAAGATCGAGATGCTCCGGATGTTATCACGGGTATGTTTCTCATATCTAATGTACCTTACTTTGCACTGATAGACACAGGTTCTACACACTCGTATGTAGCTAGTACCGTGTCTGAGACCTTAGGAATTCTATTTGAGGTTACTGATAGTAAGTTAACTGTGGTGAGGCTGTTGGGGTAGTCTATCTGAGTGAATAGATTGTTTAGAAATGTTCCGTTAGAGGTCCAATAGACTATATTTCTGGCTGATTTAGTAGAGCTCTCGTTTGGGGAGTTTGATTTCATATTGGGTATGGACTAGTTGATCAAACATCGAGTGAGTCTGGATAGTGCTACAAAAATAGTTGTTCTGAGGACTGAGGAGGATAATAAGATAGTCATGATTGGGGAACGATGAGATTATCTAAGTAATATGATATCTACATTGGTGGTAGAAAAGTTAGTAAGTAAGGGATGTCGGGCATTCTTGGCCTACATCAATGTTTCTGATTCTGTGGTCTTTTCGGTTAAGGACATCCGAACTGTGAGGGACTTTCCATATGTTTTTCTAGAGAAACTACCGGGATTACCTCCAAGCCGAGAGGTGGAGTTTGGTATTGATTTGATCCCTAGTACAATTCCGGTGTCCATCACCCCTTACCGTATGGCACCTAAAGAGCTAGCGAAACTTAAGGCTCAAATACAGTAGCTGTTAGATTGTGGGTTTATTTGTCCCAGTGTGTTTCCATCGGGAGCACCTATTCTGTTCATAATGAAAAAAGACGGTACGATGAGGATATGTATCGTCTACTGTCAGTTGAACAAGTTAACGGTCAAGAATAAATAACCACTTCCGAGGATAGATAACCTATTCGACTAGTTCAGAGGGGCTTCTTTGTTCTCTAAGATCGATCTACGATCAGGGTATCATTAGTTTAGAGTAAGGGAGGATGATGTGTATAAGACGGTATTTATGACCGTTATGGACATTATGAGTTCCTAGTTATGCCCTTTGGGTTAACTAATGTACCAGCGGCATTTATGGACTTGATGAACCATATGTTCTAGCCCTACTTGGATCAATTAGTGGTAGTGTTCATCGATGATATTCTAATATATTCTAAGTCTGAAGATGAGCATGATAAGTATCTCAGAGTTGTATTGTAGACTCTTCGAGAGAAACAGCTTTATATGAAGTACGCTAAGTGTGACATCTGGCTCCCAAAGGTAACCTTTTAGGGGCATATGGTGTCTGCTGAGGGGATTCGTGTTGGCCCTCATAAGTTTGAGGCTATATTAGGTTGGAAATAGCTGAAGAATGTGTTTGAGATTCATAGCTTTTTGGGGTTGGTAGAATATTATTGACGATTTGTAGAAGAGTTCTCTTTGATCGCAGCTCTGTTAACTAAGCTATTACGGAAGGAAGTTTCTTTCGTTTGGACTAATGCACAGTAGAAGAGCTTTGAGAAGCTCAAGACTGTTTTGACTCAGGCTCCTATTTTGATACAGCCTGAGCTTGGTAAGGATTTTATGGTATACAACGATGCGTCACATGTGGGTTTGGGCTATGTTTTGATGCAAGACGGTAAGGTGGTGGCTTATGCATCTTGACAGCTTAAGACACATGAGGTTAATTATCCGACGCATAATTTGGAGTTGGCAGTGGTAGTCTTTGCTCTTAAGATCTAGAGGCACTATCTGTACGGTGAGAAGTGTACTATCTACACCGATTATAAGAGCCTCAAGTATCTCCTCACTCAGAAGGATTTAAACCTTAGGCAACATCGATAGGTTGAACTGCTTAAGGACTACAACTACAATATTGAATATCATCCTAGTAAGGCCAATATGGTGGTCGATGTGTTAAGCCATAGGGCTGTGACTGATTTGAGGGTGATGTTTGCTCGACTAAGTTTTTTCTACAACGGGAGTTTGTTGGCTGAGTTGAAAGTGAAACTGACATGGATGGAGAAGATTAGAGCTAGACAGATTGGGGATAAGTCTTTCGAGATACGGTTCTGTCAGGTTGAAAGTGGTACTACGATGGATTTTGGGATTAATAGTGATGGGTTATTGTGTTTCTGAGGACGGATCTGTGTACTGAATGATGAGGATTTGAGACTGTTGATTCTGAGGGAAGTGCATAGTCGCCCTTATGCTATGCATCCCATTGGGAAAAAAATGTATAGAGATCTCTGAGAGTTATACTGGTGGCTAGGGTTGAAGCGTGAGGTTATCGACTTCGTTGCTCACTGTTTGACTTGTTAGCAGGTTAAGACTGAGCATCAGATACCTTCGGTTTGCTATAGATGGTTAAGATACCAATGTGGAAGGGAGCGAGTAACGATGGACTTCGTTAGTGGGTTGCCTCTAATACCCACCAAGAAAGATTCAGTATGGGTCATCGTGGATTGATTGACGAAGCCTACACATTTCATTCCAGTCAAGACGGGCTTCTCATTGCAAAAGTTGGCTAAGCTCTACATCTTTGAGATAGTGAGGTTACATGGGGTTCCTGTCTCAATCATCTCCGATAAGGATCCCCGATTCACATCACGGTTCTGGTAGAAACTCCATAAGGCTTTGGGTTCAAGGCTAGACTTTAGTACTGCTTTCCATCCTCAGACAGATGGTCAGTCAGAGAGGGTGATTCAGATATTGGAGGACATGTTGAAGAGATGTATTTAGATTTTCGAAGTAGTTGGGAGAAGTACTTGCCTTTAGCAGAGTTTGCCTACAACAGTAGCTATCAGTCTAGTATACAGATGGCACCTTATGAGGCACTGTATGGTTGTAAGTGTTGCACTCCCTTGTGTTAGACTGAGTTGGGTGAGCGACGTGTTCTGGGTTCAGAGTTGGTTTCTAATACTGAGGACAAGGTTCGTTTGATTTGAAATTGTTTGAAAGTGGCTTATGATAGGTAGAAGTCCTATGCTAATTTGAAGAGGAATGACATAGAATATTTTGTAGGGGACTTGGTTTTCTTTAAGGTCTCGCCATGGAAGAAGGTTCCGAGGTTCGACCGTAAGGGCAAGTTAAGCCCTCGGTTTATTGGGTCGTACCAGATTCTGAAACGAGTGGGTCCAGTCACATATCGGTTCGAGCTACCTCTAGAGTTAGATCGTATACATGATTTGTTCCATGTCTCGATGTTGAAGCATTACTGCTTTGATCCCACGCACATTGTACCTGTGGAGGAGATTGGGATTAGACCAGATCTAATGTTCGAGGAAGAGTCGGTTCAGATTTTGGATCATGACGTTAAGGTTCTACGAAGGAAATCTATTCTCTTAGTGAAGGTGCTGTGGCGGAATCATAGCACTGAGGAGGCTACTTGGGAGCTAGAGGATTCGATGCGATAGCAGTATCCTCACCTCTTCTGATCAGGTAAAATTTCGAGGATGAGATTTTTTTAAGGGGGTAGATTTGTAACGCCTCAAATTTCCTTAATTCTGACTTTTTTGTAAATTTGTGGTGCCAAAAATATCTGAATATGAAACATCTGTCTGCTTTAGTGGTTATGTACTTTGGGTGTGTTGGGGAGGTCTCAAGTTTAAGTCAAGACTTGGGCTAAATTTTGGGTTTTTATTGAATAAAGCCTTAACCTTGGGTTAATAGGCTTATAAGTAAAAGTTGGTTAAAACATGTCAGAATGAGCCTGCTGGTCTGGTGATTAAGTGGAGTGTTGCAGTGTGAGAGGTCCTGTGTTCGATTATCAAGATTAGTATTTTTGCTGAAATATTCAGCTAAACGTTTGTATTCTACTAAAAATCTGAGTTGAGGGGTTAGTGGAGAGAATTAAGGGATGTGGACTAGAGGGTTATCAGTTGTGGTTAAACTGTTTTCTTTTTTGGCAAAGTTTGGTATTCTTCTTCCTTCTCCCCTCCACAATGCTATCGATTTTTCTCACTTTCTCTTATTTTCAATTGCTCTCTTTTGCCGCTTAGTCTTGGTAATCTAGCGCTTGGGTCATCTTTTTCCGTTTTGGTAAGTGAGATACTGTGTTTTTGTTTTGGAATGGTGAATCTTTCGCTTATTGGGGTTTCAATTTGTGATTAGGTGATAATCAAAGGCTGAAGAGCTCTGATTGACATTCTATGTATATAAAATCCCAGTTGATCGACAGTAGGTAACGTTCTTGTAAGTTTGGCGTTTAGTCGTCTCGTGTGTTTTCGATAAAATATCGTTTAAGTGACTAAAATTAGACTTCCTATCGTTGATTATAGGTCTTGAAGTGCTCAAAATTACGCTAACGTCAAAATTGAACCAGGTGTGTACTCTGATTGTACAGAAAATAGAATTCGGCGAAAGCCAAAAAGCTTATTGTCGACGTCACACTGGCGTATGGACTGCCCGTGTAGAGGCCATATAGCGAGACACTACCGTGTGATCGACGAACAAGGCCGTGTGCACATGACACGGATGTATGACACGGCCGTATGATGGCCGACGAGGCTATGTACGAGACCCTGGCTCGCTCGATTGGGCTGTGTGGGCCACATGGGTGTTTGGGATTCTGGGCTAGACCGTGTGATCCACATGGCCAAGGCTAATTTGAGCCATGTGGGCCACACGGGCGTTAGTACCGACACGGGCAAGCCACATAGGCGTGTGAGCCCATTTTTCTGAAATGTTCTGTAAGGTTGAACGGGTCACCCAAGTCGACTGTGACCTGTCATAGGGTCAGTAAGCATTACTTAGACCCTTGTTCTGTGATGTATGTATTAACATGTTATATCTAGCATGTGTAATCTGTATTGTTCTGAACATTGACGTATGATCTGTTTATCTGCATTATAGCATTGCATTGGGGTGGGATTGTTAAAGTGAATGAAGTATCTGAAAGGCTTCTAAGCTTGATATCTGGCAGCTATGCTGCATATTTATGACATGTGCCGCATTACGGTACCTCTTGGTGTGTAGGGTTGGATGGGTTGATTTTATCCTCATACTTGGTGTGTGGGGCTGGGTAGGTCGATTTTATCTCCACATGGTGTGTAGGGTTGGACGGAGATGGTGTATAGGGTTGGTGGGCATGGTTGTGCTATTCTAATTCGTTATGCATGCTTTGTCTGTACGGGCTAAGGCCCAATTGTATCTGATTTTGTTTCTAATAGGCTAAGGTCCACACCATTTTTGTAAAGGGCTCAGGCCCGATTTATCTATATTGATATATGTCTGTATGCATGTTGTTTGTGGGGATTACACACTGAGTTTGCGGAAACAAACCCCTTATTTGTTTAATTTGTTCAGGTAACCCCCAGCAATAGATGGATCGGTGCAGCGGAAGACTCGACGATGACCACTGCCACTCTCGTTTTGGTTTTATGTTTTGTCTATGCTTTTATTATATGGATTATTATTATTTTGGGGGAAATTGATGTAATTTAAGGACTATGGACTTTTGGTTTTTATTTGGGTTTTTAAACTGTCGAAAACTTATTATATTTTAGACAAGTATGACCAAATTTTGATTTTCACTAAAAACGAACGGCTTTTTCTAAAACTAAGGATTTCGAAAGTAATAATTAGGTTTTCCTAAGATAGAATGTTTTCTAAAGCTTCCGCATAAAAGGGACATATTTTTAAGCCTAACAAAGATTGGTTAACTGGTATGGTTTTTACTCGACGAACACGATTGCAAAGGCACTATCATGTGACCTCTCACATTCGGCCATAACGTCTAGACCGGATTTGGGGTGTTACAATTATCACAATCAGGTTGTTTTGAATTAGAGTTTGACCAACCCTTTGACAGCATGGGTGGCACAACAAAGGGAAGCAAAAATCGCTTTTGCACGTAACAAGATTTGAACTTGAAACCTAAGGGTAAAATAAAACTTTACCACTGAACCAACAAGCTCATTCTTGTCGGGCAAACATACAAAAATGAAAAATAAGCTAGGAGTGACTAGCTAAATATAATGATTAAAAATAATCAAAATTCAAGGGAAGAAATTAGATTAATTACTTGACACAATTTAGCAATTCAAAATTTAAGAAACTTGAAGCGTTATAAAGCAAATATATAATGACTTAGTTGAAAAATACACAAATAGTGTAACGACCTGATAGTCAGGGATGATAGAAGTAAAGTTCGAGACTCCGTACTCGTAAAATGAACCCATAAATATTTTTTATCAAATATTTATGAAATTAGTTTAGTGGCGAATTAAATTTTGGATAAATAATTTTCATGAATTAAGAGTTGTTAAAGTATAAGGACTAAATTATGTAAGTGTTGAAAGTTGAATTATAAATTAAAATAGCTGAAATAGAAAATTTACATTTATTTAGTAGTAGTGGACGACATTAATAATGTATGGTGTGTATATATATATATATATATATATATATATTAACTTAATATATATGTGTTATAATAAATAAATAACATGAAATGTATATATATTATATAATAATAGAAAACATAATAAAATAAATAATAAGAAAGTGGAAAGAGATGAGTGCATGCAAAAATTAAAAGAAAGAAAAGAAAAGAATACGAATGCACGACATTAGGGGTTTTTAACCTTTCAATTCTAATTGGTTAGTCAATTTAGTCTCTTTTATTGTAATTTTTATGTTTTTGGAATCACGATATTTAGAGCTACCTGACCCATGTCAAAATTTTTAGTATTGTTTAATATTTTAGATGTTGTCATTGTTGAGGAGTTTTAAGTATTAGTGGTTAATTTGATAGATTTTAAAGTTAGAAGTGAAAAAGGACTAAATAATGAAGTTAATTATTGATTTTGAGCAATGGGGATTAAAAAGTGAAAAATTCAAAATTAAGGGATAGATTTGAAAATAGGGGGCTAAATTTAGCTTAGAGTGAAATTACTATAAAAATTTAAGGTTAAATATGGAGATTAAAATTAGTCTCGGTTTAGGGACTAAAATAAAGGATTAAGCAAAATGTAGTGTAAAATTTGAAATTCAATGAAAATTGAGTTGTGTATCATTAATCTATTGTGATTATTTTATTTTGTAGCGAACGTTGCCCCAGAATCCTCGAGTAAGAAGAGGAAAGACAAGGTCGATGCCGAGTAGCTTGGAATTTACAGTTTGTGTTTCTATAATCTGAATTTAATAATAAATTATTGCATATTAAATTATTTGCATATAGTAAGTAATTGAGGTGAGTACTATTGTATTTTGGGTTGAATTGTACATGTGTATTTGAAGAAATGTGTTTGCTATAAAAAATTGAATATATGCTTATATGTGATAATGTATATATATGAAATTGAGACATTGGTTGTATTGAAAAGTGAAATGAAACCCTATTAACTCTTTAGGGATAAGTTGGATATAGATAGCATGTCATGAGATAGGAAGAATTCAAGGATTTTTTTAACCTCGAGTCGATAAGGCACTAAGTGTCAATTTGCTCCGGTTTAATTGATAAATCATTAAGTGCCAACTTATATAGCGTTGGGCGCAGTTATTAATTCGGATTTATTCGATGAGGCATTGGGTGCCAAACTGGTGTATTGTTTGGATCTGTGTATTCGTCCGAGTCCAAGCCGTGTTAATAGGGGAAGTTAAATGATAAAATTTATGTGTTGATATTGAGATGACAAGGATGAGAAATTGATATGAAATGGGAAATGGAATATGAAATGATGAACTAGGATATAAGTGTTGAAATGAATTCATGTATTGAACAAAAAGATGAATCATGCCATTGCATGAGTAGAATTACCAAATGCTATATATGAAATGTCATTCATATGTACTTGAACATGAGGAATCTAGTGGATGTAAATAAACAATGAGTACATTTGTATTATTGATTTGATACATATGTTTATAACATTACTTGATACATTTCTTATATTTTAACTACTCATATCAAATTTAAATTGTTTGGATTATAGAAATACCACTAAGTTATACTTAGTGTGCTGTTTTTTTTTGCCGTGTACAAGTTAGGTACTTTTCAGCTTACTGTCGACTCAGCATCCAACAATAATCCTAAGCTCACATGTAGTGATATTTTATTTTGTAATGACATGTAATTAGGGGGTCCTTTGTTTAATGTTGTTTACAATGTGATGATATTTTGGTCTTCTATTGAAATGATGATTATGTGTATATATGATTGTGGTTGAGGCTAGGTTTGGTATGATAGCTTAGCTTAATTATTTGGTATATGTTTAACTTAAGTTTGATAGCCTAAGTAGCTACATGTTAGTCAAATTATGGCAAAATTTGATATGAATGAAAGTTTGAATGGTTGCTGCTTTGTTGATATGTTTGAGGATATAAAATGTGGTACCAATGAGGGTACATTGGTTAGGCACTTAAGATGATTGTTTTGGCTTATTTTGAGCATGATTAGTTATGTTTTGAATAGGTTAAATGGCTAGAGAATTGGTTGCTTAGTTTTCAAGTAATCAAAATTTGATAAACTTGAGTTTTAAGGTACATTTAGGTACACGGCCTAGGACACGGTTTACCACACGGCCATGTGTCACACACGGGCAATACACACGGGCATGTGCCCTGGACGTGTTCTAAAACAATACAGGGGTAGCTTCCACACGGGATGACCAATGGCTTGCGACATGACTGTGTGAGATTATATTGAGAGGTACACGGCCCAGGCACATAGGTGTGTGAAATAACACACGGGTGTGTAGGATAGTCACACGCCCATGTCAAAAGCCACATGGTTTGGCACACGGCCTTCGACACGATCATGTGAGCCAAGTCAGTGAGTTACACGGGCAGAGACACGAGTTGAGACACAGCTGTGTGTCCCAACTTTGAAAGTCACACAGCTTGGGGTGTTCCACACAGCCTAGCCACACAGCCGTGTGACTCTTTTTTTTAGGTACTTGTGAAATTTGTCGTAAGCTTTTAGAATTGTCTCAAATTAACCCTTGCTTATTTTTAGATTATTTTTAGGGTCCCATAGACTCGTATTAAGGACTGTAAGAGTATTTTTACTTTGATTTTGAATAAAATAGCAAACCTTAATTAGGTGAAGTAGGTCATTCTATTAATATCATCGGAGGTAGTAGTAGTCAGAGTATGGTTCAATACTTTGATGCTAATAATTAGAATAGTCTTGTTATGTATCGAACTTCTAGCTTTCAAGAGGGAATAAATAGTGATAAGAGTGTAGATAGTGGAAGACCAAGTTTAGCATTGCATAGAATGATACATTATTTGAGTATATAAGACACCTATATGAAAGTATTAGGTTAGCATGATCTGCCCTATATAATATAATGTTAATAATTAGTTTACACAAATGCTTACGATGTAATTAAATATTCTGATTAGTTAGTAATGCCCGTGACTTTAATCCGACAACGGAGAAGGGTTAGGGGTGTTACAAATTGAGTAAAATTGTGTATAATCATTAGTGTAAAATAAAATTTTTTGAAGGATTTCCTATTAACTTTATTAAAAATAATTAAATATTAATTATAATTATTTTTGTCGAAACCATTTTAATTTGAAAAACGGGGTCGACTTTTAAAACGAAAATGGAGTCGCCACCAATCTTTTTTCGAGGTGTGATTGGGTCTCCTTGAGATTAATCATTTTAATAAAACATTTTGATTTATTAAAATAATGATTTTGGTCTACAAAATTCGAGAAAACGGGCTCGGGAGGCGGTTACGCATGAGGAAGGATTAGCACCCTCATAACGCCCAAAAATTGGTACGTAATTGATTAATTAATGTCTTAATGTCGAAAATTTGAAAAGATTTTAAAGTACAATCCTTTTTATTAATGCTAATTTTACAAAAATGGGCTTTGATAAATCGAAGCGGATATTCGATTATTTGGGTTAAAAGAAAAATCGAAACCCAGTAAGTTAGGGCACGATCTCTTGAGTTTCCAAATATGGAATATTGCCTTTGTTTTTAGAAATTCTTACCTCAGGATAACAAAATGTCACATCCAGTAAGTTAGGATGCAACATCTCGAATTCTTGAGAATAAGCCTTTATTTAAAACTCGCATATTTTTTATTTTAAAAGGATATTTCACTATTTAGGTCAAACGATAAAAATTGAAACCCAGTAAGTTAGGGTACGGTTTTCTCGAAATTCCAAAACGTGAATATTACCTATTTTTAAAAGTTTTCCTTTTTTAATTTGGATGAAAATTAATGCAAATTTTTTAAAAAAAAATATGTATAAAACGCTACTTTATAGTATTAAAATAAAATAATTTAGGATAAAAAAATGAAAGGGAAATACGACTAATCATCGAAATGAATATTTAGGAAATGAAATAATAATAAATAAATAGACAAAGTAAATAACATTAAATAATAATAATAAGATGAAACATGCAGATAACATTAATTTTAAATACCAAAAAATAAAGGAATAATAAACGAATAAAGGAATACATAAAATAAATATATACAACATTAAAATCAAATAGTTGAAAAAGGTAAGTGAACAAATAAATAAGCAAATATAATAGATACAAATAACAAATAAATAAATATTAAGTGAAAACAAAATTTTAAATATAGCAAAAATAAATAAATAGTAAAACAAATGAATAAATATTGAACAAATCAATTAAAAAAAGAAAATAATAATAGTAGTAGTAACAAAAATAATAAATATAACAAGTATAATAATAATAATAGTAATATCAATAATAATAGAAAATATAATAACAATAATAGTAATAATAATAATGTTAAATAATAAGTAAATAAGATAATAATAAAAGTAATAAAATAAGTGAGTTTATAAGAAACATATACATGTATAGATTTAATATTAGATTGAAAAATTTTAAGAGTAAAAGAACGTAAATAACGATAAACTTAAGTATTTTAAAAGAATAATAAATAATAAATAATAAACAAACATATAAAATGAACAAGAATAGAAAAAAAAAGCTAACGGGTTAAATCGAAATCCAGACAGAATTAGAAACATAAATTATAAATAGTAAAATAATTTAAAAGGGAATCGAGAACCAAATGGCACAGGCGAAAAAAAGAAAGGGGGCTAAACAGAAATTATTCCACACTTTTCTAAACGCGCCGTTTTAATGAGGATTAAAATGAAATAGAATTGAAATTACCGGGCTGAATTAAAAGAAAAGGAAACCCGAATTAAAAGAAATTATTCCAAACTTTTCTAAACCCTTCCTCTTTAAAAACACGCGGATCTTGGCCCATCAGAATCGGGCAATCGAGTCGAGCCCCCACCAAAACGACGTCGTTTTGGTAATCTATATAAGTCAAAATTTTGCCCCAAAAATTCATTTAACCCATCATTTTTGCAAAAAAAAAACTTTAAAATTTTTCAAAAACTCTCTCAACTTTCCAAAAATCCGGCCTAGTGTCTGGTCATTGGACCACCGGTTGTCGGCCGACCACGGTGGCGATGCCGCAGTCTGCGGTGGCCAGAAAGACCCAAAATTTAGCCGTTTCTTCCTCTTGACCCCTAGGTTCTAGATTTGGGGTTGTTTTCCTCAAAAAATGAGCGAAATGTGGTCGAAATGGGAAGGGACCCTTCGGTATTCAGCCTCCCCGATCGTCACAACCAAGGTAAAATCTTTTGTTATCTATATTTATATGAAATGTGTTTTACACTAAAAAAGGGCAAAAATAATGAAGAGTACCTCTAAAAGTATTCTGTTTGTTTTGATTTGTTTGTATTTTTTTTTGTATTCTATTTCGTAAGTGTTTTTTTACACTGTTTACACTTGGTTTTTATAACCGAAAACAAATCAAAAAAAAATAAATACAGAATTTTGATTGATGCTATTAATTGCCCTTTTTTTTGCAAGTATGTACGGCGACAATGGAGGCGCAATTCGTGCGCTGATGGCAATGTGATGCTCGGCAGTGAAGGTGCACATGCATGGAACGACGGCGACAGTTAGCCTTAGGGTTAGGGTTTGCTGAAATTTGTTTATGTTTTGGGCCAAATGGGCTGTGAAACTTGGGTTAGGTTTTATGTAAATTGGGTTGGGGTTTTAGGCCTGCTTATTGTAAAAGGAAATTTGGACAAATTTTTTTTGGGTTTTTCATTATTTTTTGGTTTTCCATTTTTTGAATGGGCCTGGACAAAAATGAGCTATTACAATTTTGTTTTTCTTTCAAGTTTTAGATTTTAAGTTTTGAATTTATGGTTTCCAATTATAGATTTAGAGTTTTGAATTCAATATTTTTTGTATTTATTTATGTTTAATGATAAATTATTTATGTTTATTTTTAAATCCTATTTATTTACAATATCATTTTAGTATTAATTGATAGTATATGAAATCTACATCCTGACGGTACATCAAAATCTCCCATAAACAAATTCTTTCAAGTACCAACTGAAAAATCTTTAGACACTAAAATGATTATTGAATATAACTTTTGGGAAAAATAGTCCATTAGAAAAAAGAATGCAAAGGTATACTAAACCTATGCCATCAAAAGTTAATGTTTGGGGTTATGATGGAAATGGGAAGGTTCCTTTGTCTACCTCATCCATCCAGCCCACGTAAGTGATAGGAGAATTGATTGTGATCCTTCGATTCAACCAGAAGGAGTGTATCACAAAGAAATTCTACAGCCCAACTAAGCTACTCCTTTCTCGTTTCTAGTAGAAAACTGAAGCAATTAATTGCAACATAATATTTTCTTCCACCATCTTCACTTCCCGACAATGGTGTGTAAGCAATGTTAGTCTACGGCTCTACGCAATGAAAACATGCCAGAAAATCACATAATGAAATTTATGAGCCACAATTTAAATTCATAAAACCACTCAAAACAAAATCTATCCCCTCTCATTAATTGGCTACCTGACATATATAGTTGTTTCTTCTCCCAAGATCTCTCATCGCACCACATATAACTGCCCTTTCGTTTAATTTGGCAGACCTTTAAGTTGTTTCAGTCAGTTAATTGCATGCTTGCTTATCGGTGGGTTCAAGAAAAAAGCTTGAAGTGGAATTGGTTGGTGTTGATACATAGGGAAGGACAATGAAGTTGGAAGATTTACAACATTTTCTTTCCCCTTTCAATTGTATATTACTTCACTGGTCATGCATCAATGTAATTATCCATCCAAAAGCCACGTCTCTATATATTAATTTCAAGACAGCAAAAGTTGGCCATGCATCAAGACAGTTGTCGGCTTCAACTATTGTTCAACTAAAAGACCACATTTGGGGATTTTTTAAAGTATAGGAACACAGTACTATTTTTATTTATTTATTTATTTTAGTACGTCTTCGTTTGGTTTTATGTGCAATCTATTTGTCTTAATTCCATATACATATAGAGAGGAGGCATCCTCTTCTATAGGTGGTTTTAAATATTTTTAAATATTTTTATCATTAGTATTTTATTTTAATAATATGATGCTCATATTTTATGTTTCACTTATATGTGTCAAATTTGAAAAAAATAATTTTTTTATTATTTATAAAAATATAGATAGTATTTTAAATTGATAGTCAAAATATTTGATCAATTCAAAATTTTACATATATTATAGTACCAAACAAACTTTAACCATTGCTCTAAACCTCTAAATCTTAAATCCTAAATATTAAAATTATATACCTATGAATCTAAGATTATTATTTTTAGATTTAAGATTAGAATTATATTATTAATATAATTCTAAAAATTAATTTAATAATCATAATAGTCGATTCCATATATTTATATAGTTTCAAAAAATAATTTATTTATTTTATTATTAATTAAGAATTTTGTATATAATTAGAATGATACTCACAAATTTAGATTACTAATTTATTAAGAATTAATCGAATTAAAGTTATATCTTCGAAATCGAAATATTTCTTAATTTATATCAATTAAACAAATGGTAAAATTTCTAAAATAATACATTCTTCTTGTTGACTATTAGGTAACCTTTTTCCAATTTTTATTATACAATATAGTTTCAAACTCACAAGCACACACTACACTACCACACAAATAAACTTATGAATTAAATCTTGGTCATGAGTACAAATGAACTCCCTTTCGGCCAATGGCCTGCTTCTCGAGCTTTTTTTTTTTTTAATTTAATACTGTGTTTATGATATATACCTCCATTAGAATAATTCGTTTTCCCTTTTATTTTGTTATTCATCTCTATTCTAATTACTGTTATTTGGATAATTTTAGTTGTGTTATGATTTTCTAACATATTTTCATAATTCAACATATTTTTGTCACTTTTTTTTTGTACTATATTTGATATTAAAAAAAATCAAACAGATTTCGGTCTGTTTTTTTTTTTTTTTAATTTTTTAGAAGTTCGATATATACATTTTATAGAATAGAAATTTTAAAATATATATGATTCATATATCTCCATTACAATGTCTTATATATATATTTAAGAAGACATGATATTACGATACTT
The DNA here is from genome assembly GCA_020496765.1 of Gossypium stocksii. Classification (NCBI taxonomy): domain Eukaryota; kingdom Viridiplantae; phylum Streptophyta; class Magnoliopsida; order Malvales; family Malvaceae; genus Gossypium; species Gossypium stocksii. The sequence continues at coordinate 97,428,581 of CM035628.1, read as the reverse complement.
AATTATTAAGATAAATATTGAATTGAGTATCACATGGTTAACCAAATTTAACGAGATTTTTTTTTTTAAATTAACATACTTTATATGTTTGTTGTACAATCTAATATATATATATATATATATATATTTTGTTTTTCAGTATTGGTGATTGTCCCAATAATATTCACTCTCAAACTTTGCTTGATAAAGTGAAAAGAAAATTAAAAAGATAAAAAATTTAAGGAGTAAAAAACTAGAAGAATAAAAAACATAATTTTTCTTTCTATAGCTGTTGTTGCTGGGCATGAGAGATAGAAAAACGGAAAGAGAATTTTCTTTTCTTCCATTCCTTAGTATAGTTGAAAAATGAAATAAAATGTATAATTTTGAACTAACATATATATCTCTCATTTTTTTCTTCTCTCATCTTTCTAATTTAAAAATATTATTTTTTATGTATTAAGATAGAAAATGATTATTTCTCTTGTATTTTTCTCTTCTTATTTTTCTTCTCAACCAAAGACACTCAAAATTGATTTTTCTTCTACTTTTTCACTTTTCTCCTATCTCCTTCTTTTTTCATCCAATTAAGTGCACCCAAAACTCCCTTAAAAGTGTAAATAGCTCATATGTTCGTCAATTTTTTTTACTCCAATAAGAAGTATTTATAAATTAAAGAGGCGCTTTTTTAATTTTCAAATTGTGACATATATTTAATTAATTTATTAATAATCAAGTAATTCATTATATCAATTTATTATAAAAGGATAAACAACTATGATAAGTACAAAGATCATAATCGATTTTTATCAAATTTATGCCCCAAAAGGGCAGTTTATTGAAGGTAGCTTCTAGCATCTTTTTTTTTTTTGGTGAATGCAGCTTCTAGCTACTTAAACACACATATTTAAGAATCATTAATTGTTTCTCTCGAGATACTCCTTGGAAGCTTGTGTAATAGCTTCTATTTGGACGGTAGGCTTTGGATCTTTAGCTTCAAATTCTTTCTTGACAGCATATGAAATGATAGATTTTATGATGCATGAGTTTTGGGATTTCTCTATTATATCAAATTCAACGATTAGAACTGAGCAACCAAATGCTAGACAATCACCTTCCAAGGCTTTTGCCGCTTTCACCCTTTTTTGGTCATCAATCACAGTGAATTCCTCAGTATAACTTGAATTCCCTGCTTCATCTTCAACATTAGCCCAAACCATTCGAAAACCAAGAGTATTGATCAAAAGCAAAATTGAATTTCAAAGGGTATTTATGATCTCAAACTAAGAAAAATAAGAGTGTTGATCAAAGAAAAACTTGATTTTATAGAGTATTTAAAATCAGCTCCAGCACAAGAAAAAACAAGAACATTGATAAAAGAAAAGCTTGGTTTTAAACAATATTCTCGTGATCAAAATTTGTTTAAAACAATGATTAAAGTTTTTGTCAAGCACTTAAATGTTACAAATTTAAATCTTATCACAATAATTAAAGTTTTTGTCAAACACTTAGATGTCACAAATTTAAATCTTATCAATTCTCTCTCCTCTACTCAATGTTATAATAATAATAAAAAATTCCATGACCTCAAACTATTAAAAAACTTGATGTTAAAAGGGTATTTTATAGGGGTTCAAGTACCTGGAACGAAAGTGGTTTTGACAACAGTTCCGATCCCACCATCACCCTCCAAAACCTGAGTGCTTTGGACATTTGGAAGCTTACGAATAATAAGATTTATGAGGCCAAGGTTCCTATAAAGTTCCCAAGCTTCACATGAGGGCGCATTCACTTCAAGCTCCTTCGTAATATGCTTCAATTCCCGAGAATTAACCCCAACGTAGCAGGCAAACAAAACAAAGAAAACCAATGAGAATTGCTTCAGCATTTTTTTTCTTCGGAATTTTGCTAGCTTTAAACCTTGGAATGATTCTCTGGTTTCTCTATTTCTGCAATTTTCAGGGTTTATATAGAGCATAGAAATAGGTTAATATGTTCACTGAATGATATATTTAAAAATATCTAATCTATAAATCTATAATATATGGCTACCAATAAATCAAGGATTGGATGACGTTGCTTGTCTCTTAAAAATATCTAATCTATAAACCTTGTATTGCGTATTGCAGTCTTATTGAAATTCTTCGAACAGGTTTTGGCTTTACTTGGGAGAGAGGGAGGGGCAAGGATGCGTTTGTTATGGAATGTTTGGATAGAGCTTTCTTTAATACTGGCCAGTTAAATCTTTTTCCTTTTCGTTATTACTTGCTGATTTTTTTTTTGCCAGTTCGTTGCGTCAAGCACTTTAGGCTCGAGAACTCGTGGTTGTTTGAGGAGGATTTTCAAAGGTGATTACGAATGATTAGTCGATGTGTCCATCTAGCAGCATCATTGATAAAATTGCTACATGTATTGACAAACTCATCTATCGAATAATCTAGAATTCAATGAACTAATCTAACATTCGATATTTCCATATATATACTTCTGTCCTTATATATATATATATATTATATATATATATATTAGTTTAAATACTCGTGCAACATATTAGATAATATTTTTTTTTTGAAAATACTCTTAAGACTTTCATTATAATCAGGGCCTAACCAACTGTTCAAAGACATGCTTGAAAACAAATTAAAGCAACCAAACCATCCTAAAAAACTAACAAACCCAAAAAGAAAATGACATCTACGAAGCCCAAAACAACAACAAAAATAAATGCCAACTAAACTCCTCTTTATATATCACCAATGCCCAGCTTAATCAGAAACGAGTCTCTTCCTTTCCTTTAAGCAATCAAGAAAACAATCAGAATCACCAGACTCCTCATCGCACACATTTCATCTTCTAAAAAAAATTCTCAAACCTTCAACAGTTCTATGGCAGATCCTGCCTTTTATCATCCTCCGCCACCATTGCTATTGCCGATTTCGATACTCTTCCTTCCAGGTAGGCAGTCTCCTATTGGTTCAAACCCTTCCTAGCCACCACATGTGCAACTCCATTTCTATTCTTGATATTTTCTTGAAACAACATCTAATAAACCTTTTGCTTAAAGATTTTATATCTACAATATGCGGGTTTATTTATGATCTGTCTTCTTTTCCGCTTTGGATCTTTCTGATGACACTAAGGGCATCGCCCTCGATTACTACCTGCTGATATCCAAGATCCAGCCCTGTTTGAACTGCCTGTAGACAAGCCAACGCCTCATCTGCAAACAAGGTTGGGACACGCATATTGACCATTGTCTTTGACCCCAAAATAACCCCCTCTGAATCCCGATAGACAATACCTATACAAAATATGTTCGACTGTTTCTCAAGAGCAGCGTCAAAGTTTATTTTAACCTCAAATAAGTCTGGCAGTCTCCATCGCTCCTCTTTTATTCTCAACCCAGGTATTTTACTGTTTACCCTATCCCAGTTGCTAAGATACACCTTAATAAACTATATAGTTTCTAATGCTGTTTGATGAAATCCCTTGTGCAAGGCCTTATTCTGTCTCGTCCACATGGCCTAGATGCTATAGAAGATAAGCTTTCTTAGATGGAACGAGCTCCTAGTAAGTACTTCCCCTATCCACTGCTAGAAATTTTCTCCTATTACCCCTTGACTTCTTAGAACTCCTAGCTCACTCCAAACTTCTTTAACTACAGGGCAATCTCTAAATGCATGTTCCGATGTCTTTGCTCCACTTTTACACATTTAGCACACATCTGAGTTGCACACCCGTCTAAATTTCAAGTTGCTAAAAGTTGGAATATAATTGTTCTAAACCCTCCAGTTTGTAATTTTGATTTTCGCTGAGAAGTTTGTTTTTTAGTACATTTTTGTTTGTAATGTCAATAGTGCCCGCATCTAGGCTAGATGTCTCTTTCAATAGCCTTCTGTAACTGCTCCTGACCGTATACTCTCTCGTTGGCTTCCCACTCTATACTCTACGATCCTTTCTCAAATGTTTCGCTTGAGAAATTTGCAAGATAGCTTCTGCTGTAACACCCCAAACCCAGCCTAGACGTTAGGGCCGAATCTAGCAGTGGCACATTGAAATGTTTTTTTTTTCGAAAACACGTTCTCATAAAAAAACTCGTTCAGTATTAGACTTCTTTGTGATATCAACGAAAACTTATCGAACATATTAGATTGTTAATAAACCTTTTAAAAAAAATCCCTTATTTATTAATCCATTTTATTAATCTTTCACTAAATTGAAATAATACGTTCATTTCCAAGACGTAGTTTGTTATTTAAAACTGTTTACTTTTAAAATCATTATACTTTGTCAAATCTCATTTAGCAGCGGAAACTTTTAAAATATTTTTCGCAAACATGTTATTTTGAAAATCATTTATCTTTTGAAAACTCGTCTCTTTCCCTACATCTAGCAATTTATAATAAAGCAAATAAAAACCTCAAATTAACAGTTAAAATCTTAGAGAGGCCTTATTACATAAAAATTAACCAAAACAAAATTAATAGTAAATATGAACCAAATATAAAATAAACGCAGTCGTGTGGCCATCTCCGAGTCCCTCACGGCACCAATCCATCTATGGTTGAGGATTACCTGTACAGATAAGTAGAAGAGTGAGTTTACAAAAACTCAGTGTGTAATCCATTTTCAAACAGTATGCAGTATGAGCCCAATACAATGACAATCTCAGTGTAGGCCTTAGCCTAATACAGTGACAGCATCAGTGTAGGCCTTAGCCCAATACAGTGACAGTAGCAATACAGTAATGCAATCAGATAAACCTACCCAATCTAGCCAAACACACCATTCCGCCCCGTCAATCACACCATGTGGAGATATAATCGACCCACTCAACCAGTCGCACCAAGGTTAGCATCGGTTGTGGCACTAATAGTATCGCAACAAAGCTACTAGTAATATACTTGGCTTAAAGCTGACAGTAGGTCCACAATCGTCTTGGGTAATTGGTGTGATCTTAACAGTACAATACACTTCCTCCTGTTACATAAACTCGTCCCCATGCAGTGTCGTGTCATAATATCATACGTGTATACAAAATGTCATGCTCATTACAATCATATATATCATAGGGCAAATTAGTCATTTTTATCTACAGGGATAAAATAGTCATTTTACCTTGATCGTGATTTCGATGAAGTAATAATGATCATAGCTGGAAACTAACTATTATCATGATAAAAGGCAAGTACACCTATCGAATAGTAGTATAGTCAGTTGCAATACCGAAATATCGAATCCAAGGAACCAAAAGTACTAGTAATGACTTTCTTCCTATTATCTAGCCTAAAAGTAAAGGAGGATTTGGTTGTAAGCTAACTAATCTAAACTAAACTAAAGACACGAAAAAGAGTAAATTGGGGAATTACTTTGAGAAAACTGAATGATAAAGGTAATGCCCAAGGAAGAATCTACCTAGACTTTGCTAGTTATCTAACTCTAAACTAGACGATTTCTTCATTCGACTTGATCCGTAGAGATCCCTGAATTATGTTGATATCTCCGTCGAGACTAAGAATAAGTAACCCTAGGTTGATTAATTGAAATCTCTTTCTAATTAAAACCTCCTAGTGTTGCATTAAATCGATCTATGGATCCCCCTATTAGATTTAACTCTAATTCGGCAGATTTTGGTCGTCCTATGTCTAGGATTGCGATCAAGCCGCTTAATTGTGTTGGATCTACTCTTAAACAGAGACTTTTACTCCACTGAATAAGCACATTCGACTTGAACTAATATCCCGAAAATATCAATTCAAGAATTAAAAACGCAATTAAGAACAATTCAAATATTTATCATATAGCTCAGATAACAATAACAAGATTCGTCTTAGGTTTCATCCCCCTTAGGTATTTAGGGGTTTAGTTCATATTTATAAAAGAAAACATCTCAGAGTAAAGAAAATAACAAAACATAAAGAAAACCCAAAACTCCTAAAAGGATTTGAAGGGAGATCTCCAGTCTTGATGTAGATCCTAGCTTCTGAGATGGATCAATCGGCTTCCTTCGAGTAATTCCCTGTCTTCTACTCTGAGCCTTGATGGGGACTCCGTGTGTCCTTATAGTCACCTTCTAGTGTCTTTATATAAAGTTTGGAATGTCTTTCTTAGCCTCTAAGTAGCTTTTTCTACGTGAAATTAAAATTCATTACGATAGAGACACGCCCATGTGGCACACCCGTGTGAATCGAGCCCAGGTCGTCTCCAAGCCTGCTAAAGTGGCACGGCTGTGTGGGTTGCCCATGTGATGAACTTCAGGCCGTGTTGATTATTGATTTGGGCCTACTTTGCCCATTTTTGGCCTGTTCCTTGCTTTTTTTCTCTTCCTTATGCTCATCTAAGTATAAAACATGAAATTAGAGGATTAGGAGCATCAAATTCCACAATTCTAATGATAATTCATCCAGAAATATGCTAAGCATGGGATAAAAATATATATAAATTACAGTTTATCATACCTTAACAGTCAAAACAGTGTATATGGGTCCAAAGCTCATTATGCGGCCCATGTAGGCCTACAAGCCTGTGTGGCCCACTAAGCTCAGAAATAACCTCAGCAATGTGAACGACACAACCAGGTCCAACATTTCGCACCTATCCGTGAGACTTTTCCGTGTGGGGCCCATGAGTCCATTGGGCCCATACAGCCTATTTCAGCCCAACGTAGCCCAAAACGACCCAAACCCATGAGATCACTCTTGGTGGCCTCTACGGTCATGCGCCCATGTTTCGTGGGCTCGAATTACAACATGTACGTTCGCACGCTCATGTGGCATCAAATGCCATATTTTCGGCTTCTCGGCTTTTGTCGTCCTAGAGTTAAAACAGTGTGAGTACACCTGTTTGTGATTATGTACTAAGATCCATGAGTACCCAACCTACATTCATCCCAGGCATACCGTCAGCCTTTCAATCGTTAGAGTTTACAAGCACTTAGTCTTAATTCGATAATCACTACCAACCTTGACTGAATGAAATACAGCTTATCCTTCTTAGATTACTGGCTACAATTGATCATACGTTCCTCGTTGATTCTCTGCATTAACAGTGGATCTTATTAGACAGGATGGTTAATAGATATGGCTTAAATCCCCCAACGTTGACTTACAGAATAACAGCAAGCATTCAGATCATCCTTTAGAAAGATAGCCCTCATACTTACCTTTGATTGCGAGATGAGAGAAAAGTTTGATTGCTTTCGTAACCCTTGTAAACCCTTCCACTCCTCGTGAAGTTATATGAACAGAAAGGGCACCACTAAGGATAGAAATGGGAAGAGAATCAGCCATAAGAGAACATAAAAAAAAAGAGAGCATTCGTTTTAGAAAAAAATATTTGAATATGTTGAAGGAACAAAGAGAACAAGAAGTAATCTAGTAACTCACCAATTGTTAAAGCCACCTTCAAACTAAAAACTGATCAAAGAAGAAGAAGAAAGAAATCGATAACAGGATCAAGACTATAAGCAGAAAGAAAAAAGAAAGAAGAGAGAGGGAAGAATCAGCTATGAGAGAAACTGAAAGGAAAAAAATGATGGGAAAGGAGAGAAGTTGTGTTCGGCCTAGAAAATGAAAAGTAAAAGAGGTGAGAGGAGAGAACAAATTGGCAAAGGTTGAGAGAAAATAGAGATGTAATCGCAGTAAAGGTCAATCCCAATGGTCAATTCGACAAACACAAGTTATTAAAATGGAGAGCCGAGTGAGGACTACTTTCAGCACTGCAAAGTCAAAAATTGGCAAAGAATATTCACAACACAAATAATGGCCAAAAATAAAAAGAAAAGAATCCTCCCACCAAAAATGAAAGAAAAAAATGAAATCCAAACTCCCACCAAAACTGATTCCAAGGTGTTTTGAGTTCCCAATTCGGCACCACCGTCTTCTACCCCACATCCCTTATTTTTCTCCCAAATTCTCTCCACAATATACATACCAACCACTATCCACATCCCAACCTTCCCTTAATTTCTCAACATACAACCTACTTAAACTCCATCTTGCAGAGTTTCGGTCCAACTCTACTACCCACACCACTTAAGTAGCAAAAGAAATATTTCCCTTTTTGATGCGCCACCACTCGAACCTCAGACCTCAGATACACTCCACACGCCCCTAGCTACTAGACCACTAGGCTTTTTGTGTTATGATTTACCCATACTTAATTATAAGCCTATTGGCGCAAAGCTAGGGGTTTACTCAATAAAAACAAAATTTTTTCCCAAGCTTTAGCTCAAACCCAAGACTTCTTAAACACTCTTAAAGCACATAACCACTGAAGCAGACAGATATTTGTGCTACTTTCTTGCACAACTAAACATTTATGTGTAGTCTCCTAATTGTTCCCATGCTCAAGGCCCAATACTTCTAAGCCTAAATTCAGGGCGTTACAATTCACCCTGAAATTTTTATCAGATCAATCGCATAACACAGACAACACCACTATGCTCCCGCTGTGCACTTTAGTTCCAAAATACTACCACAATTAACCTGAGTGTTTCCAGTATACTTTATAGATAGACTGAGACAATGCGTCACTCCAATACTTAACTGCACGATCATGAGACCCAGATCGAGCACCTCTATAGCCTCTACCGCAGCCTCTTGTACCCTGATAAACGATAAATTATACATGTTTTTACCCCATATTTAGCCTATATTATGGATGAATTATTATCTATTTTATAAGAATTGATGCTCTAAACCTTTCTTTTTCATGTCTTATACCCAGGAGAGCATAAGGAAGAGAAAAAATGAAAAACAGGCCAAAAACGGAGAAAATAGGCTAAAATGAGAAAACGACATGGCCCAAGAAGTCACCACACGGCTGTGGCACACGGCCGTGCCACATGAAGATCACACGGTCTTGCCTCGACAAGCACGGCCAGGCCACACGGCCGTGCCTCCATCGACAGACTCTCACACGGCCTCTTGTCGTGGCACACGAGAATGGCACACGGGCGTGTCCCTGTCTTGGGGAAGAGGAATTTCACTCGGATTGGGATGCTTAGAGGCTAAGAAAGGCTCCCCAAAGCTCTATATAAAGACCCTAGGAGGCAATTCTAAGGGTGTACTTGATTCCCCCCATCAAGGGTGCTTAATTCCCTGACAAAGGTATTCTTCCTCTAGGTGGGGAGCCGTCTCTTTACCGACACGAAGAGTGAAAGCTAGGGATTACTCGCAGGAAAGCTAATTGATTCATCCCAGAAGCCAGACTCTACATCAAAACAGAGATTTTCCCTTCAAATCCTTCAGGGATCTTTTGGGTTCTTTAATGTTTTGTTATCTTAATACTTCTATGATATTTTCTCTCTATATTATGAACTAAACCCCTCAAATACTTGAGGGGGATGAAACCTAAGACGAATCTTCTTATTATTTATTCTTGAGTTATATGATAAATACTTGAGTTGTTCTTAATTATGTGTGCTTAATTCTTCTGTTAATAAGCCTAAGTATTAATTCAAAGTAGAGGAGCAAAAGTCCCTGTGGTAAGAGTAGATCTACTATAATTAAGCAGAGTTGCATACAACCCTAGACATAGGGTGACATAAATCTACCGGATTAGGGTCAAACCTAATATGGGGAACCATAGATCGAATTAGTGCAACCTAGGGTGTTAATTAATAAAGGAACTTTAGTTAACAACTTAGGCCTAGTTGCTCTTCGCCTCGACGGAGGGTTTAGCATAAATTAGGGATCTCTACGGATCAAGTCAAGTGAATAAATCGTCTAGCTCAAGAACCAATAACAAGTGAAGTCTAGGTGGATTCTCCCTTAAGTATTGCCTTTATCAATTAGCTTTTCCCAAGAATATTCCCTCAATTTACTTTTTGTGCATTCTTAGTTAGTTTTAGAAATAGTTTCACACAAACCCTTTTATTTTTAGATTAAATAATAGAAAATAAGTAAGTAGTAGTACTTCTGGTTCCCTTGGGTACGATAACTCGGTCTTGCCACTAAGCTATACTACTGTCGATAGGTGCGCTTGCCTTAGATCGTGATATTAGCTAGTTTCAGTGTGATTAGTTCTTTATAAATTTTATTACTTAGTATCACGAGCGATCGATCATACCCCTTCCGCGAGTATCTCTAGTGTTGATTATCGAGTTATGTTTTATCTTATTAACAATTTTATGCATCAGATTACAGTTCCAGTAATTATTAATAGATGTCTTATGGAAAACAGTAATTTAGAATTTGTTTTCGTAGATCGCAGTCTCACTACAGTTTCAGTTTCCTACGATTTTTAGTTTTACTCTAACTAGAGTATCTCAATACAGTCTACTAAAGTAAACTCAGTATTTTCTATATATTGCATTTCAGTTTAATAAGCAACAGTGTCAAGAAGACTGATAGAATTGGCGCCGAAGACTCGGTGTACCACACGTTCATAAAAACATTTCATAACCATTCAAATCTTTTGAAAGCAGTACTTAAATATTTTAACTTCATAAAGCTCAATCCATAGCCGAGTTTTGCAACTTGGCTCTGATACTACTAAATGTAACACCCTAAACCCAGCCTAGACGTTAGGGCTGAATCTAGCAATGTCACATTAAAGTGTTTTTTCGAAAACATGTTCTCATAAAAAAATTCGTTCAGTATTAGACTTCTTTGTGATATCAACGAAAATTTATCGAACATGTTGGATTGTTAAAAAACTTTTTAAAAAAAAAACTCCCTCATTTATTAATCCATTTTATTAATGTTTCACTGAATTGAAATAGTACGTTCATTTCCAAGACGTAGTTTGTTATTTAAAACCGTTTACTTTTAAAATCATTAAACTTTGTCAAATCTCATTTAGTAGCAAAAACTTTTAAAATATTTTTCCTAAACGTGGTATTTTGAAAAGCATTTATCTTTTGAAAACTCGTCTCTTTCCCTACATCTAGCAATTTATAATAAAGCAAATAAAAACCTCAAATTAACAGTTAGAATCTTAGAGAGGCCTTATTACATAAAAATTTCCCAAAATGAAATTAATAGTAAATATGAACCAAATATAAAATAAACGCAATCGTGTGGCCACCTCTGAGTCCCTCACGGCACCAATCCATCTATGGTCGGGGATTACCTGTACAGATAAATAGAAGGGTGAGTTTATGAAAACTCAGTGTGTAATCACTTTTCAAACAGTATGCAGTAATAGTTCGGGCCTGAGCCTGAGCCTAATACAGTGACAGTATCAGTGTGGGCCCAATACAGTGACAGTACATTAATACAATTAGATAAACCTACCAATCCATCCAAACACACCACTTCGCCCCGCCAATCACACCATGTAGGAATATAATCGACCTACCTAACGAGTCACACAAGGTTAGCACCAGTTGCGGCACTAATAGAAACGCAACAAAGCTGCCAGTAATATACACGGCTTAAAGCCGACAGTAGGTTCACAATCGTCTTGGGCAAGTTGTGTGACCTTAACAGTACAGTACACTTCCTACTGATACATAAACCCGTCCCCATGCAGTGTCGTGTCATAATATCATACGTGTATAAAAAATATCATGCTCAATACAGTCATACATATCATAGGGCAAATCAATCATTTTTAACTACAGGGGTAAAACAGTAATTTTACCTTAATGGTCGAAATAGTGTATATGGGCCCAAAGCCCATTATGCGACCCATGTAGGCCAACACACCTGTGTGGCCCTCTAAGTCAGAAATGACCTCAACCATGTGAGCTGCACAGCCGGGTCCAACTTTTCCCACTTATCTATGAGACTTTCCCGTGTGGGGCCCATGAGCCCATTAGGCCCACACAGCTCTTTTCAGCCCAACGTAGCCTAAAATGGCCCAAACCCATGAGATCACTCATGGTGGCCTCTACAGTCATGCGCCCATGTTTCGTGGGCTCGAATTACCACATGTGAGTTCGCACGCTGATGTGGCATCAAATGCCATATTTCTGGCTTCTCCGCTTTTGCCGTCCTACGATTAAAACAGTATGAGTGCACACCTGTTTGCGATTATATGCTAAGATCCACGGGTACGCAACCTACATTCATTCTAGGCATACCGTTAGTCTTTTAATCGTTAGAGTTTACAAGCACTTAATCCCAAATTGATAATCACTACCAACCTTGACTAAATGAAATACGACTTATCCCTCTTAAATTACTAGCTACAATTGATCACACTTTCCTCATTGATTATCTGCATTAATAGTGGATCTTAATAGACAGGATGGTTAATAGATGTGGCTTAAATCCTCCAACTTTAACTTACAGAATAACAGCAAGCATTCAAATCATCCTTTAGAAAGCTAGCCCTCATACTTACCTTTAATCGCGAGATGAGAGAAATGTTTAATTGCTTTCGTCACCCTTGTAAACCCTTCCACTCCTCGTAAAGTTCTATGAACCGAAAGGGCATCACTAAGGATAGGAAGGGGAAGAGAATCGGCCACAAGAGAACACAAAAAGAAGAGAGCATTCGTTTTGGAAAAAAATATTTGAATATGTTGAAGGAACAAAGAGAATAAAAATTAATCTAGTAACTAACCAATTGTTAAAGCTACCTTTAAACTGAAAACTGATCAAAGAAGAAGAAGATAGAAACCGATAACAAAATCAAGACTATAGGCCTAAACAAAAAAGAAAGAAAAGAGAAGGAAGAATCAGCTATGAGAGAAACCAAAAGGAAAAAGAATGATGGGAAAGGAGAGAAGCTTTGTTCAGCCTAGAAAATGAAAAGTAGAAGAGGTGAGAGAAGAGAACATATTGACGAAGATTGAGAGAAAAGAGAGAGATGTAATCGACAGTGAAGGTCAATCCAAATGGTCAATTCTACAAACATAAGTTACTAAAACGGAGAGCCTAGTGAGGACTACTTTCGACACTCCAAAGGAAAAAATTGGAAAAGAATATTCAAACGCAAATAATGGCCAAAACCAAAACGAAAAGAATCCTCCCACTTCCACTCAGCTACCAAAAAATGAAAGAAAAGAATGAAATCCAAACTCCCACCAAAACTGATTCCAAGGTGCTTTGAGTTCCCAATTCAGCACCACTATCTTCTACCCCACATCTATTGTTTTTCTCTCAAATTCTCTCCACAATATCAACACCAACCACTATCCACATCCCAACCTTCCCTTGATTTCTCCATACACAACCTATTCAAACTCCATCTTGCAGAGTTCCGATCCAACTCTATTACCCACACCACTTAAGTAGAAAAAGAAATATTTCCCTTTTTAATGCACCACCACTCAAACCTCAGACCTCAGATACACTCCACACGCCCCTAGCCACTAGACCACTAGGCTTTTTGTGTTATGGTTTACCCATACTTAATTATAAGCCTATTGGTGCAAAGCTAGGGGTTTACTCAATAAAAACAAAATTTTTTCCCAAGCTTTAGTTTGAACCTAAGACTTCTTAGACACTCCTAAAGCACATAACCACTAAAGCAGACAGATATTTGTGCTACTTTCTTGCACAACTAAACATTTATGTGCAGTCTCCTAACTGTTCCCATACTCAAGGCCCAATACTTCTAGGCCCAAATTCAGGGCGTTATGTCTACCTTTTCCCTTTTAAACAAAGAGGTCACAAGGTCCTCCTTCCACTATCGTAGATTAGATTCAATAAATTCAGCCACTTTAACTATATTGTGATCTCTAAATGACTCTTGGATTTTCTAATCTTTAAACTTAGGGATCGAAGCATCCTACTAGATGGATATACATTCACCACTACCCACTCTCCAAGCCATTCCATCATTCAACAATTTCTTCATCGCCTAGACATTTCTCTAGGTATAAGAAGGGTAATTACCTAATTTTGAATTCATGAACTCAACATTCTAGAAATATTTCTATTTCAAAGTGCTAGCTAATAACGAATCTAGGTAATTCATTAAAAACCATATTTGTTTTGCAAGAAAGGCCAAATTAAACTTAGATAAACTCCTAAACCCCATTCCTTCATCCTCCTTTAGTTCGCATAGTTTATTTTGATAACATCAATGAATTCCCTTCCTTCCTTTTTATTTCTACCACTGGAACTGACTTATAACCTATTCCATGTCATGACATAGAGAATTTGGTAATAAAAACAAGACATAACATAATTGGAATCAATTGTAGTACACTCTTAATAAAAACTTCCTTCCCTCCCTAGGAAAGTGTTTTAACACAGCAATTGTTTATTCTTTCTACAATCCTCTCTTTCAAACCCTAAAAGGTACATCACTTCGGCCTCCCCACAAGATTCAGGAGCCCCAAGTACTTCTTCGAATTCATCAAAAAACACAACTTAATAATTGAGCTATCGAATCCTTTACTTGCACAGAACTATTTGAGCTAAAAATAGTGTCAATTTATCCAAATTAATACTTAGTCCTGAGTATTCTTCATACTTTTGTAAAATCCTTTTTTGTCTCATTTACTCCCATTTCTACAGCTTCATCGAATAAAATATAGTCATCTGCAAAGAGTAGATGAGTAATCTTAAGACCCCTTCTACTAACCTTGACATTATTTTTAGTCACCCTTCCTCTTTTACCATTCTAATTGATGTCGATAACCCCTCTCCAAAAGTAAAAAATAGATAAGGACTTAACGGATCCCCTTGTCTAAGACCCTTTGTCTGTTTGAAATTTTCTCCCATCTCTCTATTAAAACATACTGAATATGACATTGAAGAAATATATGTCATAATTAAATCCACCCACTCCCTCTCAAAACCCATTTTTAGCATCATCTCGCACAAGAAACCCTACTCAACCCTATCATAAGTCTTACTCATATCTAATTTGAGTGCAAAATATCCTTTCTTACCAATTCTTCTCTACTTTAAAGTATACAAAATCTCATAGGCCATTAGCATATTATATGTTATCATTCTTCTTGAAATAAAAACACTTTGTGCTTTGTTAATACAACTTTAAAGTACTTTCCAAAAGCGATTCTCCATGGTTTTTGATATAATCTTATAGAGAACCGAATAGAGGCTAATAAGCCTAAAATCCTTCAAACTATTTGGCCGAGAAATTTCAAGATTAAAACAATAAGAGTAGAGTTAATGGTTTCCAATGAATTACCTCCATATAAAACATTAAAACAATTGCTACTCACATTTTTACCTACAATGTGCCAAAAGTTTTGGAAGAAAAGTTCTGAAAAACAATCTTCCCCAGTAGCCTTCAATGGAACCATCTCTTTCAAAGCTTTTTGGATCTCTTCAATTTTGTAAACCTTCAATTCTTGATTCATATCTGTAGTAATACATCTATTCGCTCCTTCCAAGCCACTCTCCAACCCCTCACCCCTACTTGATTTGGATAATTTTGAAAAGTAATCCGTCAGAATCCCTACTATCTTATCCTTATCTGTAGAAACCAAATTATCCTCCCTCTTGAGTTTCTTAATATGGTTAATTTGACATTTTTGGGATACAAACTGGTGGAAAAAAGTCATATTGCGATCTCCCAGCTTGAACTAGTTAGCCATTGATCTTTGCTGCTAATAAAGCTCTTCTATATCTATCTCCATGTTAAGGTCTAATTTCAAACCAATCAAGTTTTTTATTGCCTCATCCATGCTATAACCCCTTAGACCTGGCCTAGACGTTATGGCCGAATCTTGAAGGTCACATTGGTCATGAAAATGGCGCAGTGAAACGTTTAGAGGATTTCTCTTTAAAATTTCCTTTAAAAATCATTGTTAATACTTATTTTAAGTAAAACCAAATTTAGTTGATATCTTATCTTTGGTAAAACTTAAGTATTGTGATTGTTTATTGAAAACGTCGCAAATTGTCTAAGACATCGCAGCAAACAAATTTTTAAATAAAAATTCATTATTTATTTTAAAAACATAAATTAATCATACAACTCGTAAAAAAATGTAGTCTTGTAAATAGATGTTTCAAATTTTGAAAATATAAATATTGAGTATTGAAAATCATCCTTATTGAGCTAAAGTTTCGTTATAATTATGAAAATCCATTGTAAATTATTTCTCAAACCATTTAAACGTTAAATTTTTTTTAAATCCAAATCATGCTGAAAAATTCCCAAATCAAATCCAAGTCTCAAAACCAAAAACAAAATCAAAGCCCTAAAATTAAAGGCCATAGTAAGTAAACATACCCCAAAATACTAAATACCAATAACAATAGAGTTAACTGAAAAATGACCGAGAGCGTCTTTGTAGCCGAGCCCATCCTAACCTTTATTATCTAAAAATCAGAATTTAAGAGGGAGTGAGCTTTAAAAAAACCCAGTCTAGGTCTCCAGTAATAATATTCATCGAAAACCTCAAATCAACATTAATTTCAACATATCATAGCATATAAATTATTCAATCACAAAATTAAATAAAGTATAATGCATGATGACAATGTCAATACTACGCTTTTCAAAAAATGGTGTAGATTTTAGAAAACAGATCATATCCAACTCCACTACACAACATTAAGAGTTCCCCAGAACTTATCCATCCAATATGACACTAATAATGTGGACCAACCACCAATAGTGTAGTCGTGCTGCCAGAAATAGAATAGTATGATCTAACCACTAGATATTTTTAGTTTTACTGCCAGATATAGAATAATATGGACATGCCACCAGAAATTTGCAGATTTACTACCAGATACTTCCTCTGTACATTTTTCCCACCCTATGCATGTGTTATGGCAATAGAACAAATTTTTCAATAGTATGCTTACATACGAATCAAAATATCAGAATATGACAAACTTAACATGCAAATTAGATCTTATATTATTACATATAATTTCATAATGGCATGTTTTATCATGCAAATCAGAATATCATAGTAGAGAATGCTCAACATGCAAATCCATAAATCGGATTAGTAACATATATTATTTTGATATAAATCAGAATATCATATTTTTATGAGCCATAAATTACATGACATGAGTAATGGCAATCACTTATTAACATATATCATAGAATCATCCAATCAACCAATCACATCACATACCTCAAAGTTTCAGGATTTACTTACTTGTTATCCTTGTTTATCATTTTTTTTATCGATCTCTATGAATACACTTGTATTCGTAAATACACATATTTGAATAATCAAATTGTAACAGCCCGAATTAGGGCCTAAACGGAACGATGGTTTTGAGATGATGAATCTGACATAGAAAAATTTATTCTGATTAAGTTTAAGGTTTATTGAGTGGTTGAATGCATGAGTAAAAATTTAGTAAATAAATTTTACCGATAGAGTACCCAATTGAACGATAGGATTAAATTGCAAGAAATTAAAAATATGTGTTCTAGAAGTTTTTAGTGTGAAATTGAAATGAAATTGCAAATTAGAGGTCCTTATTTAGCAATTAGACTATTTTTTGGCATTATAGACAAAAATACCCTTGGAAGGAGAATATTGCAAAGAAGGCCATTCAGGGCATTTTGGTTATTTGGTTATTAAATGAAATAAAAAGGGAAAATAAGGCTAAAAAAAGTGTCCATCTTCTTCAAGGGGCTGCCAAATTTTGTGTTCTCTATAGCTAGGGTTTTTCAACTTTTCAAGCTTCAAGTAAGTGCAATTTAGTCCCATTTTTAATTCTCTTTACATTTTTGAAGTCCTTGAAGCTTGGACTACCTATTTCTACCATTAATTTGCATTAAGGTTCATGTTTAAAAATTTACCCCTATTTAACTTGAAGACATTTTGATGTTTAATAGTAGAAAATGAAAGTTTAATGTATAGTAAACAACTTTTGCTAAGTGATTTTTCATGGAAATGCATTTAGGGACTAAAATGAAAAAGTTATAAAATATTTGCATAAGTTGTGAAACATTGAAATTGCGAGCTACTATTGAAGAGAAAATATGTTTGGCTAGGCTTGAGAATGTAGAAAAATTAATACATTTCACTTTACGAGCCTAGAGACTAAATTGTAAAAGACAAAGTTAGGGGTAAAAATGGTAAAAGTTACCATAGGATAATTTTGTGCTCAATTGAGCAATGTGTGCAATGAATGAGTGAAATTTGATGTTATAGATCAAGAACGACGAGAAAACGACCTTGACCTGGGAAAAGGCAAGGTCTTGGATTAAATCGAAAAGAATTACATTTTGGCCTGAGGTAAGTCATATATGCAAATAATGAGTTAATATGATTATTATGTTTCATTATTTTTAATTATTTCTAAATGTGTTGAACTTTTGAAATTTATATCGAAATATTAAATGTGAAATGTGACAAAATTATTAAGTAAAGAAAAGCCTCGGTTGAACCTTAGGAATTTTTAGGATACAAGTGACATGTCACTAGGATTCTATGGTTAGTGATCGATTGTTTACATGTTTGATTCCGGGTGCTGGTCTAGTTCGACTACCAATGGCTAGGTAATCCTGCATTTGTTACGGATACCTATTAGCTTGTGTGAACAGCACTGATTGGTATCGACTACACCTTCAGCTTGTGTGAGCAGGCCCTAGAATAGCTCATTATCGAGCCTTCATGTGCTATGTGTTATGTGGTAGCTTCGGCTACAATCCATCGGTAGTTTCGACTACATTATATGTGTGGCATTTATGCCTTGTTCTGAGTATCCTTTAGTATTCCACATTGTTCAACGGGTTAATTATATCGATGTGACTTTGTATGATTATATGAGAAATAATTTGTCCGTGTGTGTAAGATTGTACATGTGCAGGTCCTATGAAAAATATTATAAGTGCTAAGTGCCTATTGTATGTATTGAGTTATGTGGTAAGGCTAAAGAGTAAGTAAAAATCAAATCTAATGTGATCAATGTGATGCTTATTTTATTTTATGAATTATTTCTTAAATACTCATTATCTTTGCATGTAGGCTTACTAGCTTAATAGCTTGCCCTTTCTCTTTTTTCTACCCTTATAGATTCGTCAAGCTCATCCGAGGTTCAGTGATCAAAGGGATTCCATCAACACTATCAACAAACTCTTTTTGGTATTTTGATTATGAACTTTGAAAGTTATGGCATGAATAGATGGTCTAGTGGTTGGGTCTTATGTCATGGCTTTATGGGTCAAATGCTGTTGGAAATGTTTTGGGCAATTGGCCAGTTGAAATTAGTTAAAATTTGTTATGTTATATTTTGCTAAAGTATTTAAATGTGTTAGTGCAAATTTGCTAAGTATATGTAAAATATGGCATGAATGAATAGACATGCTTGTAGTATGTGGTAAAGGTTGAATGATGGCTATATTATGTATGTTTGAATGTGCTAATGTGCCAGGTTGATCAATGACAAAAAAAATTAGTCAGAATTGGTTTGTGTTTCAGGGTGGCAATTGCCTTGGAAAATAGCCTATAATTGTCCACACGAGTAGACACACGGGCGTGTGTCTAGGCTGTGTATGACACACAGCCAGGCCATGAGCGTGTTGATAGGCCGTGTGCCCCCTACGCCTGAAATTATGGGAATTAAAAGATTTTTGTAGTAAACGCATAGGTGGGAGACACGACCGTGTGTCTTGATAGTGTAATAGACACGGCCTAGCCCACAGGCATATGGATTGGCCGTGTGACAAAGTTTTCGTGATGACGTCATAAATAGAATGTCCTAGTTTTTCGCACGGGGAGAGGACACAGGCATGTTAAGGCCGTGTGAAGGACACAGGCCAGAGACACAGACATGTGGTCGGCCGTGTGAAAACCCCTATAGGTTTGAAATTAAAATTTACTTCGCACGAGCTAGGAACATGAGCCTGTGCGACCACACGGCCTGCCCACACGGGCGTGTCTAAGTGTTCAAAAAGTTTCGATTTGGTTCTGAATCGTACCCAATGAGCCCCTTGGGCCTCATAAGCCCATAATAAGAGTGTTTTGAATAAGATTGAAAAAGTTTTATATTTTCATGAAATTTGTGAGTCGAGATCGAGTGATCGAGTATTCGTAAGTCCAGTAATGCCTCGTACTCGGTCCTAGTATCGGACCTATGTGAGGGGTGTTACACAAATATCCATAAATATTACGCTTAAAAATATCTTTATTATTATTTAATCATTAGTATTGATTATTATCAATTAAGTCCCCACACCTTAGATTTGATGGAATAGATCTCGATTCCACTTCGAAAGAGATGAATTCAGTCTCTTGAGTCACTATGTTTGATCACATGTACGTGTTAGTATTGATCTAATGAATAAATAATGACCTTTAATAATAAAATAGTGGTGATTTGGCAGTACTTACACAAAACTGTGATCAAATCGTACATTGTCACGAATGGGTGATGATTTCAAGATTTTCGATTAACTCTTCAATAAGGCATGAAAAGGAGTGATTAGTATTGTTCTAATCTAGAAATAATATTATGAGAACATAGCGTAAGCGAAAACCTTTCATACCTACAGAAATACAAAGGAGGCTTGATGATAAATCCTGAAAAACTGATCAAAGTGGGGGATTAGGCTTTATAAACGCAAAATAGAAGTGTTTAGAGAAAATAATTAAAAAAAATGATCTTTAATATTTTAGAAATTAGATTCAAGAGTTTACATAGATGATTTTTGGAAAGAAGAGAAGAAAAAAGAAAAATGAGAAAAATCGACAGTGGCCAACGATGGCGGCGTGGCAACGACGCTATGATAGTGTAGCAATGGCAATGGTGGAGACAAGGAGATGGTGCAGTAACCGTGTATGGTGGAGGAAGGGAAGATATTATAAGGGAATTGGCTTCAAAAGTGTTGAAAAAGGACGAAAAAGTTGAAAATCTATAGAGGAAAGGTGGTGAATGAAAACAAGGGGAGGAGAGGAAAAAATGGGAGTATCAAAATGAAAAATAGGGTTATAGGAGTGTTATGGCTAGCCATGAGTACTTTTAAGTAAGTTTGGGGACAAAAGGAGTGAAAAGTAGATCGTGAGCAAAAAGGAAAGTGAAAAAGGGGCTTGGGAAGGAAAGTTTGACTCAAACAAAAGAAAAGAGAATCTCCCCCTTTATGGAAAGACTTGGACTTTTAATAAATAAAATGACCTTTTATAATGGTAAAAAAATTATAGCTAGTATTAAGTAAATATCCCAACAATCATCAGGTAATGATTTTCATGTGATTGACTTGGGTGCCAACCATGGCGGTGTCGACACCACCCTACACTGTTCATTTCAGATCATTCTCGTAATTGTTATTGAAGTTGCACTACAGCACAACTGACTTTTAGCGGCTTTTTTTAAGCATCGCTAATAATATTAGCAGCGCTTTCAAAAGCGCCACAAAAAATGCCGCTAATAGTAACGCTGCAAACATTTGCGGTGTTTATACAAAAAAATGCTGCTAAAAGTCGTGACTTATAGTGGCGCTTTATAAACAAATGCTGCTAAAAATCATGACTTTTAGTGTCGCTTCCTGAAAAACGCCGTTAAAAGTCTTGACAACTTTTAACGGCGTTTTTCAAGCAAAAGCCACTAAAGGTTGTGAATTAGCAGCGCTTACTCTACAAACGCCACTAAAGGTATTGATTTTTAGCAGCGGTTTCTCTACAAACACCGCAAAAGGTACAACTTTTAGAGGCGCTTTCTCTACAAACACCGCTACATGTCTTGGTTTTTAGCGGCGCTTTCTATACAAACACCACTACAGGCGGTGACTTTTAGCGGCGTCTTTTTGGAAAACGCCACTAATTGTTACAAATTTGCTATAATACTTTTTTACTGATATCCAACCCTTCCTGCATTAAAAATCCAACCAACAACAACAAATATGGCATACAAATCCAACCAATAACATTAAACCTAAATAATACTTTAAATTCAGTGAAAGATATATGATGTAAATTAATAAATAAAGGATAACTGAAAATATTCTTATAATAATATTAAATGTGAAAATGTTAAAAATATCCTTACAACGAGAAAATAAATATCTAAGATGGCGGCTTCTGCGACTGCTGAAACATCTTTATGATTTGTTGAAGCTATAGCTGCAGCTCATCATACTTTCTGCTCTACTTCGCTGCCATCGCTGCTACCTCTGTCGCCCTCGCTGCTGCCTCTGCCTCCTTCGCTGCTGCCGCTGCCTCCCTCTCTGCTTTATCCGCTATAAGTTGTTGCTGGAGTTCTTCATATTTTCTTTGAACCTCAACAATTTGCTCAACTGTGCTCGCTTACATCTGAGCTATCTGATCTTTTAACCTCTTTACTTCAGCTTGAGCTTGACTTCCGGAAGGCATGTATTGCTGGGAGCTGGATCCAAAATATTGGGTCGGGGTAACACCAGATCCTTGAAATCAAACCTGACCATACCTTTCAGGACCCAAAACTTCAGTAATAATTCTGTCATCAATGTCCTCATGATTAACAAAACTATCAGTCGAAGTAACCGTTTCATACTCCACCTTCTTCTCCTTCAGTTTCTCCTAATAAATCAATCAAAGAGTTAGAAACGAAATATATAATAAAAAAGAAAACAACATAACTCAACATTAATTAAAACTACTAACAACGAATTAAACCATTTTGATTAAACATTATAAAAATTTATAATAAATCAAATTTTATTAAGTAAATATACCATAATTTCTCCAGCTTTGGATGTCATTGGAGATCCATCTTTCTTCCTATGTGTAATGTCAAAAAGCTGAAGGCGTCCAACTTTTTGACCAGACGAGACTTCCTACAATATAGTAATAAAAATATTATTTAATAGTAGAAAGTCATTAATATTTGATAGAATTAATAAATTTATAATACCTCGGCCTCAACTATGCGAGCAAAACTTCTCAACCCTGCCGTGTGCATGAATTTTTATTTCTGTCTGCTACTTGTTCCAACTCGCTCACGGTCCTACATAATGAAATTATTATTACGTATATAATAAATACTATAAACCGAACAATTTATAAGAGTTTGAAAGTACGTAATAGCTCTCCTTTTTTTGAATTCCAGAATCTAACTATATCTTCCCACTGGTACCTCAGCATTCCCGGCAGGACATTTCGCAATTTTTCTTTGAGGCTTATGTCTTTCTTAAAATTTTTTTTCAAAGTGCTTTTATTGTCTCTCCATTTTTTACCCAAGGTCTTCTTAATATAGTCATCCGAGACCTCTAAAGCAAATCTCTCCTAAAAAAACACAAGTTTAGAAAGTAAATATAAATGAAAGTTAAACGAAAGTATTATAAATTATATTCACGTTTTCTTACCTTAATATTGTCGAGAACTTGATTTTTGTTGCTATCAGGCATGTGATGCCATGATTCGTAGTTGATAGGCAACATATTAGTATTTCGTGCTAGAATGCCCAAATAGCCTGCTAAAACTCGAGCTTCAGATCCAATAGGCTGACCATGACTATTTCTACGTACTTTGACAAGCTCGACAGGATTTAAGTCGTATAAATCTGTAAGTAGCGTATGTCCTCGACCTTTGCGCGTCCCACCAGTTTCAGTAGAAAAATGATATATTATTATGTTAAAATTAAAAAATAAATTAATAATGAAAGCGAACACGCATGTAAAACAAACTAAACATTACTCTGAAGTTCTGCAGTCTCGTGAAGTGTCTCCGGCACACTTGAAGATCCAACAACTATCTGTTGTTCACTATTTCCTTCTTCTGAATTTGGATTATTCTGGACAATAGTTAAATCTCGTAATCTTCGTCTACGCATTTTTCCTACAATACGCATAAAACGGTAGAAATTTTAGTAACAAATTAGAACAATAATAGTACACATAAAATAGTTAAATTATATAAAATGAGCAAGATTAAAAATAATAACATTACATATAATTAAAAAATCGTAAATTCTTACTACATTATAATTCGTAAATATCTTCATCCACATCCTGACGAACCCATTGAAATTGCGTACTAGTACTAGGGATATTTTAATTTAAGTTTTGTTCTGGAAAAGGCAAAGTTTCTGATCTTTCAACGATATCATCTCTACTTCCATTGCCCATGTCAAACAAGTCTCTAGGGCTGTTTCAGAGTACAACGTACCAACCCTCATCTGTTGGATCTTTAAAGTAAAAAACTTGTTTCACTTAAGAAGAAAATACATATGGCTCGTCTATCAATTGTTCTCCAGTGTGAATTAATTAAGAGAAATTCAGCATTGTAAACCTAAATTGATCACTTTCAATTTCGCGAGCAGTATTCACATCAGCCCAATCACCTCGAAATAAGACAACTTTCCATTTTCCATAGTAATATAATTCAATAATGTCAGTAAGAAGTCCGTAATACTCCACATTTCCCTCGACAGGATTACTGTCCCTAGCACTAGCATAACACGTAATAGAAGAATTAACAACAATTCCACAATTTTGAGTTCTCC
This sequence comes from Gossypium stocksii, assembly GCA_020496765.1. NCBI lineage: Eukaryota > Viridiplantae > Streptophyta > Magnoliopsida > Malvales > Malvaceae > Gossypium > Gossypium stocksii. Next base: position 97,404,330 of record CM035628.1, on the reverse strand, counting down.
TCAATCTCTCCCAATATTTTGTATGAAATCTGAATCTATTGATGATGAAGGCACTGTATCTTTTCACTACTTGATTCAGAACTTGGGAAAGCCATTTAACTTCGTTATTAACGGCCTTCCCACTCTAAACCTATTGAACCGAAAGATGATTGAGTAATTATAAATGTTAGGAGAAAACATTATTATTTGGCAATAAAAGGTTAAGTGGCATACTGTTTGGCTTAACCATTCATGAAACGATTCTGTGAATAACTTATTAATCTCTCGATGTGGTAATCTTCGTGAGCGTGAACGAGATCTCAATATTTGTTTGTACTCACTATGTTAAAAATAGGTTTAATTGGTTAGAAAATAAACAAATCAAAAAGATGAATATTTATCATATTTTAGAACTTACTTGCGTAATGGTTCAATTGCATCGTGGTGGAAAAGAACATATCTATGTGCTTGTACCCAAGATCTTTCATCTAATTTTGTAATTTTAACTTTACCGAGTTGCTCTCCATAACTTTGAAATAAATAAGTTTTGGCTAAGTTAAGATCACTGAGCCCAGCATTTCTACTTGGTCTATTCAATCTTGTTTCAACATCTTCTAAATATCTTGAACAGAATGTCATACATTTCTCAGCCAAGTAGCCTTCAGCAATTGATCCTTCTGGATAACGCTTATTACGGTGATAAGACTTCAATTTGCTTAGGAATCTAACCACAGTATACAACATTATCAGAAGTTGTAACTATAGGTATAGATGTGAATGATTGAATGACTTTGAAATAAATTAACACCTTTCTATCGGATACATCCATTGATAGAAAATCGGTCCACCAATTATTGCTTCACAAGGGAGATGGATTACTAAGTGCACCATAATAATGAAGAAGGAAGGTGGGAAGATCTTCTCCAAATTGCACATAGTCAAAGTGGCTCGATCTTGTACTTTCTCAAGTTCTTTAACATTTAAAACTTTGCCACAAATAGCTTTCATTATATTGGACAATTCAATTATACAGGACGTCACCTTTTTTGACATATAGGACCGTAAAGCAACTGGAAGTAGATCTTGCATCAAGATGTGATAATCATGTGATTTTAAGGAATATAGTTTTCGATCTTTAAGACTAACACATCGAGATATATTTGATGCATATGCATCTGGGACCTTTATATCCTTCAACACCATGCAGAACACTTCTTTCTTTTCCTTTAACATTGCAAAAATTGGAGGCGGCAACCGATATTTTCCATTCGAAAGTACTTGGGGATGAAGATCATGCCAAATTCCCATGTCAACTAAATCAAGTCGACTCTGAAGATTGTCTTTCGATTTTCCATCGATGTTCAAAATTGTCCCAATAATATTCTCGTAAACATTCTTCTCAATATGCATCACATCAAGATTGTGTCGTAATATGTGATGCTCCCAATAAGGCAACTCAAAAAAATACTTCTTTTTGTCTATAAGTCCACCTCATTAGGATCATCCTCCTTATCAGATTCATCATCAGATTCATCCCTCGATCGTCTCCTTATTTGTATGTTGGATGGTTGATTCATCTTCCCGTAATTGAAATCCATATCTTTTAACATGTACAAGATTTTAGACCCATGGGTCTGTTGAGGAGCTTCTCTGAACTCTTCAGTACCATTAAATAAAGTCCTCTGAAATCTAAACCTATGATTTCCATCTAACCACCGATGATGGCCCATATAAGAGAACTTCTTCCCATTATATAACCACTTCGAACATGTTTGCGCAGCATAGCAAGGACAAGCATAACGTCCTTTAGTACACCATCCAGATAAATTGGCATAAGCTAGGAAATCATTAATCGTCACAACAAAGCAGCACGTAAGTAAAAGTTCTCATTTCTCAATACATCATATGTCTCAACACCTGCCTATAACTGTTTTTAACTTTTCAATAAGTGGCTGTAAATAAATGTCAATATCATTTCCAGGACCTTTCTCACTAGGGATAATCATAGATAAGATAAAAGAGGATTGCTTCATGCAGAGCCATGGAGGCAAATTATAAGGAACAAGCACTACAGGCCAAGTACTGTACGAAGTGCTCATGATTTTATAAGGATTAAATCCATCAGATGTTAGCCCAAGCCTCACACTCCGAGGATCACTTGCAAAGCTTGGAAATTTATTATCAAATGATTTCCATGCTAAAGAATTTGTTGGATGCCTTAATAATCCATCATTGGTTCGTTGATCATGATGCCACGTCATAGACTCGACTGTCTTTGACGGCATGAAAAGTCTTTGAAGCCTTGGTTAGCGAAAAATATCGCAAAATCTTGTTCCGCTTCCTTCTTGGCTGTGCCTCATATTCATTCTCATTAACATCCTCTGTATTTCTATTCATCCAACGAGATTTACCACAAACATGACAAGACTGTTGGTTTTTTCGATCACCCCAATACAACATGCAGTCATTTGGACAACTATGAATTTTGTTGTACCCAAGGCCCAATCTTTTATCAATTTCTTCATGTCTTTGCATGATTCAGGGATTTTTGCAAACGTGAACATTTTTCTCAAAAACTCTAACAGCATTGTCAAAGAATTTTCGGTCCACCTTCCCCAACATTTTAAGTGAAAAAGACGAATACAGAAGGACATTTTTGAAAATTTTGATCCCTCATAAAGTTCTTCATTCATTTCACCAGGTAACATGTAGAACTTCGCCGCTTCTTCATTTGGTTGTTCATCAGGTTCACTTCTTCCCGTTTCAATGAAAGTATTTCCACCAAAATTATAATCATCGGATGTAACCAAGTCAGGTGGAAATGACTGCAAACCATCATTGCGTATATTAAATGCATCCCGCAACATACCTTCCATGTCATCTTCTCTAGCAGACTGATGGTAAGCACTATGAGGATAAGGCGGATTAATCGTTCCAGAAGTTCTACTAGACGTACACTCTCCATGGAAAATCCATTTTTGATACCCCCGAATAAAGCTATCAACAACTATATGTTCGTAGACAACTTCACGATAATGCCAATTGATGTTGCCACACTTCTTACAAGGGCAAAGAATCATATTTTCTTGGCTTGCATTTTGAAATGCAAAATTTAGAAAAGTTTGTACTCCGTTTCGATACCCGTCGCTTACCTTTGAAAAATTCATCCAAGTTCTATCCATTTCGTAGTTCTTGAAGTCTAAAGTTGACAAAAAATTACACGGGTAAGTTGTTTATGAGGATAAGTAAAATTAAGTTATGTAAATTATGCAAGTTATGGAATTTAATCTTTAAATTATGTAAGTTATGTATTATGTTAGTGATGTAAATTATGTAAGTTATGTAAATTATGTAAGTTATGGAATTTGATCTTTAAATTATGTAAGTTATGTATTATGTAAGTGATGTAAATTATGTAAGTTATGTAAATTATGTAAGTTATGGAATTTGATCTTTAAATTATGAAAGTTATGTATTATGTAAGTGATGTAAATTATGTAAGTTATGGAATTTGATCTTTAAGTTATGTAAGTTATGTATTATGTAAGTGATGTAAATTATGTAAGTTATGTAAATTACGTAAGTTATGGAATTTGATCTTTAAATTACGTAAGTTATGTATTATGTATGTGATGTAAATTATGTAAGTTACGTAAATTATATAAGTTATGAAATTTGATCTTTAAATTATGTAAGTTATGTATTATGCAAGTGATGTAAATTATGAAATTTGAACTGTAAATCAGCAATGTTAAAATATTGATGTAAATTATGAAATTTAATTAACTAATGTTAAAATAAAATAAAAATGTTGAAAATATTTTTATTGATTCAAATAGAATAAAATATTTAAATTGAAAATTTAAAAATAATTTTATTTAATTAGGTAATTTAAAAATAAAATAAAATATTTTTCAAATTATGTAAATTATGAAAGTTATGTATTATGTAAGTGATGTAAATTATGTAAGTTATGTAAATTATGTAAGTTATGGAATTTGATCTTTAAATTATGTAAGTTATGTATTATGTAAGTGATGTAAATTATGTAAGTTATGTAAATTACGTAAGTTATGGAATTTGATCTTTAAATTATGTAAGTTATGTATTATGCAAGTGATGTAAATTATAAAATTTGAACTGTAAATCAGCAATGTTAAAATATTGATGTAAATTATGAAATTTAATTAACTAATGTTAAAATAAAATAAAAATGTTGAAAATATTTTTATTGATTCAAATAGAATAAAATATTTAAATTGAAAATTTAAAAATAATTTTATTTAATTAGGTAATTTAAAAATAAAATAAAATATTTTTTGTGATTAAATTAAGCTAAAAGGAAATTGGGGGGAAGAAAATGAGATAGATTGTTAAACCAATGTTAAAATACAATTTAATTTAATTTAGTAACGTTAAAATAAAATAATATATTGAAAATATGGTTTCATAATTAAAATAATATAAAATATTTAAAATAATACTTTAAATACAATTTATTTAATTAGGTAAAAGAAAAAAAAAAGATTTTTTGTGATTAAATTAAGCTAAAAGGAAATTGGGGGGAAGAAAATGAGATAGATTGTTAAACCAATGTTAAAATACAATTTAATTTAATTTAGTAATGTTAAAATAAAATAATATATTGAAAATATGGTTTCATAATTAAAATAATATAAAATATTTAAAATAATACTTTAAATACAATTTATTTAATTAGGTAAAAGAAAAAAAAAGATTTTTCGTGATTAAATTAAGCTAAAAGGAAATTGGGGGGAAGAAAATGAGATAGATTGTTAAACCAATGTTAAAATACAATTTAATTTAATTTAATTTAGTAATGTTAAAATAAAATAATATATTGAAAATATGGTTTCGTAATTAAAATAATATAAAATATTTAAAATAATACTTTAAATACAATTTATTTAATTAGGTGAAAGAAAACAAAAGATTTTTCGTGATTAAATTAAGCTAAAAGGAAATTGGGAGGAAGAAAATGAGATAGATTGTTAAGCCAATGTTAAAATACAATTTAATTTAATTTAGTAATGTTAAAATAAAATAATATATTTAAAATATGGTTTCGTAATTAAAATAATATAAAATATTTAAAATAATACTTTAAATACAATTTATTTAATTAGGTAAAAAAAAACAAAAGATTTTTCGTGATTAAAATAGCATAAAATTAGAAGAAGAAGAAGGAAAACATATAAATATTTGTATATTTTAGACCAACTTAACCAAATGTTAATATTATTTGCACATTATGTAATTTAATTATTTATGGCTTCATTATGAAATGATTTCTATGGCATCCAAATTGTTTAGTGAATAAAGCCATATTTTTTTCATGATTAAAATAAGATAAAATATTTCAAATGAAACTTTAGATATAATTTAACTTAATTAGATAATTTAAGAATAAAATAAAAGTGGAAAAATATTTTTCGTGATTAAATTAAAGTGAAATAAAATAAAATACTTAAAATAAAACTTTAAATATGATTCATCATACATGGCATTGTTATACCTAGGGAGGATCTATTATATCTTACTGTGAGATATAAGGCAACCCATTAGGTTTCCAGTCTATATACTTTGAATCTTTTTTTTATACAAATTAAAACATTTAATACAAAATGCTGTTGTTCACAAATAATTTTTGAAAAAGAACATGGTAATAAAATTTAATAAAAAACAAACCCAATGATGCTGAGTTGCTAACTACATAGGAAAACAAGCAACAAAAATTGGGATAGCGGCCATGAAAAAATGCCCCAACCATCGTGACAATCACACATTCGTCATTTCATTTTCCATGTCAAAATAATGGCCTAATCGAACCTTATCAAAGAAAGAAAGGAAGTTGAACTTTCTTACCTGAGAATCTACAGATTGAAGCTAAGCAAACTGGATGACAGATAACAGAAAATTGAAGGCAGAAAACTGGATGGAAAATGTAAACTAAGTAAAATGGACCTTAATTCTGGTGGGGAACTTTTAGCCTCAAAGTTTAACTGAAACCATCAAAGCAAAACTCATTAACAAAAACCTTTTGGAGTAACTTCATTTATGGGTTTAAATTAGGTTTGTAAAAACCAGTCTAAATTTTTTCAAATCTTTTTGAATTTTTTCAGATTCATCATACATGGCATTGTTATACCTAGGAAGGGTCCATTATATCTTACAGTGAGATATAAGGCAACCCATTAGGTTTCCAGCCTATATACTTTGAATTTTTTTTTTATGTTGCAACCATACTGTCTTAATTGATATTCAGAACAACAAATTTTTAAATAAGTACATGGTGATAAAATTTAATTAAAACAGAACATGGCAAACTGGCAGACATGGTAAATTTTTCCAAAATCATCATGATAAAACTATTACTGATCAGAATTTTAAACTAAAACGTACCTTAATAATTTCAATAAACTGGTCTACTCCACTCTTACCAAGAAACAGAGGCTGAAGTGATGTAAATAGTATTAATTCGAAGATTAAATGGCAACTTCAGTTGAACCAACAGTTGTAGGAGGAGTAGGAAGCAGTAACTAAAATACAGACAACATTAATTCACTAATACTTCAATTTAAAAATAATATCAAGCAACATTAATTCACTAATGCTTTTTTAGAAAAAGCACACTTAACTGCTTTCTGGTTTGGCAATGTCAAGATGGACATGTATCATTAATCTATGATAACCGTTAATACAAAAACATTTATATTTTTAATCAAATATATGTTTGGGATAGAGAGTAATATTAGAAAGGAAATGCAAACAGAGACTGGAGCTAGAAAAATAGTATTTATACCTGCCCAAGCAATAGCTCAACCAAATATTAATTCAGGTGTATTCAGTTGCACCAAATATTAATTCAGCTGCTCGATAGTACCTAGAACAGATGTAAGATTATAAGATTAGCACCAAATATAAAAACTTTATAAATAGCACTACCAAATATTGATTCGAAGATTAAATGGCAGCTTCAGTTGAACCAATATTAATCTTAGTCACTTTCGAAGTACATATACCTTTTTCAATACAAATCTATAACAAATACATATGAATATATACAAGGTTAGTTGTCAAACATAAATTGAAAACGATTGTTACATAAATTGAATGGCTTATAAACCATATTACACAACTCATATGATACAAAACAAAGATATAAATATATACAAGGTTATTTGTCATAACTTAAAACATTCTATCAAATGATATATAAAAGAAACAAAATTGTTAAACTTGTATATTTATATATACTGTCTTAATTCAAAGGGTCTTCCTACAAGAAAAAAGGTAGCTGATTTTCAGTAAAGAATAAAAGAGGAACTTTTAGTAAACAAAACTTTAGATTATTTTATTATATAAAACAAATTTAAAAAATATAATAGCAATGCAAGAATTCCAAACACTTTAAAGGAAAAAGAAATTGGTGTTTTCGTATCTACTTCGATGCTCATGAGTTAATTATTAATAAAAGAAATATTTTCAGATTGCTAACCAAAAATATAAACTTTTTGCTTAGACTTAAACGCCATTAAAGTATAGATCTCAACACTATCTTCATCCTCAACGACAAAAAGAGTAAACAAAAGAAAATTCCTTGTAAAGTAGTAAAAGAACAAACAGAAGCTTTAATCGCTTAATCTCCAAATAAATAACTTAGTTCAGACAGAAAAGGAACAACGTAAAAATTGCTAATTAATCAAACCACGATTTTCTCGGCAACCAAATAGAGGTTAAAGTAACAATAGTAACAATAGTCACATCAGATTAGAAAAAAAACTGGAAAAAAAATGAAGGTAAGGCCAATATTATTTCTCTCGAGCTTACCATTGAAATGCCTCTATTTACCAAAAAGAAAATCAAAATTAATTAAAAAAAGGATTTTGAAACTCACCTGCCCTAAAACATCAGCCGAAAGTGAGACGTCTAAAACTTGAAACGTTCCAGAAAGAAACGGCAAGCTTGCTTGCTCGATCCTTATTAAAATTATAAAGTCACTAGCAGGAGTATGGTGGATTGGTGGTGACTGCGTGACTGGTGAACGATGATGGTGGTGGCCAGTGGGTGTTGGGGTGGAGAAGGAAAAGTTATTTTGTTAGGGATTTAGAAATTAACTGTTAGGGATTAGAAATTGGGTGTAGTACAAAATGGCATGAACCTCAGTAAATTCCAAATGTTTTTCAGTTTTCAAACAATATCCTTAAACCTTAAACCCCAAACTCAAACTATAAAACCCTAAACACCAAACCTTAAACCCTAAACCCTAAACTATAAAACATAAACCCTTAACCCAAAATAATAAACATTATATCATAAACCCTAAAACTCTAAACCATAGACATTAAACCTTAAATTCTAAACTTTAAACACAAAAATAAAATATTTTTTTGTGGCATTTTTATAAAAAAGGCCACTAAAGCTTACCTTTTGCGGCGTTTTCCTAAAAATACCACTAAAGCTCAAAAAATATACGACGTTGTTTTGCTCAAAATGTTGTGGCATTTTTATTAAGGGCCGCAAATTCTCAGATCTATAGCGGCGTTTTTACAAAAGCGCCACTAATGCTCAGATCTATAGCGGCGTTTCTGAGGAAGCGCCGCTAGTGCTCAGATCTATAGCGACGTTTCTAAGGGAGCGCCGCTATTGCTCATTTTTAGCAGCGTTTGTTTTGAAAACGCCGCTATTGCTCAACTTTTTGCGGTGTTTTCTTTCAAACCCCGCTAACGTATAGTATTTGTGGCGTTTTTAATTAAAACGCCACTAAAAACGTCGCTAAAAGTCTATTTTGGTGTAGTGTTGGGTCATTTTTCTTAAATATTTGTTTTTTTGGGGTTAGTTTGGTATATGTTACATTTTATAGATTTTCTTAAAGATTACTAGATCTAGGGTCAAGTTCTATTGGGAATTGGAAATTGGGGCTTTTATAGATTTCCTCTCTATGTTTTTGGGTTGAACCGTTATAATCAGTTGAAAAAGGGTGAAGATGAAGAGGCAGAGACCTTGATTATTACAGAAGAAGAAGGCCTAAACTTCTCTCTTTCTTTTTACTTTCATTTCTTTCTTATGCCTTCATATTGGCTTTATCTTATCTTTGTAAGCTCTTCATTTTACTTTCCTGGGTTTTGATTTGTTGCCTTTGTTTTTTTTTTTTTTTTTTTTTTTTTGCTCTTTGTTTATGCGTCTTGACTTCTCTTACATGTTTTTTAGCAGATTCTTTTGGTTTACAAAATGACGGCCTTGCTGGTGATATGGATGTAACTATTCATCTTTGTTCTTGAATCTTTAATGGTTAGTAGTTAGTACTATTTTTTCTTTTTTTGCACATTCTTGGTATAATCAAACGACCTATCATATTAGGAAATTGGTTTCTCTCCTTCTTCTTCTTCTTATTCTACTTCTGTCTAGTTAAGGTTCTTAAATTGGGCTATTTAAATTACAGTAAACCCTCCAATGTGGCCAGTTAAATGACAACAAGGATCCCAAAGTGGCCAGTTAAGTGATAGGTCGCTTTTCTGTTACGTCTGTAATGAAAAATAGTTAGTAGGATTGATTTGTTATTTTTTAAAAGTTGAATAACTGAGTTGAAAGTTGAGTAACTATTTTATTATTGAGATCAAAGTTGAGTGACTGTTGTTATATTTTTTCCTTAATTTAATTCCTAATTTTAAAGTTTCAACTTCAACCCTATACAAGATTTTACTTTCATGCCTTAGAGTACTAGCTTTGAGTACTAGCTTTAAAGGTTTTATAAGTTATTTGTTTAATTTGATAGAGTTGCACTACCCTCACGGCCCGTATGAGTCTAAAAGAATTTAAGGTCAATCACTACCATTCATTTTAAAATCTTAAATTCTAAACACTAAAATAATATATCTTCACATTTAAAGAGTTATTCTTTTAGATTTAATATTAGACTTATATTACCAATATAATTCTAAAAATTAATTTAATAGGGTTTTATAAAATTATATATATTTTTAATATTAATTTCATTATAAATTCTTATCATATTTGTTCTTTTTGATATCATATTTAGAATTATTTATAGTCTCTCTCCAATTCTTAAATAGGAGGATAATATGTTTTAGTAAACTCGAACCCACCTCTTCTTACGCTAACAATAATACTGATACTAACCAAACTAAGACTCGATAAAATTATTTTAAAAAAAATTAAAGAAAGGTGAAATTTGCATGTTATTACTCATTGAATTCCACGGGTGGTTTAGAAACCTTTTTCCAATTTAATAATATATATTTATGATATTTACCTCGATTAGAATGATTCAATTTCCCTTTTATTGTTTTATTCATCTCTATTCTAATTGTTGTTATTTGTTTTTTTTTTGTGTGTTTTAATTTTCTCACATATTTGCATAAATTAATATATTTTTGTCATCTTTTTGTATTTTATTTGAGATTTTTTTTAAAAAAAAATTCAAATGCATTTCAGTCTTTTTTTTTTTAAGTTAGATATTTTAAAATATATATGATTGATAGAACTCCATTTCAATGTTTTATATCGAAAAAGAAATTTGCAAAAAAAAAAAAAAAACTAATTATTGAATTAAGTATCTCATGCATAGTCACATTTAACGTTTCTTTTTGAAGTCAATAAAAATTACTTTATTTAGTATGTATGGTTACTTTTCTCATAATATTATTTCTAAAGGCGGAACCTAAATTCTCTCCCCATCAAAATGGAGTTTGTTTACATATATTGACAATGTTTTTACAAAAAAAGAAAAGGAAAAGGCAATTTATTTAAAAGGATAAAGAACTATGGTCAAGTATGTAGCTTTTAGCTACTTAAATACTCTTTATTTAACCATCATTAATTGTTTCTCTCGAGATATTCCTTGGAAAGTTGTATCATAGCTTCTAATTTTTGGATGGTAGGTTTTGGATCCCTGGCTTGAAATTCTTTCTTGACAGTATATGAAACGGTATATTTTATGATGCTTGAGTTCTGGGATTTCTCTATTATTTCCAATCGAAGGATTAGAACTGAGCAACCAAATGCTAGACAATCACCTTCCAAGCCTTGTGCCACTTTCACCCTCCTTTGGTCATCAATCACGGTGAATTTCTCTGTATAACTTGAAATCCCTGCTTCATTTTGAACATTAGCTCAACCCATTAGAGAACCAAGAGTATTGATCAAAGGCAAAATTGATTTTTAAAGGGTATTTATTATCTCAAAGTATTAGATAATGCTCAACCTTCATCACTTATCTAATACAAACAAATAAAAACAAGAGTGTTGATAACAGAAAACCTTGATTTTAGAGTATTTAAAATCAGCTCAAGCATAAAAATAAACAAGAATATTGATCAAAGGAAAACTTAGGTTTTAAAAGGTAAGTATGGTCTACTCAAACCATTAAAAAGAACCAAGAATATTGCTCACGAAATCATCAGGAAATTTAATCAAGAAAAGCTAGGTTTCAAAGGGTATCCACCATCGTCAAGACTTGTTTGGAGCTGCAGCAGTGATAGCTCAAACCATAAGAAAAACAAGAATATTGATGAAAGAAAAACTTGGTGTAAAAGGATATTTTATAGGGGTTTTAAGTACCTGGAACCAACGTTGTTTTCACCACAGTTCCTACCCCACCATCACCCTTCAAAACCTGAACGCTTTGGACAGCATTTTTAAGCTTACGAGCAACAAGATTTTTGAGGCCAAGGTTCCTATAAAGTTCCCAAACTTCACTTGCAGGCGCATTCACTTCAAACTCCTTCGTAATATGCTTCGATTCCCGAAAATTAACCCGGACGTAGCAAGCTATCAGAACAAAGAAAACCAATGAGAATTGCTTCAACATTTGTTTTTTTATTTCTTCGCTTGCTTTAAACCTTGGAATGACACTCTGGTTTCTCTATTTCTGCGATTTTCAGGGTTTATATAGAGCATAGAATTAAGTTAGTACGTTAATTGAATGATATTTATCTACTTACCAACATTAAAATTGTAAATAATAAATATATATTCACACTTGATAAATTTTAAAATTGACTATTTAAAAGGTGATTTCACAATGCTTTTCCAATTTTCAACTATTAAATATTAAATAAATAATTTTTTAAATTGAATATTTTAATTAAAATTAATATAATTTTTTGTTTCACTTTTTTAAAAGGTAAAACAAAATATTATATTAAATATTTTAGAAGTACTTATCTTTCAACTTCTGATTATTAAATAAAAGTTTCTCAAACTAAAGGTGTTTTTTCTATATATAAATATTAGGCTTTTTTATCCATATACGGGTTGACTGTGTATAAATTAAAATATATTTAATAAATTTTAAATTTTTAAATGGAATTTTTAAAAAATAAAAATTCTAATTTTTTTATTTTTATTTTACTTAAATACAATTTTTATTTAAATAAAGTACAATAAAAATATATTTAATTTATATACATTTTTAATTAAAATTGTAAAATGTTTTTTAATATAATTTAAAATTTTATGTAAACTTTTGTAAAATAAGTGAATAGGTTAAATCTTACTTAAAATCTTTTTTAAGCAAGGACTAAAGAAGCTCTTAATAATATCATTATTATACCTATAAAAAATATTAAATTCATTATATAAGGTATAACTATAAAAAAAAGGAAGAAGACAAGCTACAAGAAAAATTCCCACAACTATCAAGTGGCAACATGTATAAGAGTCGAAATAGGAGTAGGCCGCTCCATGGCATCAGATAACAATACATGAAGAGGAAATTGCACACATTTAACAACTATACCGACAAATAATAAAGAGGCACGTAAAGTAACAAATAAAAAATGAACCTCATTATTATAAATCAAGTTATTAAATATTTTGAATAAATCTTGAAATTCGAAATTTCCTGTTATCCAATAAAAACCTAATATTCCTAATAATAAACTAAAATCGTCTATTAGATTAGTTACTAATGCTTTTTGACACACGCCACTACCGTGGTGGTGTAAGAGCGGCCGTGTAGGCCACATGGGCTAGGCCGAGTTGGATGTCTGGACCACACGGGCATGTCACACAGGCGTGTGAGATTTGGGCCAGATTGTGTGGGCCACATGGGCAAGGCCAACCTAGGCATGTGGGTATACGGGCGTGTGGGCCCACACAGACATGTGGGCTTAAAATTTTGAAATTTTTCCTAGAGTTGCACAGGTCATTCTGATCAACTGTAGGCCTACCGTAGGGTCGGTAAGGGCTAACCAAACCTTAAAACTATATGATCTGCTATTCTGATATTTTGATCTGAACTTAACACTGTTATGCATGTTTGATTAATCTGATGTATGTATATATCTAGTATTTGTACACAGACATGATAAGCATGTTATATATGTATCTGTATCTGTTTTGGGGCAAGATTTATATATGTGGAGGAAGTGTTTTGTATGGCGTTCATCGCCTATATTCTGGTAGAATGACTGCATCTTATCTGATATGTGACATAATGGCACGATACGATGTGTAGGGCTGGGTGGGTTTTTTAACCCCACATGGTGTGATGGGATGGTCGGAGCTGGTGCGTAAAGGATGGGGTAGGATTCTATTTATATGATCTGCTTAACTATATCTGTTATCTTTATCTAAAATGGACATGAGTTCGAATTTGTATATGACTATGCATATATGAGATTTCTGTATAATTTGTAGCTTAATTCTACTGGGTTACACACTGAGTTTACAAAAACTCACATTTGTTGTCTGTTCTGTTCAGGTAATCCACAGACTCAAGCGAATTAGTGTGATAGAGACTCAGCTGATGCGGTCGTTAAAAACACCAAATTAACATATTCCCTGTAAAATAATAAAAATAACAGTAAAGGGGAAGTAGGGTCGAAATCCTCAGAGACCGGATTATACGAATACTGGTTTTTCGATATCCTGGCCGAAATCGTCCCCAAGAAACCTGCGTTCTTGGGAAAAAATAAAAATAACAGAATTTAAAGTTTGATCTGGAAATAAAAATAAAACAAAAACAGAATTAAGAAGTCTAATTGAAATTGCGAAAAATAAAAGATAGAGTTGAGATAAAGAAATTCTTATGGGAAAGTTCCAGCCTCCAGTTGTCTCATTCCGTCTTGGGTTCGATCCTTAGCTTTGGATAACCCTTCTCGAGCCAAGTAAGCCAGTTATAGTGGAAGAGGACGCCTACAACCACCAGCTCCAAGAATTTAGACTTACAACTTTAGGGAACCTGACTCTAGCCTATGCTAGATCAACACCTCTCAATGGCGAATCCCATGCCATTTTGTCTCTTTGGCTCACCAACCTCTGACGCAGTAAGTTGATGAACCGACAGTGCAATCCTTCCAAAACACACAAAGCGACCGCCTTTGCATATGTTGAAAAGCTTACTTCTTGAGGACCATGGATGGAAGCGTCAGCCCGTAATTCGGAGAATCGATGAATACTTGGTAGAAAAGGGGATACGTATGGGTTTTAAGCCTCAAGAACCCTTTTTGGGAAATATTGACAACTTTCGGCTAGAAAGGTTTTAGTGGCTCATGATAAAAGTAGGGAAGAAAATAAATATAAAAATAGAAAAAGAATTTTATTAAAAGAAAATATGGAAATAACAAAAGACTTTGGGGGAGAGTGTTTACAGAAAAAGATGAGCACAATTAAAGTCACTTCACCCCTATTTATAGTGCTAGGAAGAAAGTCTAATTTAACTTAAATTCTTAAAAGATAAATACATTTAAATAAAAATAATTAAAATAAAATCCTAATAATTATCCTAACATTAATTATCCTAATATAAATAAAATAAAATAGAGTCTTTCAAAATAAAATCTCTTCTATTTGCTCTTTAGTCCTTATGCCTTCCATGTTCGCACTTTTGGCACAATCTTTTTCCTGTGTCGCGTATCAGCCCATTTTGTCTCCAAATTCACACTTTTGTCCCCTTAATTTTACTTTCGCCTCCAATTTAGTCCCTATGAGATAAAAGATTATAAATAGCACAAATTAGTAGGAACATACTTAGAATAATCACATAATTAATACAATAAAATACGTTATTTTAGAGTATTATCATCAGTGGTAACCATTCTGCCAAGAACTGTCATGCCTAGTAATTTTTATGGTGTTTACTTAATATTTTCTGGAGTTGATTGAGAGTTTGTAATTTTTGGTACTCTCTGGACTAGATTGTTTTTAGACTTTTGATTTTGGTTTGTTTGCTTATTTATTTGCATGGTTTAGCAAAACATTTAAGCAAACGATGGTTTTACTCAAACAAAAAGGCTTTTCTAAAAATACAAGCTAGATTTCCAAAATAAAACGGTTATATTAGACTTCCGGTGTAAAATAGGCTTTTGGCATATAAACTAATAAATTAATGTTTTCAGACAATGGTTATAAAAGAATATGAGTTAATAAAGATGATTTGGCGCAACAACTTCGATTTCAAAACCCATTCTTTGTGACATCTTTGGATTTGGCTATAACGTTTAGGCTAGGTATAGGGTGTTAGATTGTTGGGCGTGCAAAGCTCTAGGCCTTGTGGAGGGGACACTATGGTGTTCGAGCATCAAGGTTAAATATGAAATGGAATGATATTGATTTTCTTACTAGAGCAACACCGTGATGATACTTAGTAGGGCTCTATGGGGTGACACCACACCGGTGGTAAGGTTCTTTAGGGCGACACTTCAAAAAGGTTTAAGGTGTAAAACCATAACTCGACTATGGAAACAAACAGAGTCTACCAGAAGATTAAACATGGGGAATAATATGTAAGACTATGGCTCAGTCATGGCAACATAGAGGATCCATCGGGACACTAAACACGGTTAAATTTGCCAAGACGATAGACATGGGGTTGTATGTGTGAAGTCCACAGATCAGTATAACATGAGACTTGCCAAGGTATAAAGTAGAGTTGCGTTATGACTAGTGCAATAAGTCACTAGATCTATTGAACTTCATATGTTTGGGAAACACAGACTAGCGGAATAGTGAAAGAAATCACTGTAGGAGAGCATGAATGGAGCCAAAGAAGTGTTTGAATCCAGTTAGGGTGAAAGGAGGGAGACACTCCTTAGATAATGAGGTAAATGTAGTGTACATCAATGAGAGTTCACCAGGGAAGCCGCGAATCCCACATTGTTAAGCAAACATGAAATAGGCTATAATGGGATACAATTTTAATTTGTAAGTCAACAAAGATATAGCTGGAAGATAGGGTAAACTGACTTGAGTCTTCATGGGAGGAAATGTCAAGTCGAAGCTGAATAATAAATAAAGTCCACTAGAGAATCATGAAAAGTAGAAGCTTATCGGGACCATGAACCATAGTCTAATAGAGCATCTCAAAGAAATGAGCTGAAGAAGTGGGTACCATGGGGTTACACTGTGGGCCCTAATTCCCCGAGGAAAAAAGAATGTTAGAAAGGGATCGTATTCGTATTCTAGTAAGGCCCCTTGATATGAAGTAATAAAATTTATAAAGAACTTGATCAAACCTAAACTGACTAATATCACGACGTTTGAAGGCAAGCGCACCTGTCGACAGTAGTATAGTCTAGTGATAAGATCGAGTATCGTACCCAAGGGAACCGAAAGTACTATTACTCACTTCCTTTCTATTATTTAACCTAAAAATTAAAGAGGGGTTTTGTTTAACTAATTCTAAAACTAAACTAAGAGAAGCAAAAAGAGTAAATTGGGAAGACTTTTTAGGGAAAAGCTAATTGATAAGGACAATACTTAAGGGGGGATCCACCTAGACTTCACTTGTTATTGGTTCTTGAGCTAGACGATTTATTCACTTGACTTGATCCGTAGAGATCCCTAATCTATGCTAAACCCTCCGTCGAGGCGTAGAGCAACTAGGCCTAAGTTGTTAATTAAAGTTCCTTTATTAATTAACTCCTTAGGTTGCATTAATTCGATCTATGGTTCCCCATATTAGGTTTGACCCTAATCCGGCAGATTTATGTCACCCTATGTCTAGGGTTGCATGCAACTCCGCTTAATTATGGTAGATCTATTCTTATCACAGGGACTTTTGCTCCTCTGCTCTAAGCACATCTATTTCTTGAATTAATACCTAGGTTTATTAACACAAGAATTAAGCACACATAATTAAGAACAACTCAAGTATTTATCATATAACTCAGGAATAAATAATAGCAAGATTCATCTTAGGTTTCATCCCCCTCAAGTATTTGAGGGGTTTAGTTCATAATAAAGAAAGAAAACATCTCAGAAGATATAAAATAACAAAACATAGAAGAACCCAAAAACCCCTGAAGGAATTTAGGGAGATCCTCTATATTGCTGCAAAATTTCGGCTTCTGGGATGAATCAATCAGCTTCCCTGCGAGTAATCCCTACTTCCACTCTCTGTGTTGGCAGCAAAGAATACTTCCCTTTGTGGGGAAATAAGCACACCCTTAGAGTTGCCTCCTAGGGTCTTTATATAGAGCTTTGGGGAGCCTTTCTTAGCCTCCAAGTATCCCAATTCTAGTGAAATTCCTCTTCCTCACGACTAGAACACGCCCGTGTGCCACGCCCGTGTGACTTCAACAAAGGCCGTGTGATTTGGCACGGCCGTCTGGCCTGCCCGTGCTTGTCGAGAGCTGGACCGTGTGATCTTCATGTGGCACGGCCATGTGGTGATTCCTTGGGCCGTGTGTTATGTCATTTTTGGCCCATTTTCCTCATTTTCAGTTCATTTCCTATTCTTTTCTCTTCCCTATACTCTCCTAAGTATAAGATATGAAAAAGAAGGATTAAGAGCACCAATTCTCACTAAATTGATAATAATTCATCTAAAATATAGGCTAAGCATGAGGTAAAAATATGTATAAATTAGCGTTTATCACCCCTCAGTTATGATCATTTTTTAGGTAAACACTGAGTGTAACACACCAAATCTAGCCTAGAAGTTAGGCCCGAATTCGGCGTGTCACATTGAAGTGTTTTTTGCGAAAACCTTGTTTTCATTAGAAACCCTCCTGAAGAAAATTAAGTAAAATTCAATTTGTAAATAAATTCGGAATAAGGTGTATTCAAAAAAAACTTTTCTTTATTACCTCTTAAAAATCCCCTTTAATTGCGGAAGCTTGATTTTAAAAATAACTACTTTTAAAAACTTGAAATATGTTTAAAAGAAATAAATCCAGGTTCCGTTGTAAAAATTCAAAGCGTAACAATAACAATGAAATAAGATCTAGAGGATAGGCCTTATTACAATTTGAAAAAAAAAATCTTAAAATTCCAGATCTATATATATATATATATAAACAAGTCTCAATGGTCTTGCTAATTGGCCACCTCTGAGTCCCTCCATCCATTGACCCGCCTATTGAGGATCACCTAAGAAAAATAAAAGAGGGAGTGAGTTTCGAAACTCAGTGTGTACAACCCTCATCAAACAAAAGCATGCATTAAACAAATCAGTTTGGGCCTATGCCCTAATATAGAAACAGTACAAATTCGGTGGGCCTAAGCCCTTACAGAATCATACAACCCATAACAGAATCATTGGGGCCTCAGCCCATATTATCACAGTCACCAAATGTATGCATAATGCAATTCCCACCCCATCCAACCGATACACAACATCTCCGTCCAATCGAAACACATTTTGTAGGGATGACTACATCGATCTACCCATCCGATACACATCAAGGGTAGCGCCGGTTGTGGTACTAACGAAAGTTATAGCAGTTCTGCCATTCATAAATTGGGCTAAAAAAGCCATCGGTGGATCCACGATCGTCAAGCGACTATGCGATCCTCATATAACACTTCCTCTAATACAATTCCTACCTCCATGCAACATAATAAGACATGAATGCACATTTAATACACACAAGTCATACTCATAACACACAGGGGTATTTCAGTAATTCTACCCTACAAGGGTATTTCAGTAATTTTACCCTATAGGGGTATTTCAGTAATTCACTAACGTATGGGTCTTAATTATGAACTTTGGCCCGCCAACAAGCCTTGTTAGCTAAAATGAACAGACACTATGCACCAGGTAGGATTCCAGAGAAGAGAATGTGGGTCATTAAGACCGCTTAAGTACCAAGCTCTCCCTAGATCCAATCCTAGACATACATATGCCCATTGCCATACTCTAACCTTACGACTTGTCCACAAACGTGCTTGATAAATTAATTAAGTTTTATGCGCTTGAGAATTCATTAGAAACTAGGCATACAAGTCCATTACAAAACCCTACAGAGGTATTTCAATAATTCTATCCTATAGGGGTATTTCAGTAATTCACTAATGTATGGGTCTTAATTATGAACTTTGGCCCGCCAACAAGTCTTCATTGACTAAACTGAACAGACACTATGCACCAGGTAGGATTCCAAAGAAGAGGAGGTGGGTTATTAAGACCGCTTAAGTACCAAGCTCTCCCTAGATTCAATCCTAGACATACATATGCCCATTGCCACGCTCTAACCTTACGACTTGTCCACAGACGTGCTTGATAAATTAATTAAGTTTTATGCGCTTGAGAATTCATTAGAAACTAGACCTACAAGTCCATTACAAAACCCTACAGGGGTATTTTAGTAATTCTACCCTACAAGGGTATTTTAGTAATTCACTAATGTATGGGTCTTAATTATGAACTTTAGCCCACCAACAAGTCCTCATTGGCTAAAGTGAATAGACACTATGGACCAGGTAGGATTCCAGAGAAGAGGAGGTGGGTCATTAAGACTGCTTAAGTACCAAGCTCTCCCTAGATCCAATCCTAGGTATGCATATGCCCATTGCCGTAGCCAAACTTTCGACTTTTCGGCATTTCGACTTTTGTCTATCTACTGTGTGTGTAGTGTATGTACACAACTGGTAAATAAGACGTGTTACACTATCCTCAGCCTTGAACCTACAACCAATACCAACCTTCAATTAATCACACACTTATCCACAATATTTACCAAAAACCGAAGCCTTACCATAACCTTACCGTGTGCCCCAAGTCCTAATAGCCCTTCTTTAACTACTAATCAAGAATATTCCCTCGATCTGCATCAATCTTAATCGTTAAAATAAAATAATAGGTGACTTGTATCCAACTCAAGTCACCCTTTTCCTCACCATAGACCATTCAGCCAACTACCCAAAATCCAAAACGTATGGATAGCTTTTCGGCAGAGATCTGAAGATCCAAGCTTGATTCCAACTCTCCAAGATCTGATCTACCAAAATTGAAGGAATGATGACAGCCCGACAGAGATTCGGTCACTAGAGTATTCGACACAAGGTTTTGGGATGATAAAGAAATTGGCTCCAAGAGCAAAGGTTTTCAGCTTTTGAAGTCACGAATATTCGGTCCCTAACAATTGAGATAAATGTGGGACGGCACAAGCAATGAAGAAAGAAGAGTATGATATTCGATTTAAGGCTTTACGAGAGAAGAAAAGAAAACACAAAAGGAAGAGGCAAGGTTTAGAACAGAAAAAGTGAAGGAGAATTCGGTAGAGCACTATAGTTGCCAAAATAGCACAAAGGGAATTCCAATTGCCGAAATAGCACAGAGGGAATTCAGCACCCCCTATTTATACACAAAACCGAAACTTTGTCTACCTCTAAAGTCCCAATTGGCTCCAACTCTTCCCCATCTCATCTCCTCGTTTTTCTCCCTAATAACTCCCCAATCCTTTTCCTAAATTTTCTCTTCTGATCACTCTCCTTAGAGTCCATCATCACACCACTTCCAACCTTTTAGAAGGCCAAAATTAAACTCCTAAAAAAATACTAAGCTAGGATTCGACCCTAAGATCTCCTTGCTAGCTCATAACGCCACCTTCCTATACCCTAAGTGGCGTCACTTAGCCACTCCACCACTAGGCTCTTTGATGCCATTCTTCCCTATTTTTATTTAAAAGCCCAACTACCCACCACCCTGATTCCTTTAATAATTAATTAAAACTTCCTTCACCTCAAAGTTCGAACCTAAAACTTCTCCAACTCCAAATTTATTAAATCCTTAAAGCCAACATGTCATTTATCATTTTCTTGCTTACTAATAAAAATTTATGAAACCCAAAGTCCAATGCCCAATTCATCTAGACCCAAAATTCGAGGCGTTACATTGAGCATCTTCAATTAAGAGTAATAAAACGAGTACTAGGGATGTGAATCAACAATCAATGGGGTAAGACCCTAATGAGAAAACATGGTTATGGCCAGACCAGGGATCAGGTTCGCCCAGAGTCGGCTGAGGGAGAAAAAGTGACATTCTCCTTGTCAACTAAATTCACAAATCCTCCTACAAAAAGAGGAAGTTAAATTATGAGCCAAGAATTTTGATTTCTTAAGATTTATGACGCTTTGCATGAATTTATTTTACAGATCTTACTAAGTTCATCTGAACATAGAAAAATTTACTACATGGGTGCAAGGTAGATAAAGATTATATATCCAAAGGAAAGACCACGCCAGACCCCACTAGTGTTAGAGTTTGGCAAGGAATTTGTTTCATGTATATAAAGGGGCACCCTTAGAGGCCACACCTCAAGGGACTAGTTGGTTAAACCTGTGTTATAGTCTCATTGCAAAGTTGTAAACACCTGTTAGGAAATTTTGTAAAGAATTAAAACACATACGATAAAATCTAAAATAGAAGTCAATCTTTGAAATTTGATATTGTTTAAGCGTGAAAATTTTGTTAAGTTTGAAATGTTGTTAAGTTATTCGGGTTGATGTGACACCTAGTACCCGGATTGGTCACTTGTGTTGAGTATATGGTGTGACAAGTTTTACATCGGTATAAGTATATTGATAACTCCAGAATATAGAGTTGTTTTAGTACTCTTAAGCTCATATTTCATTCAAGTTAAGAGTGATTGAGAATGTTTTAGTAGTCATTTTAAATATATTTTTGTTAAGTAGTTAATATTTGAAGGTTTTAGTTAATAATGTATTTAAGCTAATCTCTATGCTAAAAATATGAATTTTTATCATTGAAGGTTGCTAATGGAACATTGAAGATATGGAGAAAAGAAAGTGTTGAACTTCACCTAATGACGCTCAATGCCGCAACAATGTCACATCATTATACTGATGGGAACAAGTTAGGAACTTCATATCTAAAGAGCGCCACATCAAGTTTTGGGCTTAAAATATCTCTCAATCAAGTGTTGATAATAACCAAAAACTAAAAAAAATATGCTAGGCAAGAATATGAAAGCCAAAATCACTTCCAAGAGGACAAAGATAGAACATAAATGTGGTTGACCTAGTTTACCTTGCTTTGGGATATAAATATCATATTTTAGATCAAAGAAAGAGGGCTGCTAGGTTCAAAATTGAATAGAAATTTACAGAGCAAGTGCATTAAAAAAGAAGCAGTGAAGATGAAGAAGAACGAGATGTGAAGACTTGCGGAGAACCACCGACATTTGGCTCAACATCTCTTCGCATTTCTCTTTATTTGTTATTTCATTTTTTTTTTTTTTGTTTGAAACCATGGCTACAATTTGTTTGATTGTTTTTACTTTGACGATTATGGGCTAAACGTTTTTAGCTAGAATGATTGTGGAACCCTAACAATGGTATTATTAATACTTTGCTAAGGATGTTTGATGCAATTTGATGTTTATTCATTCAAGTGATTTTCATGTCTAATGATTAATATTGCTTGATCAACATTAGTAGGTAATTGAGTTAATTAATAAATCTAAGAGGGTTATGATTAATGGACACAAAACTTGAATGGTACATGTTTAGCTCATTTGATGTTAAATTTATAACGGTATAGACATATATAGTAAACGTTCATAATATTGTAGGAATGGTACTTGCAATTGTAATCTCAGTGTTAACTTGACATAGACATATGTTAAATTGATTAAAAGATTGAACGTAGTGACTTCAAGAGAAGCTTATAACTTGTTGATTCCATATTAGTAAACTGTCATTTTGTCATAGCATTGGTAGCATTGGTACAACATTGCTACCTAGATCCACATATTAAGGGGAAAATAATTGTTCTAGCTCTTCATCTCATTGCTATTAATTTGTGTTACAGTTTTTAAATTGATTAGCATAATTATTAAATTCAATCATATTTGTATTTACTTCCTAATTTGTCATTTGTTAATTTCGCAATTATAGGTTTAAAATCAGTCCCTGAAGAGATAACTCTAATATTCACTACTATATTATTTATTAGCAGCTGTTTACATTTACACATCATAAAAAAATTCACGACACATATATGTTACTTTGAATTTATTTTTTTTCAAATATTCCATTTCAAAATCATATACATATATATTACCATTACAATATTGAAAGAGAAAAATAGACAATTAATTTGAACTTGTGCCATTGAGATACAAGGAGCTCTAACTACCACCATAAATAAATCTTGGCATATATATATATATATAAAAAATATTTTTATTAAATTTCTTAAATTACTTCTAAGCTAAATTTTTGCGGAGTCAAAGTTGCAAATATTTAATGTATTTATTTAGTTCGGTACAACATATAACTTACAATTCAATTATCTTAAATGACTTTTAATTTGATTTAATTCTGAATATTAAAACTTCAACTTCAAGCCTATACAAAAATTTTCTTCCATTAGAGTACTAGCTTCGAAGATTTGTTAGTTTTTCCATAATTTTATGAAATAACTTATATTAAAATTATTCTAAAATATATAATACCAATAAAATAATATCATATCATTAATTTTTTAAAACTTATAAATATTATTATACAGTCAATCATATCTGATATTATCTCTAATTTAAATTAGATTACTTAAAAAATAATTAAAATTTAGGGAAAAAAAAAACAAATATGATGAAACTAAACGCCGAAAAGAAGTAAACAAAAGTGATAAAAGTTAAAAATGCTTAAATCAATAATTAATTAAAAAACTAATAGAAAACATAAGCAAAAATTGAAAGTGAAACCAATCATTAGAAGTTAAAAATACCTAAAAAAAAGCATTAGCGGAGAATTAAAAATTGAAAAAGTACTAGTTATATGGAATTTGATTAAAAATGAAGAAATAAAAATAGAAAATTAACAATGGAGGAAAAAAATTTGGAAGCAAAACAAATAAAAGACATCAAATTACAGAAAAGAAAAAAACTAAAAATAATTTAAAAATTTTAAAAGAAGAAAACGTGTGTACTTTATCTATTAAAAGTTTTAATTTGTTAAGTCATTTAATTAAAATCAAATTAAGTTCGAGAAGATATTAAATAGAATTGAGTGTATGATAATATTTATATATCTTTAAAAATTCATGATTTGATATTATTTTATTAATATCTAAAAATTATATATATTTTAGAATGATATTAATATAATTTATTGTCTATTTTTATTTTTATTTTTTTAAATATACCGGGGCTTGCACTACCCTTAATAATATAATATTCAGTAAAAATAATTTAATTTTTTTAATTTAATGTGAATCAAAACCATTCATTCAAATTTTTTTAATTTAAGATATTTAGTAAACCTAATTTAATATTTTTTAGATTTAATATTAGACTATATTACTAATATAATTCTAAAAATTAATTTAATAGTTTTTTTAAAATTTTATAACCCTAAATCTTATATCCTAAATTTTTAGACCCTAAATTATAAATTTAAATCCTAAACTAAAAATTTATTTAAAAAATTTGAAAAATAAAATAAAATAAAATAAAATAAAATAAAAAAATTTCGTATGCATTTCGGTCTACTTTTTTTTTTATTTTTTTATTTGAGGTAAATATCAAAAGTATAAATAAAATTTGATCTAATGCGCACTATCATGTGTAAACTTTGATTTGTATCATGTTACGTTAGTATATTGTATACACAAACAATTTTATTAATCTAATATGAAAATAAATGTATATATATGTTTCTTTAAATCAAAGTTTTATGTATATATATAAACTGTAATTCAAATTTCATATATATAACTACACCAAATTAAAATTCATAAATCAAATGGTGAACCAAAATTCATATTTATTTTTTTAAAAATTCATATTTGTAATTTCCAAATTGTTATTATAATTAAAAAAATCGAATAATTCATTTGAAACTTAATTAAAACTTTACTACGTTGCTATATGTTCGAAGTAATTTAATTTTTTAAAGGTAATATGTTAATATAGTGGGGACTCAATATTAAAAATTACAAAGTTTTATCTACACCAATTTATTAATTTTTTATATAAAATATAGTTTAATATACAATAATCTTACTTAAATTAATAAAATATGCAATAATCTTACTTAAATTAATAATTCTAAGTTTATATACCTATATCCAACAATTTTTGTGTCTAATTAATGTAATTAATATTCAAATTGATTATGACTATTAAATTATTTTTAAACCCTACACGATTTTTGGTTATTTTACCATATTTATTTTTTTCAATGTATATTTTTTATAGAGGTTGGAAAGTTATAAATCATATAGAAGGGGAAGAATTTAGGTTGACGGTTTAAAAATTAAAATAATTTTACATGACTATTTATATAATTAATATTTCATGATCTATTTACGTAAATCATATATATTAAATTTGATGTAGATTTAAAACTTTTAATTATTTCTTTTATATAAAAGGAAATATTATCGTCGAATATATTTTAATATATAAAATTTCAAACGAATTTATGCAATACTTCAATATTCGGCCATAATGTTTAGATTAAATATGGGATATTTCATAGATTTCTCCATTATTTCTAATTGGATGATTAGAACTCCATTATTTCTAATTGGATGATTAGAACTGAGCAACCAAATGCTAGACAAACACCTTCCAAGCCTTGTGTCACTTTCATCCTCTTTTGTTCATCAATCACAGCAAATTTAGCTGTATAACTTGAATTCCCTGCTGCATATTGAAACAACCCATCTTCAGTTCCAACCAGTAAAAACATGAAAATTGATCATAGAATACTTGGTTTTTAAACTTCTGAGTAGTAGTTAAAACTTTTAGTTTAACACTTAAATGACACGAATTTAAACCCTCTCATCCCGTCACCATTATAGAGATAAAACGAAGTATACATCATCAACTTAATCCATTAGAGAAGGGTATATATGATAGGCTCAAACAATAAAAAAAAATCTTTATCAAGAAAAGCTTGGTTTTAAAGGGTATTCATCGTCAAGATTTATTTAGAGCTATGATTATAGTTTTTGTCCAACACCTAAATTATACTATACAAATCTTGTCATCCTTTTTCTCATCTCGTAATCACAAAAAAAATTCCATCGTGAGCTCAATCCATTTGAGAAACAAGAATACCAGTCAACAAAAACTTGGTGTTAAAGGGTATTTTGTAGAGGTTGAAGTACCTGGAACGAAAGTGGTTTCGACAACAGTTCCGACCCATCATCACCCTTCAAACCTGGAGACTTTGGACAACATTTTTAAGCTCATTTGCAGCAAGCTCTAGAGCCTAAGGTTCCTATAAAGTTCCCAAACTTCACTTGCAGGCACATTCAGTTCAAGCTCATTCGTAATATGCTTCAAAATAAAACACTAATTTCAATAATTATTATCTTTAACTCGTATATTTTGCTTCTTCTTCTTTTTTTAATGATGTTTTCTTTCTACAGAATTTCTGCCCAAAAAAGGCAATTTATTGAGGGTATAGCTTCTAGCTAACACTTTATTTAACCATCATTAATTGTTTCTCTCAAGGAACTTCTTGGAAGCTTGCAGAATAGCTTCTACGACTTGGATGCTAGGCTTTGGATCCTTGGCTTGAAATTCTTTCTTGACAGCATACGAAATGATAGATTTTATGATGCTTGAGTTCTGGGATTTCTCTATTATTTCAAATTGAATTATTTGAACTGAGCAACCAATTGCTAGACAATCACCTTCCAAGCCTTGTGCCACTTTCACCCTCTTTTTGTCATCCATCACAGTGATTTTCTCTGTATAACTTGAATTCCCTGCTCCATATTGAAACAACCCATCATCAGTTCCAACCAGTAAAAACAAGAAATTTGATCAAAGAAAATTTGGTTTTTCAATGGTATTAATGGTCAGCTCAAACCACGAGAGAAACAAGAATATTGATCAAGGAAAAACTTTGTTTTAAAAGGTAAGTATGATCAGTTCAAACCATTAGAAAACAAGAACTTTTATCAAGAAAAGCTTGATTTTAAATGGTGTTAATCATCGTCAAGATTTCCTTGAAGCAGTGGTTAAAAGTTTTCGCCTGACACGAATTTAAGCCCCACATCTCCTAATCCTTCCAAAATTATAGAAATAAAAAAAAATCCATCATCAGCTTAATCCTTTAGAGAAAGGATGTGGTTAGAGTTTTCGTCTAAAACCTAGTTCAAATATTATTATCCCTTTCCTCATCTCAATATTGTAATCATAAAAAAAATTCCATCGTGAGCTCAATCCATTAGAGAAACAAGATCCTAGTCAACAAAAACTTGGTCTTAAAGGGTATTTTATAGAGGTTTAAGTACCTGGAACGAAAGTGAGTTTGACAACAGTTCCGACCTCACCGTCACCCTTCAAAACCTCAGTGCTTTGGAAAATATTTGTAAGCTTACGATCAATAAGATCCAGGAGGCCAAGCTTCCTATAAAGTTCCCAAGCTTCACTTGCAGGCGCATTCACTTCAACCTCCTTCGTAATATGCTTCAATTCCCGAGAATTAACCCCATTGTAGCAAGCTAACAGAACAAAGAAAACCAATGAGAATTGCTTCAGCATTCTTTTTCTTTGGAATTTTGCTTGCTTTAAACCTTGGAATGATTCTCTGGTTTTTCCGTTTCTGCAATTTTCAGGGTTTATATAGAGCATAGAAATAGGTTAATATGTTCACTGAATGATACATTTATAAATCTCTAACCTATAATCTATAAATCCATAAAATATAAAAAGTACTTTCTTCAAGTGGGCGTAATACTTTTCCATCTAAATGCAAAACTCTTGGATTTTATAATTTTTAAAATTAAATATTTAAATTGTAATTAATTTTATTCTTATTTTTTAAATAATCAATTTTATACTTATTAAATTAAAATATGGGTTATATTATAAATATATTTTTATCATAAAATAGATATCTATTAGGGGAAGAAGTTTGATGTTGATGAATAAAATACATATTTCTCTAGTTGTTAATTATTTTTTCTTATACCACGTTATAACGCAAGGAAAGGTCTTGAACTTGCACCAACTACATAAGGTACAAACCTTAAACAATTCAACTACATCAATTCTTCATAAATATTTTTGCATTGCTCAAAGGGCGTTTGGTTCACCAAATATAATATTATAGTATGTAATCTTACATCTTGAAATAAGATCATAGTATTTGGATTTCAACATCCCAACCATCTTTGAATTTCACATTATAACCATCGAGTAATATAGGGTGTAATCTGGTTATGACCTCTTTCTTAAGTAATCTAAATTTTAGGTGAAATCTAAATTTTAAAACAAAATTACCCTCTATTTTTATTATATTTATCAAGACAAAAACCAAAATCTCTTTTATGTTGTAAGTTTGGAAACTAAAATCCCTATCTTTCTCCTCCTAATTTTAACTTTGCACTTTCTAGGACATTCACCCTCGCCTCAGCAAGGTAAGTTATTTTTTTTCAATTTCTAGTTGTATTTTTATATCACTTTGTGGTTTATTGCATTAAGAGATTATTTATTTATTTATTTATTTATTAATCTTTTTGTAGGCTTCGTGTTTGCTGATTGTTGTAGGTGTTTTCAATTTATGCTATACGTTTCATGTTTGTTGAAATCTTGTGTTGTTGATTGTTATAGATTTTCTCGTTTTTTTTAAAAGTTCTCTCAATTATTATAAATCCTTGTTTAATTAATTAAGGAGAATATATAAAGCAATAAGTAGAAAGAGGAGACCTTGGCAATGACCACTATCACCATCTCTTCCTCAGTGTTGTATTGTTTGTAAGTTCCAATTAACTTTCAATTTTCAAATCCCAATTTTTTTTGTTACGAGTTTAATTTATTTTAACGACAATATAATTGTTCTTACTTGTTTAATTTTAATTGTGTTTTTATTTTCTCACATGTTTGCATAATTTAATATATTTTTGTCTAGTGATGAGCAAAATTCGATTCGATTTGATTCGATTCAGAAAAATTAAAAAAAATTGAATTTCGAGTTAACCAAATTAAGTTATTCGAGTAAACTCAAATAAATAATTTGAGTTTTGAGTTCAAGTCAAGTTGAATTTTAAAACTCAATTAATTCAAATAATAGGTTGGCGTAAATACCTTTTTAGTCCACCATCAACTTTGAAAATGAACAAATTGGTCTCTCTCTTAACAAAAATTCTAAAAGAAAATAAAAATAAAAACTATATAAAGAAAGTTAAATTTTTTAAAAGAAAATTCTAAAATAATAATTTTGGGACCTAAATAAGTTAATTAATTTTTCAAGTTTATCATACTAAAGTATCTTATTTTTTTAATTTTTTATCTTGAAAAAGTTTCAAATATTGTAACACCCCTGATGTAACACCCCTATCCCTAATCCTTCGCTGGAATAGGATTAAGGAGTATTATCAAAGTTTACAATTCAATTTCTGATAATTTAGATTAATTTCTATTCATTTACTTTGGGCCCTCGAGACCCGGAACATGCATTAGGAACAAATCGGGACTAATTCGGGATTATAGAAAATATTTCGTAAAATTTCAAAATTTTTCTCACCTTTAAGAGTCACAAGCCCATGTGGTAGGGGACATGCCCATATGATCAAGCCGTGTGGTTCACACGCCCATGTCCCTTACCCGTGTAACTCTTTGACTTGTAACTCATGAAAAAATTGTTGCCACACAGCCAAGTCACACGCCCGTGTGCTACGCCGTGTGGTTAATTCAAAATTTTGAAAAATAGGTACAGGTTTTACACGGCCAAGAGAC
This sequence comes from Gossypium stocksii, assembly GCA_020496765.1. Classification (NCBI taxonomy): domain Eukaryota; kingdom Viridiplantae; phylum Streptophyta; class Magnoliopsida; order Malvales; family Malvaceae; genus Gossypium; species Gossypium stocksii. The sequence continues at coordinate 97,374,415 of CM035628.1, read as the reverse complement.
ATGCTTGTGTTCGAGGCCGTGTCCTTCACACGATTGAGACACACTCCCGTGTCTCTACCCGTGTGCTCAATTCTGAGTAATCCTGTTTTATATTTTTAAAATGTAGGAGACACATGGCCAGTTCACATGCCCATGTGCTAGCCGTGTGTCTCACATTGTCTTGTGACACACCCGTGTACTAGGCCGTGTGGACTCTATATGAGCCTTTTATATTAAATTAGTCACCCCTGCAAATTTAAACCGTAACCAATTCAACGCAAATAGTTCAATCAATACAATTTCATCCATTTATATTCAAAATAAATTAGATAATTTCATTCATTTCTACTTTAGTGTTATATTATAAGTGTCATTTCATAATTTTATCATTTCACCTAACCAACCTTTATTAAACAAAACAAAACCCAATATGTCTGTAGGTTATTACAAAATATGGTCATTTAGGTTCTTATACATGCCATATAAACCATCGAAGTATATATTATAAAATCTACCGAAAAATCTGGATAGTGTGACTTGAGTGTGATGATCTGATCCTCTGGCCTCTTGTTAATATAAAAAGAACAATAAACCACACAAGGAAGCTAATTATAGCTTAGTAAGTTCGTTGGCTTTAAATGTAAATCTTACCAAACATTGAACATATCATAGCAAAATCAAGTGAATAAACCATTCAAATTGCACTTTCCCTGTCAACCGTAACTCAATCGACAAATTCATTCGCTTGAATTCAATAATAATAACACAATTCTTTCAAATTTATTCCATATGGTACTTACCAACTTGTCTGTTTAAGGAATGACTTGTGGATTTGAGTACATCGTAATCAGAAGCCCAAAGGCTGTCTGAAGCACATAAGTGCTAAACGGAAACCCTTAAAGGTTAAATGGAAGCTCATAAAAGTTGAACGGAAACCCATAAAGGTTAAACTGAAGCTCAGAAGAGCTAAATTGAAACTTGGAACGGTTAAACTGAAGCTCGTAGGAGCTGAACTGAAATCCTAAAAGGTTAACTGAAACTCATATGAGTTAACAGAAGCTCATGAGAGCTACACAGAAAGTAAACACAAGAATTCATAGCAAATGCTGAATCTCGATTTTCTTGGGTAATTCACCGTTAATTCCTTTTTTACACTGAACGATCATACTCATTTCCTACGTTCCGTTCCTTCGTAACACTCGATTCAATTTCATAGCTTTAGCACAAAATTTTCTTATTTTCAACAATTAATATAATTGAATACTAATTATTATTCAGCAAACAATTTAAATCATTAATGATATAACCGTATGAACTTACCTGGAGCAATTTGTAGTAGTTGTAGTGATTTCAGGGACTATTTCGCTACTTTCTATTTTTCTCCTTTATCTTCGATTTCTTAATTTGATGTAAGAATTATGAAAAACTAGCTTAGAGAACCCTCTTATGGCGTTTTTGGCTGATGAGAATGAAGAAAAATAAAAAGAATTCTAGATATTCCAATTTAGTCCTATTTTTATTTAGTAAATTTTGTAATTTTCCAATTTTGCCATTATTTCACCAAATTTCCTGATTTTTCTCTGCTTGTGCCTCCCAAAATATCTCCCTTAGGCTAATTTGCTCTTTAGGTCCTTCCTTGTTTGACAATTGAGCTATTTAATCATTTTAGCAACTTTTACACCATTTTCAATTTAGTTCTTTTCATTTAATTGACTACCCAAACGTTAAAATTTTCTAACGAAATTTTAACACTCCTTATTAACACTTCATACTTATTTATAAGAACATTTTCAACTCGATTTTATGAAATTGAGGTCTCGATACCTCATTTTCAACTTAATTTATTTAATAATTTCTTTTTAAATCTTAGATTTCACTAATTAAAAATATTTCTAAAATCACACTCGATTTCTAAATATTGTTTTATTTTAATTTTCTAATCTCACTCGTCGGATTTAGTGATCTCGAATCACTGTTTTGACACTACTGAAATTTAGGCTGTTACAACTCTCCCCCCTTTAGGAAATTTTGTCCTCAAAATTTGTTACCTGAGAATACGTTTGTATACTGTGATCTTATTGACTCTTCGGTTTCCCAGGTTGCCTCCTCCGAACCATGCTGATACCATAACACCTCAACTAATGATACCCGTTTATTTCGTAATTCTTTAATTTTCCGGGCTAAAATCTTCATTGGTTCTTCTGAATAAGTTATATCTGGTTGAAGCTCAATTTCAGTGTGCAAAATCACATGTGAAGGGTCTAATCTATAACGTCTCAACATAGACACATGGAATACATTATGAATCTTTTCAAGTTCTGGAGGCAGAGCTAACCGATATGCCACAAGGCATATTCGTTCAATAATCTCATACGGTCCGATAAATCTTGGACTTAGTTTTCCATTTCTACCAAACCGTAATACTTTCTTCCACGGTAAAACCTTTAAAAATATCTGATCACCCACATTAAACTTTATTTCTCTTCTTTTCAAGACGGCATATGATTTCTGACAATCTGAAGCAGTTTTCAAACTATCTCGAATAATCTGAACCTTCTCTTTAGTTTCCCAAATCAAATCGACCACTACTAACTTGGATTCACTTAATTCTGACCAATACAACGGAGTCTTACATTCTCTTCCATACAAAGCTTCAAATGGTGCCATCTTTATGCTGGATTGATAACTATTATTATAAGCAAATTTGACTAGAGGTAGATACCTTTCCTAGCTACCACTAAACTCAAGTATACAATACCTCAACATATCTTCCAAGATCTGAATCACTCGCTCTGATTGTCCGTCAGTCTGAGGGTGGAAAGTAGTACTAAAATTCATCTTTGTGCCTAAAGCTTCTTGTAGTTTACTCCAAAACCTTGATGTAAACCTCGAATCCTAATTCAAAATAATAGATGTTGGAACTTCTTGTAATAAAATAATAGATGCAAACCTCTTAGATTCATGTATGTGTAGTCATGGGTTAGACAACCACAATTGATAGGTTACTCTTATAATCTAGGTAATCGGTAAGAGGCGTATGATCAACTTTAGTTAGTGATCTAAGAAAAACAAGCCATTATTATTCTATCAAGATAGGTAGCATTCGACGATTTAGGATTAAAATATTTAATGAACCCTAACGATTGGTATGTAGGTTCGGTGCTCGTGGGTGGTTCGTACATTTCGTAAACAAGGTGTGTACTCACACTGATTAACCGTAGAATGGTAAAAGCTAAAAAGCCTAAAAGCTTAATGATTGATGCCACACGGGCATGCGAATGTACGTGTGGTAAATCGAACCCACGAATCATGGGCAAAAGACTGTGGAGGCCACTATGAGTGATCACATAGCTTAGGCCATCATGGGTCATGTTGAGCCGCATAATGTGCCTTGGGCCCATACACACTGATATGTATGTTGAGGTTACACGAGTCGCCCGAGATGACTGTGGACCTTCTGATGGGTCGGTAGGTATGCCTAGACCCATTCTGACAAAAATGACCGTTTTGCCCCTATAGGGTAAAAATGACCGTTATGCTCCTAGAGGTAACATGATTGATTTGCTTATGATATGTATGGTTGTGATTGAGTATGACATGTGCATACATGTATGATATTATGACATGACATTCTGCATGGGGATGGGTTATTATGGATGGAGGAAGTGTTTTGTTATTATGGCTTTTAGCCATCCTGTTTATGGCTTATAAACATCCTGTTTACTGGCAGCTTTACTGCGATATCGATTAGTTCGGGAATCGGTGCTAATCTTGGTGTGTTTGGCTGGGTGGGTCGATGCTATCCCCACATGGTGTGACTGGCGGGATGAAGTGGTGTGTTGGCTGGATTGGGGTGGGATTTCTATTGCATATCTGTTCTTATTCTGCTACTGTAGTGGGCTAAGGCCCACCTGATACTGTTTACTGTAATGGGCTAAAGCCCACCCGATGCTGTTACTGCATACTGTTCTATAAACGATTACATACTGAGTTTTTGTAAACTCACCATTTTGTTTAATTGTACAGGAAATCCCCAGCGTTAGGCGGTTCGGTGCTGTGAGGAGTTCGATGGTGGCCACACATCCGTACTGGTTTCCTATTATCTTTGGATATTATAAATATTTCATTTGGGTTTTTGATATGTAATAAGGCCTTTTTATGATTTTAAGTTTTTAATTGGGTTTTTACTTGCTTGACATAACTTGCTAGTTAGGAAAAGTTAGTTTTAAAATAATAACTGTTTTTCAAAGACATCACGATTTCGCTATAAGTTTTTGAAAAGCTCCTATAAGAAACCTAATCTCACTTTATTAATGACATTTTAATATGGCTAATGGTTAAACAAGATAGTTTAAGGATTAACAAAGAGACTTTAACTTGCAATCAAGTTTTATCAACAAGATCAAGTTTTTGAAGAGCACTTCGGTGTGACATATCTAGATTCGACCATAATATCTAGGTCGAGTTTAGGGTGTTACAATAAATTTGAATTGATTCAAACTTAATTATTTTTTATTGAAAAAATCCAACATAAAGTAGTTTGAATTTAAGGTGATATAAACAAATAATTTAAATTTATCAAATCAAAATTATCAGAATTTGAAATAATTTAAATTTATAATTATCTAATCCGAAAAAATTCAATCTCAAACTCGAATGGTCCTAACACAAAACGACCTAAGTTGGAAATAACTCAAACTAGAAAGTAACCCAGAATTAAAATTAGTGGAATCCAAAATAATTCCAAACTAGAATCACCAAAAAATTGGTAAAAGTACAAAAGAAATGTCCTTATATTAGGAATCAAATTGCATTTTGCTACTTATACTTAAAAAATTAGCAAACCAGTCCCTTTATATTAAATTAAAGAGTAATTTAATCATTTCTGTTAAAAATTTCCTCTATTTGTACAATTAGAAACTAGCACAAAATATCCCGATAGTAATATGTGACATGACACGCGTCTTTGATGTTGATGTATAAAGACTGATTTTTAACAATGATGAAATATAAAAACTAATTTATTATTATTATTTTCACTAGGGCAGGCAATGCAATAACTCTTAGCGTGGAAGATACTTTTATCCCAAAATTTAAAACTCAAACACCAAACCCACCTAAACAGAACTTTGCTTTCTGTCTACATGAACTTCAATCCTTTACAATTTGGACATGGATATTCATTCAATCATGGACGTCCTTAAGTCTTAAACTAGCCCCATTTAAGAAAAGCAATTAGGGTTTGAATAGGGTTTATCTGACCCTGAATCTTCCCTTTTCTTCAACAGCCAAAAACCCAAAAGTAACTTCATCAAATTCCTTCATAATGGGGAATAAATGAAAAAACAGTGAAACCTAGACAGCAAAACCAACAAAGAAAGATGAATAAGCTCTAGAAAGACCAACAAGAACTAATTTGGGTTGGAAAGTATTAAGGAATAAAAACGATTTTCGGTATAGGGCATTATTAGTTAAAATAATGGTTAGTAGTTCCTAAGGTTGTTAACAGTTAGTTATCAATTATCTTATTAAAGTCTGTATAAATATGGAAAATGATGATTCAGCTAAGGTGTGAACATACAAAATCATTCTTCTCTTCTACATGATTTGTTTCTTGGTTCTTTTCATGGTATCAAAGCCATAATCATTTTTTTCTCTCGTTCATGGAAACTGAGGTTGCTTCTGGTAACGATGATAAGAATCGTCAGTCACTTAATATTGCTACTCAAGTAGATGGTTCTTCTCTCAATCCTAGTGATGCGTCTTTGAGAAAGATATGGCAGTTTCCTAAGCATGACACTGTGAAACTTGGCGAGCATAATTTTCTTTTGTGGAAACAAGTCTTGTTGATTCTTGAAGGTTATGGATTGTAAGATTTTATGCTTGGAACAGTTAATTCTCCTTCACAGTCAGTTATTGATAAGAATGGTAATCTTGTTCCTAATCCTGCATTCTTGTTTCATAAGCAACAAGACAAACTGTTAGCTTCTTGGCTGTTGTCTACCATATGTGATGAGATCTTGGTTTATCTCACTCTTGCTCAATCGAGTTTTAAAGTCTGGAGTATTGCGGTGCATTGTTTTGCTTTAAAATCTATTTTGATTGTATCTTCCTTGTGACATTCTTTGTACTCTAAAAAAAAAGGTCAGTTAAGTGTGAAAGAGTATCTGGCCAAGATTAAGGGTTTGTGTGACACTCTAATGGCTACAGGGAATGGTATTTCTGAGCAAGAATAGATTAGTATTATTCTTACTAGTTTGCTTGTGGAATTTGAATCAATTCGGATTGTAGCTTTTGCGATGCAAGTTCCACTTGATCTTCTTGCAGAAATGCTCATTGATTGTGAAACTCAACAACAAGATTAGTTTCAAGTGTCTTCTTTTAGGCCAATGTTGCTCAGCAACGTAGAAGCACTGATAATAATAATAATAGTCAGTTTGATAGAGGACCTCGATCATCCTTTTGAGGTAATGGTAGATTTTCTCGAGGTCGTGGTCGAGGAAGAAGGTTTGGTCATTCTAAGCCTCAATGTCAGCTATGTGGACGAGTTGGTCATACTGTCTAAAAGTGCTATTATCTGTTTGATGAAACTTTTGAAAGTGTTTCTGACTAGTCTATGTAGGCTCATTGTCATTAGTTTTAAAGCTCTTCAAGTTTGACTTATGCATGCTGTTCTCATAGAGATGTTATTTTAGCTCCTACTAATGGTTCCAAACAAGAACAATGCTCATCGAGTTCTCTGAATACTAAAGCTTGGTATTCAGATTCAGGAGCATCCAATCATGTCAGTAATGATTTGGATAACTTGAAGGATACGGCACCATATACAGGTAACCACAAGCTTTACATGGGAAATGGAGTGCTTGTGCCTGTAGATCATGTTGGTTCAGGTTGTTTTACAGTTGCTAGTAGAGTGTTTCATCTGAAAAATGTTTTGCATATCCCTCGAATTTGGAAAAATTTATTGTATGTTGCTCAGTTTGCAAAGGATAACCAGGTTTATTTTTAATTTCATCATGTTCATTATTTTGTGAAGGATATCAAGATAGGGAGCACGGCCTGTACAAGTTTGATCTATCAGCCTCTCCAAGAGCCAACATTGCCTTGTCTTCTTCAGCCACTATTCATGCCACTCGTTTGAAGACACCTGCTCCTAGTACTTCTTTCTTTGACCTATGGCACAAAAGGCTTGGTCACCCTTGTAATAAGATTGCTACTTCAGTGCTTCGAAAATGTAATACAATTGTAAGTAATGATAAGCCGAGTTCAATTTGTTCAGCATGTCAGCTTGGAAAATTTCATAAGCTCCATTTTTTCTCCTTCTTCTACTGTGTACTCGGCTCCCTTTGAGCTTATTGTCATTGATCTTTGAGGACTAGCTTCAGTCACTTTTGATGGTCATTCTTATTATATTTCGTTTGTTGATGCTTACTCCAGATATACATGGTTGTATCTCATGAAACATAAATATGAGGCTTTTGCAAAATTCTTACATCTTCATAAATTTATTCAGGTTTAGTTTGGCTGTAAGGTGAAGGTTCTTCAAACTGACTGGGGAGGCGAGTTTCGATCATTTCCACAGATTCTCTCTCAGTTGGGAGTCCACCATTACCTATCGTGTTCCTATACCTTTGAGCAAAATAGCTTGATTGAGTGCAAACATAGGCTTATAATTGATATTAGGCTGACATTAATGGCTAAAGCTAAGATTCCTATGCATCTATGGGTACATGCTTTCATTAGTGCAGTCCACATCATTAACAGGCTCCCAACATCTGTCCTTGATGGAAAGTCTCCCTATGAATTATTGCACAAGTCTCTGCCTAGTTATGTACACCTTCGAGTCTTTGGTTGCAGATGTTATCCATATCTCTTACCTTTTAATACTCATTAGTTGCATTTTTGTTCCAAGCCTTGTGTCTTTCTTGGCTATAGCCTTGTGCACAAGGGATACAAGTGCCTTGATGATGCTGGTAAGATATTTCTTTCTAGACATGTGGTGTTTCATGAAACATGTTTCCCTTTTGCTGATTCTAATAGCTCAGACAGTACTTCTGGCTTTCATGGGGCTTGCCCTCAATTCTTGCACCAACGCTCTCAAGTTTCAATGATAGCTCCCTCTTTACAACAGCCTTGTCTCAATGCTCCTTCCTTCTTCAGCTTTCTCTACCTGCTAATTCATCTGGATTACTTATAGCTTCCTCTCAGCCTTCTAACTCATCTAGGTTACTTATAGCTTCCTCTCCACCTGCTATTTCATCTAGGTTACATGTAGCTCCTAGCAGCCCTCAAATTGTTGAAGAGGTGGCCGTTCCTCCTGTTAACTCACATTCCATGCAAACCAGGTCCAAGAATGGTATTTTCAAGCCTTGAGTTTTCTCTACTGAGTTGGATGTTACTGAACCTGTCACAATCGATGAAGCTTTGGCTAGCAGAAAATGGACCCTAGCTGCTCAGTAAGAATATGAAGCTTTAATAAAGAATAACTGCTTGATAGGAGAGTTGTAGGCTACAAATGGGTCTTCAAGCTTAAACAACACTCAGATGGAACTACTGCTTGATTTAAGGGTCGTTTGGTGGTCAAAGGCTACCTTCAAGAAGTTGGAATTAACTTTCATGAAACCTTCAGCCCTGTTGTAAAACCAATTACAATCTGTATTGTTCTAGCCTTGGCGGTCAGATTTGTTTGGCAGCTTAGACAAGTTGATATCAATAATGCGTTCCTTAATGGCGACTTATCTGAAAAAATCTACATGATTCAACCCCTTGGTTTTGAGTAGCAGCATGGTGGCTAAAATTTGGTATGCAGGCTCAAGAAGTCGTTGTATGGTCTTAAATAAGCACCATGAGCTTGGTTCTCTAAACTCTGAGACTTCTTGCTTGCTTCTCACTTTGTGTTCGCAAAGTTTGATGGCTCGTTGTTTATTCAAAACACTGAAGGGGTGCTGTTGTATGTTCTTGTATACATGGATGACATCATTGTCACTGGTAACCATCAAGGTAGCATCGATGCATTTGTCAAAAACTTAGATACATAATTCTCTTTGAAGGATCTCGGGTCTCTTAGTTATTTCCTTGGGATTGAAGTTTTTTCTACTACTGATGGATTGTTTCTCAATCAACGCAAATATATTCATTATCTTTTAAAACGAGCTCAAATGGATCAAGCAAAGGGTTCCCCTACACCAATGGCTACTTCAACAAGTTTGTCACAGCATGTTGGTAGTGCCATTGATAATGAGTTTGACTATAGGAGCATCATGGGGGCTCTACAATACATTGTCATCACTCGGCCTGATATCACCTTTGCGGTTAACAAAGTATGTCAATTCATGCATAAGCCTCTTGATCAACATTTTAGGGCTATAAAACGGATTCTTTGATATCTTCAAAATACTATGGACTATAGCCTTTACTTTACTGCTGCCAACTTGGATCTAGTTGGGTTTTCTGATGCGAACTGGGGAATAGATGTCGATGATAGGCGGTCAACCACAAGTTTTTGTGTTTTTCTTGGTGGAAAACTTGTGGCCTGGAGATCTAAAAAGCAATAGATTGTCTCCAGGTCTATTGCGAAAAATGAATATCGAGGTCTTGCTCATACTATTACCGAGATTGTTTGGCTGTAATCTCTTCTGTCTGAGTTGCATGTTGTTCCTTCTAGGAAAGCTACAGTTTGGTGTGATAATTACAGGACTGTTGCTGTCTCGGTTAATCCAGTGTAGCATTCGAAGTTAAGCATGTAGAGTTGGATTTATTTTTTGTTAGGGAAAAGGTTGTTGCTGGGAAGTTGAATGTTGGACATGTGCCAGCTCAAGATCAAGTAGCAGACATCTTTGCCAAACGCTTGTCTACTCCTTTGTTTACAAAGTTTTGATCATGTCTCAAAGTCGTTACTAGGCGTGGGCAGACAACTGAAATCAAGCAGCTGGAGGCATATTAAGGAATAAAAACGGTTTTGGGTATAGGACGTTATTAGTAAAATAATGGTTAGTAGTTACTAAGGTTGTTAACAGTTGGTTATCAGTTAGCTTATTAAAGTTTGTATAAATATGGTAGTTGATGATTCAGCTAAGGTGTGAATATACAATCATTCTTCTCTTCTACATGACTTGTTTCATGATTCTCTTCAGAAAGACAAGGAAGAAGCTAAGCAACAAACTTAGTCTAACACGAATTCTTCCCAATTTTTTAGAAACAATGAGAAAGTTATGGTAACATGTTCACGCCGTATTAATTACAGGTTAGTTTAAAAAAAAATTGTTTATGTTCTTTGCCTTCAATTTTGGTTGATTTTGTTTCTGATTTGGGTTGAATGAGTTTTTGTAGGTATAGGCATTTGATGTTGAATTTGGTTTCAGTTTTGCCTCATTGTAAGAAAGATAACAAGGTTGAATCAAGGAGTAGCGAAGGAGCTACCTTGAATGAACTTATTGAGTTAAGGGGTTGTTCTTCTTGCTTGTTCTTTGAGGTATATATCTAAGCTTTGGGTTTCTTTCACATTTTTCAATTTGATGCAATTAAATTGTTTATAATAACTCATTTTAAATGGTGCTTATTCTAGTGTAGGAAACATCAAGATCTTCATATGTGGATGGCAAAATCTCGTAATGGTCCATCTGTGAAATTTTTGGTTAATGCTGGTAGTGATTTTCTGATTTGATTTCTTAAAAAAAATGCTCTATCATGACTTTGATCATATTACATAATTATGTTCTTTTGATGTTTACATTTTCTTTAGTTCTTGTATTTCTTGTGTTTTGAAAGAAGTTTGTTCTGTTTTTTTTTTTTTCAGTGCATACTATGGAAAAATTGAAGCTCACTGGAAATCATTTGAAAGGTTCACCTCCTTTGTTGACTTTCTCGAGTAATTTCGAAAAAAATGCTCATTGGAAGCTTATGAAGGAGATGATCATACAGGTATATTGATTTTTTTTCTTAATGTAGATGCAAATTCTCTCTGTTAATACTTGATATGAATGATAGACAATTTTTTACGATTAAGGTGGACCATTACTCTTTTCATGCATGTCCTTTATTAATGCTTTTACTTCCCGACTAGCGGAACAATGTGAAGATTGTTCGATATAACGGCTGATCGTACTGTGGAGTGAAAACGAGAATACTCCATGACACTTTCTTTTTCTATTGTTTTCGTGTCAGATATTTGGAACTCCGAAGGACCACCGGAAATCTAAACCGTATCATGATCACGCCTTTGTTTTCTCTATTGTCGATGACCACATATGGTTCCGCAATTACCAGGTTCGTGAAGTCGTATGCTTTGCGTAGTGCATGCAATAAATCACTTTTAATACTGCTGTTTCCTAATGTAGATATGTGTTCCTCATAATGAATCTGACAAAATGGTTCGAGGGGGACTCGATAAAATGACCTTAATTGAGGTATGCATTGGTTTCTGCTGATATGATTATGTTGTAATTGTAGTTTATTACTCCGTACTGGTGCTGTGCAGTTTGGTCCGAGATTTCGCTTGAATCCTATCAAGATATTCGCTGGCAGCTTCGGGGGTCCAACACTATATGAGAATCCTTTCTACGTATCCCCTAAACAGGTTAGAGGATTTTACATTAATCATAATTTTTATGGTGCAGATAATGTATGGCTAATGATAATTTTACGGATTTTCTCATTATTGCCACTTATGTTTTTTCCGTTCCCAACATTTGCAGATCCGAGCATTGGAGAAAAAGCAGAAGGCCGGGAAGTATGCTAAGAAAGTTAAAGCTAAGACAAGGAGGAAAATGCATGAGCTATCTAATCCATTGGAGCCTGATGAATTTGCAGATATGTGGAGGGATTAATGTTCCTCAAGATCTTTTTTTCTCTGAAAGAGAAAAGGATCGGTCTTTGGCAAAAGCGTTTAGTGTCCGGAAAAAAGCATTTTGTGTCCGATGCGAAATTGTGGAGCCTGGTTTGGCATTCTAAGTTTTCATTTTTGTCACTGAGGTTTTGATTCCATTAATGGATGTGTTATAGAAAGTTATTGATATTGAGGTATTTGTAATCCAGAAATGCTGACCATGATTATTGAATTATTGTGGAACATTAACATGGATTTATTTCAATATCATAAATTTAAAAATATAGGTAAAAGTTGTATGGAGGTGCTACCAAATTGCCTTTTGTTGTCTCTACTTATAAAATGGAGAAACTAGTCTTAGTCTATTAGATTAAAAAGCAAATTAATTCTTATTTTAATTATTAAATGATGACATAGTTGATGCAGCATGTAAGTACGTAGGGACATAGTGTACGACATATATCTCATGTTGAGTGAGTGCTATGTCAATAAATATTTAAAAAATTAAATTAAATAAATTATATCCATGTCATCAAATATTAAAAAAATCTTGCAAATAAATTTTTTTAAGAATTACTTGAAATCCTGGACAAATACTTGTTCAAGTTGGTTTTTGTAATAATTAATAAAAAGTATTGAAAATATTGAAAAGTATTCTTAAATTATTAAGAAATTTAAGAAATTGTTAAAAATTAATAATTTAAATTATAAAAATTGATATAATTTTTAATGAAGGACCAATTTATTTTTTAATTTAAAATTTTATCTATTTTTTAAATAAAGGATATAAAATATAATTTGACTTCTAGTATAAAACCTTCTATAATATTTTTAAAAAAACGATAATATATTTGCGCCTTAAAAACCATTTGGTTCTAGAATTCAATTCATGGTTTACGACAATAAAATGTTGGTTTGGATTTGTTTTAAAAATTAATTTGTGGTTGATGTATAGTATTTTGGTTTTTAATAATTTTTTTAATAGAGTCAGCGATGAAGATGATCACAATGTTTGAATTCATTTTTACGTAGATGCTGAATAACAGTTTTAAAAATTGTTTCAAATAAATTTTGGTGTAATTTTTATTACTTTAGATGTAAACTATTTATTCTTATATTAGAAATTTTATAAATAAATTATAAATTTAAAAAAATTCAATTCAATTTTAATAATTGCGGGGTTTTTTTAATTAAAATTGTTATCAACTTGAACTAAATACAATTGTACAAAACCCATTTTGCCCGGGCCCGTCTAAACCCAACTAACCCTACCCACTTAACCAAATTAACCCTAAACCCACCTAAAACTACCGGCCCATTTACATCAGCCAACCCAATTACAACCCAAATTCCAAAACCCCTAAACCCAACACTCTAACCTAGCACATACCCGTTACAAACAAACCCAAACCCGGAGCCCAAATAACCCTAATCTACCCTAACCCGAGCCTCCCGCTTGCACTGACCAGCAGTCCCATCCACCGCCTTTGGCCACCGCCCTTCACCTGCAAACATTAAAAGGAAGAGACAGAAAGTAGAAAAAGGCAAGTAATTTGTAAAAAAAAATGGCTATATAAGCCGATTGAAAACCATTGTAAGGGGATCCAATTTTTTTTCAAGAAAATACAAGCAATATTCGGCAATCTTCATTTTCTAAAATACGAACCACAAATTTCAAACAATAAGTAGCAATTTCGATCATATTACAGCGAAGGGATACCCCCGAATCAGAGGAAAAAATATCAGAAATCAAAACCGAAAACTTAAGGTGATTTCATTTTTTTAATATTTTACAAATCTGTTTTTTTCACATACATACATATTTTATAAATAACAAAAAAAATAAAAATAAATAAATTTTTTACCTTTTCCGACCACCGTGCACGGTGGCCGGCGGCGGCGGCCGGGGACGGTCCGGCGACTGGCGGTGACCGGCCCGATGGCCGAAAATCTCCTTTGCTCTCCCCTCTCTCTCTCTTTTTTTCTCTCCAGTTGCACAAATGAATTTTTTTGAAGGTTTTGGCCCTTTTATAACCTCCCAAAACGACGTCATTTTGGGGGCTGCATTTTAATCCCAAAACGACATCGTTTTGAGCCGACCCGTGCACAGACCCGACCCGGAGGATCCGCGTGTTTTTGATTAATGGGTTATTTACGTGTGCGGTCCTTTCGCATTTATATTATTTTACAATCAAGTTTTTACTTTTTATAATTCGGCCCTAAAATTTAAGCCCGTTTTAATTTGGTCCCGCATTAAACGCTGCGTTTTGAGAGGACGGGATATTTTCACTTTTAATCCCTCCCCTATTTTAGCGTGTTCCAATTGGTCCCCTTCGTTATATTTGTTTTTTAAATCTACCCCAAGCTTTCTGTTTCGTTTCCAATTTAGCCCTTTTTCCATTGTTTTGATATTCTATTAATCAATTTCGTCATTACATTCATTATTAATATTGCTATATTACACTTAGAATTATACTTAATATTATACTATTATTATGATCATGTTTACTATTATTATTTGCTTTATTTTTATATCATTATTATACTACATATTTGTTTTTTATTATTAACTATATATTATTATTATTAGCTTTATTAATACATTAGTATTACGATTACATTGTATTTTGGTGTTATTATCGTTATTACCCTATTATTATTATTAATATTATTATCTTTATTTTCATTTATTTCTATCCTTATTATTACTACCCTTTTTTATTTTTAACTCATTGTTATTATCATTATTAATATACTATTACTATAGTTATTATTATTTTTTCTATATATATTACGTGCATACTTTTATTATATATATATATGCATATATTTATGTAGCATTATTAATAGTTGTTTTAATATTATTATTATTATTATTATTTCTAATACTATTTTTAAATACGATTATTATTTATACATGTACGTATTTATGTATTGTACTAATAATTATTTTTTTATATGTCATTGTTGTTTCTAATATATATATTATGTATATATGTTTTTATATAATATGTATATTTTTTAACTCTATATTATGAACATATATCTTTTTAAATTATATCCTTTTTATAAATTATGTACATATTTTTAAATACTAGTATTATATGTTGTGTTACAGGCCAATTTTGGCCTTTATACAAACATACCCAATTTTGCCCTATAAAACCCAACCCAAACCCATTACAAAATTAAAACCCAAACCCCTACCCGAATGGCCCAACAAACCAACTCCGGCCCAAATCTGATAGCCCGTGCTCCAAATCTGACTAGGGTTTCAGACTTTCTGAAACCCTAGCCACCTGCTCCCCCTAGCTCGGCGCCGCACTTAACCTTTGGCCATCAACTCCATGTCCCATCATCCTAGCACCTGCACACACACGCAATAAACAGAAACAAGGACAAAAGCACAAAAGGCAGATACAGAGAAGCAACAGTAGCAAAGATTAAAAATAAAAAATAATAGTGTAATCGGCTATAAAAGAAAGAATGAATCGTTGTAAAAAGGGGGGTCTCATTCGGCTAAAAACAGAGAGGCCGAAAGTTTTGTAAAAGGGGATCCCCATTTCTGTTTACAAGAAATAATATAAAACAGTTTCAAAGCAAAAAAAGATCCCGAATACGCCATTAGATTTCAGTATATCAAAACGGAAAATAAACTTGAATCAAAGATCGAAATCGGAAGGTATTTTATTTTTATTTTTTTTCCTTTTAGTTTCTTTTTTTTTTTTAAATATGATTTCCTATTTCTTTTCTTCATTTTTTATACATATAATATATATATATATATATATAGATTAAACGAAAAAAATAAAAAAAGGGTATACCTCTTGAACTTCCGGCCACCGCGCGCGGTGGCCGGCGACGGCGGTGGACGAAGATCGTGACGACGCCGAGGCCTCCCCTGGTCCCTTTTCTGGGTTTGCCCAGAGAACAAGGGAGAAGCTTCCCTCCTTTTTTTTCTAAAACACCTAAAGAAATGAAATTTTTCACAAACAATTTGGCTTTTATAACACCACAGAAACGACGTCGTTTAGGGGTCCCCCAAACGCGCCCAAAACGGCGTCGTTTTGGGGAACCCGATTATTCGACCCGACCCTACCTTCAGGATCCCGTGTTTTTGAGTTATGGGTTAATTACCCATTCAGTCCTTCCGCTTTTATTATTAGTTGCGATCGCATTTTCTTTTAATTTTAATTTAGCCCAATATTTTGTTCCGCTTTCAATCGAATCCCTTCGGTTGCTGTGTGTCTTACTCCGAATGGGTTTATTTTCTTTTGGTCCCTAACTGTTTGTGTGTCTTTCCAATTGATCCATTTCTATACTTTTTTTTTAATTTTGACTCAAACTTTCATTTTCTTCTCAATTTAATCTTTTTAATTATTCTGACCCTTTGTATCAATTAATGTCGTTATTATTCTTATATTACTTATTATTATTACAATTTCATGTTGTTATTACTATTATTATTTATTATTCTATTTTATGTGTATTATTACATCCTTTTACGTTTTGTATTCCATTTGTTATTATTTTCAACTTTATACATATATATATTTTTTAACACTCATATTATTTATATTATTGTTATCACATTATCATTCTTATTGTTAAATTAACTATTTTATCACTATTATTATTATTAGTATTTATATATACATATTTATATATATTTGTTATATGCGTACATTTTTATGTAATGTATGATTGTGTACATTTTTTAACATTGTATATATTATGTGTATTTTCAATAACTATATTATATGTACATATTGTGTACATACTTTTAATATTATTATGTAATCATTTTTAATATATATATATATATATATATATATATATTTATGTGGTTTTATTAATAGTTTGTTTTTTATTACCATTTCTAACATGTATATATTATATTTTTTCTCATATATATATAAACTTTTAAATCTATATTATTTACGATATTTTATATATATATATATATATATATATATTATCTTATGCACTTTTGTTAATATTTCTAATATATATATTTTGTACAAACTTTTAACACTATTATATATTTGTTTATATATGTATATATTCATGGTTATTATCATTATTAATAATTGTTTCTAAACATCATTATTGTTTCTAATGTTGATATTATATATCCTTAATACCGTATTATGCATGTATTTCTTTATTATATTTATATATTTTCAATATTATATTTGTACATATATTATACATATACTTTCATTATCATATTATATTTAACATTATTATATATAGATTTCTTTTAAAAAGGGTCCATGTTATTATTATTTTCTTATTATGTTATTGTGCATTTTTTACATGTTGATTGTAAATATTTTTATGCTCTTATATTGTGTTAATGTTCTTATTAGTTACACTAATATTTGTATTTTTAGCTTTGGTTCATCATTTTAAACATAATTGTTCCATGTCTTCTTAAATTAATTTCAAAATTAAGGCAATGTACCGATTTTAACATTAAGTCTGTGATTTCATCGCTATGTTAGATGAGTCACGTTGGCTCATGTTAAAGTAGGACATCCTTTGAAAATCCAAAAATTTGAGATTTCTCATGTTTTGAACGGATCACGATTAAAATTTAAATTGAACTCGTATTTTTGAAAATTAAGATAACACGTGTTTATTAAGATACCAATTTTGGGCGTCACGGGGGTGCTAATACCTTCCCCGCGCGTAACTGACTCCCGAACCCTATTTTTCTCTGAATTTCAATGCGGACCTAAACTTGGCCTTATTTTATCCAAAAATAAATTTGTTAAAAAGAGGTTTTATTAGGTGTCCGATCACACCTAGAGGAAAGATCGGTGGCGACTTCCTTGTTTTAATAAATCAAAATTCGATATTTTTCAAAGTTTCCAACAAATCACCACTATTAGCGACCGAATCGAATTTTACGTCGCTACATGTATATATATGATTTCTTTTTTATATATTATATTTCCGTCACTTTACTTATTATTATATGTTTATATATATTCATTGTTTTATTACGTGTTTAAAACAATTATTATCATGTTAAATATCGCATGCATTGTTAGTATTTTATAATATCATATGAACTACGTAGTTTAGTATTGATATCTTGTAATCTGCAAATATTATATTTTGATCGCATCATTGTTTTAAATATATATATATATATATATATTTCATTTAATCCAAAAATATTTTTTAAACGAAGCAATATTTTTGTGCTTAGGGATTCGGGAAATAGTGCCCTAATGTGCTGGGTTGCGATTTCCCGTTTGTCTAAATACCTAAGATATCCTTCTAAATAAATCTTGCAAATCACGAGATGATTTTAGTTTCAAAGAGTTTAAAAACCTCGTGTCCAATCGTGCTGAATGTGACATTTGAACTCTTTCGGAGCAAAGGAATCTCGATTTTTCAACTCAAATTATTCCAGTTTTAAAAAAGGTGATCCTACTTTTAAATCTTTCCAAATTTTTTACCTAAGACAGAAAATTACTCAATTTGGTACCAATTTTGGGCATTACGAGGGTGCTAATCCTTCCTCGTACGTAACTGACTCCCAAGCCTATTTTCTCGATTCTCCGTAGACCAAAATTGTTTTTTAAGGTGATCCAATCACACCTAAAAAGGTTGGTGGCGACTCCCATTTTCGTTTTTTAAAATAAGTCGACTCCGTTTTTCAAAACCTCTTAAAAAAATGGTCTCGACAACAATCAAGGGCATCTGGTTAGGTCGGTGTTAAATTTTCGAGGGTAATGTGAAATTCTTACATAATAGTATCACGTTTGGTTTGCAAATATTATTTTGATGTATTAGGTTTAAATTTTCAATAGTTTCAATTTTTTGAAATTGTAGTTACTCGTTTTTTTGTTATTAACACTTTTCTTAATAGTAGTGTAAAAAAAATATCATCCATTACAAAATCACTCTAAATGATTCTATGTTAAAAAAATATTGTAGAGCTAAGATTCTAAAGTTTGTTTCATTACTGAGATGTCTTGAAGAGCATAGCTTGGAGGCTTAGAAGAATGCTAGTTCTTAACCTTTCTATGGAGTACAAGTGTTCCCCCCTTGCTGATCAAATTGTATACTTACACTTAAGTTTGTAAGTAGCACTCTCATTTCCAAAATGAAATACATGAGTCTAACTTCCATAAAGCTATTATTATATCCACTACATTCATAATTTCTCTCGCATTATTCACTACAAGTAACATGAATGTTATTCATTCACGCTCATTACCTATAATTTATAATATGTTCTTGCAAATTAACCCACATCTCTCCCACATCTTATAAAATATGCCATTTGTATAACCATTTTTTACATATATTTTGGGAAGACTATACATAGAATATCCAAAGTTTCATTTGAGGACTTCTTTTTTGGATCGCATTACTCTCTACGACTTGCTTTCTACAATCACAAATATCGTGATTTTGATGTTTATGAATATTATAAATATTTTGATGTTTATTTTTTCTTTCTATTGCTATTGGTTTTATAAAATACTTGAAATAAAATAACAATGATAACTGCATGGTCGGATGATTAAGAAAGAAGAACCCAACCTTTCAGGCATGTGTTTGGTCTTGGTTGGGCTTGAGAAAATTTTATTTTTTTCAGAATTTTTGTTTAAGAAGAAGAAGGTTAGAAAATATTGGAAGTATTGTGTTGATAATGTGTTATGAAATAAATAATAAAAAAAATAAAAGAACAAGTAAAATGGGAGGGTAAAAGAGAATATATTTTTATTCATCAATAGAGATGCTTACAATGCTTTTCCAAAGTTTATATTTATAAACATAAGAAGTATAAATAAACCTCTACTTGTAATGACTATTAAAGTTCTAAAATACTTTAAGCGACCATTTAACGATCAATATGGTAGATTGATACCCATTGACAAGTTGAAGAACATATCTTAGATCCAAGTCGAACTGACGATCAATGTTAGAGATCGGATAAAAAAGTTGTTTGGATTATGGTTCACAAATTAATGATGTTCAAAATTGTTTTATGAAAAAATATTAAATTATAGAAAATGAGAATAAGAGAACTCAATTAATGCAAGAGTTGCCAATAAAGAAAAACATTCAATAACTATTTTAACAACTCAATAACTAAAATAAATTTTTTAAAATAATAAATTGATATTTTATATCTTGTTGGAGTGAATCATAAAAATTTAGGAATATAATGTATAAATTGAGTAGTTAATGATTGATGGGTTGGGGCATCATATATATAGTACAAAATCATCACATATGACCAGTGAACCATCCTCGGCTACGATAATTCACCCCCACCATTTGAATCAAATATTCGATGTTCGTGAAAAACAAATAGAGTTCAACTGAAGCAACTTAAATGGCCCGCCCATTCACCACTTCATGTGGGCTCAACCTGGACACTATGTTTTTTTATTCTTTATTTCTTTTCAAATATGATCATCCAGGTACGAGGTAGGGATGAAATTTCAACAACAATATCAATTAGAAATTCATTTTTGTTTCCTAATAATTGTTTATGTTTTCCTTTAATCATGGTTAGATTGGGATATACGTTCGAGTACAAACTCTAATATTTAAAAGGTTAAATCATTATTTGCTTGAATTTGACAATTATTTTTACATTAAGTTTAATTTTTTTAAATTAGATCTTAAATTTAATAATTTTTCTCATATTGAACTTTAGGGTTAAAAGTTGTTATTATAAAAAAAAAATTTAATTGGCAACTTGTTATTTATGAGTTTAACGAAAGCGATTAAAATTACCGAACTATGTAACATCCGTACTCAAACTATATTTTTTAATTTTAAACACTTAAAATAAAAAAATTTTATAGTTAAATAACTATACGTATAATTTACCTTTTAACTTAACATAATTCATAAATAATTCTAAATTCTAGCCTTATATTTAATTAAAGTCATCAACGAATATTAGATATAGTCATCCGATATATTGTATTTCTAAAGATTAAAAAAAATAATTATAAACTTAAAATATATACAGTAAAACCAGTATGACAATCTTCACTCGAAATGAATGGTTTGAATTTCCCAACAGATAATGTCGAATATTTGTCAACAAAAAAAATACCAAACAACAAAACAAAAAAGATGTTGTAATAATCCAAACAAAGATTCCCAACAGACATTTATAAAATCTTAAATTCCATGTTTTGTTGTTGATGTTTTACTGACAAAGATGCCCGATAAGCTACCTCTCCTCTCACTAAATCTCCCGTCTTTTCTTTTCAATTTTTTCTTTGATTTACTTTCAGAAATAAATAAATAATTATTGTTGTAAGCTAATTACACTGTTTTTGTGTACTTATCTTCTTCACATGTGAAACGTACGGATCTTGACAGTTCATCAGTCTCTGGATGTTCATGTGCGCTTGTCGGTTGGTATTTGTCTTTTCTCTTCTCTACTTTTATGCTTCAATCCAATTATCCGACGTCAGATATTAGAATTTTGTGAAAATATTATTGGGTAAAACTGAAAATCTTAATTTATTAATTAAACTTTAATAAAATTATTTCAATAAAAAGAAACAAAGAGTCAAATTAAGGCCTCTTCTTCATTAGTTTTGGAATTTTAAGCGTCTTTTCATCATAAAAATAATGAAAAATACTTAATTTCTGTAGTAAAAAACGTAAAACTTAAGATTTAAGTATTTTTATGTTTACGAGTGAAAGTTATTAAAATATTTTTATTTATATTAATGATTTAAAAGATATATAAAAAATTAAATTAATTTATAATTTATGGATCATTTTATTAAATTTTTTAAATATAATTTTTTATTACTATGTATCATTAATTTTACAAATAACTTATATTAATTATTTAAAAATATTTAAATTTTATATTTTATGTATCATTATATCACATTATTTAAAATATTTAAAAATTTGGATTTAAATACAGAATTCTTGGTCTCTTCTTTCTCCTTTTTATTATTTTTATAGAACAACTGATTACTTATGGAAATTCCAGAGAGAATGTCTGGGCAATTGTTGTTTTTTAATTAAGCAATAAATAAATAAATCAGCCAACATTAACTGAAACCATGAATTAATATTATGTTAAGCTGCACAGCTTTTTTGTTAAATTTATTAAAAATAAATCCCTAGAAACAAAATTTCAAAAAGAAATCACGTGAAAAAAATATATTATTAAAACGTCTTGAAATCATGTGCCCACTTGATTGAAAACAATGGAATTGCTAAAATTAGTAAATTACAATCTATTGGATGAGATCACAAATAAAGGACTTCTCTTTTTCTATATATATATATAGATATATATATTAAAAGAAATATCAAATTAAATTGAAGACCAAACTGAAATGGGTTTGGAGAAGTAAATTTTAGATATGTCTAGTTTTTTAAAAAATAATTAAGATTTTATGTCAATTTTTTAGTGAAATAGGTCGATTTTAAAGCTTGAGTGCAGTGATAAGATATATTGTACTCTTAATAGAGAACACATATTCAAATCTTGGAGATTACATTGTTAAGACGGACTATTACGAATTCTAAATATAAATCATAAAACGGATATAAATGTTAAAAATAAAAATATAATATATATATTGTAGTACTGAACTTGAGAACAATAAACAACATAGCACATTTTTTAGGTACAAATTGATCCAATTTCAAGGAATATTCCAAACAATGCCAAGTTTGGGTTCCAACAAACATCCAAAAAAAAAAAAAAGAGAGAAATATTCAGTCAAAAGGAGAAAAGGGCTTCGGTTCACAGATCGACAAATCCTAGTGAAGAAAAGGGAGGCCATGATGAGGAGAGGTCGTTGACAAAAAATCAACTCGATTGGCAAGGGTGTAACTAGGGGCTGACAAGAGCCTTGCCCTCTAAATGAAAAATAAATTCTATTTAAGTATCTTTAAAATTTTTAAAATTTTATATTAGTAAAAGTAAAATTACACTTTGGTTATCTTAAAAGATCAACCAATAGCAAGAGAAGGGATCGTTTCTTCCTTGAATTGAAGAGTTCGTTCAAAAAAATCATCTATATGATTGATGAGTCAAAAGACAATTTATGATTCAAATAACTAGTAAAATTAAAAAAGAATAAACAAATTGAGTTCATGAGTTTACCAAGTCTGGTTATGGACCAATACAAGAAAATTTTTTTTTTTATATTTGAAACCAATTAATTATAAGGGGCAGTGCACAAAAAAAATCAAATCATACATAAAAAATCGAATCCCCAATACTCCCATAATATAAGGTGCACGGAAATGGTTGAAGTAGTTGAATAGGAGGATTGCTATGACTATAGCCCTTGATAAATTTACTAAAGATGAAAATAATTTATTTGATATTATGGATGACTGGTTACATAGGGACCATTTCATTTTTGTAGGCTGGTCTGGCCTATTACTCTTTTCTTGTGCCTATTTTGCTTTAGGGGCTAGTTTATAGGTACAATCTTTGTAATTTCATGGTATACTCATGGATTGGTTCGCTCCTATTTGGAAGGTTACAATTTATTAACCGCCACAATTTCTACCTCTGTTAATAGTTTAGCACATAAAAAATTGATTTAATTTTTTAAAAATTATAAAAATTTAAATTATTAAAATAATAAAATTATAATTTTACTATCGTAAAAATTATAATTTAATCTTAATTTTCCTTAAAAAAATTTTGAATTCGCCTTCATTGATGGGATAATCATGGTTGGAGACGGGAGTAGTTTTCATTTCGATTTTAAGGTGTTTTTATAAAAATAATATTAAAAATTAATTAATTGTAAAAATGAGGTTGGTAACAAATTAATTATGAAAATGGTTTGAGATAGGAAAAAATGGGATTGAGATAGAATTTTATGCTTCGTTCACACACAGTCTTTGTTTATTTTCGTAGTTTAATATATTTATCATATTTATATAGTGGATAATAGTATGGAATCTTTAAGACAATAAATAAAAACCCATTATTTCCAACACAAAATCAAGCACGTTAGATAAAAAATCTGTCTTCTAACATTTTAATGTTTGAAAGTGAAATTTAAGCTTTTCCTGTTCTCCATGTACTGATAAACAGCTTTTTCCTCATTTTCGTACAAGGAAACCAACCCTGATCATCATGAGTTGGCCCTAAATTTGTTTTAAAAGAAAATTTTAATTGATTGAAATATAAGTTTATAACTTGGTAGGTCCGGGTCTCTTTAAAATTAAAAAATATTAATTTTATTATAGATTTTTATTATATTAGTTATTTTTTTATCAGTTATTTTTAATATAATATTAAAATTATTTATAATCTTTCTCAATTACGGGTGTGTAAATTTCGGGTAAAACTGAATTAATTCGGTTAACTAACTAAGTTTGGTTAATCGGTCAATTAATCGAATTAATTTGGTCGGGATCAGTTAATAATTTTGTGGAAGTTCGGTCAATGGTTAATTCGATTCGAAATCGGTCGGTTAATTGAATTAACCAAACTTAATAAATAATATTATAATATAAGTATTCAGTCTGGAGTCGGTCGGTTTGGTTATTTTTTTAGAAGTATAAATTAATCAATCGATTAATTCGGTTAATTTTTTTTATATTTTATACTTGTTTTAACCAAAAATTAAAAAAATATTTATAAAAATTTCGGTTAATTCAGTTAAGCGACCGAATTAACTAAAAAAGTCCGGTTCGATTAATTTTTTTTAAAAAAATTTTGATTCGGTTAATGGTTAAGAGTTTAAAAGGATCGTTAATTTAGTTAATGGTAGTTCGGGTCAATAACCGATTGAACACTCCTACTTCCAACCCTTAAATAAGATGATAATGCGCTTTAATGCACTCAAACCCACACCTTTTTAACTAGCAACAATACCAACACTAATTAAACTAAAATTCAATTATTACTTTTATCAACTTTTGATTCTTCAACAAAGCATTAATTACAAGTATTAATATTCATAATTTTAATATATTTAATATAAGCTATTATATGAATTAATTTGATTAAAAATAAAATTATGATAAATAAACTTTTCAAATTTTACTATTCATAATTTTAATATATTTGATTAATTTTCAAGTATGAAAAGAAAATTTTAAGGTCGTTTATTTTATTTTGATTTAATCATCGAAAGGCGCAATCGAATCATTTATTTCTTTTGGACATATGCGCAATTGAATCATGTGTTTTATAATGTGAATTGCATGCATAAAGAAGCCAAAGCAATACAGTTTCTTTTGCAATGCCTAGCCTTGAAAGGACAATCTAGGCACCGAAAATTAAGCTTGGCAACATGATACTTTAAACTAAATAGCAAGGCAAAAAAGGACCTATTATTATTATTATTATTTTGGTTCTTGATGGAAGCCAACAAAAAAGCATCTCGCAACCAAGATCCTTATATTCCGTTACATGATTGCAAGGTTGTTTTTTTTTTTTTAGTATTATTAAATATATCAATTTTTTTATTTTATTACAAAAATATAACATCTTCCATGTTAGTGCAATAAGTTATAACTTTTACTCTTTATATATTAAAGATTTGTTTTACTATATTAAGTGTGGTATTAAGAGAGCTCGAATCTGTTCATTGAAAGAATCATTTGTAAGTGCAATTTGTTTGTATTCAAACCGTTTTAGTAATTTGTGTTAAGTGGGGAGGTTCTTTATTGCAATTGTATATGATTGATGTTGCAACGGGTGTGAGTGAGGTTAAGGCTAAATCATCTCTCCTATTGAGGAAATTATAATGAATTGTTCTTTGGGCGAGGTTTCGTACATATTAAAATGGATCCGAACTACGCAATCCTTGAGTTCATTATTTGGTTTTCTAGTTTTAAGTTGTTACTTTAAGTTGAAACTCAACATAGCAATTTATTTAGCACCTTCAACACATACAATTGGTACCAAAGTAAGACATCGAACAAATTTGGTGAAGATTGTGTAGTTGGTTGTTGAAACAAGGAAGGAAGCTTAATCTCCAAGCCACCTATGCTTGATGGCTCAAACGATGCCAACTATAAGGCATGCACAAGAGCCTTTTTAAAGTTCATAGATGAGAAAGCATGGACAACAGTCCTAACAAGTTGAGAACTACTAATTAGTGAAGTTAATGGTGTTCACACTTCTAAACCTAAGACCACATGGACTACCAAGAAGGAAAAAGTAACTAGTTACAATATAAAGGCTCTGAATGTGATCTTCAACAGTTTAGACCCTCAAGAATTTAGTTGCATCTCCAAGTGTGTTTCTTCTTGTAAGGCATGGACAATCTTGAAACCACACATGGAGGGACTACTAGTGTAAAGTAGTAAAAAATCCAGATGTTAACCACTAGGTTTAAGAATTTGAGAATGTTTGGGATGAAAGTCTTTTAGATGTTTATGCTAAACTATATATGTTGCATTTCTAATCAAACATTTGCCTTGGTGAAGAGTATTCAAATGCAATGTTGGTTTGTAAGGTCCTAAGATCCCTCTGGTTTGTAAGGTCCTAAGATCCCTCTCTAAAATATTCTCTATTGAAATGGCAGCCACTAAGGACACCAATAACATCAAAACGAAGAGGATAAATGCATTGATAGGGTATTTTCAAACACTTTAAATGAGCTTGGAGAAAGACAAAAGGGACAAAGTGAAATTAGAGAAAAGCATTTCTCTAGAAGTTGTTTCTTTAGTTGCAACTGGTGAATAAACTACTATTGAAACCTACAAAAGTAGTTGTGTTAGAAAAAAATCTAATTTAAAAAAGTTCTTTGTCATAGCAAAAAATTAAAAATTTGAAAATTGAGCCAATTTGTGATATTTATAGTAATAAGATTTTGGTATAAGAATAATTAAGAAACTAAATTGAAAGACCGCAAGCTAGCGGCTTATATTGGAAAAAACAAGAAAGCTAAAAATCGAATTGGACATGATTGAGATCCAACTCTAGTTTGGTTAGAATGGAACCAGCCGATTCCTTAGTGGAGACATCATAATAACATTAGACGGTTCTCCTAAGGTTGGTGATAGTGCGGGAAGGGTTAAAATACTTAGGAGATGGCTCCTAAGGATGATTTTCTTCCCGATTTTGATTTATTTTCTCCCGTTCTTCATTTTCTTCGGTGTCTTAAAGAAGAGTAGCCATGAAAGGTTCTGCATGAAGCAGACTTCATGGAGATAGACCTAAAAAGTAGGGAAACCAGCAAGCAACTGGTATCTGGAGAATGGAAGCTCTGGTGTTTGAAATGAGAAATAAGCTATGGAAACGATAAGGATTGCGGTGAGTTCCAGACTCTAAACCTACTGTTATGTTCTATACTGTCTGAGTATGCCATGATTACATAAGCATGAAGCATTATTGTCGGAAAAACCTCAAGGGTTAGATGGAGATAGGAAGGGAAATGGGGAGAGAACCTATTAGTTACCACCTTGGTTCTAGCCTTATCCCTGATTATTTGGCTTACATATTATTTTCGTTCAACTTATGACAGAATGAACTTATTGGTTCAGTGGTAAGGTGTTAGCTTACCTTATGGTCATGTGTTCGAATATTTGCGTGAGCAAAGTGGCAAAATTTTTGCTATTTCTATTGAACCAAACCCATGTAGTGGTTGTAGTTAAATTGAATTCTATCTTTGGGTAGTCTGATAGGATATCTGAATATTGTGTTGGTTAGGTTTGTTTGGGATTTTGTTGTGTTTTAAAAAAATATCTGATTATTATTTTTTATTTTTTTCTAAAAAATACACATTCCTCTCTCATGTTTCTTACGTTTTCCCTATCCCCCCCTTTTTTTTTCTTTTCTTCTTCCTTTTTGCTTTGTTGATTTCAATTATGTTCTTTTTATCCTACTTACTAAAATGGTGTTGCTTATAATTTTCGTTATTATTGATTCTTTCCTCGCAGTTTTGATATTATGTGTATTCATGATTTGGGTAAGAATATAAGTTTTGTTTAGTTTTTATGCTATTCGGGTTTCTTAATTATTTTATTTACGAAGGAAGCGTTTAGGAAATTGATTTGTGTGTTGTGATTCATTAGGAGAAGAACAAGAGGTGGTGGTTGCTTCTCCAACGTCTTAGACATCATTTAATTGTTGTTTCGATTGGGTATGTACTTTAACGTGTTTTTGAGAGCCAAACGTAGATGTAATTGATCGAAATTTTGAGTTAGTGTTGTATGTTGATTACTAAAAGTAGTTGTTCGAGTATTGATTTTAGGTTCAGAAAGGCTTGTGTTTGGTTTCGCATCAAAATTAGATTAGGTGTGCAACGGAAACCTGAGAAAATAATGAATGACAAAAGCTAAAATTTGGGACTATCGATGCTACACAGCCGTGTGCGAAATCATGTGGTTGGGTCAATTTGAGTCATTTGGGCCACATGGGCGTATGTGAGATTGTGTGCCAGGCCGTGCGGGCCACACGAGCTGGCCAAATAGGCTGTGTGGGCCCAAATTCTGAAATTTTTACTAAGGGCCATATTCGACGTACGAGTTGAATGTAGGCCTTTCGTAGAGTCCGTATGATACAAATTAGGCCATAAATCATGGATTCTAATATTTTGTTAGCGTTAAATACGATTTATGTACGCATGATTAATAAGTTATATGCTAAGTATGATATGAATTATGTTAAGTATTATCCATTATTTGCTAAGCATGATCTAATTCTTCTATAAAAAGCATGTATGCCATACACATTTATGATATCTGTTAGTTCTGCATGTGAATTGGGGTGAGAAATATGTTTGTGGAGGAATGTGGGCAATTAATCTATCTGACATATTTGGTGGCTCAGCCACACACACACACACACACACACACACACACACATATATATATATATATATATATATATTTGTTTTTAGCGAATTAACACCTAATGATTTGGCAGCTAGATTGCAAATATTCTGAAAAGAGTCATACAGTCACTTAGCAGTGTGTAAGGTTAGATGGGTATTTTATACCCTATATAGTGTGTAAGGATGGTCAGAGATGGTATGTAGCGGATGGGGGTAGGATTGTTAATCTGCATCTAATATGTTCAGATTTTGTTCTGTTTATGAAATATGTCTGGTTGAAATCTGAAAGCATGTCTAAAATTGTATTTGTTGATTTTATTACAAGTTACACACTGAGCTTGTAAGTTTATTATTTGTTTGTTTGATTCTTAGGTAATCCTCATACTTAGGCGGGTCGGTGAAATGGGAGCTAGGTTATTTATTACTATTGTGAATTTTTGATATATTCGTATTTAATCTGGTTGCTCATGGACTATTTTTGGATTGTTTTTAAAGTTTGGATTTATTTTATGTTTTTAGTTGTTTAAATGATTTCCTGATGATATACATTTTATGTGCAAAACGTTGGAATTTCAACAAAAAAACTGTATTTTCCAAAATTGAACGTGATTAAGAATTCCACTATAAACTTAAAGGTTTTTTTTTTTTTAAGTATAGATAATCAACAAATTTACCGAATATGTAAAGAAAGTTATTACCCTAACAACTGAACTTTTACTTAGCAAAAGTTAGCGTTATAATTACAACTTTCAAATAGTTTCTAGGTTTTCAAATAAATTGTAGTAACTTCTCTCGATCTGGCCATAACGTCTAGGCTGGGTTTGGGGTGTTACAATTTCTTTCCTATCCTAATTAGGTCCTAATTCAATTAAAATCTATTTTTTTTCAAATTAGACCTCAAAATTAAATTTTTTTCTAAGCTAGTTAATAAAATAAAAATTCGATTATATTATTCTAATACTTTAATTACTCATTTACTACCCTAATTTACTATATCGGACACAAACCTTCGGTTCAAAAACTAGATTCTACTAACTCAATTTTCGGGATGTGACATAGGTCATGTCCGATGTAGTGTCAATCCAGCCAGTCACATCTATGTCTCTATCTTTTAGGAGTTATTTGCTTCGATGCTCAAGAAAAAAACATCTTCTCAATTGGACTTGATAGATGATGTATTAGTCTTTATATTAGTTTGCTCATTTTTTATTAGACTAAGGATATGTTTAGGTTCATCTACTAATATAATTTGTATTTTTGTACTACAATCTGACCACAAAATACTACTTAGTATTAGTTAACCAATAGAAAACTAGTGAACTAATATTTGTTTCCATTTTGTTTTGCATGAAAAAAACATTGAGACCAAAAGGGTATTAATGTAATTCATGAATAATTTTATTAAACAATTTATTCGAAAAATATAAGTGTACATAAATGAAAATACTACACTTAAGGTACTAGATCCAACAATCCCCCACTTGCCTTGGTAAAATAAGTGAGTCATGTTTCATATTCCTATGCCCTCTATATGTTTATATTTTCAAAACTCTCTATCTAGTACAGTATTGGTAAACAAATCCGTAGGGTTTGTCCTCAAACGAGATCTTTGACTGTATAATTGTTTTGTCAATCACTACTGTCTCCCTTATGATATTTTCTATCAATGTGTTTTTGTTCTCATGTGGTTTATGGTTTCATTTGTGTTAGCTATTGTGTTATCATAATACAATGTGACAGCTTTTCCAAACCAGGAATGTCTTCAAGATCTGAATGGAAATTTCAAAGTCATATTACTTTTTTTGTAGCCTCAAAAGCAACCACATATACAGACGCCATAGTGGAGTTAGCAATACAACTCTACTTGACACTTCTTCACACTATAGACCTGTTGCCTAAGATAAAAACACAGCTCGATTTTGATTTCCTTGAATCCCCACACGTTTGGAAGTTAGAATAATATATCCGATAAGAGTAAAATTTCTTTTGGAATACACAAGCATAAAATCTCTCGTTCTCTGTAAATACTTGAATATATATTTAACTGCTTATCAATATCATATACCGAAATTCACTTGATATCAACTCACCAATTCAACTAAAAAAATATTTAAATATATACATATCATACATTAAACTTCCTAAATCGCAATCAACATGCTCAATAACTTCAACACTTACCTTTCGCATTATTTTTACAAAATTTTATCAAACTTTCAAAAAGTAAACATGAAACCAATACATTAAATGGTGGTTTCAATTTCAACCTGACACATGGGAAGAAAACTACCATGGCGGTAGACATGTAAAAAAAGTGAAATCACCTTATTAGGTGGCGATTTCAGCATGCCTTTGACAAACAAGATGTGGTAGAAAATTGTCATGATAGTAGACATTGTCAGAAAAGTGAAATCACCACATTAGGTGTTGGTTTTAGCATTCATGTGACACAGTTGCGAGTTTAGGTTGAACTCACTTTAATTTTACTTATGAAATTTTGATTTAATTTTATAAATAATATTATAAATCATATTTAATAAAATAATATTAAAAAAATAAAAGAAATAAAGTCTTAATAGTTTGATGGTCAAGATTATTCATTATTACAAGTGTGACTTAAGTTTGAGTCATATTAATTATATTTATTGTTCGGACTTTATCTTTTTATTGTAATTTACAAAAAAAAATAAAAAAATAATTAATTATAATAATTTTTTTAATTTTATCTTTTCTATAAAATAACTTACATAAAAAAAGTAATACAATAAGAATGTAATTTTACATCTTAATCTAAATTTTTTATTATTCTTGAAATGTCAAATTTCGCTATTATTTCCTATACTATGTAAAAAGTTTTGGATTTAATACCTATATTTTAGTTTGTTCATTTTTAGTCTTCATACTTTTTAAATTTTAAAATCTTAGTATTAACTAAATGATAATTATTAAATTGATTAAGTTAATTTTTTAATTATACCTATGTCAGCTTATTATTTTCACATATTACTCACTAAAAATTCAGTTAATAGATGAAGTTCAATTGGAAAACATAAACTAAATCTATAATTATATGCATAATATATGACTAGTAATTAAATTTAACCAAATAAATTTAATTGCTGTTAATTGAATCAAGACTGGAATTTTAAAATTAAAAAATTACAATGAATAAAATTGATTAAATTAAAATATAAAAACTAAGTTAACAAAGATTAAATGCAGAATTTAACTTTCTTGAATCATTTAATTGTAATTCAATAACTTTGTTGCCAATGCCAGGCAACCATGTACCTTTAAGAATGGCTCAAAGCATAAAAGAGATGGTTGAGATGTAAACATCAATATTAATTAATGAAGAAAGAGAAGAGAAAGAAATTACTTTCCAATCTATTGATTCTTTTCCTACAACATTGGTACCATAATATTTTGGGTCCCCACCAATTGGTTGAAAGTCCTACATGGGCTAAGCATTGATGTAATTGAACAGTTCACACATGCATTTGAAGTTGATTTCTTCAGTTTGTTGTCATTAATTATTAAGAAAATAAATGGATTTGGTTTTGGTTGTGTTTTGACTTTGATATACTAAAATTTAATATTATTTAGAATAAATTATAAAATAATAGTAACTTAAATTTAGTTTAAATTATTTTTTTATTAAATTATAAAATATTACATTTTAGTCATTAACAATATAGATTTAAAATGTTTTAACTACTCATTCATTAAAATTTGTTATAATTTTAATGGAGAAGTAATGTGGCATGTTAACTCAAAGGTTAATATCTAATTTGACCCTTACGTTATAGTTAAAATATTTAATTTCATATTTTTATATTTTTTAACAATAATTCTAGAAAAAATTTAAAAAATACCGAGTGATCAAAATGTAACTCTTTATAGTTCAATGATAAAAAAAAAATTAACCAAGGTTGAGTAATTAGTTTTGTTGTTTACTGTATTATTTATTATAAGTATATGAAAAAGTAATTTTACAATATTTGATTTAAGAGCATTTCAACACCCACGAGTGCTGAATTTAGTATATATTGAATGATTATTTTTTTCTAAAGATCTACGTTGAGAAATAATAAAAAATTTATGTTAACAAAGTTAAAAAAAAAAAACTGGTTTTGGATTATAAAAAAATTAATGATTTGATCAAATGATTTCTAAGCATTGATATTTTGACCAATCTCCTAGCTTTGCTAATGGTTTTGGTTGCAATTTATGATGACCATTTTAATTTACGGGCATGTACAAAAGTGGTTATCAGCCCTGCTTAGGATTCCAGTCGCCTCGGTTCGAATTTATTATTTAGACTATATTTAAATTTAATTATTTATCTATATTATATTTAAATATTTTATTAAATTTATGTTATTTTTAATCAGATCATCAATTCGGTTATAAATTATAAAAATATTTTTTAAAAATTTTATAATTATATTATTGTGATAACAGTTTTATCTTTATTTTTATATTATCTTTAAATAAAAAAATTAAAAATTACAAATCTGATGATCAAACACGTGTTCATTATCACTTCACCTATATTTAATAATATGATAAAATATAATAATTATTTATAAATATTAATTTAACTTTTAAAAATTCAACTCATAAATAAATCTGTTAATTCCATAATAATTTCTTTCCATTTTTATTGTAAACGAGAAATTCATCAAATCAACACACAAAAAAGCATATTTGATAATCCAAAAAAAAAAAAAAAACAAAGGCTAACGGGCAAACATCTCTTAATAAGTGGTCACACCCTCTTCATTACAAAGAATTAGGTGTCAAATTCAACTTCCCCTTTCTTAATCTATTAAAAGGAAGCAAAGGGAATAACTTCGCATTTTTATTTTTCCACATTTTGAACTTTATTTTTTTTATTTATTTTAAAAGGATGATCAGAAATAATGATGAAAATAATAAATAATATTATTAAAAAATTTTAATAACACATTATCTAACAAGTTGTTGATTAAAGAAGTTGTGAATTCTTACTTAATAGGGCAAATATTTGAAATAAGATTCATTATATGCATGAACTATATTATAATATATATATATATATATATATATATGTATATATGTATATATGTATATGTGTGTGTGTGTGAAGAGTTTAACGTATACTAATTATTCAGCTTTATTGAAGCATATCTTTAATGGTAGTTAATGTGTCAATTAAGTCACTAATTTTTTTGCATTTCTTCCTATGTTGCTGAGATAAAAATATTATTTCTCAAAATATAATGATATGAGTTTATTGGAACTTTGGAAGTGATTCATGTGTCAATAGTTTCTTGGAAAAGGCAAATGTAAAATAAATTTCATTTTGTTATTAAAATGATTTCAGGAAAAAGATTAACAACAATATAGTGAAGAGTGTAAGAGTGATTTGTTCAAGAGTTAAGTTATTCATCAATCTTAAAAGGTTGGTATCAAAGTATTAGGTATTAATAGACACTACTAATAAGTTTAAGTAAAAAATTAAACTTATTTAAAATATGGGTAGATTTGAACTTTAATGGCTTGATTTGTCTTTCAATCTTAAATTATGTTTAATGTTTAAAATTTAACTAAAATAACTGATTGAGTTTTAGTTCGATTAAGATTGGCATTGTTGCTAATACAGGAGGACGTAGGTTTGAGTGTACTAAAGTATATTATTGTAACGCCCCAAAAATTTAAGCTTTAACTGGGAATATTTGTAGTAATTAGATTTCAATATCACTGGTTTTGTGCTTTACTTTTTTGTTTAAGGTTTGGGGTTCAAATCGTATTATCAAAGTTTTATTGTTTTTAAAAATCCATAAGCCAGCATTGCCGCTTAAGTTCGATTTGTTGTCATATGTTAACAAGAATGAGCCTGTTGGTTCACTAGTTAAGTATATGTCTGTATTCTGTCTAGTCGTGAGTTTGAATCCCCTCACGTGTATTAGAAATATTTTTGTTTAATGCCGGAAAATCTGCATAGAAGTTAAATGTTTAAATAACGATAGTTTTATCTTCTTCATCTTTTCCTTCCCATTCCTCCATTTTCTTCTTTTTATTTTTTTATTTTCTTTTTATTTTATTAATTATGATCAAGAAGGACACGGGATTAGTGAGATCTTGTCGTTAACTGTTAAACAGAGGATTGTTGAGTAAGTAATTATGAATGATTTTGAGTTCCTTTTTTAAAGTGAATTGGTTTAATTGCGAGTTGTAAGAATTGTTAAAAAATGATTGTTGTTTTCCTAATAGATGGGAATACTTCCGACAAGGAACAACAACAAGTTGATATCCGTGATCGTTGCTGAACTCGGTAAGTTTAGAATGTATGCAAGTGTATTGTCAAAGTTGTCGACATGTTCGATATTGACTAATGTTGTTGAAATGTGGAAATTGATTTGTGAATTTGGTTGTGAAATGATTAATTAGGGTCTGGTTAGTCTCCGTAATAATTTTCAACCAAGAGAAATCAGGTGCGTAACAATTTTTGCAAGTTTCGTAGGTTTCGGGTCGACGAAAATGGTGGTTGTCAACGTCACATGGCCAGGCACACGGGCGTGTGGCCAGGTCGTGTGAGCCACACGGGCATGTAAGAGGTCGTGCGATTGGCCGTGTAACTCACTGTTTGTTGAATTAGGGTGACACGGACTAGCACACGGGCGTGTGTTCAGGCCGTGTGTGGCCAAAATGGTGTAGAGTTCACACGGGCACAAGACACGACTGTGTGTCTAGGCCGTGTAACTCACTGTTTATAAATTAAGAACCACACGGGTCGGCACACGGATGTGTGCTCAGGCTGTGTGAATCACATGGGTATGGACATGGCCGTGTGTCCAAGCCGTGTAACTCATTGTTTGTCGATTGGTAGCACATGGATACACGACACAGGCATGTAACAGGCCGTGTGAAATACACGGGCAAGGACACGGCCGCGTGTCTAGGCCGTGTGGTAGGCACCTAGAGTTTCGAAAACTTATTTTACGACCGTAATCATTATTGTGACTGATATTGGTTATCTATGATTTGATTTATATGAAATGAGATATAATGAGCAACTACTGCTAATGTGTAAGTGATATCTGATGGATAATCTGTAATTATAACATGAAATTTCTGTATTCTGAATGTGTTTGGATTGGAAAAGTGCGAAGAAGGAAGTAATCTGTTTTGGAACAGTGGTTTAACCATTTTCTGATTGTATCTGAATCTGGCGTTTAACGCAAGTTATGTAACATCTATGATACGATTCTGTAACGTGTCAAATCGGCACTGTTAGAATTAAGTGACCCGAATTCTTATTTAAATAAAATACAATAGAAAATAAAATAAAAGTAATATCCAAATAGAACTAGACTTCTTTTATTTTATTTTAGAATAAGGTTTTTTAAACCTTATTAAACTCCATCTATTTTATATTGATTAGGATAAGATGTTTCAATCCTACTAGAATATGGCTTTACAAGCCTATAAATAGACATAGTCTATTCCTCTTGTAATGATTCGAATTCGACATAGTGAATTTTCTTCTCATCTGCCCGTGGTTTTTTCCCGAAAGGGTTTCCACGTAAAATCTGTGTGTTTTTTATTTATTATTTATTTTTATTTTTAATATTTTTTCATTACCGACATTAATATATTTTCACAAATTGGTATCCGAGCTTTCGAGTTTTTTCATCTCGATCACGGTAATTGCGTCTTTGAAGTATGAAATTCCGCTGTTAGATCGTAACACCAGATTTGTGTTGTGGCAGATTAAGATGCAAGCAGTTCTTGCGCAGATGGATCTAGAGGAAGCCCTGCTAGGGATAGATAAGATGCCTTCAACGTTAATGGATGAAGAGAAGAAGCGTAACGATCGAAAGGCATTAACACAATTACATCTGCATTTGTCTAACGAAATTTTACAAGATGTGATGAAGGAGAAGACTGCCGCTGGATTATGGAAAAAGCTGGAACAAATATGCATGTCGAAAACTCTAACCAGCAAGCTGCATATGAAGCAACGTCTTTATGCTCATCGTTTGGAGGAAGGTGCATCTATGCACGGACTGTAATGGCCTAAATTCAAGGTTATCGGAATAGTGGTTTCGTAACCACAAATCCGATTTAAAGAAAAATTTATTTTAATATTTTTGCATAAATATTGATATGATAGGAAAATTTGTATGAAAATATCGAAAAAAAAATTTTACCGATTTAGTGGTTAGTTAAGAAAAAGAAATTATTGAAGAAATTAGGTAAAGACAAGTTATCGAGATCTCGATCTCGTAAAACCGAGTCAAAAATATTTTTATAAATATTTTTGAAATGTTAGTAATATTGTATTAAAATTTCGTTAGAAAATTTTAACGTTTGGGCAGTCAATTAAATGAAAAAGACTAAATTAGAAAAGGAGTAAAAGTTGTTAGGATGATTAAATAGCTTAAGAGTTTAATTAGAAAGGATTTAAAAAGCAAATAGACCCAAAATTTATTTGGTCTGGACGGCAAAGGCATAAAATTAGCAGAAAAATGGATGAATTAAGGGTAAAATTGGAATATTGCATTATTAACTAAATAAAACTAGGACTAATATGGAAATATCTAGATTTCTTGAGATTTCTCTTCATTCTCATCAGAAAAAACGCCATAGGAGGGGTTCTTTAAGCTGGTTGTTCATAATTTTTGCACCAAGTGAGTTAATCCTTGCCTTTTTCTTGTAATTTTTGTGTTTTTAAGACTTTTACAACTAGGTCCTACTATTAAATTCATTAGTTTTTGATTTTATGGATGAAATTGAAAGTCACCATGGTTGAGTGCTGTAAGTATATGAATAATTAGCATGGAATTTAAGCTTTAATCTTATTATATGATGATTTTATGGAATAAAATGTAAAGAAAGTGGATATTTAGGACCTATTTGTAAAAGAGTGTGAAATTGAAGTTTGGTTCTGAAATTCTTATTCCCAAAGGTTATAAGGTAGTTTAAAATGATATAATAAAGTATTAATTGAGAAAAATCAGCTCAATTGAGAGGTTAATTGAGTAGGGACGAAACTATCACTTATTAAAAGCTTGGGGGAAAAATGGTAATAAACCTCTTGCACTAAAACAGTTTTGGACAGCAGCAGTAGTCCAACTTTGAAAAATCACCATAAATTGTAGAAATCGAATTAGAGGGTGAAAAAAATATGTAATTAAAGCTTATTGAGTCTAGTTTCTCATAGAAGAAACGGGGTAAGCAATAGAATTGTAAATCTTGAGATATAATGCATTTTGTGAGACAAGGTCAGAATGATTTCGGGTTCCCCTGTTTTGACTTTGGAAAATCACCAAAAATTGTATAAAAATAATTAGGGACTTAAATTTATATGTTTAAAATTCTTAATGAGTCTCTTTTCAAGAGAAACAAGCAGAACATCATCCGAGTTCCTTATGAGGAGATAATTAATTTTTAGTGAAGAAAGGTCAGAACTGTCATATAGCAGAACAGGGGTAAATTTAAAGAATAAAATGTACTAAATGGCTAATCCAAAAATTTTGAAAATTTTATGGTTAGAATATATGTGAGTCTAGTTTTATAGA
Source organism: Gossypium stocksii (assembly GCA_020496765.1). Classification (NCBI taxonomy): domain Eukaryota; kingdom Viridiplantae; phylum Streptophyta; class Magnoliopsida; order Malvales; family Malvaceae; genus Gossypium; species Gossypium stocksii. Next base: position 97,336,262 of record CM035628.1, on the reverse strand, counting down.
AAATTTACGGATCTTAATTTGGAGTCCCATAGCTCAAGATAAAAATAATTTAGTGAATATGACGCAAGTAGACAGCCTTGGATGAACTATAAATAGTAGTGGAATTGTAGAAAATGGTACATATGAACATGAAATGTTAATTTGATGAATAAATTTATTTATTTAGATCCTAAAGACTCAAACACGAAGCTAGATCGAGGAAAGGAAAAAGTTTGGGATTAGTAGATTTTTATATACAAACAAGTATCGAGTATTAAGAGCTCAGAGGTCGGATTCGGTCGGGGTACATCACACTATCAACCTCAATATTTTGGTATATCTAGAAACTTTATTTTGGAAATCAATGGCATGTATAAGTTAATAAAGTAAATGTTGACGCGAAATGAATGTAAAGTTAGCCATTGGTATGGCTAACAAACTTTGGTTTGGTATATGATGAGATTATTTTATGAATGTGAATGAATCTATTTTAAAAATATGTTGAATAGAATTGATTGATTTGGATTGGTCTCGGTTTAAGTTTTGCAGGGAAGGTTACATGGTTATAAGGGGATATATTGAGTTTAAAAAAAAAAACTATTGTTCAGTAAACTTCGGTAATGCCTCGTACCCTATTTCAGCGACGAATACGGGTAGGGGGTGTTACATTTGTTGGTATCAGAGCTACGGTTTAGCCGGTTCTCGGATCGACGTAGCAAATGTCTGCCGACCGAGCTCAATTCGAGGAAGCCGGGAGTCATGCTCCGGCCCCGGAAAGGGAACAAAGAGAAGTTGAAGCTGCTAGTAGTAGAAGGTCCAAGACAAGGGACCAAAGTGAAGAGGCTAAAATGGTCTTTTTATCAAATGATGAATGATTGGTTTACTCAGTATATAAGAACTAACCCTGTAGTGTAGCAAACTCAAGCTCCTCCTACTCCTCCACCGGTTCCCAAGACTACACAAGGTACAGGTATTGAATTTATCAGAAAAGGAAAAGCTCCTGTTGATAAAATTAGAAAGTATGGGGCTGAAGAATTTCGAGCTGCAGTTGATGATGATTCTGAAAGGGCTAAGTTTTGGTTAGAGAATACTACCCGGGTTTTAGAAGAATTATCATGTACACCAGAAGAATGTCTGAAATGTGCTATCTCACTATTAAAAGACACGGCTTATCATTGGTGGAAGACTAAAGCTTCAGTGGTTCCGAAAGAAGATATTACTTGGGAGTTCTTTCAGAATGAATTTAAAAAGAACTATATCAGCCAGAGATTTCTTGATCAGAAAAGAAAAGAATTTCTTGAGCTGAAACAGGGTAACAGATCGGTATCTGAGTATGAAAGAGAATTTGTTTGGCTGAGTAAATATGCTCGGGAATGGGTACAATCAGAAGCCGAAATGTGTAAACGATTTGAAGAGGGGCTAAATGAAGACATTAAATTGTTGATTGGAATTCTTGAAATCCGTGAGTTTGCTACACTGACAGAGCGAGCTTATAAAGCAGAAGAGCTGAGTAAAGAGAAGAAACAAGCCGAAAGGGAAGCTCGGATTGCTAGTAAGAGACCGGTGAGTAAATCACAGTTTTCTGCTTTAAAGAAATTGAAAAAGTATCAAGATCGTTTCACTTCAGTCATTGGATATTCAAGTAGAGAACGAGGCTCTCAACGTTCTAATCCAAGACCATCTACTCCATCAGTGACCAGTGTGGGCAGTGTCGGTACTCCTAAGCCGAGATGCCAGTATTGTAATAAAGCTCATTTTAGAGAATGTCGGCTGAAAAGTGGGGCTTGTTATCGATGTGGTTCATTTGATCATTTTCTCAGAGATTGTCCAGAAAGGGGTGAAAAAGAAGCTGAACAAATATCGAAGCCGAGTAATCCAGTTTCGAGAGGCAGACCACCACAGCCATCCGGAAATGTCAGTGGTAGCCGAGGAGCCACGAAAGAATCTGCAGGCAGGTCTGAGGCACGAGCACATGCTAGGGCATATGCCATCCGTGCCAAAGAAGATGCCTCAGCACCCGATGTTATTACTGGTACATTTTCTTTACTTGACACTAATATTACTGCATTAATTGATCCTGGTTCTACGCATTCATATATGTATAAAGCTTGCATGTGTTAAAAATTTATCTGTTGAACCAACTGAATTTGTGGTTAAAGTCTCGAACCCCCTAGGCTAGTCTGTGTTGGTGGATAAAATTTGTAAAGATTGTCCACTAATGGTAAGAGGTTATTATTTCTCGGCTGATTTGATGTTACTTCTTTTTGATGAGTTCGATGTGATATTGGGCATGGATTGGCTAACCCAGTATGATATGGTAGTAAATTGTAGACAGAAATATATTTTGTTAAAATGTCAGAACGGTGAATTGCTTCGGGTTAAATCTGATCAGACAGAGGGGTTATCTGATGTCATTTCAGTTATTACTGCTCAAAGGTATATCAAAAAGGGGTATGATGCTTTTCTTGCTTATGTATTAGACACTAAGGTATCCGAGTCAAAGATTCAGGCAGTGCCAGTGGTATGTGAATTTTCTAATGTGTTTCCAGAGGAATTACCAGGGTTGCCACCAGAAAGAGAAGTGGAATTCTCTATAGATTTGGTTCCAGGAACTACTCCAATTTCTATAGCTCCGAACCGGATGGCTCCTACAGAATTAAAAGAGTTAAAGATACAGTTACAGGAACTTGTTGATAAGGGTTTTGTTCGACCGAGTCATTCACCTTGGGGTTCCCCAATTTTGTTTGTAAAAAAGAAAGACGGATCTTTGAGACTGTGCATCGATTACCGACAGCTTAATAAGGTAACCATAAAGAATAAGTACCCGTTACCCCGGATTGATGATTTATTTGATCAGTTGAAAGGTGCCACAGTGTTTTCAAAGATTGATCTTCGATCGGGTTATTATCAGTTACGGGTAAAGGAATCAGATATGCCAAAGACAGCTTTTAGAACCAGGTACGGGCATTATGAGTTTTTGGTTATGCCGTTTGGGTTAACTAATGCACCTGTAGTATTTATGGATCTGATGAACCGGATATTCAAACCGTATTTAGACAGATTTGTGGTAGTATTCATTGATGATATTTTAGTTTATTCCTGAGATGAAAATGAACATGCAGAACATTTGAGAATAGTGTTGCAAATTTTACGTGAAAAACAGCTTTATGCTAAATTCAGTAAATGTGAATTCTGGCTTCGAGAAGTGGGTTTTCTTGGACATATTGTATCTGCTGAAGGCATTAGGGTAGACCCGAATAAAATCTCAGCTATTGTAAATTGGAATCCACCGAAAAATGTATTTGAAGTTAGAAGTTTCTTGGGCTTAGCTGGGTATTATCGGAGATTTGTACAGGGGTTCTCTATGATAGCTTCTCCAATGACTCGTCTACTGCAGAAAGATGTAAAGTTTGAGTCGACCGATGAATGCTAGTAGAGTTTCGACCGATTGAAAGATTTGTTAACGAAAGCACCTGTACTAGTGCAGCCTGAACCGGGTAAGGAATTTGTTATTTACAGTGATGCCTCATTAAATGGTTTAGGTTGTGTTTTGATGTAAGAAGGTAAAGTTATAGCCTATGCTTCAAAACAACTTAAACCTCATGAAAGAAATTACCCAGTACATGATCTTGAATTAGCTGCTATTGTATTTGCGTTGAAGATATGGCGGCATTACTTGTACGGTGAGAAATGTTATGTTTATACTGATCATAAAAGCTTGAAATATTTGATGACATAGAAAGATTTGAATTTAAGACAGCGCAGATGGCTTGAACTGATAAAGGATTATGATTTGACTATCGATTACCATCCGGGTAAGGCTAATGTTGTAGCTGATGCTTTGAGCCGAAAATCTTTATTTGCTTTGCGAGCTATGAATACCCGGTTATCATTATCTAGAAATGGTTCAATTATAGCTGAAAGGAAAGCTAGACCAGTGTTTCTACAGCAGATCTGTGAGGCCCAGAAAAATGATGAAAAGTTACAAGCTAAATGGGCACAATGTGAGTCGAGTACTGATTCTGAATTTCAGGTTGGGATCGATGGTTGTTTGTTATTCAGAGACAGGGTATGTGTACCTCAGAATTCAGAGCTCATACAGAAAATTCTACACGAGGCTCACAGCAGTACTATGTCTGTACATCCAGGGAGTAATAAAATGTATAATGATTTGAAAAAGTTGTACTGGTGGCCAGGTATGAAACGTGATATCTCTGAGTTTGTATCAAGATGTTTGGTATGTCAGCAAGTTAAAGCTGAACATCAGGTACCTTCGGGGTTACTTCAGCCAATCACTATACCAGAATAGAAATGGGAAAGAATTACAATGGATTTTGTATCTGGATTACTGTTGTCTCCGAGAAAGAAAGATGCTATTTAGGTGATCGTTGACCGATTGACGAAGTCAGCACACTTTATTCCAGTACGTATGGATTATTCTTTAGATAAATTGGCTGAATTGTATATATCTGAGATTGTCAGGCTACATGGAGTGCCTGTCTCTATTATATCAGATAGGGATCCTCGATTTACATCTCGTTTCTGGAACAAATTGCAAGAAGCTTTAGGTACTCAATTATATTTCAGCACTGTATTTCATCCTCAAACAGATGGTCAATCTGAACGTGTAATTCAGGTATTGGAAGATATGCTCCGATGTTGTATATTAGAGTTTGAAGGTAATTGGGAGAGGTATCTACCTTTGATTGAATTTGCTTACAATAACAGTTATCAGTCCAGTATTAAAATGGCTCCGTATGAAGCCTTGAATGGTAGAAAATGTAGAACACCGTTATATTGGGCAGAGCTTAGTGAAAAGAAGATATATGGGGTTGATTTGATTCAGGAAACAGAAGAAAAAGTAAAGGTGATTCGGGATAGTCTAAAAGCAACTTCCGATCGTCAAAAGTCATATGCTAATCTTAAACGAAAAGAGATTGAATTTTAGGTTGGTGACAAGGTATTCCTAAAAGTGTCTCCTTGGAAGAAAGTTCTCCGATTCGGTCGAAAGGGTAAATTGAGTCCAAGATTTATCGGGCCATATGAAATCCTAGAAAGAATTGGACCGGTCGCTTATCGATTGGCGTTACCATCGGAACTTGATAGAATCCATAACGTTTTTCATGTATCTATGCTACGACGGTATTGGTCGGATCCTTCACATGTTATTTCTCCGACAGAAGTGGAGATTCAGCCAGATATGAGTTACAGTGAAGAACCAATTAAGATTTTGGCACGAGAGACAAAGGAGCTCAGAAATAAAAAGATAAATTTGGTAAAAGTATTATGGCAAAAGCACGGGATTGAGGAAGCGACATGGGAACCGGAGGAGGCAATGAGGAAACAATACCCGAACCTCTTTACTGGTAAGATTTTCGAGGACGAAAATCCTTAAAGGGGGGAGAATTGTAATGACCTAAATTCAAGGTTATCGGAACAGTGGTTTCGTAACCATAAATCCAATTTAAAGAAAAATTTATTTTAATATTTTTGCATAAATATTGATATGATAGGAAAATTTGTATGAAAATATCGAAAAAAAATTTTACCGATTTAGTGGTTAGTTAAGAAAAAGAAATTATTGAAGAAATTAGGTAAAGACAAGTTATCGAGATCTCGATCTCGTAAAACCGAATCAAAAATATTTTTATAAATATTTGTGAAATGTTAGTAATATTGTATTAAAATTTCGTTAGAAAATTTTAACGTTTGGGCAGTCAATTAAATGAAAAGGACTAAATTAGAAAAGGAGTAAAAGTTGTTAGGATAATTAAATAGCTTAAGAGTTTAATTAGAAAGGATTTAAAAAGCAAATAGACCCAAAATTTATTTGGGCTGGACGGCAAGGGCATAAAATTAGCAGAAAAATGGATGAATTAAGGGTAAAATTGGAATATTGGATTATTAACTAAATAAAACAAGGACTAATATGGAAATATGTAGATTTCTTGAGATTTCTCTTCATTCTCATCAGCAAAAACGCCATAGGAGGGGTTCTTTAAGCTGGTTGTTCATAATTTTTGCACCAAGTGAGTTAATCCTTGCCTTTTTCTTGTAATTTTTGTGTTTTTAAGACTTTTACAACTAGGTCCTACTATTAAATTCATTAGTTTTTGATTTTATGGATGAAATTGAAAGTCACCATGGTTGAGTGCTGTAAGTATATGAATAATTAGCATGGAATTTAAGCTTTAATCTTATTATATGATGATTTTATGGAATAAAATGTAAAGAAAGTGGATATTTAGGACCTATTTGTAAAAGAGTGTGAAATTGAAGTTTGGTTCTGAAATTCTTATTCCCAAAGGTTATAAGGTAGTTTAAAATGATAGAATAAAGTATTAATTGAGAAAAATCAGCTCAATTGAGAGGTTAATTGAGTAGGGACGAAACTATCACTTATTAAAAGCTCGGGGGAAAAATGGTAATAAACCTCTTGCACTAAAACAGATTTGGACAGTAGCAGTAGTCCAACTTTGAAAAATCACCATAAATTTTAGAAATCGAATTAGAGGGTGAACAAAATATGGAATTAAAGCTTATTGAGTCTAGTTTCTCATAAAAGAAACGGAGTAAGCAATAGACTTGTAAATCTTGAGATATAATGCATTTTGTGAGACAAGGTCAGAATGATTTCGGGTTCCCCTGTTTTGACTTTGGAAAATCACCAAAAATTGTATAAAAATAATTAGGGACTTAAATTTATATGTTTAAAATTCTTAATGAGTCTATTTTCAAGAGAAACAAGCGGGAACATCATCCGAGTTCCGTATGAGGAGATAATTAATTTTTAGTGAATAAAGGTTGGAACTGTCATATAGCAGAACAGGGGTAATTTTAAAGAATAAACTGTACTAAATGGCTAATCCAAAAATTTTGAAAATTTTATGGTTAGAATATATGTGAGTCTAGTTTTAGAGAAAATATACGGATCTTAATTTGGAGTCCCGTAGCGGAAGATAAAAATAATTTAGTGACTATGATGCAAGTAGACAGCCTTGGATGAACTATAAATAGTAGTGGAATTGTAGAAAATGGTACATATGAACATGAAATGTTAATTTGATGAATAAATTTATTTATTTAGATCCTGAAAACTCAAACACGAAGCTAGATCGAGGAAAGGAAAAAGTTTGGGATTAGTAGATTTTTATATACAAACAAGTATCGAGTATTAAGAGCTCGGAGGTCAGATTCGGTCGGGGATACATCACACTATCAACCTCAATATTTTGGTATATCTAGAAACTTTATTTTGGAAATCAATGGCATGTATAAGTTAATAAAGTAAATGTTGATGCGAAATGAATGTAAAGTTAGCCATTGGTATGGCTAACAAACCTTGGTTTGGTATATGATGAGATTATCTTATGAATGTGAATGAATCTATTTTAAAAATATGTTGAATAGAATTGATTGATTTGGATTGGTCTCGGTTTAAGTTTTGCAGGGAAGGTTACATGGTTATAAGGGGATATATTGAGTTAAAAAAAACTATTGTTCGGTAAACTTCGGTAATGCCTCGTACCCTATTTCAGTGACGAATACGGGTAGGGGGTGTTACATGAACACTTAACAGTGTTTAAAGAAATTCTCTCAAACTTGGAGGCCATGGAGGTTCACTATGATAAGGAAGATCTAGGGTTGATTCTACTTTGTTCGTTGCCCTCGTCTTATTCAACCTTTAGAGACACGATTTTATATACCCGCGAGTCTCTCACAGTTGATGAGGTTTATGATTCTTTAACCTCGTATGATAAGATGAAGTATCTTGTGGTTAAAACAGACTCTCAAGGTGAGGGTCTCATTGTTTGTGGGAGACAAGATCGAAATGCTGATGATGATCGTGGAAGGACACAAGAATGGAATCCTCACGGTAAATCTAAGGGTAGATCGAAGTCTTCAAATAGAGGTAAAACTTGTAACTTCGGTAAGAAGAAAGGGCATATTAAATCTGAGTGCTATAAGCTACAGAATAAGATCAAAAGGGAGGCTGCGAATCAAAAGGGAAAACAACCAGAAAATTCTGGTGAAGCTAATGTTGTAGAAGACTACAGCGATGGTGAACTTCTAGTTGCTTCAGTCATCAATTCTAAAGCAAGCAAGGAATGAATCCTTGATTCAAGCTGCACCTTCCACATGAGTCCCAATAGAGATTGGTTTACAAATTACAAAATAGTGTCTGAAGGTGTTGTTTTGATGGGAAATAATGCTTCGTGTAAAATTACAGGTGTTGGAACGATTAAAGTTAAGATGTTTGATGGAGTTGTCAGAACAATTAGTGACATACGACATGTTCCAGAATTGAAGAGAAATTTAATTTCATTAAGTACTCTTGATTCAAAAGGGTATAAATATACAGCTAAAAGTGGGGTTTTGAAGATTTCTAAAGGTTCCCTCGTTGTGATGAAAGGGCAAAGAAAGACTGCCAAGTTATATGTTCTGCAAGGTTCTACTGTTACTGGTGATGCAGTTGTCGCTTCCTCTTCCTTGTCAGATGATGATATTACTAAACTTTGACATATGCGTCTAGGGTATATGAGTGAAAATGGAATGGCAGAATTGAGCAAAAGAGGACTTCTTGATGGGCAAGGAATTTGCAAACTGAAGTTCTGTGAGCACTGCATTTTTGGGAAGCAAAAGAGAGTTCGATTCATCAGAGGAATCCATAACACGAAGGGAATATTGGAGTATATTCATTCTGATCTGTGGGGGCCATCCAGAGTGCCTTCGAGAGGTGGAGCTAATTATATGCTAACTTTTATTGATGATTTTTCTAGAAAAGTTTAGGCGTTTTTCTTGAAGCAAAAAAGCGATGTGTTTTTCGCATTTAAGTCTTGGAAAACTATGATTGAAAAACAGACGGGAAAATAAATAAAACACATCTGTACAGACAATGGCTTAGAGTTCTGTTCTGATGAGTTTAATAAACTGTGCAAGTCAGAAGGGATCGTGAGACACTTGACAGTTTGTCATACTCCATAGCAAAATGGCGTTGCAGAATGAATGAATAGAACGATTATGGAGAAGGTTCGATGTATGTTGTCAAATGCCAACTTACCAAAATCATTTTGGGCTGAAGCAGCCTCTACTGCATGTTTTTTGATCAACCGATCTCCATCCATTGCCATTGAGAAAAAGACTCCACAAGAGGTATGGTTTGGTAATCCTGCTAATTATTCTGATTTAAATATCTTTGGGTGTCCTGCGTATGCTCATGTTGATAATGGAAAATTGGAATCGAGAGCTATTAAATGTGTTTTTCTTGGTTAGAAAGCTGGTGTAAAAGGGTATAAGTTATGGTGTCCTGAAAATAGAAAAGTTGTGATTAGTAGAGATGTTGTTTTGGATGAAACTGCTATGCTACCTAATTTATCTCTTAAAGATTCTTCCAATAAAGAAAATCAAAAGCAGGTGGAGAATCAGATTAATACAGAGTCGACTTCTCAAGCCAGTATAAAAATTGAGAATAGAGTTGCTTCTTCACCACAATACTCTATTGCCAAAAACAGAACTAGAAGAGAAATTAAACCTCCAAAGAAGTATGCTGAGGCTGATCTAGTTGCTTATGCTTTAAATGTGGCTGAAGATATAGATGCAAATCAAGAGCCATCTAATTATTCTGAGGCAGTTAGTTGTGAAGACTCAGAAAAGTGGATGTTTGTTATGCAAGAAGAGATGGAATCACTCCACAAAAACAAAACATGGAATCTTGTAAAACTTCCTAAAGGTAAAAAGGTTGTTCGTTGTAAATGGGTGTCAAAAAAGAAAGAAGGGACTTCAGGAGTTGAAGAACCCAGATATAAAGCAAAGCTTGTTGCAAAGGGTTACAGTCAAATTCCAAGAGTGGACTTCACAGATGTGTTCTCCATAGTTGTGAAGCATAGTTTGATTCGAGCTTTGCTTGGTATTGTGGCCATGCATGATTTGAAGCTTGAGTAGTTAGATGTTAAAATTACATTTTTCCATAGAGAACTTGAGGAGGATATTTACATGCAACAACCAGAAGGTTTTATAGTCTCAAAAAAAGAGGACTATATTTGCTTGCTGGAAAAGTCCCTTTACGGTTTGAAACAGTCACCAAGACAGTGGTAAAAGAGGTTTGATTCCTTTATGACTTCTCATGATTTCAAAAGAAGTAGCTTTGACAGTTGCGTTTACTATAAGAAAAACAATGATGGTTCTTTTGTATATCTACTCCTTTATGTTGATGACATATTGATAGCAGCAAAAGATAAAGGAGAGATAAGAAAGGTCAAAGCCCAACTAAGTGAAGAATTTGAGATGAAAGATTTGAGACAAGCAAAGAAGATACTTGGTATGGAAATTCTTAGAGATAGAAAAGCAAGTAAATTGTACCTAAGTCAGAAAGGGTACATTGAGAAAGTTCTTTGCAGGTTCAATATGCAGAGTGCTAAGCCTGTTGTACTCCTTTAGCAGCTCATTTTAGACTTTCATCAGCTTTATCTCCATAATTAGATGATGAGATTGAGTACATGTCACATGTTCCATACTCTAGTGCAATGGGATCTCTCATGTATGCTATGGTTTGTTCACGTCCAGATTTATATATGCAGTCAGTGCAGTTAGTAGATACATGGCGAATTCTGGTAAAGAACACTAGAAAGCAGTTCAGTGGATTTTAAGATACTTACGAGGTACTATTGATGTTTGTTTACAGTTTAGAAGAACTAGAGATAGAGTTATTGGGTATGTTGATGCTGATTTTGTTGGAGACCTTGATAGAAGAAGATCTCTTACAGGTTATGTCTTTACAATTGGAGGCTGTGTAATCAGTTGGAAAGCCACTTTGCAAACTACAGTCGCTTTGTCTACCACTGAAGCTGAGTACATGGCGATTACTGAGGCTTGTAAAGAAGCTATTTGGTTGAAGGGACTATTTAGTGAACTCAATCAAGACTTTCAAATCAGTACAGTATTTTGTGATAGTCAAAGTGCCATCTTTCTTACAAAAGATCAAATGTTTCATGAGAGAACAAAACACATTGATGTTCGGTATCATTTTGTTCATGATATTATTGCTCGTGGTGATATTCTTGTGAGCAAAATTAGTACTCATGAAAATCCTGCAGATATGATGACTAAGTCACTTCCTATAACCAAGTTTGAGCACTGCTTAGACTTGATTAGTGTTCATTGTTAAAGTTAAACCCTTAATGGGTTTTATGGAAGAGGTGGAGAACTTGTTCGTTAAAAGTTCGTGATGAAGAACTTGTTTATTGAGAATTCGTATCAGGGTGGAGATTGTTAGAATTAAGTGACCCGAATTCTTATTTAAATAAAATACGATGGAAAATAAAATAAAAGTAATATCCAAATAGAACTAGACTTCTTTTATTTTATTTTAGAATAAGGTTTTTTTAAACCTTATTAAACTCCATCTATTTTATATTGATTAGGATAAGATGTTTCAATCTTATTAGAATATGGCTTTACAAGCCTATAAATAGACATAGTTTATTCCTCTTGTAATGATTCGAATTCGACATGGTGAATTTTCTTCTCCTCTGCCCGTGGTTTTTTCCCAAAAGGGTTTCCACATAAAATTTATGTGTTCTTTATTTATTTTTTATTTTTATTTTTCGATATTTTGTCATTACCGACATTAATATATTTTCACAGGCATATTGCGGTGTGTAGGGATGATGGAAACTGAATGTCCTTAATGGTGTGTAGCGGATGGAAACTAGGAATTTCTGTCACGAATCTGTTCTGCCATTTGGTTAAGCATGTTGATAAATTGCTACTGTTTATGTGTGTTATCTGAGTGCAACTGATCTGTTATATATAGATACTGTGAATATTGAGAATCATCCAATGTTCGGACTAAGATCACTTTGTGATCGTGTGAAAGTTGAATAGTATATTTTCTATTACACACTGAGTTCACAACTCACTTTGTTATGTTTGGCTTTCAGGTGACTCACCACACTGAATGAGATCGATGTCGCGGTGGCTCGGTCAACTTTATCTTTTTACTAGGCTTAATATGAGTTTATGTTACTATTATGTTATGGATTTATGAAGTTGAACAGTAAAGTTTTTTTATGGATATCTGGATTTAGATACTTTAATTTTGACTATGCTATGAGTTTGATAATTGCTAGTATGATTATTGTGACTCTCTGGCGTGGTCTGAATGTCTAGCCGGGGTTAAGGTGTTACAATTATCCTCCTATTTAAGTATTGAGGAGGGGCTATGAGTAATTTTAGGCTTTGTATAAGAAAATTAACTAAAACAAAAAATATATAAATTTAGTAAATATTAAATAAAAGTTTTTTTTTTTTGTAAAAAATAAAGAATAACTTAGGTGGACCTAAATGAACTTGAGTTGATCATTTACAAATATGAACGAGTTTTCAATAGTCATATTTTGAGTCAAGTTGAATTTGGACTACCATGTATGATATTAATATCAAATATGGACCCAATTTAAACTCAACCCAAACTCGATCTAAACCGACCCATAAATATCTTTTTTAATCAATAAATATTAAACTTTTTATTTTAATTAGAGATCATAATTTAATTTTATAATCTTCAAATATTAAAAAAAACAATTTAAAAATTCCAATTAATGACAAATTTATATAAGATTTAGTAAAAAAATATAAAAATAAAACCTATAACAAATCTAGAACTTATAAAAAAAATACATTAGCAATTAGGGATTAAATTAAAGCAAAAACGAAATGATGGCCACAGTAAAAAAACACACCTTAAATAATTATATGAAGATTATTTATTCAACATTTTTAATGGCGCAATTAGGGATTAAATTAAAGCAAGTAGGGTCCTGATCATAATCATCTCAACAACATATATATATATATATATATATATATATATATATAAAGAAACTTTTGAATTATTATAATGTATGAAATGTTCCTTTTCTTCAAAACGCCATATGTTTTATTTTTTATTTCTTCTTAAGTTCTTCACCCAATGTTGAAAAGGAATATAACTCAACAATATGGTTGGATGTGGCCACTTATTTGATATTGTTGCAAAAACAAATGATTTCATTGGCTAAACATTTAAAATGCATAGAAAAGGTATAGTGATAATATTGAATTGTCCTTTTGTAGTATTGAAAGGAGGTGATTATGAATGGAACACTCTATGAAAATGTGTTGTAGTATCTAAGCATAGGATGCCATTATGATAATCAACTCATGATGTTGATGATAAACATTAAATATGTTGGATTATGATATGATTTTAAAATTTTTTTTATTAAGTACAGGTTAATCAAAAGTTTATTTCATTTTTAACTTTTTTATATTAATATTTATATATATTTATAATTAAATTTAAATAAAATATTTAATAAATAATAAAGGTGGAGTCTATCATACCAAGTAGGGTTTAGTGTTTAATCGAATCGAGTAAAACTTTTTTGAGTTAATCGAGTTCATGAGTACTATTTTATCATCCCAACTTGATTTGAAAATTTTTCGAATCAGGTCGAATGAAATGAAATTTGAGTTAAGTCGAGTCGAATCGAGTGAAATTGTTCAAGTTAAATTAAAAAAAAACTTAACATGTCAAATTAAAATATTGATACAGTATAACTAATTCCATGTTAGAGCACATAAATTTGAAACCATATATATTTAATTCTTTTTTAAAAAAAGATACTTTAATATGATAAACTTCAATCATTAATTAACTTATTTAGATTTCCATAATTATTATTTTAGAAATTTTTTTAAAATTGTAACTTTCTTTATATATTTTTTTATAATTTTTAGAATTTTTATAATATTTTAAAAAATATAAATTTTAAAATTTTTATAAATATTTTGAATTTTAAAAAATTATTTTCAATTATTTTGTAATTTTTGTTGAGAGAGAGAGAGATAGAGAGAGAAAGAGAGCAATTTGCACATTTCCAAAGTTGATAGGCACCAAAAAAGTATTTACACTAATATGTTATTCAAATTATTTGAATTATTCAAGTTATTCTAATTGTAAAGTTCAACTCGACTTGAACTCGAAATTCAAATCTAATTATTTGAGTTGACTCAAATAATTTGAATAACTCGATTCAGTTAACTTGAATTTTATTTTTTATTTTTTATTTTTTATTTTTTCAAATCAAATCGAATTTTACTCACCTTTAATACCAAGCTACCTACAAAAAGACTGTTAAACTATTATAGCAATTATTTTTAATTCAATTAAATAATTTTTAATTGATAGTATATGAAGAAAGATTTGTATGAATAATCTATATAGCTTTCATTTAAATAATGCCACCTAATCAAAATTTTTAAATCAACCATTTATAACAAGAATCATTTGATTATTATAGATGATATCTAATAAGAGTCTATTTGATTTTTTCATTTAAAATATGATTACCTAATTTAAATGAAGGAAATATATATTGATGTGACATGATTGTTTCGTATAAATTATAATCATTTCTCGATATTATATATTTACTTGTTAAATAAACAAATACTAAATATGATAAACATGAGAGACTCGGGGGAAAATTAAACAAATCTTAGAAGCAACTTGTAATACAATATATAGGAGTAAATATATTAAAATAAAACCTATAAGCAATACAAATCTCTTTCACATAACTATAAATATTTATATATAACTTATTATTAAAGGTGATTAAGTCTTAATTTAATTGGTATGAACATTATTATCAATGTAGGAGGGGACGTAAGTTGAAGTATGCTGAAGTACATTATTCTTCTATTTATGTATTGAGGAAGAGCTATGAATAGTTTTAAATATTGTGTCAAAAAGAGAAGATATTATCAAAACTTATGCGATTATTAAAAAATATATAAAAAATAGACATCAAATAAACGAGTAATTTGTTTTCATCCCATTACTAATTATTTCTAATTGTGGTCAGCTTGAATAGCCAAAAAAATTTTTGGGGTTTCAAGTAAGTTGTATATATTACCATATAGTAGAAACCTCTTGGCCTTGTGTTCCACAGCCTTCTCTCTTGTATTGACTGAATACAAATGTTTTGGAAATGGTGGGGAACTATTTTGTTATGGAGTAGTAACATTGGATACAATATTATATGTGAACACAACACAAATTTTATTTTACATATGTGAACACAACACAAATTTTATTTTGTTTGCATCGGTATAGCTAATTGTTCCCTTTGGTTAACATGCATTTAGGGTTACCCTAGAGTTAAAGGAGGGCAAAGAGTTTGAGACATAAATCTTGCTTAACAAAGATGACAATTCTTGGATTGCATTGGATGATATCAACTAAAGATATCAACCAAATTCTTTGGCATCACGACAAGCATTATTTTAAGAAAAATTTTAAGAATAATGTGTTCATGAACACAAACGATTTATTTATTTATTTATTAAGTATGTTAACCAAATTTATGTACTATATAGATACACTAAATATTAATAGGTACATTCATCAAAGTCATGCATTTTTAATCTTCGAAGTATAATTAAAGTATATGCATTAAAATTCAGTATGTATATTAACCAAATTATGTATCCTTAATGATCAATGTAGGGGCAAGTAAGGGGTTGGCAAGGGTCTTCATGCTCTAAAATTAAAAAAAACTAACCGAGCTTCGGTTAATAGAGCTTTCAATCTGTCAAAATTGTGCTGGCATTTATCAGATCATTCAAACTTCACATCTTTTTGCAACAGACGAGTCATCGGAGAAGCTATCATCGAGAACCCTTTTACAAATCTTCGAAAATAACCGGCTAATCCCAGAAAACTTCTAACTTCTGACACATATTTCAGTGGCTTCCAATTAATAATAGCTAAAATTTTACTCGGATCCACCCGAATACCTTCTGCAGACACTATGTCTAAGGAAACCTACTTCTTGTAGCCAAAATTCACATTTACTAAATTTGGCATACAATTGTTTCTCACACAAAGTTTGCAGCACAATTCTCAAATGATTAGCATGCTCCTTTTCATCTTTAGAATAAACTAGAATATCATCAATAAATACCACTGCAAACCTGTCTAGATACCGTCTAAAATTCTGTTCATCAAATCCATAAGTATTGCAAGTGCATTAGTCAAGCCAAATGACATCACAAGAAACTCACAGTGTCCAACCTGGTTCTGAAAGCTGTCTTTGGTATATTTGAGTCTTTCACTCGCAACTGATAGTATCCAGAACGAAGATCTATTTTAAAGAACACAGTAGCACCCTTCAGCTATCAAACAGGTCATCAATACGAGGCAATGGATACTTGTTCTTTATTGTGACTTTGTCGAGCTACCGGTAATTGATACTCAGTCTCAAAGATCCGTCTTTCTTCTTAAGAAACAAAACCAGTGCACCTCAAGGTGAATAACTAGGTTGAGCAAAGCCCCTATCTATCATTGCTTGCAACTGTGCTTTTAACTCTTTCAACTCCGTTGGGGCCATTCTGTAAGGTGCTATAGAAATCAGTGTTGTTCCTTGAGCAAGATCTATAAAAAATTCTACTTCTCTAACCGACGGTGATCTAGGTAATTCTTTTGGAAACACATCAGGAAACTTAGGCACTAACTTAACCTTTGATTCAGACACTTTAGTATCCAACACATGTACAAGATAAGCATCATACCCTTTTCTGATATATTTCTATGCTGATATTGCTGAGATCACATTAGATAACCCATCCAGTTTATCAGATTCAACATGAAGTAACTCACCATTCTGACACTTAAACATAATGTACTTCTGTTTACAATTTACTACTGCCTCATGCTGAGTTAGCCTATCCATACCAAGAATTCATCAAATTCATTAAAGGGCAACAACATTAGATCAGCCAAGAAATAATAACCCCGTACAATTAATGGACATTTTTTTACAAATTTTATCTACCATCACAAATTGACTAAGAGGGTTTGAAACTTTAACCATAAATTCAGTAGACTTAATAGGTAAGTTTTTAACATACACTAAATTTGTGCATACATATGAATGCGTTGAACCAGGATCAATCAAAGCAGTAATATCAGTATCAAGTAGAGAAAATGTACCAGTAATGATGTCTGGTGTGGAAGCATCCTCTCTAGCATGAATAGCATACGTTCTAACCAGTGCTCGTGCTTCGGATTTAATGGTTGAATCTTTCATTGCTCCACGACTACCACTGACATTGCTGGGTTGACGAGGTGGTCTACCTCTTGAGGTTGGGTTACTCTGCTTCGAAGTTTGATCAGTATCTTTTTCAATCCTTTTCGGACAATCTTTGAGGAAATGATCAAGAGAATCGCATTTATAACAGGCTCCACTTCTCATATGGCACTCCCCAAAATAAAATTTATTACAATGTTTACATTTCGATTTGGGATTACCAACACTTCCCACACTTGTAACAGATGGAGACAGAGATCTTGGGTTAGAGAGTTGAGAGTCTCGCTCTTTTGCAGAATACCCCGTAAATATGGTAGAACAATCATGGTACTTCTTTGATTTCTTTGAAGCAGATGCTTGTGATCTCCCCATAAATCTCTTACTAGAAATCTAGGCTTCTCTTTCTGCTTGACTCTTCTCTTTGTTTAATTTTTCGGCTTTATGTGCTCGATCGGCCAGTACCACAAATTCTTTTAACTCAATAATCCCAATTAATAGCTTGATGTCCTCATTTAACCATTCTTTAAAATGTTTGCACATATCAGCCTCAGTTGGTACCCATTCTCTAGCATACTTACTTAATCGAACAAATTCCCGCTCGTATTCGGATATTGTCATATTTCCTTGCTTGAGCTCTAAAAATTCTTTATTTTTCTGATCAAGGAATCTCTGGCTAATATACTTCTTTCTGAGTTTTGTTTGGAAAAACTCCAATGTAATATTTTCCCTTGGCACAACAAAAATCAAAGTATTCCACCACTGATAAGTCGAATCTTTTAGCCGAGATACAACACATTTCAAACACTCGACTGGTGTACAAGATAATTAATCTAAAACCTTGATAGTATTTTCCAACCAAAATTCGGCCCTTTTCGGATCATCTTCGGTAATAGCCCTAAATTCTTCTATCCCATATTTACAAATTTTATCTATCGGAAGCTTACCAGTTCTAACAGGTTCAGTGCCTTGTGGCATGTCAGAAACCGGTTGAGGAGCAGGTGGGGAAGGTTGTTGTACAACAGGATTTGTTCTCAAGTATTTAGTAAACCATTCATTCATCATTTGAAAGAAGGCTTCTTTAGCCTCTTCACCTCGACCCTCAAATACAGGCTTTCTACTACTGGAACCAACTCTTGTACTAAAGCTTGAGCATTACTCTCGGCTTCTTCGGATTCAACATTGTTGGACGACATTACTATATAAAAAAAATGTTTAAAATGGTCAGGAGATATCACACTATCACAATTTATAGAATGGCATGTATAGCTAGACTCATACTTACTATGTTAGTGCAAGAATCGACTAAACTATAACTCTGATACTAATAAATGTAACACCCCTAACTCGTAACTATCGCCGGAACAAGGTTATGAAGCATTATCGGAGTTTACAAGACAAATACGTATAATTCATGTTATTTATTATTCTATTCAAAAATAATATTATTGTCCCTTGATTGGACTTTTGAGGCCCAATTTAAACATTAGAAACAAATCGGGACTAAATCAGGATCTCATAGAATTTTTTGTGAAATTTCAAATTTTTTTTAAGTGCAAGGGTCACACGCCCGTGTGGTCAAGCCGTCTGGCTCACACGGCCAGATGACATGCCCATGTTTCAGGCTGTATGGCATATAAGGTAGGGCACACGCCTGTGTCCCTAATCCATGCAACTCTCTGACTTGTAATTTAATTAAGTGCATGGGTCACATGGCCAAGTCACACGCCTTTGTGCTAGGCCATATGTTTTACACGGTTGAGACACACACCATGTCTTTGCCTGTGTGCTCAATTATGAGCATTCTGTTTCTCAATTTTAAGATGCATGGGACAAACGGCTAAACCACATGCTCATGTGCCGGGCTGTGTGTCACACACGGTCAAGACACACGCTCATGTGTCTACCTGTGTAGACAAAATAAAGCCATTTCTTAGCCTTCTTTCTCACCCAAATTTGCCAAAAACCTACACGAATACTTGTAATCATATACCAACCAATTCAAGCATTATAACCAAGCCAATATTATCATTTAAATGATGTTTCATCTCATGCATTCAAGTTTATAATCTTACCTTTTATAAACATACATAACGTAACTTAATTAATCCATGCTAAACACATATGTATTTATCATAATTTAACCTTATAAATATACCAAAACAACATTAACCATACCATTACTAGCCATTCTAACGGCTAGATTACAACCAAAACATTTATACACTCATACTTGTTACCATTTGCCTATACATGCCATTGTTCCAAAACAAGTTTGCTATTTATACCAAAATAAGCTGAAAGATGGTATGATGTTGCTTCGACCCACGCCCAAACTTTATAAGCTCCCGAGCATTATAAAATAGAGGAAAATAAAACCTAGTAAGCATTTAATGCTTAGTAAGTTCGTATAACATGAATTAAACTTACCAATCATATTTATTTAAATAAGCATCATAATAACACGCTTCCCTACAAGTTGGCAAGTTTGCCTAATCACATACACGCAATTAAATAAGTTAGTCACATATTTTACATGTATACCAAATAAACATGGATGAGCTCATCATGATACACTTTCAGGTATTTCAGGTTCACTCAAGATATAATTCATTTAATCTCATAATTTCTCGTTTTAGGGATATATTCGTTGAATCATTGAAACTTCGATGGATACTTAGGTAGTACACACAAGGTATAAAACTGTATTCTGTCAACTCATAATTAGGGGTACCCATTAGGGCACTTAATCAGAAGCACACTCTCGAGCCACATATCAAGAAGCTTAGATGAGCCATGGCAAATCTTCTACACTTTGATAACTTTTCAAATTAATACCTAAAATAAATAGATTAAGTTATCCTGATCTCAAAAACATAAAAATTACTAAAAATGAGACTTGAATACTTATCAAATTAAGCTTGATTAGTTTCTTCTCTCTCTCCTAGGGTTTCCATAGAATTTGGGGATGAAGATGATAATAGTATCATGATATTTCTTATTTACTAATTTATCATCTTTTAATTATTTTTATTTCCAATTTAATCCTCAGCTTTTCTAATTTTTCCATGGATGAATCACCAAAAATATCTACTAACTTTTCTTTAATGGTCTAATTACCATATAAGGACCTCAATTTTTGAATTACATAGCTATTTAATACCTATAGCTTATAGAATTCAACTTTTGCATTTTATACAATTTGGTCATTTCTATAATAAATCACTTAATCGGTAAAATTTTCTTATTAGTATTTTCATAAAACAATCCTATCATGATGTAGATCATGCAATAATATTAAAAAAAAATTTTTTTTTGACTCGGATTTGTGGTTCCTAAACCACTATTTCAATTTCACTGAAAATGAGTTATTATAGTGTACCTCTTCTATCCTTAAAACATTTAACAAACAACATTTAGCAAACAAAACACTTGAGTCTCCTCAACATTTAGCTCCATATTAGTCAACTGATAGCATATAAGACCTTAACACTAGCAACTAAGTCTACCTCTTCTATCCCTAAAACATTTAGCGAACAAACACCTGAGTCTCCTCAACCATGAAAGAAAACAACCTTTTAATCATCGCTAAGGCATCACAATCAAGCATTCTCAACATGTACAGAAAGATCATGTTAGAAGTGATCAAAGGTAATAGGTGTAACACCCCGAACCTGGTCTAGACGTTATGGCCGAATCTGGCGATGTCACATGATAGAGTGTTTGAAAACTAAGTTGTTACGATAAAATCATTTCCGTTTAATTACTCTTCTATATCTCTTATAAATTCCAAAATCGCTTACTTGTTTAATCGATTGTTTTAAAACATATTTCATTGCGGAAGCTTTAGAAACCATTTATTTTAATGAAAATCGAGATAACTAAGTAAATCCGTTCATTTTAGGAAAATCCCTTTGTTTTAGTGAAAATCGTTTGTTCGTTGAGTTTGCACAGTTATAAAATCCATAAAAAACCAATAAAAACCCACAATTAAGTAAATAGTCCAAAAGCCCAAGATTACATCAAAAACCAACCAAATAAAAAATTAAAAAAAACCATAAATGTGGATAAACCAATCTAATAACCCTGTGGCCACCGCTAAGTCCTTCGCTGCACCGATCCGTCTAAGACTAGGGATTACCTATATAAAATAAACAGAAGGGGTGAGTTTACATAAACTCAGTGTGTAACCCTCACAGAAAACAAGCATACAGTCAGACACAATAAACAGTCAATGTAGTCTGGGGCCTAAGCCTATTACAGTTCCAGTAGCAGGTTGGCCTTAGCCCATTTCAGTTACAGTAGTAGATATACAATAAGGCCTTAGCCCCTCATAGTAACAGTCATGCATACAGTAATCAGTAAATAGAGTCCTACCGACCAGCCTCTACACAATATCTCCGTCTATCTCTACACTCCATGTGGGGTTTAAAACACCCACCTATCCCTACACTCCAAGTTGTACTGAATGCGGCACATAATAGTAAATTGCAGTTGAGTTGCCAGAAAATAGGCTTAAGAGCCTTTCAGTACACTTCCTCCAAATATCGTCATCCCAACCCAATGCAATGCAATATACAGTATATGGCATGCTATTACATGGTTATCAGTTATACATGCAGTTTAGTATACATGCATATAATTATCATACTCAGCACATACATCATACTTTCAGTTTACACATTTAAGGGTCTAAGTAGTGCTCACAGACCCTACAGTAGGTTCACAGTCGACTTGGGCGACTTGTGCAGCCTTACAAAACATTTTAGTTAAATGGGTTCACATGCCCATATGGCCCACGCGGCCAAATTTGGCCTTAGCCGTGTGGATCACACGGCCTGGCCCAAATTCCACACGCCCGTGTGGACCCACAAGCCTGTTTAGCCCATACGGCCCAAATCAATCTAGCCCTTATATCACACACAGCCTACATGGCCATCACACGCCCATGTCCTAGCACACGGCCTACTACACAGGGGATCACACGCTGGTGTGGCGTCATCAGTGGGGTTTTTAGCTTTCCCTGAAACCTCGTTTCCTGCATTTTTGGGTACACACCTGGTTTCGATTAATGCTCAAACGATCCCCGAGCACTCCAAAACCTAACATTGACCGATAATACACCAAATTATTCACCTAACTCAATATTTAACCGAATTCCAATGAGGTAAACAATTCCTAAAACCACTGACAACTTTTACCTTGAATGCTTAATTACGAAATCACACTTCTACGACCCTGATTGGAACCCCATAGCTGCCTAAGAGTCTCCTAAACATGAAATAACTCCATTAATTACCGACTCAATAACACAAAAACTAAAACACACTTACCCCAACTTACCGAAATAGATGGAATCAAAGGTGTCACGCAAAGGGACAATTTGCAAAAAAATAAAGAAAACAAAAAGAGTAGGGAAGGAAAAGCAAAAATTTAGTTATAGAGAACAAAAATGGAGGAAAAGAAAAGATGGTAGAGGAGGGAGAAACGTCAGTTTTTGTAACACCCCAAACCCGGCCTAGACATTATGGCTGAATCTAGCGTGTCACATTGCAGTGCTTTTCAAAAATATGAACTCTTTGTTGGAGAAGACTTGTTTGAAAGTTAAAAACCTCTTTGTGATTAGAATGTTAAGTTCATTGCCATTATCCAATCCATTAGTCAAAACGTTAGTCATATTAAATTGCCATTATTTCATTAAACTGATTTAATCACAAAAACTTTTCCAAAACTTTGAAGGTTAAATCTTATGATTTTGAAAAACAATTGTTATTTTGAAAACTCGTCTTCTCCTAGGCTAACAATTCAAAGTAAGCAAGAAAATGCCCAATTAAAATCTAAAAACCATAGAAAGGCCTTATTACAAAATTAAAAACCCAAAACAAAAATTCAGATAAAAGTATAATCAAGCATAGAACCACTGCAGTCATGTGGCCACCTCTGAGTCCCTCGTAGCACCAAATCGTCTAAAGCTGGGGATTACCTATACAGTTAAAAAGAAGGGTGAGTTTACAAAAAACTTAGTGTATAACCCCCTATCTAACAGTTAGAATACAATATGCAGTAACAGTCTGGGCCTCAGCCCATTACAGTAACAGTAACATGTTAATGCAAAAATACAACAGTGAAACCCACCCCAATCCAACCAAACACACCACTCTGTACCACCAGTCACACCATGTGGGGATAAAATCAACCCACCCAGCCAGACACACCAATATTAGCACCGGTTGCGGCACTAATCAGTATCACAGCAAAGCCGCTAGTGACAGTATCGCAGTAAAGCTGCCAGTAATCAATATAAAAGGCTAAAAACCATCAGTACAGTATACTTCCTCCATAAACAATATCCCAACCCCATGCAATGTCATGTCATAACCTCAAACGTGAATGTAGAATGCCATGCTCACAAAGAACAGTCAAATCATAGCACAAACAGTCATTTACCCTCGAGAGGTAAAATTGTCATTTTACCCTATAAGGGTATTTTGGTCATTTTACCTATATTGAGGTCTAGGTACTCTTATCGACCCAATAGAAGGTCTACAGTCACCTCGAGCAACTCGTGTAACGTTGACGGTCAAATCCATGTAAATGGGCCTAGGCCCATTATGCAGCCCAAGTGGGTCCCCACGCCCATGTGGCCCATCAAGCCCGAAAATTACCACGGCCATGTGAACTACACAGCCCAGTCCAATATTTACCATATATTGTGAAATTTATCCTTGTGGAGCCCACAAGCCTATTGGGCCCACACATCCCATTTCGGCCCACGTGGCCCAAACACATGAGAACACTCATGGCGGCATCTACAGTCTAATACCCCTATTTTGTGGGCTCAGTTCACCACATGAGCGATCGCACGCCCATGTGGCCATAATCACCGTATTTTTAGCTTTTCGGCTTATGCCGATATACAGTAGAGGTGGTGAGATTACACACTTGATTGCGAAATCGAGTGAACAAACCACCACACCAATGCCTACATTTATTCAAGGCATACCATTAGTTTTCCAATCGTTAGAGTTCACAATACTCAATCTCAAATCGATACTCACTACTTACCTTGAACGAATAGAGAATAGCCTTTTTGCCCTTAGATCACCGATTAAGAATCGAACTTACGTCCCTATCGATTATCTACATTACGAACACATATCTTTAATAGCCAAGATTGATCAAATACGTGGTCTAAATCCACAAATGCCAACTTACAAAAACATAGGATATATTCGGCCTAACCCAAAAGTAAGGTAGTGTTCTTACCTTATTCGATTAATGAGAAAAAGGGTTAGACGACTCGAGTAGCCCTTGCACTTCTTCACACCTCGAGAAACCTAGAGATCCAACGAACAATTGAAGAATAAGAAAGAGGGCATTCGACTTTAAGAAATAGAGTAAGAAAGAACAATTTTGAACGAAAGGCGAAGAGATATGAACACCTACCTTTTGTCAGGATCACTTGCAGATATCAAAATATTATAACAATAGTAGAGTATAGAAGTATTCGGCTAAACCAAATAACAGGGTAAACAAAAATGGTTAACAAAAGGGGCAGAGGGTATTCGGCCAAGATGCAGTGGGAATATTGAGAGGGAGGCAAAAAAAAATGGAGAAACAAATGGAGAGAAGATTCAGATAGAAGAGAAACCGAAAAGAAATAATGGAGAAGGAAGAATAGGCAAGTGTATTCGACTGGTATTGGAAGAGAAAGAGGAAAGCAGAGATACAAAAATCAACCCAAGAGAAAGTACTTGAGAGGGAGCAGAAAAGAAAAAGAAACAATCGATAATGAACTAAAATGGTAGCAGTTGGCGCAATTACCTCGGTTTTGTCGCCAAAAGAGAATAGAGGAAAAAAAGACTAACGAAAGAAATCGACAGAAACCTAGAAGGATACAATAGCAGAGAGGAAAAACATTGAGCAAAACATACAAAAAGACCCAAACAGCACCAATAGGGAAAATACCGAATTCAAACCCACCAAAGATAGAAATCCCAAAGCCTAGAGACCAATTTCGGCACACACACTCCTTCTCATCCTCAAACTCCCTTTTTTCCTCTTAAAATCTCCCCCATTATCTCTCAACCATATCCACACCAACCACTATCCAAATCCCTTGATTCTTTCCACCTAAGACCCACTCAAACTTCACCTTGCAGAGTTTCAGTCCACCTCTGCTTCTTCCATGGCCATAGTAGCAAAATAAATACCTCTTTGCTCAAAGCATGACTCGAACACAAGCCCCCTTTAAAGCTCTGTCACGCCACTTTCCAGTAACCCACAAGCTCTCTTGTGACATATATCAACCACAATTATTTATAAGGCCTACAAGCTAGAGTCAAGCTAGAGCCTAGATTTGAACCCAAAACTTCCAAGACACACTCAAACACACTCAAATCACTTAGCCATTAAAGTAAACATGCGGTTTGTGTCACAACCACAAAAGTAAAAACTTTAAATTTTTGGGGCATTACAGTTTTTCTCAGGAGGAAATTTTGGAAAACTGATTTACTCAATCCCACTACCCACATTATCTCAACCACCTACTACTCAATTATCCAACACAACTCAAACTCTCAGTCACCAAACTGAGCAAAAATAATCTCTCTTGCCTATGCAGGGATTCAAACATAGGACCTCCAACACACCAACACTCCACTTAACCACCAGACCAGTAGGCCCATTCTAATATACTTACAAGCAATTCAATAAAAGCCTATTGAGTAAGGTTAAGGCTTTAATCATAAATTTTCAAATTTTGTCAAAGACAGGGCTTGAACTTGGGACCTCACGCACACACCCAAAATACTTAACCACTGAAGCGGATAGATATTTGTGTCAAATTTTAGCGAAAACATAAATAGGAAATTTGGGGCATTACAATAGGGACTTGACCTTCGGTTAAATAGCAATTGCATCTTGCCAAAAAGAAAACTCGATCATTATATGTAGAAATATCAATTCTCAAATAGTTGCCCAAGCCCATGTTATGCTTGTAAGATTAGCTCTTTCTCACCTACAAGAAGCTAAAGTGTACCAAAGCTTTTGCTTCAATGAGAACATGAAATGGAGGAATACCTTTAAAGGACACACTATTTCAAACTAGAAACTACAACCAATGATGACAAACATTAGGGCTCTTTTCTAATAGGTTAAAATTGCTTTCCAATAAATAAATACTAGGAATCATAAAAAAGATTAAAAACCTTGCCAAGTTAGCAAGACCAATACAGGCTTCTTGCAACTGACATTAATCTGTGTACCCAAAAGATTCAAATGTTTAATTTTTTTAATATATGGTAGAGATATTTATTTTCACAATTGAAGATAATTTTATAAGCTTTATATTTAGGATTTATAATTAATTTTAAATAATATAAGAAACCTATTCAGTAAGAATTGAATTATTTTGTATAACAATTAGCATTTTTTCTCTTATATTTTATTTTTAAAATTGATGTTTGCATTTTACATTTTATTTACATTAATATATATATATATATATTAAATTTTAGCTTTAATGAATTTACTTCGTGATTATGGATATTTAATTTCAATAGTTCACCTACATATTTTAAAAAATAATAAATCCTTACTAGGATGGAACTTCATCATCATATATGCAAATTTTCATTTCTTATTCCTAAACCTTGAATTTTTTTATTAAAATTATGCTTTTCAATACTAGTAATTTTCAAATTAATTAATAAATTTAAAGTTGATAAGATATAGTTTAGACCATAATGACAAAAATAGAACTTGGTTCAAATGCTTGGGAAGAAGTCCACTACTACTTCTTACAACCATTTGATGGAATATATGCACATGATTAGATTTGAACTCAATACCTCAACATCTCAGTTCCCTCAACTTTACCATTTCAATCAAAGACACATTTTGACCCAACTAGTGAAATGACAGATGAAGAAGGTAAAGAACTAGTTGAATCTAAACAATAGCAAGCATGTAATGATAAAAAGTGGAGCCATAAGCAACACTTAAACAAATAGTTAACTTTAATCCTATAATTACAAATACGCACATGAGTCCAAGCTAAAACGGAGTCCTAAACATATTTATAGAGTTTTCAATGAGTGTTGGATTACACAGAAACTAAAACGAGTCAATTTACAAACAAAGAATAAAAACTGCAAAAACAAGCTTGTGGCCTGAAAACCACACCAAAATTGGCTAAAAATGGTGAAATCCAGCATCAATTCAATCTCTAAATAATTTTGTTTCAGAAACACACCGTAGAACACGATTCAACACCAAAAACTAGTTGATTTGACTGAACTCAACCAATCTGAAACTCAATTTCGAAAATGCACAAACCCTTAATTATTCCAATCCAAAACCAACACTACGACAAGCGAATAAATTGAAGAACTACCGAAAGTCAGAGAGATGACGCAGAACTACCACAAGGGCGAGTGAAGTAACAGAGAAAATAAAGGAAGACAACCAAAAACAGATTTACAAATAGGATAAACAAATGGATGCAAATACAAGAAAGATCCCAAAAATTCAAAATTGATAGAATAACACTCAAACTATTATGAGGAGAAAAGAACATGAGAGAGAAAGTAAGTGGGGAAAAACGTGGAAACAAATTTTGGGAGATATATATTTTATTTTTAATTTAAAACTTAACTAACAAATAAATGAAAAATAATGGATTGATAATTTAGTTAATATCTAACTAGACTTATCAAATTTATTTATTATTACTATTAAAATAAATTTTAAAACAAAATCATCAATATCCAACTTGTCTAAACCCTTTTTAAAATTTAACTACCAAATATACAAAAAATATTCCCACATTGCATACACATAGACTCAAACATGAGGTCAAATGTAATCTACCAAAGAGTTAGCCACTGAACCAACAAACTCATTTTTCTTCTAAAGCATGAAAATAAACATAATAGTCCCACTGAACCACTGATCAAACCAACTAACTTGAATAATGTTAACCCCAATTTTGGGGCATTACACTTATATCAATTCAAACATACATATTTCTATCAAATTTTACGTTAACAGATGGTCAGAATTTATGTTTTATAGCTCAATTAATAATATACCGACCTTACGAAAGGCATACACTCGATCCAAATAATGTTTACAACCCTAGGGAAAAATTAAGAATTTTGGGCTCACACGACCGTGTGGCCTACAAGGCCTACATTACCAGCTCGTATGGCCCACACGGCCTAATTGGCCTAGGCCGTGTGTCTCACTTGGTCCAGCACATGGCCATATGTCACACACGTCCTAGCATAGGCTATGTGGTGTCGACATTGTAGTTTTTCAACTTTTTTCATTCGCTATTTTTTGGTTTTCTCGTTACACACCTTTGTCGATTTTGATGCGAATCCAATGACAAATACACTAGTACCTAAAATCGACAACAAGACCGTTAAAATCAACCACAAACATCCTCTAATTTGATCCCAATCACCATATCGCACACAAGAGACCATTGATGGAGGCTGTAGGTCTTGTTTAAGGACTTTCTCCCACTCAATATTTAAAAAAAAATGCACGGTTTCCATAATTTCCAATTTCAATTATGTATGATCAATATATGCATGACCAGTACATGTAGCATTTTTTCCTAAACTGTATCGCATGCTTATTTCATATATGCATGACATGCTATGGAAATTTTATAATATTTACATTCAGTTATTCAAAATATTCAATCAAACAATTTTAATTCTTTGCAATTTTTCTTTTTAGGAAAAAAAATCAAAGAAGTGAATGTAAACCGTGCACCAAGTAGGTTCACAGAAAAGAGAGGTGAGTCATATTTGACCTCTAAAAAACAAAGTCTTTGTAACACCCCAAACTCGACCTAGACGTTATGGCTGAATTTGGCGATGTCACATGGAATGGAATTTGAAATCAAATTTGTCAAGTTAAAACTGTTTTCATTCATTATGTAACACTCCAAACCCAGCCCAGACGTTATGCCCGAATCCGGTGATGTCACATCAAAAAGATTGTTTCCAAAACGATTTTATGAAATTGGGAATATGTTTGATAGGAAATTTACTTGGTTAAAATTTAAGTTTGAGATTTAAAAATTCAAGTTCATTTTAAGCCCAAAATGAAAGCCCATGTTTAAACAAAACACCCAAATAATAATGTTATTTAGAAACCACCTTTAATTTGAGAAAGTTATAAAAATAAAAACTAGGCAGTCAAAACATTGATAAACCCTAAATACATTCACATCGGAGACACTAGGCCTTATTTCATCAAATGAAAACAAAATAACAAAACTAAAGTAATTGAAAGAAATAGTTTGCTTAGAATCCCTAAAAAAAACTTGCAATGTAGCCACCTCCGAGTCCTCTCCCACGTCGAGCCACTTACTGAAGGTTACCTGAAACATTTAATTTAAGGGTGTGAGTTTCGCAACTCAGTGTGTACGACCCTTGGCAATCAAAACAATT
This sequence comes from Gossypium stocksii, assembly GCA_020496765.1. NCBI lineage: Eukaryota > Viridiplantae > Streptophyta > Magnoliopsida > Malvales > Malvaceae > Gossypium > Gossypium stocksii. Next base: position 97,306,681 of record CM035628.1, on the reverse strand, counting down.
CAATATACACATATCACATTGGGCCTAAGCCTTAACAATTTTGGTGGTCTGGGCCTTAGCCCACGATGACCTTATATCATATCAGAATTACATGTATGCAAATGTTTCCATTCCAAATCCAACCGCTACACACCATCCGTACCAGCCCAACACACCTGTGGGGATGTCTACATCAACCCAACCATCCTCTACACTCCAAAGGTAGCACTGGTTACGGCACTACTCACGTTGCAGCAAGGTTGCTATATATGTGTGGTGTAATAAAGCTACTCGGTGGCTTAAAAGCCTACGGTGGATCCACGGTCGTCAAGCGACTATACGATCCTGAGAACACTTCCTCCATATCATCAAACCTACCCAAGTGCAACATACAATTCACGAATGCAACATACACATTTTCACACATTTTCACATATTAAGCACTTAGGGGTATTTTGGTCATTTCACTACCTAGGGTATTTTCGTAAACCTACCTACAGGGGTATTTCGGTATTCCCACCGTACGAGGGTGTTTTAGTAGCTCTACCTTACAGGTTATTTTCGTAATTCTACCTTAGAAGGATATTTTTGTAATTTTATCATAGAAGGGTATTTTCGTAATTTCTTAATGATATAGATTTTAATTATGGATTTTGGCCCATCAACAAGTCCTCGTGGCTAAGATGAACGGACACTATGCACCAGGTAGGATTTAAGAGAAGTGGAGGTGGGTTACTCAGACCGCTTAAGTACCAAGCTCTTCCTAGATCCAATCTTAGACATGCACACATCCATTGCCACTCCTTAGTCTAGCGACTTGTCCACGGGTTTGTTTAATTATTTAATTAAATCTTATGTAAAATTTGAGAGATCAGAACTAGGCCTATAGTCCGTTAAAACCCTAGCATACATTTCTACAATCCCATAAGGCCTACTAGGCCCAATCATATTCATTAAATCCACTAAGTCCCAAACATGCTTATGTAGCCCATTAGGCCCGATCACAATCCAATCAAACAATCATGCATGTAAATTCATCATAGAATTTCATATCACAATTTTGCCACTTTGGGCCCACAAGTTCTTCAGGCCCATTCGGGATTTCAGAATTTCGACTTTTGCCAATTTTCGTGTGTGTAGTGTATGTACACACCTGATTGACGACCCGTACTACACTATTCTCAGCCTCGACCTATAATCAAAACCACTTTCGAATCAATTCTATACCTTAAACTACAACTTAATCAAATCTTGAAGCCTTACTGTAACATTACCGTGTACCTTCGGCTTTTCTAGACTTTCTTTAGCAAATATTCCCGAATATTCTTAGATCTACACCAATACACACATATTATCGACATAAAGTGACTCGTATTCCACACGAGTCACCCCTATCAACCATATTTATATTCGGCCACCTATGAAACCAAAATTTAGAGTGAGTACGCTTACCATTTGCTAGGAATCCTTACACCGCTTGAAATCTTTGAACCCTACCCCTTGTTAATACAGGGTTAACAACAAGAACAAGATTAGATAGCCCTTCGGCTTTTAACAACTCCATTAAGGGTTGCAAATTACAAAAATAGGTTTATGATGAAAGAAAACAAAAGAAATTGGTAAGAGGACGTGGGTATTCAGCTTTTAGGAGATTTAAGGGAAGAAGTCAGCAAGGACTATAGGTATCCGGCTTTTAAGAAATTAGGGATGGTGTTCGGCTTTTGTAGAGAAAAAAACACAACTCTATGGATTTTCGGTAAAAGGATGAAAGGGAGAAGAGAATTCGGCAAGAAAAGAAGAAAGAAGAGAAGAAGAAAAAGAATACAAATCGGCACTTGAGGAAAATATGAGAAATTTGGCATTAGCCTAGGATACCAAATTCCCAAATTCGGCATATATTTATAACCCATAGCCTCAATTCCCAATTCAGCTCCATCACTTCCCCCTTCTCATCTCCTCGTTTTTCTCCCTGATAACTCCCCAATCTATTTCCTAAATTTTCTCTTCTGATTACCTCTCTGAGAGTCCAGCTTCACACCACTACCAACCTTCTAAAAGGCCAAAATTAAACTCTTAAAAATACTAATCTAGGATCCAAAACTTAACCAAGGCCCAATACTTCTAGGCCCAACATTCAGGGTGTTATACATTAGCCTCTATTTATCTTCCGTCAATTTCAAAATCTCTTTCTCGTTAACTTTATTTGTTTAAAAAATATTTTGTAGCGGAAGCTTTTAGAAACCATGATAATTAAGGAAAACCATTCACGTTTAGGAAAATATTGTTTTTAATAAAATCTAGTTTTCATTGAGTTTTGCAGTTTAAAAGTCCATAAAATAGTCAAAATTCGAAAAGAAATCAACAGTCCAAAAGTCCAAAATTACATAAAAATACCCCAAAAATAATAAATAAAAACCATAAATGAAATTAAAAACAGAATTAAAGCAGTTTGAAATGGTGGTGGTCATTGTCAAGTCCTCCGTCGCACTGATTTGTCTATGACTGGGGATTACCTGTACAGATTAAACAGAAAGGGGTGTGTAACAGCCCGTTTTACGTTAAATCGCAATAGTGGTTTTGGAACCATGAATCCGAAGTCAAAATATTTATTTTATTATTTTAATAAGGTTTACAGCATGGTGAAAATTTCATAAAGAAATTTTTACCGTTTGATTGATTAATTTGGTAAAAAGGACTAAATCGCATAACGTGTAAATTACGAGATCTATTAGTTATATGCACTAAATCATTATGATATTGATGGGTGGAGGTCCTATAGTTGTAATTAGACCACAATTATTAATAGTGGACATTAATGGATATCCATTATGTGAATTTTAATGTTTAATGATAAGGTTATTATGGTAAATTACAAATTAAAGTTAAATTAAATAAAACCAAATATTTTATCATCTTCATCCATCCTCTACCACCGAAATTAAGAGAACAAAACCTCCATTTTCATGCTTCAAGGTTCAGCCAAGCTATCTATGCTCATTTAGGTAAGGTTTTTGTCTCATTTTTAATAATTTTTACGTTTTTGAGCTTGTTGCAGCTCAATCTAGCTAGCCCGTACCTTCGTTTTTGAAACTGTTATAGATTTTGAATGATGCCATTGTTGAATGCTTGGTTGTTTTGATGATTAATGGTAGATTATGAAGATTTAATGCTAGATATACAAGTTTTATAAAGTGATTTTTGACAAAAATGTCAATTAGGGATTAAATGTTGAAATGTTGTGGTTAAAATGTGAAATAAAATGAAAATATGGGCTGCTATGAGACTATATAAAATTCGGCAACTATAGGTTAAGGCTTAATTGTGCGAATTTGCAATTTTATGTGATAATGACTAAATTGTAAAAAAATTAAAAAGTATAGGGTCAAATGTGTAAATTTGCCAAAATATGAATTATGGACTAAATTGAATAAATTGAATGCTGAATGTATTGAATTTGATAATATACAGATCAAGATAAGTTGAGATTGAGTTTAGATCGGGGAAAAGGAAAGATCGACAAATAGATGATAGTTTTATCCGAGCAATATGAGGTAAGTTCGTATAATTAGAATCGAACTTTTATATATTTGTAATTGTTAAGTTGTATAAATATATAATTGTATAAATGAGATATTTGAATTGAAATTCCTAATTGGTTATATGTTGGATAAATACCGAGTCCCGTTTGAACCATAGAAAGTCGTAGGATACGAGTAACATGTCACTAGGGTTACCGTTTGGTCGAGTTCTTGCATTTGTTGCGGACTCACCACAGCTCGTATGAGCTTACTGTTTCAGCTCTTAGGAGCTTACCGTTTCAGCTCTTATGAGCTTACCGTTCAGCTCGATAGAGCTTACTGTTTACCAGCTCAGGAGGAGCTTACCGATCATGGCTTGAAAGAGCAAAAATGAAAATGAATTGACGGATTACCGATTAATACACTTAGTGTGTATCGCCCGAATATCCTTCGATGTTTTTAATAGGTTCAACGGGTGTAAACTATGTTATTTTTATATGAATGAATTATATGTTAAATGGATGCATTACTCGTTATTCATATGAACTACTGTTGTGTGAATGAATTACTATTATATTGATGGAGTACTGTTTATATGGATGAAATACTGTTATTGACTGAAGTACTATTTTCGAATGAATTATTATTGATATGGTGAAACTGATAAGGGAATAATGTTATATATGTTACATGAATTTGATATGAAACAAAGCCTTGAGTATGAATTTTATGGTTGATTTCATCCTTGTGAAGACTAACTTGTGGATGACTATTGTGGATAGGCATTTGGCAATTGAATTGGACATATTTTGTTTATTTGCTTTATGTCATATTTGGTACGTTTAATTATATATTTTACGAACTTACTAAGCTATTAAAGCTTACTCTATGTATTTCTCCGTGTTTTATAGAGGTTCATTGACTAGCTTGATTTGGACGAAGTCGGAGATAAACATCACACTATCCAATCGATTCTTCGGTACTTTTGAACTCAAGGAAAATGTGTAAATATGGCATGTATAGGCTAGATAATAGGTTAAAATGTATAGCCACTATGTTAATGATTTTGATACAAGCTTTAGTATGTGATAAAGCCATTTGATATGGCTTATGTTGGCTAATGGTTGACTTGGTATATTTGCATGATATGATATATCTCTATTTTGGCAAATATGATGAATGATGTTTGGGTATTTGATATTGTTGGTTTAAATGATATTATATGAAATTGTGAATGAATTTTAGGGCTAGTTAAATAGATGCATTAAGGTATATGAAACTTTTATGTTAGTATGTGTTGATTGCATAATAGTGTTGAAATGAAGAAGAAATTATTGATTATGAAATAGTATATAATATGCATAGGAAATGTTTGTTTGGTTGTCTTTGTGATTGTGGAATTGGTACCGTTTGAATGCTTATAGGTACATGAGTAATGGGTGAGAAAAGTGGCTTAAACTAAGCCTATTTTTGTGCCACAAGGCTAAGCATACGGGCATGTGACTCGACCGTATGACCCCTGCACCTTAGTAAAACAAGTCAGTGAGTTGCATGGCATAGACACACGGACTTGTCTATTAGACCGTGTATAGCACACGGGCTGGCACACAGACTTGTGGTTGCCCATGCAGCCAAGTTAGTATACCCCCTAATTTTCACACGGCCAGGCACACGAGAGTGTCTGTTGGCCGGATGGTGCAAGTCAGAATGTATGGTGCTATGAATGAATGAATGATAATTACTGCCATCGCTTCATTTTCTCCTTGTCATAGACTCCTTTTTGGAAATATTACATTTATGTCTTATATCTGTTTCTGGCTCACAAGAATTCTATAAATAAAAATAATCCTACGTGGAGATAATAGTCCACAATCTATTTCCCAATAACAATACCTTATCAAAAAAATAATTATATAACAAATACATAATATTGCATTCATTCACTTACATTCCCCTAAACATATGAATAATTACAAGAATGTCACATCTTATACAATATTAATCAAATAAGATGGAGAGATTTGATCTCGATTTACACCCTAAACATAGCACAACCTAGCACTCTGATATCAATTGTTGGAAAAATCTCGGTTGGAAAATGGTTTTCTTGCACAGCGAAAAATTAAAATTTTGAAAATCGACTTGGTTTGTGATATTTATAGCAATAATTAGAACCCTTGTTGAGTTGTAGTGGTTTATTTCAAATAAAAAAATCCAACTTAGAATAGAACTAGGGTGGACAGCACACCCTAGTAATTCTACTAGGATTGTCGCCCCTTTTATGTCAATGAGGGGTTTTTTGGTCTCTCTCACATCAAGTCCAATTACAAGTACTTAATAGGCCTTTTTGACCTAGTACTTTGTAATGTGATCCAACCTGATTTAGTTTTTCTATTTTCCAAAATAAATTTTAATATTTATATATAAAAAATTTCTCATCCTTATTTTACCCCCAACAAAATTTTGACAATTTTACCCCTAATAAAATTCTAATGATTTTGCCCTTAGTAAAGATTGAGAAATTATGTTCAATATTTCACAACTCAACATGTTCGCTATGACTACTAAATGGTTTATTTTCATTTTTAGGCTTTAAACTAGTCCAAAAACATATTCCGATCATTTTTCAAGTAATCCATATAGGATTACAAATGAATCATTTCTATTTTCACTTTCATTTCCATTTCCATTTCCATTTCTATTTACATATTTGGAACTTATTTTCATTTCCAAATAATTTCACTTCTCCATTTCTGAGAAAAATCATAATCATTCTTGTATTCATTTCTTTCATTTCTATTCAAACTCGAAATTCATTTTTAGTTTCAACGAGCTGGTGGAGGGATCAGTTGGACATATGTATTTAAGGCTCAAATGATTTATAATTAACTTCCAGCTTTTTGCCTATTAATAATATCGTGATTGAGCTCTCCCCACCAACATACCATTATGAAATCATGTAACACCCCCAAATTTTTTTAATTTTTTGCTTTTGTAAATTTAACACAAATATTTTTCGGCTTGAGTGGTTAAGTGTTCTGGGTGTGTGGGGAAGGCCCCAAGTTCAAGCCATGACTTTGGCTAAATTTTGTTATTTTTTCTGAATCAAGCCCTATCTTTGGTCAATAGACTTTTAATTAATTATTTGTAAGTATATAACAAAATCGGCCTGTTGGTCTGGTGGTTAAGTTGAGTGTTGGAGTGTTGGAGGTTTTGTGTTTGATTCCCTGCGTAAGCAAGGATGTTAATTTTTGCTCGTTTTCCTGGAAAAGTCTCGACTAAGTTAAAATTTTCATGTGGTAGGGATAGTGGAGTTAATGGGGGGTTGAGATTCTATAGTTATTAGAATATTATTTTTTATTATCTTTTTCCCAAAAAAAATCATTTCCCTCTCCCTCAAAATTCTCTGACACCATTTCCTCTTCTTCCTTCCCTTTTTACCTTTTGGATTCAATTGTTGCTCTCCCATTCTGTTTGTACAGTTTTGCTTTCTTGAAATCCGTTCTTTACTTCCATCGGCAATTGGTAAGTGACTTGCAAGTGTCAAAATTTTGATCTCTAAGTTGCCAATGGGAGGCTTATGTATTTTGTTTTGACAGCATAGAACAGAGTACAGTGAAGTTTCTGTATTGCTGTGTTGCAATCAAAATCGAGCGTGATTTTTGGAGGTAAGCATTAAGTGGTTGTTTTAGATCATGAGGTGTGATGGTTTCGGTTTAATATTGGTTATAGGTTGATTCTAGGACTTTAAAATATCATTTATTAGGTTTTAGAGGGCTCTTGATAGTGGTAGCATTGAAACGATACAAGGTGTGTACCCGAAACGCAAAAAAATGAGGTTTCAATAAAAGTCAAAAACCTTTTTGTTGACGCCATACGGATGTGTGGTCGCCCGTGTGGTAGGCCGTGCATGAATGACACAGCCGTGTGTTTGATGAAGGCCAGGCTGTACACTAGACACGGTCGTGTGATGGCCGAGTGTAGTCGTGTGAGACACACGGGCTAGACCAAATTGGGTCTGTGGGCCACACGGGCATGTGAGTCCATACTGGTAGTTTACACAAGCGTTTGGGTTTCTAGGCCAACCCATGTGATCCACACAGGCCAAGGCCAATCTGGGTGTGTGGGCCCATTTATCCGAAATGTTCCCTAGGATTGCACGGGTCGTCCTAATCGACTGTGGGCCTACTGTAGGGTTGGTAAGGGCCAATTGTACACTTAACTATATGATTTAACTGTGACATTTTGAACTGATTAGGAAACTGATGTATGATTGTTTGCACTATTATCTGCTATATGTATATGTATGCCATAAGTAAGCATGTGAACATGTTGACTGTATATCTAATTTGGCATATTATTTATTACTGTTGTTAGGGTGGGATGATGTTATTGGAGGAAGTGTTCTAAAAGGCATTTATGCCTATTCTCTGGCAGCTCAGCTGCAATAAATCTGATATGTTCCGTATTTCAGTACAGCATGGTATGTAGGGATGGGTGGGTATTTTAAACCCCACATGATGTGTAGGGATGGACAGAGATGTTGTATAGAGGTTGGGGGTAGGATTCTGATTTCTGATTTGTATGCATATTTGTATCTGAGATGGGCTAAGGCCCACATCTATATATGTTTCTGTAATGGGCTTAGGCCCAAATCTGTATATGTAATAGGTTCAGGCCCAAACTTGAGACTGATTGGTTCTGATAATCTGATTGTTTGTGCATGTTTTCCATGGGGATTACACACTAAGTTTACGTAAACTGACCCTTTCTGTTTAATCTGTGTAGGTAATCCCAAGATTTAGACGGACTGGTGCAGCAAAGTACTCGACGGTGACCACATATAGTAATTATTTTCTTTTAATTTTTGGCTAATTTAAATCGTTGGGGTTATTCTTGTAATTTGGATTTATGGACTGTTGTTGTTTTAATTTTAGGCTTAAACTGCTGTTATGGATTTACTACTACAAAACTCAACAAAAGCAAAGGTTTTCCTAAAAATGAACTGTTTTCCCATAAATTAAACGATTTCTAAAAACAATGCTTTTACATGCTTCTGCTGCACAAAAATGTTTTTCCTTCTAATTGTTTAAAAGGATAAGAGTTTTCAAATGGAAATTAGCGATTGGGGTAAATTGGTAAAATATAAAATAATGTTAATTAAAATAAAACAAAAGCCATGATTTAGTCCATCTTCATCCATTTCAATCGAATTTGAGAAGAAAGAAATAGTGTTTGAAGCTTTAGTACATTCGGCACTTGCATTGCTTGATTGAGGTACGGTTTTAACTCAATTTTTGATGATTTTTATGTTTTTGTGATTATTGCTTTGCAATCTAGCTAGCCCATACCTCTATTTTCAAAACTGCTAAAGATTTTGAAAGATGCCATTGATGAATATTGGTGTGTTTTGGTGTTTGATGATGAAATATGAAATTTTGATATTAGATTTTCATGTTTTATAAAGTGATTTTTGATGAAAATGCAAAATAGGAATTAATTTGTGAAATGTGTAAATTGAGTGGTTGAAATGTGAAATAAATGAAAGTTATGGGTTGCTAGGGACCTTATTATAATTCAGCTACAATGGGTTCAAGTAAAATTTCATGAATTTGTGTTTCTGTGAAATAAGGACTAAATTGATAAAGTGTGAAAGTTAGGGGCTAATGTGAAAATATGCTTAAATTTGTATTATGGACTAAATTGACTGAATGGTTGATTGAATAAGTTGATTTTGAATACATTTAGATCAAGAAAAGAGGAATTTAGAGTTAGATCAAAGAAAAGGCAAGATTATTGAATAGTCAAGTCGATTCGTTATTTCTACACTAAGTTCGTATGCTAATAAACGTTCTTAAATTGTGTTATAAAGCTTATTTATTATGGAATTGAATTGAATGTTGAATGGTCATGAATATGAGCCAAAATCGATAGAGTTACGACGTCCGAAAGTCTCGTACGAATCTTAGGAATAATATAGGATACAAATGTCATGACATTAGGATTACTGAGATGAGATTACGTGTAAGACCATGTCTGGGACATGGTATCGATACGAGATTTCGTGTAAGACCATAGCTGGGCTATTGGCATCAATATGAAATTACATATAAGACCATATCTAGGATATGGCATTGTACAATTTATATCTGATTTCCTAGTATCCTTAGCGATTCTAAATGGTTCAACGGGCAAAGTAAAGATGAGAACGAAAGTATAGTCGAATTAAGTGATTGAGGTACGTATGAAACTTATGTGATTATTGAATGGTGGTAATTTGATGAATTGATATGAGATCATGTTATAAACATGAGAAAGGTTTGTGTTTTTAATATGTCAAATAGCATATTATTTTTTATTATGCCTAGATGATTGAATTACAAATATCTATTCTGCTAAATTTATTATCGTACGAGCTTACTAAGCTATAAAGCTTACTGTGTTTATTTTTCCTCTGTTTTATAATGATTCAAAGCTAGCTCGGTTCAAGGGATTGTCAGCGACTCTATCACACTATCGTGCAACAATTTGGTACCTTTTGAATTGTATATATGGTATATGGCATGTATAGGCTATGGTTATTATGATATAGTTGTTAGAAGTGCATTTGGCCATCTGAGATGGCTTGATGTTGATTTTTGTTAAATGTGTATATGTGGTTATGGAATATGACATATTTTGGTAAACTTGGTTATGGCTAAATAGCTTAGATTTTCCATAAGTTTGGCTTGTAAATGTTGGTATATATTTGGCCTTTTAATATGACTCAAAGATGATGATAAATTGATGTTTATATGTTGCCTTATAAAATGGCATATTTTGGTATGGTTGATAATGGTTTGAGTTGTTAAAATGGTTATTTAATATGTGTGTGATTGATGGTGAGAAAATGCATATTTGAAATAAGTTGAATTAATGAATAAGATCATGTTGTTTTGGTTAATAATTGAGTAAGTGAAATGATTGGGTTATATAGCATGAATTGTGTATGAATTGAGAATGATTTGGCTGCCAATTACATATGGAAAATGTACCTTTTACCTTGTGTAGGAGCTTTGGATTTGGGGTGGCAAATTGGCCTTGCAAATGGCCAATTTTTGTCCACAACGGTAGAGACACGAGCATGTGTCTCAACCGTCTGTGACGCACGGTCATGATATACAGGCGTGTGTCCCCTGTTGATGCAATTCAAATCAAGTTAGTATGCCCCACACGGCCTCACACACGGGCGTATGATTGTCGGTGTGGCATAAGACAGTATACCCTATAGTTTGGCACGGCCGAGCACACAGCCTGGACATAGGCGTGTGAGGCCAATTCAAATAGGCATAGGGGCTAGACACACGGGTGTGTGACTGGCCGTGTGACCCAAGTCAGTATACCCTCCAGTTTTCACACAGCCAAGCACAGGGGCGTGCGGTCAGCCGTGTGGTCCAAGTCAGTATGTATGCCCTGTTTTCACATGGCCTGTGACATGGGCATGTCCATAGCCGTGTGAGGCACACGGCCTGTTCACATGGGTGTGCGACCTCTGTATGTTTGAAATTTTTCTAAGTTTCGAAAATTTTTGTATGTGATCGATTTAGTTCTAAACCTTCTTTAAAGCATGATTAAGGCCTCGTTGGCCCGTATAAGGGACATTGTAATTGTGCTTAATAAATATTGAGATTGAATGTTTAATGTATGTGATGTATTTGTTAAATGATGAGATTTGTTCGATAATACTTCATAAACCTATTCCGACGACAGATACGGCTTAGAGATGTTACACATCAGCTTTCAGTTTCTTATCTATTTGAATTCAGGCTTTTACTTAAGTCAAAGTGTACGATTCACGCATACATAGCCCACCATCCACTCAAGATTTAGGTTTGCCATACTATGAATGTCACAAGTGAATAAATCAATAAAGAAATTTATGATCTATTCTACTTGGGTCTTGTCCGATATACTGTCAGTCCAGTTAGTCACATATATGTCTTTATCTTCTAGCAGCCATCTGCCCCAATGCTCAAGACAATGCATCTCCCTAATTAGACTTGATAGATGACATATTAATCTTTTAATTGGTTTGCTTATTTGTTATTAGACTGAGGACATGTTTAGGTTTGTTAAGTAATACAAGTTGTCTTTTCGTACTACAATCCGACCACGTAGTACCGCTTAATATTAGTTAAACATATAGACAGCCAATGAGCAACATTTGCTTCCATTTTTCCTTGCATGCAAAAACCATTTGAGGACTATTATACAAAGTCTATTCATGTAATCAATGAATTTGTTTTATTAACCAATCTGTTCGAAAAAATTACAAGTTTACAAACGAATTTACTACACTTAGGGCACCAAATCCAACAACGAGCTCATAATTGCGAGTAGCCCTTGTCATCTCAGATTTTACACTAGTCTTAGTAGACTTATGCTTGAAACAGTCCCTATAGACTTATACATAGAATAGTCACTACAGACTCCTACTTGATAACAGTCCTTGCGGTCTCAGGGTTTATACTAGTCTATGCGTACTCATACATGAAACAGTCTTGCAGATTTTTATATGGCGGAGTCCAACGTATAACCCTAGAGGACATATCCAATTGACTGTTATAACTTGAAACATGAGCACAAGTCTAATAGAATGTCATAATCTGAAACATGAGGACAAGTCTAACAGAATGTCATAACTTGCGTATATTCATGGCCATGGGACTTGCATACACACATGAGGCATAAAGCCTTAGACTTCACAGAGCCTCATACATGAGAAGAACCCTCATAGGGCTATCATATAGATGTGTACATATATCTCCATACAGTCCAACTGAACCTCTACAAAACCAAATAACATGTGTCACAAAGTGCACAACATGACATCGCCTTATTCCTTCATCTATCATTACATCCCTCCATACTCCACATATCATTCCTTTTCACAAAATAACACATATCAAGCATTTATCAAGATAAAATAATCCATAGTAACTTATAAGAACAACAAGCTTATGCTTACAACCGGACATACATTTGCACACCCAACTTAACATGCCTCAACATTATAACAAAAAACCTCACCAAAACAACATGCATGCCGTAACACCCTAAACCTGGCCTGGACGTTATGGCCAAATTTGGCGATGTCACATGGAAGTGTGATTGAAAAAAAACGTATCGTTGCTAAACCATTTTCCAAATAGAACTATCACTATATTTTATTATTTCTTAAACTGTGATTTAATTACTCAGTCATTAATTTTCAAAATAGTAATCATTGCGAAAGCTTTTTAAACAATTTGTATATACGTGGTGTTTTGATAAAACATTCATTCTTTTTTGAAAACTCGAGTTTACCTACTTCTAGCAGATATAAAGCATAAAATCCAAACTTTTAAATAAAAATCCATAGAGGCCCTTATTACAGAAAAATACCCAATGAAAACTTGAAATCATAAATAAATACGAAATATTGTAAATGAGATCGTGTGGCCATCGCTGAGTCCTCTATTGCACCAATCTGCCTATGTCTGGGGGTTACCTATACAGATTAAACGAAGGGGGCGAGTTTACGTAAACTCAGGGTGTAATCCCTACAGATAATAGTCAAACAATCAGTAAACAGAATCATATAGTCTGAGCATGAGCCCTTTTCCCATCTCAGTACAGTAAGCAGTAGGGCCTTAGTCCATTACAGTGACAGTAACAGTAACAGTAATAGTATCAGTAAACAGTAATGTGGTGTACAGTATGTAAGTCCTACCCAACCAATTGCTATACACCATCTCCTGTCCAACCCTACACTCCTGTGGAGATTAAATCACCTACCCATCCCTACACTTACATTTAGCACCGGTTGCAACACTAAACAATATTTGCAACAAAGTTGTTAGTATAACAGGCTTAAAGCCATCAGTGATTTGTAGCAGAGTTACCAGTAAAATAGGAATTAAGCCTGACAGTACACTTCCTCCAATAATCAATCCCATCCTCATGCTATGCAACATATAGTTAAATTATGCCATGTCATGGTAACAGCACACAAGTATCAGTTCAGTGAAATAAAATCATACTCAATAACACATACTAATCATACGATCATTTCATTCAATTAGAGGTCTAAGTATGGCTTACTGACTCTACAGTAGGTTCACAATCGACTTGGGCGATCCGTGTAACCTTGGCAAATAAATTAGTGAAATTGGGCTCACACGCCCATGTTGGTCTACCTGTGTGGCCCACACGGCCCAAATTGGCCTAATCCACATGGCTTGGCCCAGAATCCCACATGCCCGTGTGGGCCTACAAGCCCATGTGGCCCATATGACCCAATTAGTTGAGCTCGTGTGTCACACACGGCCTCGCCCAACCAATACACGGCCGTTTCATATGCCTGTGTCGTGCGTGCACAGGCTGGCTCATTGATCACGCGACCATGTTCAGTCACACGGCCTACCACACGAGCAACCACACACCCATGTGGTGTCGACAGTCCATTTTTTTGGCTTTCGTCGAATCTCATTTTCTGTGCAATTGAGTACATACCTGATTCTGTTTCTTTGTAAAAGCATTTTTGAGCACTCTAAGACCTATAAAACGATAAACCAACACCTAAGAACTCGATTAATTCCAACTATGGAAAACATAACCAACACCTAAGAACTCGATTAATTCCAACTATGGAAAACATTCTTCTTAAACCCCAAATGTATAACTTGAAATACTAAGTCTAATGACGTTTCGGAATCTTACCAAGACGACAACGACAATCTTGTTGTCACCATACATTGTGAACCTGATTAAAGTCTTTGAGCAACACCTAACGTAAGTAAAACATTACCTTTGTTAACCACTTAATAGAAAAAATCGTAAGAACTAAGAAAGAACCACTTATCAAACAAGGGAAACCACCGTTGCACAGCAGAAAACGATTGAACAAGGAACAAAAAAGGAGAAAAGGTAAAAAAAAAGTGGATTTAAGCAACAAGAAGAGGCGGAAAATCAAATAGAAAAATTGACAGCAAGTGAGATAGAGAACGGAAGAGAGAAAAATATGAAAAGAGGAAAAATTTTGCCAAAACCGAAGGAAATTGTGAGAGTGAGAAAAGGGAGCCAAAATCTACCATCCACCTAATCGAGATAACTCCCCAATCCCACAATTCTCCCCCCAAATCCCTCCTACAACTATTTAACCATTCCTATCAAAATCCTTTACTTTCCTCTCCACACTTCCCATTACACCTCTACCACTTCGGCATTTCAATTCAGCTAAAACACTACACGGCACCACTAACAAAAATAATACTCCAGCACAGCTCGAACCTAAGACCTCTAGCGTTGTAACACACCACTTATCCATCATAACAGTAGGCCCATCCTAAAATATTTTACCAACATTTATTTATAAGCCTACTGATTAGAGATATGAGTTTATTCATTTTAAAAAAAAAAATTGCCCAACCTAAGGCTTGAACTTGAGACCTCCTACACACTCCCAGAACACTTAACCACTAAAGCAGACAAATAGTTGTGTCATAATTACATGAGAACAGAAATAGAAACTTTGAGGCGTTATAACTCTAACCCCTTTAAAGAAAATTTTTGCCTCGAAATTTTACCTGATCAGAATAAATAAGGATACTGCTGACGCATCGCATGCTCTAGCTCCCATGTGGCCTCCTCAGTGCAATGATTATGCCACAACACCTTTACTAATGGAATGGATTTCTTTCTTAGAATCTTGGCATCACGATCCAATATCTAAACCGGCTCCTCCTCGAAAGTTAGATCTGGTCACACCTCTCTTTCTTCAACTGGAACAATATGCGTGGGATCAGAGCGGTAACGCCTCAGCATCGAGGCGTGGAAAACATCATGAATCCACTCCAACTTTGGAGGTAGCTCCAACTGGTAGGCAACTGGTCCCACTCGTTTCAGTATGCGGTAAGGTCCAATAAATCTGGGGCTCAACTTGCCCTTACGACCAAACCTCAGTACCTTCTTCCATGATGAGACCTTGAGAAAAAACGAAGTCCCCTATAGAATTCTCTATCTCTCAACGTTTCAAATCTGCATAGGATTTTTGCCTATCGGGTTTCACTTTCAATTGATCCCGTATTAATCTTGTCAAAACCATTTTTTTGATTCTTGTATTTGATTCTTGAGAAAAATGAACGGATGCAATCACCTCTTTCGTTTTTGTATTTGATTCTTATTTTTGGTTATCCTCTGTTTTAGTGTTATTCTCTGCTTTGGTGGTTTGGAATAACTTGTTTTGCTAGTATTTTAAAATCTAGTTTTTGTATTGATCGAAAACTGCCGAATCCTTAATAATGTATTTTAGAGCGGCACTTATAGCTGATTTTTTTACAATCATTTTGCTATCTTTTCTCTTTAAATCTTTGCAGATGCTATGGATGGTGGCAAGGGGCGGTGCTGATGTAACCGTGGCGGTGGTGTCAGTGGCCAGTAACTAGGGCAGCTGGCCTAGTGTTTCTAGGGTTTCTTATTTTAGTGTTTAGACTAATAGGATGGGTTAATTGGGTACTGGGCTTATTTGGGTTTATAGGTCTTTTTGGGTTAATTGAATTTGTAATGGGCCGGGCAAATTGGGCTGATTACAGCTGCCCCTCTTTGCTCATTGTCGTGTAACGAGAACAGAGCAAAGACTTTCAAGAAAAACCAATTTTGCCCTGGTCTCGCTGAGTCTTGGCTTCTTTGGTGCTCCTCTTCTTCAGTTTGCCTCGTTCCAGTCTACCGCATCTTGTTACTTTGATCCACTCTGTCGCCACTTTGGGAAGACAAAATTTGTAGCTTCAATTTGCTCCGCTGCCACTCCAGGGCATAAGATTTGTTTATTTTTTAGCTTGCTCCACTGTAACTTCAGAGAGATAAGGCTAATGGCTCCAATGCAATTTTAGGAAGATGGAATTTGTAGCTTCGACCTTCTCTGCTAGGACTTTAAGGAGATCAAAATTGGTGATTTCAACCTGTTCCATCTGCTGGAACTTCAAAGAAATAAGGATTTCAGGGAGAAGGGATTTGTAGCCTCGACCTGCTCCGCTAGAACCTCGAAGGGATAAGAATTCAGGGAGAAGAGATTTGTAGCTTTGATCTTCTCTACTGAAACTTCAATGTAATTTCAGGGAAAAGGGGTTTGTAGCTTCGACCTTATCCTCTAGAATTTCGAGGGTGATAAGAATTCAGGGAGAAGAGATTTGTAGCTTTGATCTTCCCTACTAAAACTTCAATGTAATTTCAACTTGCTCCGCTATATCTTCAGGGAGACGAGTTTTGCAATCTTCAGCCTATTCCACTGCTAGTCAGGGAGATAGGATGGTGGCTTAAATCATGTTCCACTACTGGTTAGGGAGACAAGATTTGCCTTCAATCTTGCCCCATTACTGGCTAAGGTGACAAGATCTATAATTTTCAACCTACTCCACTACTGATCAGGGTAATAGGATGGTGGCTTAAATCATGTTCCACTACTGGTTAGGGAGACAAGATTTTCCTTCAATCTTGTCCCACTACTGGTTAAGGTGACAAGATCTACAATTTTCAACCTATTCCACTACTGGTCAGGAAGATAGGATGGTGGCTTAAATCATGTTCCGCTACTAGTTAGGGAGACAAGATTTGCCTTCGATCTTGTCCCACTACTGGTTAGGGCGACAAGATCTACAATTTTCAACCTATTCTACTGCTGGTCAGGGAGATAGGATGGTAGCTTAAATCATATCCCACTACTGGTTAGGGAGACAAGATTTACCTTTGATCATGTCCCACTACTGGTTAGGGCGACAATATCTACAATTTTCAACATGTTCCACTACTGGTTAGGGAGATAGGATGGTGGCTTAAATCATGTTCCACTACTGGTTAGGGAGACAAGATTTGCTTTTGATCTTGTCCTACTACTAGTTAGGGTGACAAGATTTACAATTTTCAACCTATATATTTTAGAGTTTGTATTGATCGAAAACTGTCGAATCCTTAACAATGTATTTTAGAGCGACACTTATAGCTGATTTTTTTACAATCATTTTGCTATCTTTTCTCTTTAAATCTTTGCAGATGCTATGGATGGTGGCAAGGGGCGATGCTGATGTAACCGTGGCGGTGGTGTCAGTGGCCAGTAACTAGGGTGGCTGGCCTAGTGTTTCTAAGGTTTCTTATTTTAGTGTTTGGGCTAATAGGACGGGTTAATTGGGTACTGGGCTTATTAGGGTTTATGGGCCTTTTTGGGTTAATTGAATTTGTAATGGGCCGGGCAAATTAGGCTGATTACAGCTGCCCCTCTTTGCTCGTTGTCGTGTAACGAGAACAGAGCAAAGACTTTCAAGAAAAACCAATTTTGCCCGGTCTTGCTAAGTCTTGGCTTCTTTGGTGCTCCTCTTCTTTAGGTTGCCTCGTTCTAGTCTACCACATCTTGTTACGTTGATCCACTCTATCGCCACTTTGAGGAGACAAAATTTGTAGCTTCAATTTGCTCCGCTGCCACTCCAGGGCATAAGATTTGTTTATTTTTTAGCTTGCTCCACTGTAACTTTAGAGAGATAAGGTTAATGGCTCCAATGTAATTTCAGGAAGATGGAATTTGTAGCTTCGACCTTCTCCGCTAGGACTTCAAGGAGATCAAAACTGGTGATTTCAACCTGTTCCATCTGCTGGAACTTCAAAGAAATAAGGATTTCAGGGAGAAGGGATTTGTAGCCTCGACCTGCTCTGCTAGAACCTCGAAGGGATAAGAATTCAGGGAGAAGAGATTTGTAGCTTCGATTTTCTCTACTAAAACTTCAATGTAATTTCAGGGAAAAGGGGTTTGTAGCTTCGACCTTATCCTCTAGAATTTCGAGGGTGATAAGAATTCAGGGAAAAGAGATTTGTAGCTTCGATCTTCCCTACTAAAACTTCAATGTAATTTCAACTTGCTCCGCTATATCTTCAGGGAGACGAGGTTTGCAATCTTCAGCCTATTCCACTGCTAGTCAGGGAGATAGGATGGTGGCTTAAATCATGTTCCACTACTGGTTAGGGAGACAAGATTTGCCTTCAATCTTGCCCCATTACTGGCTAAGGTGACAAGATCTATAATTTTCAACCTATTCTACTACTGATCAGGGCAATAGGATGGTGGCTTAAATCATGTTCCACTACTGGTTAGGGAGACAAGATTTTCCTTCAATCTTGTCCCACTACTGGTTAAGGCAACAAGATCTACAATTTTCAACCTATTCCACTGCTGGTTAGGGAGATAGGATGGTGGCTTAAATCATGTTCCGCTACTAGTTAGGGAGACAAGATTTGCCTTCGATCTTGTCCCACTACTGGTTAGGGCGACAAGATCTACAATTTTCAACCTATTCTACTGCTGGTCAGGGAGATAGGATGGTAGCTTAAATTCTGTTCCACTACTGGTTAGGGAGACAAGATTTACCTTTGATCTTGTCTCAGTACTGGTTAGGGCGACAATATCTACAATTTTCAACATGTTCCACTATTGGTTAGGGAGATAGGATGGTGGCTTAAATCATGTTCCACTACTGGTTAGGGAGACAAGATTTGCCTTTGATCTTGTCCCACTACTGGTTAGGGTGACAAGATTTATAATTTTCAACCTATTCCACTGTTGGTCAGGGAGATAGGATGGTGGCTTAAATCATGTTCCATTACTAGCTAGGGAGACAAGATTTGCCTTCGATCTTGTCCCACTACTGGTTAGGGTGACAAGATCTACAATTTTCAACTTATTCCATTGCTGGTCAGGGTAATAGGATAGTGGCTTAAATCCTGTTCCACTACTGGTTAGAGAGACAAGATTTGCCTTTGATCTTTTCCCACTACTGGTTAGGGCGACAAGATCTACAATTTTCAACCTATTCCACTACTGGTCAGGGAGATAGGATGGTGGCTTAAATCATGTTCCACTACTGGTTAGGGAGACAAGATTTGCCTTCGATCTTGCCCCACTACTGGTTAGGGCGACAAGATCCATAACCTTCAACCTATTCCACTGCTGGTCAGGGAGATAGGTACAAACTTACTGATGTTGTTACACTGCCCTTTGGGGGACATATCCCATAGACTCGATTTCATATGCCTATGTTGCCAAGTGATTAGGATGCTATGATCAGCTTGAATCAATTGCTCCTAACCAAATGTGTTATGAATGCTATGAGTGCAGAAATGTCATGAGAATGATTCCTTCTTAAGTGCTTAAGGTGTCATCGCTCATTGTTCATCAAAGTTGCTTTACTAATGCAATATCTTGTCTTCTTATGTAACTGATATCTTTAACAATGAGTCTGGAGAGATAGTCACAATTTTAGACTCCTCTTTCTTAAAAGTTTCCAAACCTTAGGCTTGGTGAGTTTTAAACAACAGTCCTCTTTCAGGTTCCTGTGCTGTTTAGAAACTTCTAGAGTCATATGTAGAACTTCTTTTGTGAAAGTATCGTTGGTCCATCAATCGTGATTTCAATGCAAAATGCTTATCAAAATGATGAACAAAATTGGAATTTATCAAAAATAGAATTGGATTAATCAAGGGAGACAAGCACTGCTTGGAAAACAAAATGAACAAAAGGAAAGTAGGTGCCTCAGATATCGAGTCTGAGCTTCACTATCCAATCTTTGAAGATTATTTTAAGCTGAACAAGTGTTTGAAAGATCTGCAGTATTTTGTAGATGTCCCGAGGTGTAACATTCCTCCTTCTTGTTAATTCTGAGAGGACAAGATCGTTATGTACCCTCTATTTTGTCGAAATTTGAGCCGCTCTTTTCTGGTTTTCAACCCAAAACCCCTTTGGTCTCAAAGCACCTTTTGCGGGTTTTTGCCTTGGCCTCTCCCTTTTTCTTTTTCTTTTTTCTTTTTTTTTGAAGGTTTTAAAGCGCCCTTTGTGGGTTTTTGCCTTAGCTTCTCCCTCTTTTAGGTAAAGTATTTCTTGACTGAATATAAATTGATGGGATTGGGCAAGCTTTTGCCATCCATTTTGGCCAAAATCAATGCTCCTCCAGAGAATGCTTTCTTTACCACATAAGGTCCTTCCCAGTTCGGCATCCATTTCCCTCTGAAATCCTTTTGTATAGGGAGAATCTTTTTCAGCATTAGGTCTCCCTCATGAAATTCTTTTGGGAGAACTTTCTTGTTGTATGCTCGCATCATTCGTTTTTTGTACATTTGACCATGACAAATGCTTTCAGCCTCTTCTCTTCAATCAAATTTAGCTGAGCATATCGAGCCTGGATCCATTCTGCTTCGTCCAATTTCAGTTCGGACATTACTTGAAGGGAAGGGATTTCAACTTCGATGGGTAAAACTGCCTCTATTCCATAAACCAATGAGAAAGAAGTTGCCCCGGTGGAGGTTATGACCGATGTTCGATGGGCGAAGAGGGCAAATAGTAACTTCTCGTGCCAATCGTCGTAGGTCTTAGTCATTTTCCCCACTATCCTCTTGATATTCTTATTAGCTGCTTCAACTGCACCATTCATTTTTGGGCGATATGGTAACGAGTTGTGGTGTTTGATTTTGAACTGGCTGTAGACCTCTGCTATCGTGCTATTGTTCAAATCCAATGAGTTGTCAGATATGATCCAGTCTGGCATTCCATACCGACATATGATCTCCTTTTTTAAGAATTTGCTGACTACTAATTTTGTCACATTAGCATATGAAGCAGCCTCTACCCACTTGGTGAAGTAGTCAATTACCATAAAGATGAACTGATGCCCGTTGGAAGCTTTTGGCGATATTGGTCCAATGACGTCCATGCCTCATATAGAGAAATGCCATAGGGAAGTCATAACATGTAGAGGTGAGGGAGATACATGAATCTTATCCCCATAAATTTGGCACTAATGACATTTCCTGGCATAATCGATGCAATCTCCTTCCATGGTAGACCAATAATACCCGAATCTCATGATTTGCCTGGCCATTGTGAAACCATTGGCATATGTTCCACAGACACCCTTATGAACTTCTTCTAGGATTTTCTTAGCCTCGGCAGCGTCCACGCACGTCAATAGCACTTGATCTTTTCTTCTTTTGTATAGCATCTCTCCGTCTAAGACATAGTCACAAGCTAGTCTTCTCAACGTTCTTTTATCATTCTCAATTGCTAGATCACAGTATTCATGATTCTTCATGTATTGCAGTATATCGTGGTACCACGGGTGATCATCTTTCTCATCTTCTTTGATGTTGTAACAATGTGTCGGGGCCTCATAAATACTCATTTGGATAGGTTTTATATCCTTATATTTGTTTATCCTGACTATGAAAGCCAAAGGTGCCATAGCATCAGCCATCTGATTCTCGTCTCTTGGCAGATAACTGAAAGTGATGTCATCGAACTCTTTGATCAATCCTTAGATCAATTTTTTATAGTCGATCAGTTTGGGATCTCTTGTCTCTCATTCCCCTTTAAGCTGATAAATTACCAGTGCAGAATCTCCATATACCTCCAGTACCCTAACTTTGCGTTCTATAGCAGCACGGATACCCATGATATAGGCTTCATATTCTGCCATATTATTTGTGCAATCAAAATCTAATTTGCAAGTAAATGGATAATGATCTCCATTTGGGGATACCAAAACTGCCCCAATTCCATTACTAATAGCGTTCAATACCCCGTCGAAGATTAGTTTCCAAGGACGATCTTCTAGAGTACCTTCTTCAATTGTTGCCACATACATTAGATCTTCATTAGGGAAATCAAAACTCAACGACTGGTAATCCTCCAAAGCTCTACTAGCTAGAAAATCTACTATGGCGCTCCCTTTCACCGCCTTTTGGTTCACATAAACTATGTCAAACTCAGAAAGCAACTAGCCATCCTCCCATTCAAAGTAGTCGACTCCATCATGTATTTTAGAAGGTCTAGCCTCGAGATTAGCCAAGTCATATAGTACAACATATACTGCCTCAATCTCCAAGTTGTCCAGATCAAGGCACAACACAGTTTCTCAATTGCTGAGTACCTTGTTTCGTATTCAGTTAACTTTTTACTAAGGTAGTATATTGCCCTTTCTTTCCTTCCCGACTCATCAAGCACACACCCATGGAATTCTCGAATACTGCCAAGTATAGTATCAAAGGTCTATTTGGGCTAGATGGCACTAGTACTGGGGCATTGGATAAGTAATGTTTGACCTTATCGAAAGTCTTTTAGCATTCTTCATCCCATACACCCGGATTGTGTTTCTTAAGAAGGTGAAATAGAGGATCACATTTCTCAGTTAGTTGTGAAATGAAACGAGCAATGTAATTCAATCTTCCTAGAAAGCCTCGAACTTCTTTTTGAGTATGTGACAGAGGTAGCTCTTGTATAGCCTTAACTTTATCCGGGTCGATCTCAATTTCCTTTTCCTTGACTACAAACCCTAACAGTTTTCCAGACCAGGCTCCGAAAGTACACTTTGCTGGATTAAGCTTTAACTGGAATTTTCTCAACCTTACGAACAATTTTCTTAAGACCTGAACATGCTCCCTTTTTGTTCGAGATTTGGAAATCATGTCATCGACATCAACCTCAATTTCTTGATGCATCATATCATGGAACAAGGTTACAATGGCTCTTTGATACGTTGCCCCAGCATTTTTCAATCCAAACGGCATCACTTTCTAACAAAATGTACCCCACGCCATTACGAATGTGGTCTTCTCCATATCTTTAGGATGTATCTTAATCTGGTTATATCCGGAGAAGCCATCCATAAAGGAGAACAGCGAGTATCCGGCTGTGTTGTCTACTAAGGTGTCGATATGTGGTAGCGGGAAATTATCCTTTGGGCTGGCCTTGTTTAAATCCCTATAGTCTACACACATTCGAACCTTTCCACATTTCTTCGGGACGGGAACGATATTGGCCACCCATTCTGAATATTTTACTATTTTTAGAAATCCAACGTCAAATTGCTTCTTAACTTCTTCTCTTATCTTTAGTAAGACATCGGGCCTCATTCTACGGAGCTTCTACTGAACTGGCTTGCATTCTTCCTTTATGAGGAGCCGATGGACCACGATGTTGGTATCTAAACCGGGCATGTCTTGATATAACCAGGCAAAGACGTCCTTGAATTCTTAGAGTAGCTCTGTAAGTTCTTGCTTTATCTCCGCAGTGATGCAAGCCTCGATTTTTATCACTTTTCTCTCTCCTAAACTCAAACTTCTACTGGCTCTTGGTGTGGCAGGATTTGTTTCTCATATTGCTCTACCATTCTTAGCAGTTCAGGAGATAGGTTACAACCTTGGTCATCGTCCAAATACTGAGAATCCTCCATATCCATATCCTGCTCAAAAGGACTTTCTGAGTCATTGGTAGCACTACTCAGATCATTGATATCTAGGGACCTGTTATGGAGATGAAGAGAGGTCCATAGAATAAAAGAATCTAAGCATGATTATTGGCATGGTATGATTATGAATGAAAAATGAGAATAATAAAAAAATGTCTAAAGAATAAAAGGATAATGATGATGATGAGTGAGGTAGAAGAAGATTTGCTCAAAAGATAGTTGAGATGCATTTCATTGAAAATAACAAGCTATGGGGATTTCCTCCATAGCCCAGTTATTTAAAACACTACGAGGCTCATATGGGCGAATGCCTGGCAAGTTTCCCTCTTCAGCTTTTCCTTCAAATATAGCATTGACGTGCATGCTTCCCATTGTGGTTTCCATACTTTGCGTCCCTAGTCCTGGGTAAATGATCCCTCCTGACACAAAAGACTTCGATACGTTGGGGAATATTATTGGCTCCCATTTAATTTCTTCCCCACTCAATCGTGCCTTCCTTCTTTCTTGTTTCTTCTCTATCTCTTTCTTCTTCTGCTTTGCATCCGGCTTGAACCCTAAGCCAAAGCTGTCTCGCTTTTCTTTCAAGAGCGGGGCCTTAATTCTTCCTTGGAGGTATTTTCTAAGTCCTTTTCCTGACAAGACTCCTTTTCCAACCGTCAACCGCAGGCTCATCCTTGTGGTCTTGGATATTTTGGGCATAGGGATCTTGTTTCCCTCGACAACAAATGTTGCATTGACAAATTCCAACGATCGAAAAGAACATTCTATTGCTTTGTCATCTGTCCCTATGTATGGTGCGTCGCTGGTAACAGATGCGATAATATCTTCCTCCGCATTTATCGTTATCAATCTTCCTTCAGTTACCAACTTTAGCTTTTGGTGTAATGAGAATGGTACTACTCCCGCCAAGTAGATCTAAGGCCTCTCTAACAGGCAATTGTACGAAGGCTTAATATCCATTACCAAGAAGTCCACCTCGTATGTGTTGGGACCAATCAAAAGAGGTATCTTGATTCTTCCCATCACCTTCCTTTCAGTACCATCGAATGCTCTTACTATGCTTTGACAGGTTTTCATATGAGAGCTATCCACAGGCAGCCTACTTAGTGTAGACAGAGGTAAGACATTTAGGGCCAATCCGTTATCAATCAACACCCATAGCAATATATATTCCTTACAGCGGATGGTGATATGCAGAGCTTTTATAGATCCCATGCCCCCTGGCGGTATTTCGTCATCGTTGAAGAAGATGAAATTTTCAGCGCTTATATTGTTGACCAAATGATCCAGCTTGTTAACAGAGATGTCATCCGCAACATAAATTTCATTCAACACTTTCATTAAAGCACTGCGGTGTGTCTCTAAGCTTAAGAGTAGGGCTAATATCGATATGCATGTTGTTGCCTGTGTAATTGCTCGACAACGCTATACTCACTGTGTTTTAGAAACTTCAGAAACTCTTTAGCTTCTTTCTCGGTCACTGGTTCATTGATAGGCGATTCAGGGTTGATCGTCTACTTCTTCTTTTCTTCGACCATTATGGATTTTCCTTTAACAGGCTCAGTTTTTTCAATCGGGGTATCATAGCGCCTCCCACTGCATGTGTAGAAGCCCATATCCTATCTTTTGTCTGAAGAGTTGATCGGGCTCTCCTCACCCAGGATCGTCACGCTGCAATCATAGTTCCAAGGAACCCTTTTACTATCCTCGTAAGGAAAAGCTACAGGCTTCTGAATTGTGACTCTTGGTACAATTTGTGCTCTAACTTCACTGACTCTCGGTCATGAAATGATGACTACTGGGAGATTGCCTTTGGAAACCTGGTTGGTTAATCCTTCTTCTGACGCGTATACATCCTCTACCTCTGTGTCTTTGGCATATTCGAATCTAGCTCCTTGTTATCCATGAAAATTTGTACCAAAACCTTAAATTCAACGTACTCTTAGATTTCATAGCCCTTTTCAGCATGGAACTCAAAATAGTTCCTCATTTCTTCACAGCCTCCTTTCGGATCTGATATAGCTAACCCCCTTTTTATCATTTCCTTGCAAACCCATCTCATTGGGGTTTTCACTTCTGCTACATCCATTTTAACTCTTTTCCCCACATTCTTGCCTAGGGGTATGGTTAGGTAGCGGGTGTTCTTGACTAAGGGTATCATCGAATTTCACAATACCCATTTGAATGAACTTCTATACTAATTTCTTGAAAGCGAGACAATTCTCTATTGAATGCCCCACAATCCCCGCATGGTACTCGCATTGTGCATTTGCATCATACCATTTAGGGTATGGAGGCTGCAAGGGCTTTAAGTAATAGGGAGAAACAACATGTGTATCGAACAAGTTTTGGTACAATACCCTGTATGCCATTGGGATCGGTGTAAATTGGATTTTCTCTGTGTTCTGCTTTGTATTAGATTCCTGCCTAGACGGGCTTTGATGATTAGTAGTTACTGTTTTTGGGCTCACAGTGATCAGCTTCGAATAACTTTTGTTACAGGTACTTACGTTATTTACCTCATTCTCTCTTTTTTTAGAGCCGTTTTTCTAGTACCTTCCCTTGCTTCTATCTTGCCACATCTTATTGCATTTTCTATCATTTCTCCACACATTACGATATCCGAAAAACTTTTAGTAGCGCTTCCCAACATGTGGTTAATGAATGGAGCCTTCAAAGTTTTGATGAAGAGTATGGTTGTTTCCCTCTCTAAGAGTAGCGGCTGAACTTGTGTTGCTATCTCTCTCCATCTTTGGGCGTACTGTCTGAAGCTCTCATTTGGCTTTTTCACCATATTTTGCAGTGTGATTCTGTCGGGCGCTATGTCTATCACGTGGCTGTATTGTTTCATGAAGGCCTGTGCCAGGTCCTTCCATGTCTTAATTTGGGCACGACTTAGCTGATTGTACCATTTGGCCGCAGACCCAACCAGACTGTTCTGAAAATAGTGAATCAACAACTGGTTATTATTAACGTGACCTGCCATTCTTTAACAAAACATCGTGATATACGCTTCGGGGTAGCTCGTCCTGTTGTACTTTTCAAACTCTAGAATTTTAAACTTTGGAGGGAGTACCAAATCCGGGACTAGGTTTAAATTCTTGGCGTCAACCCCGTAACGGTAGTCAACAGTCTCTATTGCCTGAAACTTCTCCCCTAGCCACTTGCACCGGTCCTTGAGTTGTTTTGGAAGATCTACTCTTACTCTGTCCATTTCTACTACTTCATCGAGATCGAGGACCTGAGGATTAGCTGGACTATCTCCTGGGTTAGAACCTGAGCCTATCAAAAAGTTCACAGGTACCGCAGTACCGACCTGATACTGAGGTATGATAGTGACGGGTGTGCTTTGAGGGTGCATATCTGCTTGTGCTTGAGTGTTTGTCGGGGTAAATCTTGAAGGATAGTCGAGGTTTCCATGATCAAGTCCAGGATCGACCACAGGGCTTTTTCCTTTATCAAGCCTTCCAGATAATAGTTGTGCTAATTAACTTATCATGGTGATTTGGGATTCTATCATCTATTCTCTCATATCTTGTCGAATCTTAGCCAGTTGCTCTTGCATCTGTACTTGCATCTGATCTCGCATCTCCTTTTGCATTTGCTCCAATCTTTTTAGCCTTTGATACATTACTTTGGTTTCGCGACGAGTGTTGTAGCGATATTTAGTTGGTGGATTTTTGTTAGTTTCCAGGGTAACTGTCATAATTTTTACTTAGTCAGGGTCTTTTACTGCATATGATGCAATGCAATGCAATGCATATGAATGAAATGAATGCAAAAGACGTCGATTATGATCCAATTTCATTTAGAAAACTTTACTAGAAAATAAAAATCTTTACATAAAACGAATTACAAATATGGCTTTGCCCTAATGCTCAAAGTTTTAACTTTCCTAAGTAACAAAGCTAACTACTGCCCTCGATCTGATTCCAGCTCGTATGTCACACTTAGCATGTCCACTTGAACTGCCAAAATTCGTAGGTGATCAGCTACCTCTCGAATCTGAGCAACAGCTTCGCACATGATGTAATCTTGGCTCCTAACTTGACTCTGAGAGTGATTAAGTTTTTCCTTCCAACGCTCCTTGTTTACTTCAAGGAACTCTACTCGAAGCTCACAATTTCGTAAAGTAGACTCCAGTTCTTCTATTCTTCCTTTCATTTCTTCAATCTTGTTCAAACTGGCTCTCAACTCGATCGCAGAATTACGGTTTCTAAAGTGATGAAGTACTTTTTCGAGTTCTGCCACTCTAGTCTTTAATTCTCCTTTGTCATTTTGGGCTTCTGATAAACTCCTTTCTAGAACCTTCTCTGAGCTTGAGCCTCCTGGAACTTTCTCTCCCACCGATTAGCTTTGGTCCATTTTTCTTGAATTTCCTGCTACCATTGCTCCGACATTTTTCCCAATCCAGCAGTTCTCGTTGAGCGACGTAGTCTCTTGCAAACCGTCTTCAAATTATCTAAATCCTCCTCGACCTTATTTTTTCCTTTCCTTAGTTTCTCAGCCTCTAACTTTTGAACATCAGCGTCTAACCTTAAATGCATCTTTTCTTCCTCTAATTGTTCTATATTCTTTTCCAATTTCTAATTCTTCTTTTTAAAATCTTGCTTTATTATCTCCAATTTTGATGGGACTACCTGTAGATATTCTTCCCTCGACTGAACACCTTCTAGACTTGGCCCCGGGATATTATCATTAACCTTTCTACTGAACCATCCACTGTACTAGGGAGTACTCATTGGTTCTATGGTCAACTTCTTCATCTGACGAGTCTAATTCCAAGCAGTGGAAATCTCCTTGACCCTCTTCTTGTAATTATCTCCTTTATATGGGAACTCACATTGCGCTAGGCTATACGTTGCCGGTATAAATTACCTTGATCAATATTGCCTTAGTACCATCAAAGGAACATAACCAACGGCTCCCCAAATCCCGAGCAAAGGGACCTAATCAAAACTCTCGCACCGGAATAGAATTTCATTGTGTACCAACCAAGGAGCTCTCCATTCAATGTCCTCCTCTTGCATATTCTAGAAAAGTGCTATCCAATTCTCTTCTGAAGTGTCGTCTCTTATTGGTGTTGCCACTATCTCTTTTAATGGGGAATAACCATCCAAGAAGACCCAGTAAGATACCTTGTTCACCTTCCAGAAGTGGCTATGAAACCAAACTAACAACAACTGGGTGCATCCTATGAACTTGCCCTCTTTGGATCTTCTACATGCATTCAATGACCTAAAAGTCTCGGCCAAGATTATAGGAACTGGCGTGACCTCTTTGTCGAGTCGGTCGAAGAGATCTGTGACTGCTTCATCTACATACCCCAAAGCCCTAGGGAATAGTATTAATCCATAGATGCTCAATGCAAAGACATCAACTTTCTTCTTCATATCAGGATGAGCCAAAATCAAATCCCTTAAATTCCTCCATGGGATGCACTTACACGCGCCCTTTTGCTTAATCCTGGCTGTAATCTATTGCTCACTTATTCCTATAATGTTCATCAACTTCTTCCAAAAGGCTGGAACATAAGCAGCTCTCGAATAGATTCTACCAACTTGAACCCTAGGATAGTTCAGTAAAGCTCTGTATTATTCCACGGTGGGTACCAAATCTACTCTCCCAAAGGTGAAGCAACTATATGCAGGGTTCGAGTACTGAGTGAGGGCTCGAAATAAGTGCTCGTCTACCTTGATGTCGAGTAAGTACGACAAATCCCCGTAACTATGGTAGAACGACCTCTTAGTCTCATCATTCCACTAATCCCATATTCCCTTTAACTCTTGAAAGTTATTTTTCGTAACGCTAATATGAGTGTAGTCCTATAATTCTGACACATACCCCGTAGCTAGACTATCCCCCTTCTCTAATTGTGTTGCCTCTGACCAATTTTGGACAGCCGCGTTACTTTCCACTTTATCAAGAAATTCGTTTTCCATGACCAAACTTTCTAATTTAGTAATCGAACCCGAATCGACACCTCTTAAGTATGAAATTGCATGCAAAATATAACAAAGAGAAAACACAAGAAGGCAGTGCAATATATAAAAACAAAATCCAAAGTATATGAAGAAAAAGAAAAAGAAGAACAATCTAGCACCTATCAGGGTGACTGCTAGGGTTTAGTGCAGCTCTAAGTAGGGTGGGCTCTTAGGGTTTTCTATATACGGTTTGGCTCTAAAAAAAAGGTACCCGAACCAGCAGATTCCTCGATCCTCACCCATTATAGGCTCATATGGATCGAGTTCAGTTCAGGGGGACACAGTTCCCTACGGCTGCATGGAGATGAAAATCTCACGAAGACATAGGTACGGATGTATCCCGAAAGCGACCCACAGTCCTACACGGAGGTGAAGACCTCACGAAGTCTTAGATTTTTACTCCCACTTAAAGGGTATAACCACAACAGTCATGCAATGCAATACAATAGTATCTACAAAAACTTGAAAATAAAGAACATACGAACAAAATAACAAAGACCATAATACAAAACAGATGAAATGCAAAGGAATGATCGTATATTAAAATCAATTTTTCAATTTTCGACAAAAAGACAAAAGTTAATCAACTTGTGGCTTGACTCACATATCATGTCCCCAGCGGAGTCGCCAAGCTGTCGGAACTATTTTTTTTGAAAAACGGCGGTCGACTTGGATTTTGAAAATAAAAACAAAATCGAAAAATAGGAGTCGCCACCAATCCTTTTTGCTAAGGTGTGATTGGGTCACCTCGAAAAGTGGTTATTTTAATAATCAGTTTGATTTATCAAAACAACGATTTTGGTCTACGAAAATCAAAAAGACGGGTTCGGGAGTCGGTTACGCACGAAGAAGGATTAGCACCCTCGATACTCCCAAAATTGGTACCTAGTTGATTAATCAGTGTCTTAGTGTCGAAGATTTGAAAAATTGAAAGAATTTAAAATACGATCCCTCTTTGTATTAACGTCAATTAAAAATGATTGAACAAACTGAAACGGATGTTAAAGACCTTCTCATCTCGAAGTAATAAAATGCACATGCAGTAAGTTAGGACGCGACATCTTGAACTTTGGAGAACGAGCCTGCCTTTTATTTCATTAAAACTCGTATATTTTGGTTTTAAAAAGATATTCAGTTACTTAGGTTATACGAGAAAAATCGCAACCCAGTAAGTTAGGACACAATTTCTCGAACTTCCAAACGCCAGATATTGCCTTTATTTAAAAAATCTTATCTCAAGGTAATAAGATGTCATGGCCAGTAAGTTAGGGCACAACCCCTCGAATCTTCGAGGATAAGCATTTTATTCAAAAACCCGTATTGCGAGTTAAAAGGATATTTCGTTATTTAGATTAAATGAGAAAAACCAAAGCCAAGTAAGTTAGGGCACGATTTTCTCGAATCTCTAAATACAAAACATCGATTATTTTTAAAAAAAACTTGATGTACCGGGTAAAGGTTAATGTGACATGTTAGTAAAATGTGAGAATACGGTGCTACATGCATGACAAGATAAATGCATTAATAAAATGAAATTGAAAATAAAATAAACAAGATGAACATATATACATAAAATAAATTTTAAGTAAATATATAAAGACATGTAATCATATATAAAAACAGTAAGAATGATAAAACTACATTAATGGATAATAATAATAGTAATGATGAAATAATAATAGTGAATGTGATAATATTAAAAATAATAATAATAATAAACATAATAGTAATAACGTGATATTAAATATGATACTAGATGTAGTAGTAATAATAATAATAATAATAATAATAATAATAATAATAATAATAATAATAAGTTAAAAATAATAATAGTACATTAATGAGAAAGAGATAACATAATAGTAATTATAAATAAAAAATATAATAGGAATAAAATAATAATAATAATATTAGATGTAGTAATAAGAGATAATAATACTAATAGTAATATAATAATAATAATAATAATAATAAGACCAAAAAAAGAATAGCAACACGCAAATAATAATAATAGCAATAAAATAATAATGAAAATGATGTATTAGTAATATAATAGGAATAATAATATATTAGTAACAATAATAGAAAATGATAATATGCATATAAAAAATATGTTAGTAATGATGAAAGTAAATAATAATAATATACTACTATAATAATATTAAAATGGTAATAATATAATATAATAGTTAAAATAATATTAGAATGATACTAAATATAATATGATAATAATATATATATAAATAATAATAATAATAATAATAATAATAATAATAGCAAAGTAATTAATTTTTAAAATAACAAACAAAAAAAGGACTGAAATTGAATTCAAAACTGAAATCCGGAGCTAAATCAGAAATAAAAATAAAAGGAAGGACTCATTTGAAGTGCGCAGATGACATGGGGGACCAAAATGGGCAATAAACCCTCCCTCCAAAACGTGCAGCATCAGGAAGGACTAAATTAAAAACTAAAATAAATTAACGGGCTGAATTAAAAAAATAAAACTTGATTGCAGAACATAGAAAAAGTGGAAGGACTAAAAGCGCAATTAACCCTTCCGCTTAAAAACACGCGGATCCTAGGTCGGATGGGTCGAGCCGCATCGGGTCTAATCAAAACGGCGTTGTTTTGGCACTGATGTTTAAATCCAAAACGGCGTCGTTTTGTACCCTATATAAATAGCCCAAATCCTTCAAAAAAATCATTTTCCTTCCCATTTCAAAAAAAAAAAAAAACCTGAATCCTCTCCCCTCTTTCAGTTCTCCCCTTCCAGCCCTAGAGCCAACCTCCGTCTTGTCACCGGACAGCCGTGCGCCACTGTCGGAGCCCGGAGAACCAAAAGGTAATTTTTTTTTAATTTTTATTCTTTATAATATATATATATATATATATATATGAATATATATATATATATGTATCTATATGTAAATCAGTAAAAGAACAGAGGAAGAAATTCGAAAAGAAGAAAATGAATGGATGCAATCACCTCTTTCGTTTCTGTATTTGATTCTTGTTTTTGGTTATCCTCTGTTTTAGTGTTATTCCCTGCTTTGGTTGTTTGGAATCACTTGTTTTGCTAGTATTTTAAAATCTAGTGTTTGTATTGATCGAAAACTGCCGAATCCTTTACAATGTATTTTAGATCGGCACTTATAGCTGATTTTTTTTACAATCATTTTGCTGTCTTTTCTCTTTAAATCTTTGCAGGTGCTATGGGCGGTAGCAAGGGGCGGTGCTAATGTGACCGTGGTGGTGGTGTCAGTGGCCAGTAACTAGGACGGCTGACCTAGTGTTTCTAGGGTTTCTTGTTTTAGTGTTTGGGCTAATGGGGCTGGTTAATTGGGTACTGGGCATATTTGGGTTTATGGGTTTTTTTGGGTTAATTAAATTTGTAATGGGTCGGGTAAATTGGGCTGATTACAAATCTGACCTTATCCTCAGTATCAGACACTAGCTCAAGGCCTAGAACACGTGGCTCGCCCAACTCAATCCAACACAAGGGAGTGCGGCACTTACGACCATATAGTGCATCGTAAGGTGCCATTTGTATGCTCGACTAATAACTATTTTTGTAAGCGAACTCTGCCAACAGCAAATACTCTTCCCAATTACCTCGGAAGTCAACCACACGGCTCCTCAACATATCCTCCAGTATCTGAATCACCCTCTCAGATTGGCCATAAATCTGAGGATGGAATGTAGTACTGAAGTCCAACATAGTACCCAGAGCTTCATGTAGCTTCTTCTAGAACTGAGACCTAAAGCACGGTTCCCTATCGGAGATGATCAAAATCGGTACCCTATGCAGTCTCACTATTTCAGACACATATAGTTTAGCCAATTTCTGTAGAGAACAGTCAGTACGAACCAACAGGAAATACGTGCACTTGGTTAACCGATCCACTATAACCCATACTGAATCCTTCTTAGTGGACGTTAGAGGCAACCCACTCACGAAATCCATAGTCACTCTCTCCCACTTCCAAAGCGAAATCTTAACTGGCTGTAATAAACTCGAAGGTAACTAATGCTCAGCCTTAACCTGCTGGCATGTCAGACATTTACTCACGAAATCGGTAACCTCACGCTTAAAACCTAGCCACCAATATAACTCACGAAGGTTTCAGCACATCTTATTTCTGCCAGGATGCATAGCATAAGGGCTACTATGTGCCTCTCTCAATATTAACTGCCTCAATTCAGTGTCTTTCGGTACACAAATTCTTTCATGGAAAAAGAGTACCTCTTCACTACTCAATCCAAAGTCTTCAGTATGCCTACTCTTAACCTGTCGGAAATGAAAACCCAAAGATTCATCCTCCAACTTCTTACCCTTAATCTGCTCAATCCATATAGGCTTAACCTGAAGCTCAGTTAGTAGACTACCACCATCAAATAAATAGAGGCAAGCGAACATTGCCCTCAGATTAGTCCCAGCCCTATGGCTCAATGCGTCGGCCATCACATTGACCTTACGAGGGTGGTATTCAATCGTATAGTCGTAGTCCTTAAGCAGCTCAATCCATCTATGTTGCCTAAGGTTCAGCTCCTTCTGAGTGAGTAGGTGCTTGAGGATCTTGTGATCACAGTAGATGATACACTTCTCACCGTACAGATAATGCCCCTAGATTTTTAGTGCAAATACCATCGCGGCCAACTCCAAGTCATGTGTTGGATAATTCACCTCACGAGCTTTAAGCTGATGAAATGCATACGCTACTACCTTACCCTATTTCATTAACACACATCCCAAAAAAAACATTTGATGCATCACTGTAGACAGTGAACTCTTTTCCAGACTCTGGCTAAATCAAAACAGGGGCCTCAATCAGTACGGTCTTGAGCTTTTCAAAACTCCCTTGCTGTGCATTAGTCCAGTCAAATGGCACACCCTTACATAGTAGCTTAGTCAAAGGTGCTGCAATCAGTGAAAAGCCCTCTACAAAATGTCGATAGTACCCAACCAGTCCTAGAAAACTGTGAATCTCAGATACAGTCTTCGGTTGCTTCCAATCCAACACAGCCTCAACCTTTCGAGGATCAACCCTAATCCCCTCAACAGAAACCACATGGCCCAAAAATGTTAATTCTCGTAACTAAAACTCACATTTTCTGAACTTGGCGTATAGTTGTTTCTCCCTTAAAATCTGCAGAACCACTCAGAGATGTTCATCATGTTCATCCTCAGTCCTCAAATACACCAGTATGTTATCAATAAAAACCACAACGACCCGATCCAGATAGGGCTGGAACACTCGGTTCATCAGATCCATAAAAGCTACTAGTGCATTCGTCAGTCCAAACGGTATCACTAGAAACTCGTAATGACCATAGCAAGTCCTAAACACCGTCTTATACACATCGGCCTTCTTAACCCTTAACTGGTGATGCCCTGATCTTAGATCAATCTTGGAGAAAATTAAAGCTCCTCGAAATTGATCGAACAAGTCACCTACCCTCGGTAAGGGGTACTTATTCTTATTGGCTAGTCTGTTCAGTTGTTGATAGTCATACACATGCGCATGGATTCATCCTTTTTATTCAAAAATAGAACTGGTGCTCCCCACTTAGACATACTAGGGCGGATGAACCCATGATCTAGCAATTCTTGAATTTGAGCCTTAAGCTCCACAAGCTCTTTTGATGCCATTCTATAGGGAGCGATGGACACCGGAGCTATACCAGGAAGGAGCTCAATCCCAAACTCCACTTCACGGTTCGAAGGTAACCTAGGTAGCTCCTCAAGAAACACATCTAAAAATCCTTAACCATCCTGATGTAGGCCATATACGCCTCACATCCCTTACGAACCAACTTTTTGGCCCTCAATGCAGAACTCACATTCGACAAGTAGTTTCGACGTTCCCCAACTACAACTACCCTGCTGTCCTCCTTAGTTCTCAGTGCAACCTATTTAGTGGCACAATCCAAGCTCACTCGGTGTTTAACTAGTCAGTCCATTCTCAATATTAAATCGAACTCTCCAAAAGAAAGTTCTATCAGATCTGCCAGAAAAATAACACCTTGTACCTCTAAAGGAACATCTCTAAGCATTTTATTTACCCTTACTCACGACCCCAATTGACTCAGTATAGTAACCTCACTAATAGTTATTTCAACCAAGATACCCAAAGTCTCAAGCACAGTATAGGCTATATAGGAATGAGTAGATCCTATATCTATCAATGCAGTATAAAGTGCATCATGAATAAAGAACGTACTAGTGATGACATCTGGAGCATCTCCCTCCTCTAAGGGACATGCAGCATAAACCAAATTCGGCTGCCTCGCCTTAGAATAATTAGCACCTCTGCCTGGTGCTCTCTACACACGGCCCAACCAATTACCACCTCGAGCCTGACCGCAGCCTCTCCGTGGTTGCTAAACTACCCTCATGGTGGTGCAGTACCCATAACTGAAGCTTGCATCTGATCGGAACTCCGAAGACACTCTTTAGTACGGTGCTCCAATGAACCGCACCTCAAACACGCTCCAGTACTTTTTTAGCATTCACATAGATGGTGTCTACCACAGTCAGTATAAGGCTGCTGTCTAGTCACAGCAACAGGGGACCCAACTCTAACCTGCCCATCAACTCTAACCTTTTTCTTAGGCTTTTAAACAGAACTGGAGGGCTCTGAATCCCTCTTGTTCCTACCTCTCTTTTTCTCTCAATTTTAGAGCTCAACACGCTTAACCTCTTCGGCGATTTTTGCCTTATCAACCAATGCAGAAAAATCTCACTCCTTCTATGGAGCTATCAGAACCCTTAGATTATCACTGAGGCCATCCTCGAAGCGAACACATCGTTCGTACTCAGTTGCTATCGTACCTCGTGCATAGCAGTTCAATCGTAGAAATTCGGCCTCATACTCGGCCATTGTTCTATCACCCTCGGTCAGATTTAGAAACTCTCTCCTCCGGGCATCCACATAACCGGCACCCACATACTTTCCCTAAAAGGCAAATTTGAAGAACTCCCAGGTCAGGCAATCGGACTGAGTGTCCTCCTTAACCATAAGCCACCATTGGTAAACCTCATATCTCATTAACGACACTGCACCCTTTAGTTTTTGCTTAGGGGTACAATTTAGATCATCCATGATCCTCTCTGCGGCCTCAATCTAATAATCAGCCACTTTAGGGGTAACTCACGCAATACCCCTGAAAATCTCAGCTCCATTAGACCATAGTCATTCTGTAATCAAACCTTAGCCTCTAGCTCTAGCATTAGGCCTAGCGACCCTCTCTAGAATCTGTAACATACCTTGGGACAGTACGTCGTCCCCAATCGTACGATCATGAGACCTAGATCCAGTCTCAGCAATATGCGACACCGGCGTCTCACTATTGTCTAGATTTGGTATATTGCCAGAGACAAAGACCTCGCTCGGGCCCCTCTACGGCCCCTACCATGGCCTCTTGTACCCCGTCCACGAGTACTACATGCGCTCATGGTCTAAACTCGTTAATCTATATGAACAATTTTATGCAAATCAGTTTACAGTTCCAGTATTTATTAATCAAGTTTTATGTAAAACAGTATCAGTAATTCAGTATTCGTTTCCGTGGATCGCAGTCTCACTACAATTTTCAGCGTACACTAACAAAAGTATTTTCAGTATAGTATACTACCCACAGTAGTCCCAGTATATATTATCTATAACATTTCAGTTTAAAACAGACAACAGTTTCAGAGAATTTATAGGATCGGCGCCGGAGACTCGGTGTACCACAAATTTAGTAAAAATATTTCAATCTTCAAAAACTGGTTCCTTAAAACCAAATTTAAAACCCAAATTCACAGTCGAGTTTTGTAACCTGGCTCTGATACTACTAAATGTAACATCCCAAACCCAGCCTAGATGTTATGGCCAAATCTGGCGACGTCACATGGAAGTGTGTTTGAAAAAAAATTGTATCGTTGCTAAACCATTTTTCGATTAGAAATTATCATTATCTTTTATTATTTCTCAAACTGTGATTTAATTACTCAGTTATTAATTTTAAAACATTAATCATTGCGGAAGCTTTTTAAACAATCTGCGTATACGTGGTGTTTTGATAAAACATTCATTCTCTTTTGAAAACTCGAGTTTACCTACTCATAGCATATATAAAGTATAAAACAGTATAAAATCCAAATTTTTAAATAAAAATCCATAGAGGCCCTTCTTACAAAAAAATACCCAATGAAAACTTGAAGCCATAAATAAATATGAAATATTGTAAATGAGATCGTGTGGCCACCGCTGAGTCCTCCGTTGAACAGATCCGCCTATGTTTGGGGTTACCTATACAGATTAAACAGAAGGGGTGATTTTGCGTAAACTCAGTGTGTAATCCCCATAGACAATAGTTAAAAAATTAGTAAATAGAATCACATAGTCCAGGTCTGAGCCTTTTTCAATATCAGTAACGGTATTAGTTTAGACCTTAGCCCATCTCAGTACAGTAAGTAGTAGGGCCTTAGCCCATTACAGTGACAGTAACAGTATCAGTAAATAGTAATGCGGTGTATAGTATGCAAGTCCTACCCAACCAACCGCTATACACCATCTCCTATCCAACATTGCACTCCTATGAGGATTAAATCACCCACCCATCTTTACACTTACAGTTAGCATCGGTTATGGCACTAAACAATATTTGCAACAGAGCTGCCAGTATAATAGGCTTAAAACCATCAGTGATTTCTAGCAGAGCTGCCAGTAAAAAAGGAATTAAGCCTTACAGTACACATCCTCCAATAATCAATCCCATCCCCATGCTATGCAACATACAGTTAAATTATGCCATGCCATGGTAACAGCAAATACAGTATCAGTTCAGTGAAATAAAATCATACTCAATAACGTAAACTAATCATATAATCATGTAACGCCCCAAAAATCCCAAACTTCTTTTTGTATGGTTTTTTATGTGAATATGTGCTTAGTAGTCTTAGGCAAATATTATTCAGGTGTTAGAAGGCCCATAGTAGAGTTTGGGTCTAAGTTTAAAAGGGAAAATATTAAATTTATTTTGGAGTTTAATTTTAGGCTTCTAGAATATTGGTAGTGGCGTGAAGCTGGACTCTCAGAGAGGTGATCAGAAGAGAAAATTTAGGAAAAAGATTGGGGACTTATCAGGGAGAAAAACGAGGAGATGAGAAGGGGGAAGTGATGGAGCTGAATTGGGAATTATGGCTATGGGCTATCAATATGTGCCGAATTTGGGATCCTAGGCTAATGCCAAAATTTTCATCTTTTCCTTAAGTGCCAATTTGTATTTTTTTTCTTTCTTCTTCTCTTCTTTCTTCTTTTTTTTTTTGCCGAATTCTTCCTCTCCCTTTTGTTTCATCCATAGCCGAATCTTTCCCTTGCCAATTAAGCCATCCATTATTTTGTCGAAACCCCTAGTGGTCCCATTATTCTTTTCTCTTTTAAAAGCCGAAAAATCATACCCTTTACCGATTTCTCTTGTTCTCCATTACAATCTATTTTTCTACCCTCAATCAAGGGGGTTAGGAGCCGATTGTATATTCAGGGGATATTTAGGCCGCAAGATTCAATGTGAGTTTCGGTAAGTGTCTTATTCTCAATTTCGATTTCTTAAAGGGGTGGCCGAATATATGTGTAGCCTATAATAGTGACTCGTGTGGAAGACGAGTCATCTGATATTGATAGAATATGTGTGTTGATGCAGATCTAAGAATATTCGGGATTAATTACTAAGGGAAAGGCTAAGAAAGTCGAAGGTACACGGTAAGGCTACGGTAAGGCTTCGAGATTTGATAAAGTTATAGTAGGGTTTGGAATTGATTCGAAAGTGGTTTTCATTGTAGGTCAAGACTGAGGATAGTGTAGTGCGGGTCGTCAATCAGGTGTGTACAAACACTACACACACGATATCAGTAATACCGGAAAGTCGAAATGCTGAAAGTGGCTAAATGGGCCCGGTGGGCCCTGAGGCTAAGTTTTGTGAAATTTATTGATTTGGTTATATGAATTGAGTTAGTCATGCATATTACATGATTTGAATTGGATTTGGGCCTAATGGGCCATAAGATTGTGATTCGGGCCTAATGGGCCATATGGTTGAGAATGGGCTTTATATATGGGTTTGAGCTTAGTATCTGTTAACTGCCAAACATTCATAAAACTTAAAAACACAAATGCAACCATGGACAAGTCATAAGGTTGAAGTGTGGTAATGGGTATATGCATGTCTAGGATTGGATTTAGGAAGAGCTTGGTACTTAAACGGTCTCAATGCCCACCTCCTTTTCTCTGGAATCCTACCTGGTGCATAGTGCTTGTTCACTTTAGCCAATGGGGACTTGTTGACGGGCCAGGTGGGTATTGAATCCATAAAACTTAAAAAAATGACCGAAATGCCCTAAGAACAAAAATGACTAAAATATCCTTATGTGTTAAATGTAGGATTTATGTTATATGTATGATTGCATCATTCATATGATATTTTGTTTAGGTTGCATATGGGTGGGAATTATGGTACGGAGGAACAATTTGAGGATCGCATGGTTGCTTGACGGCCGTGGATCCACCGTTGGCTTTTAAAGCCCAATATGTGATTAGCAGCTTTGCTGCAACGTTAGGTAGTACCGCAACCCGGCTACTATTGCTGTGTAGCGGATGGGTGGGTCGATTTAGAAATCCCCACAGGTGTATAAGGTTGGTCGGGATATGTTGTGTAGCGGATGGATTATTGGGGAGGGTTTTTACTGCATTGCATATGTGATATATTATGATGATACTGTGATTCGGGCTTAGGCTCAATTGATTGCTTGCATGTTAGTGATTGTTGAGGGTTGTACACACTGAGTTTCGAGACTCACTCCCTTTTTTATTTTCTCAGGGAACCCTTAGTAGGCGGTTCGACGAACGGAGGGACTCGAAGGTAGCCAGCTAGTGAGACGCTTTATTTATTTGTTTTTCTTTATAGTTTCTAAGTATTTTGATTTTGGATTGTAATAAGGCTTTACCTCTACTAATTGTTACATTGAACGTTTTATTTTATTTCTTCTAGGTTTATCTCAATTTTTTTGAGGTTTTATTCAAAATTAAGCTTCCGCACATAAAAAGATCTTTCTAAAAATAATTTTTAACTTATAGAAAGACAGATTGATTTTTTAAACACAAGCCGTTTGAAAAATAACTTTAAACTAGAATTTTACTCAAATTTCTTCAGAAGAGTTTTCAATGAAAAACAAGGTTTTTCGCAAAAACACTTCAATGTGACACGCCAGATTCGGGCCTAACTTCTAGGCCGGGTTTGGGGTGTTACATTTAGTGGTATCAGAGCTCCGGTTGCAAAGCTTGGGCTATAAAAATGGGCCTTATTATTAATTTTAAACATTTTTTATAGTAAACTCTAGGAATTCTTGCTGGTGGCA
Organism: Gossypium stocksii; assembly: GCA_020496765.1. NCBI lineage: Eukaryota > Viridiplantae > Streptophyta > Magnoliopsida > Malvales > Malvaceae > Gossypium > Gossypium stocksii. The sequence continues at coordinate 97,265,505 of CM035628.1, read as the reverse complement.
CACCGAGTTTCCGACGTCGAGCCAAGTAAGTTTTCTTCCTTTTCTTTTCTGTTATTAAACTTGATTAAAATGTTGAACTGTATAGTGGACTACTTTAAACAATAGGCTCTTAGAGACTAAAGCCCGTGGGAAACTTAAGCTTGTTGAGGATTTGCGACAACGAAATAATCTCTAAATTATTACTTGCATAAGACATAAGCCTTAAACAGTGGGACTCTGAACTAATATCATAAAATTTTTAAATCAGAAATACGTATGCAGCGATGAGCGCTAGAAGATGTGCAAAAGGCCACGGCAGAGACTGTAGAAGTGTTAGGTGGATGTATTAGGTGTATATTAAAATTATTAGGATTAGAGTGCACAGTGAAAGCGTAGTGGTGTGACTTGGGTAGTGCGATTAATAGTTAGTTGGAAATTTCGAGGACGAAATTTCTTTAAGAGGGGTAGAGTTGTAACGCCCCAAAAATCCCAAACTTATTTTTGTGTGGTTTTTTATGTGAATATGTGCTTAGTAGTCTTAGGAAAATATTATTTGGGTGTTAGAAGGCCGATAGTAGAGTTTGCGTCCAAGTTTAAAGAGGAAAATATTAAATTTATTTTGGAGTTTAATTTTAGGTTTCTAGAAGATTGGTAGTGGCGTAAAGCTGGACTCTCAGAGAGGTAATCAGAAGAGAAAATTTAGGAAAAAGATTGGGGAGTTATCAAGGAGAAAAACGAGGAGATGAGAAGGGGGAAGTGATGGAGCTGAATTGGGAATTGAGGCTTTGGGCTATAAATATGTGCCGAATTTGGGATCCTAGGCTAATGCCAAATTTCTCATCATTTCCTCAAGTGCCAATTTGTATTTTCTTTCTTTCTTCTTCTCTTCTTTCTTCTTTTTCTTGCCGAATTCTTCCTCTCCCTTTTGTTTCATCCATAGTCGAATCTTTCCCTTACCAATTAAGCCATCCATTGTTTTGCCGAAACCCCTAGTGGTCCCATTATTCTTTTCTCTCTTAAAAGCCGAAGAACCATACCCTTTACCGATTTCTCTTGTTCTCTATTACAATCTATTTTGCTACCCTTAATCAAGGGGGTTAGGAGCCGATTGCATATTCAGTGGATATCTAGGCCATAAGATTCAATGTAAGTTTTGGTAAGTATCTCATTCTCAATTTCAGTTTCTTAAAAGGGTGTCCGAATATATGTGTAGCATATAAGGGTAGCTCGTGTGGAAGACGAGTCATCTGATATTGATAGAATATGTGTGTTGATGCAGATCTAAGAATATTGGGATTAATTGCTAAGGAAAAGGCTAGAAAAGCCGAAGGTACACGGTAAGGCTACGGTAAGGCTTTGAGATTTGATAAAGTTATAGTAGGGTTTGGAATTGATTCGAAAGTGGTTTTCATTGTAGATCAAGGCTGAGGATAGTGTAGTGCGGGTCATCAATCAGGTGTGTACAAACACTACACACACGATATCGGCAATGCCAAAAAGTCGAAACGCCGAAAGTGGCTAAATGGGCCCGGTAGGCCCTGAGGCTAAGTTTTGTGAAATTTATTGATTTGGTTATATGAATTGAGTTAGTCATGCATATTACATGATTTGAATTGGATTTGGGCCTAATGGGCCATAAGATTATGATTTGGGCCTAATGGGCCATATGGTTGAGAATGGGCTTTGTATATGGGTTTGAGCCTAGTATCTGTTAACTGCCAAACATTCATAAAACTTAAAAACACAAATGCAACCGTGGACAAGTCATAAGATTGAGTGTGGTATTGGGTATATGCATGTCTAGGATTGGATCTAGGAAGAGCTTGGTACTTAAGCGGTCTCAATGACCCACCTCCTCTTCTCTGGAATCCTACCTGGTGCATAGTGCTTGTTCACTTTGGCCAACGGGGACTTGTGAACGGGCCAAGTGGGTACTGAATCCATAAAACTTAAAAAAAATGATCGAAATGCCCTAAGAGCAAAAATGACTAAAATATCCCTATGTGGTAAATGTAGGATTTATGTTATATGCATGATTGTAGCATTCATATGATATTTTTTTTAGGTTGCATATGGGTAGGAATTATGGTACGGAGGAACAATTTGAGGATTGCATGTTGCTTGACGACCGTGGATCCACCGTTGGCTTTTAAAGCCCAATATGTGATTAGCAGCTTTGCTGCAACGTTAGGTAGTACCGCAACCGGGCTACCATTGTTGTGTAGCAGATGGGTGGGTCGATTTAGAAATCCCCACAGGTGTATAAGGTTGGTCGGGAAATGTTGTGTAGCGGATGGATTATTGTGGAGGGTTTTTACTGCATTGCATATGTGATAAATTACGATAATACTGTGATTCGAGCTTAGGCCCAATTGATTGCTTGTATGTTAATGATTGTTGAGGGTTGTACACACTGAGTTTCGAGACTCACTCCCTCTTTTATTTTCTCAGGAAACCCTTAGTAGGCGGTTCGACGAATGGGGGGACTCAGAGGTAGCCAGCTAGCGAGACGCTTTATTTTATTTGTTTTTCTTTATAGTTCCTAAGTATTTTGATTTTGGATTGTAATAAGGCTTTACCTTTGCTACTTGTTACATTGAACGCTTTATTTTATTTCTCCTAGGTTTATCTCAATTTTTTTGGGGGGATTTATTCAAAATTAAGCTTCCGCGCATAAAAAGATCTTTCTAAAAATAATTTTTAACTTATAGAAAGACAAATTGATTTTTTAAACACAAGACGTTTGAAAAATAACTTTAAACTAGAATTTTACTCAAATTTCTTAAGAAAGGTTTTTAATGAAAAACAAGGTTTTTCGCAAAAACGCTTCAATGTGACACGCCAGATTCGGGCCTAACTTCTAGGCTGGGTTTAGGGTGCTACAAATCATTTCATTCAATTAGAGGTCTAAGTATGGCTTACCGACCCTACAGTAGGTTCATAGTTAACTTGGGTGACCCGTGCAACCTTGGCAAACAAATCAATAAAATTGGGCTTACACGCTCGTGTTAGCCTGCCCGTGTCGGCCCACATGACCCAAATTGGATCCACACGGCCTAGCCTAGAATCTCACATGCTCGTGTGGGTGGGCCCATACTGGCCAATTGGTCAAGCCCATGTATCGCACACGACCTCACTCGGCCATCACAGGGCCATGTCATGCACCTATGTTGTGCGCGCACGGCCTGGCTCATCGATCACACGGCCATGTTCAATCACACAGCCTACCACATGAGCAACCACACGCTCGTGTAGCGTCAACAGTCCACTTTTTCGGCTTTCGTTGAATCTCGTTTTCTATGCAATCAAGTACACACCTGATTCCATTTCTTTGTAAAAACACTTCTGAGCACTCCAAGACTTATGAAACGATAAACCAACACCCAAGAACTCGATTAATTCCAACTATAGAAAACATTCTTATTAAACCCCAAATGTATAACTTGAAATACTAAGTCCAATGATGTTTTAGAATCTTACCAAGACGAAAATGACAATCTTGCTGTCACCACACGCTGTGAACTCGATTAAAGTCTTCGAGTAGCACCTAACGTAAGTAAAACGATTCCTTGATTAACCGCTTAATAAAAAAAAGTGTAACTAATAAAGAACCACTTACCAAACAAGGGAAACCACCATTGCACGACAGAAAACGATTGAACAAGGAACAAAAAAGGAGAAAAGGTAAGAAAAGGTGGATTTTGGCAACAAGAAGAGGGGAAAAATCAAATAGAAAAATCGGCAGCTAGTGAGATAGAGAACGGCAGAGAGAAAAAGATGAAAAGAGGAAAATTTTTGCCAAAACCGAAGGAAATTGTGAGAGTGAGAAGAGAGAGCCAAAATCTACCATCCACCAAATCGAGATAACTCCCCAATCCTATAATTTTCTCCTTAAATTCCTTCTAAAATTGTCCAACCACTCCTATCGAAATCCCTTACTTTCCTCTCCATACTTCCCACTACACCTCTACCACTTCTGCATTTCAGTTCAGCTCAAACACTACACGGCACCACTAGTAAAAATAATACTCCAACACAGCTAACCCAAGACCTCTAGCATTTTAACACACCACTTATCCACCAGAACAGTAGGGCCATCCTGACATATTTTACCAACATTTATTTATAAGCCTATTGATGGGGTTTATTCATTTAAAAACAACAATTTTCCCAAGCTAAGGCTTGAACTTGGGACCTCTCACACACTCTCAGAACACTTAACCACTAAAGCAAATAGATAGTTATGTCACAATTACACGAGAACGAAAATACAAACTTTGGGGCGTTACACATGCAAAGTACCTGGCGGACAATTTATAGATTATCATACACAATAACACTATACACATCAAACAATTTATTAATACCATAACTCAAGCTCAAAACTAACTTGCACCTTATCTCATAACATACATATGCGATTGTGGTGATTTTCCCATGACAAGGTAACAGTTCCTCATCAGTATAACACATAACCTGATCATCACATTACAAAGCACGCAAGACAAACACTGAAGATTTAAGTTCAGGAACTAACCAACAAGAATACTTGGAAGAAGAAAAATAAGGCATCCGTGAGCAAGACAACCACCTTCCATTACTTAGTTTTTCCCTTGTTGCTCGATCATTCTCCTTTGTTATTAGCAAGACAATATCGATCATTTAGAGAGGAGAAGAAGAAAAATGATGCATTCATGAGTAAGAAAAATCGAGTTTCATTAACATGCAGGGCAAATTTCTAAATTTAACAAGCTTCTCTTATTTAACAAGCTTCTCTTACTTTTCAATCCACCACCAAACATTTAATTTGAATGCTCACAAGTTTTCTTCCTTTTCAAAATCAAAAGATATAGAAGAGTAAGGAAAGATTATCAGCTTGCCAAAATCTTTATTACTCAAGATAAAACATTTGTTTCTACCCACTTGCAAACTGCTCCCTTTATTCCCCCCTTTTTTTTATCGCTTGCAACATAAACTAGAGAAGGAATGGAAAAAAGAAAATAAATATGAGAATGAGGGCATGAGAGAGTTCGTGGAAAGACAACTCTGATTCTCCGCTTTATATACCCCTCATCCTACCCTGATTTTTAGAACCCAATAAACATTATAAAATTTATAACCTTATCATTAGGTTTTCCATTAAGAAATTGTGTAGTTACATCTCAACCATTCGATTTCACTCTAAATATTTCCCGACCGGCCATATAATTATTTCATCATTACACTAAGGCCTACTTCAACCCATATATTTACAACTTAATACTAAATAATTTCCATAGAAAAAAATAAAATAATAAAAAAATTAAGTAACCTAGGGATTTCAATTCAAATATATCTAGGCTTTATTTCTATATTGGGGTGTGACATCATACTTGTAAAGTCGCAAGAATTCTCGTTTGTAGTCGACTACTAGCATATCCCTTACTTCAACATCATTAATTCCTAATTTCTATCCTTTAAATAAAATTTATCAATATACTTCTTTTCAAACTCAGATAGGAAAAATGTCCAACTAATCTAATTGACTAGCACATGACGGGTTATAGTTAGCCACAATTGATAAGCTTCTTTCTTTAGAAGAGATACCACACAAGTGACACACTAAGGTGGTGAACATTCTAACTGTTGGAGAACTCATTTGGTTGACTCTAACCAGATTTTAGTTGAAGAATGGTCAACACCTTTCAATCCTTTAAATATAGTTGCTCTATACTTTAGCAACTCTTTTATTAGGGATTGCTAAGTTGCAGCTACTAGCACATCTTACAAAGAAACTCTCACTACTCTCTAAAGTACTTCTGCTGTTGTGTGAAGTAAATTTTCATCACCTCGACCCTCACGACGAGGTTTATCATCTCTATTTCGTCGAGCACCGACTTGATTAACACCATGTGCCTTGATCTCTACCTAATTCTCACCCTTAACAAAGTTATCACCATTGTTGATTTCATTTCTTGATTGCTCTGACATTTTTAGCTATAAAACAGGACGATTCACAATCAACATCCAAATCTCGACTCAGACTCGACTTGACCTTGCATGTACCTTTAAACTCAATTTTGAGCTCAATTTAGTCCGAGAATCGGCTAAACTTGTAGCTCTAATACCACAAAATGTAACACCCCATACGCGACCTGATCGTCGGGTCTAAGCTACGAAATGCCAAATTTTTTTCCCGAAGCAACTACAATCAAATTCGCAAAACAAATAAGTTATTTATGCTTGTTATTAGGCTTAAAACATAATTATAGTATATTATATAATTAAATTCAAAACTTGAATGAGCTTACAAAAGCTTTTTCGATAAATCAAGACTGGTTGAAAACTAAAATGCAAAATTCTTAAAATTGTCAAGTTGATATCGCGGCTTCAGGGGTTCCAGGTAAGGGTGTGCAAAATTTCAGCAAAACTGAAAAAAGTCGGCTAACCGACCGAATTCGGTTAATCGATCGGTTAACCAAAATTTTTTGGTCGGGGGTCAGTTAATAATTTTTTAAGTTTTCAGTTAAAGGTTAATTCGGTTCGAAACCGGTCGATTAACTAAATTTTTTCGGTTTAACTTTAAAAATTAATAAATAAAATTATAATATATAAATAGCCCACTATTCATTCAAACCCAATCCAACATAAACACAATCAAACTTAAACCAATTACCCAACCCAATGATAAAAATTGCAAATAATTAATAAATAAAAACAATTCAGTTAATTCGATTAATTCGGTTAATTCAGGTAAATTGGGTAATTCAGTTAATTCAGGTAATTCGGGTAATTTGGTTAATTTGGGTAAATCGGGTAATACGATTAATTTTATACTTATTTTAACCAAAAATAAAAAAATATAATTTTCGGTTATTTTGGTTAATTCGGTTAACTGATCGAATTAACCGAAAAAATTTCAGTTCAGTTAATTTTTTGAAAAAAATTTGATTCGGTTAACGGTTAAATTTTTTAAAGGGTCGGTTAATTGGGTTAATGGTGTTTCGAATCGGTTAACTGGTTGGTTAACAAACTGATCACCCCTAGTTCCAGGTCCCGACGCCACTCATTAATGATTTCAGTGGTTGACATTGAGATCCTGTGGTTGCAACGTTACCACCTATTTGAAAAAATCCAATAAACCACAACTTAGCTTTCAACCAAATCAACACTTAAACTTCAATCAGCATACCAGATAATGTAACACCCCAAACTCGACCTAGAAGTTAGGCCCGAATTCGGCGTGTCACATTGAAGTGTTTTTGTGAAAACCTTGTTTTCATTGAAAACCCTTTTTAAGAAAAAGTTAAGCAAAATCCTTATTTGTATTTCTTTTCAAAACGAGGTGTATTTAAAAGCTATTTCTTGTTATAAATTACTAATTACTTGAAAAATATTTACTGCGGAAGCTTAATTTTAAAAAAAAAAACAATAAATTTTAGATAATCTTGAAAAGTGGATGAAGCAACTAAATCCATGTTTTATTTCTAAATATAAAACATAATAACAATAATGAAATAAAACCCAGAGATAAGGCCTTATTACAATCTGAACTAAAATAATTTCAAAATACTAGGAATTCTAAAGAAAATCCAAATAATAATATCTTGCTAACTAGCCACCTCTAAGTCCCACCATCCGTCGAACTGCCTACTGAGGGTCACCTGAAAATATGAAAAGAGGGAGTGAGTTTCGAAACTCAGTGTGTACAACCCTCAACAAACAATAGCATGCATTAATCAAATCATTTTGGGCCTGAGCCCAATACAAGTACGGTGGCCCTTGGCCTTAATAGGGTCTCAGCCTATATCGATTTCCACATAGCGTATTTAATTGGGCCGAAGCCCATTTCAACATCAGATCACAGTTCATGTATACAATGCTTATATCCCATCATCCTGTACACCCCCTTCCAACCCACACTCCTATAGGGAGATACTCGACCCACCCGTCCTTATTACAACCCGGTGTAGAACCAATGCGGTCCACTTAACGGTGCAGCATAGCTGCTTATATACGGTGTAGTACTGGTTATAGCACTACTTAACGGAGCAGCAAAGCTGCTCGGTGGCTTAAAGCCTTACGGTGGATCCACAGTCATCAAGCGACCATGCGACCCTCTATTACACTTCCTCCATTCAAAATCCTAGCCCAAATGCAATATTGTAATGCATGAATGCAGTAAATAACATGTAACATGCATTAATCATACTTATACACATAGCGGTATTTTGGTAATTCTACCTTAAAAGGGTATTTCAGTAATTCTACCCTACAAGGGTGTTTTAGCAGTTCTACCCTATTGGGGTATTTTGGTAATTCTTAACAGTATGGGTTTTAATTATGAACTTTGGCCCGTCAACAAGTCCTCTTTGGTCAAAGTGAACAGACACTATGCACCAGGTAGGATTTCAAAGAAGAGGAGGTGGGTCATCAAGACCGCTTAAGTACAAGCTCCCCCTAAATCCAATCCTAGACATGCATATGCCCATTGCCACACCTTAACCGCACAACTTGCCTACGAAGTTGCTTTATAGTTATTAAAGTTTTATGAGTATTTGAGAAGTCATTAGGAACTAGGCCTACAAGTCCACTATAAAACCCTAGCGAGCCCACTTACTTACCTATATCATTTAGCCCATCAGACCCAATCACCTACATATATGGCCCTTTAGGCCCCATCACACAAATATGACCCATTAGGCCTAATCTTATAAAGATTCATGCAACTATATGCTCATTGCATCACTTAGTAACAAATTATCAGTTTTGTCTATTAGGGGCCCTATAGCCTATGAGGCCCATTTGGCCCATCTCAGCCCAATTGGCCAATACACGACCCAAGTCCATGAGATTGCTCATGGGGTTTCTGGTAACCTATCAGTTTCCCCCTCACGAGTGTTCGTGCACTCGCAAGACTACTATAGCCAACTTTCGGCTTTTCGGCATTTCAGGATTTTGCCGACCTGATGTGTATGTATAGTGTATGTACACACCTAGTAATAAAGCGTGCCGCAATTCCTTTAGTCACGACCCTTGAGTGACACTTCTTAAACAGTCCTTTCCTTTAATCACTAATCACGAGCACTCCTAGTTCTGCACTTACAAAACCCGAAACACCTAAGGAGCAATTCGGCAGGGATCTGACCTGAGATTCGATACTAATTCCACCAACAGAGTAATCGGCCCAGGGACTTTTTGGCTTTTCGGCTTTTAAACTAATATGATGAATAAGGTTCATTCGGCACAAATTAAAGAAGAAGAATAGAAGAAGGATTCGGCTAAACCAAGGGTAAATCTAGGAGAATTTGAGAAAAAAAAAGAAGAAAATTTAGCAAGTGAGGGAAAAGAATTTAGACTAACAAAAATTGGAGAGGTGAAAGAATGAAAATCGGCATCACAAAGAAAAAGAAAAAGATGAGGGATTCGGCATTAACTAGGACCTCAAATTCGGCACACATATATATAGCCCATAGCCGAAACTTAGCTACCCCTAAAGTCCCAATCAGCTCCACCTCTTCCCCATCTCATCTCCTCGTTTTTCTCCCTGATAACTCCTCAATCCTTTTCCTAAATTTTCTCTTCTAATCACTCTCCTTAGAGTCCATCATCACACCACTTCCAACCTTCTAGAAGGCCAAAATTAAACTCCTAAAAAAGTACCAAGCTAGGATACGAACCTAGGATCTCCTTGTTAGCCCATAACGCCACCTTCCTATACCCTAAGTGGCGTCTCTTAGCCACTCCACCACAAGGCTCTTTGATGCCATTTTTCTTATTTTTATTTAAAAGCCCAACTACTCACCGCCCTAGTTCTTTTAATAATTAATTAAAAATTCCTTCAACTTAAAGCTTGGACTCAAAACTTAATCAAGGGACTACTAACACATACATAACACTTGGCTACAATATTAAGCTCACATTTCTCATCAAAACCGAAAAAGAAAGGCTCAGGATTTTTGGGGCGTTACAGATAACCATTTGACACAAATAAGCATATATGTCACAAGCCATACAACATTTCATTCATGGCACCAACATACCAAAATACTACCTTTCAATATTTGTATAATCATTTACATAACATACTTCTTTAACATCATATTAACTATAGAAATGTCTTTACAATCATATAGTTAAGCTCAAATCTACGTTTACAATTCTAAGTCTTAACATGACCATTCAGACTATAAACCGATTCAACCTTAGGTACATGCCATATTTCAAAACGTAAAAGAACTATACAAACTTTGCTGAGTCAAGAGCTACAATTTGGATGCTGAATCAATCCTTAAGACTTTAAGATTCCCTAATACTTATGCACAAAATAAACAAATTGTATGCTAAGCGATAAAGCTCAATGGTACTTTCATGATTCAAGTCAATAACATAAAAGCATTAACACATTAAAGATACATTCAAAGCATGACCAATTTGTCATCCATCTCAATTCACCTATTCATATCATATGATTCAATTCATACATTGCCACAATTAGCAAATCTAAATAAACATATCGTGTTAATATTCTTTCATCAAGAATGCACTTATGTTCTTTTCAATTCATACCATTCGATCATATCAATATTTCATGATTCTTACATTACTTTGCCATCTCGAGTTGTCCACCAATAATAGATTTCACTGTTTTCATATTCTATCATCCTGGATGGTTGACATCAATTGTTCTCACTATTTCAATTTTTTACTATCCCAAATGTCCCGACAACTAACCTGCATTGAAATTTTATAGAAATTAATAATAATAATAATAATAATAATAATAACAATAACACCCACCATAAAAAAAGAAAAGGTATGATATAATCGAAAGTCTTCGTGTATCTACTAGACAAATTTATTGCCATGAATATCGTTTTTTTCCATTTTTTAATGTAAAAATATATCATTTTAATTTGTCTCAAGAGCCTAGCCCTCTACCGTCTAAGCTATTTTAATTTTATAATATGAAAGTTCTAAAATAGGGGGCTTTTGTTGGAATTGTTAAATTAATTTCTAGTAATTTAATTAACACTATTAAAATTTAAGTTAGTCTGATATGTCTCATATATCTAGTATGGGACTAAAATTTACCTATAAATATGCATTTTAATAATCTCAAATTTTAATAGCCTAATATTATTATTTTAGAAATAAAAAAAATTAGAAAAGACGTGCATGAAAATAAATATATTATACTAATAAAGTAAAAAAATAGTTTATTAGAACAATATGATGATATGTATATTTGACTTATTTATCATAAAAATCATTTGAAATCTGTGGAAGATTACTGTGCATGTGACAAACAGGGGAGATTATTGGCTATTGCATGTATTCATTGCCATTTTAGGACTCAATTAGACGCTTTTTTTTTTTTTTTTTTTGTTTTTATGATTATGATATTTTTTATATTCATTTTGATTCATAAAAATTAATCATTTCAAGATTCGTAGTTATTTTTTTAATAATATTATTTTTAAGACATAAATTTTTTTATAGAAATGTAATTTATTTTATCACCGCACTCAACATTTGTTAATAATTAAATGCATTTTTTGCGAACTGATTTAATTAAATTTCTTTTTAAATCAAGAGTTTCTTTTTAAATTTTAAGTCTTTTTACGTGTCATTTTATTTTTTTTATTTCCATGTCGTAATAAAACTTGAAAGTATTTTAAAACTTTGCTTGATGGAGTGAAAAGAACATTGGAATGATGAAAAATTGAAGGGGTGAAAACTAGAAAGATAGAAATTATTATTATTCTTTCCATAAGTATGCTTAGTAAGAAAGATGAAAATGGAAAGAAAATTATTTCTTCTTTTCATCCATTGCTTGGTAGAGTTGAAAAATGAAAGGAAAGAAAATAAAACATTTGACAAATGCATAATTTTGAACTAATATAAATATCTCTTTCATTTTCTCTCCTTTTTTCTTTCCAATTAGAAATGATTAATTTTTATGCATTAGGATGGAAAATAATTATCTCTCTTATTTTCTTTCCTCTCACCTTCTTCTTAACCAAGCACACTCAGAACTTATTTTCTTTTCACTATTTCATTCCCTCCTCCCATCCCTCCACTTTTTTATCCAACCAAGCATACCCTTAAAAAAATTGAAACTTCATTATTTTATAGCATTTAAAATGGTTAGAATTTGATTATTTGCATCATTACTTAAAATTCATATTCATAATATAAAGACTAAATCAAACTTGTCCCACTTAAAAGTATCCATGCGTTGAAACACGATTTTTAAAAATATAATAAGGGGTTTGAACCTAAACCTAGTCCATTCTAAAAGTTTGTATTATTGTTTAAAAACAATAAAATATTAACATATATAATTTTATACTGATATTTACATATTTTTATAATTAAATATAAATAAAAATATTTTAAAAAATATTTAATTTAAATCCCAACCAAACCCAGCTAGATTATATACAAAAACTCTGCTTTCTAAGCTCGACCCAAATCAAATAATACCGACAGGAGACACAACTTATAGACAACTTTAAATAGTATACTTACCAACATCTTTGGTTTTAAAATAGTTCAAAATGGCCAGATGAAGCCTTGAATGGAAGGATTTTGGTAATAAGAATCTTCAATGTTTCAGTTTTTTTTTTTTTTTTTTTAAGATTTATCAAAATTTTGAGGTCATAATTCAAATTTATTCTAATATAAATTAGATTATATTTCAATTTTAAACTTACTCATATATTTATTGATTTGATTTTGATTATAACTATAATTATAATTATTTAAATTTATATTATTTGTGATTTTATTTGTAATTATACTTATAAATCATTTAAAAATTGTTGAATTAAGCACACATAGAAAAAGAAGAGAAAAACAACATAAAAATTAATATTATTGTTTATTAGCATTATATTTTGCAATGGTATATTACTTTTAGTTAGGGGTGTTCACAGTTCGGCTAAAATTGAATTAATCGATCGAATCAATTTAATTCAGTTAATCGATCCGTAACTGAATTTAGTTCGGTTGGAGGACGGTTAATGATTTTTTTAAATTTCAGTTATTGGTTAATTCAATTCGAAATCGGATAATTAATCAAAATTTTTATTGTTTTCAAGACTTATATAGTGTTTCTAATGTCTTATCTGTTATTTTTAAGGGTGAGCAAAATTTGATTCAATTCGAAAAAATTGATCAAAAATTCAAATTTTGAATTAAATAGTTCGAGTTATTTGAGTTAATCAAGTTATTCGGATCAACTCGAATAAAAAATTAAGTTTTTTGATTTAACTTGAATATGAATTATACAATTCGAGTTATCCAAAAATCTGAATAAGTAATGTAATATTATGTCGTTTTGATACATGTTTACCTTTTTAAAGTTAAAAGTCAAAATCATTAAGTTGAAAGGCAAAATCATTATATTGTTTATGTAATTAAATACTCTTGTACTCAATCTACTAGTTAAATAATCGGTCCATATAAACGTTACATGATTCGTTAACTCGACTCGATTTTATTCGAAAAAAATTCAAATTGAATTTGGTTGCTAAAATAGAATTCGTCAACTTGACTAACTCGAAATTTTTTGACTTGATTCGACTTGACTCGATCAAATACTCTCACCTAGTTATTTTCACCTCCATTTAAAGTTTTTTGAATTATTAAATAAAAGAAAACAAACATTAACAATGTATTTTTTATATGTTTTATACTTATTTTAACTAAAAAACAACAACATATAAATTTTAGTTAATTCAATTAACCGATAAAATTAACTGAAATATTTTAATTTAATTAATATATTTAAAAAAAATTTAATTCAATTAACAATTAAATATTCTTATATTTCTAATAAGTCAGTTAATAGTAATTTTGTTCGGTTACCCAAACCTACCATTTAAACACCTACTTTTCGTTTTGCAATCAAATTTTCTTGTTTGTACAATTAGTTTTTTTTTTTTTAATTTTAGGTAAAATATTTTTGGTACAAAGTACAATGACCTTTTATTTATTTAGTATTAATATTATTAGAATTATTTATTTACTTTTTAAAATACAAAGGCAATGATACAAATTCAACAAAAGCGTTGGTGGATAGAAGTAGGGCCTAGATAACGTGGACAAAAAGGTCATTTTCAGATAATCACATGGAGGACCCCCCCCCCAAAAAAAAACCACATCAATCGGTCAATCACAGATCTGCATTTCATGATGCGGGAGTAATTTTAGACAATTTCTTAAAATTTTGAGTTTTTCAAAAATAAAAAAATTTGTATATTTGACTAAAACTTAGTATTAAAATATCAATTGAGTATTAATTCGATTATCATGTGTATTATTACTAATGTAGAAGGATGCGGATTCGAGTGTAAAGAAGCGCATTATCCTCCTATTTGTATGTAGGGGTGTGCAAATTTTAAGTAAAACCGAATTAATTCGGTTAACCGACTGAATTCGGTTAATCGGTCAGTTAATTGAATTAATTTGGTCGAGGTCAGTTAATAATTTTTTAAAAGTTCGGTTAATGGTTAATTCGATTTGAAATCGGTCAGTTAACCAAATTTAATAAATAATATTATAATATATAAGTATTCGATCTGTTTGGTTAACTTTTTGGAAATATAAATTAATCAGTTGGTTAAGTCGGTTAATTTTTTATATGTATTATACTTGTTTTAAGAAAAAATCAAAAAATATAAATTTCAGTTAATTTGGTTAACCGACCAAATTAACTGAAAAAGTTCGATTCAATTAATATTTTTTGAAAAAATTTTAGTTCGGTTAACGGTTAACGATTTGAAAGGGTCGGTTAATTCGGTTAATAGTAGTTCAGGTCGGTTAACCAATTAAACACTCCTATTTATAGGTTAAGGAGGAGTTATGGATAGTTCTAGGCGTTGTATTAAAATAAAACAAATATGATCAGAACCTATAATGAAATTGTTCAAAAAAGTAGTACACATTATTAAAATTAATTAAAACAAAAAAATTCTCTAATATTATTAGAGTACTCTGTTTTTAATTTTTCATTTTTGCTCCTTGAATTATTTTGTATTGCAAGATTAAAATGTATAATTAAAAATTACACGAAATTTTCAATTTTAGTTTTTTTAAATAAGAATTTATTGTTTCATATGTGAACACCCTTTGTTGTTGTTTGGTATGGAAATGCTTAATTTAGCCAAGCACTTGGTAGGTTAGATATCCCTCAATTCATAAAAACTTACTATAATTTAGTAAGTAGCTTTAAATGTGGCCAACAAAATAAGTTATATTTTTTCTTTTTTCATTTATTTTTCCATATAAATGTTTTTTTTTAAATATATATATATGCTACATACTCATATGAATTTGTCAATGGTATAATAATGGTAAGTGGATTATAATAATCCACAAATTATTACCCCCAATTTGAAAAGTTGTACTTACTATATAACCTAAACTAGAAAAAGTGAAAATAACAGCAAAAAGTTGGAATATTTCTTGGAAATTGACTTATGGTCCCCGTGCCTTAAATCGACGACTCGTTGATCCTAAAGGTTCCAGTAATGCATTTGTCAATTACCACTTAATAACATCATAAACAAAATTTGTGAATCTCACATCCCGAAAATCGGGTTAGAAGAATTGAATTGTAATATTATGTTAAATGTGTTAATTTGGTTAGGTAGATAGGTGTTGTGCTTATGTGTGTAAAGTTTTGGGTTTGAATCATTTTTTTAATTTTTGTTATTTTTGCCTAAACTCCGACCTTTGAACATTTGATTCCTACCTTTGAACATTTGATTTATATATTATTTTCGCTCTATTAATATTAGAATGAGCTTGTTGGTTCAATATTAAGGTGTTAGTTTACCTTTTGGTTTTGTGTTCAAATCCCTGCACATGCAAAGTAGAAAATTAGTTTTGTTTTAAACTTCGGGAAGATCTGATGTGGATAAGGATAGGAGTTGGTGGGGAAGTTGTAAAAAGATTATGGTGAGGGATTTTCTCCCAAATCGACTCACCCACTCAACCGTCTATTACCATATTTTTTTTTTCTTTCTTTCCCCAAAATTTTCTTCTATTTTTTTTCTTTTTGTTCTTTCTTCAATTTTCCTTTGGTTATAGAAAATAATTTAGTGCCAATTTTTGCCTTGCTTTTTCTTGAAACTTTCATAATCGACTAGGTTCTCCTTGTTCTTCATGGTTACTTCTATTTCAAGATAATTTTCTCAATCGGCGTAGTGAGTCGATAAGGTTTCGTGTTATGTGATTTGCTTTTGTGGTTATTTGAAAGTAGATTCTTTGGGTTAATTGTTTGGGAGGACTGCTATGATTGTTTGGGTAAGTGATCGAACACCCAAATTGTTTGGGTAAGTGATCGAACACCCAAAAGGTTAATTTTCGATTTAGTAATGTGTATGTTAGCAATTTTAACTGAGTGAGTTACTTGTAAAATTAGTAAATCGTTGCTAAATTAGTAAATGACTAGGTATGTATCGGAAAACTCGAAAAACAGTGAACGATAGAAAGCCAAAAACTAGACTGTCGATGCCACACGGCCATGTGTCAAGCCGTGTGCACCTCACAGCTATGTGCCAGACCGTGTGGGCCATACAGACATGTGGGCTCATTTTTTGAAAAAAAATTTGGCCCGATTTGATCCGTGAATTGTATTTAGCCTCTCCATAGGGTCCATACCGCTTATATAATACTTGAAAACAATGTATCTATTAATGTGTTTTTGTATGGGATGCATTTAAGGTGTGTGATATATACATGTACGATCCATGTTCTATTAATTTTGATGGTATGTTTCTGTGTATGTTTGGTGTGAGCATGTGATGTCAAAATATGATCATTTGTATATCTCTAAATCTGTTATATAACCATGCATGTGACTTCATGGCAAAACTAATGTATCTCTATAAGGTTTGATAAATCTTTTCTTCAAAGCATGGACTTCCATGCCTTCTGTTTCTGTTATTGTACGTCAGCATGTTCTACATGCTTTTTATTTTGATTCTGTATATGCATGCCATGACACGTTGCATGGGGTTTGGGATAATGTTGAATGGAGGAAGATTCTAGTAGTTTTATGATCTGCACATTTTGGTGGTTAATCCACATTTACGTTTTGGCAGCTTGTCTGCATTTATGGTGGTTCAACCACACACATATGTTGTTCTGGTAGTTTGGCTACAATATAGTGGCTTGTCTACATATATCCGATATGGAAATTTTAACTGCAATCTCTAATGGCATAGACCACAATTATTCTATTGGTGTGATTGGATGGATGAGTTCTGGGGAACTCTATTTGGTGTGTAGCGGAGTTGGGTAGGATGTTTTCTAAAAAGAAATCTGTATTATGATTTTCTAAAAAATATTGCAGGCATAAGCACACATTCTTAGTTTTGCTCAAATGATCGTTATGTAATACTCTGCGATTCTGTGAATTGTTTGTTGTGTTATTTGTGTTCTCAGTTTGAGTTTTTTACACACTGAGCTTTATAGCTCACCCCTTTGTTTAATCTCTGACTTTTTAGGCAATCTTTTGAGTTAGGATTGGACAGCGTGCGGGAGCTCAGATTGTTTTCTCAGTCTATTAAAATATGGTGATTTTCGTAATTATCTATTTTGGACTTTTGGGTTTATAATTTTTTTGGTGTTTCTTTAATTCGTTGGGTAATTGATATTTTCAAACGTGAAATTGCAAAATCACACAAGTTAACAAAATGTACTTCGGTTTTTAAAACTAAAACTCTGAAAATTTTTTGCTACAAATTAAGTAATTTCTTAAGTGTTTTTCTGTAAATGAATAAACCGCTTCAAATGAATTTTGGCCATATTTTCTAAACACTTACAGAAATCAAAAGTTTTCAAATAAGGTCAGGTTAAGAGCTATTCTGTAAAATAAATAAGCTCTGTGTGTAATTTCTGAAATAACATGTAAGTGTTTTGCTAAAAGTTAATGCTTTCAGAATTCTCGGTTTCTAAAGCTAGAATTTAACTTCTCGATTTTTTTAAACAAACTAATGTAAATTCTTCAGATTCGACCATAATGTCTAGGTTGGGTTTGGGGTGTTACAATAAAATAAATGGATAAAAAATTCTACATTTTAATTCAACCATATTCTCTAATGGTAAAGTTGAATTTGACAATTATTATAGTTATTCAAATATATATCATCTATAATTGTGTTTGTATTTATTTAAAAAAATTGTAAATTTTACAAGTTTCAGAGCACTTGTTTATTCATTATCCTTATACTATCTATATCACCAATAAAAGTTATCCCAATAATTTGAGATAACTGAATTCAATTTTGATGGACACATAATGTATGGTATTTGTCTTAATTGAAGGTGCTTTTTCCTTTAATACAATAGAATTTCAAGGGTTTGTTATTAAAATAATATAAAAATGAAAAAATACTTATTTGGTATGTTTCAAAAATTATGTAGGAGGGTAGTACATAGGCGGCACCACCCTAGTTCTGATATGAATGAGACTCAAAAAACAAAAAAACAAAATAGATGAAAAAAATAAATAAACTGATGAAAAAACAAAAAATAATTGATAGGATAGCACACGACAGACACCTAGGGAAGAGGCGGCACCGGCCTCCTACAGCGATGGGACGGGACGGTGGGGTGTGTGTGTTTGGGGACCTTATAATCGTCCCAATGGCCATTTTTAGCCAGAAGAGAGAAAGAAGTTTGAAGAAAAGAGAAAAGAAGACGAAGAAAGAGAAGGAGAAGGAGAGGGCGGGAAGGGAAAGGAAAAAGAAAGCAAAAAAGAGAAGGAAAGGGAAAGAGAATGAAGGAAAAAGAAAAGGGTGGGACAGTTGGTGCCGCTTATAGGGATGGCGTGACCAGTGTCGCCTATAGGGAAGGCGTGACTGATGCCGCCTCTTCCCTAGGCGTGACCGGTATGCTGTCCTATTAATTTTTTTTTTGTTTTTTCATCAGTTTTATTTATTATTTTTTATTAGATTTTTTTTACTAACAGATGAGTCAAAACTAGGGTGGTGCCGCCTATGCACCACCCTCCACCACACTCAATGTACCATTTTGGTACATAATTTTTGTAACATGCCAAATAAGTTTTTTTTTTAATTTTATATTATTTTAGTAAAAAACCCAAATTTCAAACTCATATCTACAAATACTCATTTGAACTACCATACTATAATATCTCAAAAATCGGGTTAGAAGAAATTAAATTGTGAAACCAAGAGTGGTTATCTCTCGAATTTGAGTTTGGATTTCGAAAATTTTGACAAGTAAATTAATTTGGTTCAGTGGTTAAGTGTTGTGTTAGTGTGCGTAAGGTTCTAGGTTTGCATCTTGTTTCTTGAAATTTTGCTATTTTGCCTAAACCCCTGCCTTTGAACATTTGGTTTATAAGTTAATTGTGTGCAATTGATATCAAGAATGAGTTTGCTAGTTTATTGGTAAGGTGTTAGCTTACCCTTTGGTCTTGTGTTTGAATTTTGGTGAAAGCTGTGGAAATGTTTTTATTGAACTGTCTCGTGGGGTAGTCTTATTTTGTTAGGTAATTAAACTTTCCCAGAAACTTCATTTGTTGTTCACATTTATTTTCATTTTTATTTCTACTATTGTTCCTCTGTTTCTTTTTCCCTCATTTTGATTTCACCTCTTCGAACTACCTTTCTTTTTGCTACGTTATGTTAAATTGATTTTGTATGGGGTTTGACTTCTCCTTTCTAGTCCAATTCGTTTGCCGGTTAATTCCATTTAAAGTTTTTCGTTAAAAGTTTTTTGATGTAACTTCAATTTTAGGATGTTGGTTTTAGTGATTTAACTGCGAATTAATCGTTTGTTGGGGTAATTTCTTGTCATTTTTAGGTTTCGGGATCACTTTGGTTAATTCTATGTGGAATTTCTATTAGGTGGGTAACCAAAAAACCTGAATTTTTTTATTTGCGAACGTTGGAAAACATGGCCTTTGACGCCACACGGCTGTGTGCGCCACATGGCCGTGTGTCAAGCCGTATGAGGCACTATTTAGGTCACACGAGCTAGGGACACAGGCGTGTGTTCAAGTTGTGTAAGAGATAGTTGGGCCTTGGGTCACACAAGCGTGTGCGAGGCCTTGTGCTAAATGGGGTAACTCACTGTTTTGAGCCACATGGTCGTGTGATGGGCCGTGTACAACATTAAAAGGGCCAAATAAGCTAGACACATAGGCCATGTGGGTCTACATGGGCGTGTGGCTGAAAACTCTGAAATTTACCTTAGAGCTTTGAACGTCATCTAGATTGAACGTAGGCCTTCTATAGGGTCAATAAGATTTGTATTAAGCTATAAAACTCAATATTTTTTAATCTATTAGTGTATAATTTGTTATATGCATTTAGGTCTATTATGATATAAGTTAAATGATGATGACCGCTAATGTATAATGTGCCTCTTTTTGGATACTTTAAGGTATGTGTTGTAACAACCTAAATTTCATTGGTATCGGAACAGTGAATCGAGATCATTAAATCCGACGAGTGAGATTAGGAAATTAAAAAAAATAATATTTAGAAGTTGAGTAAGATATTAGAAATATTTTTAAATAGGTGAAATTAAAATTTAAAGAGAAATTATTAAATAAATTGAGTTGAAAACGAGGTACCGACACCTCGGTTTCGCAAAACTAAGCCAAAATTATTTTTATAAATATTTATGGAGTGTTAGTAATGTGGAATTAAAATTTCGTTAGAAACTTTTAATGTTTGGGCAGTCAATTAAATAAAAAGGACTAAATTGAAAAATGTGTAAAAGTTGCTAGAAGAATTAAATAGCTCAATTGTCAAACAAGGAAGGATTTAAAGAGAAAAATAGCCCAAGGGAGATATTTTGGGCGGCACAAGCAGAGAACAATCAAAAAAATTGATGAAATAAGGGCAAAATTGGATATTACAAAATTAACTAAATAAAAATATGACTAAATTGGAAATATCTAGATTTCTGATTTTCAAAGGTTGTGAAGTAGTTTAAAATGATAGAATAAAGTGTTAATTTAGAAAAATTAGCTCAATTGAGGGGTCAATTGAGCAGGGACTAAATTGTAGAAACTGTAAAATTTGGGGTAAATGTGCAATTTCAAAAATTAAAGTGCATAAGATGTGAATTAGAGTATAATTTAAATAAATGCTAATGAATGAATGGAAAATCTTATATTATAGATCAAGAAAACGAAGACAAACGCGGAAAGGAGAAAGTTGTGGAATAGTCCCTAAATTTATACAACTACTACGAGTTGTTCCAGGTAAGTTCGTACGGTTTAATTATTAAGGATTTAAATTTTTTTATGAATAATAATTAGTATTTATTTATATTAATTGTTGAAAATAAGAAAATTTTGTGCTAAAGCTATGAAATTGAGTCGGGCATTATGGAGAAACAGAACGTGGGAAATGAGTACAATCATTCAGTGCAAAGGAGGAATTGATGGTGAATTACCCAAGTAAACTGAGATTCAGAATTTGTTGCGAATTCTCGTGTTTGCTTTCCGTTTAGCTCTCATGAGCTTCTGTTAACTCATATGGGTTTCAATTAACCCTTCCGGGTTTCAGTTTAGCTCTTCTGAACTTTAGTTCAACCCTCATGGGTTTCCGTTCAGCTCTTATGAGCTTCAGTTTAACCCTTACAGGTTTCCGTTTAGCACTTATGTGCTTCAGCTAGCCTTTGGGCTTTCGATCACGATGTACTCAAATCTGTAAGTCATTCCTTGAATGGAAAAGTTGGTAAGTAGAAAGTGAAACATGTGTGAAGGAATGCTGATAATATTATTATTTTTATTATTGAGCTCAAACAAGTGAAT
The DNA here is from genome assembly GCA_020496765.1 of Gossypium stocksii. NCBI lineage: Eukaryota > Viridiplantae > Streptophyta > Magnoliopsida > Malvales > Malvaceae > Gossypium > Gossypium stocksii. The sequence continues at coordinate 97,243,733 of CM035628.1, read as the reverse complement.
TTATCAAATGAGTTGTGGTTGTTAGGATAAATGTCAATTAGATAAAATGTTCCTTTGAATTGATTATAATGTATTCAATGTTCAGTAAGATTTATATTTAAAACCGGCGAACTTACTAGGCTATATGTAGCTTACTTGTGTTGTTTAATTTTTTTTTTGTAAAATATCAGAGGGTCGGAGGATCGGATTATCACACTCAAGCCACACTATCAAGATTTTTCGATAGACTTTACAACATATATTTTGATGGTTTATATGGCATGTATAGGAACATAAATGACCATATTTTGTAATAATATAAGGATATATTAGTTATGATTAGTAATGGTATGATAGGTGAAATGATAAAGTTATGAATTAGCATTTACAACATAACATTTAAGGTAGAAATGGATGAAGTTATTTAAGTTATTTTGAATATGAATGAATGAAATTGTGTTGATTGAACTATTAGTGTGAAATTGGTTGTGGTTTGAACTTGCAGGGTTGGCTAATTTGTTATAAAAGGCCTATATTGAGTCCACATGGCCTGGCACACGAGCATGTGACTAGACTGTGTAAGATACACAGCTAGCTCATGGGCGTGTAAACTGACCGTGTGTCCCCTGCACCTTAAAATTTTGAAACAAAATGCCCAGGTTTAGGCACATGGGCAGAGACACGGGCATGTGTCTCAGCCGTGTGAAGTACACGACCTTGAACATGGGCGTGTGTCATGGCCATGTGAAACCTACACTTAAATTCAAAATAAAAATTAATCCATACGGGCTGAGCACACGGGGGCGTGACTTGGCCGTGTGAAATTAATTTGTTCATGGTTTGAAAGTCAGTAAGCTCCTAAAATTCACACGAGTAAGGGACACGGGCGTGTGAAGCCATACGGCTTGGAGCAAGGTAAGTCACATGGGCATGTTGGCCGCACGGCCTGACTACACAGGCATGTCCCTAGTCCACACAGGTGTGTGACCCAGTATTTAAAGGAAATATTGGGATTTTACGAAAAAGCCCCTATTTTCCCGATTTAGTCCCGGATTGATCTTAATATATGTTTTGGTCTTCGATAGCCCAATTGAGGGACATATTAACATATCTCAGAAAATGAATATTACTATACCCGGATAAAAATAATAAAAATAAAACAAAATAGTTTGGTAAACTCTGGTAATGTCTCGTACTCTGTTCTAGCAACAAATACGGGTAGGGGTGTTACATGTGTTTTATCCAGGTACGATCTGTATTTTGTTAAGTTTACTGGTATGCCTCTGCATTACTCTATTAACGAAGAATATGCGATATCTGAATATGTTAGATTGATTATTACTTATTCTGAATTATAATCGTGCATGTGACTTCATGAAAAAATATGATATGATCTGTTGAGGTTCTGTAACGCCTCGAATTTTCTTATTTCGACATTTGTGAAATTTGACACAAATATCAGTTTGCTTCAGTGGTTTAGTGTTCTAGGTGTGTGTGGGAGGTCCAAGTTCAAGCCCTATGTTTGGTAAATTTTGGTATTTTTCTGACTTAAGCCTCATCCTTTTTCAGTAGGCTCAAGTTTAATTGTTTGTAAGTACATAGCAGAATGGGCTTGCTGGTTTGGTGGTCAGGTGGAGTGTTGGTTGCTGGAGGTCCTGTGTTTGAATCCCTACACGAGCGTAGGTGATGTTTTTGCTCTAAATTTCGGCTAGAATTGTGTTGGGGAGGGACTCCAAGTAGTGGAGGTTGAGTAGGTTAGTGGGGAGAGATTTGAGGAGATGATAGGGGGTTATCAAAATTTTTATTCAGATTTTTATTTGCAAAATTTGACACCCCTCTTTTCCCTTTTCGAAATTTCTGACGTCTCCCTGCTCCTTTTTCCTTTTTCGTTTTGTTCTCTTCAATTCCTCCTTGCTCCAGTAGCACATTTTCTCCCTTTTCTTTCGTTCTTAAGCCATCTTTCCTTTCTTTTTGCGACAAGTACTGTGTTTGTGTTGGTTCGGTAAGTTTCCCTCATCTTTTCTGTAGTAGAACTATAGTGATTTATTAGTTTTGTGTTTCTTCTGCTATTGATGGCGTATAAGGAGGCTTTGATCAGTGATTTTCATATCTCTTGTGTTAGCAGTGTTAACAGAAGTTTCCCTATCGACGGTAAGTCGAGTTTCTGCTAGTGCTATATTGTCGATTCGTTAGATAAATCTCTAAATCGATATTGGATTCCATGTTGTTAGGTTTTGAAAAGCTTGGGGTCGTTTTAGCATCAATCGATACCAGGTGTGTACCCAAAATAGGAGAAAACGAGGCTTCATTAAAAGCCAAAAACCTCACTGTCGATGCCACACGAGCGTGTGGTCGCCCGTGTGGTAGGCCGTGTGCCAATGACACGGCTGTGTGTTTGAAGAAGGCCAGGCCGTACACTAGGCACAACTGTGTCATGGCTGGGTTGGCCGTATGCAACACACAAGCTAGACCAAATTGGGCTGTGTGAGCCACACGGGCGTGTGAGTCCACACGGGTAGTCTACACAAGCGTGTGGGTTTTTGGGCCAGGCTATCTGATCCAGATGATCTAATTCCAATCTGAGCATGTGGGCCACAAAGGCGTATGGGCCAACATGGGCAAGCTATATGGACGTGCAGGCTCATTTGTCTCAAATGTTTCTTAGGGTTGCACGGGTCGTCCTAATCGACTATGAACCTACTGTAGGGTCGGTAAGAGCTACTTAGACACTAAATTGTATGATCTAAATATCTAATGTATGTATTGAGCATGATAGTTATACGCATGTTTTTTTATCTGTATGTATGACTGATAATCGTATAATAGCATATAAGCATGTTATTCTGTATGTCTGCACTGAACATACTTATCTACATTTGCATTTGTGGTGGAATGATTGATCATTGGAGGAAGTGTACTGAAAAGGCATTTATGCCTATTATCTAACAGCTCAACTGCAATATATCTGATGTGTGCCACATTTCCGTACAACATGGTGTGTAGGGATGGGTGGGTGTTTTAAACCCCACATGGTGTGTAGGGATGGTCGGAGATGGTGTGTAGAGCTGGGGGTAGGATCTGATTTCTATTTTGACTATTTGACTATATCTATTTCTAGCATGGGCTAAGGCCGAATATGCATCTGTAACTGAAACTGTAATGGGCTAAGACCCAGATCTGCATCTGACTCTATAATGGGCTTAGGCCCGAGACTATAACGAATTGATACTGATACTCTGATTGTGTGCTTCTTTGTTTTGTGGGGATTGCACACTGAGTTTACGTAAACTCACCTCTTCTATTTAATCTATACAGGTAATCCCCAAACTTGACGGTTCGGTGCAGCGGAGGACTCAACGGTGACCACCTGATTGAATTGGCTTTTTAACATAGTTTCATTTAATTTATTCCAATATTTGGGGTATATTATGCAAATTGGACTTATGGACTACTTTTTCTTTTATTTTGGATTTTAACGGTTTTATGGTTTTATAATGACTTAACTGAACAAAGCGTGGATTTCTACTAAAAACTAAAGTTTTTCCTAAATATAAACGGTTTTTCCTAAGTGAAATGAATTCTAAAGCTTCTGCTAAAAAGATGCATTTTCAGACAAATCAAATAACATGCATTTTTCTAAGTTAAATAAAAGCTAGTAAACTGAAACGATTTTAACTTGATAACTTCACTTTGAAATCCCATTCCATGTGACATCGCCAGATTCGGCCACAACATCTAGGCCGGGTTTGGGGTGTTACAGGTTTGATAAGTCTATTTTATGGAGCATGGACCTCCATGTCTACTAATTATGTTATTGTACGATAGAATGACCTACATACTCATCACTCTAACTTTGTATATGCATGCCACGACACATTGCATGGGATTTGGGATGATGTGAAAGGAGGAAGTTTTTGGTAGTTTAATGATCTGTATTATTTGGTGGTTTACCCACAATTTTGTTTTGGCAGCTTGGCTGCAACATGGTGGCTTAACCACATATATTTTAGCAGTTGTAACTACAAATTCAGATGGCACTATCTACTATTATCTGTTGGTGTGATTCTGTTGGACGAATTCTAGGGAACTCTATTTTGGTATGTAGCGGAGTTGGATAGGATTTTTCTGATAAATCTACATTGTTACTTGTTTTGAAAATATTGCATCGGTATAAGCATACATACTCTATTCTGCTCCATTCCACTCCGTTCTACTCTTTTCTGTTCTGTTCTATTTTTGTTCAATTGTATTATCATTATGAAAATCTCTGTGATATTCTTATCTGTTCCTTTCAAGTTATATGATCACTATTAAGTTCTCTGCGTTACTTAGATTTATATCTTGTGTTCTATTGATTTGTACTTGGGGTTGGTTATACACTATGCTTTGTAGCTCACCCTTTTGTCTTACTTTTATCTGTTCAGGTAAACCTTTGACTTAGGACCGGATGGCGTGTGGAGGTTGGATTATTTTTGCACTGATGTAAATATGTTTTAATCCCTTAGGTTTGTAGTCTTTTTTTGAAGTTATCTTGGGTTTTTTTTTTTAATTTCATTAGTAACCAATAATCGTGAACGCGAAACTTCAAAAGCATTTAAGTCAACCTAAATGGGTTTAGATTTTCAAAGTTAAAATTCGAAAGATTTTCTGCTACAAATCAAATAACGGTCTGAATATTTTCTGAATTCTTGTAGGAACCAGTTTTCAATGCATTGATCACCGAAGTGATTGTAGGTAAAATTTTCATAACAAGTTGTCTCGTCGAATCGAAACATTTAATCATTTAAAAATTCAGTCAGTAAAATTATAGTTAAGTTTAATATATAACCAGAAATAATAAAAAAATGACTAAGAAAATTCATATGAAACTTATACCATAGTTTTATAAAACCTTACGGTTCAAAAATTGAGTAACAAAGTAGAATTAAAAACACAAACAAATAATTTATCTTCCACAGAGACTATCCGAGACCTCCGCATACTGAGTCCAGTGTCAAAATTCAAAAATGTACCTGAAAAGGGAAACACTAAGAGGGTGAGCTACTCGAGCTCCGTGTGAGTCCAAACGAATAACAACAAACTTACACAAAATGATTCCAGATGACAAGTCAGTAGTAGATTATTTTTATAGATATACCCAGAAAAAGATAGTGCCCACTGATCTCACACAGAACACTCAACATAAGTGTTGTTCAGACAAACAGAATATAAACAAGTAATCTTACACCCAAGACTTAAAAATAGATGTGCATGCAATGCAGTCGAGTAATGAAACTCACCCATCCAGCCAACACACCTCTTCGTCCCCGATCACACCCTATAAGAGCTGTTTAAGCTCATCCAACAAAGACACGCCACATAAGACCTCATAGGCTCATCCAACCCTACACACCATATATGTGGTCTACAATTTTAATCTTACAATTTCAATTTCCCACTTGAGCCAGCATTGATGTAACGCCCCAAATTTTAGGCCTAGATGAATTGGGCTTTGGGCTTTAGGTCTCATATATTTTTTTTAATAAGTAAGAAAATGACAAATGACATGTTAGCTTTAAAGGTTTAATAAATTTGGAGTGTCTAGGGTGTTGGAAAAGTTCTGGGTTCAAACTTTGAGGTGAAGGAATTTTAATTTCATAATTAAAGGAACCTTGATGGCAAGTAGCTTGGCTTTTAAATAAATAGAGATAAAATAGGACACAAGCAAGGTTGTGATGTAGTGGATAAGTGACGCCACTTAGGGTGCAGGGAGGTGGTGTTAGTGGCAAGCAAGGGGATCCTAGGTTCAAGTGCTGGCTTGGTATTTTTAGGAATTTTATTTTTACCTTCTAGATGGTTGGTAGTGGCGTGGAACTGGACTCTAAGAGAAGTGATGAGAAGAGAAATTTTTGGAAGGGATTGAAGAGCTTATCATAGAGAAAATTTAGGAGATAGGGATAGAAGAAGTGATGGAGCCGAATTGGCAATTAAGGGAAGGCAATTTCGGCTAGTATATATATAGGTGCCAATTTTGGGCTTCTAGGCTTTAGCCAAATTCTTTCTTCTTATTTTGCCGAAAACTACTTTTCTATCCAAGTACCTAAAAGCCAAAAAACCCTTATTTTTTCCTTTAAGTTTGTGCCAATTTCTTCCCTTCCTTTCTCATTAAACTCTTCTCTTTCTTGCTCCTAGTTCACTTTCTCTAAGCTAAATACTTTGTTGGCCGAACCTTCTCTATGCTGCACTACTCCTCTTTTGGGCCGATTGCTTCTTGGGTAAGTGTTCTTGATCTTAGTTGGCCGAATGTTCATAATTAAAGGAAGGGGGATGTAACGCCCCGAAATTGGGCCTGAAAGGATAGGCCATGTGGGCCCAATGGGCTTGTGGACCTTACATGGGTGGTTGTCTTTGGTTTTGCGAGAATTAGTGGGCCAGCTGCGTCGTACATGGCTATAGGCAAATCTAGCTTAGCGAGCCATGCGAGCACGTAGGCCCCACATGGGTTGCGTAATGGGTCCTGGGCCCATGTGCACTGAGTGGCATGTTAGTGTGTTGGCTTAGAGAGTTGGAAGTGTTTGGGAGTGTTGAAAAAGTCCTGGGTTCAAACCTGGACTTCAGCAAAATTTTAATTTTTGCCTTAGTGGAACCCTAGTCTCAGGTATTGGGTCTTTTAAACAAATTAAGGGGAAGATAGGACACAGTTGGGCCTGTGGCTCAGTGGCAAGGTAGCGCCACTTGGGGAGTAATAAGGTGGCGTTACTATTAGGGAAATGAGTCCAAGGTTCGAGGCTTAGGAGTGGTGAATTTAGGGACTTTATTTTTGCTCATGGAATGAAGGTAGTGGCGCTAGAGTGGACTCTGGAAAGGAGTGTTCCGGAGAGAAATTTAAGGTAAGGATAAATGAGAGAAAATAGGAGATTGAGAGAGGGGATATGATGGTACCGAATAGGGCTTCAAGGAAGGCTAGAATCGGCTTGTGGTCTATTTATGAGTGTGTTGAATTCTCTTGAGGGTTCTTTGGTTTTGCCGAATTCTTTCCATTGCCAACCTCTCTTCTCCCTTTCATTCTTTTACCGAAATTTTATTAAGTTGTGTTTCTTTTCTCTTAAAAGCCAAATACCATCCTTGATCCCTTGAAAACCGAACACCATCCTTAATTTCTTAAAAGCCAAATAACTATATCCCCTTTGCCAATTTCTTTCCTTAATCTCTTAAAAGCTGAATACCCATATCCCCTTTGCCGATTTCTTTTGCTTGCCTCTATCACAAATTTGTTTTGTTATTTGCTACCCTTAATCAGGATTTTAAAAGCCGATCACACTCAGTAGCTATCTAGGCCGCGAGATCAGAGACTAGTTTCGGTAAGTACTTAGTTAACCATCTTTTCGTGTGTTTTGGTAAAAGCCGGAGGGCTATCTAATCTTTTTCTTGTCGTTAATCCTGTACTAACAGGGGGTAGGGTTCAAAGATTGTAAGCGTGGTAAGGATCTCTGGCAAGTGGTAAGTGTACTTGTTCTCAATGTCGGTTTCGTAGGTGGCCGAATATAAGTATGGTTTATAGGGGTGACTCGTGTGGAATATGAGTCACTTGATGTTGATAGTATATGTGTTGAAGCAGATCTAGAGGATATTCGGGAATAGTAGCTAAGGAGGGGCTATTAGAACTGGTGGTACACGGTAAGATTACGGTAAAGCTTCGATTTTTGGTAAATGTGGTGATTAAGTATGGAATTGATTCGAGGTTGGTATTGATTGTAGGTTGAGGCTGAGGATAGTGTAGCGCGAGTTGTTAACCAGGTGTGTACATAGACTACACACACGAACAATCGAAAAAAGCTGAAATCTCAAAATACTGGAATACTGAAAAGCCGAAAAGCTGAAAGGATGGTGCCGGCAGTCACACGAGTGTACGAACACTCGTGTGGAGATACCGATATGATTACCGAGGCCTAGAGAGCAATCTCATGGTCTCGGGCCACTATTTGGCCAACCGAGTCAGACGGGGCTAAATGGGCCTGCCGAGCTTGTGGACCCAAGTTAGCAAAAGTTGTTATGTGAAATTCAATGATGTATTGATATGGATGATTGTATGATTTGATTATGATCGGGCCTAATGGGCTAGTAAGCATTATTAGGCTTAATGGGCTTTATAAGTATGATTGGGCTTAGTGGGCCTTATGGGATTGTAGAAATGCATGCTAGGGTTTTAATGGACTTTAGGCCTAGTTCTGATGAATTCTCAAATTGCATAAGACTTAATTAAATAATCAAACATGTTTGTGGATAAGTCGCTAGGCTAGGGTGTGGCAATGGATGTGTACATGTTTAGGATTGGATCTAGGAAGAGCTTGGTACTTAAGCGGTCCGAGTGACCCACCTTCTCTTTTTTTGAATCCTACTTGGTGCATAGTGTCCGTTCACTTTAGCCGCGAGGACTTGTTGATGGGCCAAAGTTCATAACTAAAACCTGAACTATTAAGAAATTATGAAATTACCCTTATCGGGTAGAATTACGAAAATGCCTCTATAGGATAGAATTACGAAAATGCCCCTATAGGGTAGAATTACGAAAATGCCCCTATAGGGTAGAATTACGAAAATACCCCTGTAGGGTAGAATTACGAAAATGCCCCTGTAGGGTAGAATTACAAAAATGCCCCTGTATGGTAGAATTACGAAAATGCCCCTATATGGTAGGGTTACGAAAATACCCCTGGGTAGTGAAATGACTAAAATACCCCTAAATGCTTAATGTGTAGAAAAACTTGTCTGTTGCATTCAAGAAATGTATGTTGCATTTGGGTGGGATTAATAGTACGAAGGAAGATATGTGAGGATCGCATAGTCGCTTGACGACCGTGGATCCACCAGTGGCTTTAAGCCCATTATATGAATAGCAGCCTTGCTGCAACGTTTGAGTAGTGCCGTTGTTGGTGCTATCTTTGGAGTGTAAGGATGGGTGGGTTGATATTTATTTCCCCACAAGAGTGTAGGGTTGGAAGGAAAATGGAGTGCAGGGTTGGATTGGGGATGGGTGCATTACATTCATGTGATTCTGATATGATATGAGGTTAATATGGGTTAAGGCCCAAGACTACCGATATTGTTGGGGCTTAGGCCCAATGTGATATTTGTATATTGAATTGATTTGATTGCCAAGGGTCGTACACATTGAGTTGCGAAACTCACACCCTTTAATTTAATATTTCAGGTGACCCTCAGTAGACGGCTCGACGTGGGAGAGGACTCGGAGATGGCCACACAGCAAGCTACTTAAAAATTTTTGAATCGTTTTCGAATTACTTTATTTTAATTACTTGTTTTTCAATGGGTTATAATAAGGCCTTGTATCTCTGATTTGACTTTTCATCTGGGTTTATTTTTGTTACAACTGTCGAATCATTAAACTTAAATGAATTTTTAAAGCTAAACATGGTTTCCTAAGTAACCTTAATATGTGAACGTTTTCTTAAAACATGGGTTTTCATTATAACTTAATAAGGATTTTGATTTTCTAAGTCACAAATTTAAGTTTTTAACCAAGCAACTTTTCCACCAAACATGTTCTTAATTGAATAAAGTCGTTTTGAAAATAACCTCTTTGATGTGACATCGCCAGATTCGGCCATAACTTCTCGGCCGGGTCTGGGGTGTTACAGGGGACTTGTGTTGGATACAAGTCACCTGTTATTCTAAAAACTTAAGATTGGTGCAGATCTAGGAGTTGATCGTGGTTAGTGATTAAAGAAGGGCTGTTATAACTTGTTGCGCAAGATAAGGTGAAAGGTGAGGTTTCGGTTTTGGTAAAGATATGTATTAAACATACAATTAATTGAAGGGTGATATCGATTGTAGGTTCGGGGCTAAGGAAATCGCAACACGCTTTATTTCTAGGTGTGTACATACACTGTACACACACGATAGATCGTCAAATTCCAAAATGCCAAAAAGTCGAAATGTCGAAAAGCCAAAAGTTTGGCTACGGCAGTCTCGCGAGTGCGTGAGCACTCGTATGAGAGTAACCAATATGATAGTAGAGGCACCATGAGCGATCTCATGGACTTGAGCCAAAATGGGCCAAATGGGCCAACGGGCTTGTGGGCCCAAGTTAGCAAAATTTGATATGTTGATAATAAGTGATGAGTTGATAAAGTGGTTGAATGGTTTGGAAATGTGATTAGGCCTAATGGGCTATACAAATGTGATAGGGCCTAATGGGCCATACGAATGTGATTGGGCCTAATGGGCCATAACAATGTGATTGGGCCTAATGGGCCATAACAATGTGATTGGGCCTACTGGGCCACATGAATGTGATTGGGCCTAATGGGCCATATAAGTGTGATCGAGCCGGATTGGGCTATATGAATGTATGAAAGCATATATACTTGTTAGTGTTTTATAATGGACTTTTAGGCCTAGTTTCTAATAGACTTCTAAACAGGCATAAGACTTAATTAATTTATCAAGTACGTCTGGTTAGAGTGTGGCAATGGGCATATGCATGTCTAGGATTGGATCTAGGGAGAGCTTGGTACTTAAGCAGTCTTAATGACTCACCTCATTTTCTCTGGAATCCTACCTGGTGCATAGTGTCTTTTCACTTTAGCCAATGAGGACTTGTTGACGGGCCAAAGTTCCTAATTAAGACCCATATGTTAGTAAATTACTGAAATACCCCCTGTAGGTAGAATTACTGAACTACTCCAGTAGGGTAGAATTACTGAAATACCCCTGTAGGGTAGAATTACTGAAATACTGATATGCGTGATATGAAGTAATAAAATTTATAAAGAACTTAATCACACCAAAACTAACTAATATCACGACGTAAGGTAAGCGCACATGTCTAACAGTGGTATAGCTTAGTGGCAAGACCGAGTTATCGTACCCAAGGGAACCAAAAGTACTAGTACTTACTTCTTTTCTATTATCTAACCTAAAAATAAAAGAGGGTTGTTTAAACTAATTTTAAAACTAACTAAGAAAGTGTAAAGAGTAAATTGGGAAAACTTTTAGGGAAGAGCTGATTGATATGGACAATACTCATGGGAGAATCCACCTAGACTTCACTTGTTATTATTTTCTTGAACTATGTGATTTCTTTACTTGACTTGATCCGTAGAGATCCCTAACTTATGCTAAACCCTCCGTCGAGGCGTAGAGCAACTAGGCCTAAGTTGTTAATTAAGGTTCCCTTATTAATTAACTCCCTAGGTTGCATTAATTCGATCTATGGCTCCTCATATTAGGTTTGACCCTAATCCGGTAGATTTATGTCGCCCTATGTCTAGGTTTGCATGCAACTCCGCTTAATTATGGTAGATCTACTCTTATCACAGGGACTTTTGCTCCTTTGCTCTAAGCACATCTAATTCTTGAAATAATACCTAGGATTATTAAATCAAGAATGAAGAACGCATAATTAAGAACAATTCAAGTATTTATCAAATAAATCAAGAATAAATAATAAGATCTGTCTTAGGTTTCATCCTCCTCAAGTATTTGAGGGGTTTAGTTCATGATAAAGAAAAGAAACATCAAAGAAGATATAAAATAATAAAACATAAAAGAAACCAAAAACCCCTAAAGGAATTTAGGGAGATCCTCTATGTTGCTGCAGAATTCCCACTTCTGAGATGAATCAATCGGCTTTCTCCTTTGGAGTAATCCCTTGCTTCTATTCGTATCTAAAAAGTATATCTATTTTTCTTAGTTGTTGCCTCATGGGGTCTTTATATAGAGCTTTTGGGGGGCCTTTCTTAGCCTCTAAGCATCCCAATTTGAGTGAAATTCCCCTTCCTCACGACTAGAACACGCCCATGTGCCACGCCTGTGTGACTTCGATAGAGGCCGTGTGATTTTCTCGGTGGAGGCACGGCCGTGTGACCTGGCCGTGCTTATAGGGGCTTTGACCGTGTGATCTTCATGTGGCACGCTCGTGTGGTACGGCCGTGTGGCATGTCTTGGGCCGTGTTGTTCGCACATTTTAGCCCATTTTTCACCCTTTTTAGCCTGTTTTCCGTTCTTTTCTCTTCCCTATGCTCTCCTGAGTATAAGCTATGAAAAAAGAAGATTAAGAGCATCGATTCACACAAAATTGATCATAATTCATCCAAAATATAGACTAAACATTGGGTGAAAATATGTATAATTTAACGTTTATCAAATACCCCTGTAGAATTACTGAATTACCCTTGTGTGTTGTAAGTATGACTATATGCTATATGTTGCACTCATGTGTTATGATGTTGCATGTGGGTGAGAATTATGTTGGAGGAAGTGTTATATGAGGATCGTATAGTCGCTTGACGACCGTGGATCCAACGAAGGCTTTTAAGCCCAATATATGATCAGCAGCTTTGTTACAACGTTAGGTAGTACCGCAACCGGCGTTACCATTGATGTGTATCGGATGGATGGGTCGATATAGTTATCCCTACAGGATGTGTTTCGGTTGGACGGAGATGATATGTATCGGTTGGATGGGTTGGGCATTGCATTACTGCATACATGATTGCTGTAGATTTTGTGCTGTTATTGTATTGGGCTCAGGCCCAAGATGATTTGTGTTGTATGATATCAATATTGTTGCTGAGGGTTGTACACACTAAGTTTCGAAACTCACTCCCTCTTTTATTTTTCTCAAGAAATCCTCAGTAGGCGGTTCGACGGATGGTGAGACTCAGAGGTGGCTAGCTAGCAAGACGACTAAACTTGGGTTTCTTTATGATTTCTAGTATTTCTAATTATTTTAATTTGGATTGTAATAAGGCCTTTCCTCTGATTATCATTTCAAAATTTGGACTATCACTTTTATTATTATGTTTATTATTTTGGAAACATGGGCTTATTTCTTTCTAAAGCTATATATTAAGTTTCTTAGAAATCATCTATTGCTTTCAAATTGAGCTTCCGCTGTTAAAGGGAATTTTTTCGAAGTAACTTTTTACTTATAACAAAGAGATAGCTTTTGAGTGCATCTCGTTTTGAAAACAAATACGAACTAGGATTTTACTTTAATTTATTTTAGAAGGGTTTTCAATGAAAACAAGGTTTTCACAAAAACACTTCAATATGACACGCTGGATTCGGGCCTAACTTCTAGGCCGGATTTGGGGTGTTACAATCGAAGTCTCAGACACTTTATTTTCTTAAAACATTTCAAAACACAAATCATTTCAACTTACTTTGGTAATTAATTTTTTTCAAAACAAGCACGTCCGCACACGGATACGTAGAAACACAGGCCGAGTTTTTGCAAACCTGGCTTTGATACCACTAAATATAACACCCTTAAACCCGACCTAGAAGATTAGACCAAACCCTGGATGCCACATTGATCACCGAAGTGATCGTACGTAAATTTTTCATAACAAGTTGTCTTGTCGAATTGAAACATTTAATCGTTTAAAAATTCAGTCAGTAAAATTACAGTTAAGTTTAATATATAGCCGGAAATAATAAAAAAAAACAAATAAGAAACTTAATACAGAACTTGTACCATAGTTTTATAAAACCTTACAATTCAAAAACCGAGTAACAAAGTAGAACTAAAAACATAAACTGATTATTTATCTTCCATAGAGACTGTCCGAGACCTTCACATACCGAGTCCAGTGTCAAAATTCAAAAATGTACCTGAAAGGGAAACACTAAGGGGGTGAGCTACTCGAGCTTCGTGTAAGTCCAAACGAATAACAACAAACTTACAGAAAATGATTCCAAATGACAAGTCAGTAGTAGATTATATTTATAGATATACGCAGAAAAAGATAGTGCCCACCGATCTCACACAGAACACTCAACATAAGTGTTGTTCAGAAAAACAGAATATAAACAAATAATCTTACACCCAAAACTCAAAAACAAATGTGCATGCAATGCAGTTGAGTAATGAAACCCACCCATCCAGCCAACACATCTCTCCGCCCCTCGATCACACCCTATAAGAGCTGTTTAAGCTCATCCAACCAAGACACGCTACATAGAACCTCGTAGGCTCATCCAACCTTACCATATATGTCGTCTAAGCCACTCAAATATTAATACGCAGCAAAGCTAGCATATGTGCTACACAATGCAATGCAGTAATCCACTGTATAGGCATATTGCAGTTTAAATTGCCAGATCAGATGATAGTACGCAGTAAAGCTAATGCACATGCCGTACAGTGAGATAAATCCTTGTACGAATGAGTTGCAGTAGAACTACCAAATCAGATCAGAATCAAACTCCCTTCTCTTCGCAATCCCACTCAAAACTTTACTTTATGCAAGTGTACATATGCATACAACCTCACAGAACAATGTCACATTATCAAACAATCAGACAGAACAGATATGCACACACACATCCCATTACCCGGGTTTAGGATTAGACATCAATCACAAAAAACACATAAGCAGAGTACATGGTCATATATATCGAGATTTAAACACCCCCACTAAAGCTTTGCTAAGGGTTGGAATGCACAAACACATTTTTAGATAAAAAACACACACAAGCTAAAATTTGGTGTCTTAGGACCACACGCCCGTATGCTCCGGCCGTGTGGAAGTACTCAGGCTGTGTGAGGGTCAAAACGCCCATATGGAGGAAGGCACATGGCCGTGTGGCAAAGGCACACGCCCGTGTGAACAAAGAACATGGCCATGTGAACAGGTCGTGTAACTCACTATCCAATTACGTTAAAATAGAGTACAGTGCAGACACGGCCGTGTAAGGGTCTCACATGCCCGTGTGGGATCCCTAAACTCCCAAAATTAGCCACACTGCCGTGTGGCCAGGCCATGTGATGGCAATTCACTAAACCCTTAATTCCTAATTATACACGCCCGTGTACCCAAGGAACATGGCTGTGTGAAAATCAACAAAAATCTCCAAATCAGCCACATGACCGTTTGGCCAGGCCATGTGGCACTTACTTTGTCTCGAAAAGCCTAAGTCCTAAAAGCACACGGCCGTGTGGACTGGCACACGCCCATGCAACCTTGAAAAACTCGCAACCAGCCTAAAAAAATTGAGCTTTTCCGGTCAATAAATCGACCTCCAATCATAACACACTAAATTTCTAGAAATTGCAGATAAAACGAGCCCCAATTGCCCATTTATCGAATTACACAAAAAGGTTGTCGAATACCACAGTAAAATAAGAAAATGTAAGTATATTGAAAGAGGTTTGGATCCCACACCTGATTTGCGATCTAAGACATTCAGACACCAACTTGACGACGAGGAAACATTCTCCAAGATCCACAAGCAAACCGTTTTGAAAAACAAATAAAGAAGAACTTCGAAAAAGAAAGGAAAAAAAATCCAAGAGACTAAGAGAGAAAAAAACATCTAGAGACCAAAATAGAGAATAAAATTAAAAAAATAAAATAAAATAAATTGTTATAAATATTAACTTAAAACAAGACAAAATAAAATGCTTCTCCGAAATGCGGACATAAAGACTCGAACCCAAAATCCAGAGGTTCACTAACACTCACTCAACCACCAGACCAGCAGGCCCATTTTGACACTTAAATGCGCAACTAAACACAATAGCACACCCTTCTCTCTGACCCTAACCATAAAACCCAAAAACTTTTAACCCCAAAATTTAGGGTGTTACATGAACGATCCTATAACCTTGGGGATATGGTGAACACCCTTGACTAATAGGCCAAAAACTAGGGTTCTAGAGGGGTGTTTTTTAGTAACACATTATGATAAAAAAAATTAAACGATCCTATGACCTTGGGGATATGGTGAACACCCTTGACTAATAGGCCAAAAACTAGGGTTCTAGAGGGGTGTTTTTTAGTAACACATTATGATAAAAAAAATTAAGTTAAAATTACATTAATAGTTCCTATTGAAACGAAGGGGTACTTGATTTGCAAAACAAAAACTATGGTTGCAACAATGCTTGGCACTGTGGCAACAACTTTAACTACAAAACCAAAAGTACAAAAATAGTAAGAACACTGAGATAGTTTACGCAATTCGACCCCAATCTATGTATGCGAGGCCTTGCCAAGAGCAATGATTAACTATCTTTCTCACAATACAACCAAGTATTTAAGTCCTAACATTGGCCTAACACTCACCAATTTAGCAACCTCTCAGTTGTATAAAAACTAGACCACCCTCCCACTAAGCTTTCCCCTCGAAAGCTTAGTTTTGCAACTCAAGAGACTCTCTTGATTGCTTACAAAAATAATGTACACCTACACGTTCCTAACTTGAACGAATTGTGCTATATCAAACTCTCCAAGTCTCGGGTTATCGTTTAACCTAAGAAAAACTTAAGTTTATTTATTACTTGAGTTTATGTATAGATATATATATATATATATATATATATATATATAAGAATTACAATATAATCACTTCTCTATAAAGAAGGCTAAAAATTGGCATAAGATACTACTTCCAAAAGAGTTTCAATTTAATCCAATGCCTTCAAAATATGAAAAGTGACTTTTCTTGTTTGAAAAGTTATCTTCCTTGGGTTGTAAGAAGTCGATCTTCAAGTCTTCAATTTCTACTCAATTTTCTTTAAGTTATGGGCATTACTCGTCCAAATATCTTCAAAATAAATAGCCCAAAGTTTTTGTTCTAAAATCTGTCAACTTTAAAAATAGGCAAGCAAGGCAATGAAACAGTGCCCAAATATGTGGCCACTCTTCAGCCACAGAAGCAACCACGAAAATCATCTTGCCTCCAAGTGTGTCAACAATCTCCCCCTTTACAATTTTTGAACAAAACATATACAAGGAAAATGAAATCATCACAATTACATATTCTCCACTTTAATAAAAAAACTCTTGTTATCCATTAATATATGTATGAATAAAGACAAGACAAAAACTTAAGTTTGTTAATATGATCCAAAACATATAAGGCCAAAAGTACAAGCTTACTATACACCTTTTTCGCATGTCGATAGATCTCATTAAAGATCAAGTCTCCAATTGACAAGTAATCTACCTTGGACCATAAGAAACCAATCTTCAAAAATTCAATTTCTATTTAATTGGTCTTCAAGTTATGGGTTTTACTCGCCCAAATATCTTCAGAATAAATAGCTCAAATTTTTTACTCTAAAATTTGTCAACTCTTAAAAAAGGCAAGTAAAACAATGAAATACTACCTAAATATGTGGTCATAGTTTTAGCCACAAAAACAACCACAAAAATCACATTGCCTCCAAATATGTCAACAGTTCCAACTAAAATACCCATGCAACTAATTAAAATAAAACTTGCACATTTAGGTAAGGTGTGACTTGAACATAGGATCTCAAATTTTCCAAAGCATCAACTTTTCCATTGAGTCAAGGCTTCATAATAAATTTCTTTTATTATAGTAAAAATTAAAAATTGAAGTTTTTAGTTTTTTTTTTGAAATGTTATTTTTTCTTTTTATAATATATAATAAAAATTTTAATATTATTTTTTTGTTAAGTATCAATTTATATTGTATTTTGTATAGTTTATTATTATGGTTGAATTCAAATAAAAATTGATGTTTTCATCTTAATTCTTATGTGTTGTGTCTCAAATTATTACATGTTTTGCTTGATCATCATAGCTCAACTTTAAAAACAAATTATCTATTAGTTCTTTTATTTTAAATTTTTATAAATTTAAATAAATACACATTAATAATTAACATCAGTATACTTATGTTACCTTTCATTTTATTTAGAATCGTAATTCATACCATATTTTATACAATTTATTATAATTATTTAGTTTTTTTTAGTTGAAATTATGGTATCCATTACTAGTAATAGTGATTAATCTCTTCATCGTAGATATTCTCTAAAAAAGAAAACGGCTAACCCTAAAATATACTCCATTATCATGAGTGGGAATCTTACTTCTAACTACATGATTAAAAGACAAGGTATGCAACCATCACACCTTATGGTTCATAATCATTTAACTTTAAGCTCTTTCTTTGAGATATTAAAATATAAAAATATTTAAGTTAACTTTCAAAATTATCAATATATAAAAAATATTATTTGTAAACAATGTGTTTATGAATTGAATCAGAAGTTAATTTAGAATTATATTCAATCAATTGAAAAATAAAAGAGTTAAAATAAAATTTATTTTTTATTAATTATTTTAATTTTAACTTTAAATAATGTAGCAAATGAATTAATTTGTAGTTAAATCAATTCAGGATTCACACTAATTTATTCTAAAAATGTGTGTTAAATTTTAATTTGTTTTAAAATTAATTGAGGGAGAAATAGTATAATACACTCAGTAAGTTAATTTAGTATCGCTTTAATACCTACATAAAAAAAAATTAATAACAAATTTAGTAATTAACATTTGCATATTTTGTCAAAATGAATTTTTTTTGTCATTAATTTTTTTAATCTGCTATTTTCTAACAGATTTAATGAAAGTACCGTTAAAAAAATTAACAGGAATGATGTGGAATTTCATATGTGAAATATTTTTAATGAGATGTAATTTATTACTTAGGTAACCCAATAAGATAATTATATGTAGAAAATAATAAATTAAATTAAAAAATAATCCTTAATTTAAAGAAAATAAACGTAATTATCTAAAAAAAGTTAACTCGATAGAAAAACTTATCAGTAAACAAACATATGAAAGATTGAAACCTTTTGAAAGGAAATAAAGATTGAAACCTTGAATTTATTCATTAAATCTGTTAGAAAAAGTAAATTGAACAAAAGAACAAAGGTTAATGACCAAAAAAGACTCGAAAATACAATTAAAACCATTTTGATAAAAATGTAAAGTTAGTATCCAAATTTATCATTAAACTTAAAATAATAATAATGGGGAATTCAACTCAGTCAATTTCTTTTAAATATAATTTAAAAGTATTTGATCTGACATGCAGCTGAGCATAGATTTATATCTTAAACTAATCAATTATCATAAAGTTAAATTCCATAAATAATCAAATACCCATATTATTACAATTTAAAGATAAAAGAATTTAAATGAATAACAATTAGTTGATAAGTTTTCATTAAAAATTTGAAAATCCTCAGTGAAACTGGGGACTAATTCTAATATTAACAAAGGTAACCCCTCAACTTTTTTTTGAGGTTTATCTATAATATTAGCTCCAATCAGAATCAATTAGTATAAGTATCAAATTAAATAAATAAGTTAACCACTAAGCTTAAATTAATTGATTATAATCAAAATAAAACTGGAGGAGAATAAATTCAGTTATATGAAATCAGACTCAAACTTTGAAATCACAAAATATTAATACCTCAATCTTGGGCTTCATTAGCATAATCTCTCAGTTCTAATATTGAGTAATTTTATTCAATAAAACAAGCAAAACAAAAGTTATAGATTCTTATGAAGGAGACAATTGGTGAGTTTAAAGATGAACTAGAATTTTGATTTTAATTTATATATATACATATACATACATATATATATATATACCGTTCCTATTTAAAAAGAAAACCTTTTTTTAAATAGAAGATAATAGAACAAAAGAGTGATACTGAATACATAACATGACAATGATTATAGTCCACAAATATCATTATCTTCAAGAATAATTTAATAGAGGAGAGATATAAATTCACAATAACTACTACAATAAAGTTTGAAATTAATTAGAAATGCATCGCCTTAATCAACTGCTTTACATTATAATTTCACCACCATCAAATTAACTAACAGTAAACACCAGTCAACTGATTAAACACTACTAAAGGTTTACAAAAGACCTCACCACATTAGTAATGCATGAAAACTAGATCTCAAGTGACCTATCATCATCCTCATCATCTTGAAATACAATTTCACATTTTTAATCACATTGATCTATTTTGACAAAGTCTTCCATTAGTTGTTTCTAATAGATCTAATGACACACTTGCGTTGGTAATTTACATATATGTGCCATAGCACAATTAAGTTAAAGTTCAATTTACCATTGAAGTTGAAAAATACTTTAAAAAAGTGTTGTGAAAAAGTATTTTTTTAAAAATTTAACTGTGTTTGGCATTGCTTTCAAAAAGCGTTTTTAAAAAAATAAAATATTCATTTTAAATATGATGCTCTAAAGTAGAAGATATGTTAGACTTCTTAAATAAGAATAAAAAAAAATAATTTCAACCAAAAATACTTTTGCAAAAGCTAAAATTTTAGTTTTTTGACGTTATGGATTGTTGTTGTGGTGGAAAAATTCTTTTTCACCCCAAGAGCAATCCCAAATATATGAGTTTTGAGGTTAAAAGTGTAGTGAAAAGTGCTTTTTCATTTAAAGACAAAAAGTTAGGGTTTAGATGCTTTTTGTTTTTTACGTTCTAAAGTATAATTCATCAAAAATACTCTTATTTATATTAATTATTTAAAATATATTTAAAAATTTGGATGAATTTATATTTTATGTATAATTATATTAAATTATTTAAATATTATTTATTATATTTAAAATTTTAAAATATTTCATGTATAATTAAATTTACAAATAATTAATTAATTATTAAAAAGTATTTAAAATATATATTTATGTATAATTATATTAGATTATTTAAATATTATCTAGTTTAACTTTTTTTTAAAATTTCTAACATCATATCTAAAAATGGACATTTTAATTTTCTATTGTATTTTTTATAACAATACCAAACACTTTAAATTAACAATACATACTTTTTCATAGCACTTTCAAAAACACTTTTTTAAAACTGAACTTTTTAAAAATATTTTTCAACTGCAACAACAAAATCATGATTTGGTTTGAAAAGCTCATTATTTATCATTGCTTTTGGCTTGAAATCATTATTCAGGTTGAGTACTTTTCTACCTTAATACTATATCGAATCTCAATATTTAAAAAAATTAAATTAAAACCCTTTTAGAGAAAACAAATTTGACTTCAACAAAAATTAAAACAAAACTAAAAAAAAAATAAACTAAAACCACATTACTTTGAAAATACTAATAAATTTTTATTTTTTTCAGAAACTTTTTCCCAACAAATTTCTTTAAAAAAACTAATTTTATTTTCGCTAAAAGAAAAATATGTCATAGGTGAAATGCTGAATGTCTTTACAAAAATGAGCATGACCATACCTTTTGCAAAGGAACATATCTTTCTTTGGGAATTAATTTATGCTCTTTAATTGCTTATTTTTTCACTAAAAAAAGAATTTTGTTTTAATTTGAAAGTTAATATCAAAAGAATATATATAACTTGATGCTATTAATTAGAAAATATATATTAATCTATATTATATTTTAAGTGTTTGATTCACTAATTTATTTTTTAATTTAGTTGTAAAATTATTAAAAATTTATTATTTTTAAAAAGTAACGAATATTATTTTGAGAAAGTTTTATATACAATTTTATAAATTTGGTTTTTATATCTATTTTTTAACTATATCATTTTAACCAAAGTCTTACTTGAATTTTATAGTATTTTTTTATAAATTTATTATATAATATTTCACTTATATTGTGAGTACGACAAAACAAAAATATAAATGGGAATTGACCGATTAAATTATGAAAAAAAAAAATGTTTTGGTACACTGCTAATAGAATTTTTAAACTATATAAGCAAGGTTGAACGATAACAAATATTCTATAGAATATAATAAAATATTAAAAAATAAATATATAAAAGAAAAAAGACACATGGAAATTTTTTAATTGTGCTTGTGGAATTAAAAGATTTCACTACCAATGAAATACTAACCCTTAAATTATATGGTACCTAATTACTACTAAAAAGACATTTTGATTTAAAATTTTGAAAATTACATAGCAAAAGAATATCTCTGGTATCACTTATTAAGAAATATTTATTAATTAAAATTCAAAAATATTTTTAATAATTTCATTATAGGTTTTGATCATTGTTATTTTTAATACAATGTCTAGAACTATCCATAGCTCCTCCCTAACCTATAAATAGGAAAATAATGTGCTTCAACGTATTTGAACCCACATCCTCCTGCACTAACAATAATGTCCATGCCAATAGAATTAATACTCAATCGACTAAAATTCATAAATTAATACCCACAAAAATATAAATAGAAATTAATGTTTCAAAATAAATGGTGCGGGTGTTATTTTGTTACAAAAGAGAAGTTTTTTTTCTTCCGCATTTTGGTCCCCAATCCCCAGTCTATGCACATGTTAATTTTAGTATTATATTCAATTATTGTTGTTTCAACTTAGAGTAAAAAGGAGCTGAATCACAATAATTAAAATTAATCAATGCCATCACATGTTTCACTCTCTTTCCTTCTTAAAGGATAACTTTTTGTAATTTATCTCTTATAAGCAATTGAATGAACAGATTCAATTAAATTAGGGTTGTTAAAAGCAAAATGTTACTACAAATTATTACAAAACCACATAATTAAAAGCATAATGTTGGGGTAAAATGCCATAAATCAAAGATACTGGATAGACTACATTTAGTTTTTTTGTTACAGGTAAAGTAATATGAGATGAAAACGTGAAGTGGATTTTGAGGTATAATCATTTTTTAGGAAAGTATTTGATCTTTATTGCTGAGTTATGTGGCATATTGGATAGTCTACTTCTACTTCAAAAACAAAGTTATGATGAGGTTGGGGTAAAATGCCATAAACCAAAGATATTGGATGGACTACATTTAGTTTTTTTGTTGCAGGTGAAGTAATACAAGACGAAAACGTGAAGTGGATTTTGAGATACAATCGCTTTTTAGGAAAGTATTTGATCTGTATTGCTGAGTTATGTGGCATATTGGATAGTCTACTTCTACTTTAAAAACAAAGTTATGATGAGGTTACCATCCAATCTGATAATCTTGAGGTTGTTGAAGCTATTTGTGACAGTAAACTTGAATGTCCAAATTCTACACTGTAGTTAGGAGAATTCAATAGATTTTATCAAATGAAGAGAAATGGTTTTTAAGATACATTCCTATAGAATCTAATAAGGTAGTGGATGCAATAGCAAAAATGGTTTTTTCGAATGATGAAAACTTGCATATGTTTAACGACCCTCCTATGATTATTCAAGAAGCTTTAATATTAATAACTCTACGTAATCATTTACTTATTTTAATTATTTTACACACAAAAAAGAAAAAGACATTGTACCTTTTTCTTTATATATTTCAATTATTTTTTATTTTTAGCTTAAAATAAAATATTAATTCATCTTTTTTTTACCCTCAAATTAAGAAAATATTTCATAAATTAAGCATGGATGATGTAGGAACAACATGTCCAATGCATAAATTTGGAATAAAAATAGACATTACACTTCTTTTATATATTTCAATTTTTTAAATTTTTAGCTTGAAATAAAATATTAATTTCATCTCTCTTTCTCTTTCTTTCTCTAATTAGGAAAAAGACTTCATAAATTAAGCAAGGATGATGCAAGAACAACATGAACCATCATAAATTTGGAATAAAAAGAATTATAAGAAGGGAAGCATATTTTATTCAAAGTTGTAGATTAATTATTGATAAGTAATTCCTGCAATTTGAGAAGAGATAAACACATTTGACCAATTAACCAGATTCGATAACTCATCATAAATTAGTAATTTATTGTTAATAAAAAATTATGGTTGTAAAATTAGTAATTATTTATGCCAATACATTAAGAATGAAAATCCACCAACCAAACTAAGGTTGTAATATTTAGTTTAGCCATATAACAAGTTCAATCCTTAATGTTTATCTATTTTGTCATTTTAGTACTAATTCTTTTTTTTTTCCAATTACTTTGGCCCTCAACATTCAAATTTTAGTTAAATTGTTTTTTGCTGGGTAGAAAAGCTAACAAAATTATTAATTTTTTAACCATACTAATGTGCTAGCCCGCGTGATAGTCTACATGTATTTCATTGTCGATGTGAATAATTTTATTTAAAAAATATGAAGTTTTTTAAAATTTGTTGAATTTTTATTTTTATTAGGTACACATGGAATGTCATATGAGTTATTACGTCAATGTCGTTAAACCTTTAAGAGTTCAATTAACTTTTCCATTTAAGGAAAGGTTATTTAACTTAAATTTAAAGGTTGAGAGCTAAAGTGATAAAAGAAAAAGAATGAAGACCCAAATGACAAATTAAATAAACGTTAGGGTTATATTTATTATTATGGAGTTAGTTTATTTGATAACGAAGTTTTGATACATTCGACTTAATCAATTTAATTGATACATTCAATTTAATCGACGGTAAATTATATTAAAATACATTACTAATAATTTATTATCAATTTTTAGGGAAAAATATAGAATATATATATGAAATTCAATTTGATCTAATTCTCATAAATTATTAATATAATTATTGATATAACATTATTTTATATATTTACATATTGCATAGACAAATAATTATATTTAACCTATATAAAAATAAATTGATGTATTTTTCTAAAAATATATATGATTGAATCAAAATTAGAGTTTTACGTATACATTTGAACTATAATTAAAGTTTCTTGTATATAATTACTCCAAATTAAAATTTACTTATCAAATTATATATTAAATCAGAAGTCATGTATAAATTTAATATTTATCTCTATTTTTTAAAATTAATATCAAAATATATGAGATAGAAACCCGATGAAACATAAATATAAAAAGCTTCCATTGTAAGAACTTAATGATGTCCAGAAGGAAATGATAATTACCATAATGTAAACCTACCCTGTACCATAAAATGTGAATTTACACATTTGAAGATGACCTAAAAACAGGTAAAAGTAAAATGAATATCTCTTGCATTTTATTTTATTTAGTCAAAAAAAGTAAGTTAATTTACGCATATTAAATTAAAAATAAATTAATTATTTTATTAAAAACTAACGTAATTGATAGAATAATTAAATAGTGATACATGATATGTTACGTTGCCGTACAGAAATTAATTTTTAGTAATAAAAATAAATAAATTTTTTGACAAAAAAATCAATCTATTCTTTAATATAATATATATAAACTAGTATACTTATTTTTTTAATAAATAAAACATAATATAATCTAATTTCTAATACAGAAGATATACAATACTTTCACCTAAGGCAACCGTAACATGAATAATTTCATTTAGTTATTTATTTACTTTAAAATAATAAAACAAAATAAATTGGACCCACATTTTCTCTTTTGCCCTTCCCCTTCCCCTTGCCCCTTCATTTTACAAATCACCTCTCCTATATATAACCCCCTACACAATCTCCAGTTTCATCATCTTTCTTTCAAAAACCATTAAAAGAAAGAAAGAAGAAGCAACCCTTTATACCCCACTTTAAGTTACTCAAAATTTCCGTACTTTTCTTTTTTGCATGGCAGTAAGTCTATTGTCACATGAGTTGTCTGACCTGTGTCTTGGGAAGCCAGCACTAAGGTCACTTTCCATCACATCCACCATTGCTGAAGCTCTTGAGGTCTTGAAAACCTCTGATGACAACTTTGTTAGTATCTGGAATTGTGATGATGATGAGTGTTGTAGTAGATGTGTAGGCAAAGTTTGCATTGTGGATGTGATTTGTTATCTTTGCAAAGATGAAAATTTGGTATCACCTTCAATTGCTTTGAAACAACCAGTTTCTGTACTTTTACCTAAGATCCCTGGTCTTATTATCCATGTGGAACCATCTTGCAGGTATATTTATATACACACATGATTTCTAGCTTTTTTTATCTTCAATGTGTTATATAAGTTTTGTTTTATCAATTTTCATAATTTTCAGCTTGTTAGAAGCAATTGATCTTATACTTGAAGGAGCACAAAACCTTGTGGTACCAATCAAAACCAAGGTGTTCAACAACAAGAGATCAAAACAGCAACAAAAGCCATTTTGTTGGTTAACACAAGAAGATATTATCAGATTCTTATTAAGCTCCATTGGTCTTTTTTCACCAATCTCTTCTTTCTCCATTGACACACTTAATATAATCAGCCCCAATACCCTCACCATTGAGTATCACTCACCTGCCTCAGCTGCCATTGGAGCTATCTCTAGAGCTTTGGTGGAACAAACCTCAGTGGCTGTTGTTGACAGTGAGAGGACCCTAATAGGTGAGATTTCACCTTTCACTTTAGCCTGTTGTGATGAGACAGTAGCTGCAGCACTCAAGACCTTGTCATCTATGGACTTAATGGCTTACATTGACTGTGGAGGTCCGCCAGAAGAGCTTGTCAAGGTTGTTTCAGCTAAGTTAAAAGAGAAAAACATGAATGGGATGCTTCAACATTTCACAGTTTCAATGTCTTGTGGTGGGTTTTCATCATCATCTTCATCAGATGAGGAATATTCATCATCTTCAATGGCGGCTCAAGTTTCACCATTTCCAAGGCCTGGAAGGATAAGTAGATCAATGAGTTATTCAGCCAGGATGGTAAGGAGATCAGAGGCAATTGTTTGTCATCCAAAGAGCTCACTTGTTGCTGTGATGATTCAAGCTATTGCTCATAGGGTGAATTATGTTTGGGTTATAGAAGAAGATTGTAGCTTGGTTGGGATTGTTACTTTTTCTGATATGTTAAAAGTTGTCCGGGAAAGTTTTGAAACCATGGCCTGAAAAGGAAAATGAGATGAGAAAGTTTTTTTGTTTTTTTAATAATTTTTGGCTGATCATCTCTGTCGATGCTAACAATGCTGAGAGAACTCAGTTGAGGCAGGTAGAGGAAGAATAAAAAAATAAAAAATATTTGTGTGAATACCGGAATTTTTTTGTTTTGTTTGTTACTGCCATGTGAGAATTGAGATAATTTGGGGTTTGGTATTTCATTTCTGATAGTATGATTTAAAGTCCCATCTATTTTTTATATATATATATATAATACTTGCGAGCTTATCTCATCTTTTCTCTTTCTTTTTTAAGATTATATCAAACAACAAAATGCAAAAGGATTTAGCCTTTTATTTCATGATTCTGATTAGAAGATTCTTCCCCATGTGTGTTCGAATGGTAGTTGTAGGAATTTAAAATCTCTAAGTATATTACTCATGAATTTGAGTGTAATTATAAATCACATTAAATTCTTAATATTAAAATACGGATACAAATTTTAAAAATCATATTATTAAAAAAAATAATTATAAACTTTAATCATAATTACGGAAATAAAAAAAATTAAGAAAGTAGAGTTGAATTATATAATTTTAAAGAAGATATTAACTTCGCCAACCCCTAAATAATTAAGGGCTAGTCATAAATGAATCCAACTCAATTATTAATTAAATAAAAGAACTTTTATCCTTTTATTTAATTTCGTGATTATTACAACAATATTTAATGAATATCAACATTTACATTCACTTTAAACTTTGAAATCAACATGTGAGCACAAATGGAGTTGCTTTTATCCAGTTTGAAATCATTTTAAAGACTTGAAGTGGAATACTGATATTGAAGTTGTTCATGATGACAGTTCATGATGTTGCCAGCAATTTTGTATAAAAGAAAGTGAATATATATATATATATATATATATATTGGCCTTTAAGAAGCAGCTTTTGAGCTTGCAGTATGGGGGGTTGGCATGGATTCAGATTAAGCTTCAAACAAATGAGATGTGTGAATGCTGGGAAAGTGGAAAAAAGAGGGTATCTTCCCATTCATTGTGGGGTTTGACAATGACATTTGTTGAAAAAAAAACAGTGAAAGGTAACCTTTAAACTCAAAATTTTTAATCCTAAATTTGAATTTTTAAATTTTAAATTAAAAAATTATTAAAATTTATTTGAAAATTTTTATTAATTTTTATTTTATTTAATGATAAAATATTATATTATTATTTTGATTAATTAAAATAACAAGGTAAAATTCAAACAGCTAACACAATTAAAGTGACTCAAATTCAAGACATACTTAGAACAGTAATCACCCTTAATCATCAAACCGTCATATAAAGTTCAATATTTATTATTATTCATCGATAATATATAAAACTGATACATTAATCTACATAGGATATTATTTTTTAATGTTACCTTACAACCCATTTTATTAAAGAAAATATGAATGAGAAAGAATTAATCGTTAAATTAGATTATAAGATATGAAATGGTAAATTTGAGATAATAGAAATTACTAAATATCTCTATATAATTTCTAGATTTTAAAAATATATAAAAAAACTCTTAGAATAATATTTGTTATTATATAAAAATAATAAATTATCAATAATTTTTATAATTGAATTATTCTTATTTCAAATTCTTAAATAGAAAAATAGTTCAAACAAATATTATTATGATTAAATTTTAATTTTTTGTTATTAAATAATAATAAGGATAAGTTTACAAAATTTTGGTCCAAATCCCCGATCCTTTAAAAAGTATATTTTCTTCATTTAATGATCTTACAATAGAATAATATTCTTGGTACCAACCAGAAGTCAGCACAATTTGATTCCAACTAGCATAATATTTGTACCAACTAACTTAAATATATTACATATGAGATTTTTTTTTTTATGTTCACGGTTTATGTTCAGAATTTGTGACTGTTTCTTCCAATAATATTATCTCTAATGTTCGAATTATTTTCTTTCTTTGAGAGTGCAACATGCCTTTAGATCTTATAATGATACAAATAATCATTGGTTATATATAATTATTATGTGTACATTAGATGTCAAGTTTCTTAGCGTAATAATAAATTAAATCCTTAATGTTTACATATTTTATTGCCTTTATTTTTTTAGCTAAATTTGATTCTCAACATTTTAATAAGAGTCAAATTTGATCATTATTTTTAATAAAAATACAGACTAAAACGTTAAATTTTTAATAAAAATACCAACTAAAATGTTAAATTTTTAAACATAGCAACCAACATGGTAATTTATGTGTACCACGTGCTAATTTTTTTATTTTTTATGAACTTTTTATAATTTAGTTTTATTTTTTAATATTTTTAATATTTTTAAATTATTTATTGACTTGTCATATAAGACAATTAGTGTCGTATCGACATAAATTACACGTGGACTGCCATACAAGCCACCAGACCAACATTGTTAAAAAAAATATTTTAATCATTCATTTAAAAAAGTGATTTGAGTCCTTTCAAAAGATTAATGGTCAAATTTAATTAAAAATAAATAAAAGTATATTTGATAAAAAAAAATGTACTAGTAAAAAATTAAATTTATCATTATACCTTTTTAATTTTAGAAGCAAAATGTTTATTTCTATTTTAAAAATCTCTTTTTTTGGCAGGTGTAAAATAAACACCTATGGAGCAGTGAGTGATCAGCAGAAACAATAAGAGAACTAAAACGAGGCTAAAAATGTTGAAAAATGAAACAAATATCTCCACTGTTTTAAGATGGGGATTATGTCTTAATCTACTTTCCACGGACAGCAGTCTGGTATCATCGTCGGATGGGGACATCGGTGGCTCGTGACCGTCCCAGCTTGAGACTCACATAGCATGTGAATGACAGTACCATCGTTTTATGGTGGTCCTAAAGAAGTAGGTGAATTATCACAATCTAAAGACAGAATATAAATGTGTTTCCTCAGGTTTTAGATATATCTTCTGTTCCTCGTTCGAACATATGACCTGGAACAACGAGCAGTATGGTATATATATTATACACCCACAGTGGACACTCGCTTTAGAAACCGGATAAGCAATTAATGAGTTAATCAGTAACAGTTTCAAAGATGGTGATTTCGATGTTGAATCTACAAACCATATGCTACCATTTGACACTTCTCTAGGGTTCATCAATCTAACAACATTTTTTTACGCAAGTTATCTTACTGTCAGATTTTGTAAGATATAAAGATGATGACAATCATCTTCCAACTAATACGTATATCTGTTGGTCAACATATTTCCTTCTTTCTTTACAATCTGTCTCTTAAAGGAGAAATGGTGGGAAAGAAAGTAACAAATTTTTTTTAATTAGATTGAAGGTTGAACAGCTCATTAATTTTTAATCTGATTGGTTCATCCGATTCAAATCAGATAAATTATTATAAAATTATAAAATTCAATTCAAATAGTCTATACCAATTTGTAGATCCACCGGTTTTTTATCTCTTTTTAAACTGATACCCTAATCAATTTTCAGTCTAGCCGTTTTGACTGCCCGATCCAATTCGATTGAGACAATATTGGAAAATAATAGTGCCATGTCTTGCAAAGCCTAGTCTTATCAATCCAGCTGGTGGGGCTTTTTTTTTTTTTTAATCATGCAGAAAATATTCTGAATATGAAAAGGATAGCTAACAGGTATACTGTCTTTTTTTTCCTCCTTGGTAAATATATTAGGATGATTGTACCATCATATCAAATTTGCATGTGTACACAAAATGAGAACACAAGGGTAAATGAAAATGACTATGCATGAATCAAACAACCTGGTTTTGGTTGTTTTGTTTCATACAGAACCAAAATTTAATCACGACATAGTAAAAGACTGAATATATATAGTCAATATACCAAGCAAAATTGAGATTAAATTTTCAAAATCATATGTAGAAATAAGACCTGAAGCAATTTAAGTATGCATGGAAGATTCACAATTGTATTCACCAGAAATCTTGAGTTCATACCAGAGAGTTATGATTATTTGCAGATTGCAAGAGAAGAATAGGGCAATAAGGAACAAAGCAATCTTCTGAACTCGAATAAGTAAAACTAAACAACAAACATGGATAGAAGCAGGGGAAAAGCAACTATCACGGCCTACGTATGCAACTTTATAAAATATAACAGTCAGCATCCAGAATGCGGAGTTAAAAAATTCATATAATTCTACAAGAATTTTAATGAGGGGGGATAAATGGTGTTTCACCTCTCAAGTAGGAACACAAGACGGTCGTCACTGATCTCCATAAAAGCAGATGCAATTCATTGCATTTCATCTGCTCTCTGAAACAAGAGTTGCTTTGTCTTCCATTTCATGAATAAAAATCTCTGTAGGTTCAAGGCAACCTCTCAGTGTGTCATGACCAAGTTGTGCTCGTTCGTTGTCTCCAAACCCGAACATCCTCCCCCGATGAGTTACCACCACAGTGTGGTACAGACCTGTGCTAACCTGTGAAACACGGTGACCTCTCAAGCAATCAAGGAGTCTAGGTCTCATAATTTTGTCAGATACACCCCTGTCTGGGAAACCCAAGCTGCCAAATCCCATCCACCCAAAGCCATAGACAGCACCACCATCAACCAGAACAAATGTTTTCCTCTTCCTTGCACAAACCTACATCAAATGGTAACCATCATCATTCTTCTTTTCTGCTATTACTAAATCTAAGAGTCCAACACTCTACTAACTAACCCCCGGCCACAGCTATTGGTAAATCAACTGGATTCTTTTCGTGACAAATATAGTCACGAATAGAGATGCATGCATACTGAAGGCTGGAGGTTACAAGCATCCATGTTAGCTTCAATACGCTTCAAGGCATGTCAGCAAGCTTTGTGATACACTCACAATTAAATATTATCAGCACATAGAATAGAAGTTCAAATCTTGAACTCATTAAGAGAACAGTGTGCTTGAGTTTGATATGGGTCATCTTCACAAGTAGAATTAAATAGTATATTCTGATTCACTCAAACACATTAATACCTCGTTTGGTTATCAGTACAAATTCAAGCTTGAAATTGGAAGGATGATTAAACCCTGGTTAAAAAAAAAATGACCTCTCAAAATAAAAGATTTTCCTTCCCTTTGCTGAAAACAAGTCATGTGGGTCGCTAAAAGTTACCAAGTGAAATTAATTTATTGCTAACTCATGTACTAATACGTGTTGAAAAAATAATGCTCCTACCAAACGAAGCATAAAAATGTTATAAGGATGGAGAAAATTAACCTGCACAGCAAGCTGACCCTTAAGGCTAATCAAGTGTTCAGGAAGAGTCTTATCGATCTCATCTCCATGGCCTAATTCACCACAGTAACCTTTTCCCCAGGTATAAACCTGCAAAAAGCATGGAAAATTGTAAAACCATAAAAAAAGAGCATAATAAACAACCACAAAATTCAACTCCAATGGAGAGACTCACATATCCACTCGAATCAACTGCCACAACATGCTCATCACCAGAGGAGACACGAAGAACATGAATACCCTTTCTCTTAAATGTCTGGATTGCACGTGGCTGGAATTCATTTTGCTGCTCCCCGTGGCCAAGGCAAAAATTAGAACCAGAACCAAATGAGTAGACTACTCCATTGTCAGTTACAGCTAAAACATAGCTTGGGCCAGCAGCAATCTGAACTACAGAGCCAACTCTCTCAAGCAGTTCAACCATTTTGGGGGTTGGTCGGTCTTGAGTGTCACCATGACCCAACTGCCCATGTGTGTTAGTTCCACATGTATAAACAAGCCCTTGTCTTGTAAGAAACACAGTAAAATTCAGTCCAGCAGCAACCTGAAACCATGATAAAAGAAGATGCGGCAACTTCTTACCAAATTCTTGCCATGCCAATAATAACAGTCAATCTTCAAAATCAACTCTTCAGGTTATACTAAAATTTTGCTCTATTGCAAAAGCTCTCTCTGCTCTGACCTTGAACATTAAATGGAGTCTTAATCTATCACAAACAACATGGTTTTTGATGGCTTAAACGTTTATCACCAACAAACATAAACAGCATTTTAACAAAATACTGCATACTGACTTCTTCTAAACAAAATGCAAATCTAAGCATCATACTTGACAGGATTCATGAAAATAATCAGTGTATGAAGCTCAATAATTATAATGATGACAGCAAACATCGGCATGGTAGCAATAACGTTAGGCTATTATGGTGAAAACTTTTACTATCTCCTCCTCAAAATGACACAGGGGAAGATAATGAAGATGACAAAGCATCAATGATAGAAGCAACAACAAAATACAACCAATATGGATAAGATACTAATACTAACATAGAAAGAAGTTTAAGAACCACTTATTGTAGAACCTATAGTACAAGCTGCTAAAACTCTCGAGCAAAACTATTATTTTACATGTTACGCTATACGATGAGGGTGACATACACTACACCTGTTTACAAGGAATCCCTTTCATTGCTTCAACAAGCCTTGGTTTAAAGATGGGGCGGCCTGTATCTCTATGGCCACAACAAAAAGATGAATTGTCTCCACATGTGAAAACCTGCATAAGTATTGGTGCCACTATGAATATGGAAAACACAAAATTGTGACCACAAAGTAAAGTGGGTGAAAAACATAAAAAATTAGCCAAAACTATGGAACTTTATATACATTGAAAGGCTAGGATCAGTAAAGCATAATAAACTAAGGCATCTCTAATATGAGAAAATAGGTTTATAGTTCTGTATAACACTCAAGTAACATGAGCTTGGTTCATCATGCCAAGCAGATTAGAACTCACCTGAGCCAGATTAAAATTCACCTGAGTTCATCATGCCAAGACAGATTAAAACTCACCTGAGCTCATTCAACAAAGCTTTGGAGTTTGGCTCAAGTATGCCAATTTCAAGCTTTTCACCAGAGCAAACCAAGTTCAACCAAAGGCCTGCTCAACTAATCAGGCATCAGAGCCATCAGTGCAGGCTCACACATGGTTATGCATATTTTTTTTCTAAAAGAGCTAAATATAACCAAATCAGACTTGTAAATTTATACATTCTGCTTTCTATGCAAGGTTCAGCTTGCTTCTGCCTGAATTTAATATATGAAGACCACGCAGAGGTTGCAACCGCTATGAACCCTTCCCTTAGGGTTCACATATCCATAAACTTATTACCAAATCCAGCCGAATCAAGATACTAGGAATTGATCTATCCAGCAATGAATAGACTAAAAGGTTGCCCATGTTGAGCAATAAGAAACATAGCTGTTAAGAATATTTGACGTTATCACAAATTCACAGTATATTATGTTATCATCATTTCCAGTCATGTAATATTTGACTTTCTCAGAGGTAGTGGCTGGATCAAACATTCAAAACCACATCAAGCACTAACATCCATATCAATTACAAAGAATTGACATCAGCTGCTAGGGAAAGAATATATGTGGCTCGTTTACGAAATGTACCCTGTGTATGCTATTGGCCAACTGAAAAACATGGCAAACTGAATAAAGGTGAGTAACAAACCTCTCCAGACTGCAAAACAAATGCAGCATGATTCTGAGACGCCGACACCTGGATCACATTAGCTAGAGAAGGGAAGTTAATCTTTGTAAATGCTACACACTGTGTTGTTTCAGGACCATGTCCAAGGACACCACACAAACTGGAACCACAAGAGTACACTGATGAATTCCTAATTAGCAATGTGTGATACCTTCCGGTTGTTATCTGCATCTGGTAAATCAAACTTGATAATAAGTGTTGAGCAACCAGAACTCATTTAATGGCAATATAAGATATATAAGAGATGGAGACAGAAACATAAGAGATTTGAAAGATGCAATCAAGTATCAACATGAAAAAAAAGAAACAAACCTCTTTGTGTAGCAAAAAAAGAATGATAAGGAACCATCAAACAACTAATTACTAAAGCCAGCAAAAATACAACCAAACTAAATACTGAATAATCCACAGTGAAAGCAGATAGAGTTCAGCCAAATTTCAACTTAAGTTGTAATCTAAGCATTTATACAATTGTTGCTTCTATCACTTACTTTCTGCTATTTCCTTTATGTTGCCCCGGAAATTGCTTTAAATCATCTATGCTAACCAGTTAAATCATAATTCTCCATATAAAACTAAAAACCAGGGATTTTAATATTCACAAAAACTGTAATGTAACTTTAAATTCCTTCAGAACTAGTATTTCTATTTATATCCGAACACACCAAAAAGAGCAAACCATAAGAAACCAAACAGAAACTAAATCCCAACTAAATTCTGAGCCATTTCTCAAGTTAACAGGCAAAAGTACAAAAAATTATTAATTCTAAAAGCAAAATGATCAAAATTAATATATTTAAAAAAAAAAAAAAGAAATAGTTACATTGCCTGCAGAGGTTTGGACCATGTCCGACGATTGCTCCACTGATTGCAAAAACCTCAAAAGTCGCTTCCATTTCCCATCACACCGTTCAAAAATGTCCCTTTGACTACTACAACTCATCCCTATATATATCCCATTCGTCATGCACAATTGAAACGCGGCTAAATCTACCAGCGACCTGCATTTCGTGGGATAAACACCGTGACACCCTCCGAATGTTCTCGAAGTCAGCTCCAGCGACACTAGGTCAACGGCACTTAACCGTTTACCGGATGTTAAAATTTCCAAAATTAGATGCGACGGTAGATCGTCAATCGAAAATAACCTACTCCGATCAGCCATTGAAAATTTTTTTATTTTCTTTTAACTGGAAATGTAACGGATTTAGGATTTCAATTTCTAAGAAAAAGAAACAAGAGAAAAAGAAAAATTATCAAATTTTGAGGCGAAATCTTAAGCAATTAAAACAAATTATAAAGAAAGCATCGGAAGGAAGGAGAATTGAGAAATTCAATTGCGATTGATGCTTTGATTGGAAACTAATCATCAGATGGGATGGATCGGATCACTAGATCACCGTTGATTTTCGTTGTTAAGAGAATGAGAAATTCAGGATTTTTTTTAATTAATCAGCAGAAAATGGATTTAAAAAACAGAGGATTACCAGAATTTCAAAAGTTTGAGATTGGATTGAAGAAAGAAACAATTAAAGAAAAAAATAAGTGAAGGAAATCAGTGAAGATCGATCGCTACCAAAAGAAGGATTTTTCCTTTCTTGCTTTTTCTTTTTCTTTTTCTTTTTCCACCGAAAAATTGGAAGTGGAAAATTGAGCAGAAAAGTACGTTATTTGCAAAATAATTAAATTAAAAAATGAAAAAGCAGATGTAAAAAAAGGCATGAAGGAAAAGATACTGCCAACCAAGGTTTTCCGCATTGAATTTATGGTCCAACAAGCACAAATTATCAATTATCGGTTTTTGGTTTAATCATTTAAATCGAATTTGAATGAATTAATTATTGAAAAATTTAAAAATAAACATAATCGGTTCATTCTACAAAAAAAATTTATTTAATCTCTTATTCCGGATTAATACTTCAATTGATTCTTGGTTCAATTCATTCGATTAATCAATCCGATTTAATTTTTAAATCAAATTTATTTGAATGCAAGTTAATTTAAAATATTATTTAAATAAAAGTTGAAATTTTTGTACTTCATATGAGTTTTGTCTCGATTTTTATATGATTTTTCTTGTGTTGTGCTTACAATTGGGGGGAACATTATAAAAATGATTTTATGTTGTTAAAATTAGACAAAACGTAGTTGTAAGCCTGTTTCTTAACTTGATACATAAGGGGATGGCATCATAAACTCTGAATTAGTAAAATCTAGAAATTTGTTTGATAGAATCAATCCTAAGATAACCATGTGAAGAGAATCAATAACATCTCAACACGGATGAGAAAGTTTTTTCTTTCGGGTGACGTGTCGAACGAGGATTGGGTAACTGACGTCAAAAGCGATGGAGCTGGGTATTTGTTTTCTGGTTTGCAGCACAAAATCTACGAATCGGAAGCTTTGGTCCGTTTTTGTGTTTGGTCGTGGATTTCCACTACCTGTCTCTCTCCCCTTCTATTTTGTCCGAAGATTGTTTGACACGTGAAGTCCTGAAAACTTGCCACGTGGAAACCACAATTCCATTATTTTTAAATATTTTATATAAATTTTAAAATTAGTTATTTGTTAGGTTGTAGAATTGTGTTATTTGTGTATATTTATTTTAATTTTTTTATGTTGGTTTTATAGTCTATATTGGAAGTTTGTGGTTGTCTAATGTGGTTTTTAACTGTGGAAGTAATTAAGGAGCAAATATAAAATAATTTATGCAAAAGAAATGAAGGATTAAATTGAATAGAAGATAAAATTAACTTGAATGCTTAAAGAAGCAATAATACCAAAGCTTTAAGAAAGCTATCAATTCGTTTAATTTTTTCTAACTCATGTATATATAATGAAAAGTTTACGGCATTTTCATCTTAAATTTCAATATTATTATCTTGAAAAAATAAATAAAATCAAACATGTTAAAATCTAGGATGAAAATATTAAAATAACATTAAATTTTTGGAAAGAAATACAATTAACATGGTATTCCAATTTTATATAATCATTTTTCATTTATATCTTCTCTAAGTTGGCTTAATGCAAGTCGATTTATACATATATTATTGTTTTAATTAATGGATAAGTTTAGATACTGATGGATAATGATAAGTTTGATTTTTTTTCTAGAGACAATGAGAAGGATCGGGAGAGAGAGAGAGAGAGAAAAGTTAGGTTGTCTCTTGCCGCATCAAGAGATGGTAATGGATCTCAAACTAAAAGCATATTTAATGGTTGATAGTCATGTGTCATGATTGCCAGCTTAATTTGTATCACAGTGTCTTACTAATTCGCACGTCTTGCTCCTATAATATAAGCCACAGTCAAGTGTGCCTTTGGCATACCTCATTATTCGATGAACAATTTCTAAATGAGGTTTCTTTGGCTTCTGCATAAAGTGACTAACTATTCCAACTGCAAAGGCTATATTCAGTAGCATTAATTTAACTATTTTCCTTCAACCACACAAAGTTTGGCATTCGTCTCCACTGGTGTTGAAATCGACTTCCAATTCTGCATCTTGTATTTTGTTAGAAGATCTTGTATAAATTTTTGCTGACATAGGAATAGGCCTTTCTTGGTTCGTTCTATCTCAAGCCTTAAGAAATGCTTTAATTCTCCAAATTTTCTCATTTGAAATCTTGTTGAAAAATTAGCTTGTGTTTGATGAACCTCAAGTTCAACTCTCCAAGTTCTTCAATTCAATTCCTTCTGGTTCCAGCTATCCATGAAATAAACAGATTTTGGGTTTGATGGACAATCTTTGAACAAATGTCTTTCCTTATAATAGACACAAGCTATATTCTCGAATTTATTAGGTGGCTGAGCTGCAACATTGTTAAACCCATTAGTAGTAAAATTTTTAAGCATTGAGGATATCAAAAATACTTGAGCTGCAAGTGAAGTGAGGGCGTCTATTTTATGTACTCATGCAACTCGTCTTAAAGTTGCTCAATTGGTTAGCCATTGGTAATTGTTGCTGGCAATTCTCTCAATGATTTCATAAGTCTCATTATAAGACTTAGAAAGGAGAGCAACATTGGTAGAAGTGTCTACTATCATCCTCGTGTAAGCATTGAGACTGTTATAGAAAGTCTCTAATTGGATGCAATGCGAGATTCCATGATGAGGGCATTTTCGTAACAATTCTTTAAATCTTTCTCATGCCTCATATAAGGACTTGTCATCCATTTGCTGGAAAGTAGTGATTTCATTCCACAACTTAACATTCTTACTCTGTGGGAAATATTTCATAAGGAAGCATTCTACTAACTATTGACATGTTATAATGGAATCTGGTGACAATGAGTTCAACCAAGCTCGAGCTTTGTCCCTTAGTGAATATGGGAACAGCTTTAATCTTAGTGCATCTTTGGGTACTCCAGCTAACTTGAAGGAATCACTCACCTCCATAAACAATCTAAGGTGAAAGTGAGGATCTTCAGTAGGCATTCTACTGAATTGGCCCACTATCTAAAACATCTGGAACATAACTAGCTTCAGCTCGAACTGTTGTGCCTCAATTTCGGGTCTCCTAATACTCAGATTAAGCTTATGAAATAATGACACGACATACTATTTTAATCTTAGTGCATCTTTGGGTACTCCAGCTAACTTGAAGGAATCACTCACCTCCATAAACAATCTGAGGTGAAAGTGAGGATCTTCAGTAGGCATTCTACTGAGTTGGCCCACTATCTAAAGCATCTGGAACATAACTAGCTTCAGCTTGAACTGTTGTGCCTCAATTTCGGGTCTCCTAATACTCAGATTAAGTTCATGAAATAATGGCATGACATGCTGTCTTAGAGCTCTATCCCTATCATCAGCAATAAGGATAGGATTTTGAGTATGATTTGCTCCATTTCCTTTATTCTAGTTTTCGTAGTTCATCTCTTTGGTCTTTCTTTGAGCTGCTTTTCTTCTTCTTTATTGAAGAGTTCTTTCAATTTCAAGATCTACGGGGAGTAAGTCGATAATTTGATCAATACACATAAACACTTGAAACAATTTGCAAGTGTAAAAATCAACTAAAATAAGCTGATTGGGTGCACTAATTTGCAAGTGTAAAAATAAACTAAAATAAGCTAATTGGGTCAACTAATTTGGAAGGTTTAGGCTACTATTTTCTTAGTGGATCAGTCCTCTTCACTTAACACATTTGGGCTCATTTCTCCTCATTAGGCTATGATTAAAATTTAACCCAATTTGTGTTGGATAAAAAATAATTATTAAATGTGTTCAAGGAATATAATTTGGGTCGTCCATGGCTAGAAAATAATCAAGCTAGAAGATAATCAGTCATACTCTTGGGTCAATTGATACGAAAAGTGCTTCGATGGTCTAATCTTCTCAAGGTGACTGTCGAGTCAATTTTTCACCATTTGTGCAAAACTGTCGAAAATAGATCAAATTGTGAAAATTTATTATAAAAATAATTAAAATTCAATATGTTTCATAAATAAGTGTTAATTAATTATTTTGTAATTAAATTATGAAATTCGACAAAAATTACTTCGAAACTGCATTAATTAGTATTCAAAAGGTGTTGAAAAAGTCTATATATTATCGTGTTTCCACTTACACTGCCTGACACGCGATCGTGTAGGTCACACAGTCTATCACATGGCCGTGTGAGGTCGAAAAATTCATTTTTTCCATTGTTTTCGAATTTTCGTGTTAAAGATACACTTGAAACTTATGGGGTTCGGTCACACACTTGAATGCTTCCTATACGACGTATCAACAGCAGCAAACATGGAATCTACATACAAAATCCAAACCGAACCAATTAATTAGCACACATACAACAACAACCTGAGCAATCAAACCTTATAACTAAGCAAAACCAGCCTTAATTTGAACATCTGAACACTTACCCTCAAAGGAAAACAACAACTTTAAATAGCACTTAACTCATCAAAGGATCGTTATGTGCCCCGTGATAAACTTCTATCAGCACAAGAACATTCAAACTCAGCATTAAAACCAGTTAAAAATCCACTTAACTTACCAATGATTACCAACTTTGAAGAAGAATAGCAAAACATGTGAACAAAAAAAGCACAGAATGAAATACAATCGTACGTACCAAGAACGTAACACTAGCAACAACAAGGAAGATGGAAGAAAAAGAAAACAATCAACAATTCAACAAACTATGGAAATTGGATAAAAGGAGAAAAGATAGAAGAATTAATAAAAAAAAGGAGAAATGAGAAGCAGGATCACAACGAGAAAAAGTAGAATTCTAGAAGTTGAATAGAGGAAAAATTGGCTAAGAGATCAACAAAGAAAAGAAAATTCTTTTGCTGCAACATGGAACTAACCTGAGAAAAACAACATTTGGAAAATGGGAAAAAGTGGAGAAGTGGACGGCACAAAAGAGAAGAATTTTAGAGACTTTGGATCTCTTGTAAAAAAATAAAATAAATAAATATCTAACCAAATCTCTTTAATATCAGATTTGTTATTAACTTATCTAGTTGCTAGGAATTCAAATTTTACCCACGAATATTGTTGTAGAGGCACAACATAAGAGAAACAAAAATTAATTTCAATTTACACATACAAGATTCAAACATGAGACCTAAGGGTAAGCTGACGCCTTACCACTGAACCAACAAACTCATTCTTGACAGCAATCTTACAAAAATTAAGGATAACCCTTATGAACCAAGTTAGACATAGTTTCAAAATTAATGGAAAAATTCCAAAGAGAAGGGAATCAAACTCAAGACCTAAAGGGCACATCCAAGGCACTTAATCACTGAAAAGGATTAAATCACTTGACACAATTTAGCAAATCAAACTTTAGAAAAAATTAGGGCGTTACATTTTCCTTCAATGTCGTGACAACATCCTTTAGGTGTTACAATATTAGCCTTCAAAATTTTGACGTCCTCTATTGAAGTCGTGACGTCAACCTACTATTTTCAAAGTAGTGACACTGTACTATTGAAGTCGCAACGTTAAGTTTCTACCCTTGATGTCGTGACAGGACACCTTCAAGGTCGCGACACTAGCTTGGTAAACTTTGAAAACTTTGCATTTATGTCCTCAAATGGTCTTGGGTTATAATAAGGGCTTTTGTAAGCTCGTATAAATCCCTAATAAGATCATGTTATATGTTGTATTAATGTATTAATCTTAATAAATTGTATAAATGTATTAAATTGATTGGAATTGTACTCGTAGTTTCTCCAACAACGAATGTGGTATTCCATAGCTCAAACTCAGTGATCAGGTTGTGTATGGGCTGTTACATGAACAATGTTGTTAGGGTATCCTACGCTTTCTTCGGAGTTTTAGCATCTCGTACGTATTGTAGGTATTCTTCTTCCACTGTAACAGTTAGATTGAACATCGCCTTAACTTTGATTGGTAGTTTAACTTCATTTCCATTAACTACGCTTTACAATTCTTTCCTTTTCAAATAAAACTTCATCTAAAGGCTCAACATGTTATAATTGCTCCTATTGAGCTTTTGGATTTTGTTAGCATGAATACCAAAACCCGCATTATGGATTTATACATCTTGTGTTACCTTAATTGTGTTTGGTCCTAGACTAAAAAGTAATTGCAGCCCCAAACCGCAAAATAAACTGCACCTCCTCTTATGAGCGATCCTTAATTATGAACTTGAAGAGAAATTCTTCTATAATCAAGTTAATTAATATATGCAATGGTCTTGAACCATCAATTAATTAGCTTTGAGGCCACTTGTTAAAGCAATTAAGGGACCAAATTAAATAACTTAAGCAAAAGAAAGCAGAGGCTAAATTGAAAATAAAACAAAACTAACTTGGATGCCTAAAAGAGCAATAATACCAAAGCTTTAGGAAAGCTAACAATTTGTTTACTTGTTTCCTTTCTAACTCTTATACATACAATAAGAAGTCTACAACCTATTTATACCTTTCCTAAGTCAACTTAATACAAATCGGTTTATACATATATTATTTTAAATAATAGATAAGTTTAGATGATGATGGATGATGATAAGCTTTGTTTTTTCTAGAAACAATGAGAAAGATCAGGAGAAAGAGAGAGAAGCCGATGACTTCAACATTAACAATATCGATTTGTTTATTTTTAGGGTAAACTATTAAAATAGTCACTTTTATTTGTCTCATGTTACATTTTAGTTACTTATGTTTGAAATGTTATGTTTTAGTTACTAAGCATTAATTGTCGTTAACAGTGTAACAGTAAGCTGATGTAGCATGTTAAATCATCATTTCTAAT
Organism: Gossypium stocksii; assembly: GCA_020496765.1. Taxonomy (NCBI): domain Eukaryota; kingdom Viridiplantae; phylum Streptophyta; class Magnoliopsida; order Malvales; family Malvaceae; genus Gossypium; species Gossypium stocksii. The sequence continues at coordinate 97,201,395 of CM035628.1, read as the reverse complement.
AATACTCTAGAACGACATATTTTTATGTGTTAATTGCATATTTATTTTGAGTATGATCCTACTAATTTGAGCTATTTATGGTCTTTTATCTTGTAGGGACTAAATTAGAGGTAAAAGTAAATTTAGGGGCAAAAAGCGTTAAATTGAAGATAAAATGGACCAACATGCAACATAGGGAAAAAGGTGGTGCCAAAAATGCAAGTGGAAGACACAAGGATTAAAGTTCAAAAGAAGAGATTTTATATTACAAGACTCTATTTTAATTCCAATTATATTAGGATAATTATTTAGGATTATTTAATTTTAGAATTGATTTTATTTATCTTTATTTATCTTTAATTATTTGTATTTATCTTTTGGAATTTAAGTAGGACTAGACTATCTTTCCTAGCACTATAAATAGGGGATGGAGTAACACAATTTTCACATCATCTTTTCTATAATCACTCCCTCTCCCAAAAAGCCTAGTCTTTGTTCATTTCTTATTTCAATAAAATTCTATTTTTTTATTAAGTCTATTTCTTTTCCCAAAAGTATAAGCCACTAAATCCATCTAGCCAAAGGTTGTCAAAAATCCCCAAAAAAGGTTCTTAAGATTTAGAATCCGTACTTAGCCTTCTCGACGAATATTCATCGTTTCTCCGCATTACGAGGCTGACGCTTCCGTCCATGTCCCTTAAAAAGTGATCTTTTCAACGTGTGCAAAGGCAGGATCTTTGTATGTTTTGGAAAGGTTGCACAGTCGGTTTGTTAGCTTACTGCATCAGAGGTTGGCGAGCCCAAGAGACAAAATGGCGTGGGATTCGCCATTGAGAAGTGATGATCTAGCATAAGATGATCCCACAGAAGCAATTGTTAGCTAGAGTCAAGTTTTGCTAAATCATAAGTCTAAATTCTTGGAACTGGTGGTCGTAGTCGTCCACTTCCACTATAACTGGCTTATTTTATTTGAGAAGGATCATTTAAAAGTTGAGCATTAAACCCAATGCGGATTAAGACAATACCGGAGGCTAGAATCTCTCCATAAGAATTTCTTTTCTCTCAAACTCTGTTTATTTTTCTTTATTTTATTTTTGCAATTTATTCAATCTCACAATTTCTATCAACTTTAAATTCTGTTTTTAATTCTGTTTTTTTATTTTTCCTAGGTACACAGGATTTCTTGGGCACGATTTTGTCCAGGATTTCAAGGAACAAGCATTTGTGCAAATTCAGTCCCTGAGGATTTGACCCCACTTCCCTTATACTATTCTTTTTTATTATTTATTAGGGATAGGATATTTTTGGTGCTCTCAACGATCGCATCAATTTCAAACGAAAATTTTAGGTTAAATTATACAATTGGTCTCTATTTTCGTTTTGAGCAATTTAATTTTTTTTCTTTTATGTTCTTTGAACTTTCCTTTTTTTTCTTTATTTTATGTTATCTTCTCCTTCTCCATCTATGTTTCTCCATTCTCCATTTATTTTAACGTAATTTTTCTATGTTTTTTATTTGTTAAAATTAATCCCTACACTTTTTTTGAACAATTTAATTTGTTTCTTTATTTTCATTTTTTTCTTCCTCTTTATTTTTCTCTCCTCATATTCTTCAGTATATAAACATTATATTTGGCCACCAAATAAGCCAAGTCTTTGTTTCTTTCACATGATTCCTAAATTGAATTTCACTAAAAATTGAATATCAATCATTTCTAATCAAATCTCAATTAATTTGAATATAACCTAATTTTGAAACTAAAACTGAATCTAACTAATCAATATAAAAACCATATCATTAATCAAATCTAAATCTAAATTAAATTCTTTATATTCAAAACAATTTTTTTTCCATTTCTAAACTTTTACAAAATCGTGTAGATTATTCTCTTCCTTTTCTTTTATTTTCTAACAAATAAAATTCAACAAACGATAAAATTGATCTAAACTTTCTTAGATATTGTAACGCCCTGAATAATTTATTTTTGTTTCTGCAAATATTTGATATAAGTGTGTATTTACTTTAGTGGTTAAGTATTTTTGGTGTGTGTGTGAGGTCTTGGGTTCAAGTCCCATGTTAGTAAATTTTGTTATTTTTTATCCAAGCTTTACCCTTGTTGGATGGCTTATATAAATTTGTTTGTTAGTTCATATCAGAATGAGTCTGCTGATTAAGAGTGGTAAAGGGGTTAGCGTGTGGCAGGTCATGTGTTTGAATCCTGGCATTAGTGAGATTTTTAAGTTTTGCTCGGTTGGGTGAGAGAGTTTTAGTAGAGATGAAATTTGGTAGTAGTGGGTTAGTGGGACAGAGATTTTAGGGATGTGGTTGGGGATATAGGTTTAATGTATTCTATTTTTATTTCTTTTTCTTTTTTTTTCCCCAAAATTCTTTTCTCTGACGTCTTTCTTCTCTTCTTTGTCTATCACCAACTCCAATTTTTGTTGCCTTCCTCTGATTTCTGTCAAAATTTCTCAATCAATCATCACTACTACATTTTCTGGTTCTTTTTGGCTGATAAGTAAACCTTACACCCCTTTTAACTGATGGTTTAGGGATTTTAGTGTTTAATCGGTGGAGTTTCGTGTTTAAGAGCAGATTGTGGAGTAGACTTTTGCACTCCAACGATTTAGTACACGTTAGTGGTGCTTCGTCGTCAGCGGTAAGTCAGTTTCATGTTGATTTGTATTGTCATTTTCGTTATTTTTTGTTGTTAAACCATCGTTAGGTGCTCTGTTTTTAAGTTTCAAAAGGCTCGGGCTTGGTTTTGCATCAAAATTATACTCGGTGTGTACTCGAAATGCAAAAAATTAAACTTCGACAAAAGCTGAAAAACTGTTTTGTTGATGCCACACGGGCGTGTGGCCGGCCGTGTGGTAGGCTGTGTGCGAGACACTGCCGCGTAATCGATGAAGGCATGGCCGTGCAAGCCACACGGGCTAGGCCGAGTTAGGCGTGTGGGCCCATACGGGCATTCCACATGGACGTGTGGGTTTTGGGCCAGGCCGTGTGGGCCCACACGGAGATGTGGGCCCAAATTTCTAATATTTTCCCTAGGGTCGCACGGGTTGATCCGATCGACTATGGGCCTACCGTAGGGTCAGTAAGGGCTAACCAAACCCTAAAATTTATGAGATCTGATAGACTGATAATCTGTTCTGAGTATGATACTGTTTTGCATATCTGATTATCTTGTTAGACGTATATCTGCTATCTGTATTTAAGCATGTTGAGCATGTTTAATCTTTTATTTCTATATATGTTCTCTGTATCTATTTTGGGGTGGGATTTGTATATGTGGAGGAAGTGATCTGAATGGCGACATTTCGCCTTTATTCTGGCAGCTTGACTGCATATTATCTGTATGTGTCGCATCGGCACTATGTGGTGTGTAGGGATGGGTAGGTTTTTTAACCCCAAATGGTGTGATAGGATAGTCGGAGATGGTGTGCAGAGGATGGAAGTAAGACTCATTGTATCTGCTCTGTTGTCTGTATTTGTATTTGTATTTGTATCTGAATCTGTATAGGAAAAGGGCATGACCCAAATTTGAATTTGATTCTGAGTAATGTTTGTGGTATCTGTATGTATGGCATATTTAACTTTGTTGGGTTACACACTGAGTTTACGAAAATTCACGTCTGTTTGTCTGTTCTAACAGGTAATCTACAGTCTTAGGTGGATCAGTGCAGCGGAGACTCAGCAGTGACCACTTGTTATAAATTGACTTCAAATACGATTTTTACTTAAATTTTACATTTATTTTTGGGTATTTTGTAATAATTGGACTTTCCAAACTGTTGGTTTTTATTTTGGTTTTTGTATGAGTTTTTGATGATTTCATTGCAAAGCTTGATTGGAAACACGATTTTACAAAGACTAAGGTTTTCGAAAAACACAAACTGCCTTTTTAAAATATAACGATTTTAAAACTTCCGCTGTAAACTGAGTTTTGGTAAATAAGCTAATTAAATGATGATTTCAGTAATAATTATGAAAAAACACGAGTTATAAAAGTGGAACGGTTTATTGAAACAATTCAGTTTTCAAAACTCATTCTTTATGATGCAATCGGATTCACCGTAGCGTCTAGGTTTTGGGGTGTTACAGATATTCCCAAGCAAGCTTGATTGGAAGCTGAGCATAGATGAACCGAAGAGAGAAAGGGAGTATAAAATAGAATGTCGATAATGACTAGAAAAGAAAGAAAAATAGAACATACAGATTTTACGTTTATTCTCTTTTGGAAAAAAACCATAGGCAGAGGAGAAAAAATTCACTATGTCAAATTCGAATAATTACAAGAAGTATAGGTAGTGTCTATTTATAGGTTTAGAAAACCTTATTCTAATCAACATCTAATAGAAGTAATGTAGTAAAGTTGAAACACCTTATTCAAATCAATATCAAAGAGAGAAAGTAAACTTCTATACGAATACTTCTTGTGCAGCATGTACTGTACCTCAGCCTTCGCCCTCGTGGATCCTTTTATCTTGCTGCTTGTATTTTATTTTAATAAGAATTTGGGTCACAACTCTAAAGGGAGCATGAAACCAAACTGGTTTAGGTAAAGTTGAGGGTAAGTTTTGTATGGTGGTTGTTTTAGTCATTGAAAGTATAGAGCTCGTTTGAAGAATTCGTGAAACAAAGTAGTTACGAGAGGGAAAGAATGTTGTAGGTAAGATAGATAAGGTGGTTGCAAGGGTTGGTTAGGAGATTAAAGGAAGGAGCTCGAGAAACTTTGCTAAGGGTGGACTGTCATAAGTCACGACTAGAGAGGTCTTTGAGTAAGGCGAGTTTATGTATTATGTCATCGAGAGATCCAAATTAATTCGTTAGAGTGATGATGGACGACGAGGGTTTATAATTATGGGGTGAGAAAATGCGAAGCAAGTTTTATTTTGGTTTCAACTTTCACTTTTTCTTTTTTTATAAACATAAAAAAAGTTTTAACAAATGGAAAACATAGAAAAACTAAGTTAAAAGAGATGAGGAAGGGAGGAAAACAGGAGAAGCAGAAGAGAATGGAAATAAAGAAAAAAAAGAAAAATTAAAAGAACATAAAAGAAAAAAGTTGCTTAAAACGCAAAAATATGGGGATCAATTGTATAATTTAACCTAAATTTTTTGTTTGAAATGATGATTTAATGTGCCACATCAGCTTACCGCTACACCGTTAACAACAATTAACGGCTCAGTGACTAAAATGTTACAATATATTAACGTAAGTGACTAAAATGCAATATGAGGTAAACAAAAGTGATTATATTGATAGTTTACCCTTATTTTTAATATCATAAATTGAGAAAAGGATGCAATTCAAAATGTTTAATCTATGGATGAATTCTAGCATTTCAAACATCTTAAATCAGCACACCAATAGTTTGCTAGAGATTTTTTTTTTAATAATTGAAGGCAAGAGGTAAGAATGTTAGAATTAATGCTAAATTCATATCATACAACATAAGTATTTTTTGTTACTAAACGAAAAAAAATTGGGATTGCCGTTTATAATTAAATAACTTTATTTATTGGTGCTTATATCTAGAATTATTTTTTTTTTGGTATGCATCAAAACAAAACAAGAAAATCAACTAGTGCCATAGAGTAGTGGCTTCAGAGGACGTTGCTCGACATGCGAATCATTGTAGTTTTGTTATAAGAGGATGTCGTTGGATTTCCATCAAAACACAATCGTTTGCCTGCAAGGTTTGTTTGTGGAGTGCCTTAAGTTTCTACTGGATAGTCCTGACAAGAAAGAGTTTACTTTGGATTTTAGATGTTCTAGTGTAATGTGTGATCAAAACTAGCGGCAAGGGAGAGTATTCAACAAAGGCTACGGTTGTTCCGAAGGTCATTGTTGGTGGTATTTGTTGGTGGTCTTTAATCGTTCTCAAATTACTATGTTAATTGTACATGCACAGCTCCTCATTTAGTGCTCGAAGAAGACGTGGAATAGTAACTGGTAATCCTGATGACAAGCATGGATATTTCTTATACTATGATCAGATTATGTTTTCTTTTAGATATGCCTCAGCACTAGAATCCAGTTGCTAATACATTGTTCGATCCATGCACAAATATTTAAGACCTAATGTCATCGACTCGCACTGACCAAGAAATTTCGAACCATATGGCTCTAGCCAGTGGGCACTTGTGAAACAGGTGGTCTACAGATTCCTGTTCCATGGAGATTAAAACACAATAGGGATACACTGATATATTTCGTTCTCTTAATTCCTTACAGAGAGGTAGAGCATTATGATACACTTTCTATAAGAAAATTAGAATTTTAAAGGGAAGTTTGATCTTCCAAAAAGCTTTCCAATTAATGTTAAATGGGTGGTTTGCGCCAGTTCCCACTACAGCAAAATTTACTTTTAGCGGCGTTTTTCTTGGCCTTTAGCGGCGCTTATAAGCGCCGCTAATAGTATTAGCTGCGCTTTTACAAACGCCGCAAAAAACGCCGCTAAAAGTGGCGCCGCAAAAATTTGCGGCGTTTATATTAAAAAACGCCGCTAAAGATCAAGACTTTTAGCGGCGTTTTTCCCACAAACGCCGCTAAAGATCAAGACTTTTAGCGGCGTTTTACCACAAACGCCGCTAAAGATCAAGACTTTTAGTGGCGTTTTACCACAAACGCCGCTAAATATCAAGACTTTTAGCGGCGTTTTTCCCACAAACGCCGTTAAAGATCATGACTTTTAGCGGCGTTCTTATCACAAACGCCGCTAAAGATAATACTTTTAGCAGCGTGTTTACCATAAACGCCGCTAAAGATCAGGACTTTTAGCGGCGTTTTTCACACAAACGCCACTAAAGATCAGTACTTTTAGCGGCGTTTTCTCACAATCGCCGCTAAAAGTTATGATCTTTAGCGGCGCTTTTTTTAAAAACGCCGCTAAAGGTCATGGAAATTAAAAAAAATTAAAAATTTATATATATATACAAATCCAAATCTCATCATGGTTTTTCTTTCCCTGCATCTTAAAAATCATCATGCTAGCCTGTGACTGCTAAAATTGCATTTCACAATTAACTAAATATCCAAAATTCTAATAATTCAATTACACTCGAATTGCAAAAAAAAAAAAATTCTAAACAAAATTGAAGCAAAATGTGAAATAAGTTCAACCCCTTACAAAATGCAACTCAGTTCTGGACAAAAATGCAGTCAACAGCAATGTATAATAAAGAAAAGCATGGAATAATTTTAGTGCTTTGAAATAAGCATTCCTACATTCAATCCTCTTCCTCTGAATCAGCACTAGCAGCGGCATTAAGGGTGTGTAACCGTTCAATCAACTTAGCTTTCCTTTCCTCGTATGTTAGCTTCTTCAAGTTGAACCTGCAACAGAGAACACAAAAAATGGTAAGAGATTCATAAACTTCAATACAAGTTTTAATGGCATTCACACATGTTGCACTGCACTGAGCACTGACCTTTTGTACTGCTTAGGAGGCTCCTTTTCAGTCTTCTTTGCAGTTGGATCAGCTCGGATAGCAGCATGAACTTTCTTAAGGACATACTCTGTCAGACATGTACATATATCCAACAGATTCCAAGTAGCTAGATTTCAGGAACTCAAATGCACAGAGAAAATATGATGCATAAATAAGTTGGTTAGGAAATACATGCCTGAACCTGCCATCCTTGAAAAGCAACTCTATAAGAGCATCTGTCAAATATAGATTAGGATCAGTGAGGTGCCTTTTTAGCTCTTCCAAAACAATAGAAAGATTTATACTTACAGATTTCGGCAAATGCTTGAGCCAACTCCATTTTGATTATTTTCATCAACACCTCATAAAAATTATAAAAATGGCATTAAGTACATAATTATAAAAATGGCAGCAAGTACATAATTCACTAAAATCTGATTCCAATTTACCACTCTATAATCTACCAAAATTTTCACTCTAATTTATTAAAACCCACAATAGTACTACTCTATAATCTACCACAAATTTTCAGTCTAATTTATTAAAACTGACAAAAAATAGAGAAAACTAAAAAGCACTGAAAAACAATAATAACCATTGGGAATGTCAACGTTAAACTTTTTACTAGATTTGACTCAATTCAGTTTCCTAACTATGAAATTTCAAATCATTTAATAAATAAAGAAAAACTTGTCCCTTTTCAATCTCTTACCTAAAATGAATCACGTTGGCATAACTTTTATATATATAAATTATCAAAATTTATTTTTCAAAAATAATATTTTCATTTTCATTTAAACTGGTTTAATAATGATACAAGCACCAACTAGTGTATAAAAATGAACAAAGTGGTAAGAGAAGGCCAGCAAATACACAGATGTAAAAGACAAGGCAATGTAGTATTAGGACGTTATCAATTATTATGCAAATGTTTGATAACAATTATTGAAATAAAACCATATATAATAATGTTTATATTTGGAGAATAAGGCAGCTGCCATGACAGTATACAAGCCTATAAATTAAATCATAAATTATATGATTAAAAAAGTCAAACATGGCAATTCAAAAACTTTAACTGCACCAAGATTGTTGTTTTATCTACTGTTCGAACATGAGGTGAAACATAAATTTAAAATTAATATTGTTTTATGAACAAGAATGAATTAACTTATAATCATGAGGTTGGCATGTCTTTCATATTGAAAGAAGGCTTGACAATGCAATCTATAAGTAGCTATTAGTCCAAGACCAGTGTTTTTTAAAGTAAAAGATTAATTTTAAAGTAAAAGGAGACTCAAACACTCAATCCAAAAATATTACCATGAAAATTTTCATGGTCAATAGCCCTCCAATTTTAGAAAAATGATGGCTTACTTTATTGCATGATCATCAACATAAGTAATGATTCAAGTAAGATACACTGAAGGATGAAAGAATATGTGCATAAAGAGAGGGAGTTTACTGACTTACCTCCTTTTTTCTGAAGAAACTCTCCCCATTAAGCTTAAATATTTCAGCTACAGACATTCCATTCACCTCCTACTCTATTAATGAGTCACTGAAAATTATAGAATAAAGTTGTTCTTGAGACGCAAATTAAAAAGTTGGTTTAGCAATCTTACCTTGGCAATTGGTAGACATCATAAATGAAAGCTATTTTATTATTATATTTTATATTTTATTTTTTAAAGTTAAGAACAAATATAAAATATTTGAATACTGAAAGCTATTTTGAAACAAGTCATAATGAAATTGTCATAATATATAATAATTAATAATTAAATTTATTATTATGCGACCTCGACAGTTTCCCATTAAACACTTGACGAAAAAGATATCGAATTAGTTGAATGAAGAATAAAAAAAGACCTTAAGTTTAATTGAATCACCTCAGTATAGTGTTCTTTTTTTAAATGTTGTTATTCGACATTAATGTCACGTGTGATCGAAAAGATGCCAAATGAAGCGACCCTCCACCACTAGTGGGAAAGTGGGGATTGATGTTTCAGCTAAATATAGACACGGAAAACTGGTGTGGAATTATCAAAACCGGAAATTTTCTTAATAACAAAACTGTTTTTTTATTAAATAAAATAATATTAATTTTAAAGATTTTACTTCATGATAGTGTATAAATTTTATTAAGAATTATATATACCAATAAAACATGGCCACAGCTACAATGAGAATTCAACCAATTACTCAATAAGCCACATTTTAGTGGCTGAAAAGTGTTGAGATAATAGAAGTGAAAATGAAGCAGTGAAGTGGACTTCCTTGACTATCTTACAAAGCTAGCAGATAATAAGAAACAATCATTGCATAGTGAAGGAAACACAAGTATGAATCAGGAAGAACCTTAATATGGCTCAGCATCATACCTTTGAACCCTGTAATGCAACTCACCAAGATTTGGTTACCGAGATACTTTTTTCTTTCATTGTCCTAAAAGAGTTTTTTTTGGATAATCTACTCCCCTGCTACAAACCGTCAAATCTAAACTAAACCTTTTAGCTCTTCTGTCTTCAAAAGATAAATACAAACGAAGAAAAAAAACAAGTTATTGTCATATTTTTAACCAGTAAAGTAGTATTATATTCAACAAAGTTTCATGCATTTTCCTTTCATTGATAATTGACTTTTTTTTTCTCTAATGATTTTTTTTTTTTTGTTAATGGAAATAAAACATAAACTCAAAAGAAAAAAAACAAGAAAGCTGACAGACTTAAGAGTTTATAACATGCAAATTACTTGTGTAATATGTTCTATATAATACTACCGCCTTTTGAGTCAAAAGTGGCATTTAGGTTCTCATTTTGTGAGAAATTACAGCATATCCGTAGATAACTGTCTTTAATTCTCCCAAGTTTTTCAAACAGTGGGAGGGAGGACTTAGTTAATACCTTATTTTTGCATGATGGAGCTAGCCGAATTTCAGCAATTCCCCTATCATGCACAAACCGAGCTGATTGTCTGCCGTGGAAAGGGGATAACACCATTTCTTATTCTACAGGGAGTGGCTGGCTATAGGCTCCTTCATGGTGGGGATTTACATAATCATAGCCACGATTCAAACAACCAAGTTTCTTCTAATAAAAAGCTATTTCAGTGTATTTGGCAAAGCTCAATGCCACCAAAGATCAAAATTAGAAGTTGGAGATTTACACAGAATTTCATTCCTACTCAACATAACTTATACATTAAGCACGTCTTTGCTACTATGCTGTGCCTGAGATGTTCTTCTGCTGCAGAAACAACAATTCATGTTATTCGTGATTGTGTGTTGACTAAAGATGTAAGGAGGAGCCTGGTTATTACGTGGCCTGAACAGTGCAACGAGATGGATTTTAAAAATTGGTTAGCTTACCTTCTTGGCTCTCATAATGCAGCTGACTGCAATTTAATTCTTATCATAATTTGGGCATTATGGTACAATAGAAACATATTCTACCATGCAGGTTTTAGCAGATCATTCAATTGGTGGGTTTTCTAGGAAGGAATAAGGACCGCATTGCAGGCATACTGTCTCCAAAGAAACACACAAACTAATATCAAACTAATATCATTAGCTGATTATTTTACATTTCTAATGGTTAAAGTTTGAGATTTCAATTGAGTTGAAGTTGAATCTCAATTCTTTCTCAGGAATGTGAAAGCTTTCTAGTTAGGCTAGGAAAGGATTAGTGCAGGACATCTAATTGAACAATGAATCCTCAAAATTGCTCAGTCACTACCAATTGCATCATTGCCAGAAAAAAATCTACAAGCTGATTTGCGTAGAACAAATTAATTATTTTCAAGCGTTCTACTTTTAAAATCAAAATATCATTTCAAACTCTAAAGATCAAAAGGAGGCCAGCCACCAATCTCATAAAAACATATCGTTTTCATGAGTAACTGAACATGTAGGCTTTGGCAGGTGAATATTCTATAGTAAACTGAGCAGGATAACATTGTAAACTTTATAAAGTAACCCCAAAAAAATAGTCGTCCTATTTGTTTGTGTGACAGCAAGAAATTTAAAATTGGTAGTCATTCTCCTTTCCCAATCATAATAAACTACGCTACCTAGGCTGTATCCAGTTAATCCCGTGGCATAATTATTTCTATGAACTAATAGAACTAAAAGAACAAAAAATTAGTGCAACCAAGGGCAAAATATTTCCCCGTGTTAACAAACTTCACCCATCATGTCCCTCCAAGAATAATGCAAAGCATGCATTTTTGTCTCCTTTCATTTTAAGAATCTCTCTCATTTATGCCTAACAAATCTAAGAGCTTTAGACTGCCAAATTGTGATCCCAGTTGTCCCAAGAAGCTCTTTGAAAGTTCAGCAAAATTGTGTTCTTCCAGTTGAAATTGATAAAAAGAAAATACACTCAAGCTTCATTCACCTTTAATATTATAGGAAACTTTTGACATGTATTTTCAAAAAAGTCACTTAAAGTGAAAAGGAAAAGTTTTAGCTATACACATTAAGACTAATATACATTTTAATAATTGAAAAACAGTCAGCAAAGCAGAGTCTTCCATGGGCAAACTTGTATTGCTCAAAAATAAAAATTAGCTGAATGTGAACCAGTCACCAGCTAAAAAACCTTCTTAAGTCACTGACTAAAATGTTGAAATTTATATAAATAAATAACATGATAAAAATAAAGCACAACAGTAAGCGCCAAGCAGTATTCTTTACTTACTGAGTTTTCTGCTTTCTCCGATCTTTTAGCAGCCGCCACTTCACTTCATCAGTTGTTTACCTCCATGTCGTAGCTTGAAGGGTTGGGTTCTGATAGAACTCTATCCATAGAGACCCCCTCCCTTTGCTCGTATATAGATAGCACTTCAAAGAGTGAGTTTGACCCGAGAAGGGTTTAGAGTATAGAGAGGATGTGAAAAGAAATATACCAAAGTGTTAAAATTTATATAAATAAATAACATGAGAAAAATAAAGCACAACAGCAAAGAGCAAACAGAATGAGCACTCGAGGTTCTAAAGTTGAAAACAAAATGAAAGAAGGATATCAACTGATATCTGGGTCAGCCAATTTCAACATTAATCTATGTAAACAAAAACAAAAACACCAATAATGCCTTTCAAACAAAAATAAAGCCCTATGAAACAACCAGAATGAGAATATGAGAATGAAACCAGATCTTTAACCCTAGAAAAGAAAGCATACCTTTTCAATTGACAGAGTCTCCTTTACTTTCCTTTCTACTAGGTGTATTGACTCGGTGTTGTTGGAAATGAGAAATTTGGGGGCAAATTTTGAGATTAAAAGGGAAAAAGAATTAACTACAAACTTTTATTTTTGGAGGATTTACGGCATTCGACAGAGATGAGAAGAAGAGGGAGGAAGCAGCGGTAACCAAAAATTTTCTTTGGGAGAGCGGGATTTTAATTTCCCTTTTTGTTATAAAAAATAATAGCTTTTGCGGCGTTTTCACTAAAAAACGCCACTATATCTCAACTTTTTGCAGCGTTTTCTTGAAAAACGCCACTATTATTCAATTTAATTTTTTTTATTTTTAACATATATTTTTCTATTTTTTTAAATTTTTATGCTGGGATTATCATTTTTAGGAATTTTTATTTTTTTAAAATTTTACATTTTTTTCCATTTTTAACATATCTTTATATTTTTTAATATCGAATATTAAAAATAGTCTATAAAAATTTAATATTGAGAAAAAAAGGTAAAATTAGACTAAGTGTGCACATATTTAAATTTTTTCGTAATTTATAACTAAATCAATTATAACAAAAAATATTAAGATCATTGTTATATGAATAAATTTTTAATATTGATATATTTTTCTAAAGAAATTATATCAAAATAATATTCGTTTTTAAACTTTAATCAATGAAGAAAGGGTGTAAATAATTAACTTGTCAAATGACATTTAAGCTTAATATTATAAGTTTAATACATAATGTTAAATTATAAGCTTAGTACATAATCATAATGTTAAATTATAAGCTTAATACATAATCATAATCATATAATAATTTCATAATGTTAAATTATAAGCTTAATACATAATCATTTGACCATATTCTTAAAAATAAATAACAAGAGACAAAAAGTTAAATTATAAGTCTAAAAGTTCATCCCATGTTATATGTCTCTAAAACGTAAATGAAAGAACAGTATCTAATGTGCTCAAAATATGAAAGTAGTATTAAAATTCCCGAAAAATATGAAGTAACAAAACAAACATGTAACAATCTCAAACAATAAAACAATAAACCTTTAAACCCTAATAGCCTAACCCCTAAAACCATGAAGAGTACTAAGACCGTAACTATAAAACAATAAACCTTAAACCACAAACTATAAATCACAAACACTAAACCCCTAACCCTAACCTTTAACCCCTAAACCCTAAACCACAAAAACATAAACCATGAACCTTTAACCTTAAACCCCTAACCCTTAAACATTAAACTCTTAATACCGTTAAACATTAAGATTTTAAACACTAAACACTAAACCCCAAACCCAAAATAATAAACCCTAAACCATAAAATTAACATTCTAAACATTAAACCCTAAACTATAGACCTTAAACCTTAAATATTAAACTCTAAGCCCAAAAATAAGAACTATGAAAATATAATTCAAAACAAGAATAAGAAAAAATATGAAAATTAAATCGGATCAAATCGAAACGAGTCCTTACACAAAATGGCTACTCAACCTTTAGTGGCGTTTTTGCAAAAGCGCCGCTAATGCCCCTACCTTTGGCGGCGTTTTTGCGAAAGCGCCGCTAATGTCAATACCTTTAGCGGCGTTTTTGGTAAAGCGCCGCTAATGCCCCTACCTTTAGCAGCGTTTTTGGTAAAGCGCCGCTAATGGCCTGACCTGTAGCGGCGTTTTTGCGAAAGCGCCGCGAATGCCCCTACCTTTAGCGGCGTTTTTGAAGAAGCGCCGCTAATGCCCCTACCTTTAGCGGCGTTTTTTAGGAAGCGCCGCTAATGCCCCTACCTTTAGCGGCGTTTTTTTGAAAGCGCCGCTAATGCTCATCTTTTGTGGCGTTTTTTCCAAAAACGCCGCTAGAAGCGCCGCTATAAGTCTGTTTTGCTGTAGTGTCCATGTGTTGGGGTAATTACAAAATTGTAAGTTGCTTTGACAAAGAACTTACCCAAGAAGCTATGCTTCCAAGCATACTTCTGGAGTTCCTTTATTGATTGAATGTGCCACTGGTGTATGTTATTATCCTGGAGTTCTGCAGTTAATACGCACGAAATTTGTTGGAGCGGATGCTGGTGTAAAGCCATCCCATTACCATATGTCACATCCTTTCAGGATGCTTTGCCGTATTCAGGAATCAGATGGTGGAGCCTGAACCATAGAAAAGTTTTATCGGAACAATAGCATTACATGAGCAAAGGAGTGTGGTTTTGTGAGGATTTGCCAAGCCTTGTTTGCAAAAGAGAGTGTCATTCATAATTCCAGCCAGTTCAGCTATTGGCTTTGGCCAGCAAAGTTGGTAAAGTGGTGTTGCTGATACCAATCTACCTCCTGGTGACAAGCTTCACTTTCCATCCCTCCAGCTTCTGCTGCACTCTCTCGGTAATATCTGTGCATAAAAAGATGTAAAATATTTCAGAAATGTATAAAATTGAGTTTAACATTTGCATATAAACTAGTAGATTCTTTTCCAAATCATTAGCATTATGAGACAATCTGTAAATCTAGAATTCTTGGCATATTGATCTGTATGATTACTCAATTTTTTTTAATATATGAATTAAAAAGATGATGCTTCATAAAATCTCTCTCTCAGCTGGCATGAAAACATATTGTTTTCTTATATTTACGGCATATTCGGTGCAAGCTTGGATTAGTTTAATACTAAGGCATGGGGTTGGTTAGCTTTTGTCCACTTCATTAGGATGTAATCCAAGCATAATTATGGTGCAATTTCTTATGTTTTAAGTATGTGTTGAATAAAATATATTCTTGAAAACGAGTATAGTAATATACCCAAGACGGCTGCCAATTCCTAGTATAGATTCTTATAAGCAATTAAAATAAAAGCAAGAATAAAAACAAAATTACTAATTTTTAACTTTTTGAAATCACACCAAGCCTTTATTTTCAATGAAATTTTTTAAAAATAAATAATTAGATTTCTTAAGATGGAAGTAACCACGTTGTTTATCATTAATGTTCAAAACTACTTTTGAATTTAAAAAATAATTTTATATTAAAAAATTAAAGTCTCTGAAAAATATTCAAACCTTAATTTTAAATTAAAAAATTTTGATAAACATACAGCTTTTCAAACTAAACATTGATTTTAACTTAGAGATTTTAACCCAAAGTCAATAAGCTAAAATTTTTAGCTTTTGATTTTTTGAAAAGTGATTTCCAATAATGTTACATTTTTATCCTCTCATTAAATATTTAAATCTTTTATTTTATAACATTATATCTAAAATTGAAATTTCATCTTATTAAAAGTATTTTTCAGACACTTTTTAACCTTAATGCTAAACTAGCTCTCAATAAACAAACAACTTTTTAAACCAAATCTTGGTTTTAAACTGGGATTTTAAACCAAAATTTTTAGCTTTTGAAAAATGTGATTTTCAATAAATTTATATTTTTATCTATTCATTAAATCTTTTACTTTACAACATCATGTCTACAACAAGCATTTTATCTCCCCCCAAAAGCATTTATGGATTACAATAGTAAACATTGTCAAAATTTTCAAAAACACTTTTTTGAATCACTTTTTCACAATACTTTTCAACATCAATGATAAATCATCAAGCCACCCTTTTAAAAAGATTAAGTAATTTTTTATAAAAATATATTCTTTTATGAGAAATTTCATTTTATATAAAAATTAATTTGAAGTAAGTCTAATATTATTATAATTTTTTAAAATTTTAAAGTATTAAAATATTAATATTAAATATTATAATGTTGAATATTATTAAACATACATATTTAATTATTTATATTTAATAATAAATAATTATTATAATTAATAAATTTATTTTTTTGATAAATCATTTATTATTACGATTTTATTTTAATAATAAATATATATTACAATTTATAAATATTTAATAATAAATATTTTATAGGATATAATATGAGTATTTTTTTTAATAGGAATGTTTTAATTATATTATATTTTTTTAACTCATGCTTAGTTTTATTCATCCCATCCACTGGGGTTGAAAGGAGGAAGATAGATTGGCCTTCGCTCTTTCAAAAAATGAAAAATTCCTTATATGGTCTCTTTAATTTTTTTAGAAATCATAAATTAGTATAATAATGAAATTGTATTTTGTCTCCAAAAAAAATTATTCATTTTTGGTCTCTCTAAAGGCTTCAACCCCACCCATCAAACTCTAATGTATCACTATCCACTCTCATAGACATTATTTGTTATTAAGTTTATATATGATAGTTATTACTACAAAAGATTATCTTATTATAAAATAAATCTCAATTTCTTAATCTTTTATCAAATCACGCCTTGTTCAAGATTCATGGCTGCCCCTCCCAAAAAATATGTTTTTAAGGTTTGAACATGTGTTCTTCCTTGAGATTGCAATATGTCTTACCACTCTTACTATTGTACCCAACACTTGCTGGTAAACACTTTCTATACCTTTGATAAATATATGTGGAAGAATGCCTCTATTTGGCCCAAATAGTAGGCATCGTTCAGACAAGAAAAAAAAAGCTCGTCACGCCGATGTGCCTACCTTGACATCCCGACGAGCAGTGAAGCAATGTCCCGACGACACAACATTAGGTCCAAGTTTTCAACTTTTTTTCTCCTAGTTAAACTCTGTTTTAGTCTCCCATTTAAACTCAGATTATATTCTAGTCATATTGTACTATGAATTTTAGGCTATAAATAGACATAGTTACTCTAGATTAGATACAACAGAAAATATTTAGATTGAAAGAATTTCGTTCTTTGTTTTAAAGAATTTTTCTTATGGGTTTCAATTTTTTTTTTAAATTCTCTCTATATCTTGTACTTTTTTTTATTATAGTGAAATCTCCTTTTTTTTCTCGTGGTTTTTTATCCTTATTTGAGGAGTTTTTTCACGTAAATTTTGTGTTCGATTTTTTTAATTTCTTTATTATTTTTCTTGCTCGTTGCTTAATCGGGTTTATTCCCAACAATATATTAGAATGCATTTAGTTGCTTGGCATTGAAACAGTCTATAGCATAGGAGTTACTGACTTTGATGGATCAAATTTTACTAAGAGGAGGTGAATTGGTACTTAAATTCTTTTGTTAAGAGTGAAAGGATAGAAAAGATTTACACAATTAATTTATTAAAAAGAAAAACGGTCTCAATTGCTTACATCCTTTACTTTACTTGCATTTGTCAAGGATTTTCCCAATTCATTATATTAAATTGTTACCTTTCGATAATAAATTATAACCTTTACAATTTCCTTTTTTTTTAATGCTTAGAGATAGAAATCTCTCCTCCTATCTTTTATAATGACTAAGGTAAAATCAACTTAGCTTTTATGGCTAAATTAAAAACCCTTCAAATTACAAACTGGTGATATGAAATAAACAAAGAAAACCTCTCCAAGGTAGATATTTACAACATGTAAGCTCACTAAAATATAGAATAAAACTTATACATATGGCTTACAATGAAGCACTAAATGTAAGAAAATGGAAGATCTATTGTATTTTCACTTTATTCTTCCTTGGAGATGTGTATTTTGCTTCTTAAAGTGTATGTAATTATGGTAGTTGGTATCATATCGACTGATTCATATTGTTTTAGTCCCAAATTGGCACTAAATAGTTTATGTTTTGTCTTGGTCAAAATTCACGGGTGTTTTAGCCATTTCGGTGTGCTTCAACCTATTTTGATCAATAGCGATTTCTATTGATCTATACTGGTTGGTACAAAGTTTTGATATCTTAAACCATTTTTTTTTACCTTAATCATTTTAATTTTTCTATAATTACATTTAAAATTTCTATTTATTAAATCAAATTGTTGAACCTAGCTAATAATTTTAAAACTTATATTTACATATAAATATATTTATATGAACGTAGTTGTGATATATTTGTATATATAATGTATAATTTAATTTTTTAACAAAAATTGGAGATAATAATTTTAAATAATGCACCGCATATATTGATGCTATATATATAGTTTTCCTCATTTAGAGGTGTTCATGGGTTGGGCTGAACCTAGTTCAGGTCGAATTTAAGCATGATATTAATATACTCTATACTTGTCCAAGTCCTCCCCGACCCAAAATATAGGCCTAAAATTTTGTCCAAGCCCATTCATATTTGTAAATGGCTAACCAAGCTCTTTTTGAGTCCGTCCATATTATTTTTAAAATTTTTAAATATTATATTATATTATTTTAAATTTAAAATTTAAAATTTATATTTTTTCATTTATTACAATTTTATATATAAGTAACTTAATGTATATATAACTATATATTTAAATCTTTTATGTTATAAATTACATAATATTATATAAATATAATATAATATAATATAATATATTATATTACACAACTATAAAATGGGTCTAGTCAGCTCGGGCATTAAATATTTAAGCCCGACCTGGACTCATATTTAAAATGGGTCTATATTTTTCTCATTCCTAGTTATTTATTTTTATTGACTCAATCATAAACCAATTCCCTTTTTATTTGGGAGTATTGAATATTCCCATGATTCTGAGGTTCATGTTACCCTTCCCATGAGGCATGTCAGATCTATGGCATCCCAATTCGATTGACAATTTCTCATTCTTAATTTGTAAAATAATAATTTTGATCAAATCATACATTGTAGTATACTAGACCCTCTAATTCTTTAAGAGGTTTGCTTAAAAGATTGGCGATATAACTAGGAAAACGTTTCAAATGTCATACATGAGTTACTGGACATTGGCACCTTATGTATCTCATTTGATATCTTCGTATCCGAGAATCAACAAATTCAACTCCACATTGTTCACAAAATTTAGGGTCCTCCTTTTGATTTTCAATTACTCGATAATTTCCACAAACACAAATTCCAAACCCATTTTTTAACCCTAATATTTTAGTCAAAAACCCTCCCAAATTTCAAACTAACCTTCAAATTTAAACAAATAACCCGGTACGCACTTAAATAAGTTTATCCTCGTGTTACTCTCATTTTTTTCAGCTCATAATTTTTTTTGAATAAGATCGACTGGATTAATAGACTAAAGGTCTGCTGGTTTTTGGGCCTAAAACTCAAACAACTAGCCCTAGAAACCAAACAACTAATACAAAAGGAGCCCAATAGCACACAAGCAAACAAGCCATAAACAGAATCTAACATGACAATGAATGGAGAAAAAACAAAATAAAAATAAATTGGAAAACTAACAGCCTAAAAAGTCTCTAGTCGACAAAGAATGGCTGGAACTTATAAATGCTAATAACTTCCCTCTGAACCGTCATAGCCATTAAAACAGGTCTTGTCATTTTCATCAGAAAAAATATTTTGACTACTGTTATACGTTTCTAAAATATATCCTTTAGTCTTCTTCAGCACATTTCCAAGGCCATATCTGTTCATCTTTCTGGCCTCCCTTGCCTTATCCTCTCCATCTCCCTGTCGAACCTTCTCTGAAGTGTCGTTCTCCAAGTAATAACCCACTCCTTCCTTTAGTGCTTCTTTTGCTATAACATGCACAATAACATTTTCTGCTTTTGGGATAAAATGGAAGACTATTTCTTGAAAAAATGACTTCATATCTTGAATATCTATAATAAGTGCTCCTATAATCGATTTATCTCTTTCGAGCTTTGACATTTTTTAATCATGGTCTTTGAGTCTCCAAATATTCCACATACATTAAGTCTTAATGAAATCCTTAATCTTACTACTTACAATCCTGCATATGCTTCTGCCGCGAATGATGAGGCGACGCTGGAGTGGATGATCAATTTTGTCGCCAAAATTTCCCCTCGCATGTCTCTGGCTACCAGTCTTGATGCAGATCTGGAAGAGTGATGATTAAAAGTCGCATCAAAGTGAATGGTAGCGCTTGACCTTCGGACATTCTGATTACGGATTATGCCAGTTTCACAGATAAGTAGTTTTTCCTCTAATTTATGCAATTCTGAGTTATAACTTATAATCTGTTTGGCAATTTCTCTACTGTTTGTTGGATTTATTCTCATAGAGTAACTGGTTTCTATTTGACCAGATAAGCTAAAGCCCCCAACAAAAAAGTCGACACTGCTCATTTGTCCCCTAATTAAAGACCCAGGTGAGCCACTCCTATATACTTCGAATATTAATATTGAGCACCCAAGCAAAACCTAATTGTCTTCATACTTCATCTATTGTAGGGCACTGTCGAAAAACATGGTTACTGTCTTCTTCAGTTTGTCTACATTTAGGACACCAAGCTTCAACAATCACTTTCTTCGGTTTAAGATTAGCAAAAGTAAGGAGTTCCAATAGATCTTCCATACTGTAAGTTTGAGTTTTGACGGGATATGTAAATTCTATAATTTCTTGTAGAAATTTTTGTTTTCGGCCTGTATAATTGCATTACTAGGATTTCGAGTAGTCTTCTATAATAGTTTATAGGTGCTTCTAACAAAAAATGTGCCTGATGGTTCTCCACCCCAAACTTGGAAATCATCATATATTGATCTTGCCAAAGGGATGTGCATTATTCTTTTCGCAATATCAGCACTAAAGGTATTAACCAGAATATCTTCCTTCCATGTTCTGCTTTCTTCATTAATTAAATCTGAAACTAACTCCAAATTTGTATTCCCTCTATATCTCTGCAAATCTTCAACTTTCTGCTTTGGGATCCAGAGATCGGACCAGATGGAAATGTGGTTGCCCTTACCAATTCTCTAACATAGACCTTTTTCCAATAGTCATTTGGTTGACCAGATACTTTCTAGGTAAGTGAAGGTAGGTTACTTAATTGAGCATTTAAAAAATCAGATGAGGGATAATATTTAGCTTTCAACACTTTTGCTAACAACGAATTCGGATAAGTAATTAAACGCCACCCTTGTTTTGCCAATAACGCGGTATTAAACTTATCAAGATTTCGAAATCCAAGACCTCCCTCTTTCTTAAATGAGCAAATATCCTTCCAAGTACACCAGTGAATGCCCTTTTTGCCCCTATTTTTTTGCCACCAGAATTTTGCCATTAATCCTTCCAATTTAGTACATAGAGACTTAGGAAGTAAAAAGCAAGCCATTGAATAAGTTGGGATGGATTGCAATATGGCTTTAATAAAAACCTTCTTCCCCCTTGAGAAATATGTTTAATGCTCAAATTTTCAATTCTTACTCGTAAACTGTCCTTTAAAATTGAAAAGACTCTTTCTTTCTCCTTCCCACCAAATTAGGCAAGCCTAAATACCTCTCTGGGTCAGTAGAACTTCGATCTCCAAGCACTCTGGTTATCCCTCTTTTTTCCCCTTCTTGCGTGTTAGAGCTAAAGAAAATGGTAGACTTTGAGTAGTTCATATTCTGGCCCGAACATATTTTATATTCATAAAGAATCTGCTTCAATGAGATTGCTCCTCTTTCTGTAGCCTCACCAAACAAAATACAATCATCCGAAAATAATAAATGTGAAATCTGTGGACCACTTCTGTTTGCCTTAACTCCTCGAACTACTTTTCTTTCCAATGCTGACCTCATAAGACTAGATAATCATTCCCCACCGAACAAGAATAAAAAGGGACTCAAATGATCCCCCTGTCGAAGACCTCTAGAGGGAGTAAAAGTGTGACCTATATAATCATTGAAAACCACCGAATACGACACTGCAGTAACACATTTCATCAGCGAATCAACCCAATTTGAATCGAATCCCATTTTCTTCATTATTTCCTTCACAAAACTTCATTCGACCCTATCATACGCTTTGCTCATATCCAGCTTCACTGCCATAAAACCTTTTCTCCCCATTTTTTTGTGCTTTAGAGTATGAAGAAGCTCGTAGGCCAATAATATATTATCAAAAATCAACCTTTCGAGCACAAAAGCACTTTGTGCTGAATCATACATTTAGTTATCACCCTTCGGAGACGATTAGCAATAACTTTTTTCAATCATTTTATACAACATGTTACACAAAATAATAGGTCTAAATTGAGTAATATTCAAGGGATTCGCAATTTTTAGAATCAACACAATATTTGCCTTATTAATTGTGCTCAAATCCATACATTGTTTTAGTATGTTAAGCCAATAGGATGAAACTTCTTCCCCAATAATCGGCCAATATTTCTGATAGAATAGTGCCGGGAAACCGTCTTCTCCTAGTGTTTTTTTGGGCCCATTTCTTTTAATGCCTCACATAACTCCTCCTTCGTACAGCATGCCTTGAGTTTTAAGTTGTCTTCTTCAAGGACATATCGATCGATCCCCTCTAAAATGTAAGTATAATCTCCACTTCTACCAGCCGAAAACAGTTGTTGGAAATATGATCTTGCTATTTCTTTCATTTCCTCCAGAACTTTCGTTTCCCTACCATATTAAAAATGCAATTTCTAAATGAAATTTCTCCTATGTCTCTACGTCGCTTGCTTATGAAAAAAGGTAGTATTTTTATCACCTAATTTCAGCCAATTAATACGTGCTCTTTGTTCCTAAAATCACTCATCTTTTTCAATCTCTAGATTAAGTGCAACTTTTGTATCAATAAGTTTTTCCATATTGTCGTCACTTATTTATTCTTTTAGCAATTTTGCCAACTTTAAATGTAAAACCTTTTTCTTAAACTTTCTATTATGCTAAATTCCATTAGCCCAGTTTTGCAGCCCCCTTTTAACACAATCCAATTTTTGTAATAAATCCCCAATGGAATTTTCCCATATACTTTTGACTTTTTCTATGAATGATTCCTCCATAACCCACCACGCTTAAAACTTGAACTTTCTTTCAGATTGTCTCTTGACATCACGTTTGTGGTTATAAACAAAGGACAATGATCTGAAAAGGAATGAGGTAGATGACGAATTTAATATTCTGGGAATAGAGATATCCAATCATCATTAGCAATACCTCCATCTAAACGCTTTCGTATATTAGTTTCTGGCAGATTACCCTTTTCCCATGTGAACCCAATTCCCAGAAAAACCCAAATCCACCAAATTACAATCCTCCAATATCTTCCTAAAAGCCTCTATTCTCCCTTCCTCATGAGGTAGACCACATTTTTTTCTTAAAACCATATAGAATTTCATTGAAATCTCCACATACCATCCATGGTAGTTTATCAGCATGACTTAACTGTCTTAGAAGTCTCCACATTACCTCTCTATCTTGATGATATAGTGATCCGTAAAATCCAGTAAATCGCCATTTATTGCACTCATCCCCATCCCCTACTACCACCTCAATATACCTTTCTAAAAAACTTTAGAGTTGAACAGTGATATCCCATTTCCATGCCAGACATAACCCCCTCTAGAACTACTTGAGTCAACATTAATTCCATTAAGAAAACCACATCTTCTACTTATTTTTCCATATGACTTCTATTAACTTTTATCTCCATAAAGAAGACTATGTGAGGATTATACAACTTTAGCGAATACCAAAGTCTACGAACTGCCCGTGGACTCCCCAATCTACGGACGTTTCAACTTAATATTTCCATTGTGCCAGATCGGTATGCCTATTGGCAGCTGTCGATAAATGATTAATTTTCTTCACTCGCTTATTTTGTACCACCTTAGGATTGACCTCTTCATTTCCTGTTAAATCTTCAACTTCCCCTTTATCTCTCTTTTTACCTTCGTCTCCAATTAACACACTATCTTCCAGATCATGGTCCATATTTGTAGGCAAATACACCAGATAAGAGTTATCACCTCCTTGATGAGAATTATATGATCTCCCTTCTAGATTTAGACCTAAAACAAGATCTATATTATTCCTAGTTCCTGCAATTTTTCCAGCAATCCCCAATGTGTTTCCTTGAGTTTGATGCCCCGCTCGACTTCCTCCCCACTCATCTTCCCCTTCCTCATGTAACCAAACATTTTTCATAGTAAGAGCTCTTCGGGACTGAGCTCTTAATGATAAATCCCACCCCATCTCAGCTATTTCCACTCCTAACGCCATTTTGCTTCACAGAAAGTCACTATGGTCCAGTCTACATCAATAAAAACAAAAAAGTGACAAGCGTTCATATTTAAAATGAACATAAGAGCATTGTCCATTAAACATAAGTTTTTTCTTTCTTTTCAAAGGACGACGAATATCAACTTGGACTATTATCCTCAATAATTGCGATTATCTTTCCCCAAATTAGAACCACTATATTCCAAAAAAGCCCCAATAAAATTCCCTAGTTGTAAAGTCAGGCGCTCAGAGAAAAACCCAATTGGGATATTGTGAATCTGAACCCAAAAGGGAGTAAGAATTAGAGGGACTTTAAATGGGTCCTCCCCCCACTGCAGTTTGTATAACACTAACAAATGGTTATTAAAAGTTCAAGGAGAACCTTTCAAAACCCTTTCCATATCCATAACGTGAAAAAACTGAAACAAATGCCTTTTCTCTCCCAGATCCCGAATTTGAACACCTCATACGGGATGCCACAAATTTGCCATGGTACTTTTCATTGCTGGAAAGTGGATGATACTAGCCGTTAAGAAACAACCCACCAAATGAAAGATCCCTATATCCCTTTCTGCATTTTGCTCAACTTGTATTTGCAAGATCTCATCTTCCTCCTCATTGATTGTTAAACCAACAAACTCTGATTCCATAATCTCAGACCAAAATCAATTAAATTATGATTTGTGAATGAAAAGGAACAATCGGTGATACCAAGTCGTCAAAACCAAAACAACAGTGACTAAAACAAAAAAAACCTAATTCTGCCAGAGAGAGACGTGCTAGGGTAGCAGACTTTTTTTCAGCTCACTTTGGATTTGTCTAATTTTGATTATAGTTGAATTAGTTAATTTATATATTAACTTTTAAGCTGATTAACATTACATTAATACTTCCGATTGAAGCTTTAGAATCTAATCAAACCAAAGTAACCCAAAGCAACTCCAAAGAATCTGATGGTTGGGTTGTTCATGGACAAACTTCAAATTTTGGGAGGCACAAGGGATACAAATAAAGTATTTCTATTTTTAATGAACAAAAAATTTTGTATTTTAAAGAATTTGATAAAACTATTTGCAAATCTAAATTTTTATTTTTAAAGCTAAAGGTATATAAATCCCTAAATTTTTGGGAAAAAAATCAATTAAATTCTTCAACTAAAAACACATTCAATTAAATTCCCGAATTAAAAAATTTATCAATTAAATCCTTACTATCATTAAATCATTTTAAAAAGCAAAAGGTTCCAACTAGAGGTGATCATGGGCCAGGCTGGGTAGCGTTCGGGCCGGGCCTAAAAAAATTTCGGCCTGTTTTCTAGGCCAGGGCCCGGCCCAGCCCGTAATATGGGCCTAAAAATTTGTCCAAGCCCGGCTCAGAATAAAAATGCTAGGTCCGAGCCTAGCCCGGGCAAGCCGATATTAATTTTTTTTTTTGCTTATTTCATTAAAAAATTAAAAATTTAATAAATTAAATACATTTAAAAACATAAAAACAAATATTAAAACAAGAAACAAAATAAAAATGAGACAAACAATTCTTAAAACAAGTTATATTAAAATTGAAACAAGTTAGAACTAAAAATATAGTTAAAAAAATAAAAAAATATATTATATAATTCAGGCCGGGCCGAGCCTAGGCCAAAAAAGGTTGGCCCGAGGCCCGGCCTGTTTTCTAAACGGGCCTCGTATTT
The DNA here is from genome assembly GCA_020496765.1 of Gossypium stocksii. Classification (NCBI taxonomy): domain Eukaryota; kingdom Viridiplantae; phylum Streptophyta; class Magnoliopsida; order Malvales; family Malvaceae; genus Gossypium; species Gossypium stocksii. The sequence continues at coordinate 97,175,147 of CM035628.1, read as the reverse complement.
TTGCCCAAACCCATATTTCGGGCCTATATTTTTACCCGAACCCTCCCATTTTTCGGGCGAATCTTCGGGCCGGGCCAAGCCGCCCAACCCATGATCACCTCTAGTTCCAATTAGATTATTCACGTGGCATTTTCTTTTATTTTTAAGAACAAAGTAAGCCAAATTGAAAAAAAAAGTAAGTGGCTGATTAATTCCTATGGGTTTGAAACAGTAAAGAACAAATTAATAGTTGTAAAATTAAATTGAATCAATAGATAAAAAAAAAAAAAAGGCTTAATCACAAATTTGGCCTAACATTTGTATATTTTATCAAAATGATCTTAATTATATTTTTAAGATTTTTTTGGCCATCAACCTTTTTTTTTTCAATCTGTTTTTTCTAATAGTTTTAATTAAAATACCGTTAAAAAGTTAACGGGTATGATGTAGAATTTCATATGTGAAATATTTTTAATAAGATATAATTTATTACTTAGATAATCCAATAAGATAATTATATGTAGAAAATAATAAAATAAATAAATAATGCATTAAATTAAAAAATAACTCTTAATTTAAAGAAAGTAAACAAAATTTTCTAAAAAAACTTAGTAAAAAAACTTCTCAGTAAACAAATGTATGAAAGATTGAAACCTTTTAAAAAAGGAATTGAAATCTTGTATTTATTCATTAAATCTGTTAGAAAAAGCAGATTGAAAAAAAAGAACAAATGTCAATGACCAAAAAAGGCTTAAAAATACAATTAAGGCTATTTTGACAAAACATACAAACATTAATAGCCAAATTTATCATTAAACCCTAAAAAAAGAAAAGAAAACCTCTAATCTTGGACAAAAAAAAAAAAAAAAACATTTGGATTGCTCTATGAGATATTCTGCAAAACCTTTAAAAGGTTGTAGTTGGGACAAGCAATTTATATATTGTAAGTAGAAGTGTCTATGGGTTGGGTCGGGCTCAAGAAAAAATTTAAGGATGTTTGTTAGGTTCAGCTCGGCATGAAAAATGGGTTTAAAATTTTGTTCAAGTCAGCTCATTCGTATTAATTTTTTATATATATTTTTAAAAAATAAAATACATCAAAAATACTAAAAATATTAAAATAAATGCTTCTCAAGAAATTGAAAATAAATTAAAAAAATATGTATACTTAAATAAGATTAAGATAAATGTAACTTAACAAGTAAATATGAAAAATAGTTATAAAATTAACAATAAAACAAGAGTTATACAATATTCAAATAATAACAACAAAATAGTAGTAGCATACTTGTGAAATGATAGCAAAATAGTGAAAAAAGACAAGAAGAAAATAGTAAGAAAATAATTTTAAAAAAATAGCAACAAAAATTGTAAAAAAATAGCAAGTTTTTTTTTTTTCATATTCGGGCCGAGCTCGGGGCAAAAAAGACTTATCCAATGTCTAGCCTCTTTTTTAAGCGACTTTATGTTCTTTCCCAAACCTTTTTTTTTTTGGTGAAAAAAATAAAACAAAATAAAATTACATAGAGTGTTCAGGAGGAACAAAAATCCACTCTTTGTCAGACTTAAGAAAATCTAACACTTCATCTAGAGGGGACTCAAATAGTTGTAAATCCTTACTTCCAAAATCCATTGACCTTCTTGGGACAAAATCCGGTGTATTGTCCTGATCAAAGCGGAAGTTAAGCTCTTTGAAACGTTATGATGAATAGCTTTGACAACTTCCAAGCTATCTGAATGAATAATCACGTTACTATGGCCTCTACATTGGATGAGTTTTAAACCATCCAGGATGCCTTAGAATTCTGCATAGAAAATCGAACAATTTCTTAAGAATCTGTTATAACTCATCACTCAGTTGCCAGTACCATCCTGTACCACTCCTCCAGCAGCTGCTCTTCTTGATGTTATTTGAACACCACTATCAATATTTCTTAAATTTATTTTTCGAATTTATATTTGGGCGCTTCGGTATCAACAGTTCTAATCGCAAGTAAGAAAAGTTGTTTATTTTTTCAAATATTATGAATTATGGATTTTGCTTTGTTGGTTTTAGGGCAACTTTCTGACTAAGTTGCAATATTTGGGTTTTCCTTTTTAACTAGTTAACAAAGGGAAAAAAAAATAGATTCGCTATTGGTTTAGGGTTGCATGCTTTACTGTTTAGTTCATGGTCCCTACTTGGTTGGCCCCAGATCCCCTTTTCACGTTTAATGAAGTACTAAATCATGTTTCTCTACTGATATGTTTGAAAATGTGTAGATTCTTTGTTTTGGGTGGATTAAAAAAAGGCAGTAAAGTATTGAACATCACTTTTTTTTTTCTGTCTTCTTGTGAGTTTCCATGGTTTTGTTTTTTTCTTGAATTGGCTAATATTGTATACTTTGGATATATGTGTAATTATTTGTTTAATACAATTTTTTTTTGCATAGAATTTACATTAACGTTTTATATGTGTGATTCTAAATTGTAATATTTTATACATGAGATTCTGTGGTTTTATCTTATTATTAATCGTTATATTTAATGAATTATGTTGTATGCAGCTTTGTTGATGACAGTAGTGCTAAGATTCTCAATATAGTGAAGTATAAACCAACGTATATTACTCAACCAATGAACTCGTATTTAATACATTTACGTCAGCTAACAGCTAACCATACTAACTGAAGACGTTACAAAGCTAACCAACTATTTGTAAGACAGTTACTCCTAACATGCCCCGTACTTTGTCAACTTTTAAATTCTCCTAAACTCCCTGTTGTAGCACCAACCTGAAGTAGGCGACGAAACTTTGTGGACAACGGCTCTGACAACGGCTTTGTTAATATGTCTGCAATTTGATCTGAAGTAGATACATGTCCAACCTTAAACTATCCACTCGAAACTTTTTCCCTGACAAAGAACAGGTCTAACTCTACATGCTTAAATTTGGAGTGCATAACAGGATTCCCAGCTACTGCAACTGCAGCAGAGCTATCACACTATATCATTGCTTTATTTCTAACTGGAACACACAACTCAGTTAGTAAGGATTGAATCCACACCATTTCAGCAGTAACATGAGCAACACTCCTGTATTCAGCTTCGGCAGTAGAACAAGAGACAACATGCTGTTTCCTGGAGCTCCAAGAAATGGGATTCCCACCCAGAAACACACAAAAACCTGAAGTAGATCTACGATCATTGACATCCGACCCCCAACTGGCATCGGAGTAGCCTTCAAGTAAGAACTTCGAGGTTCGAGTGAACTGCAACCCATAGTCCAGTGTCCCTTGCAAGTACCTTAATATCCGTTTCACAGCTTTGAAATGCAAGTCCAAGGGTTTATGTATGAATTGACAGACTTTGTTTACTGAGTAAGTAATGCCTGGTCTAGTGATGACCACGTACTGTAAAGCACCAACAATGCTTCTATAATGATGTTCATAGCAACAAGATTACCTTCACTAGCAGATAGTTTACACGTAGTAACCATTGGTGTTGGCAAACCATTGGATCTGTCCATAGAGGCTCTCTTGAGAAGATCGAGCACATATTTCCTCTGGGTAAGAAACACACCATCTGAACCATAACTGACCTCAATACCAAGGAAGTAACTCAACTTACCTAGATCTTTTGGTGAAAACGTATCATTGAGTTGAGCAACAAACCGATCAATAGCTTTAGAATCATTCCTAGTGATGATTATATCATCAACATAGACTAAAACATAGAGTAGCTGAGATCCAGAATGAAGAATAAAGAGAGAATTATCAGCTTTGGACACTTCAAACTTCGCAGCAACTAAAAAATCTTTCAACTTGTGAAACCAAGCTCTAGGGGCTTACTTAAGACCATAAAGTGCTTTCCTCAGTTTGCAAACGAGATGTTCCCCATTCGGCCCTTGTTGCTCAAACCCAGGTGGTTGGACCATATAAATTTCCTCACTCAAGTCGCCGTTCAGAAACATGTTGTTAATGTCAACTTGACAAAGCGTCCAGTTCAAGGACATAACTAATGCAAGAACAACTTTGATTGTAGTAGGCTTTATCACAGGGCTAAATGTCTCTTGGAAGTCAATGCCAGCTTCTTGAAGGTAACCATTAACCACGAGTCAGCCCTTGTACCTTGCGATCGAGCCATCGGCATGTCGCTTGATTTTAAAAATCCACTTACACCCAACTGCATGTCGACCATCGGGCAAAGGTACGAGATCCCAAGTATGATTGGTGATCAAGGCATTATACTCAGCTTGCGCAGCTGCAGTCCAGACTACATTATGAAAAGCTTAATAATAGTTACGGGCTCGGTCTCATTCAGAATGGACGTAAACACTCGAGGCTTAAAAATTTCACTTTTGGAACGAGTCTACATGGGATGAGAAGTGACAACAAAAGGAGGTGCAAGGGGACATTCAGATTGAGCACAAGCTACAGGAGCTGAAGCTACTGCTAAGAGGTCAGCAGAAGAATGAGAAGAGCCAGAATGAGTAGGAAGAGATGGAGCACAAGATGGTACCTCAGAAGAATCCCTAGCTAACTGTACTACAAGAGAATCCCTAGTTGACCCTGTGACAATGGGACTAGAAGCAACTCCCGGAACAACCACTGGAAGAACAGATTGCTAACGAAGAGCTCCTGAAGAAACTTTATGAGAAGGAGAACAAAACTCAGCATCACGAAAAGGAAAGTTCACCTCATCAAATTTGACATGTCGAGAGAAGTAAATCCGACCATCAGGAGCAAGACACTGATAACTTTTCCTATTTGGAGCAATATCGAGAAAGACACATCGTTGGGACCTAAACTGTAGCTTGTAATTGTTGAAGGGTCTAAAATCTGGAAAACAGGCACAGCCAAAAACGCGGAGCAAACCATAGTCAGGTTGAAGGTTATGAAGTGTCTCATACGGACTAACTTGACTTAGAACAGGTGTAGGCAGTCCGTTGGTCAAATAAACTACATGTGCAAAAGCATAATACCAAAACTTTAAAGGCATAGCAGACTGTGCTAAAAGGGATAAGCCGATGTCTACTATCTGCTTATGCTTTCTTTCAGTGACCCCGTTCTGCTCGGAGGTGTAGGGACAAGTAACCCTATGTTGACTACCGAGAGTAGAAAGTGTCTTCGACAAACCACGATATTCCCCTCCCCAGTCAATTTGAAGCATTTTAATGGACTGAACAAATTGCGTTCGAACCAGTTAATGAAAATTAAGAAAACACTGAAGCATTTTAGACTTACTTTTGAGAAAATAAACCCAAGTGTATCTGCTGAACATGTCAACAAATGAAATGTAATAAGAAAAGCCATTGGAAGACACATTTGCAGGGCCCCAAACATTAGTCACCATAAGTTCAAAAGGAGAAGAGTATATTGTACGAGAAGAACTAAAAGGGAATTTGTGAGCCTTCCCAAGCTGACAAGCAGTACATATATGAAGCAAAGAATTCTATTTAAAATACACATTACAAGACTTCAATACACAAGCAAGTGTGTTATTACAAGGTGGCCAAGCCTATTGTGCCATAAGGAAGAAGAGGAAAGCTGAGCATTGTGCAGTAACGGGAAGCAAAAATTTTGAGCAGAAGGGATCTTAGTGAAAGAGGACTTTGAAAATTGAAAACGGTAGAGACCCTCATGCATGTGGCCCTCGAGCAGAGTTGTCCCTGTCTGAATGTCCTTCACAAAACATAAAAAGGGGTGAAACTCAAAATAAACACCATTATCTTTAGCAAACTGACCCACATACATCAAATTCTTGCATATGGAAGGAACATGTAAAACATTCTGAAGCCGCATAAGTCTGGAACCAGCCAAGAAGGTAGACGACCCTACATTAGCTATAGGAACAGATTCACCATTCCTCAGAGTAACACGACTTATACCTGTGTAGGGAGAAGCAGTAGTGAGGTTGGATGCTTCAAGAGTAATATGATTTGTGGCACCAGAATCGGGATACCAAAGCTGACCTGAGGTGAAAGAAGTAGAAGCGCTAGGAGGCATCGGACGAGAAACACCAGATGTTGGAGAGAATGAGCCACAACACTGAGCAATAGAGGAGCATGGAGGAGAGGAAGAAAATTGGCCATGATAGTGAACCTGATGACAGTTGATTGAAGGAGTGTGACCGTAATTGTGAACCTGATAACAATTGACTGAAGGAGTGGGAGTAACGCTAGAAAAATTCTCATCAAACCGATAATAGCAATTTTGGACAATATGACCAACTTTCCCACACAACTGACACTGAGGTCGAGAGCAAAACCAGCTCCTACCACCTCCTCGAGACCGTCCACGAAACCAACCTCTACTAGACTCTTTGTGTCCAGGCTTAGCTGCCTGATACTGTGAGAATTTTGAACCATCGACATGATCCGAACTTTGAGTAGCCAAATTGACTTGCATAGAAACATCAGTCAATGAAGTGAGTTGTCTTGCTTCACAGTCTAGAAGCATGTCAGTGAGCAAATCCAAAGATATAGGAGAAGCTGACGCAAAAACACGGACAGACTCATATTCAACAGAAAGGCCAGCTATAATAACACTCATTTGTTTTGCCTCGGTGACTAAACTACCCACTGCTGTCAAGTTATCACAAAGCGTCTTCACCTTGGATAAGTATTCTGTAATGGTGAGATTGGACTTCTTAATCGAGTACAAAGCATGGCGCATACTCAAAATCTTGAGTGTAGAGGTGGTGCCAAACCTCCTTTCAATAGCAGTCCACACATCAAAACTAGTTTTAGCAGCTGTAAGATGAACTAAGATTTGATCAGTAACGATTGACAGAATCCAAGAAGCGAGAAACTTATCTTGCTTCTTATGAGCAAGAAATACATGATTATCCACAAGTTGACCCTTACTACCAGCAAGAAAAATCGGAGGAATAGTAACCGTTCCCAAGACAAAACCTTTAAGGCCGTACCCTTCAAGAATCAACAAAAGTTGATGCTTTCACAACAGATAATTGTGTGCAGTAAGCTTGATCGTATCATGCTTAGCAAATAATGAACAGTTGGTGAACCACTGCCAAGACCCGACAAATTAACTGCTTCCCCAAGATTTGAAGAATGGCGGGGAGTATCGATTGCTGGGACGACATCTGCGGCCATGAAAACACAAGAAGAGAAGAAGAGGAAAAACTATGCCAAGAAAAATCTAGCTCTTGATACCATGCTAAGATTCTCAATATAGTAAAGTATAAACCAACGTATATTACTCTACCAATGAACTCGTATTTAATACATTTATATCAGCTAACAGCTAACCATACTAACTGAAGGCGTTACAAAGCTAACCAACTATCTGTAAAACAGTTACTCCTAACAAGTAAAGTCTTTGTTTTAAGGTATTTTCATGGGGGTAAGTTTATAAATTTCCCAAAGTTTGACTATGAAGGTGGTAGTATAGAAAATTTTTAGGTAGATCCTGATGGGTTGTGTTATCAGGATGTGATAGATAATGTTAAGGACTTAGGGTATCAGACTAAACCGCTTGTATACTATAAGGTCCCAACCCTAGGGACTAAGTTTGATGGGGATGGTTTAGTGCTGATACATGATGAAAACACAATTAGGGATGTGATTGATCTGTTAAACAATAGGTGTTCTATAGAGCTTGATGTTGACCATATGCTTGATGTTCCACAGTCCCAAGATAACCCAACAGACTGTCATAACAATAAAGAGGTTAGTGAGGGTAGTGAAAACTTGACTGGGGGTAATATTGGGGTTGTTGAGGGTATTGATGTTGGTAATAATGGTTTAGAACCTGTTGAGGGTTTAAGGGGTGTTAGTTTAGAGTCAGAACCAGTTGGGGAGGGTTTGTTGGTGTTTTTTTAATCAAAAGAAGAGCAAGTGCTTGTTTTCGACCAAAACAGAGAGGAAAAATAGCTGAAAAAATTTATCCATAGATGTCAACTACTTCAGAGAAAAGAAAAAACTATCGCCTAATACTTATCTAACACCACTAATACATCTTGAAACTCATAAAACTAAATTTGTACACATAGATAAGCTGATTTAATCAAGTCAATCAGCACCTAATCACAACAAAAATCTTACTAACTCAGTTCAAAGGTAAGTAAGTAACAAAAAAACAACCAAAGTCAGCATGCTGTCATGCTACAATAAGCATGCAACAAAAAACAGACTTAGCTGCATGTAAGCCTTTTCTTAACAAGGTTTAAGTGTTGATACTGAGGGTGTAGATACCGTTGGTAAAGGTGTAAGCATTGCTACTGATGGTGTAGATGATGTTGGTATTGGATTAGATGCTGTTGGTGAGGGTGCAAGTGTAGAGATTTGTCAGGATGCACTAAATGTTGAGGTAGGTTCTAGTAGTGAAGGTGGTTCAAAAGAAGAGGCATTCTTAGTTGATGCACAGATAGGCAGTGATATGGATGAGAAAGTAGAAGCCATTAGGAAAAAATTGTTAGACAAGAAAAGTAAATTTTTGAGGATAATCCTGAAGGTGATGATGGAGATAGTAATGAGGATGATGCTAATGAAGGTGTTCAACGGAGAGAGAAAAGCAGGAGAGGACATGGTTGATGATGATGAGATCAAGGCAAATGAGGGCAAGCTAGAGGGGCATGAAAGTGACTATATAGACAGTGAAGATCCGGGGGAATATGGGGATAGTAATAACCAATCAGAAGATGAAATATATGGAGCTTACTAGGGAACAAATCACTATGACATATGACATAGATATGATCCTAACTGTGTTATCCCTTTGTGGGAATTAGGTCTGGGATTTAAAGATAATGAGTAATTCAATGAGGCTGTTCAAAAATAAGCTATTGCAAAAGGGGTTTAGTTGAGGTTTATTTAAGAATGAACCTAAAAGAACAAGGGTTGGTAGTAGGGATGGTTGTCCTTGGAGGTTATTTACTAGCTTCGACAATAAGTATGAATGCTATATGGTTAAAAGTTACAATCATGTCCTTGAGTGTGTTAGGAGTAATAAGAACAACATTATCTCTTGCAAGTATATCCAAGAAGTGTTTAAGGACAAAATCCTAGCCGATCCAAGAATGGTAGTGGCCACGCTAAAGGAGATTTGCAAAAATGAATTAAGAGTCTGTGCTAGTTATAACATATGTCAGAGAGCTAGGAGAGGGGTTCTTAAGGAGAAGAAGGTGTTTTACATAGATGAATATGTCAATCTGTGGGGGTATGTTGTTGAATTGATTTCTAGTAACCCTGGTAGCACTGTCTCAATTCTAGTAACCCTGTGGGGGTATGCCTACTTAGCTGGTTTGAAACAAGGTATGGTAATTACTTTGCTAAATCTATTTTTTGGTTTAGTAAGAATGTAAGTACTATTAGTTGGTGTAACAATTTTTTTTTTTATTTTGCAAGGTTGGAAGGAGGGTTACAAACTATTCATTCTGATTGATGGTTGCTTCTTGAACTCAGTTTGCAAAAGGGAACTACTAGCTGTTGTTGGTAGGGATGGCAACAATCAAATGTTCCCTGTGGCATGGGCAGTTGAAGGGGAGGGCAAATAGTCATGGGAATGGTTTTTAGAAAATCTGATAGTGGATTTAGATCATCCAAATGAATTTACTTAGTTGTGTTATATGCCTATAGTAAGGTCTGCTGCCTATAGTAAGGTCTACTGCCTATACTAGATGAGTTTTTCCCAGAACTTGAGCACAGAATGTGTGCCAGACAAATTGGCACAAGAAATAGAAAGAGATAAATAGAAAATTCCCATTTGGAAGTGTGTTAGGGCAATATTTGTTGAACAATTGGATGAAGAGTTGAAGAATGGATCATAATTGAAGTAATGATCTTCTAGAAACACCAATTGAGCATTGGTCTAAGGCCTGCTTCAAGGGTACCAACAAGAGCGGACAACAACTTGGCAAAAACTTTCAATGGGTGGCTTTTGGATGCAAGGTGCAATTCAATTATAACAATGTTGGAAGATATCAGAATACTGGTGATATAAATGATGCATCTTAAGAGGACTCGGGAAGCAAAATGGAGAACAAACATAGCACTATGGGTTTTTGAGAAGTTGTAGAAAAATATAGAGCGATCCTACAGTAGGCTGATATGGAATGGTGATGGGAGATTTGAGGTGAGCCATTAATACAACCAGCACATTGATGACTTATACAAGCAGAGAATGGATGTTGGCTAGAATCCCTTGCTGCCACTCTGTATACGCTATGCACCATGACTCTTATGACCATCAAGAATACATCTGAGTACTTTATGATAATCATTGTAAAAGATGGAAACCATCAATAAAGGGGTTTAATTGGTATAATTTTTTAATTTAGGGGTTTAATTGAGGGCATTTTTCGTGGAGAAGTTTAATAGATATTTTTGTTAAAGTGAAGGGGCTTATACACCCTTTAGCTATTTTTTAATGATAAATTTAGCTTTTAATATTTACATCTTTTATCAATTTGACCCTTATTATTTTTTTTATTAAGTTTGATCCAAAAGTTGAATTGTTAATTTTTTAATGGAAATACTGGCAACAACAGTAAATTCTTATACATGGTAGGTTATATGACAATTCGCATATACTTCATACTTTTGGATTTTTTTTTATTCTTTTGAATATTTTCTAATTTTAGATTATTTGTTGATATAATATATAAGATAAATAAGGTCATGTTATTATGAAGTACACGTGAACTACTATACAAGTTGTCACGTTAACTAAGGGTGTGGCTAGAGGGGGCAAAAAGTGGTAAATATCAGTTTTAGCCCTTTTCAATTATAAAGTATTTAATTTAAGTCTATTTTAAACTAAATTTCACTTTTGCCCCATTACCAAATTTCTAGTTTTGCCTTTGATGCTTACATTGTTAAAAGAAAATTAATGTTTTAGTAAATATTTATTAAAAAAATGAATTGACTCTTTTTTAAAAGTAAATGATCAAATTTAGCTAAAAAAGAATAAGATCTAAATTGATAAAAAAATGTAAATATTGAAGTCTAAATTTATCATTATGTCTTTTTTTCTCTTACCCTTCCTTCCCATAAAAAAAGGGTAAATTTTATAAATAGTCACCCAACTATTAGCGTGTTTTTGTTTTAGTCACTTAAGTTTAAAATTTTTTATTTTAGTCCCTAATGTTATCGTAATTTAATATTTTTGTCACTCATTCATTAAATCACTAATGTAATGTTGATGTGGTGTTTTATTTTGGCATAATAACAAATTTAGCCCTCTAATATTTATATAGTCTATCAATTTGGTCTTAATATTAAAAATTCAACAAATTTAATTCTCAACTTTACACAATTTATAAATATAGTCTTGATTCTGAAAAATTCAAAATTAAAAAATATTCAGAACTTCATTTTTCGATAAAAATACATACAAAATTATAGATAAATGAATACCCAATTTTCTATTTTTTCTAACATGAAATTTATTTATTAAAATATTAATTTTATAAATAAAATAAAATATTTAAAAAAATCCCACAAACAACATTTCCTTTTTTTTAAAATAATAATTTATTCATCATACATTTGACCTTATTTCTTAGTCCTTGCCAAATTTGTCGAACATTGGGCACTTCCTTCGCTCACAACCACAGGCACCAATAACCTTTACTTCAAAGTCTTCGATTTCCATATCCATCACTGTCATGCCATCTTGAATTAGGAATTGGTTATGGAGTTGCCAACATGATCTTTCACATGTTGGGTCTCCAAGACCTCATTCTCACCTATATATCTCTAGTCATGCCCTCCCTAAAACACAACCTCAAACACAACAAACTCATTCTAGGTAACAACCTAAAGGCGTCGATTATTACCCTTTTCGATCTCGAGTTTAGTTTTTGATCCAACCTAAACATAATGGTCGTTAATCTTGAAAAAAAAAAAAGGAAAGAAGTTAAATAAATTTAAGTCTTCTTCATTATTTTTTTCCATTTAATTGTTTTATTTATAAAATTATTATTTTAATAAATAAATGTCATGTTAGGAAATGAGAACAAATATATATTCATTAAAATATATATATTTTTTATAATTTTGAATGTATTTTTATATAATCTTATCTGGTTTTTATAAAAAAAAATTGAACTTTTAAATAGTCTTTATTTTTAAATTTTAAAATTTTAAGAGTTAAGACTAAATTGATAGAATGTGTAAAATAGATGATTAAATTTATTAAATTTTTTAGATTTAAGACCTAATTGATAAAATTTGTAAATATTAGAGTATTAATTTATTATTACGCCAATAAAAAAAGGTCATGCCAATATTTCGACAATAATTTAATAGGAGAGCGATCAAAATATTAAAGTTTGATAACATTAGTAGAAGTTTCCATGAGTCAGACCGATTTGAGGCCCGATTCTAAAGAATTTCAAGCTCTCGAGCCCTTTTTGGCCCAGCTCGACTAGCCCAAAAAGTTCATTTACTATTCAAAATTAATAAAATATTCAATATATATTTAATTATAATTAAATTTAAATTTAAAATTTTTATTATTCAAATTGAGTTTGCTCTAGGCAGCCTGAGGTGCAAAATATTTGTCCAAACTTTAGTGACTAAATAGAAAATTTTAAGCCTGAATGACTAGAATAGAAATATGCTCATAGTTGGGTGACTATTTATAGAATTTACCCAAGGAAAAAAACCTTGATATCATTAACCCGACCCAACCGACCCAATTAAAAAAGATCCAACTATATAAAACTCTACTTTCCATGTTCCCTCTCAAAACCCTAGAAAATCTTAATACTTCCATTTTTCCACTTTCCGACACTTTCTTGGCAGCCAAACACACTAAACCCTCAAGTATATCGTAAAATGGCGAAGAAGAACACGGAGAGGAAAGTGAACGTGTCGGGTAAACCTAAGCACTCGCTAGACGTGAACCGTAGCGATGGCAAGAACAATTCGAGAACCGCCGCCACGGTGCGCCGCCTTAAGATGTACAACACACGGCCCAAACGTAACGCTAAAGGGAAAATCTTGAGTCATGAGTTTCAGTCTAAAGAACTACCGAATACACGTATCCAACCTGATCGCCGATGGTTCGGTAAGCTTAAACTCACCTTTTTTTTAAAAAATTTAAGTTAGTTCCCTTTAGCTGTTTATTTTGTTAATTTATATGTTTTTTTTCTTAGGAATTGGGAATATAAGAAAATTATGTTTTTGAATAATTGAAAATTTTTGTATATTGTTTGATCATGTTAATAAAATAAAGCTAATAAGAATGAGGAAGCAATGCAGAAACGAGTCTTAACTGAAGTCTTAACTTCATTTAATGGGCTTGTTTTTATTACTATTTTTTTGGTCTTGTATGAAGCTTACTTATGTAAATATACCTTTCCTTTTGCAGGGAATACTCGAGTTGTGAATCAAAAGGAGCTAGAATTTTTTCGAGAAGAGCTCCAAAGCCGTATGTCAAGCAATTACAATGTCATTTTGAAGGAGAAGAAATTGCCCTTATCTCTCTTAAAGGACCATGCTAAGGTATGAATTCTTTGGAAGTGAACCCTTTTGGCATTTGGATTTCAGAATTTGCTTTGACTTTTAAGTTAAAACTTAAAAAAAAAGAAGATACTTCTAATTCTATTGTACTGTTGATTAAAATGTATGTATATGAAGCAAGCTAGAGCTCATCTTCTGGACACAGAGCCTTTCGAGAATGCATTTGGACCTAAGACAAAGAGGAAGCGCCCAAAGCTCCTAGCTGTAGATTATGAGTCTTTACTTAAGAAAGCAGATGGTTCTCAAGGTAAATTATTACCTTTAATATTTTTATTATGAGGATTTTAGTCTTAAAGTGCATCTTACTGTAGTTTAAGCTATGTGTTTCACATTTGTTTTATCAACTCCGCAGATGCATTTGAGCAGAAGCATGGTGCTTCTACTTCTGCAGAAGCAGGTGAGGCAGATGGGTTCCGTGACTTAGTTCGGCACACTATGTTTGAGAAGGGTCAAAGTAAACGAATATGGGGTGAACTCTACAAAGTAATAGACTCATCAGATGTTGTTGTCCAGGTCAGTCTATGTCCATCTTCTGTTGCTTAGACATTGATTTCTGTTGAAAACAACAATTCTTTTACCCACTTTCTCTTCTTTCTTGTTACTTCTGTTGAATTATTGGAACTATTTTTATCACCTAAAATTCAGGAAATTTTGCTTACGCTACTTGAATTCATTTCCCTACATGCATATGTCAGGCACATGTCAAACACTTTTAGAATAGACCTGGCATAAAGTTATGTTCCTTTCAAAATTTTGAATGTATCTTTGTGAGGCAATACATAGCTTCTGTCCCCTCTTTAAGAGGAAACAGTAGTAGCCTTCGTTTTCTAATTTTCTTTTGCATTACAGGTTTTGGATGCTAGGGACCCACAGGGCACCAGGTGTCATCATTTAGAGAGGCATTTGAAAGAGCATTGCAATCATAAACACATGATTCTTCTGTTAAACAAGGTAAGTTGCATTTCCATGTTGAAGTTTCTCTAATATTGTTGTTATTGTTATTATTATATTTTACTCCATGATGTTTTCAGCAAAATTGCTTGTAAATGCTGGTAATATCTATTTTCAGTGTGATCTTGTTCCTGCCTGGGCTACGAAGGGGTGGCTTAGAGTTCTATCCAAAGAATATCCAACTCTAGCATTCCATGCTAGTGTTAACAAGTCTTTTGGCAAGGTAACTCTAATTCATTTCATATTGTTGTTGCATTTAGTATATAGATAGAAAGTGTTTACACCTTCATCTCCTTTGTTTCCTTATTTATGTCTCATGCTGCTAATTTATGGCATTGTGGCCCCTCCAACTTATGTGTGGCTTTTTATGTTATGATGCAATTTTTAATCAGAATATGAAATTCTTACCTGTAATTCCTTAGAAATTTGTTCATTGCAGCATATTTAGTTGATTTGATGTTTACCTGTGTTTATTCAATGTTTAGATTTTTGTTTTAGAATTTCTATCAAAATCTGTTTCCATCAAATGTAGGGTTCTCTTTTATCGGTACTAAGACAATTTGCCCGCTTAAAAAGTGACAAGCAAGCAATATCTGTTGGATTTATTGGTTATCCTAACGTTGGCAAGTCTTCAGTTATCAACACACTCCGCACAAAAAATGTAAGTTTTCTTTCTCCTTTTTCATTCTTTGTTTCATGACACTATACTTTAAGCTCTGGTAGTCCAGTATTATGGTAATATTAAAATGTAATGTATTTTGTATTCACGTGTGTTCTTATGCATACATTTATTTTAGGTTCCTTTTTTTTAGATTTGTATTGTACCTGACCTTTTGCTGTCATTGCCCCTTAATCGAGAACATTGATCATGTTTCTATTTTGGTACAATGAGAACTTTAATCTGTCAGGCATTCATGTCAATAGTTTGTAATTGGTAATTGGTGTAAATAATGCTCTCTCTATATTTAGTTCTGCTTTTTTAATTCGTTTTCTTCAATTTTCTGAAGGTCTGTAAGGTTGCTCCCATCCCAGGGGAGACTAAGGTTTGGCAGTATATAACACTCACTAAAAGGATTTACTTAATTGACTGCCCTGGAGTTGTTTACCAGAATAGTGACTCAGAAACAGATATTGTGCTGAAGGGTGTGGTATGTTCCTTACATCTAATTGCTGTTGTTTGTGTCTTCCATCTACATTCATGTCACGGATTCTTAGCATCAAACTCTTGGTTTTTCTAGGTACGCGTCACAAATCTAGAGGATGCTGCTGAACACATTGGAGGAGTTTTAAAGCGTGTCAAAAAAGAGCACTTGGAAAGGGCATACAAGATAAAGAACTGGTGAGTAGCTTTGTGGTCATTAGTTCGGTAGATTCTTAGTATGGAGCCCATTGTTGTTTGTTTGATATTTGATTTAAATGCAGTTTGTTTAATCACATATGGTGAAAAAATAGGTTAACTATTGCCTTTATCCACCTTTTTTCTTTTATCTGAGGTGTCTTAAAGCCTTCTAAAAGTATGATGGCCTACCTTGGGGCATTTTCGTTTAGTGTTGTGCCCATTTACTACTCTAAAGATTATAGTCATACAACAATGAAGTAGCAATTTATTTGTGCTATATTTGTTGTTTTGCTGTTATCAGGGAAGATGAAAATGACTTCTTAGTTCAGCTATGCCAATCAACTGGTAAACTTTTGAAGGTATGTTTTTAATCTAAAGTTTCAATCCTCATTTAGTATTAACTGTAGTATATAAAATAAGATTAAATTTCGCGCAATGTAAATGGCTTGTATGTAGGGTGGAGAACCTGATTTGACTACTTGTGCGAAGATGATCCTTCATGACTGGCAGAGAGGTAGAATACCCTTCTTTGTTCCTCCTCCGAAACAAGAAGCTGATGATTCGTCAGATGAACCCACTGTGCATGGGATAGACAAGGATGCTGTGGCTGATAATAATCAGGCTGACGCTGCACTTAAAGCCATTGCAAATGTAATGTTGTTCCAGCAGCAGAAAAGTGTACCTGTTAAAACTGACCTCTTCAGTGACAATGAACTCACCGGTGACGCAACCAACCAGGTACCTGATAGTGATATGGTTGGTGAAGATGGAGCCTCTGATGATGATGATGATGATGATGATGATGAGGTTGAAGGTAGTAGCTCAGATGAAGCATAGACATTTTGTTTTGGAAAAAGATGGAAGGCTCGATTTTTGGTAGTTAGGGCTTGTTCATTGTAACTGGAATATGTTTTTCTTTTCCCTTCTTAATATGGAAAACATTTGACCTCGTTAAATTAAATTTATATTTTTTTGTTGTAATTCAAGAAAAGAAAATTTCTTAATATTTATTATGAGCAATTTGTTTTATCTCAATAAAGAAAATGAAGTAATTCAGAATGGTTCGATTTAATAGCGTCCATTTGTGATTGTATATTTGTACGTAGTAGGACATGAAGTGGTAGACGCTCATCTTCATCTTCCACTGAACTTTGTAGTTCAATTTGCTATTGCTCATGAATTTCAGCAACCCAAGTAAACATTAAACAAGATACAATGTATGCTAAAGTACTATGTTCGGGAACTATCTTGTCCTGTAATCTTGTTTGAATATGTCAAAAAAACAATGTCAAAAGCAAGGGTCGAACGCCAGTATTTTAGAGAAAATGAAAATCTGGGTACAAGATAGCCAATGAATGAGCTTCTAAAACAAAGCTATCTCAGTTTCTACTTCACCTGTTCAAATACGGTGGCCTGCTCCGGATTCTTGTCTTCCTGGACATGAACTAAACGTGGACATCGAAGTGAAAGACCCTACTTCGAGGAAGCAAAAAGAAAAAAAAAACCACCATTAATGAGATGAAAAAGAACCTCTAATTTATGTTCCACTGCTAAATTCAGAGAGAAAAAAAGAAAATCTCAGAAGTAGTGACTATTGTTTGTTGAAACATTGAGTGTTGGTGTTTTTGCAAAGAGAGAAAACAAAGAACAAGAAGAGAATCAATCTAGAGAAAAAAACGTAGAAAGCAATCTGATCTATAGCAATAAGAAACAATTACATCTTTTAAGTCGTTAGTTTCCGAAATGCTAACAACTCCCACTATATTTTTGTTGAAACTTGCAATTGTTAGCTTGTACACAAATTGAACTAACTAATCGTGTAAATCAGCATGTCACACCCCAAATTTGGATAACCTGAATTTTAGGTTTGTAGATGAGAAGATGTTTGTTCTGGCGCACTATAGAAGTTAGTTCACCAAATTACAGCTTTTGGTGAATTAATATTTTGGGTGAATTGAGTATCCACCTAAGGAAGTATATTAGGATTTAGTTTTCGACGTGTTCTCAATAAAAGAAAAAGTTCAATAAAAAAGGAAAATGTAAGCTTTGTATAAGTAACTGCCAAAGGTATATTACGCTTAGTTTGTTTAAATGTTGTGAAGGGTAAGTCTCTATATCTGGTTACTATTTGATATGTTTTGGTAAAATGAGGATAGATGTGAGTAATTAACGTGTTTATTTTGATTAAGTATAGGATTTTGTGTGTATGCGCCGTTTAGCAAACTTTTTGTTTTGGCATATTCTGTAGTTTGGCAGACTCTTCTGTTTAGTATCTGCCCAACTTAGATGCTTTTGGTGAACTCAGTAAGTTCACAACTATTTAGATTTATTTATTATTTAAGTATAGTAATTTGGTTAATTGAGTTGAGGTTTAGTTAGAATGGAACTGAATTACTGTAGATGATAAGACCCAAATTAAATTAAGAGCACTTAATCATGAGAATCAAGAGAGTTAGTGGAATTATTTGATATTTTCACTAATCCTTGTCTCCGAGCTTAGGTATATAAGGTTAGCAGTGGTTTTGCTGAACACCTTAACGTTTTCTTCTTCTTTCTCGATTTTTCTTTGCAACTCTTTGAAAACTTAAGTTCCAAAAACCCCTTTAAAGTAAGGTTCACAGTATTCAACTAACTTATACGTTAGTTCTAGCTTACTGGTAATTACTGATGAACCTTAGGTTATTCTATCATTTGATGCTCTTCGTTCTGCATGTATAAGTATTAGAGTGGTGTGTGAGGAAGGAAACTTCCTAATTTTGGTATAAGTGTTGTGATTCTTGCATGTATGATCAGATTTGATAAATTGATGATATGATATGTTTATTATCTTTACTTTAGCTCAAGAAGATAACGAAGGTCTAAGTGATAAGGGAAAGGGATCTACTTTATAAACTTGTGTTAGAGTTTTTGGTGAGTTCTTTCTTACTTCCATGTACTGTAGTTTCTTTATTTTATATTTCGTGTAAGGTAAATATTTTTCCTTTGTAAAGAATGTAAGGTAAGTATTTTTTCATGTGCGTCATTTTCATACTTAAACCACTACCATAAGCTTTTGGTATGTATGAAATGATACAATATGATATGTGATGAAGGAGAAGTGGATATATGCTTGTGCAACCTCTGGTAGGGCAAAAATATTGCAAATCGATTGGTAGATCATGATAAAACACACTATTATGAATGAATTGATATGAAGAGTTAAGGGGAGAATGAATGTGAAAAAGTTTGAAAGATATGTTTCTGGTTTTGTATTTTGGGTACGTGACTAGCATGAAGATATATTTGTATGAGTCAAGTTAAATTGGCGTACAATATACGTCAAAGTGAGATGAGTTGGCCTAATGAATCTATCTGTGTTCTATCTACGCTAGTGGGTGTACTTTGTGTAAAACGTGTGTAATTTTCAGAAAGATTCAATTAATATTCTAAGTATTGTATTGTATGAATTCTCTTTGGAATTCACTAATTAAGTTCATATGAACTTACTCCGTTATCATTTTCCTTATCAGAATTTGATGATTAAAGGAAAATTTTGATCAAGGACTACGCCAAACAGCTATTAGGATTGTGAGCTGACTGCTTTGTGTCTATGTCATGCATGATATATGGGGATAATGCTAAAGTCTATGTTGAAAATGATGTGTATAAAGAACTTATGTATATTAAGACTTTGTTTTGATAAGGATTGAAAGAAGTATTAATATTTGGGTTTTAAGTCAATATATTCTATTTATGAAGTTATAATTTTTGAATTTACATGCTTTATAAATTGAATATTATTTTTAAAGTGATGATATTCCTCTAACTTTATTAAAATAATAGCTAAACTATGTTCTAAATCTAAAATGTTATAAGAAACCTTTAAAGCTTCCGCCTAAATGTATTTAAGTGAGTCTGTTTCCAAGTAGTAATACAACACCAAAGTCCACCAGGATAGAGCCGATAATTGCCTTGGAGCAATTTAATACTCATTTAAAACAACACAAAAGAATAGATTCAATGATACATGGAAACCAGCCTCCAATAGAATTAATGGTAAAACAAAACCTACGATGTTATCGCTTAAACAACATCGCTTGGGTGGACAGAAAGTGTAAGCAAAGTTTGGGTTTAGTATACCTTGGACTCTTAAATACCGATCCATCTCGTCCTTGGTGGTGCTACAAGTGATCAAATGAGTCATTACACTCGGAAGGGTATTCTCTGGACCTTGAGGCCCAGATGGAATGGGACTAGTCAGAGTAATGTTTCACTTGGAATGGCTTTGGCCCCTCTCTCATGTAGTGGTTCGAACCATTTTTGTGATATAAAGTAAGAAGAAGAAGAGGAGAAAGGAAGAATGATTAGTACCTTTGAGTAAGATGAAGATAAAGAGAGCAAAGAACGAGTTGAGTAGACAAGAAATTAGGGATTCAGATGTTGCAACAAAGTGAAAAACAAAAGAGGGTGTTGAAATGATGGATATAAATAGAGGTAATCTTGCGGGAGAAGTCAAGTTGAAGATGACTTTTTAAGTTCTCCAATGTGATGGTGATATCTATCACGATGTAAGTTGTGAAAATTTGAAATTCTGGTGTAAACGCTAAGTTTTGGCTAACCTGTTGGTGTTCTGAACAAGCAAAGAATCTTATGATATGCCAATAGGCAGTTTGTTATTATTTGAGATGAATTTTCCAAGCTTATATTAATTTTGGCAATGAAATTTCCTAACTGGGGAGAGTTGTAACACCTAGTTTTGACGGCTCCTGAGTTTGACACGTAACCTGAAAGTAATCTAAGTGGCGCAGTCCTATTCGCCTAATTGATGCTCTTGGTGCTACATCGGGCGCATAGTTAATTTTAGAGTATTAGGTAATAATTGTTGTCTGGATGTGCGAAGATGTAAAGAAAATGAGATTGGTAAAAGTATTGAGGGTTTTATATATTATGGGTATCACTAAAGGAATGATACGCCAAGTTTGTTTAGTTACTATGCTAGCTAAGTTCTAACGAGATGCTCAGGAATGAACAAAAGGATGAATTATATGTATATAAAGATATTGGATTCTCTTATACATTTCTCTACAGCTGTAAACCATTAATAAAGGTAGTCTTGAAAGTTTGTGGCACGTGTCAAGTTTCACTATGAGAACATGGGTTATATATATTATGATATGAGATTGAGAAGAAAAAGAGTTATGTTCTTTTTTCCATTTAAAACACTATTGATGATTTTCCTTGGAGATGTGCATAGATCTTTCTTAATTGAGCTGAACCAACAGATCTGAGTGTATCTAGAAGGTTGTTTAGCATCTTGGGTAAGTATTATGGTCTTGCATGTTGACTTCTAAAAGAGTAAGTATGTTTTTATGTGCTTGAACAGTAAGATGAAGAAGATGTTTTTATGTGCTTGAACAGTAAGATGAAGAAGTAAGGTTTTGTATGAGGGTTTTTTGGGTTTGAGATGATGGTAAAGATTATACGAATGAGTTTTAATGGCGTTCCTATGTCTTA
Organism: Gossypium stocksii; assembly: GCA_020496765.1. NCBI lineage: Eukaryota > Viridiplantae > Streptophyta > Magnoliopsida > Malvales > Malvaceae > Gossypium > Gossypium stocksii. The sequence goes on along the minus strand of CM035628.1, from coordinate 97,153,914 downwards.
TAAGCAGAGGTTTCTGAAGTCCCTTGATGGATGTTTGAATCTGGAGATCAAGCTGCTGTTCGTGGATGTCAAGTGAGTCTCTACACTGACTTTTGCAATATGAAAGGAACACCTTTATGGTGTAATATAAAAGAAAAGCCTTTGTAGAGTAATATGAAAGAAAAGCCTTTGTGGCGAACCCTGAATGGATCGCCTTAGTGGCATGTTCTATCTGATTGCTTATATGGTGTCTTTTGCTAAGTCTATGTGGCATGAACTGTAAGGAATATTTGGTAAGCTACGAATTTGAATGTCCATCTCTATGGTAAGATATGAGTAAGTTCTAGTAGTTCTATAATATGTATAACCAAGATAATGAGTTGATATGCTCTGGAATAAGAGTTGAATGAAATCTTAAGGGATTTCCTTAAAAAGAAGAGATGTATATCTATATGTCAAGAAGCGTGTTTGTTATGATGATCTGTAAGTATGAAAATAAGGGGTATCACATCTTCTTCCAAATTATTCTGAATTTGAGTAAATGCTATTTTAAATTATAAGATTATGTTAAAGCATGATATGAAGTCCATCTGGATGTTATATGCAGTGAATTATCAGTACGGATAAGTGCACGAAATTAGATCAATGAATGTCTGAGTGTGAAGCATTGGTACAAAATTTGGCATAAGTATTCGCCATGTATATGTACTTGCCCAAGATAATGTTAGTGAGCAGTTGTTTGATATAAGAGATTCATGAATTGATTGGAAGGATCCCCTAATTAACAAGATATAGAAGATTAAGTATAATAGGGGTATGATAATTAGCATATAAGAGAGTGATAAGATCATATGATATCTACTGTAGTAAATGATGCAGAGTAGAAGTTGACTCATGGAAAGTCTTAGAATATTTCAAAGACTTCATCAAGGTGTGGTCAATGAGCTCGCTAAGTACTTCTATACTTACAAGATTATTATTTCTTTTCAGGTTTGATGAAAAGAGGCTTTTCCTGGAGGGACAATGCCAAGAGTACACCATGCTGGTGGCAGATTGGGCTATTATGCATACAGATGATTGTGGCATAGTCTTGAAATTTGCTTTTAAGTTTGTCCTGATTAAATTTGAAACTTGTAAAGATCCAAATCAAATGTGTTGTAATAAGGTGTTAAATACATATCTCATTTTACATTTTCAAATGTCACGTTTTATTTTGGACTTCAAATAACATATTTAAAATAATTGATAAATTGTAAATTGTTTTTGTTAAAAGTTTTGTACGTCTAGTAACACCCGAGTAACACCCGAGATCTGGACTCGGTGAATTCGGTCGGGTTGAGGGCGTTACAATTACAATATTAATAAATCCAAGATATTGTGGAAATGTTAGAGGTAAGTCTTCAATTTAGTTTTTATCCAATCTCCTTCTTTCAAGGGATTAGATTGATTGGCCCGATGTAAGCTTCAAGATATGTTGATCCAAATGGGTCGATCTTCAAAGATGGGCTACTACACGTCTAAAAAATCAACAAGAATTACAACCTAAAGATTTTGTTTCAAAAGATTGTTAATCTCTAAATAAGGTAAGTTATGTGACTTGCGTAGTGTTTAAGAGCAGCTAGCATTGATTTGACACTATGCAAGTCACTGCTCACATAATTGCCTTAACATAGTGTTTAATGATATCATCTTGTGACTTGCATTTGTGAGAGAGTTAACAAAGCATGGGTTTTATTTTGCTTCAAAGGAAAATTTAAAAGAACACAATAGTCTAAAAAAAAGAGAAATAAAGAGCACTTGTATTCAAATTGAAAAATCAAAAGAAAGTATATTTGTTATAAATCTTTTTGTTATAAAATGGATTCTAAGTAGGATAAGAAGCTTGATATCCCTTAGGGCTATAATGTCAATTTTATATCATTCTTACTTTTGATGTTTATAAATATAAATTTTGAAGAAGTATTAAAAATGTTTCATTGATGAATAAAAAGCTTACATACTTCTTATTTACACATCTCTTGTTCTTTTTATTTTATTTTTGTTCTTTATTTTATAACACGCTATTAACATAATTCTCTTAAAGCGATTGTTTTACATCCCCGTTGCACTTAAAAGGACTCATTAGGTAGACCATAACACACAAAGATCTTGCTTGGTCAACTTCAAAGATGATCTTGCCAAAAGTGTTACATGACTACTAATACATGGAAATGCTATCTATATAAGCCACCCCTTATGACTTAAAAGGGGACTCCTTTATTCTTTCTCTTAGCATAAAGAGTCACAAGAGGTCCTTTCTCTCATATTTTAGGAGACCTCTTGCGACTATCATAATAATTTCATTTAAGGAATCTACAATCTTTACTGTTGATAAAAAAATGTTTATTATTTTAAGAATATAAGGAAAAATTATTAAATTTTTTTATCAATCCTAATAAGATTTCAAAATTTTGTAAAATGTGAATGCCTAAAATAAGTATACAATTTGAAACATTTTTCTATATAACACTCTTTCGATTGCTTGTAACATCATGAAATAAAACAAAAGGAGATAATTGCAAAACACCAATCATAGAGAAAAATATGGCTTAAAAATGTTGAGAGAAGCTACCTTTGTCTTACTCGTGTATGGCCATCAGACACCAGACCAATCAACCAGCCGCAAATACCTCATCTTAAAAACTCTTTAAATTTCATCTCATTTCCATAGTTACGCATCATTAGCCATTTTTAAAAAAATTTTCTTATCTTAAGCTTTAAAAATAAAAATAAAAATAAAAATAAAAATAAAAATAAAAATAAAAATAAAAATGGGGAAGATTGCTTTTGTAGTATTCTCATCGACATTGATTCTCTCAATCCAATTCGTGGTAGGACAAGAAACCCAAGATTTCAAGCCCAAACCTGGGCTCAACGTTGCAGGCGATCATACCGATAGTTTGAGGGAAATGGCTACTTCATTGGAAAATCTAGAACTCACACCTGATCAAGTAAATAGGCTTAAAGAAGAGATCAAAGAAGCCTTTGAAAGTGGGGATCTCGACGACGTGCAATCAATCAAACTTTCCCCTCAACAGCAAGAACAATTTTATCAATCAATGCTGGTAAGCACCTTCATGAAAATGGCCGATGATGGAATGATAAATACTGATGAAGTCAAGACCAAGCTTTATCCACAGGGAGAAAAACTTTGGTCCCCTGAAACTAAATCAGCCTTTGATCAAATCCTCCAAACTGCTAAAACCAAGGCTCGGGCAAAGGCTATCGCTAAGGCTAATGCTAATGCTGTAAATGACAAGAATTAAACATGGAATATTGATGAGGTAGTTTAACTTAAACATAGGCACCCCATTCTCATTCATTCACTAATGCACTTGCAATGTATGGATAAATCTTCAAAACCCAAAACTAAAAAAACCATTTTTTAGCAAGAAATTCAATTAAAAAAAAATAGCAAATTGGATCAATTAAATGTAGCATATCTATATTTAGAAAAGCAAACATTTTTGTTTTACGATAATTTTGTTGTAATATGGGACTTCACTCTACACGTATAGGCCTTCCTTTTTATGACGTGTACATGGTTTTTTTTATATTCATAATATTATTATACGAGATTTATAATATCACTAGTTAAATTCAAGTGCATTCAATACCATTTTTTTTTCGTATAAGTATCGTGTGATTAATTTTTAAAATTCTTTTAGAATGTCACAAATTAATTTAACAAAAAAATTTTAAATGATGTTAACAAAACCTAAATTCTAAATTCGAAAAATAGAATGACTAAATTCTTGAAAGTAAAAACATGATAACTAAATTCCAAATATGAAAGGATTTGGAACATATTATAACTTTAATTATAGTAAAAAACAATTAATTCAAAGTTGATTGAGTTTTAGCTTGATTGACATTGATATTATTATCAGTACAAGAGTATGTGAGTTCGAGTATACTGAAACGCATTATCTTCCTATTTAAGGATTGTGGAGGGACTATAAGTAATTTTTAAGTTCTTTTTTGGTCACCCAACTATGAAAAGTTACAAAATGACCACTTAACTATTCAATTTTTTTTTCTTTTTTGATCATCTATTGTTAAATGACTAACGAAAAGATGACATGCCAGCTTTTGAAATTTGCATGATAGCAACTTTAACCTTGAAACACTTATACATTGTATCAATTTGGTATTGATTTTAAAAAAATTAACCCTCAACATTTGCACATTGTATAGTTCGATCTTTTTTATAGTCTTGCTTTGTTCGTGACTCTTTCAACTAAAAAGTTGAAAAAATAAATTTATCATCTAAATTTGGTCAAAAGTATACCAAAAAAGGAAATGCCTAGAAACCCAAGATCATAATTTGCTTCATCAATGACAACCAACTCAAGCTAACAAAAAATTAATTAATTATTATTGAGAGATATCAAGTTCTCAACCATTTAAAGTATATGGATAACAATGTGTTTAACTATTATATAATTTAATAATAAGCAAATTAAAAAAAAAACTTTTTGTTTTTATTTCTAATTTACTTATCATGTATTGAATTGTATTTTCATATAAAAATTGGATAAATTAGGTAATGGGTAAACATTAAGAATAAATTAGGTAATGGGTAAACATTAAGAGTTGATTTTATAAAAAATTAAGATTGAATTAACACAAGGTATAAATGTTGGTTAAAGTCGTTGTTATGGTAATTTTAAAAGATGACACAACATTTTTCCGACAAAAAAGAAAAAAATCGTATAGTAGGATATTCATTTTGTAACTTTTGATAGTTAGGTAATCAAAAAAGAAATATACTAATAGTTAAGTAATTACCAATGTTGTTTAACTAGGGGCGAAACTAGAAAATTTTTTAGGGGCCGAAAATTAACTTGTAATTTTTACGATAGTACAAATACAATTTTACCATTTTAATAGTTTATATCTTTATAATTTTTAAAAGATTAAATAAAAATCCTATCATTTTTAAGAAGAGCAAAGTGTAATTTTAAAAATTTTAAAAATTTAAAGAAATTCACTGAAAATTTTTTTTATTTTAAGGTGAGCGGGCCGTGCGAGCCCTAGCTACGCCCTTAAGTTTAACCTAACAATAATAATAATTAAAGAAAAAAGTTACGAAAAAGACTATTTGGGTTTTTATTATCTTATTGATTTGGATTCAACTAGGCCTGATGGTAAACCTCTGAAACATCATTAGCTCTTTATATTAGAACAGTTATTTGGTGTCTAGGGCTGAGTAACTGTACTCATAGTCTTCGACATCTCTTTGGCAGCTCCAGCAGCAGATCGTCCTTGAAGTTCATAATGAGCTGGACCAACTGGTACACAGTTCCCATGGCCATTCACTAGATTGCAATTGCCGGTAGTACATGTAGGAACACCTCCTGAGCCGTATCCCACGCCAATCCCTGACCCTAGTCCGCCTGATCCTGACCCAATTCCAACTCCAGTCCCAGGTCCATTCCAGTTGTTTCCACCTGATCCAATTCCGACGCCATATCCAACACTATTTCCTGACTGACCTCCATTTCCCATACCAAATCCAATACCGGTTCCTAACTGGTTCCCATTTCCAATTCCATATCCAATACCAGTTCCTAACTGGTTCCCATTTCCAATACCATATCCAATACCAGTTCCTAACTGGTTCCCATTTCCAATACCATATCCAGTACCAGTTCCTAACTGGTTCCCATTTCCAGTGCCGTATCCAATGCCATATCCCATGTTATTTCTGGCCTGACCCCCATTTCCAATGCCATACCCGATACCCATTCCCATCTGGTTCGCATTTCCGATACCAAATCCCATGTTATTTCCTGATTGATCCCCATTTCCAATGCCATACCCAATGCCCATTCCTAACTGGTTCCCACTTCCCATGCCATGTCCAATGCCAGTACCTACCTGGTTCCCTTCTCCAATACCATATCCAATGGCTGTACCTAACTGGTTCCCATCTTCAATGCCATATCCAAGGCCATATCCCATACCATTTCCTGAGCCACTTCCAACGCCATAACCCACACCAAGTTTTTCATCACTAGGGTTTTTCATTGGTTCATGGACAACAGGGTCCATGTTTTTGTGGGCATGATTGGTTTGATCCAACAGGAACCTATTAGCCGAACTGAAGCCTAAGGATAAAGAAACTGACAGAATAATGCACGTAAATTTTAGTATCGGGAATGCCATTTTGCTGGTTTTGTTTTTCTTTTCTTCTTCCATGCGAAATGAAAGGTATCATATCATTCTTTTATAGTGTCAAAAATTGCCAGTCAAAAGAAAGAGGATTTGAAAAGTGCAACGCAGAAAATGCCCATTGCCTTTGCTTGTTTGTTTGGTTCTTCTAATATGAGATCATGGACCTTACATGAGTAGCCATTTACATGCCTTAATTTGCTGCTACACCATTTTCTCATTATTCACCAAGCAAAACAGAAAGGAGAAAGAAAAGAATCTTAACAGTGCTTTGGGATTAATACATTATGACGGAGGTTTACGTTACTTAAGCACTTTAGCTGGAAATATATAATTTGTTATTTTTCATTCAATACTAAAATGTAATCTTAGGTGATCCCTCCGTATTTGGATCAAGTTTAAATTTTGAAGTGATATTATTAAGAATATTTTAATTGAATATCACTTTGACTCGAATTAAATTAATCTCATACTGACAAATGTATAATGACATCTATAGTTATACCAAAAAAATGTGATCTTAGGGACAACAATATTTAAATCTATGTCATCTAAATACTTATTGAGTGCCTATCAATTTTTAAATTTGTAAAAGTAACAAAACAGTCAATATATATATATAAACAAATTTCCAAAATTTTATAAAAAATTATAAGAATCACATAAATAAAAAAAATTAAAACTATATAAAATTATAAAAAAATTAATTTTTTTTTTTTACAAAATGATAAACTCAAAACATTTTTTTTGGTGATAAAAAACTCAAAAAATTTACAAGAGAAACACCTAATAAAAAGAACTGCCTAAAAACTTATCCCTATCAATTAACACACGAGCCATCTCGAGTGGGACGTTGAGAACTTGCATATTTCCTTTCTCGATCAAAGCGTGTTTAGCTAAACAGTTCGCAACCTGATTTTGTTCCCTCAGAATATATTGCAGAAACCATTGATTTTCCTAAGACATAATATTATGGATACGCCTAATTAATGTAGAATTTGAGACGTTGAAGAGCTTCTGAGAATGCCTTTAACAACTTCCAAGCTATCAAAATGAATGATAACGTGATCATAACCCCAACATTGAAAAAGTTTAAGGCCCTCAAGAATACCCCACAATTCCGCATTAAAAACTGAACATTTTCCAAGAAAACGGTGAAAGCCAATGATCCAATGTCCCCCCTTATCGCGAAAAAATCCCCCAGCTGTAGCAAGTCCAAAATCCAATTGCACCGCCCCATCAATATAGAGATGAACTTGTTCTTTAGAGGTGTGAACTTCAACAGATTGATTAAGACATCCAGAAAGGACCTCTTGAGAGGAAGAGAAGAAATTCGACGCCTAACTGTAGGATCCTTAAACTATTTCTTTTGAGCTCCAAGGTTTGCCTTGAAAGATGTATAAATTTTGATTTTTCCATATGTGCCAAATAAGCAATCCAAAAAAAAAGCCCAACTAGCTCCCGCCTCATGAATCAACCTATTCCCCTGCAAATTAAGGAGAAACCAATTTTGAAAAATAGAAGAGAAAAAATTTAGAATATACTTACCTGGATTTACTTGAGCCCAAACATCCTTGGCTGCTGGACAATCACGTAAGATGTGCAAAATATCTTCTAAGTGGAAACCACAAATGTGGCATGAAGGATCATCCGAGATACCTCTCCTAACTCTTTCAACATTACAAAGAACTCTTCCTTGTAAAATCGTCCAAATAAAGGTACGAATCTGTTGAGGACCAGGAAATTTCTAAACCATCTTTCATTTTTCATCTCCCGGATTCCAGTCTTCTCCCTTGATGGCTTTATAAGCAGATTTAATAGACAAAGCACCATATGAAATGTGACTCCAAGAAATTCGGTCCGGACCTTCTGAAGGATGTGGAGGAGGAATACCCTTAATAGCCTGAATCACCTCTTCTGATAACCAAACTCGAAAGAGATCTAAGTTCCATGAACCATCCTTAGTAATCATCTCGTGTAGAAGGCAATCATAATTTAGATTAACATCAGGAGGAATGTGTCTAAACAAAGGTCCAATATCAAGGATCCAATTGTCCTGCCAGCACTGGATTTTGTGACCATCTCCAACAGACTAATGTAAGTTTTTATGAAATAGAGACCAAATTTTGGAAAGAGACTTCCAAAGAAAGAGCTTCTATCTCTATCAATACAAACTGGTAATTCTTCCTTCAATCGATATTTCGATCTAAGCACATGAACCTAAAAAGCTTCCTTATCAGATACCAATTTAAACCCCAGTTTCATCAAAAAAGAAATATTCTTCTCAAACCAAGACCACCACATACCTTAGGTTGACAAATAGAGTCCCATTCGACCAGAGCCATCTTTTTTTTCCTTTCGGATGATCCCCAGATAAACTGTTTAACTAACCTTTTGATTTCATCACGAGTTTTCCTAGGTATCATCATGGACTGCATGAAATAACTAGGAATAGATAAGAGAACTAATTAAGCTAAAGTGATTTGCCCTACTAAAGAGAGTTTTTTGGCTTCCCAACTTTGAAGCTTACCACGCACTTTTTCCACTACAAACCGAAGAGTGCCACTAGTAACCCTTTGGTGAAGGAGAGGGACTCCTAAGTAATGACCTAGATTATGAACTCGTTAAAACCTGGACATAGTGCTAGTCGTATCCACATAACCCTCATCCATGCCTTTAGAAAAGAAAATGTTGGTTTTCCTAGCGTTGATTTTATATCCAGAAAGCGCACAAAATCTATCTAAAATATCTTTCAAAATTTTACAGTGCTTCGAATCTACTTTACTAAAGATAACCAAATCATTAGCAAAAAATAAATGTGAGATGTTGGGTCTATTTTTAGAAAGCCGAATACGGTTCCATTTTCCTTCCGAGATAGCAACCTGAATCAAATGGCCAAGCCACTCCATACAAAGCACAAAAAGGTAAGGAGAAAGAGGACACCCTTGACGGATACCTCTAACAAGACTGAATTTAGATAACGGAACTCTATTCCACATAACCTGTATAATAGAATTAGAAATAGAAGACATAATAACATTCACAAGATACTCGGGGATACCTGCCACACGGAGAGAAACGTCAATGAAGTCCCAACTTACTTTGTCATCGGCTTTCTCCAAATCGATTTTAATCGCCATCCTTTTCCTCTTTTTCTGACATCTCATGGAATGAATTACCTTTTGAGCTAAAATGATCTCGTTGATATTCCTTCCTGCAATAAAGCTAACCTGTTCTTGTGTAATAATTTTAGGAAAAATCTACTTAAAATGATTAGTAATTACCTTCATCGTTAACTTGTAGAGGACTAAACAGAGACTTATTAACCGAAATTAACCAAACGTTTCCGGATTCTAAAACTTCAGGATAAGAACAATTAAGGTATTATTCAGATCAGGCTCAATAGGGTTTCCATAAAAAATCTTCGTAACTCAATCACAAATCGCTCCCCCAATAGTACCCCACTGCTTTTGGAAGAATAGGGCATGGAAACCATCACTGTCTAGAGCTTTAAGCAGAGCCATGTCAAAGAGGGCCACCTTAATCTCTTCATTAGAGACTGGTTTTCCTAAAAAACTAATATCCACAGGGTCAAGTTGAGAAAAATTGCTTGAAGGTAAAATACCTATCGGTGCAGGAATTTCTCGATACAATTTTTGAAAAAACTCATTCGCTTCTCCTTCGATGGCCTTAGGGTCATAAATTAAATTACCATCAGAATTGCGAATCGCATAGATATAATTACTTTTCCTCCTTTGTAAAGTTTGAGTATGGAAAAATTTTGTGTTTCGGTCCCCCAATTTCAACCAGTCACATATCGCTTTTTACTTCCAAAGCAGTTCTTCATGATGAAGCACATTCTCAAGTTCGTGTCGAAGAGACAAATCCACCTGAATTAAGTGGTGAGATCCATTAAGTGGTGAGATCCAGAATAATCACTTCTCCTCTGAATACTAGCAATTTTTTTGATAAGATCCCTTTCTCGTGTAGTAATATTACCATAAACTTGTTTATTCCACTCATTGAGTTTATGAGTGAACTTACTAAGAGAATAAAAAAAATTACTGGAGAATTCCTAATTTTCCTCCAAAAAACCATAAATATCCGGATGTTGAATGCACCAAGCTAAAAATCTGAAACGTCTTCTTTGGGAGAGAGAAATACTTGGATTCAAAACCAAAAAAAGAGGCCGGTGGCCCGACTTAATTTTTAAGAGATGGGTAATTATGCAATTAGAAAAATTATGTATCCAAGCCTCATTACCCAAGGTACGGTCTAATCTCTCGAACAAAAAACCCCTATGCCAAGTGAAGGGTAGCTCTCTGAACCCTAAATCATACAGCTCAGTAGAATCAACAAAATCAACAAAATATGGGCATTGCCTACCTTTAGTGAGACCTCTATATTTCTTAGAGGAAGCAAGGATCACATTGAAATCACCAATAGCCATCTAAAGAATCTACCCAAGCAAAATTATATTCCTCAAATCATTCTAAAGAAGTTGACGCATTTACCTGTTGGGACTATCATAGACAAAAGAAATAATAATAGGATGTGGTGAAGGCATCTACTAGACCCGAGTTAGAATAAATTACGGACGACTACGAACCACTTCAAGACGGACGGAGTCTTTCCATCCTAGCCAAATACCACCAGAAAAACCAATCGCCTCCACACGAAGAGAAAACTGAAACCCCAGCTTAGCAATAATTTTGTCAGCCTTGGCCTCACTTACTCTTGGTTCAAGGAGACTAACAATATCAGGCTTGTATTCCCTGTTATACTCCCGAAAAATTCTAGGAAATTTTACACTAGCACAGCCTTGACAGTTCCATAAAAAGACTATAATATTCATTAAAAATAATAATAATAAAGAAAAAAGAACAAATCTAGCTTTCAAAGCCATTATTGCCCTTCAAATTAGAGCCAACTACATCTAGCTCAGCACTCGAATTTTTGCTGAGAACTTGAGGAGATAAAAGTTCTGCCATTACCTCTATAGACTCAGCTAAAGGAATGCGCGTGTTCCTAGAAGTTTTAAATCGATTCCCTCTACCCCATAGAGCAAAAGAGGTCTTACGATTTCTTCGACTACCAACGCTTCTTCTATCTTTGGAGCCATTTAAAATAGGACCTGAGGTCGAACCCAGGAGCTCCATAGACTGAGAATCCGATTTAACCTATTGGTTAAAAGGAATATGTTTTTTTAAAATAATAGTTAAATGTTTACCTGATCAAGAGTATTGTCGGATATAGGGACAATAAAGCCTTCAGACTTGTCAAAAAGAGGATTATAATGTGCTTTAATGTTTTCCAAGTCTTTGGCATTTGTAATGATCTGATTTTTAGAATTTAAATGACCTTGGGCACCTACAACATCAAAATGGCTATCATTTTGTGAATCTGCCAAATTCCAAACTGCTGGAATAGATTTAGAAGAAGTAGAAATGGGTAATTTAGCCGAAGAACCCCCAATATCATTAACCAAGCCATCCAAACCCGTTGGCCTTTTTCTCAAAAATTTATCCATATTATCTTTGGGCATTCGACCCATTTTATCTAAATTCTTACTACCCAATCCCTCCTTCATATTAGACCCACTAGGTAAGCCCAACCCCTCATTAATCTTATGACCGGCCTTGTGAAAAGAAACCTCCCCATATTTTTACTAACCCTAGGATTAAAATCGTTTAGACTAGCAGCTACCTTTCCATTTCCATTTTCCACTAAAAATCTTCCAGTAGACGACCTCTCATCTCTATTAAAATCCTCCTCCCCGATCAACGCTGAGAATCTAATCCCTAACGGCTATTTTTTTGTTTCTCCATAACCTCCATCGAGAGATCCCTCCTCCCCTGCTACGAAAATCTCTTTTCCACCAGCATCTAAGGCCCAAAACCCATTTCCTTCTCCTTGTTTCTAGTACCTATTGAATCATCGTCTGATTTGCCTCCATTTGAGTCTTTTATCCCAATCGACGGTTTACCACGAGACATCGCCGGATTTTGCTCTGTTTCATCCGTTGAGCACATTTCTTGAACGTGCCCATACTTACTACAAGCGAAAGAAACGGTCGGAAAGGCCTCGTATTCGACGCGTTGGATGGCTCCATCAACAAAAACCTGTGAAATCAAAGGCATTTCTAGGTTAATATAAACGGCCAAACGAGCAAATCTCCCTGTAGTCTGGTTGTCAATCTGTACATCTAGTCAACGCACATCCTCATGGTCCCATTCTTCTTCTTAACAAATAGTACTGCTACTCCCTAAGGAGACACACTCGGACGGATGAAACCACGATCCAGTAGTTCTTGCAGTTGAGCATTAAGCTCCATAAGCTCCTTCGGTGCCATACAATAGGGACACCGGAGCTGTACCCGGAATAAGTTCAATCCCAAATTCTACTTCTCAATTCTGTGGTAATCTCGATAACTCCTCAGGAAAAATGTCTGGAAAATCCTTCACAGTTCTAATATCCCTAATAGTAGAGTCCCAAGAAGCAGAAACACGGATGTACGCCAAATACGCCTGACCCCCTTTCTGAACCAATTTCTTGGCCACAAGCGCGGAGATTACATTAGACAAATAATCTCGATGTTTTCCAATCACTACCACCTCCTCATCATCCTTAGTTTTTAAAACGACCCTCTTAGTCGCACAATCCAAACTGACCCGGTGTTTAACCAGCTAATCTATTCCTAGTATCAGATCAAACTCCCCAAATGGAAGCTCCATTAAATCTGCTAGAAAGACCGTCCCTTGCATCTATGATGGAACATCCCTATAGATTTTACTAACCCGGACAAACTGCCCCAATGGACTTATCACAATAACCTCGCTAGAAGTAGTCTCAACCGATAACCCCAGATTTTTAGATATAGAGCTAGCTATGTAGGAATGTGTAGATTTTATGTTTATCAGAGTAATGTAAGGTTTATCAAATATACAAAACGTATTGGTTATAACGTCAGGAGCATCTCTATCCTCGCGGCGTCGAGTAGTATAAACTAAAGCTGGTTGCCTTACCTCTACCTGACTAGCATATCTACCTGGTGCTCTCTACCCTAGGCCCAATCCATTACCACCCCTAGCTTGTCCATGACACTTAGATGGCTACTGAACTACTGTCTAAGGCTGCGCTGTACCTGATATCGGAGCTTGCACCTGATCAGTCCTCAAAGGACACTCTCGAATATGGTGCTCTAAAGTCCCACATCTCAAAAATGCTTCAATCCTCCTCCAGCATTCACCTAGATGGCGTTTACCATAGTCCCTACAAGGTAAAATCTCTGTAGGAGCAACAGGGGCTCCAACTCTAGCCGGTCCATCTGATTTGGCCTATTTCTTAGGCCTCTGAACAAAACTCGAGGGCTCCGAATCCCTCTTGTTCTTACACCTCTCATGGTCCCTGTTTTGGCACTTAGCGCTTGACATTCTCGGTAATATTCACTTTCTCAACCAAAACCGTGAACTCACGCTCCCTCCGCAGAGCAATTAGAACCCTTAGACTATTAGAACCCTTAGACTATCCCTTAGGCCATCCTCAAACTTAACGCACCTTTCGTATTCAGATACCACCATGCCTCGAGCGTAACGGATCAGTCTTAGGAATTTGGCCTCATACTCGGCCACAGATCGGTCACCTTGCATGAGGTTCAGGAACTCACGCCTGTGAGTATCAACATAGCTAACTCCCACATACTTGCTCTGGAACATAGTCTTAAAGAACTCCCAAGTTAGACGATCAGGCTGAGTGCCCTCCTTAACTGTTAACCATCACTGGTATGCTTCGTCGCGAAGCAAGGAGACCGCACCCTTTAGTTTCTGTTCGGAGGTACAGTCCAGACCAACCATAATCCTCTCGGTAGTCTCCAACCAGTACTCGGCCACATTAGGGGTGACTCTAGTGACACCCCCAAAACAACTTGGCTCTACTAGACCGGAGTCATTCAGTTACTGACCCTCGGCCTCCAGATCCAGAATTGGGTCTAACGACCCTCTCCAATATCCTCAGCATAGCCTGGGACAATGCGTCGTCCCCAGTTACACGATTTTGAGACCCAATCTCACTAGCAGGTGAAACCAACGTCTTACTCATATCTAGATTCGGCACAATACCCAAAGATAAGGACACAGCTCGAGCCCCTCTACGGTCTCTACCATGACCCCAATAACCATGACCACGAATACCATGGGCGCTCATCGTAAATTTTGAATTTTATCTACATTTTAAAATTTTATGCGTTAGTTTCAATATTTATTAACAGATGTTTTATGTAATAAGTATAAGAAGTTTAGAAATGTTTCGGATGTTTCAATCTCTAAATGTTTTACTACAGTTTCAGAGAGTACTAACTATAGTGTTTTTGGAGTAACTACCTACAATTTTTCAAAACAGTTCTAACTAAGTTTTAGAAATATTTACGGGATCGGCGCCGAAGACTCGGTGTGCCACATACTTATTCAGAGTAATCTAAATCATTTGGAAACCATTTCTTTAAAATATATTTTGGAGCCTAAAATTCACAGTCGAGTTTTGCAACCTGACTCTAATACCACTAAATGTAACACCCCAAACCTAGCCTGGACGTTATGGCCGAATCTGACGATGTCACATGAAGGGATTTTGAAAATGGAGCTAACTCGATAAAAACCTTTAGGTTATGAACTCTTAATTATTTATTTAGTTAATTGACTTGTCTTTCAATGAATCATTTTAGTGGAAACTTACTAAAATGTCGTGCTTAAGGAGAACAATTCATATTTTAGAAAATCTTGTTTTAGGTAAAACCACCGCAGTAATAAGCAAGTTAAATCCAAAACCCAAAACCAAAGTCTAATCTTAAACCCAAAACTTAAATTAAATCATAAAATAAAATAAAACAGTCATAACGAGTGGTCACCATTGAGTCCTCCGCTGCACTGATCCGCCTAACTCTGTGGATTACCTGTACAGAATAAACAGAAATCAGATAAAGATACAGATGTGCAAATCATAATAAAAAATCAGAAATCAGATATCCTATCCCCATCCTCTACACACAATTTCTGACCATCCCTACACACCATATGGGGTTTAAAACACCCGCCCAGCTCTACACACCATGTTGTACCGATGCGATACATAACTGATATAATGCAGCTATGCTGCCAGATAATAGGCATAAATTGCCTTTCAGAACACTTCCTCCAATATACATCATCCCACCTGAATAGTAGTGACAGAAACAATAACAGTTATGCAATCTAACATGCTCGACATGCTATTAGCTAGATCACAGATAGGCATATAGAACAGTAATCAGACATGCATGGTACTATCATGATCAATATAGAACATCAGTCTATCAGATTAATGTATCATACAGAATATGGTTTATTTAGGCCCACAATCATTTGGGACGACCCGTGCAACCCTAGGAAAAATTTCAGATAGACGGGCCCACATGCTTGTGTGGGCCCACATGCGCAATTTGCCCTAGCCCGTGTAGCTCATACGGCCACACCCTGGCCATCACATAGCCGTGTTTTGCACACGACCTTACCTTCGTCGACCACACAACCGTGTCATCACACACGACCTACCACATGGGCGACCACACGCTCATGTGGCGTCGACAGATTGTAATTTTGGCTTTTGCTGAATCCTCTTTTTTTTTTTGCATTTTGAGTTCACACCTGGTACGTTTTTGTAACAAATGCAATCTCGAGCCACTCAGCACCTAACATTAACTAATAAAACTGAATTTATCGCTTTAAATGACACTTAATCGTGACTTACAACGAGATAGTCAATCTCTAAAACCACTAAAACCCTTACCTTTGAAGGAGCAATGGTGATTTCACATTGCTAAAATGTCAGTTAGCATCCGCTGGTCCCTTTGATCTTCTCTTAAACATAAAACAACTCTATTAACCTAATGAATCAAGCAATCAAAACGAAATTCACACCCTAAACTTACCAATAGCGTATGAAAAGTACTGGAATAATGAGTCATGGGAAAACGACAGTATGTGGGAGACAAAAACCAAAATCGACAATAAAAAAAAGAGGGAGGAATCGATAGAGAGCATAAAAAAATAAAAAACATTAGAATTTTAGAAGGATGAGAGAATTTTGGGGAAACAGATGAGTTTTACACAATCCCCACTACATCTACAATCATAACTACCCACTACTCAGCATTTTAATTCCATCAAAACACTGACATAAAACTGAGCAAGAATATCACCTATGCTTGCATAGGGACTCAAACTCCAGACCTCCAACACACCAATACACAAAATCCCTTACCACTTGAACCAGCAGGCTCATTCTGACATGGTTTTACAGATAATTTAATATTAGCCCACTGAGCAAGAATAAGGCTTAAGTCAGAAAAATCCCAAAATTTTCCAAAGATAGGGCTTGAACTTGGGACCTCTCACACACAACCAGAACACTTAACCGCTAAAGCAAACATATATTTGTGTCAACAATTACAGTAATAGAGATAAAATTTTTGGGCATTACAAATATGTTTTAAAAAAGATATTCGCTGTAATAAATATCATATTGAGATTGCGAATGAAGAAATAATTGATTTCTATATATATATTAAATCTATTATATTGTGAAAGAATTTTGTATTAGAAAATTATCCTATTTCCTCTAGTTTGTACTATGCATATATTAGAATAGTTAAATCATATGCAATAGTTAACCAGAAGTTTATATTAGTATAATTGAATCACATGAGATGGTAAATTGGAAGTTTCCTAGTCCAAATATATTAATTAGTTGGCATGACCAATTAGACCATTCTGATCAATAATGATGTAACAATTGAGAATTTACATGGATATTAAAGAACAAGATTCTTCTTATTAAATATTTTTTAAGTGTTGCTTGTTCTTAAAGAAGATTTATTAAATCTCACTAGAAAACGTTGAGATTGAATCTCTTGCATTTTTGGAAAAAGAATGGGCCCATTTATCCAACAAGTGGATGTTTTGATATAATTTTATTAGGTGCATCTGCAAATTAATCACATGTGAGTTATTAACTCGTAACCTATAGTTTGCGGGATTGTTTGTTTAATGATTTGTTTATGAACAAAACTTTTAGATGCAATTAAGATAATTCTTGATAATGTTGGTAAGTTTATTTCTCAGGATTTAAATGATTATTATATGTTAGACTGTAGTGCGAATAACTATTGCAAAGCTTGCTGATAGAATTTATGAAATAAATGCCTCCAATTAGTAGCTAAACCATATCTTTTGAGAAAAAAAGTTTTTGAATATAAATATAAGGATATAATATTTTACATGAATTGACACTTGTAGGCATTATGCCAATGAATTATATTAAATACTCCCTATTTAAAATTGGCTTTTGGTTAAGAGCTAAATATAACCCATTTTAGAATTTTTGAGTGTGAAGTATATGTTCAAGTTGCTCCACCACAATGCACAAAAAGGGTATTTAAAGAATGTTGGGAATATAGATTAATTATTAATCTCTTTGTCATATTAAATGTTTTGATTGGATTGGAGATTCAATTATGAC
This sequence comes from Gossypium stocksii, assembly GCA_020496765.1. Taxonomy (NCBI): domain Eukaryota; kingdom Viridiplantae; phylum Streptophyta; class Magnoliopsida; order Malvales; family Malvaceae; genus Gossypium; species Gossypium stocksii. Next base: position 97,136,169 of record CM035628.1, on the reverse strand, counting down.
ATGATTTTGTGATTACTATTTTGATTTGACAAGTTTTCCCAAAATTAGGGGGAGAGAACTAATAGTTGGATGAAATAATTAATTGGAATGAATTATCATTATTTAGATCCCCATAGAAAGTAATTTGAACAAGGAGTTCAAAAAGGATACTTCACTTTATTTCAAGTTAGTTGTCAGATGCATTTACTAACTTGATAAGAATAACAAGTGTTATGTACCAACTAAAACTTTTATGTGTACCGAACTCCTAGTAGGATAATCCATTAGAATAAGAGAAAGTAATCCATGCCTGAAGCATGGTAGATCTGACTGGTTCCAAAGATGAAATTTTTTTGTAAAAGAAAAGAATAAATTTAGATGGTCATATAGTGGAGGCGGTGCTCCTAAAGAGACCTAAGTCATAACTAATTGTTACAACATCAGAAAAGATTTAGGTACTTAAAATTGAAGATGAAAATAGTGAAAATAAAGATATCTCGATAAGTTATGTCAATACGAGAAAATATGGAACCCTGAATGAAAAAGTTATTGACAACAATTTTGTATGCAATAATATTATTGAGATAATGAAAGAAAATAAGGATCTTGAATATATCTGCCGATAAATATAGACATGAAAAAACTTGGCCAAAATGGAAAGACATGATTTAAATAGAATTCAATTCGTGAAGTTTTTCGACTAGTACTCCAAACGTCTAAAGTTACAAAGCTAGTGATGGTATAAATGAGTAGTTTTGTAAAAACAAAATAAGAAAATAATTTTTTCACTATTTCCTAACATTGATTATGAAAAGATATAATATTCTTTTGTGGTGAATGCAATAACCTTTAGATATATCATTAGTTTGATAGTTTATGAAAATATGACATGCATTTAATGATTGTTATAATTTTATATGAATCACTATATAGTGGAAGTTTATATTAAAATCATTGAAGGGTTTAGAATGATAGAAACATACAAAAATTCTTGAGAAGTTTTTCAATACGGTTGCGTAAATATTTATATGAATTGAAATGATTTAAACATATGTTATAAATTCAACCTAGCAAATAGTAGTTGAAGGAAGATTATAAAATGATCCAAAATATCTAAATGTATTTTTATAGAAGAGATCATGATCAAAGTTTGTTATGATTATCATTGGAACTCTTAACGAGATCAAAATCTATTTCCCCAAAATTCTTCTTTACTCACAATGTTTAGAAGAATGATGATATAAATGTTTAGCAAGTTCATTCAAGTGATCATTTGAAAAGCTAGTATTCAAGATTGATGTAATGCCATAACTTTCTTATCTCTATTTCTATAAAGTCCTACAGAAATGTATATTTTCTTCGATGTTTTGGGTGTGTGTATGAGGTCTTAGGTTCAAGCCTCACCTTTGCTAACTTTGTTATTTTTTATCTAAGCCTTACCTTTGTTTAGTGGGCTTATTTTTAATTGTCTGTAAATCCATATTAGAATGAGCCTGGTTGTTTGAGTGGTAAGGAGGCTGTGTGTTAAATGTTCTGTGTTCGAATCCTTGCATGAGTAATAGAGTTAAACCCTAAACCCTAAACCCTAAACCCTAAACCCTAAACCCTAAAACCCTAAACCCTAAAACCCTAAACCCTAAACCCTAAACCCTAAACCCTAAACCCTAAACCCTAAACCCTAAACCCTAAACCCTAAACCCTATAAACCATAAATGAAAGAAAAGAAATTAAAGAAACAGAATAACAGAAACGAAATAGTAGGTTAGTGGGAGTTCTATGGGAGTTCAGAGTTATAACCGAAACCCTATAAACCACTCGGTATAACTGAAATTCTATGGGAGTTTAGAGTTAGTAGGTTAGTGGGAGAAAAATAAGGATATGTGAATATCTTTATTTTTAATTTTCTTTTGTTCAAAATTTTCTCTCTCTATCAAAGCAAGTTTGACGTCAATTCTTCTCCATTTTCTCTATTTTTGTTCTTTTCTCCTTTTTGCTATATTCTCATTCCCTGTTAAACTGCTGTTGAGCCCTTACGTTTGGGAATTCCATCATTCTTCTTTCATTTGGTAAGTGGAATTTTGGGTATTCTGTAATTTCTGATTTCTAAAATGATGGTTGATGCTATATTTGTTGTTTTGGCGGAATGGTGAATAGTTAGGAGTTTGATTCCTGTAAATTTGTGGTGAACGGTGAAGGTTTTCTTTGACAGTCTAAATCGCGCTAGGGTCTGTTCGGGTCAATGGTAAGTCTTGAGCATTTTTTCGGGTTATGTTTTGATTCGTAAATTGATTGCTAAAAATGGGCATTTAGATACTTTTTCTTAGGTTTTGAAAGCCTCAGGAGTGTTTTTGCATCAAAACTGTGCTAGGTGTGTACCCAAAATGCAGGAAAACGAGTTTTGACAAAAGTAAAAAATGGCTACTATCGACGCCACACGGGCATGTGGTCGGTCGTGTGGATGGCTGTGTGCAAGACACGATCGTGTGATTGATGTAGGCATGGCCGTACGAAAGACATGGCCATGTGGTGGCTCGAGTGTAGCCGTGTGGATCACATGGGCCAGTCCAAGTTGGGCATGTGGATTCTGGGCTCGATTGTATGGGCCACACGGGCAAGGCCAATCTAGGCGTGTGGGCCCACATGGGCTAACCGCACGGGCATGTGGGCCCATATTTTTTATATTTTCCCTTGGGTCGCACGGGTCGCTCTGATCGACTGTGGGCTTACTGTAGGGCTAGTAAGAGCTAATTAAACCCTATTTTGTATGCTATGATAATTTGATTTACTGATCTGTATAGGGTATTAAATTATGCTTGACTGTACTGTTGTATGTGTATCCATTATCTGTTTATAAGCATGTTGAGCATGTTTATTTTCTTAGATCTGAATCTGATTTCTGCATTTGTTAGTGGGGTGAGGTTTATATATGTGGAGGAAATGGGATAGAGTGACTATGATTTTTGTGTCGGGATTACCTCTATCTCTGGGCAAAAAAGATGCGATCTCGGTTATAGTTGATAGATTGACAAAATCGGCTCATTTCATTCTGGTACGAATGAACTATTCGTTAAAAAGTTAGCTGAGTTGTATATCTCCGAAGTTGTGAGATTACATGGAGTTCCTGTTTCTATTGTTTCGGATAGAGATCCGAGGTACATATTGAGGTTTTGGAAGAAACGGCAAGATGCACTGGGTACAAAACTACATTTTAGTACCACATTTCACCCGCAGACGGATGGTCAATCTAAGCGAGTTATACAAATACTCAAGGATATGTTGAGATATTGCATTCTTGAGTTCGAAGGTACGTGGGAAAAGTATTTACCGTTGATTGAAATTGCGTATAACAACAGTTTTCAATCGAGTGTTAAAATGGCACCGTACAAAGCTTTATATGGTCAAAAGTGTCAAACACCATTATACTGGACTAAATTTAGTGAGAATAAGATTTTTGGGGTCGATTTGATTAAAGAGACCGAACAGAAAGTGAAAGTAATTTGTGATAGTCTGAAAGTAGCGTCAGATTGTCAAAAATCATACGCAGACTTGAAACAGAAAGATATTGAGTTTTAGATCGAGGATAAAGTATATCTGAAAGTGTCTCTATGGAAAAAGATATCGCGGTTTGGTCAAAAAGGGAAATTAAGTTCGCAATTCATCGAACCGTATAAGATTATCGACCGAGTCGGACCAGTGGCTTATCGACTAGCATTGCCATTTGAGTTAGAAAAGATACATAATGTATTTCATGTATCGATGCTACAAAGATGTAGATCTAATCCCTCGCATGTTATTTTCCCAACCAAAGTTAAGATTCAGTCAGATTTATCGTACAGTGAAGAACCAATCCAGATTCTAGCTTGTGAGATCAAAGAGCTGAGAAATAAAGGAATAGCTTTAGTGAAAGTCTTGTGGAATCGACTCGGGGTTGAAGAGGCTACCTGGGAACCTGAGGACACTATGAGAAAGCAATATCCTAACCTATTCATCGGTAAGATTTTTGGGGACGAAAATCCTTAAGGGGGAGAGTTGTAACAACCTGGTTTTAGCTAAATCGGAACAGTGGTTTCGAAACCAAAAATCCAAGGTCAAAATTTTTTTTTAATATTATTTTATGTGTTTACAGCATGATAGTATGTATGTGTGAAAGTTTTGTGATTTAATTTTATGAATTGGATGCTTAATTTGACAAAAGGACTAAATTGCATAAAATGCAAAAGTTGCATTCTAATTGTTTAAGTGTTTAATTGCTATGGTTTATTAAATGTGAAGTCCTTATGTTGTGAATAGACCATTGATAGTGGGAATGGACATAAATGGGCATGTATTTGATGTTTATTAATGTTTGAAAACAAGGTCAAATTGGTAAATTAGTAATTAACTTATGTTTTAATAAAACAAAACATAAAGCCATCTTTATGTTCATCTTTTATGGCCACATGAAGCAAAGAAGAAAGCTAAAATAGTGTTTGAAATTTTGGCACTTGCGTAGCTTGATTGAGGTATGTTTTGAGTTCGGTTTTTGATGATTTTTACGTTTTTGTGATCGTTGCTTGGAGTACTAGCTAGCCCATGCCCTAATTTTTGAATTTTTTGGTAATTTTGTAAAATTCCATTGACGAATCCATGAGTTTTCTGATAGTTGATGATGAAAAATGATAGATTCTAATGTTTTGTAAAATGATTTGAGTAAAAATGTATATTAGGGATTAAATTATGAAAAGATAAAAATGTGGGGTTAAAAGTGTGAATAAATGTCAAATATGAGCTGGTAGGGACTCATGTATAAATCGACTAAGCATGAGTTTTGTCAAATTTGGTGTAATTCGTGTTATTGTGAAATAGAGACTAAATTGAATAAATGTGAAACTTTAGGGGCTAAAGTGTAAAAATGCCCAAATATGTGTTTGTGGACTAAATTGAATATGTTGATGAATAAAAGAGTTAAGTTTTAATGTATATAGATCAAGAACGAAAGAAATTGGATTTAGATCGGGGGAATCGAAAGTTGTCGAGTAGTCGATCTGATTCGTTCATTGTATATACGAGGTAAGTTTATATGCAAATAAATATATTTAAATTGATTGATACATGTTGATTTGTTATTGAATTGCTATGGATGTTGAACGAGCAAATACAAGCAAGAATCGACAGAGTTACAACATCCGAAAGTCCCGGACGAACCTTAGGAATAATATAGGATACAAATGTCATGACATTAGGATTATTGAGATGTGATTATATGTAAGACCATGTCTAGGACATCGGCATTGTATTGTGATTACGTGTAAGACCATGTTTGGATATTGGCATCATTATATGATTTCGTGTAGGACCCTGTCTGGGACAGTGGCATCGATATGTGATAACTTGTAAGACCATATCTAGGATATGGTGTTCTACGAGCTTTATGTGATTTTTGAGTATCCTTAATGATTCCAAATGGTTCAACGGGCAAATTAAAGTTAAGAAAGAATGTGTGAATGAGTTAAGTGACTCAGGTACATACAAGATGTACACGAGCATTGAAAAGGGAAGTATTTGATGAAATTACATGTGAATTTGAGTAAGTATTCATTGAGAAAGGTTTGTGTATCTATATATGTTTATTCATAATTTGCTTATTTGATGGAAATGATGTTGATTCATAAGATAAATTTATTTGTATATGGCTTACTTAGCTTTTAAAGCTTACTGTGTTTATTTTCACTAATTTGTAGATTATCGAAGCTAGCTCAGACTTGGGGATCATCGGGAAACGTCATCACACTATCGATCATCTTGTTGGTACTTTTGAAACTTTGTATATATGGTATATGGCATGTATAGGCTAGTGAGATGATGATAAGTTTTGAGTTATGATTTTAGCCATGAGATTTGGCTTGTTAATGATGTAAATGTTGGTGTGTATTTGGCCATTTAAGTTGGCTTGAATTATGTGTTCGATAAGTGATATATGTGATTTATAAGTTACCTTGTGTTTTGGCATGTTTGCCAAGGTTGTTGATATGGCTAAATGGTTACTCATTTGGTTAGTTATTAATTGATGTATTAAGCTTGAAGAATGGTATATTTTGGTATGATTTATGGATGATGAATTGATATGTTTGAGAAGCATGATTTAGTTTATGGAAAGGTGATAAAATGCATTTAGAAGTTATGTGAGTTTGATGATTATGGCATATTGATTTGGTATGTTTTTGGCTATGGATTTGTATAGTTAAGAGGATGGTTTCTAAATGGTATATAATGTGTATGAAATAACATGTTTTGGTTGCTTATATATGTATAAAATGGTGCAATTTGATGTGATTTAGATATGACAAAGAAGGGTGAGAAATGTGGGTTAAACCAAGCCTATTTTCACTCCACACGACCGAGCACACGGCTTAGATACACGGGTGACTCTACTGGTTTGGCACGGCTTAGATACACGTGTGTCCCCTGGGGTAGCCCTTCGAATTAAGGTAGAATATCTTACAGGTTTGGCACGGCTTAGATACACGGGTGACTCTACTGGCTGTGTGTGGCACACGGGCTGGCACAGGGTTGTGTGGCTGGCTGTGTGACCCAAGTTAGTAACCCCTCTAGATTTCACATAGCCTGGCACACGGGTGTGTCCACGGCCATGTGGTGCAAGTCAAAATGTATGCCTTGTTTTCACACGGCCTGTGACACGGATGTGTCTGGTGGCCGTGTGAGGCACACGGCTTGTTCACACGGGCGTGTGACCCTTAAATGCATGAAAGTTTTCTAAGTTTCCCAAAGTTTTTAAATGTTATCGATTTAGCCTCGAACCTCTTCTAAGCATGTTTTAAGGCCTCGTAGAACCTTATAAGGGACAGTGTGAATGTGTTGGATGGGTTTTATATATTAATGCATAAATGTTTGTATTATGTATGTGAATGATGTGTATTGATTGATAATGCCTCTTAACCTTATTCCAGCATCAGATACAGGTTAGAGGTGTTACATTTTATTGGTATCAGAGTTACGGTTTAGTCAATCCTAGGACTAGCGTTGCGTATGAAAGTGTAGCTATACATGCCATATATTTAAATTGTGATAGTGTGATGGTTCCTGGCACCTTAAAGTGTGTTTTTATATTACAAATGGATCTCGATCGAGTGTTAGCCGATGATGTAGAAAGTAACACGCCCGTCCTGAAAGAGGGGCAATGCCATCAGACTCTAGACCTATATCGAGTAGCCACGAGGGAGAGGCTAAGCAAGCTTTCTTCCAGATGATAAGTGAGTGGTTCATGGAGTTCGTTCGAATGAATCCAGCTGCTCAACAACCTCCACCCCCATCTATTCCTCAACAAACCCCTGTAGTTCCTTAAAGTATTGATCCTCTGCGATTAAATAAACCACCTGTTGATAAGATTCGAAAACATGGGGTTGAAGAGTTCCGGGCTACCATTGATGATGATGCTGAGAGAGCTGAGTTCTAGCTTGAGAACATGATCCGAGTATTCGAGGAATTGTCCTGTACTCTTGAGAAATGTATCAAATGTGTGGCATCCTTGTTGAGAGATAATGCGTACCGTTGGTAGAAAACATTGATATCTGTGGTTCCTAGAGAATGGGTTAACTGGGAGTTCTTTCAATCTGAGTTTCGAAACAAGGTCAAATGACGGTGACAAAATATGAAAGAGAATTCGTACGATTAAGCAAGTACGCCCGGGAATATATTTCCATTGAAGAGATCATGTGTAAACAATTCGTTGACAGATTGAATGAAGATATAAAACTGTTAGTTGGGATACTTGAATTGAAAGAATTTGTGGTACTCGTTGAACGAGCTTGTAAAGCTGAAGATCTTAGTAAAGAAAAGAGAAAAGATGATTATGAAGCAAGAAATTCGAGATAGAGATCAACTAGTAAATCTTATCTGCCTACATCGAAGAAATTTCGAGACTCATTTAGTAGTTCTAATGCATCAGTGGGATATTCAAGTAGGGATCTTGAAAAGCAACCTGTGAGTTCTAAAGCTTAAGCTACATCTATTCTAGTGTTGGCAATGTGAGACAAAACTGACCCGAGTGTAAACACTGTGGAAAATGACATATCGATGATTGTAGACTGAATGATTTAGCTTGTTTTAAATGTGGATAATTGGATCATTTCATTCGTAATTGTCCTGAGTTGGCTGAGTAAGATACAATACAAAACATGAGGCCGAGTAACTCTGTAGCTAGAGGTAGACCACCCATAAATGCTGTTAATGTGAGTGGTAGTCAGAGAACGACTAAAGACTCTACTGTAAGGTCTGAAGCTAGAGCACTTGCACTAGCCTATGCTATTCGCGCTCACGAAGAAGCATCATCTCTATATGTTATCACCGGTACTTTTACTCTCTATGATACTAAAGTTATTACATTGATAGATCTAGGATCAACCCATTCGTATATACGTGTGAATTTAGTATCCAGTAAGACTTTTCCTGTAGAGTCTACTGAATTTGTAATTAGAGTATCAAACCCCTTAGGCAAGTGTGTTTTGGTTGATAAAGTGTGCAAGAACTATCCATTGATGATTCGATATTTCTGTTTTCCGGCCGATCTGATGTTGTTACCATTTGATGAATTTGATATAATTCTGGGTATGGATTGGCTAACGTTGCATGATGCTATTGCGAATTGCAAATGAAAGGCGATAGATTTGAGATGTCAAAATAATGATATTATCCGAATTGAGTCAGATGATTTGAATGGTTTACCAGCAGTGATTTCATTGATGTGAGCTCAGAAATATGTGAGGAAGGGTGGCAAAGCTTATTTTGCTTATGTGCTTGATACAAAAGTGACTGAAAAGAAAATAGAATTAGTGCTAGTTGTGTGTGAATATCCAAAATTTTTTCCTGAAGAGTTACCGGGTTTACCATCGATTCGAGAGGTTGAGTTTGGCATTGAGTTAGTGCCAGGAACTATGTCGATATCGATAGCTCCGTATAGAATGGCTACAGCAGAGTTAAAAGAATTAAAAGCTCAGTTGCAAGAATTAACTGACAAAGGGTTTGCAAGACTGAGTTATTCTCCTTGGGGTGCACCGGTATTAGTCGTGAAAAAGAAAGATGGCACGATGAGAATGTGTATCGACTACAAACAATTGAATAAAGTGACTATAAAGAGCAAATACCCTCTATCGCAGATTGATGATTTATTTGATCAGTTGAAAGGGGCTTTAGTGTTTTCAAAGATAGATTTGAGATTGGGTTATTACCAGTTGCGAGTTAGAGACTCTGATGTGCCAAAGACAGCTTTTAGAATAGGGTATGGTCATTATGAATTTTTAGTTGCCTTTCGGACTAACGAATGCACATGCTGTCTTTATCGATTTAATGAATCAAATCTTCAGACTGTACCTAGATCAATTTGTCGTTGTTTTTATTGATGACATTTTGATTTACTCATATGATGAATCTGAACATGCTAAACATAAGAATCGTGTTACAAACTTAGAAAGATAAACAGTTGTATGCAAAGTTAAGTAAATGTGAATTCAGATTGTGCGAGGTTAGTTTTCTAGGGAATATTGTGTCAGCATCGAGTATTCGAGTCGATCGAAGCAAGATTTCTGCAATAATGGATTGGAAGCCTATGAGAAATGTATCTGAAGCCTGTAGTTTCCTGGGACTCGCCGTCTATTATAGACGATATGTGAAAGGCTTTTCGATGATTGCAACTCCGTTGACGAGATTGCTTTAGAAAGATGTAAAGTTTGAATAGTCTGAGAAATGTCAGAAAAGTTTTGATCAGCTGAAAGCTCTTTTAACTGAAGCTCTAGTGTTAGTACAGCCAGAATCGGGTAAAGAATTTGTGATCTATAGTGATGCATCATCGAATGGTTTGGGCTGCGTTTTGATGCAAGAAGGCAAAGTCATAGCTTATGCCTCGAGATAGTTGAAGTTGCATGAAAAGAATTACCTGACGCACAATTTAGAATTAGCAGCCATTGTGTTTGCGTTGAAGATTTGGCACCATTATTTATTCAGTGAGAAATTCCATGTTTATTCAGATCACAAGAGTTTGAAATATTTGATGACTCAAAAAGATTTGAATTCGCGCCAATGGAGATGGCTAGAATTAACAACCGTGAATTTATCTATTCCAAAGATGGAACTAATGTATAACATCTATGTAATCACAATTCATGTATCAATCCATTTATTTATCTTATTCTCATATAGCATACATTCATATAACCATGTAACAGTTCATCTATATCTATCATATATCTCATACAACATATAAGTCATATAACACGTATCTTGTAGGCATATTCTTGTATCAAGTAATGCATGTAGGCATATACTTGTACTTATAATCCATGTAACATATACCTCATTTATCAAGTCATTATAAAGCATTTATACTCTTATACCACTTAATCTTTGTAAATCATGTAGCATATACCATGTAATCATATACTTGCAACATACCATCCATGTAGTTCATGTAGTCTATGTATTCATACAACATATATACACATCGATAAATTGCCCGTTGAACCTTTGAAAACATCGAGGGATACTCGGGTGATACACACACAGTGTATATATGTAAACCTATAAATCCATAAATTCATCATGTATGCTCTTTCGAGCCATGTAGGTATGCTCCTCCTGAGTCGGTAACGGTAAGCCCGAACGCTAAACATGTAAGCCCGAAGGCTGAACGGTAAGCCCAAAGGATAATCGGTAAGCCCGAAGGCTGAACATGTAAGCTCATGTGCTGTGGGGAGTCCACAACAAATGCAAGAGCTCAACCAACCTGTAGCCCTAGTGACATGTCACTTATATCCTACGACTTTCTACGGTTCAAACGGGACTTGATACTCAATTTAAACATGTATTCAATAGGCATTTAAGTTCAATAATTCATTATATAATCAAATAACATTAAAATCAACAATTATAAATATAATATAAGTTTGATTCTAATTATACGAACTTACCTCGATTTAGCTCGTAAACTCGGTATCTACTCATCTACCTTTCGTTTCCTCCAATCAAGTTCCAGGATTTGTTTATCTTGATCTATATTAATTCAAATTTAGCTCCATCATTCACTTACACATTCAATTTAGTCCAAAAACATGTTTTTTAGCCATTTTGCAAAATAGCCCTTGTGTTTTCATAACTTGACATTTTAGTCCTTAATACACAATATAACAAATTACACATTTTTAACTAAAATTCACTATAACCGAATACTCATGTAATCCATATAAGCCCATATTTCCATTTTATTCACATTTCTAACCACAAAAATTTTATCTTTTTCAATTTAATCCCAAATACTCAATTTTGTCAAAAATCAGTTTATAAAACTTGTATATCTATAAACAACCATTAATAGTTCATCAAGAAATATCTAAATAGACATTTGTTCAACAATGGCACATTTCAAAAACATCATCAATTTTAGAAATTAAGGCATAGGCTTTGTAGATTACTAAACAACGATATCAAAAACGTAAAAGTTAACAAAAACTAATCAAAAATACATACCTAATTGTTGTTTAGACCATAGCCGAATGTTTGAATGTATAAACCCTTATTGTTTCTTTCAATTTCGGCAATGAAGAATGATAAATCCACTAATTCTTATTTTGTTTTTTTATTTGACACATATTAATCTTTCTTTTACTAATTTAACCTTTAAAAACCATTAGAAAAATCATACTAAATATGGACATAAATGTCCATTATCTTTAATTAAGGGATATTAACAACCTAAAGGCCTCCCCTTTATAAAGCCATATTCAATTAAGCCATTTTACTAATTAAACTCATATTTATCGCTTTATGTGATTTAGTCCTTTTTATCGAATTAACTATTTAAACAGTAAAATTTCTATACGAAACTTTCGTACGGTAATTCTATCATGCTATAAATAGAAATGAAATAATAAAAATAATATTTCAACTTGGTTAAGTGGTCCCAAAACTACCTGTTCTGATCAGACTCAAAATTGGGCTGTCACAGTCAATCCGAGCGAGTTATACGAATACTCAAGGAAATGTTGAGATGTTGCATTCTTGAGTTTGAAGGTACGTGCGAAAAGTATTTTTCGTTGATTCAATTCGTGTATAACAACTTCAATCAAGTGTTAAAATGGCACCGTACGAAGCTTTATACGTTCGAAAGTGTCGAACACCGTTATACTGGACTGAACTTAGAGAGAATAAGATTTTTAGGGTTGATTTGATTAAAGAGACCGAATAGAAAGTGAAAGTAATTCGCGATAGTCTAAAAGCAGCGTCAGATTGTCAAAAATCATATGCAAACTTGAAACGGAAAGATATTGAGTTTTAGATCGAGGATAAAGTATTTCTGAAAGTGTCTCCGTGGAAAAAGATATTGCGGTTTGATTGGAAAGGGAAATTGAGTCTGCGATACATCAGACCGTATGAGATTATTGAGTGAGTCAGACCAGTGGCTTATCGGCTAGCATTACTGTTTGAGTTAGAAAAGATACATAATGTATTTCATGTATCAATGCTATGAAGATACAGATCCGATCCCTCGTATGTTATTCCCCAACCGAAGTTGAGGTTCAGTCAGATTTATCGTACAATGAAGAACCAATCTGAATTCTAGCTCATGAGATCAAAGAGTTGAGAAATAAAAGAATAGCTTTAGTGAAAGTCTTGTGGCATCTACACGGGGTTGAAGAAGCTACATGGGAACCTGAGGATGCTATGAGAAAGCAATATCCTAACCTATTCATTGGTAAGATTTTCAGGGACGAAAATCCCTAAAGGAGAGAGTTGTAACAGCTCGATTTTAGCTAAATCGGAACAGTGGTTTTGGAACCACAAATCTGAGGTTGGAAATTTTTTAATATTATTTTATGTTTTTACAGCGTGATAGTATGTATGTGTGAAAGTTTCGTGATTTAATTTTATCAATTGGATGCTTAATTTGACAAAAAGACTAAATCGCGTAAAATGCAAAAGTTGCATTCTAATTGTTTAAGTGTTTAATTGCTATGATTTATTAAATGTGAAGCCCTTATGTTGTGAATAGACCATTGATAGTGGGAATGGACATAAATAGGCATGTATTTGATGTTTATTAGTGTTTTAAAACAAGGTCAAATTGGTAAATTAGTAATTAACTTATGTTTTAATAAAACAAAACATAAAGCCATCTTTATGGTCAACTAGGAGTTCACCATCACTGTAGTCTTCTACAACATTAGCTTCACCAGATTATTCCAGTTGTTTTCCCTTTTGATGTTATTTTGCATTTTATAGCACTTGGACTTAATGTTCCCTTTCTTCTTGTAGATGTTACAGGTTTTACCTCGGTTTGAAGATCTCGATCTACCCTTAGATTTATCGCGAGGATTTTGTTCCTGTGTCCTCCCACGAGTATTATCAGTATTTCATTCTTGTCATATGATGTTAAGGAAGCATAAACTTCATCAACTTTGAGAGATTCGCAATTATACAAAATTGTATCTCTGAAGGTTGAATAAGACAAAGGCAATGAACAAAGTAGAATGAACCCTAAATCTTCTTTATCATACTGAACCTCTATGGCCTCTAGGTCTAAGAGAATTTCTTTAACACAGTTAAGTGTTTGTGCACAGGCACACCTTCCTCTAAACGATGAGCATAAAGGCGCTGCTTCATATGCAACTTTCTTCTTAGGGTTTTCAACATGCATAGCTACTGCAACTTTGCGCAGAATTTAGCGGCGGTCATCTCATTCATCACGTCTTGTAGAGTTTCATTCAAAAAATGCAAATGTAATTGCATTAAAGCCTTCCAATCTTTACATTTCATCTCTTCCTCTTTCAATGTCAAAGACATCTTATCTACCCCTAGTAGGGCATCTTCCAAATCCATCTACGCAAGAATTGCCTGCATTTTTATTTTCCACAATGACAATTTAGTGTTGTGATCCAATAACAGAATATCATACTTCATTGTCACCATTATTGTTATCAAAACAAGCAACCTAAAAAGCTCTAGTACCAATTTGTTAAAAAGTTGAACGCTGATAATGACAATGCAGAAAGTTCACAAAGAAAAAAAAGAAAAATAGAACACATATTTTACATGGAAACCCTATCGAGAAAAAACCACGGGTAGAGGAGAGGAAAATTTACTAATTTCGAATTCAAATGATACAAGAGGAGTTTCGACTGCATCTATTTATAGGTTGAAAAAAAACCTAATTCTAATCAATGTTAAATATATTATGCTAATAAATGCTAAATATATTATACTAATAAATACTAAATCTTTTAGAAAGAAAATATATTTTTTCAACTTGACTTGCATGCAATCTATTAGAATTTGGGTCACACAACTCTAACACCATCTTTATCCAGAATATGAACCAAAGAAGATGGAGTTTGTTTAGCCCAACCTAATAGGTACATCTCATTTTGTATTGAACTGCCACTCAGTCTGTAGCATGATTCGCTTCATGCCTGATCAACTGAATCTATACTTGATGAATATATTTAATAAGTCTGTCTAGCTTAATTAGAACATGCTTCAATCTCTATCTGTGCCTTCTATTCTTCCTTGTAAGCTCATTATAAGCAATTTAAGAGTCCATCTCCAGTATTACCTTATCAAATTTCTTCTGCTTAGCAACTTCAACACCCTACTGCAAGTTCAGAGCTTCCATAATTTCAAGAGAATTAGAGACAGCTTGAACCTGCACCATCAAGCTTGATTCCCACATCGTTCCTAACAATTACTCCACTTCTAGCTTTACTAGATGTAAGGTCAAGCGCACCATCACATTTAATTTTTAACCATCCCTTCTCTGGCCTTTTCCACAAGCAATCCCTATCAAGTCTGCCTCCATTACCAAAATCGATCTTATTAGTGTCCTTACAACCAAGAAGCTTCACAGATGCAATTTAGGTCTTTCTTATAATTTTCCAAATATCAATTGAACAACACTACATAGCATTTTCACATTGCATTTTCTAAATATACCATAAAGTATACAAAATAAGAGTAATTATCTCTTCTCTATTAGTAGTCAAATTTCTAGCATCCACAACCATTCCCATTAACCAATTGTCAAAAATAGTAATTTGATCTTATTACATAACTAGGCCATAACATGCTTCAAACTATATCACCCTCACCCAGTCAGCTAAGAAAGATATGTTCCACCATTTCCTCATACATCTGACATATAAAATAAAGAGGATTATTAATACATCTCTTTTTCCATAAGACTATTCAAATAGGCAAAGATTTAGTAAATCTTTTTCGTTGATAAATGTATAGCTTATTGGGAAGTTTTAATTTCCAGAAAGTTTTCTAGACTCTATTATCGACAGAGTGAGAAGAAGAGTGCATCTTTTGGACACTTTGAAGCTTCGTTTGCCTTTGTTTTTGATAACCTGTTTTCACAGTATAATCACCAATAGAACTATAGGGCCACACTAGCTTTGTAACGCCCTAATTTTCGGGTTTTTCTTAGATTTATCTTTATCTGATAAAATGTGTAAATGCTAGTAATTAGGTGTGTAATGCATGTTTGGGATGTGTTAATGGGCCTATGGAAGGCCTATGAGTTGGTTGGAAGCTCGGCAAAATTTTGTATTTTTGACTTGGGAGATAGGGGATCAGTGAAAATAAGGGTCTTAAGAAATTGTGTGCGAAATGTAGCACAATTGAACCAGTGGTAAAGTGGCAAGGGAGACGCCACTAGGCTCCTTAAAAGGTGGCGCCTAAGTGAGCTTAGAGGTCAAGGGTTCAAGCGCCAGAGGTTGCAAGGTGGTGTTTTATTTTTGAGCTTGAGCAGGTAAGAGGTTGAAGCCGAATTGAACTCTGCTTGGAAGGGATTTGAATCGGTCAAGGGGAGCAAATCGTGGAGGAGGTTGAGGAGCAAATCTAGGAATTTCGAATTTTGAAAGGAGGTAACCGATTGTGGGGCTTTGCAAGTGCAATTCGGCTAGGGGGGAAATAGTGTTAGCACTTTCGGCAAATAGGTGTTTATGTGTGCCGAATTCTTCTTTTAGTTCTTATGTTTTGGTGCCGATTTTCCTTAGGTAAGAAAAGCTTCCCTTTTTCTGTCAATTTTCGCATAGCGTATTAGTTATCTCTCTTTTGCCATTTCGTTTCTCTCATCAACCTTGTAGCCGAACCCCATTTCCCTTTGTTGTCGAATCTCCAGTCGACTTAAGCACTTCCTTTTTGCTTTCTATTCTCATCTATTTGCTTTTCTTCTTCTCTTCTTCTCAAACCTTAAACCGATCCCCTTCACCACCATTTTTCTTCTAGCCAGATACAATCTTCTTTCCCTCTTCTCTAAACCTCTATCGACAACTTCAAGAAGAAAGCCGAAAACAAACACCCACCTTGCCGAAACACTTTCTATACATTCTCATTCTTTCCTTCTTCTTCAAACCCCTAAAACTGAATGTTCATTTGATCAAAACCCCCATGGCCGAATACCTTGTATGACCGAAACCACACCTCCTTTGTTTATCTAGTGACCGAAACCTATCACTTCTTCTTCTTCCCGATTCTCTTGTTAGCCGATTCCTCTGGTGCCTAAGACTTTATTTCTTTCTCTTTTAAAATCGTAACCCTCCAACACCCTTTCTTCCTCGTTGTTTCAAAGGGAACGGCTGTGGTTTGGAACTAAGTTCGGTAAGTATTTCGTGGTATTATCTCGTCTATCTTTAAGATTAAGATTAGATGTCGAAAACCCCTTGGGGGGGAGGTTAACGTTTTTAGACTAAGGGCCTTATGGCTTATCTCTTTGATTTATGTGCGCTAGAGCGGACAAGAGACGTTCAGCAAAGGAGGCTATTGTAGATTAACGCGGTGGAACACAGTGATCTAGTCCATAACCGAAAGGGGTAAGATTTCAATGCTTAGGCCCTGTAAGCCGATTATGGTAAGGGGATTATAACTCTTTGATTATCGATTATTAGGCTAATAGTTAGCGTTCGATTGTAGGTTCTTCATACGTGGATTTCGTCAACGTTTCATCAGTAACAGGTGTGTAACGTATCTCCATCATAGACTAGGATGGCTAAAAGCCGAAATAATCGAAACTGTGCTAAGTGACCGATCAATAGGGACCGAAAAGTCAGGCTTGAAAGGAAATAAGAGTAACCGAATACTCTGTTGTGGTCACATTGGGAAATTGGCGATAGTGAAATTGCAGAAGGTGCAATTTCGAGCGTTTTGGTAAGTTGGCTGCAATGGGCCAAGGCGGGCCCAATGGGCTTCCGAGCCCAAAATTCGAATATGTTCATAAAAGACTTTCTGGTAACTTGAATAATAAAAACTTGGTAAAGTCGGTAAACTAAAACCTAAAATTGGGCTTAACGGACTTATCGACGATACTGGACATAGTAAGGCCCATTAGGGGATCTAGGCTAAAAAGGGCAAAATCAGAAATTTGGCTTAAGTGGACTTCCGTGGTTATTTAGGGACTGTTAATTTATCAGACTTGCATAAAGTCACTGGAAATATGAATAAGGACTAAAATACCCTTAAATATGGAAAATTACCAAAATACCCCTAGGTGTAAAAAGACTATTATACCCCTAGGGTCAATTCTGTATGAAATGTATGATGTTATGTATCTGCATGAGTGAATTATTAATATGAATATGTCTGATGCATGAGATGCTATATATTGCATGCTAGTATGATTATCTGTTACATGGGGTATGGGTTTATGATGGAGGAAGCGTTCTGGCAGCCTCGCTGCAATCTGGTGGCCTCGCCACAATATCTGTATCTGGTGACCTTGTCACAATATCTGGCAGCCTCGCTGCAAATATATCTGGCAGCCTCGCTGCAAATGTTATCTGGCAGTCTCACTGCAAATATATCTGGCAGCCTCGCTGCAAATGTTATCTGGCAGTCTCACTGCAAATTATATCTGGCAGCCTCGCTGCAAATATCTGTGGTGTGTAGCGGTTGGGTGGGTCGAGTAGTCTCCCCACATGGTGTAAGGCTGGTACGGGGGTGTTAAGGATGGATCTGGGTTGGGTTTTTGTTGCATAATGCTTATATCTGATCTGTTTATGTTATGGGCCTTTTGGGCTTAACCTGATTCCTGTAATGGGCCAAGGCCCAATTAAATCTGTTTCTGAGGTTTGATCTGTTTTGGCCTATGGTTGAGATAATGTTGCACACTGAGTTGTCAAACTCACCCTTCTTAATTAATCTCTGCAGGTAACCCTCAACCATAGTGGGCTTGGAGCTGTGAGAGATTCGGAGTGGCCACAGCGACTGCAATAAGACTGGTTTTCATTTATGTTTTAGTCTTTTAATTTTTTTTATGTTAATTTTTGGGTTTTAATGTGTAATAAGGCCGCTATTAAATTTTCTTTTTGGGTTTTAACTTTCTAAAGGATTGGGTTCGTACTTTATCGAAACTGCTAGATATAGGCTGCGCGGGTTTCCAAAACCTTAATAACGTTTTCAAAATAACGTTTTTAAAATTTAAACAATCTTGAATAATGACAACTTAAAGTAGTTTTAACAAGAACTTTTCTCACCTTGCTAGTTTTACAAAATATCACCTATGTCTCAACATGTTTTAAAAGGTTATAAGCGTAGTTAGGATCATGTGTCGCACCAGATCTGGTCATAACGTCCAGACCGGGTTTGGGGTGTTACAAGCTTATCTTCCCTCTCAACATCATAAATAGGGATCTTATTTGCCATTTTCTCCTAACTTGAAAGATACTGTTCAATTCGAGTTATGTCTCACTTGCCTTTATTTTTATTGATAATTTCAACTACCCTTTCTTGTAAAGGAGAATATAATATACCAGGGAAAACAAGTTTATTACCTTGCAACCCAATAATCCATCTATTATTCTATAAGCTCACCTTCTCCCTATTAATAATTTGCCACATTAAACTACTTTGCTTCAGCAATACTATTCCGTACCCTGGTTGCCCTCGACCTTTTTCAAGCTTCAGGAAAAAAATTGTTAGGAAAGTATAGGCCTTTCAATATTCAAACCAAGTAAACTCTTGGCTCTTGAATAACGCGCTAGCTTTGCTTAGATAGTAGAGCTAAATCGAACACTTCAAAGTCCCTAACACCCATCCTTCCCTCAGCCTTAGCTTGAATCAGACTCGACCACGCTTTCCAATGAATCCGCCTTTCATTGCCACTTTTCCCCCACTAGAAAATTGCCACAAGCGAGTTCATTTCCTTACAAAGTTGTGTAAGAAGCTTAAAGCATATCATAACATAGGATATAATGGTAGTAATTACAGACTTAATAA
Organism: Gossypium stocksii; assembly: GCA_020496765.1. NCBI lineage: Eukaryota > Viridiplantae > Streptophyta > Magnoliopsida > Malvales > Malvaceae > Gossypium > Gossypium stocksii. Next base: position 97,116,933 of record CM035628.1, on the reverse strand, counting down.
GTACTTTTTTTTCCTCTTGGTGGTAAAGTTTGTTTCTTCTAGTCTTTGAGTCTTTTTTCTACCTTATCTTTCAAATACCCAAGTGCTGCTCTTTTATTCTTCCCTTACACTACTAGAATTCCCAAGTACACACTATGGTTATCTAAAACTGAAATGCCCATGGCTATTTGGATGTGCTCTTTTAAAGCTGCTAGTGTATTGAGACTGAACGCCATTGTTGATTTCTCAAAATTTAGCATTTGTCCCGATGTTGCACAATAGTCCTAAATCAAATTAACAAACACTCTAAAACGTTCACCAGTTCTGATAAATTGTATTTAAATGTATATATATAGGTTCTATCTGAAATTTGGATTATTTATGAATTAGTACATAAATTGAAAATGGATTAAATTGTAATGAGATAGTTCTAGATTTAAGTGATGAGATAATCCTAATGAACTTAGTAAAAGCCTCATACACATGATTACAGGTTGATTTTTGATGATTCTAAGCTTTTGCAATTCTTGCAAACTTGAAGATACATGTGATACATGTTTAGCTTGGATGAGTAACTTGATGTCATTTTATAAGTTTAGCCTGGATGAGTAAGCTTACATGTATATACAACCCTGGCTAGGTAATTTATTGTGTCGATAAAGGTTTATTCTGGATGGGTAACCTGATACTAATGTTTATGATTAGCTCAGACGAGCATCAAATGTGATATGCACGTTTGTATTGAGTTCTTTTACGATGATTTATTGAATAATATAAAGATATTCAATAAGGAAATTATGATGTTAAAATTAGCAAGTGATTAATAGAAGTTGGTATATTAAGTATTTTGACTTGAAATTGGTACACTACCATTTGGAGATTATAAATGTGATTATGTTCCAAATCTCACCTTGTTGATATTGTTGTGTAGGCCATGATAGATGAAATTATTTTGCATATTGAATTGTAAATGTTAAATGTATAAGGTAAGTTAATTTTTTAAATTGTATGAGCTTACTAAGTATTCATAATACTTACTCGTGATTACTACTTTATCTATAGATTTTGGATGTTTGGAATGTGTCGATTGGATCAACGAGAAGCACGCACCCTTCGTCTCCCGATTTGGTAGAATTTTGATTGTTTCGAACTTGGTGATATGTGGCATGTGCATAGGATGGTTAGATACCTGCAAAGTAATATATGTGTTTTGGCATTGTTGACCTTTAAACATATATATGGTAACTTGAGGAGATAGTGAATGGTTATGTTCATAAATTTTGGCACCTTAATATGCAATCATGACTGGTGAATCATAATAGGTTTTGTGCTTTTGAATGTCTTATGGTATGGAATGGTTAAAGGCTATAAAATGGTTCATATTAATTCTGATTCATTGTTGTATTTGGTGCCAAATGTGGCATATTGGTTGTATGTTTAGGGAAATGATTTAAGTTATATTTTATCATGGAATGAACAAGTTTTGGTAGGTTTATGTTGGTTGAAAGGTACATTTTAGGTCACTTTTAGGAGTTGGATTGTACCATGCATCAAATGGCATATTTTTGCATTACACGGGCTGGCACACGGCCGTGTGCCAAACACAGGTAGGTGACACGATTATGTGCTCATTAGAATTTAGGGGGAACTTGTACACCTAGTTTTCATTTATCACACAAGCTGGCCACAAGCCCGTGTGAGTATTGTAGTTTTGGTAACTTAACTTTTCACACGGCCTCAGTCAGTTACACGGCCCAGCCACACGGCTATGTGACTTTTATTGAATTTTTGCATTTTGATTCACATGGTCACAGTTAGTTACATGATCTTGATATACGACAGTGTGATTCCAATGTTACACGGTTTTTGCATGTTACACGGTCTGGGCACACCTATTTTGCACTAATTTCCTTCTTTTTATAAAAGTTTCAAAATAATTCTTAATTAATTTTGGGTCATTTTAGAGCTTTGGTAAGCTCGATTTAAACCAGATTTTGTTTGCAAAACATGATTTGTGTGAATGTATGAGAATTGTGGAATGTTTTAAATGAATTCCTAATTTAAAGTCACAAGTATTATTATGTTATTGGCTGTAGCATCCTGTAACTCGACTCCAACATCGGGGACGGGTGAGAGGTGTTACATAAAAGATAATACTCTAGAACGACATATTTTTATGTGTTAATTGCATATTTATTTTGAGTATGATCCTACTAATTTGAGTTATTTATGGTATTTTATCTTGTAAGGACCAAATTGGAGGCAAAAGTAAATTTAGGGGCAAAAAGTGTTAAAATTGAAGATAAAATGGACCAACATGCAACATAGGGAAAAAGGTGGTGCCAAAAATGCAAGCATGGAAGACATGAGGGCTAAAGCGCAAAGAAGAGATTTTATGAATAAAAGACTTTATTTAAATATTAATTATATTAGGATAATTGTTAAAGTGTTTTATTTAGATTTAATTTTGGCTTTTATCTTTAATTATCTTTATTTATTTGTATTTATCTTATAGAATTTAAGTAGGACTAGACTTGGTTTCCTAGTATTATATATGGGGGATGGAGTGACATAAATTTCACATCATCTTTTTCGTAAACACTCCCTCTCCTAGAAAGCCTAGCCTTTGTTCTTTTCTTTATTCAATAAAATTTCTTTTTTTATTAAGTCTATTTCTTTTCCCAAATGCATGAGCCACTAATTTCATCCAGCCAAAGGTTGTCAAAATTCCCCTAAAAGGGTTCATGAGGCTTAGAATCTGTGTTTAGCCTTCTCAACGAGTATTCATCATTTCTCTGCATTACGGGGCCGACGCTTCCGTCCATATCCCTTAAAAGGTGATCTTTTCAACATGTGCAAGGAACGGCCGCTTTGTATATTTTGGGAAGATTCCAAAGTCGGTTTGTTAGCTTACTATTTCAGAGGTTGACGAGCTCAAGAGACATGATAAACCGTAAAAGAAACATATTTTGAACTCATACTTGGCATATTTTTGGATGATTTACTTTATAATTTAATGAATTTGATGCTCCTAATCCTTTAATTTCATGTTCTATACTTAGGTGAGCATAGGAAAGTGAAAAGAGAGAGAAACAGGCCAAAAAAGGACAAAATGGGCCAAAATCAGAATTCAACACGGCTTGAACACTTCCACATTTGTACACCACATGCCTGTGTATGACACATAGGCTGGCCACATGCCCGTGTATCACGATCGTGTCGACACGTAATCAAGTCAGTATTGCACACAACCTGAGCATATTCATACAGGTTGACCACACGCCCGTGTCCCTATCGAGCCCTGTTTCAATTCTATTCAAAAAAGGCTAATTTTTAGGTATTTTGGGCATTCCAATGTCTATTTAAACATGCTAGGAGAGGATTAAAGGGACACAGAGGGTAGAAAGTAAGGAATTACTCGAAGAATGCCAATTCATTCATCTTAGGAGCAGGATCTCCATCAAGACTGAAGATCTCCCTTTAATTTGCTTCAGGAGTTTTTGGGTTTTCTTTATGTTTTGTTGTTTTCCCAATTTTGAGATGTTGTCTTTTATAATTATGAATTAAATCCCCTAAATACCTTAGGGGGATGAAACCTAAGACGGATCTTGTTATTATTTTCTGAATTATATGATAAATATTTGATTTGTTCTTAATAATGTTTATTAATTCTTGTGTTAAAATTTCAGGATATTAATTCAGGTCGAATGTGCTTATTCAGCGGAGCAAAAGTCCCTGTTTAAGAGTAGATCCAACATAATTAAGCGGAATTGATTGCAATTCTAGAAATAGGACGACAAAAATCTGCCGGATTAGAGTCAAATCTAATAGGGAAACCTATAGAATAAGTTAATACAATGCTAGGGGTTTTAATTAGAAAGAAATTTCAATTAATCAACCTTAGGTTAGTTGTTCTTCGTCTCGAAAGAGATATTAACATAAATTAGGGAATTGTACAGATCAAGTCAAGTGAATCAATCGTCTAGTTCAGAGTCGTATTATAAGTGAAGTCTAGGTGGATTCTTCCTTGGGTATTGTCTTAATCAATCGGTTTTCCAAAAATATTTTCCCAAATTCATTCTTTGTCGCGGTCTTAGTTAATTAATTAGTTTAGTTTAATTAGTTTAAAACAAATCCCCTTTATTTTCAGGTTAGATAATAAAAAGGAAGTTAATACTAGTACTTTTAGTTCCTGTGGGTTCGACATCCTGGTCTTGCCATAAGCTATACTACTATACGATAGGTGCACTTGCCTTTATCGTGATAATAGTTTAGTTTTACAGGTACGATCACACATAATTATCACATTAAGACAAAATGGCATGGTATTCACCATTGGGAAGTGCTGATCTAGCATAAGATAGTCCTACAAAAACGATTGTTGGCTAGAGTTAGGTTCCACCAAATTGTAAGCCTAAAATCTTGGAGCTAGTGGTTATGGGCATCCTCTTCCACTATAATTGGCTTATTCTGCTTAAGAAGGATTACTTAAAAGCCGAGGATTGAACCCAAGGCGGATCGAGACAACCGGAGGCTGGAATCTCTCCATAAATTTTTTTTCCTCAACTCTATTTATCTCTACTGTTTTAGTTTTAATTTTCACAATTTCAATTCAACTTTTAATTCTATTTTTTATATTTTTTCCATATCAAAACTTTTAATTTTTTTTATTTTTTAGGAATGTAGGTTTTCTTGGGCACGACTCTGTCCGAGATTTTGAGGAACAAGCATTTGTGCAAATCCAGTCCCTAAGGATTTGACCCTACTTCCCTCATACTATTCTTTTCCATTACATATTAGGGATAGGATATTTTTGGTGTTCTCAATGACTGCATCAAATTTTGGCTTCATTGCCAGGGACTGGTAACGTACTAATCTTGTTTTTTGTTTCTTATGACCAAATCTACTCTAGGTACTCTTGCATTTGATTCAGAAATAGAGAAGACTGCGTGAGCTAATCGCAAGGAAACAAAGCTAAGGAAAAAGCAGTTAGTGGTGGTTGAGACTCAAAGTAACCCATCACCAGAAATTGAGGTCGATGACGAAGTTGAGTTGAGGGTTAATGAAAACCCTACTCGAACACTTGAAAGCGAAAAAGTAGAAATTGACTCACTTGAAGAAGTGTTTGATGCTAGGGTTGACAAAAACCTGAATCTGGCACATCAACCAATGGCTTAAACGATTCGGTAGCTGGTTAAAGCTCCGGCAGAACAATTGCCATTGTGCATTGCATATCCTACTATGGATACTGATTTTGAACTAAAGTCAGGTTTACTCCAATTACTGCCAACTTTTCTTGAGTTGCAAATTGAAAATACCCACAAACATCTAAAAGAGTTTCATATAGCTTGTCTTAGTATGAAAGCTCAGGGGGTAACTGAGGATCAAATCAAATTGCGTGCTTTCCCTTTTTCCCTAGCAGATTCTACTAGGGAATGGTTTTTTAATTTACCCCTTGGATCTATTACAACTTAGGCTGATCTATCTCGTTTATTTCTCAACAAGTTTTTTCCAGCATCGCGTGCAGCTGAATTAAGAAGGGAGATCATTGGAATAAGACAAAAAGAAGCAGAGTTTCTTTATGTCTATTGGGAGTGATTTAAGAAGTTGTGTGCAAGTTGCGCACAACATGGTATAACAGAATAATCTTTGCTCCAATACTTTTATGAAGGCTTATAGCCCATGGAAATGAATATGGTGGACACTGCCAGTGGAGGAGCATTAGTCAACATGACTCTCCAACAAGCAAGGGACTTGATATCCATGATGGCTGCAAATACTTAGCAATTATGAGCCAATCCTGAACCCCCTAGAAGGGTTCACTAGCTAAGTAATTCAACCTTAGAAGATAAAGTTGATAGACTTACTAATATTTTGAATTCTCTTGTTGCAGTAAAAGAAAAACCAACTCCACTATGCGGAATATGTGCTACATCTGAACATACAACAGAATCATGTCCTAGTTTATATGATGATACTATGGCTCATTTGGATGTTGTAGGAAATTTCCTAGACCGCCACAAAGGCGATATGACCCATACTCTAATACCTACAACCTAGGATGGAGGGATCATCCCAACTTGAGTTATGGGGCCAGCCCACGGTACAACCAGCCATACCAAAACTAGTTTCCACCAAAGCCGCAAGATTTAGGTAATTCTCTAGAAACTTTGGTCAATAAATTAGCAGCTAATGTCCTTGATTTCCAGTAGCAAACGAAGGATTTTCAACAGAAAATTGAGGTGTCTATAAGAGAATTGACCATAGCAATTGAGAAATTGAACTTTAAAAGGAAGCTGTTGTCACAAACAGAACCAAACCTGAGACAACACGCAAATGCAATGACGTTGTGAAGTGGAAAGGTAGTGGAACCAATTTCTGGCAGAAATCTTGGTCAAGATTTTGCCCAAGAAAAGCCCGAGAACAATGAACAAGTCCAAACGAAACCTCTATTGCCCATAATTCAGCCTCCATTTCCAAGAAGGTTCTACCAGTGTCGAAAAGGTAAAGATGACAAGGAGAACCTCGAAATATTTAGAAATGTCAAGATCAACATACCACTATTGGATGCCATCAAACAAATTCTGCTGTATGCTAAGTTTCTTAAAGAGCTCTACACCAACAAGAAAAATTAACAGGTAATGAAAAGGTAAGTGTTAGTGAAAATTTATTCGAGGTATTACAGTAGAAGATACCGGCGAAATAAAAAGATAAGGGCATGTTCGTAATACCCTGCAAAATAGGCCACTTGGAAATAAAAAAGGCTATGTGTGATTTAGGGGCCTCCATAAATGTAATGCCTTTTTCTATTTATGAATCACTTAATGCAGGTTTTTTGACGAAAACAGGTGTTATCATACAGTTGGCAGATAGATCTATTGTGCATCCCGTAGGAGTGCTTGAAGACGTATTAGTGAAGGTTAACGAGCTTATTTTCCCTGCAGATTTTTATGTGATAAAAATGGAGGAGGATAAAGCTCCTGAGTCTTCAGACATCTTGCTGGGGCGACCTTTCCTTAATATTGCAAATACTAAAAATGACGTGCGTAGCGGAATCTTCACGATAGAGTTTGACGGGGAGATCGCGAAGTTTAATGTTTACGCTGCTATTAGTCATCCAAGTGAAATCTTGAACGTAAATCTCAACATAATGGACTCATTAGTAAAAGAAACTTTTGAGTCATCTTATGGAGATAAATCTAAAATGATGTTTGATGATTTTTCTATTAATAAATTATTGGCTCCTATGGGTACTAAACTTCTACCTTCTGTTGTGTAGGCACCAGATCTGGAATTAAAACCACTTCCCGAGCATCTTAAATGCACATTTTTGGAGAATGATGAGACCATTGCAGACTTAAAAGGGATTAACCCCTTGATGGGCACACATAAGATTTTCTTGGAGGAAAAAATGAAACCAAAGCAAGAGGCGCAAAGACGATTGAACCCAAATATGGTGGATGTGGTAGAAAAGGTGAATTTCCAAGCCCATACAAACGAAAGAATTTAGTTGGAGCAGCCCCAATGCTAGTTGAGGCGTCAAGCTACCGACGTTAAACAATCACTTGTTGGGAGGCAACCCAAATTTTATTTTTATTTTTTATTTTCTTTTATTATTTATTACTTTATTTTATTTTCTTTTTATTATTTATTACTTTTTTGGATATTAATAAATTTCTCTTCTTTTGTCTAGGTAAACCGAAAAAAAAAGAAGAAAAAAGAGAAAAGTTAGCTTCGAACAATCCTAATCCTATCCTTATTCCAACCAGGAATAGTACAATCCTGCCCATGCCTACCCAAAACCTGCAGCCAAACATCTACCCTTCAGCCAAACATTTTACCTATACACCCCCAAGCCCTAAAACTTATCCCATTTTTCACCCAAACCCCCACCAGCCTCACCTTCTTTCTACCCCTTCTACCACCGATTCCTCCAACACCATGGTGAGAACCCAAAGCCAAGCCACCGCCGAACTGTCATTCATCGTCAATAGCCACCGGCACCAATTTTTGGCACCTTAACGCGTCGATTTGCCGACGAAACGACGATAACTATATGAGGAGTTTTACTAAACTTTTTTTTCTGCCTATTTGTTCTCCTTTTACTTCCACATCAAGGACAATGTGTTTTAAATAGGGGGAGGCATTCCTCATTATTACTGTCATTTTATCTGCTATTTTTTGCTGTCATATTGTTGTTGCTGCTGCTTTGTGCTCGTCTCTACCCATTTATTTATTTTTAATAATATTTTACCTCTTTTCATGCCCAAGAATTTGACCACGACTTGCCTACTGTTTGACCTACATGCATGATTCTTGTCTACTAAGTAAATTATGATTTTGCTAGTTTGATTCGTCTCCACTGTTTTATTTTTATTAGGGAAAAATAATTATGATTAATAGAGTTAACTCTATCTTGCTTTTCGTAAAATCGATCAAGTTTAATGCAAAGCAAACACTTAATTGTATGCTAAAATATCTTCATGACTATTAAGATGGTTACTAAAACTTATTTTTGACACTTGATTGTTTTTCCTAAGTCCTCCAAAAATTAAAAATTTCGTTTAATAATAATGTTTCAGTGGTTATGAGTGCAGCTTAAGACGTGATTAGCTGAGTAACTAGGGTAGGGTGCTTCGGTTGTGATCCTATTTCGCGTCAAAAGGTTGTGTGACGTGTTAGGTAAAACTCTGCTAACCAGAATTAAAAATTTTTTTAAGAATGTGTTGGGCTGAGTAACCGGGGTAAGGTGCTTGGCTGTCATCTCTCTTCGCATCAAAAGGTTCAATATGTTCTTAAGAAAAATATAATAAATTAGGAGTATGTTGGGCTAAGTAACTGGGGTGAGATGCTTGGCTATCTTCTCTCTTCGTGTCAAAAGGTTCAATATATTCTCAAGTAAAAAAAATAAAAATTAAAAAATTAAAAAAAAAGTGAGAAAAAAAGAAAAAAAAAGATGATGTGCTAATAATAAACTTTAAGGACTAAAGGTAGAAACAAATAGGGTGTCTTGATAGGTTTGCTAATTTACCTAATTTTCATGAAATAATTCAAGTCGATTTTAGTTTTTGTGTGTATTAATTGGAATACTTTTTCAGTTTGACTTAAAGTAAGCTTAGGGTTCTCTTTATTTTTCATATACATTTTTGACTGATTTTTATAAAACTTTGGAGTGGTATTTCTTTCATGGTAAATTCTAAATTTCATAGTGGAAAGGAACCATACTTGAGGGCAAACATGGGCTAAGTAAGGGGGAATTTGATAATACTCTAGAACAACATATTTTTATGTGTTAATTGCATATTTATTTTTAGTATGATCCTACTAATTTGAGCTATTTATGGTCTTTTATCTTGTAGGGACTAAATTGGAGGCAAAAGTAAATTTAGGGGCAAAAAGCGTTAAATTGAAGATAAAATGGACCAACATGCAACATAGGGAAAAAGGTGGTGTTGTAAATACAAGCATGGAAGACATGAAGGATAAAGCGCAAAGAAGAGATTTTATGAATAAAAGACTCTATTTAAATATTAATTATATTAGGATAACTGTTAAAGAGTTTTATTTAGATTAAATTTTGGATTTTATCTTTAATTATCTTTATTTATTTGTATTTATCATATAGAATTTAAGTAGGACTAGACTAGGTTCCCTAGTACAATAAATAGGGGATGGAGTGACACAAATTTCACATCATCTTTTCTATAAACACTCCCTCTCCCAAAAAGCCTAGCCTTTGTTCTTTTCTTAATTCAATAAAATTTCATTTTTTTATTAAGTCTATTTCTTTTCACAAAAGCATGAGCCATTAAATCAATCTAGCCAAAGGTTGTCAAAATTCCCAAAAAAGGGTTCTTGAGGCTTAGAATCCGTGCTTAGCCTTCTCAACGAATATTCATCGTTTCTCTACATTACGGGGCTGACGCTTCCGTCTATGTCCCTTAAAAGGTAACCTTTTCAACATGTCCAAGGAACGGCTGCTTTGTATATTTTGGGAAGATTCCATACTCGGTTCGTTAGCTTACTGCGTCACAGGTTGGCTAGCCTAGGAGACAAAATGGCATGGTATTCACCATTGGGAAGTGATGATCTAGCATAAGATAGTCCCACAAAAGCGATTGTTGGCTAGAGTTAGGTTCTGCCAAATTGTAAGTCTAAAATCTTGGAGCTGGTGGTTGTAGGCGTCCTCTTCTACTATAACTGACTTATTCTGCTTGAGAAGGATCACTTAAAAGCCGAGGATTGAACCCAAGGCGGATCGAGACAACCGGAGGCTGGAATCTCTCCATAAGAATTTCTTTTCCTTAACTCTTTTTATCTTTACTATTTTAGTTTTAATTTTTACAATTTCAATTCAATTTTTAATTCTGTCTTTTTTTATAGATAAAAAATTTTAATTCCTTTTTTTTATTTTTTCAGGAACGTAGGTTTTATTGGCCACGACTCTGTCCGGGATTTTGAGGAGCAAGCATTTGTGTAAATCCGGTCCCTGAGGATTCGACCCTAATTCCCTTGTACTTTTCTTTTTCATTACTTATTAGGGATAGGATATTTTCGGTGCTCTCAATGACTGCATCAATAAATAATGTAAATTGTTTAAGGATAATGATAAACTGTAAATTATACATATTTCTATCCCACATTTAGCACATTTATGGATGAATTATTATTGAATTGTGGAATTTAATGCTCCTAATCCTTTACTTTCATGTTTTATACTTAGGAGAGCGTAAGAGAGTGAAAAGAACAAGAAACGGGCCGAAAATAGAGAAAATGGGCCAAAGCAAGGAAACAACACGATCTGGACTTCAGCATACAGGCAACCCACACGGCCGTGCCACATTAACATGCTTGAACACGGCCTAAACTCGATTCACACGGGCGTGTCCCTATCGTAATGAAGTTCAACTTCACACGGAAAAGGCTACTTAGGGGCTAAGAAAGACATTCCAAACTCTATATAAAGACCCTAGGAGGCAACTACAACGCTGTACAGTGTCCCCGCCAAGACTCAGAGTAGAAGACAGGGAATTACTCGAAGGAAAGTCGATTGATCCATCTCAGAAGCAAGGATCAACATCAAGACTGAAGATCTCCCTTCAATTCTTTCAGGGGTTTTGGGTTTTCTTTATGTTTTGTTGTTCTCTTTCTTCTAAGATGTTCTCTTAATAATTATGAACTAAACCCCTAAATACATGAGGGGATGAAACCTAAGATGAATCTTGTTATTTTTATCTGAACTATATTGGTAACGCCCCAAAAATCTCGAACTTCTTTTTGTGTGGTTTTCATGTGAATATATGCCTAGTGTGCTTAGGAAAATATTATTTGTGTGTTAGAAGGCCCATAGTTAAGTTTGGGTCTATGCTTAAAAGGGAAAAATATTAAATTTATTTTAGAGTTAAATTTTAGGCTTCTAGAAGATTGGTAATGGCGTGAAGCTAGACTCTTAGAGAGGTAATCAGAAGAGAAAATTTAGGAAAAAGATTAGGAAGTAATTAGAGAGAAAAACGAGGAGATGAGAGGGGAAGTGATGGAGCTGAATTGGGAATTGAGGCTATAGGCTATAAATATGTGTTGAATTTGGATCCTAGGCTAATGCCAAATTTCTCATATTTTCCTCAAGTGCCAATTTGTATTTTTTTCTTCTTCTCTTCTTTCTTCTTTTTCTTGCCGAATTCTTCCTCTCCCTTTTGTTTCATCCATAGCCGAATCTTTCCCTTGCCAATTAAGCCATCCATTGTTTTGCTGAAACCCCTACTGGTCCCATTATTCTTTTCTCTCTTAAAAGCCGAAGAACCATACCCTTTACCGAATTCTCTTATTCTCCATTACAATCTATTTTGCTACCCTCAATCAAGGGGGTTAGGAGTCGATTGCATATTCAGTGGATATTTAGGCCACAAGATTCAAGGTGAGTTTTGGTAAGTGTCTCATTCTCAATTTCGGTTTCTTAAAGGGGTGGCCGAATATATGTGTAGCCTATAAGGGTGACTCGTGTGGAAGACGAGTCATCTGATGTTGATAGAATATGTGTGTTGATACAGATCTAAGAATATTTGGGATTAATTGCTAAGGGAAAGGCTAGAAAAGCCGAAGGTACACGGTAAGATTACGGTGAGGCTTCGGGATTTTTATAGATAAAGTTTTCATTTAGCCTATGATTAATTGTTAAGTAATATCGACTGTAGGTTCGTGACTAAGAGGAAATCGCAGCACGCTCTATCGCCAGGTGTGTACAAACACTATACACACGATATCGGCAATGTCAAAAAGTCAAAATGCCGAAAGTGGCTAAATGGGCCCGGTAGGCCCTGAGGCTAAGTTTTGTGAAATTTATTGATTTGGTTATATGAATTAAGTTAGTCATGCATATTACATGATTTGAATTGGATTTGGGCCTAATAGGCCATACGATTGTGATTCGGGCCTAATGGGCCATATGGTTGAGAATGGGCTTTGTATATGGGTTTGGGCTTGGTATCTGTTAACTGCCAAACATTCATAAAACTTAAAAACACAAATGCAACCATGGACGAGTCATAAGGTTGAAGTGTGGTAATGGGTATATGCATGTCTAGGATTGGATCTAGGGAGAGCTTGGTACTTAAGCGGTCTCAATGACCCACCTCCTCTTCTCTAGAATCCTACCTGGTGCATAGTGCCTGTTCACTTTGGCCAACGGGGACTTGTTAACAGGCCAGGTAGGTACTGAATCCATAAAACTTAAAAAACGACCGAAATGCCCTAAGAGTAAAAATGACTAAAATATCCCTATGTGTTAAACGTAGGATTTATGTTTTATGTATGATTGCAGCATTCATATGATATTCTGTTTAGGTTGCATATGGGTGGGAATTATGGTACGGAGGAAGAATTTGAGGATCGCATGGTTGTTTGACGGCCGTGGATCCACCGTTGGCTTTTAAAGCCCAACATGTGATTAGCAGCTTTGTTGCAACATTAGGTAGTACCATAACCGGGCTACCATTACTGTGTAGCAGATGGGTGGGTCGATTTAGAAATCCTCACAGGTGTTTAAGGTTGGTTGGGAAATGTTGTGTAGCGGATGGATTATTGGGGAGGGTTTTTACTGCATTGCATATGTGATATATTACGATAATACGGTGATTCAGGCTTAGGCCCAATTGATTGCTTGCATGTTAATGATTGTTGAGGGTTGTACACACTGAGTTTCGAAACTCACTCCCTCTTTTATTTTCTCAAGAAACCCTTAGTAGGCGGTTCGACAAACGGGGGGACTCGGAGGTAGCCAGCTAGCGAAATGCTTTACTTTATTTGTTTTTCTTTATAGTTCCTAAGTATTTTGATTTTGGATTGTAATAAGGCTTTACCTCTACTATTTGTTACATTGAACGCTTTATTTTATTTCTCCTAAGTTTATCTCAATTTTTGTGGGGTTTTATTCAAAATTAAGCTTCTGCGCATAAAAAGATCTTTCTAAAAATAATTTTGAACTTATAGAAAGACAAATTGATTTTTAAACACAAGCCGTTTGAAAAACAACTTTGAACTAGAATTTTACTCAAATTTCTTAAGAAGGGTTTTTAATGAAAAACAAGGTTTTTCGTAAAAACACTTCAATGTGGCATGCCAGATTCAGGCCTAACTTTTAGGCCGGATTTGGGGTGTTACATTTAGTGGTATCAAAGCTCCGGTTGCAAAGCTTGAGCTATAAAAATGGGCCTTATTATTAATTTTGAACATTTTTTATAGTAAACTCTGAAATTTCTTGCTGGTGGCACACCGAGTCTCCGACATCGAACCAAGTAAGTTCTCTTGATACTTAAATATTTTGAACTGTTATACTGTAGATAGCGGGCTACTTTTAGAATATACCTAGAATAAAACTAAAGCCCATAGGGAACTAAAATTGTAGAGGATATACGACTACGAAAATAATACTCTACTTAATACTCCCATAAGATATCGGCGTAAATACTGAAACTAACTAAAACTTAATAAACCTTCTAATACGGATAATGAACGCTAGAAGAGGTGCAAGGGGACACGACCGGGGTCGAGGAAGTTTTAGGACTGAGTCGTTGGCATTGGGCCATATGTTCAATGTTGAAGTGGGAGAGGTTCCGGCTTCACCCGTAGCTGAAAATGAATCATATGATCGGGCCGCTGGAGAAGAAGCATTGTCGCAGGCAATACTGAGGATCTTAGAAAGGGTCGCTGGGCCTAATAATGGTATAGGGAATCGAGGGTCAATTTTGAAACGACTGCGTTCCAACGGGGCTGAGGTCTTTAAGGGCGTGGCTGGTTTGGCTCCTAATGTGGCCGAGTATTGGATGGAGGCTACTAAAAGAATAATGGATGACTTGGACTGCACCCCTGAGGAAAAGTTGAAAGGGGTAGTGTCACTGCTTAGGGCAGAAGCCTATTAGTAGTGGCTGACAGTGAAAGAGGGCACACAAGCCAAGCAAATTACTTGGGAGTTTTTCAAAACTTCGTTTCAAGGGAAGTACATGGGTGCAAGCTATGTTGATGCTAGGAGGAAGGAGTTCTTAAACCTGACCTAGGGGAACAAATCTGTGGCAGAGTATGAAGCGGAGTTTCTACGCCTTAGTGGGTATGCAAGAGCTATAGTGGCCACGGACTATGAGCGTTGCGTTATGTTCGAGGATGGTCTTAGAGATGGCCTCAGGGTATTGATAGCTCCACAGAGGGAACGAGTTTTCTCGGACATGGTTAAGAAATCGAAGATAGCAGAAAAGGTGAAGCGCACTGAGCGTCTAAATCGAGAAAAAGAGAAGGGTAGGAATAAAAGGGAGGTTGAATCTTCAAATGTTGGACAAAGGCCTAGGGTTAAGGCCAGAGTCAATAGGCCAGTAAGAGTTAGGCCCCCTGCTGCTAATTCAGGAATACCACCTTGTGCTGATTGTGGGAGAGGTCATACAGGTGAGTGTTGAAGGAGGACAGGAGCTTGTTTGGGTTGTGGATCCATGGTGCATAGGATCAAAGATTGCCCTAGGAGGCCAGTTCAAGTGCAAGCCGTGGGCCAGGCTAATGTTCAACCACCGAGGGGTGGTTAACAGCCGCCAAGGGGCCGAGGTCAGGCCAGGGGCGAAAATGGCAATGAACGCAGTCGTGGAGCACCAGGCGGAGGTACAGGTTATGTTGAGGAGAGGCAGCCAGCTTTGGTCTATGCAACACGTCGCCAAGAGGACAAGGATGCTCCAGATGCGAATACTAGTGTGTACCCTAACATAGTGTACTGAGTGTTTGTTTTGGCTTTAAAATTAGAGTGCGCAGTGAAAGCGTGATGATGTAGTCTATGTTATGCGATCGTCAGTTAGTTGGAAATTTCGAGGACGAAATTTCTTTTAGGGGGTAGAGTTGTAACGCCCCAAAAATCCAAACTTTTTTTGTTTGGTTTTCATGTAAATATATGCCTAGTGTGCTTAGGAAAATATTATTTGTGTGTTAGAATGCCCATAGTTAAGTTTGGGTCCATGCTTAAAAGGGAAAAATATTAAATTTATTTTAGAGTTAAATTTTAGGCTTCTAGAAGATTGGTAATGGCGTGAAGCTGGACTCTCAGAGAGGTAATCAGAAGAGAAAATTTAGGAAAAAGATTGGGGAGTTATCAGGGAGAAAAACGAGGAGATGAGAAGGGGAAGTGATAGAGCTGAATTAGGAATTGAGGCTATAGGCTATAAATATGTGTCGAATTTGGATCCTAGGCTAATGCCAAATTTCTCATATTTTCCTCAAGTGCCAATTTGTATTTTTTTCTTCTTCTCTTTTTTCTTCTTTTTTTTGCCGAATTCTTCCTCTCCCTTTTGTTTCATCCATAGCCGAATCTTTCCCTTGCCAATTAAGCTATCCATTGTTTTGCCAAAACCCCTAGTGGTCCCATTATTCTTTTCTCTCTTAAAAGCCGAAGAACCATACCCGTTTTTGATTTCTCTTGTTCTCCATTACAATCTATTTTGCTACCCTCAATCAAGGGGGTTAGGAGTCGATTGCATATTCAGTGGATATTTAGGCCGCAAGATTCAAGGTGAGTTTCGGTAAGTGTCTCATTCTCAATTTCGGTTTCTTAAAGGGGTGGTCGAATATATGTGTAGCCTATAAGGGTGACTTGTGTGGAAGACGAGTCATCTGATGTTGATAGAATATGTGTGTTGATGCAGATCTAAGAATATTCGAGATTAATTGCTAAGGGAAAGGCTAGAAAATCTAAAGGTACAGGGTAAGATTACGGTGAGGCTTTGGGATTTTTATAGATAAAGTTTGCATTTAGCCTATGATTAATTGTTAAGTAATATCGACTGTAGGTTCGTGACTAAGAGGAAATCGCAGCACGCTCTATCGCCAAATGTGTACAAACACTACACACACGATATCGACAATGCCGAAAAGCTGAAATGCCGAAAGTGGCTAAATGGGCCCGGTGGGCCCTGAGGCTAAGTTTTGTGAAATTTATTGATTTGGTTATATGAATTAAGTTAGTCATGCATATTACATGATTTGAATTGGATTTGGGCCTAATAGGCCATACGATTGTGATTCGGGCCTAATGGGCCATATGGTTGAGAATGGGCTTTGTATATAGGTTTGGGCTCAGTATCTATTAACTGCCAAACATTCATAAAACTTAAAAACACAAATGCAACCGTGGACGAGTCATAAGGTTGAAGTGTGGTAATGGGTATATGCATGTCTAGGATTGGATCTAGGGAGAGCTTGGTACTTAAGCGGTCTCAATGACCCACTTCCTCTTTTCTAGAATCCTACCTGGTGCATAGTGTCTGTTCACTTTGGCCAACAAGGACTTGTTAACGGGCCAGGTAGGTACTGAATCCATAAAACTTAAAAAATGACCGAAATGCCCTAAGAGTAAAAATGACTAAAATATCCCTATGTGTTAAATGTAGGATTTATGTTATATGTATGATTGCAGCATTCATATGATATTCTGTTTAGGTTGCATATAGGTGGGAATTATGGTACGGAGGAAGAATTTGAGGATCGCATGGTTGCTTGACAACCGTGGATCCACCGTTGGCTTTTAAAGCCCAACATGTGATTAGCAGCTTTGCTGCAACGTTAGGTAGTACCGCAACCGAGCTACCATTACTGTGTAGTGGATGGGTGGGTCGATTTAGAAATCCCCATAGGTGTATAAGGTTGGTCGGGAAATGTTATGTAGCGGATGGATTATTGGGGAGGGTTTTTACTGCATTGTATATGTGATATATTACGATGATACTGTGATTCAGGCTTAGGCCCAATTGACTACTTGCATGTTAATGATTGTTAAGGGTTTTACATACTGAGTTTTGAAACTCACTCCCTCTTTTATTTTCTCAGGAAACCCTTAGTAGGTGGTTCGACGAACGGAGGGACTTGGAGGTAGCCAGCTAGCGAGACGCTTTATTTTATTTGTTTTTCTTTATAGTTCCTAAGTATTTTGATTTTGGATTGTAATAAGGCTTTACCTCTGCTATTTGTTACATTGAACGCTTTATTTTATTTCTCCTAAGTTTATCTCAATTTTTTTTGGGGTTTTATTCAAAATTAAGCTTCCGCGCATAAAAAGATCTTTCTAAAAAATAATTTTTAACTTATAGAAAGACAGATTGATTTTTAAGCACAAGCCGTTTGAAAAACAACTTTAAACTAGAATTTTACTCAAATTTCTTAAGAAGGATTTTCAATGAAAAACAAGGTTTTTTGTAAAAACACTTCAATGTGACATGCTAGATTTGGGCCTAACTTCTAGGCCGGATTTGGGGTGTTACATATATGATAAATATTCGATTTGTTCTTAATTGTGTTTTTAATTCTTGAATTGATATTTTCGGGATATTAATTTAAGTAGAATGTGCTTAGGCAGAGGAGCAAAAGTCCCTGTTTAAGAGTAGATCCAACACAATTAAGCGGAGTTGATCGCAACCCTAGACATAGGATGACGAAAATATGCCAGATTAGAGTCAAATCTAATATGGGGATCTATAGATCGAGTTAATGCAAGACTAAGGGTTTTAATTAGAAAGAAATTTCAATTAATCAACCTAGGATTAGTTGTTCTTATTCTCGACGGAGATATTAACATAATTTAGGGATCTCTACGGATCAAGTCGAATGAAGAGTTCGTCTAGTTCAGAGTTAGATAACAAGTGAAGTCTAGGTGGGTTCTTCCTTAGGCATTGCCTTTATCATTCAATCTTTCCAAAGTAATTTCTCAATTTACTCTTTGTTGTGTTTTTAGTTTAAGTTAGGTTAATTAGTTTACACAAACCCCCTCTTTATTTTTAGGCTGGATAATAGGAAGAAAGTCATTACTAGTACTTTTAGTTCATTGGATTCGATATTCCGGTCTTGCCACAAACTATATTACTATTCGATTGGTGCGCTTGCCTTTTATCGTGATAATAGTTAGTTTCTAGGTACGATCAATTTTATTACTTCATTAGATCACGACCAGATAATTTTTCAAGAATTTAAAGATTGAAGAAATATCAAGTCACTTGCCTAAGTAACCAAATCAAGACTTGAGCAATGAATACACAAATATCCTAGAAGCCTAAAATTTGTGAAAGGCATTCACAAATCAGAATCAAACCATGAAATCCTAGACATAAAGTGTTATAATCTCCATTGGTGATTCCAAGGCATTTCAATTATGTGGCAACCATCTGAGTAACTAGTCAAATATGATAATTTTATAATTTTGTAATATATATATAAATGTAAAAATTCAATAAATAAATTGAATATTAGTTTAATATGATGTCTAACTTAATAAAATATTATTTTGCCAAAAATAATATTAAAACCAAATAAAATAAAAAATTTTCATATTCTATATTTCAAAATTCTCATGACTATTTGGTTCAATTTAAGCCATTAAAACTCTAATCTCTTTCAAAAATTTGGTGGCTTTAAAAGTATTAATTTAAAGTTTAAATGTAATGGTAAAACATGGAATTTTATTTCATCAAAACAAATTAACAAAAACCTAAGATTCAGGGCTGAAAACTTTGAAAATCATCACAACTTGTTCACAATTTTTGGATTTCCAATTTCAAGTAGACTATTTTGGAAGTTAGTTCTTTTAACATGGAATTCAATTTGGCTAGGACCACATACCAATGGAAAGAGCACATTTCATACTATAAGAATCATCTAAATTTCGACTAGAATGAACAACATTAGATAATTTTACAAAAACCTCAAATTGAGCTACCCAAATCTGTCAAAAACCCAGGAACAGAAATTTCAAAACTTGTTCTCTCTTAATATACTCAGCCAGATATGTTGCCATACCTACCATTAGAAAGGTCTTGAAGAGACCTTTCATTTGGTACCAACAATGCCACCGGAAACTCACCGGAGAGCCGCCAGAAAATTTATAAACCAACAAATGGTTCACAAAACAACACGGGTTTTGTTAAAAACAACCCAAAACATGAAAAATTCACAAAAAAACAACATATAACTCACACTACATGCTGATATTTTGAGCTAATTTCTCTTTGCTTAACCCTTCAAACCTTAATAAGACATAAATGTAAATCACATGTGGGACATTTAAATAAAATGTGCATGCATTAGAGAAACGTGGGCATTATTCAATTGACTACTCATAATAGTTCTAGTTTTATTCACAATTATTAACGATTTTTTTGTTAAAACCAGGATGGTCGTTGCCAGTAACAATTACTCTATTTGACCTTCAACTTGGACAAATGTAGAAGGTCCCCACTCCAAACGCTAACTATATATTTAAATTTGACTTCTTTTATTGTTATTATTATTATTCACAATTATCTTTTTTTTTTTTGTCAAAAGTAGGATGTCCACTATCGGTAGCATGATTAATTCCTTCGTTTGCCTTCAACTTGGACAAATGTAGAAGTAAAAATCAAAGGGTCTCACTCCCAACACTACCTAAAATATTTAAATATGATTATTCAAAGTATCATTATTCACAATTATCATTTTTTTTTCTCGAAATTAGGATGTCTATTGTCAATAGCAATAACTAATCCCCTCGTTTGCTTCCAATTTAGACAAATGTCAAAGCAACTATCAAAGGTTCCCACTCCCAACGCTTCCTGAAATATTCAAATTTGACTACTCAAAGTATTATTGTTCACAATCATCAATATTTTTTTTCCAAATTAGAATGTCCATTATTGGTAGAAATGACTAGTTCCCTCATCACGTGTACTCTCTAAAGAAATGCAAGGTTAATTATGAAATGTGCTCCATTCTCATTGACGAAGATCAAACCTCTAACCACATAATTAAAGAATGAGATGAACAACCACCACACTATACCTCATGATTACAAATATCAATAACTACCACATTTAAAACCCCGTTATTTTTTATAAATAAGGAAAAAACATGTAAACTATTCCTAATTTGATTTATAATAGAAAAGGGAAATTTGGTTTCTAAGGAATAGTTAAAACGAAAATGGTAAGTACTACATCACGAAGAATTGTGACCAAAACATGAAATTTGTGCACTGTCAGAACAAAATATTAATCATTCTAAAAATATTAATTATAAATTGCAAAATTATTAAAATTAAGTGATCCAAAAAAAATTGATCTGCCACAATTCATTCTGATGCCGACACTTCATGAATTTGTTTTCATGTAATTTAATGTTATTATTTTATCAATTTTCTCTTTTAGTAGTCTATATTTAATTTATATAAAATAAACATTTTTACATAAATTTATTATTTTGATGACCCATTAGGCCAATCTGGCCTTAGGGTATGACTAACGTGCTAATTGAATGTGCAGGACAACGTTTTAGGCCAAACAACATAAGGGACGACTTTAGTGTTGCAAAACCAACATGCAGCTTCGTAACACCCAACTTCAAGCCAACAGAATTTCCATTCGATGTTCAATGTCATGACACCAGTCCTATAGTGTCGCGACACAGATTCGTCCAGAGCCAAATTACATCTGAGATTGTTTTCGTTTGCACAATTAATTTAATCCAATTGAATCACTTATAAGGGACATAAAAAGATCATAAAACACTAGCTAAGTTTAATACCTGATTTGGGGGATTTTTCATTATTTTAATTCTTATTTTTAATTTAGGTATTAGATTTCTAAAGATTTTTGCTGTTATTTTCTTATTTGGATTCGATTTCAATTTAAGCATTATTTTCTTCGGTTAACAATTAGTTGTTCGTTTGTTTTCATTTGCTGTCACAATTTCCTTGACGATTGTTAATGGGTTTTCAACTTCCGAGCGCATTGAACATAAAAACAAATCAAAATTATCTTTACTTTTCTATTTCCTTTGTATGTTTGAAATTGAATTAGGGAAAATGATATTTAGATTCATGAGTAGCTAAACTTGTAGGGAGATTAACGAGCGATGGTGGGATTAATAAACTGAGGAATTAGAGTTTTCTTTAGAATTGGTTTAAATTATTTATACTTAAACCCTTAGGATTGATGAACCCATAAAGTAATCGAGGTAAATGAGGTCAAAAGAATAGTTTATCGGGCAGCTCTTAATTTAACCCAGTGTGAATTGTAATGTTAAGAGATAAGTAGTTTTTGTCGATTAGTTGATTTAGTTAGAGGCTAAAAGTTAATAACTAGGTTGAATAGTAGCTAATTAATTAAAACCCGAATTCTAATGTTAATTATGAACATTGATATGAGTTAATCTTTTGTCTGTCATCTAAGTGAATTTCGATTGTTAGTTTAGTTTTATTTAATTTATGATATTTTTATTGCTTCATTTATTTCGATTTATCATACTATAATTTTAGATTATTACTGTTTAGACTTGTTAGTGTAGAAATTACTTTTAGTTTAATTCAACCTCCCTTTGGTATGATCCTCCAAATATTTCTTAAGTGTTTCATTGTAAACTTAACTGTATTACAACCTTATCCGTATCCTTGCGGTCACCACTATTTATTTTTTATCTTTTTGTTGCAATATTTCCAACTCATACGTTCGCACGTTAGGATTAGGCTAAATTTTAAATTCTTTATTTAATAGGATAAATAGGACATTTTAAAACTATAGATACGATTTTTATTTCACTTTTACAATCTTTTTTGGAACACTCCAAACCTGACCTAGATGCTATGACCAGATCTGGAGATGTTACTGGAAAGCATTTGAAAACCTAGAAACCATTTGATTTGTAAGGTTGATGCTAACTATTACTAAGTAAAAATCCAGTTTATTAGCGATCATTTCTTTCTTAACCAATTCGATAAAACCATTGATTATTTATACTTTTTTAGACATTTAGATTTGCAACGGAATTCTTAATCTAACTCGATTTTGTAAAATGCAATTTGCTGTTGGAATGCAAATACAGTGAGTATCATATAAATTATGTCAAAATACTTTAAAACGGATCTTTTGAAATAAAATAAACTAGTTTTTTATTAATACCAAATAAAAACGTTTTAACCGAGCTCTTGTCGCACCGACTCGTCATACACCTAAGGGTTACTTGAAAGTAACAAACAAACAGATAATGAGTTTTGAACTCAGTGTGTAACATATCATCAGACCAACATAAATTGTTTCAGACATATCTCAAATACAGAAACAGTGTCTGAACATATTAGATGCAAATTTATATTCCTACCCCATCCGCTACACATCATCTTCGATCATCCCAACACACCATATAGGGTATTAAATACCCATCTAGCCCCTACACACCACTTAGTTTTGATATGGCACTTTTCAAAATATTTGCAACTTAGCTACTAAATCAATAGGCAATTTATCACCAAATACAGATATACATGTCGCTGAGCCACCAAATACAATAGATAATCAAACTGCCCACACTTCTTCCAAAACACAAATCTCACCCCAATGCACATACATAATTTATCAGATATCAGAATATACATGTCATACACGCTCTCATAATAGATGCAGATCATGCTTGATGAAAAATAGATCAGACTTACCTTATTACAGATCATGCTGAGCAAACATCATAATAACCATGCAAACACATATTAATATTTCACACTAACAAAATATCAGAGATCATGTTTAAAAGCTTAATTTATGTCATATGGACCCTACAGAAGGCCTAAGTTTGACCCGAATGACACTTACGACCCTAGTATAAAATTTCAAAATTTGGGCCCACATGCTGATGTGGCCCACACGATCTGGCACACGCCCATGTGGCCTACACGCCTCAATTGGCCCAGACCTTGTGTCTCACACAGTCCAACACATGGCCTACCAAACAACCTAGTACACGGCTATGTGGCATCGATAGCCCCAATTTTTGGCTTTCATCGTTTGCTATTTTCTCAAGTTTCATTACAACCTAGAGGTTTTCTAACGTAAAATCAAGAATTGAGTACCCTCACACCTAAATCAACCGTTAACATAACTAATTTTAGTATCTATTCACGAAGCATAATTAGAAAAATTGATCACAAATGAACTAATTAAACCCTCCAAGAACATTTTCGAGCACTTACCGCTAAACAAATAGTAACTACGCGAATTTTAAGTTGCTAGAGGGACACCAAATGACCTACTTACCCAGCTCGTGTGGCCCACACGACCTGGCACATGGCCTCACACATGCCTATGTGGCCTAACAATGCCTAATTGTCCCAAACCGTGTGTCTCACACAGTCCAGCACACAGCCCACCGCATGGCCTAGCACATAGCTGTGTGGCATCGACAGCACCAAATTTTGGCTTTCATCGTTCGTTGTTTTCTCGAGTTTCGTTACACGCCTAGAGGTTTTGTCACATAAAATCAAGAAGTGAGTACTCCCACACCTAAATTGACAGTTGACATAATTAATTTTAGTATCGATTCCCAAAACTTAATCAAAAAAATTGATCACAAACGAACTAATTAAACCCTCCAAGAACACATTCGAGCAGTTACCGCTAAACGAACAGTAACTATGCTAATCTTAAGTTGCTGGAAGGACACCAAACATGTCTCGATCTTCTTCTAAAACATAGTGGATTAATTAGATAACACAAAATAAAAATTTTGCATTACACTATCGAAATTTTGAAATCCCCAAATACCCAACAAACAATTTCAACAACAGAATAAAGTAGAAGACGATGGAACCTTACCTCTAAGGATTGAAGCCAACCAAATAGAAACTATACGATCAAGAAATAGCAAAAGAACCAAAACAAAACAAAAAAAAGAAGCCAAAAAGAAATTTTGAAAAAGGGAAAAATAAACTGGAGAAAGAAGAGAAAATAATGTAATGCAAAGTTCAGGCAAACGTGGGAAGTTTTTGGGAAGGTAATTACTTATATATTTTTTATTTTCAAAAAGATACTGAATCTTAGTTATCCCACCAGCTAATTAGATTTTTCCGTAGAGTTCAAATTAAATCAAAACTCATCCACAAAGGCAGCAAAAAGGTTAGCATAAAATTATTTCTATATTGCTTCCACAGGGATTCAAACACATGACCATAAGGTAAGTTAATACCTTACTATTGAACCAACAAGCTCATGCTATCACAAGTTGAACAAAAATAATATTTAAGTGATAAGGACTAATATAGGAATAGGGAAAAAAATAACAAAATTCCCTAAGGTGTGATTTAAACCTATGACCTCAAACACATATTCAAGACCCTTAACTATTGAAGCAGACACTTATTTATGACAGATTTTAGCAAATCAAGAATATAAGATTTTGGGGCGTTACATTTTTACCTAGCTATGTTTATATTAAATAATTCACGTTTCTGGTGAATACAAGATTATAACAATCCTTGGTCGTACAATTTTCGACACAAATTGGCTTAAGCCTAACATTGTAAGACATGTTATTAGCAACCCTAAGTTTGAGATTAGTCCAGTTTTGTTAACTTGGGTATCTACAAATCTTCAGTTTGATAGTAGTGCATGAATGTATTCGGTAATATTTCTTAGACGATTTGAACATTTGTGTAGTACTATTAGGTATGTTGGGATTTTTGATGAAGCGGTCAAATTATTGTTAATCCCTTTCGCACTCAAAGGTCAAGCTAGAGTGTAACATCCCTAACCCGTAACCGTCACCGGACTAGAGTTAGGAGTATTACCAGACACTTCAGAACATTTCCAGACATTTGGCAATCATCAATATCAAGTCATAATCATACATAATCATTGAGTCCCTTCTGAAGGTCTCGGAAACCTTAAACATGCATTAGAATAAGATTGGGACTAGACCAAGCACTTAGAAAGTTTTAGAAGGCTTATGAAATTTTTCCTTTTAAAACAGGGCACATGCCCGTGAGGTTAGGGCATGTACCTTCCACGATCGTGTCTCGCACCCCACATGATCGTGCCTCACATTTTGCTCTAGCCCATGTACAACACTGACTAGGGTCACACAACCACTAGACATGCCCGTTTGTCCATCCCGTATGCAAACCGGAGTTGGCCACACGGTCACCAGACACTCCCGTGTGTCTAGTCCGTGTGCCATATTGACCATTTGGCTACAAAATAGGGGACACACAGTCGAGACGCACGCTCGTGTGCTTTGACCGTGTAGCACAAAATAGGCAATTCGAAAAGCCAATTTTGCCGCCCTTTTTGGGTCATCCCTACAAGTCAAAACCAAAACATTTTATGCAACCATTTATCATCCAAATCACAATTAAAACATTCATCTATATAACCAACCATTTCATGAACACAATCATACCTAACTTATCCACATCTCAAGCCAAAACATTTTCGAACTATAAGGTTCATAACACATTTGCATCACCTTTAAAACTTTTCAAAATTTTACCAATTCCACAACCAAGCATGAATCAAAATGACCATTTCATAATTGGTCATATATGCAACTTAACACATACCAATTTGCATAACAAAGCATAAAGCAAAATAAGCATACTTCATTTATTTGTTAGCCATATCACATGGCATAACTCATTTACAAATCAAAACATATATTAAAGACTTCTAGCCTATACATGCCATAATTTAACATTTATACTTTCAAAATGTACCAAAACAAGGTTTGATAGTGTGGTGATGATCCTTGACAATTCTTGGGCTCCTGGTAGCTACGATAACTATAAAACAGATGAAAAACATACAAAGTAAGCTACAAAGAGCTTAGTAAGCCAAATATAAATAATTTTGAAAGATAATTCACACATAAATCATCTTAATCGCATAAATTTCGAAAACCATTCACTTAACATTTCATGAGCTATCACATACTCATATGTATACACAAATACTCATGTTCCCAATTCATTTCCACATATATCACATTTCATTTCTATAATCATATACTATCACATACTTATCATTTCATATAATCATGCCTTTCATAGTCAAATCTTGAGTAAGATGCAAACGTACCTGAACCAAATACATATTCATTCATATATTTATTTCTCGGAGTTGCTCATTAAGCTGTTCGAAAACAATTAGATATACAATAGGCTCAGAAAGCTCGTACAATGCCAATGTCCTAGACGTGGTCTTACATGTATTCAACTATCGATGCCACTGTCCCAAACAGTGTCTTACATGAAATCAGATATGATGCCAATGTTCCAGACATGGTCTTACACGTAATCTCTAACCGATGCCTGTGTCCAAAACACGGTCTTACACGATATCTCAGATTCAATGCCAACGTCCCGGACATGGTCTTACACAAAATTTAGATCTCAAAATTCCTTGATTCAAATAGAGCTTTTCACAGATAATTGTATTATCAAAGTATCTTAAATTACAATCATTCAACTCTCTTGATTTTCCAATGGCAATTTCAAGACACATAGACATAATTCAATAAACAGTATATTTATTTGTATATTGACTTACCTTGTACGAATTCGGAAGGTAACGATTGGCTATTCAATGACTTTTGATTTTCCCCAATCCAATTTTGTTTTCTTTGTTTCTTGGTCTAAATAAATTCAAATTTAGCTCTTTTATTCACCAAATCATTCAATTCAATCCAAAAACATATAATTAGGGATTTTTACAAATTAGCCCTCATATTTGCACATTTTGACATTTTAGTCCCTATTTCGTAAAATCACAAAATTTACAAATTTCCTTTTATACAAGCTTAGCTGAATTTTTAAAGCTTTCATCTAAGCCCATATAACACTTTTATTTCACAATTTAGTCCTCCCAATTCTCATTTTCTCAATTTAACCATAGATCCTCAATTTCATCAAAATTCAAAGATAAAAATATATTTACCAAACACTTATCTTTCATATATAAAAAATTAACATCATAGAGCTCATATTTGCATCAATGGCACATCTCAAAATTTTTATCAAAATCAAAAATTGAAGCATGGGCTAAATAGAACACTTGACAACGATCACAAAAACATAAAAATCATCAAAAACAGATAAAAAACGAACCTTTAATCAAGCTAAAAGCTAGCCGAAAGCATGGAAGCTTAAACCCTTTCTTTTTCTTTTATGAATCGATGGAAGAAGAACAAAAATGAACTAATTTTTGTATTGTTTTGTTTAATGAACATTATTAAAATAATTACTAAAATGTCCTTTATTAATACATATACAAAACACATATAATAAGGTCAATTATGACCACTATCAAATTGAATGGTATAATTACCACATAAGGCCATTCTAAATAAAAGCCATTTTAATTAAACAAATGAACAGATAGCAGGCTAATTTTATCACTTATGCGGTTTAATCCTTTTTCATAATTCTGCACAAAAACGGACAAATCAAATCACAGAAATTTCACGGATATAAATTCACATATCACAGACACAGAAAATAATATTAAAATATTTTTCAGACTCGGATATGTGGTCCCAAAACCACTATTCTGACTAGGGTCCAAACTGGGCTGTTACATAGAGCATGGCTAGATGTGTTACCACCAAAAATTATCACATCATGGGAGGAATTTGCACAACTATTCTTGTGTAGGATTATACCAATGACCATCTTTTGAAATACTTATGATGAACTGTTTGAGTTTACGTAGTCCAAACGACCTTCTTCTAAATACATATGTCCTGAATGGACATATGAATGTTATTTTTTCTTGATCATCTGGATGTATTCGAATCTAATGACATCCCGAGTACCCATCAAGAAAACAATAATACTCATTTTTGACTAACCGATCTAACATTTGATCGATAAATGGAAGCGAAAAGTGATACTTTTTGGTTGCATCATTCAACTTTTTGTAGTCAATGCATACTTGTCATCCGATCATCGCGTGAGTTGGAATTAACTCATTCTTTTTATTTACCACAACTGTTAAGCCACCCTTTTTTGGGAACACACTGTGTTGGGCTTACACATTCACTATTAAAGATATCATAGACTATTCCAGTACCCAGCCATTTCAGTAACTCCTTTTTTACCACTTCCTTTGTTGTCGAATTAAGATGCCTTTACCTACCTACTACTAGTATTTTTCCTTCTTCTAATCATATTTTGTGTTGGCATAACATTGGATTGATCCCCTTAATATCAACAATGGTCCACCCAGTTGCTCTTTTATGTGTTTTTAGAACTTCTAACAAAGCCCTCTCTCGCTCAACAGATAGATGAGTAGCAATAATAATAGGTAAGGTATTATTTTCACCAAGGTACTTGTATTTTAAGTGAGCTAGGGGTGATTTAAGTTACAAAGTGTGTGTTTTAATGATTGGTGGAACCATCTTATTTAGTGAATTCTCTAATTACCCCAATGGTTCTATACAATACCTCTACCAAACTAATCAATAAACCTGTTCCAGATGCTCATTCACAAGCTTTTGAACAAATTCTTCTTTTAGTGTCTCTTCCTCATCCAATACATAAGAATCACTCTCACTTGGCAGTTCATTCTTCTAATTCAAACCATTATTTTCCATTCTAATTTTTACTTGCTTAGTAACACTCATCATTCCATTTGTTGATTCTGTATTCCTAATCTTCTCCCATGTATGATCATTACTGCTAACCTTCTCTAAGAGCACTACTATCTCATGAGTGGTTTTAGTTCAAACATTACCCCCTGCCATGATGTTGAATTGCTCTTTACTAGAACAGTATAAAATCTATATAAATGTTGCAATTGTATTATTAAATCAATACTTATAATGAACTGTTGTGAATATCGCTACATATTACAGAAGTCGTACGCCCAACGCACCAACTTTTTGTAACACCCCAAACTCGGCCTAGACGCTACGACCAGATCTGATGGGTCACACGATCCTAAGACTAAGTTTACGGCCCCTTTTAACCTTGTTGTGTCTTAAGTGAGGTTTGAATCAGAAGAGCAAGTTTGTTAAAACCAAATTATTAATCCTTTTCGTTATCCATACCATTCACTTGTTGAGTGTTGAAAACGTTCTTTAGATTTTGAAATCAGCGCAGCCTAAACTAGCAATTCTATAATAATGTAATTTTAACCATCAAAGAGAAATTAAACCAAACAAAACTTAAATAGCGGCCTTATTACAAAATAACACCCAAAAATAACTTATATATAAAAAAAAAACTTTAAACAAAATAAAAACTAGTTCTGCAGATACTGTGGCCACTCCGAATCTCTCGCAGCTCCAAGCCCACTATGGTTGAGTGTTACCTGCAGAGATTAAATAAAAAGGAGGTGAGTTTGACAACTCAGTGTGCAACATTATCTCAACCATAGGCCAAAACAGATCAAGCCTCAGAATCAGATTAGTTGGGCCTTGGCCCATTACAGAAATCAGGTTAAGCCCATAGGCCCATAACAGATATAGATCAGATATAATATGCAACAGAACCCAACCCAAATCCATCCATAACACCCCCGTACCAGCCTTACACCATGTGGGGAGACTACTCGACCCACCCAACCACTATACACCACAGATATTTGCAGCGAGGCTGCCAGATATAATTTGCAGCAGGGCTGCCAAATATTGTGACGAAGTCACCAGATACAGGTATTGTGGCGAGGCCACCAGATTGCAGCGAGGCTGCCAGATAATAATGTGACAAAGTCACCAGATTACAGCGAGGCTGCCAGATAATAATGTGACAAAGTCACCAGATTGCAGCAAGGCTGCCAGAACGCTTCCTCCATCATAAACCCATACCCCATGCAACAGATATACATACTAGCATGCAACATATAGCATCTCATGCATCAGATATGCTCACATTAAATGGTAATTCATGCAGATAAATAAAATCATACATTTCATACAGAATTGACCCTAGGGGTATAATAGTCTTTTTACACCTAGGGGCATTTTGGTAATTTTTCCTACCTAAGGGTATTATAGTCCTTTTTCATATTTTCAGACATTTTATGCAAGTTCAGCTGATTATTAGTTCCCAATTAACTACGGAAGTCCATTTGAGCCAAATTCCCAGTTTTGCCCTTTTTAGCCTAAACCCCTAATGGGCCTTACTAAGTCCAATATTGTCTCAAGCCCTTTAAGCCCAGTTTTAGGTTTAGTTTACCAACTTAACATGTTGTTACTAACTACGTCGCCAGATAATCTTTATTAGCCATTTTACCGATTTGGGCTCGGAAGCCCATTAGGCCCATCTTTGACCCATTGAAACCCAACTTACCGAGAAGCTTGAAATTGCACCTTCTGCAATTTCGCCACTGTCATTTACTAGTTTGATCACCACAGGGTATTCGGCTACCCTTAGCTCCTTTCAAGACAAATTTTTCGGTCACTTCAATCGGTCACTTTAGCATAGTTTCGGTCATTACGGCCTTTAGCCATCCTAGTCTATGATAGAGACACGTTACACACCTGCTAATGGATGAAACAATGACGGAATCCACGTACGAAGAGCCTACAATCGGAATGATAATTTTTAGTCTAATAATCTATAACCAAAGAGCCATAAACCCTTACCATAATCGGCCTACGTGGCCTAAGCATCGAAATCTTACCCCTTTTTGTCGATTGTGGACTAAATCCCGAAGTCCAATCGCGTTTAACCTTCCAAGTCCTTAGCTGCACAACCTCTTGATCGCACTAACACAAACAGACCAAAATAAAACGGCCAACAAGTCTTTAGACACTAACGTTAGCCTCCCCCTAAGGGGTTTCGGCTTTTCATGCCTTAAATCCTGAAGAACTAACGAAATAAGTCTTAAGGTACTTACCAATCTAACTACGATCTACAACTGCTCCACTTGCCGCCGCCAGAAGAGATAAAGATGACTTAGAATTCGGTTTAAAACACCACAAGGTATGGAGGCTTTCGATTCCCAAAAGAAGAAATACGGTTTTGGTCCTCAAAGTATTCGGCTCAATAAGAAACAAGAGGCTTTAAGAAATGGATGAAGAGAAGAGAGAGTGGTGGTGCAAGGATTCGGCCAAGGGATTATGGAGAAAAAATATATCGATAAGGGAATAGGGTGAAGAGAGGTATATGGCTACTGAGAAATCGGTACGGTACAGAGGGGTTTCGGTCACTATAAGAATCGGCAATGAAAGTGAGATGAAGAAAAGAGTTAAGTTGACAGGGTGAGAATAGATTCGGCTAGCAAGAGAATGAGGGTATGGAGTCGGTTTATGGTTTGAGAAGAAGAGAAGAAGAAAAGCAAATAGATGAGAATAGAAAAGGAAACAAAAAGGAAGAGCTTTAGTCGACTAAAGATTCGGCAACAAGGGGAAATAGGGTTCGGCTACAAGGTTTAATGAGAGGAACGAAGTGGCAAAAATAAAGAGTACCTAATAGACTATGCAAAAATCGACAAAAGAAAGGGGTTTTTCACTCTTTAAGAAATCGGCACAAATTACCCAAGAACTAAAGGAGAATTCGGCACACTCTAGCACCTATTTGCCGAAAATGTTTCCTAAGCACCTAGCCGAATTTGCCTTCCCCAAGGGTCCTCTAACCGGCCACCATCTTTCAAAATTCAAACTCCCTCAACCTCTTCCTAGATTTGCTTATTGACCGATTCAAACTCCTCCAAAAGCAGAGTTTAAATCTGCTTCAAACTCCTACCTGCTCAAGCTCAAAAATAGAACACCACCTTTGCAACCTCTGCAGCTTGAACCTTGGACCTCCAAGCTCATTTAGGCGCCACCTTTTAAGGAGCCTTGTGGCGTCTCCCTTGCCACTTTACCACTGATTCATTTGTGTCTTATTTCACACACAATTTCTTAAGACCCTTACCTTCAATGGTCCCCTAACTCCTAAGCTTAAAATCCAAAATTTTACCGAGCTTCCAACCAACACATGGGCCTTCTATAGGCCCATTAACACACTCCCAACATGCATTACACACCCACAAACTAGAATTTAAACATTCTAATAGCTAAAGAAAAATCTAAGAGAAACCCGAAAATTAGGGCGTTACACTTTTGGTTCCTTATCTATTTGAACTCAAGCTTTTACTTACATCAAAGTGTACAAGTTACGCATACATAGTCTGTTGTCCACTCAGGACTTAGGTATGCCGCACCATGAATGTCACAAGTTAATCAATCCATAAATAGATTTGGGATCTATTCTGCTTAGGTCTTATCTGATGCATCAGTCCAATCAGTCATATCTATATCTATATCTCTATCATTTAGGAGTCATCCATTCTAATGCCCAAGTGATATTCGCGATATGAAGTAATAAAATTTATAATAATAATCACACCAGAAAATAACTATTATCACGATTTTAAGGCAAGCGCACCTATCGAACAGTAGTATAGCTTAGTGGCAAGACCGAGATATTGTACCCAAGGGAACCAAAAGTACTAGTACTAACTTTCTTCCTATTATTTAACCTAGAAATAAAAAGGGTTTTTATGAAACTAAACTAATTCTAAAATGAAGCTATGAATGCACAAAAAGTGAATTGGGGAAAAACTCTTGGGAAAACTAATTGATTTGGACAATACTCAAGGGAGAATCCACCTAGACTTCACTTGTTATCAATTCTTGAACTAGACAATTTATTCACTTGACTTGATCCGTAGAAATCCCTAACTTATGTTAATATCTCTCTTGTGACTAAAAATAACTAACCCTAGGTTGATTAATTGAAATCTCTTTCTAATTAAAACCCCTAGCGTTGTATTAACTTGATCTATGGATTCCCTTATTAGGTTTGACCCTAATCTAGCAGATTTTCATCATGCTATCTCTAGGATTACGATCAACTCCGCTTAATTGTGCTGCATCTACTCCTATGCAGGGACTTTTGCTCCTCTACATAAGCACATTAGACTTAAATCAATATCCCAGAAATATCAATTTAAGAGTTAAAAACACAATTAAGAACAAATCAAATATTTATCATATAGTTCAATAGAAAATAATAACAAGATCTGTCTTAGGCTTCATCCCCCTCAAGTATTTGGGGGATTTAGTTCATGATTATAAAAGAAAACATCTCAGAAGAAATAAAATAACAAAACATAAAGAACCCAAAACCCCTGAAGGAATTTGAAGGGAGATCTTCAGTCTTGAGAGAGAATTTAGCTTCTAAGATGAATCAATCGGCTTCCCTTGGAGTAATTCCTTGCTTCTATTCTACTTTTTGAGGGAGAAAAGTACTCTTTTGAGGAGAGAAAAGTATCCCCTAGTAGTTGCTCCTTAGGGCCTTTATATAAAGCTTTGGAGTGTCTTTCTTAGCCCCTAAGTAGCCTTTTCCGAGTAAAATTGTACTTCCTCATGACAGGGACATGCCCGTGTGCCACGCCCATGTGGATTGAGGCCTAGGCCATGGTCAGGCCAATTGATGGTGGCACGGCCGTGTGGTCTGGCCGTGTGGTGAATCTCCCGGCCGTGTTGTTTATTGAATTGGGCCTAATTTACCAGTTTTTGGCCCATTCCTTGCTCTTTTTTTCTCTTCCTTAAGCTTACTTGGGCATAAAACATGAAATAAAAGGATTAAGAGCATCAATTTCCACAAATTCAATGATAATTCATCCAGAAATTAGGCTAAGCATGAGGTAAAAACATGTATAATTTATCGTTTGTCTTCGAGCAAAATCTCAACCCACAATTAAGAATCATTCTTCTAAACTTACAATCTTTATCCATAATGTTTCAAACTAATCCACAAGTAATCATACAATGAAAATTCAATCAGAAGAACATTAAAGATTCAATCACTCTAAGTTGAAAATTTCATCACAGAAACATAGGTTTTCTCCCTTCTCCTAAGTAATTACCTCTCAATCAAAATCAACAAGATTTGACATCCTCACTAAAGATTCACTCTATCCACTCAAAGTGTTCAGGGTTCAAGAATTTAGCACTCTTTAGTCAACCTGAAAAGTTATTACCATAGGCTTGCAAGAAAATCAAATCTCCAACACTAAAGATTGATATGACACAATCAAAAGGTCTTCCAATGGTTGTAATGTGGCTTTGGTTAGGGGTATTGTCACAAGCTGAAAAGAAGGTTAGAATCGAGATTGAATTGAAAAATCATCTAGCTAGAAAAATCTTTACCATTGGAACATATTTCTAGAGTTGAGCTTTATAATCATTCTGAATTCGGTAGAAATATACAAAAAGTGTTAAACTATAACTGAAATATGAATTACAACTGAATTAACTGTATATATACACATTTTTTTTAAGAACAAATAAAATCAATTACAATAAATTGAATATTTACAACTTTACAACTTGGAAAAGAGAATAAAGCTAGATAATAATTCAACTGAAATCTCGACAAAAATAGGGATCAATATAATTGAATGGAATTCAACAAGGAAATGGGTTATTGGTTATTGTTATAGGTATATCAAGGAATGGGTTGTTAGGCTCAATGGGGTTCACTAAGGGTTAATTCATAGAGGTAGGCTTTTATGGAGTAAGTAGGTTAAATCCTAGGTGCCTTTATCATTTCAATGATGTGGTCTTGACATGTATAATTGAAGCAAGTTCTAGCCTAACAAATCAGTATTGACTCACTTAAAGCAACAATAAAAGTGAGCATGGAAGAATGTATACTCAAAAGGCTAAAAAATCTCACCAGAATTATGGCTTTTGATGTCAATCCTGCAAATTTCAAATCTCAAGATAACACTTAAGATTAGGGAGGATAACCTAGAAAAAATTTACATTATCAAAAATTTCAACTTATCATGCTTGATTCCCTTATGTTTTAAAGTTTGAATAATCAAAGTATAAGCACCTATGTCTTAATTCTCAACATATCAATAAAAATCATAAATCAATCAGAATTAATTCCTAATAGGAGATTGAAGATAATGCAAAAAGTGAAAGTGAGAATTCGAAATTTTGAGAACAATGCAAAAAGTTAGTTTTAAAAATTTTTAAGGGTTTCAAAGAGAATGCAATGACTGAAAGTAAGTTCCCCCCCACACTTAAGATGTACATTGCCCTCAATGTACAAAGATACGTTAGTAGTAATAGAAGCATAAGATCATAAGATAGGGAAAGGCAGAAACTCCCTAGATTGGATGAATTTGTGAGGTGGTGGTGCCTACAGAGTGTCTGGGACAAAGGAAGGTGCGGAAGTGGATACTCCGGTGGTTGCAGTGTTTGTTTTCCACAGCTTTCATTTTGGGAGTGTAGGCTTTGGCGGTGTCAACTGTGTGAAGTTATGGCAAGGTTCCCTTTAGTTTTTAGATTTGAGCTGTAAAGCTCCTTTGAAACTGCGAAAGCATTTATCAGTTTTAGCGAATTTGGATTAATAGAATATGTTTGTTAGGGGATAGCCGATATGAAATAATTAAAATAAAGGAATAAAGTAAATTAAGTTCTAAAAATGCCAAAATTCAAATAATGAAAAAGATAAGATGAAATACAATAAAAGGAAAAATAAAA
Organism: Gossypium stocksii; assembly: GCA_020496765.1. Lineage (NCBI taxonomy): Eukaryota > Viridiplantae > Streptophyta > Magnoliopsida > Malvales > Malvaceae > Gossypium > Gossypium stocksii. The sequence continues at coordinate 97,081,164 of CM035628.1, read as the reverse complement.
AGGAAAATAAAGGATAAGATAAGAGGATTCGAAAGTCCTAATCCTCAGATGGTTCACAAGGTGGGGCGGTGAGGAGATATGAAGGTGCTGGCATATCTGCTGAAGAGTAGCATTTATATGATCTAAGCATTGGAAGCACTGCTACTCGAATCATGTAAGGCGCTCAGATATGTTAGCGTGTGAAGCTGCCGCATGAACTGGGCGGCGAGGGGGTGGTGGCTCAGCTGGGGCCTCCTCCGGTAGGGGTGGGACATCATCAGTAATGTCCTCGGGATCCTCCTGCTCAGTTTCTCGAAGTAAATGGTATTGTGGAGGATCGGTCCCACGTCAGCGCTGGATCATCCTCATATGTAGCATAGATTGGATGCCCTGAGGGGACATCTGGCCGATCAAAGTATAGGAGTATGTTTGGGCCACGGTGTTGAGCAAGCTGATGTAGCGGGCCAACCGTGTGATGTATGGGCCTATAAATATCATGCCCCTGCGATGCCTCTCGGTCTGGTGCTGGATGGCATGAGAGATGAAGTAGGCAAGGTCAATGGTATGTGTGCTCACCATGCTCCATAGAAAATAGGCATCATGGGTGTTGACGATACCTGTGCTCTCGAGTCCACTCGTCAGTGTGTATGCGAGGAGGGCGTGTACGTACCTCAGAGATGGGGCAAGGTTGGTCACTTTAGAGTGACTAGGGTCGTATGTGGGCTGCTCAGGGACGATAGCACGCCAGCAGTTGACTGGAAAGACGTGGTTGTGGCGGTGAGTGTAAAATGGTCCTCTTCCTCCATGAACTGCTAGGTGTAGAGGCCGAGAGCTGTACCGAACTCTGGTATACTAAGATGACGTACGAGGCCTCCCAAACGGAACTGGATCATCCCTGGATCATCGTGACGACTTATCACCGTCTGTAGATGGAACGTGGAGCAGAACACTAGAGTGAGTTCTAAATATGCGGGCTCCACGATCTAGAAGAACTGCTCCCATGGGTCTGTCATTAGTAAGACCCAGACCTCATCTGCTAGGTGGACCTGCTCTAAGGCGGTCCAGTCGATGCATCTCCCTACTCCTAGAGGTCTAGCTTACAGAATCTAGAATAACTCCTCTTAGGAGCTCTGCGGAAAATGAATGAAAGAATGTCGGGTATTGATAGTGGGTCTCGACGATGAACCACTGGGCCCCTTTTACTTCTTTGAAGTTGGGGCGGCAGCTATCTTTCCACTTGACGAAGACATAATTCCTAAAAACAAAACAGAAAACGATATGCATTAGTCCTAAAAATTGAAACTAAATTAAAAAGGCAATATGAATAGTAATAAGTTCTAATGTTTAAACAAAACAAAACATATTAAGAATAGTAGTGAACTGTTGATTCACTAACCTAAGTAATATATTCTACTTATCCTAAACATGGTATCAAATTATAGAGGCATGGGTATCAATTTATACTAAGTGAATACTACTCTAGATAAGTAAAAGTGGCAAACAAAGGAGAGTTTAAATGGCATCATGAAATTCATTATAATATTCTAGATTGTTCATGCCAAATCAATGAATTTCATGCCCAAAAAAAATGCAAAAACTAAATAAAACATTTTATTAACATAAATATGGACAAAAACATTAGAAATTAAAGAGAAAAATAAGAAAAAGGAACTAAATAGGTGACTAATGGGATGGAGCACGGTTGTAGTACGGGCGGCACGATCTTGGAGGAGCTTTTGAAGCCAGAGGCGGTGCTAGGGAGGGTTGTTGGGGGTTTTAGGTGGGAGGATTTTAAGGTTTCAATGGAGAAGAAAGTGAATAACGGCTTGTTTATATAGGTTTTTGGGTCAACGGGCATGTCACACGCCCATGTGGCTTGGGTTTTACACGTGTGGTTCGAAAATTAAGGATTTTGGCACGTGTGGCTCATGTCCTACTATGTTCGCTTCTCCCACGACCGTGTAGGGGGTTACACGCCCGTGTCTGATTTGACAGGTTCGACCACGGCTTGGGTGCACGGGTGTGTCGCACGCCCGTGTTAGAATTGACAGTGTTGGCCACGGCCACATCGCACGACCATGGCACTTTGTCGAAGCCTGTGTTTGGGTTGATAAGATTGGCCACAGCCACATCGCACGTGTAACGCCCTAATTTTCGGGATTTTTTATGTTTTTGCGATTTTGGTGAAATCTTGAAATTTGTTTGACAGATTATGAAATTTATGTTTTAAGTATGTTAGTGGGCCTTTAGAAGGCCCAAGCCTAAGTTAAAACTCGGTAGAATTTCAAAATTTTAGACTTAAAGAAGGGGACTTGGTTATGTGGGCTTTTAAGAAAAAGTGAGTAAATTAGGACATAAGGAAGCCTTTGGCAGAGTGGCGAGGTGGTGCCACTTAGTTCCTAAAAAAGTAGCTGTGTGGGTGTGTGCAAGGGCAGAGTTCAAGTCTCAAGGTAAGCGTGTTTTAATTTTTGTGCATGTGCCAGTCATGTGATGGAGGTTAAGTGAAACTCTGATAGAAGAGTTTGAAATGTTCATGAGATGGAATCAAGTAGGATAAGGGAAAGAGATTTTATGAATTTTGAATGGAAGCTAGTGGTGGCCGATTGTGTTATTGACTTTCAAGGTAGTTAGGAGGACTACTTGCCATTGGTAGAATTTACCTATAACAACAGTTATCAAGTAAGTATTTAGATGGCTTCATATAAGGCACTTTATGGGCAAAGGTGTCGTACGCTTACGTGTTGGACGGAATTGGGTTCTTGGACCAGAGTTGGTGGCAGATACTGAGAATAAGGTCAAGTTGATCAGGGATCGGTTAAGGGAAGCATCTGATAGACAAAAATCGTATGCTGATTTGAAGCATAAGGAAATTGAGTTCTCAGTAGGGGATATGGTCTTCTTAAAGGTCTCGCCTTGGAAGAAGATCTTGAGGTTTGGTAAGAAGGGCAAGTTGAGTCCACGGTTTATAGGGCCTTATCGGGTTCTCAAACAGGTAGGGACAGTAGCTTATCAGCTGGAGTTACCACCAGAGCTGGACCGTATTCATGACGTCTTTCATGTGTCCATGCTAAGACGGTATCAATTGGATCCTTTGCATGTCATACCAGTGGAGGAGATTGAGGTCAAGACTGATTTGACTTTTGAAGAGGAGCCTGTGCAAATACTGGATCGAGAGGTCAAAGTGTTGAGGAGGAAGTCAGTTCCTTTGGTAAAGGTACTTTGGCGCAACCATGGTAGAGAATAAGCTACCTGGGAGCCAGAAGAGGCGATGCATCAACAATACCCTCACCTTTTTGGATCAGGTAAAATTTTGAGGCCGAAATTTCTTTAAGGGGGTAGAGTTGTAACGCCTTAATTTTCGGGATTTTTCAAGTTTTTTTGATTTTGGTGAAATCTTGAAATATGTTTGATAGATTATGAAATTTATGTTTTAAGTATGTTAGTGGGCCTTTAGAAGACCCAAGCCTAAGTTAAAACTTGGTAGAATTTTAGAATTTTGGACTTAAAGAAGGGGACTTGGTTATGTGGGCTTTTAAGAAAAAGTGAGTAAATTAGGACACAAGGAAGCCTTTGGCAAAGTGGCAAGGTGGCGCCACTTAGTTCCTAAAAAAGTGGCGTGTGTGGGTGTGTGCAAGGGCCAGAGTTCAAGTCTCAAGGTAAGCATTGTGTGTGTTTTAATTTTTGTGCATGTGCCAGTCAAGTGATGGAGGTTAAGTGAAACCCTGATGGAAGAGTTTGAAATGTTCATGATATGGAATCAAGTAGGATAAGGGAGAGAGATTTTAGGAATTTTGAATGGAAGCTAGTGGTGGCCGATTGTAGGGCTCTTAGGAAGCAAATTCGGCATTTGGGTTTGGTGGTTGCAATTTCGGCAAGTGAAGTTAGGGTGTGCCGATTGTTTTGAGTAGACTTTCAGGATAATTCTGACTTCTTTTCTCTTTGCCAAATTGGTGTACTGTCTGCTAGGGTTTCATTGCTTTCTCTTTTTGTTTTCTCCCTTGGTTCCAAAAAGCCGAAAACACAGCTTTTGTTTCATCTTGTGCCGATTTGCCATAACAAAATCTTCTCTTCTCCTCTCTTCTTCAATCTTCATTCTTTTCTATTCTCACCTAAAGCTGAATCTACTCTGTCCTTTTCTATTTTCTTTTCAAGCCTCATAGCCAATTTCATAATAGCTTAAACCTAAAGATAGTGTGCCGAATTCATCTTAACCAAAACTCCTTCCCCTTTTGCGATTTCTTTCAAAGAGCTGAACCTTAAATCCCCTCATCTCATGGCCGATTACCTCTTTGATTGACATTCTCTCTTCTCTTCTTTCAAATCTTTCAAGAAACTGAATCACAAATCTCCTATCCCTTTCTCTGCCGATAGTTCTGTCACCTTGTGAACTCTTTTCATCCATTCTTCTCTAAAGCCGAAATAGACATTCTAGGATAGATCCAAAAGCCGAAATAGTTAGATTCTTTCTCTGCTCATGTCTTGGGACTAGATCCGCATCAGATCTAAGATAGAAAAAGGGTGGAAGCATTTTGGTTTAGTGGATCTTTGGTAAGTACTCAGATCTCTTTTTACCATTCGTTATTTCAGGATTTAAGAAAAGCCGAAAACCCCTATATGCATAGGGTGGCTGTCGACTAAGACTAAAAGGGTTTAGTGGTGTTATTTGATTTGTTTTGTGCTAGTGAGGACTAAAAGCGACCGATCGAGGGCTTGGAGTTTTTGGCAAAGGTAAGCGCTCTAAGGCCTTAGGGGATGTTGGCCAAATGTGCTAAGTGAGTATTATGTTGGTTATCATCGATTTGTAATCTGATATCATAGTGACCGATTGTAGGATACACGTGGGAGATCTCATTAACGTCCGTCGCAAATTAGGTGTGTAAATGAACACCATCTAGTAGACTAAATCGACAAAAGCTGAAAAGCTGAAATGCTGAAATTCTGGCATTCATGGGCTTGCGACCGTGCGAGCACTCGTGGGTCAGTTGGAAGGGGTAAGATTCTGTAACCGAAATCGGTAAAGTTGGTGAGTGCGCGATTTCATGCATCTTAGTAAATTAGGCCTCGATGGGCTAAATATGGGCCCAATGGGCTTACAGGCCCATTTGGGTGAAAACTAGTGGTAAGTGGGTTCCAGTGATTCGTATGTTAAAATTGTTAAACTAGACATAGAATTTGGGCTAAACGGGCTAAAATAGCTAAAGGACATTGTAGGGCCCATTAGAGGTTTTAGGGCCCGGTAGCTCTAAAGTTGATAAATGGGCTAGATATACTGTTAGGGTGGAAATTGGACTGTTAATAACTGAAATATGAATCAAACCCTAAAAACTGGTATAATTACTGAACTGTTTTACCCCTAAGTACAAAATAACCGTTATACCTCTAGGGCTAAATTTGACTGAAATGCATGCTTTACTGTTTCTGTTCACTGTATGCCATGACATGTTTAAACTGTTGCATGGGACTGGGTTTATTGATGGAGGAAGTGCAAGTGGCATTGCCACGTTTACTGAAAGGGGTTTGCCTCGTTTTACTGAAAGGGACTTTGCCTTGTTATACTGTTAGTGGCTTGGCCACGTTATCTGAGTAGCTATGCTGTGACTGTGGAGTGTAAGGCTGGGTGGGTTGAGTTATTCCCTACATGGTGTGTAGGGTTGGTACGGGTGAAGTGTAGCGGTTGGACATGGGATGGGCTTTGCATACATGCATTATATCTGATCTGTTACTGTTATAGGCCTATGAGCCGCACTGATTACTGAATAAGGCTTCGGCCCAGTAACTAAATACTGAATAGGGGTTCGGCCCAGTAACTGAATACTGAATAGGGCTTCAGCTCAGTTATTATTGTGACTGGATAGGGCTTAGGCCCAGTGGGCTTGAGCTGATTTGGGCTCCCAATGGGTTTTCTTTACACACTGAGTTTCCAAACTCACCCCCTTTTTCTTCCATCCATGCAGGTGAGCCCTAGATTGGTGGACCTGAAGCTGAAGGGATTCAGAGTGGCCACGTAGACTGCATTGCTAGTTTTTAATTAAGTTATTTACTTTCTTATTTATTTTAAATTATTTCCATTCTGGTTTTGGGTTGTAATAGGGCCGCTTTAATTATTTTAATTTGGGTTTTCAATTATTTATTTATACTATTCTTTAAAGGATTTGAATAAGGCTGCTAGAATTTTCTTGAAATTAATCAACATTTTCAAAATAAATCACACGTATCAAACGAGTAACAAAAGTTAATCCAAGATCTTATAAGAAGAATACCCCTAAAATTTGGTAGTGAGTAGGACGTTCATAATTAAACATGGATTTTCTCTTTAAACTTCAATAATGGTTCTATAAAACTCACCCTAATCGTAGTAACTAAGAAACATGGTTAATCCGTTGTTAATGTGACATACCAGACTTGGTCGTAACGTTTGGGCCAGGTTTGGGGTGTTACAGTACGACGGTGGCGATTTGTCGAAACCCATGCCTTAGGAGGAATTTTACCCTGCTTGTACACGGCCAAATTGCACAGTCGTGTCTCTGCTCATAGTGTCCACACGGCCTTAGGCACGCCTGTGGACATGGCCATGTGGCTCAAAAAACCTGTATTCAAAGGGTTAGTTGATGTGTTAGGAAGCTGAAATAAAATGGTTTACTAAGTTAGTGCTCGGGTTGCCTCCCGAGAAGCACTTATTTAGAGTCTAAGCTCGACTCTGCTTGTATGTATTATGACGAGAGCTTGTAGAGCTGAAGCTTCTCCCTATTATTCTTAAAATTCTCACCTCTCTAATGTTTGAGCCGATGACCGTTTACCTTGAAAGTGTCGTGGTTTGGATGAGTTACCTCGACTGTGCTGTATGGAAAGACAGTTCGAATAGTGAATGGGCCTAACCATCTTGATTTAAGTTTTCCAGGGAATAGTCTAAGCCTTGAGTTGTATAGCAAGACAAGGTCACTGGTTTTGAACTGCTTATGTTGTCTCAAACAACTGTCATGGCATCGCTTTGTGGCTTCCTTTATAATCACGAGTTTTCGTAGGCATTGCAGTGCCATTCATCCAGCTCATTTAGTTGCATTAGACGTTTCTCACCTGTAAGCTTAAAATCAAGATTTAAAAATTTAATAGCCCAAAATGCTTTATATTCGAGTTTAAATGGCAGATGACAACTCTTTCCGTAAACAAGTCTATAAGGAGATGTTCCTATAGGAGTTTTGAATGCAGTTTTATAAGCCCATAAAGCATCATCTACTTTTCTTGACCAATCTTTCCTATTTGTTTCTACCATTTTCTCTAGAATGCGTTTTAATTCTTTATTTGTTACTTCAACTTGTCCATTGGTTTGTGGATGATAAGGGGTAGTTGTTCTATGGTGTACTCCATATCTTTTCAAAACTTTGTCAAATTGGGCATTGCAAAAATGAGTACCCCTATCACTGATAATTATCCTGGGTGTTCTGAATAGAGAGAAAAGTTTTTTAAGAAAACGTACTACCATTCTTGCATCATTAGTAGGTAAGGCTTTGGCTTCCACCCATTTTGACATGTAATCTACTGCTACTAGTATGTACTTATTCCCAAATGAAGTAGGGAAGGGACCCATGAAATCAATACCCCATACATCAAATATTTCACATGAGAGTATATAGTTTTGAGGCATTTCATTATGCTGAGAGATATTACCTGTCCTTTGGCATTTATCACAAGAGGTCACATACCAGTTGGCATCTTTGAAAAGGGTGTGCCAGTAAAAACCTGATTCGAGTACCTTGTGAGCAGTTCTAGCTCCACTGTGGTGTCCTCCTGTTGGTCCTGAATGGCAGTGATCTAAAATTTTATATGCTTCTGTCTTAGTAACGCATCTTCGAATGACTTGATCTGCACAAATATGAAAAAGGAAAGGATCTTCCCAAAAGTAGTTTTTCACATCAGTGAAGAATCGCTTCTTTTGCTGATGGGTCAACCCTTTTGGGATTATGTTAGCTACTAAATAATTTGCAAAATCAGCAAACCAAGGAGCTGCAACTTCTGCTATGACTAGGAGTTGTTCTTCAGGAATCAAGTCATTTATTTTATCGAGGTCCTCGGGATGTGGATTTTCCAATCTTGAAAGGTGATCTGCTGCCAAATTTTTAGCTCCTTTCTTGTCTTTTATTTCTAAGTCGAATTCCTGTAACAATAGAATCCATCTTATTAATCGGGGTTTTGCATCAATTTTAGTTAAAAGATAACGAAGAGTGGAATTATCAGTGTAAACGATGACTTTCGACAATATTAAATATGATCTGAATTTATCAAATGCAAAAATAACGGCTAGCAATTTTTTTCTGTGGTAGTATAGTTTGCTTGTGCGGCCGTCAAAGTTTTGCTAGCATAATAAATCGGTTGGAAGTGCTTATCTCTTCGTTGTCCCAAAATCGCACCTACTGCAAAATCACTCGCATCACACATTAGTTCAAAAGGTAGACTCCAATCAGCTGAAATCATAATCGAGGCGTTAACTAACTTTTCTTTGAGAGTGTTAAAAGATTCTAAACATTCTTGGCCAAAATTGAAAAGCACATCTTTTTCTAGTAATTTTGTTAAAGGCTTAGCTATTTTAGAAAAGTCTTTAATAAATCTGCGATAAAACCCAGCATGTCCTAAAAATCTTCTTATAGCCTTAACCGAATTGGGGGAAATTTTTCAATGGTTTCAATTTTTGCTTTATCTACCTCTATCCCTTTACTAGAAATTTTATGTCCTAGTACAATACCTTCTTGAACCATAAAGTGACATTTTTCCCAATTGAGCACTAGATTGGTCTCTTTATATCTCATCAAAACACGTTTTAAATTATTGAGACAGAGTTGAAAAGAATTATCAAAAATCAAAAAATCATCCATGAATACCTCCAGGATGTCTTCTACGAGTTCGTCAAAGATAGCTAACATACATCGCTGAAAAGTAGCAGGGGCATTACATAATCCAAAAGGCATTCTACGATAAGCAAACGTACCATATGGACATGTGAATGTTGTCTTCTCTTGATCTTCTAAAGCTATCGGGATTTGGAAGTAACAGGGGAGGCCATCCAAGAAACAGTAATACATATGTCCTGACAATCTTTCCAACATCTGATCGATAAAGGGTAAGGGAAAATGATCTTTTCGAGTTGCATCATTCAGCTTCCTATAATCAATACAAACTCTCCATCCAGTGACTGTTCTTGTAGGTATTGACTCATTTTTGTCATTAGACACCACAGTCATGCCTCCCTTTTTAGGGACAACCTGCACAAGACTTACCCAAGAACTGTCAGAAATAGGAAAAATAATGCCTACATCTAGAAGTTTAATTACCTCGGCTTTTACGGCTTCCTTCATGTTTGGATTCAATCGTCTCTGAGTTTGCACCGATGGCTTATATTCATCTTCCATTAAAATTTTATGGGTGCAAAAAGAAGGGCTAATTCCTTTAATATCAGAAATCTTCCAAGATATGGCTTTTTTATGTTCCCTTAATACTTGAACTAATTCTTCTTTCTTTTTAGCGCTCAAGTCTGATGCGATAATCACTGGTAATGTAGAATCATCTCCCAAAAATGCATATTCTAAGTGGTCAGACAGTTGTTTTAGCTCCAATTTAGGAGGTTTATCAATCGAGGGTTTTTGTCTCAGTTCGTCTTTTAACTTAATACCCTTATAACTTATGTGCCTTGTGACAAGTTCTTGAGAGTTCAACTCCTTTATTACTTCTTTTACTTCAGTGGTGGCTTCATCTTCCTCTCCACCTTGAACGAGACACAGTTCCAACGTGTCTTCAAGAGTGATTTCCTGAAAATTGTCTTGAACAAAATAATCAATAGTATCAATGAAATAACAGGAATCATCTTGTTCTCTAAAAAATCGCATAGCATCATAAATTTTAAAGACAACTTCTTCTTCGCCAACTCGAAGTATTAATTTACCATCCCCTAAGTCGATAACTGCTCTAACAGTAGCTAAGAATGGGCGTCCCAAAATTAAAGGTACCTCAATATCTTCATCCATGTCAAGCACAACAAAATCAATAGGGAATATGAATTTATCGACTTTTCTAACACATCTTCAATGATTCCCCTAGGATATTTAACAAATCTATCAGCTAATTGAATACTTATCCTAGTGGGTTTTGGTTCCCCTAAACCTAGTTGCTTGAACATTTTGTAGGGCATTAGGTTAATACTAGCACCTAGATCAGCTAAGGCTTTTTCAATGATTAAACTACCAATTAAGCAAGGAATAGTAAAACTCCTTGGATCTTTTAGTTTGGCTGGCAGTTTATTTTGGAGAATAGCTGAGCATTCCTCGTTGAGTTCCACTATGGCTAGTTCTTCCAACTTCCTTTTATTTGTGAGAAGTTCCTTCAAAAACTTTTCGTACTTCGACATCGGCGAAATTGCTTCAACAAAAGGTAAGTTAATATGTAGCTGTTTAAAAAGTTCAAGAAATTTACCAAATTGAGCATCTGTGCGGTCCTTCTTCAATTTTGTCGGATATGGTATGGGTGGTTTATATTCTTTAAGTGCTGGTGGAGTGTTTTCCTTGGGTTCCTCTTCCTCTACCTTGTCTTTTTTGGATTCTTGAACAGGCTTCTTTTCTGGTTCAGCAAGTACTTTCCCATCCCTTAGAGTAATTGCTTTTACATGCTCTCTAGGTTTTGGCTCAGTATTACTCAGCAAACTACCTTGTGGTCTATCAGATATCATCATTGCGAGTTGGCCAATTTGATTCTCGAGCCCTTGAATGGATGATTGCTGGTTCTTCAGTGCTGTTTCGGTGTTTTGAAAATGGGTTTTTGATACGGCCATAAATTTGGTGAACATCTCTTCAAGGTTCAGATTTTTCTCCTATTGTGGTGGTGGCTATTGAAATCCCAGAGGAAGTGGTTGTCTTTGATTTCCTTATCCTCTCCATGAAAAATTAGGGTGGTTCCGCCAACCTGCATTGTAAGTATTACTATAAGGGTTATTTTGAGATCTAGAATTGTTACCTATATAGTTGGCTTGCTCGGATTCCATGCCATGTCCATAGGAGGAGTAATCTGGATTGTACATGTTTCCTTGAGTTACGTCACACTGCCTCACTGGGTGTGCCTGCGTAGAACCAACAAACTTATCAAACTTTTTATTTCAAAGTTTTACCTAATTAGTAAGCATGGTGACAGTATCAATATTAAAAACTCCTGCAGCTTTTGTCGGCTTTGTCCTCATGACTTGCCACTGATAGTTATTCAGTGACACTTTTTCTATAAACTCATAGGCTGCTTCGGGTGTTTTATTAATGATTGTTCCTCTGGCGGCTGCATCAATCATTTGTCTTGTTAAAGGATTCAAACCGTTATGAAAAGTTTGAACTTGTAACCACAAAGGTAGCCCATGGTGGGGGCACCTTCTTAAGAGATCTTTGTATCTCTCCTAGGCATCGTAAAGTGTTTCTAAATCCATCTACAAAAAAGAAGAGATATCATTCCACAATTTAGTTATTTTAGCTGGAGGAAAATACTTAAGTAAAAATTTTTCGGTAATCTATTCCTATGTAGTGTTTAAGCATCGTGGTAGAGAATTTAACCATTGTTTAGCTTTATTCCTCAAGGAAAAAGGAAATAATCAGAGGCGAATGGCATCATCAGAAACACCATTGATTTTAAAAGTATCACAGAATTCCAAAAAATTGGTTAAGTGTGAATTGGGATCCTCATCCTGTAAACCATCAAACTAAACAAATTGCTGAATCATCTGAATAGTGTTAGGTTTCAATTCGAAATTGTTTACAGCAATAGTAGGTCTAATAATACTAGATTGAGTACCTGCCAAATTAGGTTTAGCATAACCATACATAGTATGAGGAGCATCATTTTGATTCACCGGTTCTGCGGCTATCGCGGAGGTGGTAAATTGTCCAGATGTGCTTCCATCTCTTCAGTAGGTTCAGGTTCCTGTTCCTGCTCTGGATACTGTAGGCTTCGTCTGATCTCTCTATGATTTCTGCAAACTGTGTCTTCTAAATCTTTGTTGAATAGTAGTGGTCCTCCTGGGTTTCTTCTAGTCATAAATTAGAGATACCTAGAAAAGGGAAAAACACAAAGAAAATTTAAATAAATAAATAAAACAAATAAAAATAAAAGTTGAAAATAAATAAAAACAGTAATGGCTAAAGTAATAGAAATCGGGTGTTCTTAATATTTTAGTTCCTCGGCAACGGCGCCAAAAATTTGATATTCGCGATATGAAGTAATAAAATTTATAGTAATGATCACACCAGAAACTAACTATTATCACGATTTTAAGGCAAGCGCACCTATCGAACAGTAGTATAGCTTACTGGCAAGACCGAGATATCGTACCCAATGGAACAAAAGTACTAGTACTAACTTTCTTCCGATTATTTAACCTAGAAATAAAAGGGGTTTTTATGAAACTAAACTAATTCTAAAACGAAGCTATGAATGCACAAAAAGTGAATTGGGGAAAAAATCTTGGGAAAACTAATTGATTTGGACAATACTCAAGGGAGAATATGCCTAGACTTCACTTGTTATCAATTCTTGATGTAGACGATTTATTCACTTGACTTGATCCGTAGCAATCCCTAACTTATGTTAATATCTCTCTTGAGACTAAAAACAACTAACCCTAGGTTGATTAATTGAAATCTCTTTCTAATTAAAACCCCTAGCATTGCATTAACTTGATCTATGGATTCCCTTATTAGGTTTGACCCTAATCCGGCAGATTTTCGTTGTCCTATCTCTAGGATTGTGATCAACTCCGCTTAATTGTACTGCATCTACTCCTATGCAGGGACTTTGCTCCTCTACGTAAGCACATTAGACTTAAATCAATATCCCGGAAATATCAATTTCAAAGTTAAAAACACAATTTAGAACAAATCAAATATTTATCATATAGTTCAAGAGAAAATAAAAACAAGATCTGTCTTAGGCTTCATCCCCCTTAAGTATTTGGGGGATTTAGTTCATGATTATAAAAGAAAACATCTCAGAAGAAATAAAATAACAAAACATAAAGAACCCAAAAACCCCTGAAGGAATTTGAAGGGAGATCTTCAGTCTTGAAGGAGAATTCAACTTCTGAGATGAATCAATCAGCTTTCCTTGGAGTAATTCCTTGCTTCTATTCTTCTTTTTGAGGGAGAAAAGTACTCTTTTGAGTAGAGAAAAGTATCCCCTAGTAGTTGCCCCCTAGAGTCTTTATATAAAGCTTTGGAGTGTCTTTCTTAGCCCCTAAGTAGCCTTTTCCGAGTAAAATTGTACTTCCTCACGACAGGGACACGCCCGTGTACCACGCCCGTGTGGATTGAGGCCTAGTCTGTGGTCGGGCCTGTTGATGGTGGCACGGCCGTGTGGTCTGGCCGTGCTCATTGGGGTTGGGCCGTGTTTGAGCTCAAGGTGGCACGGCCATGTGGCACGACGTGTGGTGAATCTCCGGGCCGTGTTGTTTATTGAATTGGGCCTAATTTGCCTGTTTTTGGCCCGTTCCTTGCTCTTTCCTGTTCCTTAAGCTCACCTGGGCATAAAACATGAAATAGAAGGATTAAGAGCACCAATTTCCACAAATTCAATGATAATTCATCCAAAAATTGGGCTAAGCATGAGGTAAAAACATGTATAATTTATCGTTTATCACCAAGACAAGAAATCTCCATTTTTGGACTTGATAGGCAATATATTAGTCTTTCAATCGATTTGCTCATTTTAGATTCGACTAATGACATATTTAGGTTCGTTTACTAATATAAGTTATTCTTTCATATTACAATTCGACCACATAATACTGCTTAGTATTAGTTGAACATTAGACAACTAATGAGCAACACTTGCTTCCATTTTACTTTGCGTACAAAAACAATATGAGAACAATTATATAAAGTATTAATGTAATTCTGAATAATTTTATTAACCAATGTGTTTGAAAAAAATTACAAGTGTACATAGATATACACTTAGGATACCATATCCAATAGTATAGGCCCATAATGTAGTCGAATTAACAACCACAAACGGGCAAACATTTTGTGTCAATGAATAGAGAGTGGAGCACTATTTCAGGGTTACAATCGAAAAGACAGGTGAGAAGCAATATTTAAAGTATAGAGCAATAAAGGAAGTCCAAAATAAAATAGAATGCCAGGATGAAGATTGGCAGTTGGAGTGTTATTATTGAATTTCATTAATATGTGTAAAATACATATAATTAGTTTTTCAAATTTGTGAACTTATTTTAATTAGGAGTTGGATTCAAATTGTAGGAGGCTAGAGTATGTTTATTACTGGGTGTATTTTAAGTGGGTACAATTAGGAGAGTCTGACTCTCCCGAAAAACTTAATTTAAAAAAAAAAAGAACATAGACAATATCGTGACACTAGATTATCAGTGTTACAACATCGCACTATAAAGTGAAAATTATTGAAAAATCAAGTCCCGTGTTGCGACACCAAAACTTGGTGTCGTGATAAGAAACTTTGAAACAATTTTTTTTGAAATACGTCACAACATGATATTTCAAAATAAAAATTTGAAGCTTTGAAGTTTAGTTTCGCGACATCCTTACCCGGTGTCGCGACACCGAGTCGGGTCTACAGCAGAATAACTAATTTTTTCACGTGACCCATAGAATTTTTCCCTAAAATCCACTTCTTTTTAACCCTGAAATCCCTGATTAAACATACTTAACATCCTTCTGACATCCCAGAACAACATTACTAGCCTCTAAACATCCTCCACTCCTCATTTTCTCTTCTTCCTTTTTTCAAGATTTTCCTTATTCCTTTTCTTTCTTTTCTGATGCATTCTTGTTTCTTTTCTTCTCCTTTGCGATTCCTTTGTGTTGCAGGTACAAGGAACTGAATCCACGATGAAAAAATATTTCAGTAAAGTCAAAAACATCAAAAAATGAGGTTTAGCATTCCAAATCCTTTGTTTGTCCATATTTTGGTTTGTTAGTCGATTTGTAGGTCATTTTGCTTGGTTAGAAAATTGTGGTTAATCTAGAACACAATTGGATTATGGCTTCAAAGAGAACTAGAAGAACCAAAAACATTGAGTCACCGATGGAAAATAACCTCATTAGTGTTAGAGAAAAAGAAGTTGAAAAGTACTTCTTCAAACTTCAGGGTAGCACACCGATCAAAGAAAATGGTTTCGAGCCATTGATGACTCTATGTAGTGATATATGGGATCCAATACAATACCATAATGGGAAAAATATTGTAAAACCCCAATAGAACCGACTATGATCTCGGTTGTACAAGAATTTTACACTTCGCTAAAAGAATGAGAACCAAAGAGACCATTGGACGAGTTATGGTCACACGTAATTGTGAGGGGTAAAGAATTCTTCATATCTCCCCTAGAAATCTATAGATTTTATGATGCTCCGTGTTATATGTATGATTTTCTGCAAAAAATGAATTTAACTTTTTATCAAAATATAGATATGGACTACATCAAAAATTACATAATCGAAGGGAGAGGCGAATGGAAATGCCAATCTGGAACTAGTTTTCCAGTGTCGTTTAATCAAGCTAGTATATTTCCTATTACTAAAATATGGATGCAATATGTGTTGTAACACCCCCAAACCCAACCTAGACGTTATGGCCGAATCTGACGATGTCACATGAAGTGAGATTTGAAAACCTCGCAATTTGAGTAAAACATTGCCTTATTTATTAATACGTTTATTATTTAACAATTAAATTTAGAATAATTTGTTAGTTGCCAAATGCCATTTATCGCAGAAGCTTTAGAAAACATTTTATTTAAGGAAAACCGTTCGCATTTAGGAAAATGTTTGTTTTAATAAAATCGAGTTTTCATTGAGTTTTGCGGTTATAAAACTATTTAAGCAGTTAAAACTCAAAAATAAGGAAACAGTCTAAAAGTCCCAAAATTACATAAAATAAATTTCCAAAACTAATTAAATCAAGTGGTCACCGTCGAGTCCTCTGCTGCACCGATCCATCTAAGACTGGGGATTACTTGTACAGACTAAATAGAAAGGGGTGAGTTTACATAAACTCAGTGTATAATCCCCACAGAAGACATGCTTACAGTCAGAACAACAGTTATTAGTCAAATGCGATCTGGGCCTAAGCCTATTACAATAACAGATGCAAAATTGGGCCTTAGCCCATTTTAGTTACAGATTCAGATATAAATTAAGGCGTTACCCCAACTCAGATACAGTTATGCATACAATGACAGAAATCAAAATCCTACCCACCAGCCTCTACACACCATCTCCAACCATCCCTACACACCATGTGGGGTTTAAAACACCCACCCAATGCTACACACCAAGTTGCACCGAATACGGCACATATCAGATATATATATTGCAGCTGAGCTCCCAAATAATAGGCATAAATGCCTCTCAGTACACTTCCTCCAACAATCATCATACCACCCCAAATGCAGATGCAGATGAACATATTCAATGCAAACATACAGAATAAAACATGCTTACATGCTATTAATCAGTTATCAGACATACATACAGAACAGTAATCAAACATGCATATAGTTATCATGCTCAAATCACAATATTAGTCAGTCAGATTATACAGATTAGGGTCTAGTTAGCCTTTACTGACCCTACAGTAGGCTCACAGTCAATTTGGACAACCCATGCAACCCTAGTGAAAAATTTGAATAAATGGGCCCACATGCCCGTGTGGGTCCACACACCCGTGTGGGTCCACACACCCGTGTGGGTCCACACACCCGTATGGCCCACATGCCAAGATTGGCCTTCGCCCGTGTGGATCACAAGGCCTAGCCTAGAAACCCACACGCCCATGTGGGCTACCTGTGTGGCCCATATGGCCCAATTCGGTCTAGCCCGTTGTCATACACGGCCATACCTAGCAGTCACATGGCCGTGTCTAGCCATGGCCTGGCCTTCATCAATCACACAGCCGTGTCATTCACACACAGCCTACCACACGGGCAACCACACGCCTGTGTGGCATTGACAATGAGGTTTTCAGCTTTCACCAAAACCTCATTTTCTACATTTTTAGGTACACACCTGATTTTTTTTTGTAGCAAACTAAACTCGAACCTCCCAAAACCTAAGAATAACACCAAAAACTCAATCAATTCTGATTATGGAAGCCAACCTTACCAAAAACCCCAAACGAATAACTCGAGAATTTAAGCCAAACGATGGTTCAAATACTTACTGAGATAAACCCAATAACCAGCACACACCGCACGCTGAAATATGCATTAATTCCCTTGAGCAACACCTAAACGATAGAAATTACTACATTACCAATCCCAAAATTGATTCACACTATTCATATGTTAAGAATACTTACCTACTAATGAAGGAAGCAGAGAAACGGGTTTTAAGAAGCCAAAAACTAAGGAACCAGAATAGGAAAAATAGCAATTAAAGACGAGGCAAAAACAAAAGAGGGGAGGAAGAAGAACAGCGTTAGATATTTGGGAAGAAGGGAGAAAAAACTGGATTTTTTTTGAGAAAAGGAAAAGTCATCAAAATAAAATTTTATAATATCAAGATCCCCTAAAATCCCTCCCCACTATCCCCTCAATCTCAACCACTTACAGACTTTTAATTCCACCAAAATATTGACAAAAATTCGAGCAAAATAAATATCACCCAAGCTCGCGAAGGGATTCGAACACAGGACCTTTAGCAAACTAACACTCAACTTAACCCCCAGACCAGCAGCCCCATTCTAATGTGGTTTTACAATCAACTAATTATAAGGCCACTCTTCAAGTGCTGGGCCTATATCAGAAAAATATAAAAAATTACCAAAGGCAAGGCTTGAACTTGGGACCTCTCACATACACCTAGAACACTTAACCACTGAAGCAAACAGATATTTGTGTCAAAATTTACAAAAGCCAAAATAAGAAAATTTGGGGCGTTACATATGTGCACTAGAATATCCCCTGCTTGAAATGTATTCGGAGTCAATAATTTTTGAGCTACTTTGTTTTATGCTCTTTTGTAGAAGAAAAAGATTTCTATTGGGACGTGGATATCAAAATCTTAATTCAATATGTAAGTGGCCAGAAGGTCAAGATATACTTCTAACCACCTTCCAATGTACTAACGTTGGAAGTGAGAATATTTCAACTAAAGATAAAAACTAACATGGTGCCCATAATTATATGAGTCAAGTTGTAATATAAAAGTTACAACGAAACACAGAAGAATTTCGAGGATCGTGCTCAAAGAAGGCTTGATTAAATTAATACTAACTTCTACGCTAATAGGTCTAAATAGTACTTTTTCCAAATTATGTAACGACTATTCATAAAAGAAGTGAAAACAATAATAATGCAAAGAATATAAAATATTGGAAGGAAAAAATTATGAATTTCTCAAATTCTAAAGGCAAAAGACTAGCTTGCTTCAGTGTCCATAGTTAACTCATATTTCGGGTTCCGTTCAACTAGCTAGTCATTAACCTAGAAGGGCCTCTCAGCCTTCTACTAATCTAATATCTTATCAAACACTACGTATCTCTCAATGTCATAGGTCAAGCTAGGTCAGGCTAAGGGGTGCCCAGCAAACTTCTCCTCTTGGATTCCTTTCTACCTAGATAACTTCCTAGGGTTTAAGTCTTATTTTCTTAAACCAACTGATCCATTAAGAAACCCTTAATAGTTCTCAACTAATCCGACACCTGTTTTTTAATCTCCCTAAGGGTTTAGTTATTCATCGATCTGTCTAATAACATCTTTGATTTGAATTGAAACATAAAATATTGCAAGAACAAAGTAAAGAAAAGAGAAAGATCATGAATAATAATTGAAGCTTGAACTATGATCCTTAATAGAGTGAGCGATTAACAATCTTAATACACTGAATAAAAAAAACAAGAACAAAAATAAAAACTAATAATAGAAGTTGAAATAGAAAGAAGGGGCAGCCTGTCCCTTAAATAGATCTAAGTAATGGTATTTATAGGAGTCAATCTAGTTGCCTCATTTTGACCTAAAATGATTGACTAGACATCATTAATTTGAGTTGAACGGACGAAAACAACCTCACTATTCTAATCGAACATGTCAAGTCAGTGTCGCGACATTAATGGCAAAATCCTCCATTTTGTGTGTCTTTAGAGCTATGTTGAGACACCCTCTTGTCCATGTCACGACATCTTTAAGAGTGAGCTCATTATTGTATTTTGGATGTTGTGTTGCGACATCCAAGTGTCGTGTTGCAACATCGGGAGTAGTCCATTGTCTTTCTGCCCTAAATTGATTTCCTACACACTCACCTAACATGTCAATCTACCCTTAGGCCTAATTTGGCTTCAAAGGTCATATAAAACACCTAAATTACTCATTTTGTTATTAGCTAAGTAAATCTGAACAACTAACTAAAACATTATTAAATTTACATTAAATTAAGCTCATCAAGTATAGAAAAAGATTTAATCTACTACAACAAATTGTGACAGATCAAACTCCCTTACTCTTAAGTCATTGCTTATCCTCAAGAAAAGAAAACATGCAAAAAGAAAAAAAATAACTACGACCTTTCAGTAATTATGATACAAGAATTAATTTGGGAGCAAAGCAAACATGTCTATTTGTAAGTACATGTAATTTTGATATGATATACAATTGACTTATCATTATCAAGTTCAAACACCTAAGTTCAATATATTACAAAGTATACAGGCAAAAAGATTATAAAGCATCTTGATCCATCAAACAGATTACATAAGTACTACAATTATGCCAGCAGATATAGACAATCATTATTACATTTACTTAATACAATTTTCATCCATGAATAGAGTTACCTAGGTCGCATAGAAATTTTTGGCTTCTAACGTTCTAAGGCTTATGGTTGGTATGGATTTCAAGAATAAGGAACTAAAAAATGTCTCAAGCACGAAAATAGTTTGTGTAACAGCCCGGTTTTAACTAAATCGGAACAGTGGTTTTGAAACCAAAAATTTGATGTTGAAAATTTATTTTAATATTATTTTCGGTGTTTACAGCATGTGATTATATATGTGTGAAATTTTCGGGAAATAATTTTATCAATTGGTTGGTTAATTTGATAAAAGGACTAAATCGCATAAAATGCAAAATTGATGTTCTATTTAATTAAGTGCTTAATTGCTATGGTTTATTAAATCAAAAGTCCTTATGATGTAATTAGTCCATTGATGGTGTTAGTGGACTCTTATGGACATGTTTTATATGATTTTATAATGTTTTCATTAAGGGTATAATACTAAAATTAAAATTAAAGGTTAATTAATTAAAATAGTATTAATTTCATGCACATATTCATCATCTTCAACTGATTTGAGAAAGAAAAATAAGCTTGGGAAGCATTCTAGGGTTCGGCTACATGCAAGCTTGATTGTAAGGATTTTTAACTCGGTTTTTGATGATTTTTATGTTTTTGTGATCGTTGTATCGAGTACTAGCTAGCCCAGGGACTATTTTGCAAAAATACTTAATGTTTTGAAAGATTTAATTGATGAATTTGTGTGTTCTTAAGTGTTTAATGAAGAAATATGAAAGCTTGATGATAGTTTTACATGTTTTGTTAAGTGATTTTTGATGAAAATGCAATTTATGGATTTAATTGTGAAAAGTGCAAATTTTGTGGTTAAATGTGTGAATAATTGAGAAATATGGGCTTTTATGAAGCTTATATAGATTCAGCTAGCATGGGTTTTTAAGGAATTGTTGTAATTTGCGTTTTTATGAAATAAGGACTAAATTGTAAATATTATGAAATATGTGGGGAAAAACTGTAAATGTGTTTTAAAGTGTGATTTGTACTAAATTGAATGGATAATTATTAAATAAGCTAAATTTGAATTCATATAGATCAAGAAGGAAAGAAATCAGATTTAAATCGGGGGAAATCAAAGGCTATCGAGTACTCGACCCGATATGTCAATTCTGAATACGAGGTAAGTTCATATGCAAATAAATATTCTTAAATTGTGTTATACATATTTATTTATCATTGAACTGCATTGAATGTGTACGGGCCTAAATTTTCCCGGGCCCAAACGAAACTAAACAAAATAAAAAATATTAAAAGAGGTCCAAAGTTTAAAAGTCCCTTTTACAAATTAAAACCAAACCCTAACCCAAATACAGAAAAGGCCCATTGGCTCAAAACCTAAAACAGTTTCAGAAAACCCTAGCCTCCCTTGCGTCGTAGCCACCACCCACATGCCTCGGACACGCCGCCTGCTCTTTGCACCGAAAAAGCCGAAATTTCAGCCTCATTGACCTCCTTCCAAACCTGCAAACACGCAAAAAAGGATAGAAGCAGACAGAGAACAAAGCAAACGAGATAGTGATAGAGACAAAACAGATACCAATATTTGTATTTTTTCTTTTTCTCGGCTATAAAGCCACTAATTCGAACCATTATAAGGGGGGATTTTTTTTTCAATCCTAATACAGAGATCAATACAAAAAAAAAACTTTGAATCTAAAAAGTTTGGAGAAGGTGGTTTTCTATTCTTTTTAATCTAGTTTTTTATTTATTTTACTTTTATTTTCATATACGAAAAACCAAAAAGAGGGAAAGAGAAGGACTCACCGGATTCAGACCGTGCCTCCATCGTCAGAATCTCCCATTCCGTCGTCGAAGTCTGCTTAAAGGATGGTTAAAAGGGGTTTTCTCCCTTTCGGTTTTAAGGCCAAGAAGGCCTTGCCTTCAGTCTCCTTTTAAAGGGATTAACAAAGGGCCCTCTTTTTTTTTATCCTCTGATTGCCAACCACGGTGGTCCAACGATGGAACCGGTGGCCTTTTGATCGGCCATGGGGATGAGAAGGGGAGAGAAAATTTTGGGGCTAATGTTTTTAAAAAGAAAAGGGGGTTGTGACTCAAATGAATTTTTAAGGGATATTTTTGCTTATATATAGTTGTAAAACGGCGTCGTTTCATGGCATCTTGAAAAGCCCCAAAACGACGTCGTTTTGGGAAGGCCAACCCGAACCCGACCCGCTCAAAGGGGAGGATCCGGTATTTTTACGGAAGGGTCTAATTGCGGGAACGGCCCTTCCGCTTTTCAAGTGCTTTGTAATCCAGTTTTTATTTTTTTATTTGTGCCCCACGATTTTATTTCAATTGCAATTTGGTCCGCCCTTAAGCTGTGCATTTAGGAAGGTGTAGATATTTTCCCTTTTAGTCCTCCATTGTTATTCGCACGCTCAATGTGATCCTTTCTCTTTTATTTATTTTCAGATTTGGCACAAAATTTAGTTTTAAGTGTAAATCGATCCCTTTTTTTGCCATTAGTTATTTTATTGAATTTTTTTTACACTAATATTTTCAATATTATTATTACGTTATAATTTTTTCATTTTGTATTTACTTGCTTTTTAAGATTATCATTATTTTAACTATTATTATTACATCTTCCTGCACATATATTATTATCATTATTACTCCTATTATTATTTTTATATTATATTTAATAATTATTTTAATATTATTTTTAATATTATATTTTTATTATATTTGACTATTATGCTTATTATTATTACTTTATTATTATTATTTTCATCATCTTTATTATGTTTTCATCATCTTTATATTTTATTATTCTTTTATTACTATTACAATTAATATATTTTTATTTGTTCATATTAATGCAATATTATTATTACTATTTTTAATATTACCATTACATTTCCTTTTATTTATTTACCATAAACGTTTTATAGATATATATGTATCGCAAAACTTTAGATTTTTTTTACTATCTTTACTACCTTTTTATTTTATATATATATTTAATATTCTTTATTAACTTGCTTATTTTCAATCTTCCCTTTTTTGTATTATTTAAACTCTTTATTGGTTTTTATTCATTTTCATATTGTTTTCGTTAGTTTGCTTTATTTATTTATTTATTTATTTATTTATTTATTCTATGTGCTTATTATTGCTATTTATATTATCACCTTTATTATTCTGTTTTGCATATTTATATTACGAATCTATGTTGCATTAACCTTTGCCCATCATATAAAATTACGTTTTTAAACAAGCAATACTCCCTGTTTTAAAATTCGAGAATTTGTACCCTAACTTACGGGGTTTTGACTTTCTCGATAATTCCAAATACCCAATACATTTTTTATCGATGTTTCGTGTTTAGGGATTCGAGAAAATTGTGCCCTAACTTAATGGGTTTCGATTTTTCTCATTTAATCTAAATAGCGGAATATCCTTTTAACTCGCAATACGAGTCTTTAAATAAAAGCTTATTCTCGAGAATTTGAGATGTTGCGTCCTAACTTACTGGATGTGACGTTTTATCATCTCGAGGTAAGGATTTCTAAAAAACAAAGGCGATATTCTATATTCGGGAATTTTGAGAAATTGTGCCCCTAACTCACTGGGTTCCAATTTTTCATAATAACCGAATACCCTTTTTAAACTTTAATACGCGAGTTTTGAAAATCAAAAGACAAGCTCAGTTTCGAGAATAAGAAATGTCGTATCCTAAGTCACTGGGTATAACTTTTTATTTCTTCGAAATAAGAGGGTCTTAGCATCCAATTTGACTTGTTCAAGTGTCCTTTTTTAAACAAACGGATCGTAATCTAGAAACTTTTCAAATTTTCGGTATTAAGACATTAAGTAATAAATTAGGTACCAATTCTAGGCGTCACGAGGGTGCTAACCCTTCCTCGTACGTAACCGACTCCCAAACCTGCTTTCTCGAGTTGTACAGACCAAAATTTGTTTTAGTAAATCAAAGTTTTATTAAAATGATCAATTTCAAGGTGATCCGATCACACCTCAAAAAAGGGTCGGTGGCGACTCCATTCTTGATTTTTAAATCGATCCCTGTTTTTCGAAATTTCAAAAAAATGGTTTCAACAGCTTGGCAACTCCGCTGGGAACCCTAAAAAGAGAGTCAAGCCACGAGTTGATTAATTTTTGTCTTTTTGTCGAAAATTGAAAATTTGGTTTTAATATACGATCCTTTCACTGCATTTCATCTATTTTGTGTTGCAATCTTCATCATTTTTATTCGTATTTCCTTATTTGCTTCGAGCTGTTTGTATATCTCTGGACATTGCATTGCATGACCACTCGGTTATACCTTTTAAGTGGGAGCGAGAAGCTACTCCTTCGTGAGGTTTTTACCTCCGTGCAGGATAATAGATCGCTTCTAGGATACATCTGTACCTATGTCTTCGTGAGATTTTCATCTCCGTGCAGCCATAGGGAAATGTATTCCCCTGAACTGAACTTGGTCTATATGAGCCTATAATGGGTGAAGATCGAGGAATCTGCCGATTCAGGAACCTTTACTCTAGAACCAAACCTCATATAGCGAACCTTAGGAGCCCACCCTAGGTAAAGCCGTGCCAAACCCTAGTGGTCACCCAGTTAAGTGCTTTATTTTGTTATTTATTTCTCCGGTGCTAGCATGTTTTCTTTTGTTTTGATTGTATTGCATTACATCATCATAGAAAAGAGGTGTTGATTCATATTCGATTGCTAAATAGGAGAGTTTGTCATGAGGGAACGATATTCTTGATAAAGTGGATTATAATACGGTCGTTTGAATATGGTTCGAGTGAACACAACGCAAAAAGGCTGATAGCTCGTGGAAGAATACGCAATTTGCTTCGTTGCCAGAGGATTTAAGTGGACAAGGATTTATTCAAGAGCCATTACATCTAAAGTTTCTCAAAGAAGCCAACAAGTATCGCAAGGATAAGTGAGCAACGAGTCGCGGCCCGGATCAAGCAAAAAGGAGCTAATAAGAGACATCTTTGGAAATTTACAAGAGTCGACCTTAGCATCTGGATATGAAGAAAAAGATTGATGTATTCACTCGAACAATGAGGGTAAGACCGCATATGTAATCTGTTTTATGTAAAGAAATTTTTTTTCTTGAAAAGTTCTTCTAATGGAATCGAATTCAAGGTCGACACCTCTTTCTTACATTCATTTCATGTATTTGCATTTTATGCATTTGCATTGCATCATCACAGAAAGGAGGTATTGATTAATATTCGATAGCTAAATAGAGGAGTTTGTCATAGGAAAACAAATTTCTTGATAAAGTGGATTATAATACAATCGTCCAGACATGGTCCAAGTAAACACAATGAGAGAAAATCGATAGTCCGTGGAGGAATACAAAACTTTGTTCGAGGATTTAGGCCAACAAGGAATGTTCGAGAGCCATCACGTTAACTTTCTTAAAGGAGCTAAGGAGAATCGCGAGGATAAAAGAACAACAGGACGCGATCAAGCAAAAATGAGCTAGTGGAGGCATCTATTGGAAGCTTGCAGGATTCGACCATAACATCCGGATATGAAGAAAGGAGTGGTGTCTTCACTTGGATTCTAAGGGCAATACCGCATGTGAAATACGTTTTATGTAAAGATATTTGTTTTCTAGAAAAGTTCTTCTAATGGAATTGAATTCAGAATCAACACCTCTCTTTCTCCTTGCATTCATTTCATGCATTTGCATTACATCATTTGCATTGCATTTTGTGCATTAGACTTTCACAAAAAGGACCCTAACTAAGCAAAATTATCTCAGTTGACTTGCAAACTGATAGAAGTCTTGTTACGGTACTCGCGAAGAAAAACAAAAGACATGGAATAAAAGTTGAAGATAGTAGAGCGAAGGCAAATACAAATGCAGGAGCAATTGGCCAAGATTCAATAGGATATATGAGATCAAATGAATACAATGAGCCAGTTAATCCAATTACTAGCCGGAGGGCTTGAAAAAAGGAAAAGCCCATTGGTCCACAATGGGAATGATAATAAAGACCTCATCTATTCCCCAGGTTTTACCTCAACTAGCGTTCTGACCCAACTAGATGTGCATCCGCAAGGGGTACCCGTCATTATTAGACCTTAATACCAGACTGATGCCTTGATGCTGTCGAACTTCTCGATGGGTTCAAGTGTTAACCCAAAAGAAGATCGAGTCAATCTTGTAGCTTTTACATAGCAGAAGCAGAGAAAAGGGGAGAGTGGACTTTAAGGGCCCCGAAGAGGAAGGAAAAGGAAGTGAATAATACGAGTGGGTATGACAAGGGTCATTCGAAACCGATTATAGCAAGCCAGCGAAAGAAGGCAGCAACCAGTCATCCAGTCCCCCCAAGAGAAGAACCCAATCCAAAATCGAATTCAGAAAAACCTCAGTTCTCGTCCATCCCAATCTTATATAGGGAGTTATACCAAATGTTGTTTGACGCACATGTTGTAGTGATACGTGATAAATTATACATGTTTTTACCTCATACTTAGCCTAATTTCTGGATGAATTATCATTAAATTTGTGGAAATTGGTGCTCTTAATCCCTCAATTTCATGTTTTATACTCAGGTGAGCTTAGGGAAGTGAGAAGAACACGAAACGGGCCAAAAATGGAGAAAATGGGCCAAAGTACGAAAACAACATAGCCTGGAGGTCCGCTACACGGTCGTGTCACAAGGCCGTGCCACCTTGAGCTCTAACACGGCCCAACCCCGACTCACACGGCAAGACTACACGGCCGTGCCACCTTAACAGGCCTGAGCACGGCCTGGGCCTCGATCTACACGGGCGTGGTACATGGGCATGTCCCTGTCGTGAGGAAGTTCAATCTCACTCAGAAAAGGCTACTTAGGGGCTAAGAAATGCATTCCAAAACTCTATATAAAGACCCTAGGAGGCAACTACAAAGGTGTGCTTGATTCCCGCGAAGGGTGTGCTTAATTCCCGCTAACACAGAGAGCAGAAGCAAGGAATTACTCCAAAGGAAGCAGACTGATCCATCTCAGAAGCTGAATTCTCCCTTCAGACTGAAGATCTCCCTTCAATTGCCTCCAGGGGTTTTAGGGTTCTTTATGTTTTGTTATCATTATTCTTCTGAGATGTTTCTTTTATAATTATGAACTAAATCCCCAAATACTTGAGAGGGATGAAACCTAAGACAGATCTTGTCATTATTTCCTCTTGAATTATATGATAAATATTTGATTTGTTCTTAATTGTGTTTTTAACTCTTAAATTGATATTTTCGGGATATTGATTTAAGTCGAATGTGCTTATGTAAAGGAGCAAAAGTCCCTGCATAGGAGTAAATCCAACACAATTAAGCGAAGTTGATTGCAATCCCAGAGATAGGATGACGAAAATCTGCCGGATTAGGGTCAAACCTAATAAGGGAGTCCATAGATCGAGTTAATGCAACACTAGGGATTTTAATTAGAAAGAGATTTCAATTAATCAACCTAGGGTTAGTTGTTTTTAGTCTCGAGGGAGATATTAACATAAGTTAGGAATTTCTACGGATCAAGTCAAGTGAATAAATCGCCTAGTTCAAGAGTTGATAATAAATGAAGTCTAGGTGGATTCTCCCTTGAGTATTGTCCAAATCAATCAGTTTTCCTAAGAGTTTTTCCCCAATTCACTTTTTGTGCATTCTTAGCTTAGTCTAATAATTAGTTTAGTTTAATAAAAATCCCCCTTCTATTTCTAGGTTAAATAATAGAAAGAAAGTTAGTACTAGTACTTTTGGTTTCTTTGGGTATGATATCTCGGCCTTGCCATAACTATACTACTGTTCGATAGGTGCGCTTGCCTTAAATCGTGATAATAGTTAGTTTCTGGTGTGATCATTTGTTATAAATTTTATTACTTCATATCACGTATATCAAATTTTTGGCGCCGTTGCCGTGGAACTAAGATATTAGGAACACTCTATTTCTATTCATTTAGCCATTACTATTTTTATTTATTTTCAGCCTTTATTTTTATTTTTATTTATTTACTAAAATTTTCTTTGCCTTTTTCCCTTATAGGTATCTCTAGTTTATGACTAGAAGAAACCCAAGAGGACCACTGCTGTTCGACGAAGATTTAGAAGCCACAATTTATAGAACTCGTAGAGAGATCAAACGAAGCCTACAGTATCCAGTGCAGGAACAAGAACCTGAGCCCACTAAAGAGATGGAAGCAAATCAGGACAATCTACCACCTCCCGCGATAGCCGCAGAACCGGTGAACCAAAATAATGCTCCTCGTACTATGTATGACTAATTTGGCTGGTACTGAATCTAGTATTGTTAGGCCTACTATTGCTGCAAATAATTTTGAATTAAAACCTAACACTATTCAGATGATTCAGCAATTTGTTTAGTTTGATGGTTTACAGGATGAGGATCCCAACTCACACTTAGCCAATTTCTTGGAATTTTGTGACACTTTTAAAATAAATGGTGTTTTTATATTCCCTTTTTCCCTAAGGAATAAAGTTAAACAATGGTTAAATTCCCTACCATGAGGCTCAATCACTACATGGGAACAAATGACCGAGAAGTTTTTACTTAAGTATTTTTCTCCAACTAAAACAACTAAATTGCGGAATGATATCTCTTCTTTTGTGCAGATGGATTTAGAGACACTTTACGATGCCTGGGAGAGATATAAGGACTTATTGAGGAGGTTCCCTCACCATGGGTTACCTCTGTGGCTACAAGTTCAAACCTTTCACAACGGTTTGAATCCTTTAACAAGGCAAATGATTGATGCAGCCACCGGAGGAACAATCAATAACAAAACACCCGAAGCAGCTTACGAGTTTATAGAAGAGATGTCACTAAATAATTATCAATGGCAAGTCATGCGAACAAAGCCACAGAAAGCTGCAGGAGTTTTTAATATTGATGTCGTAACTATGCTTTCTAACCAGGTAGAACTCTTAAATAAAAAGATTGATAATTTTGTTGGTTCTACGCAGGCACACCCAGTGATGCAGTGTGACGCAATTCAGGGAAACATGTACAATCCTGATCACTCTTCCTATGAACATGGCATGAAAATCGAGCAAGCCAATTGTATGGGTAACAATTCTAGATCTGAAAATAACTCTTATAGTAACACTTACAATGTAGGTTGGCGAAACCACCCTAATTTTTCATGGGGAGGACAAGGAAATCAAGGACAATCTCCTCATTCGGGATTTCAACAGCCACCATTCCAACAAGAGAAAAAGCCGAACCTTGAAGAGATCCTCACAAAATTTATTGCCATGTTAGAAACCCATTTCCAAAACACCGAAACAACACTGAAAAATCAGTAAGCATCCATTCAAGGACTCGAAACACAAATAGGCCAGCTCGCCAAGCTAATTTCTGAAAGACCGCAAGGTGGGTTACCAAGCAACACTGAGACTAACACTAAGGAGTAACTCAATGCCGTGAATACAATAGATGAGGAAGGGTTAACCAAAACTAAACCAGAGCCATGTAAGGAAACTGTGGTAAGTAAAGGTAAGGCCGAGGTAAGTAATAACGAGACAGTCATTAGGGAATACAAACCTCGTATCCCATACCCAAATGCACTAAGGAAAGACCACACAAATGAGCAATTCGGTAAGTTTCTTAAACTCTTAAAGAACTTACATATCAACTTACCATTTATTGAAGCTTTTTCGTAGATCCAAATGCTGTTAAGTTTTTAAGAGAGCTATTGACAAACAAGCGGAAGCTAGATGAGAGATCTCATGCAGAGCTAAATGCAGTATGCTCAACCATATTACAGAATAAGCTACCCAACAAACTAAAAGATCCAGGGAGTTTTACTATCCCTTGTTTACTCGGTAGCTTAGACGCCAAAAATGCTTTAGTTGACTTAGGGGCTAGTATAAAAGTCATGCCTTATAAACTGTTTAAACAACTAGGTCTAGGAAAACCTAAACAAACTAATATGAGCATCCAATTGGCTGACAATACCATTAGATTTCCAAAAGGAATAATTGAAGATGTGCTTGTCAAAGTCGATAAATTTATTTTCCCCGTTGACTTTGTTGTTTTAGACATTGATGAGGATAGCAATGTACCCTTAATTCTAGGGCATCCTTTTTTAGCAACTGCTAGAACAATAATTGATGTAGGAACAGGTGAGCTTACACTACGTGTAGGTGATGACAAAGTTACTTTACAAGCTCAAAACTCGATTAAGACTGTTGATAATAATATAGTTACGAGTCCTTGTAAAAACACTGAACTCACCACCCAACCTTCTGTGCAGGATACACTCCACATAAAGGCAACCCAACCACAGACAAATCCATCCAAGGGAGACACACCTGAAAAGCGAATGCTTCAGATCGAGGAACTAGATGAGTGGCTGAACTGTCATGAAAAACCCAAAATATGCCACACCAACCCAGAGCATCATCGAGACAACCCTCAGGTAAAAACAAATCAAATCAAGGTAGGGGATAAGGTAATCTTAGGGGAAGATGATCCCCCGAATCTTGAATTCAAAAGAACGTACAAGTGATACACCTTACTTCACGGTAATACAAATCTTTCCCTATGGTATAGTCGAGGTAACTCATCCAAACTACGGCACTTTCAAGGTAAACGGTAATCGGCTTAAACATTATAAAGGTGAGGATTTTAAGAATAATATGGAGGAGCTTCAGCTCTACGAACCCTCATAATGACACACACAAGCAGAGTTGAGCTTAGACTCTAAATAAGCGCTTCTCGGGAGGCAACCCGAACACTGATTTAAGTTTAATTCTTTTATTCTCTAATTCATCAAACTAACCCTCTGAATACAGGATTTTCAACCCACATGGGCACTAATACAGGCGTGCCAAAGACAGTGTGACATCATGAACAGAGACACGGGCTGCGACACCAAGCCGCGGTCATGCGATATGGCCATGGCTAAGCCTGACAAATCAACACAGGCATGCAACACGACTGTGTCCCAAAACCGAGGCCAAACCTATTAATGCAACACGGGTCTGTGACACGCTCGTGCCTCAAAACTATGGTCGAACCTGCTATTTCCAACACGGGCGTGTAACCTCCTACATGGCCATGGGAGAATCGAACATAGAAGGACACGGCCGTGCGACACGGCCGTGTGCCCCAACACGCCTTAGGAACACGAGCGTGTGTCTTGAACCAGGCGTGCCAAAATCCCTAATTTTTGAACCACACAGGCTGACCTCGAGTCACACGGGTGTGTGCCATACCCGTGTGACCCAAAATCCTATATAAATAGCCCACTATTCACTTTCTTCCTCACCAAAAACAAAAACAAGCCATTGTTTTCTTGCTAGAAGTTCTATACTTAGGATGAATAAAAAATGGCATTTAGATTAGTAAAGAAATTGACCCTCATTAAGTAAGTTTTAGTTAGCACTGTTATTTTGAACTTATGAATATCTTTATTTAAGACTAATGCATAATTTTGTTTTTTCATTTTGTATTCTTTTTTTTTTAGGAATCATGTCATCTTCACGTGGAAAGAAAGCTGCTGTCCCTACTTCAAAGAAGCGAAAGGGACCCAGTGGTTCCTCTTCGAGACCCACTGCTGAAGTCCAACACTTATTTCTTCAATTCCTGCAGAACTCCCAAGAGGAGTTATTTCAAATATTACGGGCTAGACCTCTCGAAGTAGGGAGAAGCATTGACTGGGATGCACTAGAACGGGTCCAGCTAGCTGACGAGGTCTGAGCCCTATTAACAACGGATTCATGGGAGCAGTTCTTCCAGATTGTAGAGCCCACCTATCTCAAATTCACCCTCGAGTTCTGCTTCACATTCCACCTCCAGAAGTTAATGAGCCGACATGATGATCCAGGAATGATACAATTCTGGCTCAGAGGCCTTGTTCATCAACTCAATGTACCAGAGTTCGGTACAGCACTAGGCCTCTACACCGAGCAGTTTTTAGAAGAGGAGAACCTTTCCGAGCTCCATCGACACATCCACTTCTCACCGTCAAAGTGTTGGCAGGCCTTAGTCCCAGTCTCAGCCACATATGAGCCCAGTCACTCCAAGGCGATAGCTCTCGCCCTGTCTCTGAGGTACCTTTACGCCTTACTTGCGCAAACACTGACGGGCAGACGCGAGAGTACCGGCATCGTCAACACCCACGACGCTTACTTTTTATGGAGCATGGCGCACGCACATATGATCGATCTCGCTTACTTCATTGCCCATTCGACCCAACACTAGACGAAACGACACTGTAGGGGCGTCATCTTTAGGGGCCCATACATCACGGGATTGGCCCTCTACTTTGGCCTACTCAACACTGCAGCCTAAACATCCTCCTACACTCTGATCGGCCAGATGTCACCACAGGGCATCCAAACTATGCTACATATGATGATGATCCAGCGCCGACGTGGGACCAATCCTCCACAATACCATCTATTTCGAGATGCCGAGCAGGAGGACCCTGAGGACATAACTGATGATGTCCCACTATCGAAGGAGGCACCATCCGAGCCACCACCCCCTCGCCGCCCAGTTCATGTGTTAGCTTCATATGCTGACATATCCAAGCGCCTTACACGATTTGAGCAGCAATGCTTTCAATGCTTCGATCACATCAACGCTACTCTTCAGAAGATATGCCAGCATCTACACGTCTCATCACCGCCCCCACCTCATGGACTATCTGAGGATTAGAACTTTCTATTCCTTTTATATGTTTTTTATTTTCCTTTTTGTTTTTCTGTTTTATTTTATTTCATCTTTTTTATTATTTGAATTTTCGTATTGTTAGAACATAGTTTACTTTATTTTTTCATATCGGTTATTCCCTAACAAAAACATTTTGTTAATCCAAATTCCTCAAAACTGACAAATGCTTTCGCAGTTTCAAAGGAGCTTTACAGCTAAAATCCAAAATCTAATGGGAACCTTAGCCACCTAATACCGACAAACATACCCTCTTGGCATAGTAGCTGTGGACAAACAACTGCTACCACCACTAGAGTATTCACCTCTACCCTATATTTGTCCCAGACACTCTTATGATATTATGCTTCTATTGCTACTAATGTATCTTTGTACATTGAGGGCAATGTACATCTTAAGTGTGGGGGGAAATTACTTTCAGTCATTACATTCTCTTCGAACCCTTGAAAAATTTTTACAACTAACTTTTTGCATTGTTCTCAAAATTTCGAATTCTCACTTTCACTCTTTGCATTAGTCTCAATCTCCTATTGGGAATTAATTCTTATTGACTTATGATTTTTATTGATATGTTGAGAATTAAGACATAGGCACTTATGCTTTGATTATTCAAACTTTAAGACATTAAGGAATCAAGCATAATAAGTTGAAATTTTTGAGAATTTAAATTTTTGCTAGGCTATTTCCCTAATTTTAAGTGTTATCTTGATATTTGAAATTCGCAGGATTGACATCAAAAAGTTATAATTCTGGTGAGATTTTTGGGTCTTTTGAGCATACATCTTTTCGTGCTCACTTTTATTGTTGCTTTGAGTGAGTCAATACTGATTTGTTATTCTAGAACTTGCTTCAATTATACATGTCGAGACCACATCATTGATTTGATACACCGAGATGATAAAGGCACCTAGGCTTAACCCACTTACTCCATAAAAGCCTACCTCCATGAATTAACCTCTAGTGAACCCCATTGAGCCTAACAACCCATTCTTTAACTTACCTCTAATATTAACCTATAACCCTTTTTTTGTTGAATTCCATTCAATTATTTTGATCCCTATTTTTGTCGAGATTTGAGTTGATTTATTATCTAGCTTTGTTCTCTTTTTCAGTTTGTAAAGTTTATATTCAACTTAAATATTTGATTTGTTCTTAAAAAAATTGTATATACAGTTAATTTAGTTGTGATTCAGCTATAGTTCAATATTTTTGCATATTTCTATTATAAGCTACCTAATCCAGAACGATGTCATCATAAGGCTTAGCTCTAGGAATATGTTCAAGTGATAGAGATTTTTCTAGCTAGATGATTTTTAAATTCAATCTCGATTCTAGCCCTTTTTTTTAGCTTGTGACAACACCCCTAACCAAACCCCCATTACAACCATTGAAAGACCTTTTGATCGATGTGTCATATCAATCTATAATGGTGGAGATTTGATTTTCTTGCAAGCCTATGGTAATAACTTTTCAAGTTGACTAAAGAGTGCTTAATTTTTGAAACCTAAACACTGGAGTGGATAGAGTGAATCTTTAGTGAGGATGTCAAATCTTGTTGATTTGATCGAAAGGTAATTATTTAGGAGAAGGGAGAAAACCTAAGTTTCTGTGATAAAATTCTCAACTTAGAGTGTTTGAAACTTTAATGTTCTTCTGGTTGAATTTTCATTGTATGATTACTTGTGCATTAGTCTGAAACAATATTGATAAGGATTATAAGATGAGAAGAAGAATTCTTAAAACTGTGAGTTGAGATTTTTGCTTGAGGACAAGCAAAGGCTTAAGTGTGGGGGTACTTGATACGCGATAAATTATACATGTTTTTACCTCAAACTTAGCCTAATTTCTGGATGAATTATCATTGAATTTGTGGAAATTGGTGCTCTTAATCCCTTAAGTTTATGTTTTATACCCACGTGAGCTTAGGGAAGTGAAAAGAACGAGAAACGGGCTGAAAACAGAAAAATGGGCAAATGTATGAAAACAACATGGCCTGGAGGTCCGCACACGGCCGTGTCACACGGCCGTGCCACCTTGAGCTCGAACACAGCCCAACCCTGACTCACACGGCTAGACCACACAGCCGTGCCACCTTAACAGGCCCGAGCACGTCCCGGGCCTTGATCCACACAGGCGTGGTACATAGGCGTGTCCATGTCGTGAGGAAGTTTAATTTCACTCAGAAAAGGCTACTTAGGGGCCAAGAAAGGCATTCCAAAACTCTATATAAAGACCCTAGGACGCAACTACAAAGGTGTGCTTGATTCCCGCGAAGGGTGTGCTTAATTCCCGCCAACACAGAGAGTAGAAGTAAGTAATTACTCCAAAGGAAGCTGACTGATCCATCTCAGAAGCCGAATTCTCCCTCAAGACTGAAGATCTCCCTTTAATTACCTCCAGGGTTTTAGGGTTCTTTATGTTTTGTTATCATTATTCTTCTGAGATGTTTTCTTTTATAATTATGAACTAAATCCCCCAAATACTTGAGGGGGGTGAAACGTAAGACAGATCTTGTCATTATTTTCTCTTGAATTATATGATAAATATTTGATTTGTTCTTAATTGTATTTTTAACTCTTAAATTGATATTTCCAGGATATTGATTTAAGTCGAATGTGCTTATGTAGAGGAGCAAAAGTCCCTGCATAGGAGTAGATCCAACACAATTAAGCGGAGTTGATTCCAATCCTAGAGATAGGACGACAAAAATCTACTGGATTAGGGTCAAACCTAATAAGGGAGTCCATAGATCGAGTTAATGCAACACTAGGGGTTTTAATTAGAAAGAGATTTCAATTAATCAACCTAGGGTTAGTTGTTTTTAGTATCGAGAGAGATATTAACATAAGTTAGGGATTTCTACGGATCAAGTCAATTGAATAAATCGTCTAGTTCAAGAGTTGATAACAAGTAAAGTCTAGGTGGATTCTCCCTTGAGTATTGTCCAAATCAATCAATTTTCCTAAGAGTTTTTCCCCAATTCACTTTTTGTGCATTCTTAGCTTAATCTAATAATTAGTTTAGTTTAATTAAAATCCCCCTTTTTTTCTAGGTTAAATAATAGAAAGAAAGTTAGTACTAGTACTTTTGGTTTCTTTGGATACGATATCTCGGTCTTGCCATAACTATACTACTGTTCGATAGGTGCGCTTGCCTTAAATCGTGATAATAGTTAGTTTCTGGTGTGATCATTTGTTATAAATTTTATTACTTCATATCACGTCATGTAGCCCCTTTTTACCTGAAACTAATGCAAACCCTATACCCTAAATGGTACGAATCAAATGCTCAGTGTGAGTACCATGCCGGGATCACAGGGCATTCCATAAAAAATTACCTTGCTTTCAAGAAGCTGGTTGAAAGATTCATCAAAATTGGAGTTATAAAATTTGATGATCCCTCTAATGAAGAAAATCCATTACCCAACCATTCTATTAAAGGGGTAAATATTATGAGTACCATGATGAATAGGGGCATGGGATCCAGAAGTACATCAAGTTCAGGGCTCTAGCGCAAGATGTGATACTGGGGAATTTGAACATTAATGACGCATCTGAAGAGGAAAACGAGGACTCAAAGGTTTCCAAACCCTTATGTACTGGGAAGTGTTTTGAACACTAGGATTGCGGAAGAGATATATGTGTTTTTTAAGCTAATCTAGAGTAATATTCAAAACACGCTTGTTGCTTTAAGCCTAGAAGCAATAAGAGTCCTTTTGTGAAATAGGCTTATGTTTAGAATCTTTATTTCAATGAAATGCATTTCTTTTTAGGAAATTTTCTTTCTATAGATTCTTTTATTCTTTGGACTTCCATTTTTCATTCATGATCATACCATACAAGTAATCATTCTTAGAATCATTTATTCTCTGGAATTTACCTTCGTGCCCACAATAGGTCCCCAGATATCAATGTCATGAGCAACGCTGTTACTGACTCCCTTTTGCGTAAGATATGTGTCTAGAGGGATCTCAGGACTTTGAAGATGACAGAGATTGTACCTATCTTCTGATTTGTTAAGGATGGTAGAACAAGATAAAAATGGATCCTACCTTACAAAGGGTCAATGGACATTGCAAGCCTAAGAAAGAGATAAAGATCGAAGACTAGCTCACTACAAGAATAAGGCAAGACATCATTGAGTTATTTCCCAAAATTCAAGGATGTTTTCGTACGATCATATTAAGACACGCTTGGGAAAATCTCAAAGGAGGTCCATAAGGGTGTTTAAAGCACATATGCTAATGGTTCTATAATAGCTAGGCTAATTAGGAGGTTTGGGCACTGCTGGTCCACCATGGAAAGGGATCGCATCAATATGTCGTAAATGCCAAATTGAGGTAGACAAGACTTATATGCCTCCTCCATTTCTTCACGGACTCTCTATGTGGGGCATGGTCGACATCAATTCATTTTTATAGTGGTCAATTACTTTACTAAGAGGGTAAGGTCGCTTCATATGCCAAAGTTACAAAGTCAACAGTCATTAAATTCAAATCCAAGTCCAAATCTAAATCCAAATCCAAATCTGAATTCAAACCCAAATTTAAATTCCAAATTCGAATTCAAATTTGAATCCAAAATTCAAATTCAGGTTTCAATCCAAATTAAAATTCAAATTCAAATTTAAATTCAAATTCGAATCTAAAATTCAAATCCAAGTTTAAATTCAAATTCAAGTTCAAATTGAAATCCGAATGAAAAAGGGCAAAGAAAGTGGAAATGAAGAATGCTAGAAAAGAACATGTCTAACACAATTGCACAATGTAAAAAGTTTACAGTCTGTTCAAAGATCAGACACCATATCAGTGCAGCAAAGGCAACCAAAAAACCATCTAAAAAGATTTTGAAAGATGACTGAGACTTGTAAGGGTTGGTATGAAGAAGTTACCATTTACCCTCTATGCTTATCAAATGTTGGCCAGGACCTTTGCCGGGGCAACACATTTCTCATTGGTATTGCCCATTGAAGTTGAGATTCTTTCTTCTAAGTTTTATCAGAGCTGAAGCTGGATAAAGCAGAATGGATCCAATTCCGATATGATCAATCAAATTTGAGGAGAAAAGTTAATAGCTAGCCGTTACAGTCAAATGATGCGAGTTTAAAAAACAGGTTTGCCCAAGAGAATTTCATGATGGAAACCCGATATTGAAGAAGATCCTTCATCTACAAAAAGGACTTCAGAGGAAAAGGGATGCCAAATTGAGAAAGACCTAATATAGTGAAGAAGGTTTGTTTTGGAAACCTTGTCCAAGATGGATGACAAGGACATACTCAAGCAAGTGGATTCAAATTTCACCTAAAAAGGAAAGGTCAAGGTAAAAACCTGCAAAATGTGCCTTGAGATAAATAAAATTTTTAAAGAATCAAAAATAAATAAAAAATCAAAAAATAAAAATATAAAAGAAGGAAAAATGAGGCTAAGGTGAAAACCCGCAAAAAGCGTTTTGAGACCAATGGGGATTTGAGTTGAAAACACAAAAAAGGCGGCTCAAATTTTGATCAATGTAGGGTATATGGTAGTCTTGCTATGCTTGAATTAACAATGAAGAAGTATGCTACGTCTTGGTGCATCGACAAAGTACTCCGGATCCCCTAAACACATATTGAGCTTAAAATAGCCCTCAAGAAGGTTGAACAGAGAAGCTCAGGCTGCGATATCTGGGGCACCTAATTTCCATCTTACCCATTATGAATTCGTTACCTTTGACTATTTTATTCGTTTCAAGACATACTCCCAATAAATTTCTTCCTGGATTGCATTTGCTATATTCGCTTAACTTGTTTGTTTCGAACTATGCTCCTAATTAATTTCCTTCTTGTCCATTGGTATGATCTTTTTCAAGCATTTTGCATTGAAATAATGATTACTGGACTAATAATATTTGCATAAAAAAGGAGTTTTGCATATTACTCTAGAAGCTTCTAAATAGTATAAGAACTTGAAACAGGACTAGTGTTTAGAACTCACTAAGCTTAAGAGTTGGAAATAGTGGATTCCAAATTGAATTTAGTGGATTCCAAATTGAGTTTATCTCTTCGGATTTTTTGTCAAAAATATTAGTTGAACAGAAGCAAGATATCGCGTCGGTGATACAATCTTGATGAAAACGAGCAATGTCAACCCAAGCATAAAAAATGATCATTCTCGAGAAAAAAACATGATATTCTGGATCCATGCAAATATCATGCATACACATCTAGTTAGATCACCCGGGGAGTGATCAGTTGATAGAATAAGTTACAGATCCTATACCCCTGAGTTACAGTGGGATGGATGGGAGTTGATACAGATCCTATAGCCATGAATTGCAGTGGGATGGTTTAAAGATGGTACAAACCTTATGTCCCCAAGTTACAATGGGATGGACCCTGAAGTTACAGTGGGGCAAACTAGTTGAGTAAAATGTGACTATTTCTTCAGGTTTTGGTCAAAATACCAGCTGAGTGATAAACGCTAAATTATACATATTTTTACCTCATATTTTGCCTATATTTTGGATGAATTATTAATGATTTAGTGAGAATTGGTGCTCTTAATCTTTCTTTTTCATATCTTATACTCAGAAGAGCATGCGAAAGAGAAAAGAACCAAAAATGGACCAAAAATGAGGAAAATGGGCCAAAAATAGCTTAACGCACGGCCCAAGGATTTACCACACAGCCGTGGAACACGGCCGTGTAACATAAAGATCACACGGTCCATTCTCGACAAGCACGGCCAGGCCACACGGCTCTGCCCCATAAACAGAATATCACACGACCTCTGTCGAAATCACACGGGCGTGGCACACGGGCGTGTTCTAGTCGTGAGGAAAGGGAATTTCACTCAAATTGGGATGCTTAGAGGCTAAGAAAGGCTCCCCACAAGCTCTCTATATAAAGACCTTGTTACAGGCCAATTTTGGCCATTTGCAATTGGCCCACTAACCCAACCCGTTTCAAACCCGTGACCCAAATGAATTAACCCCTGACCCATTACCCAATTACCCACTAAAGCCCAATACTCGATCAGCCCACTTACCAAACCCAAAAGTAACCCAGTACAGGACCTAATTACCCAGCTAATGACCCAAACCCATTTACCCACCTAACCCAAACCCGTACAAGCCCAATCCCGAAACCCTAGCAACCTAACCCGTCAATGCCCACTTGCATGCCACTGCCTCTGACTCAGCAGCTGCCATCACCACCTTGGCTCTTCTCAGCACCGCCCAAGGAGCCCTGCAAACATTAAAACAACTAGACAGAAAGCAAAAAGAAAATAATAAAATAAAAAATTATAAAGGCTATAAAAGCCGAGTGAAATCAAGTGTAAAGGGGTCGGATTCTCACAAAATCAATACAAATCAGAAGGTTTCCCCAATCAAAATAACAGATTCACAATACAAAGAAAACAGTGGCTTGAATACTAAGATAGTACCAAATCGGTGAACAAAACACATCCCAAAAAACTCAAAATCAGAACGAAGGTAATATTTCTTTCTTCGGACCTTTTTCTCTTTTCTATTCTTCTACTTCAAACATATTACTAATAAATAACAAAAATAAAAAGAGGATAAAAAAGGAAAAAATTAAAAAAATTACCCTTTTCCGGCCACCGTTTCGGTGGCCGGAGCGGCGGCGAACGGCGGCCGACGATTGGCCGGTGACCGGCCGGCGACCGGTCCGGCGAACGGATCCCTCCCGGGACCCCCTCTCTTCCTTTCCTCTTCCCCTCTTCTTCCTTCCCCCTCTTTTCTCTCTTTTTTTTTCCTTCCCGTGCAAATGAGAAAAAAAAACCAAAAATTTTGATTTATATAGGGGGTCAAAACGCACCGTTTTGGACCCCCCCGGTTAAACGAAAACGACGTCGTTTTAGCTGCAGGTCGGATTGACCCGACCTGCTCCGGTTAAGATCTGCGTGTTATGACGTCAGAGGGGCTTATTTCACAATCGGCCCTTCCACTTTTGTTCAAATTTTCAATCAAGTTCTATTCCCTTGCAATCGGGCCCAGAAATTTGTCCCGAGTTCCATTTTAATCCTCCTTGCTACGATATCGTTTTATATAGGCGGGGAAATTGCATTTTTGGTCCTCCCTGGTTTAACCCATATTCCAATAGGTCTCTATTTTTAGTTTTTATTTTAAAATTTAGCCCGAGATCTTTATTTTACTTCCAATTAAGCCCTAATTCCTTTATTATTCTATTTTCTATTATTCTCTATTATTAGTATTATTATTATATATTATCTATATTATTTTATCCTTATTATGCTAATTATTATTATTATTATTATTATTATTATCATAATTGTTATCTCTTTGCTAATATTGTTATTGTTTTACTTTATTTTATTTTATTGTTATTTATTATAATATTGTATATATTATTATATGTTTGTATTATTAGTAATATATTATTTTATTTTACCCTCTTATGCGTTTTTAATATTTTACCATATATATATTACGTATCCTCATCATACTGTATTTTTATATGTATATTTCATTTTTTTTATATATATTAATACAGGTGTTGTACTTATTGTTTTTATTATCATTTTATTCATGTACATATTTTAATATTGTATTCTCTAAATATTTTGTATATGTTTTAACATTTATTATTTATATATTTTTGTATTGCGTTATATATATTTTACGACTATTACGTTTATTATTTTCATTATTATTTTTAAATTGTTTACTAATGTTTTGTTATTTTTAATATTTGTATTATTCTTTTTGCTTAATATTCATATATTATATAAATCTTAATAAACGTATTGTATTCATTATTTTCAATATTATTATTTATTTTATTTATTTTTAACGTCATTATCAGTATCCACTTCTACATATTTTGTATATATTTTTGTATTACCCTTATTAATATTACTAAATTTTTAATATGTAAGTACATATATATTTTATAACCATATTATGTGTGCATTCTTAACATTATACAATGTACATATTTTTACACTATATATATATGCTCTGTAATACTATTATTATGTATACTTTTCTTAAACCTAGTATTATATGCTCTATATATGTTTGTTATTATTTCATACTTTGCATTACTATTATTATTATTATACAATATGCATTATTATAATCATTATTATTACACATGCATTGTTATATGTTTTATTCATCTCGTATACTTTTCACCTTTATCATTATTTGTTTTTAATGTAGCATATTATTTCATATTGTTTCTACGTCAACTCTATTTATCATAATCTTTTCATGTTTTAATAAACAAGGCAATATACCGATTCTAACATTAAGCCGGTGATTTCATCGCTATGTTGGGTGAATCACAGATGGCTTATGTTAAAAGCGGGATATCCTTCTCAAAGCAAAAATTTCAAAAAACGCTCGTATCTTGATCGGATCACAACTAAATTTTAAGTTGAACTTGTATTTTTGAAAATTTAGACAACTCGCGTTTGAAAAGATACCAATTTTTGGGCGTCGCGGGGGTGCTAATACCTTCCCCGCGCGTAACCGACTCCCGGACCCTACTTTTCTCTGAATTTCAACGTGGACCTAAATTTAGCCTTTTTACTTAAAAAACGAATTTTTCAGCCAAAAGAAGTTTTAATAGGTGTCCGATCACACCTAAGAAAAAGGATCGGTGGCGACTCCTTTGCTTTAAATAAATCGAAATTCGTTTTCAAGATTTTAAATCGCCACAATTAGCGATCGAGCTAAATTTTTTTCGTCGCTACAGACCTCATGAGGCAGAGGCAGAGGGACGTCTTCAGATAATTTTCTTCTCGTTTTTCTACCACACCGAGGGTAGAAGCAAGGGATTACTCCAAAGGAAAAGCCGATTAATTCATCTCAGAAGCCGAAATTCTATAGCAACATAGAGGATCGCCCTAAATTCCTACAGGGGTTTTTGGTTTCTTTTATGTTTTGTTGTTCTATATCTTCTGAGATGTTTTCTTTCTTCATTATGAACTAAACCTCTCAAATACTTGAGGGGGATGAAACCTAAGACAGATCTTGTTATTTATTCTTGATTTATTTGATAAATACTTGAATTGTTCTTAATTATGTGTGCCTTATTCTTGATTTAATAATCCTAGGTATTATTTCGAGAATTGGATGTGCTTAGAGTAGAGGAGCAAAAGTCCCTGTGATAAAAGTAGATCTACCATAATTAAGCGGAGTTGCATGCAACCCTAGACATAGGGCGACATAAATCTACCGGATTAGGGTCAAACCTAATATAGGGAGCCATAGATCGAATTAATGCAACCTAGGGAGTTAATTAATAAAGGAACTTTGATTAACAACTTAGGCCTAGTTGCTCTTCACCTTGACGGAGGGTTTAGCATAAGTTAGGGATCTCTACGGATCAAGTCAAGTAAAGAAGTCATATAGTTCAAGAAAATAATAACAAGTGAAGTCTAGGTGGATTCTCCCTTGAGTATTGTCCTTATTAATTAGTTTTTCCCTAAAAAGTTTTCCCAATTTACTTTTTACGCTTTCTTAGTTAAATTTAGAAATTAGTTTAAGCAAACCTCTTTTACTTTTAGGCTAGATAATAGAAAAGAAGTAAGTACTAGTACTTTTGGTTCCCTTGGGTACGATAACTCGGTCTTGCCACTAAACTATACTACTGTTCGACAGGTTCGCTTGCCTCAACGTCGTGATATTAGTTAGTTCTGGTGAAATCAAGTCTTTATAAATTTTATTACTTCATATCACGCGATATCACTGAGCAAGAGGGTAGCATACTACGTTAGTGATAGAGCCTTGATGAGCAAGGACGAGTGACACCTTGAATATTAAAAAGGATCATTTTCATGACATTTTGCATATATCATTCATAACACATTCAGTTAGGAGCATTTGATTCATTCTGATCATAGCATCCTAATCATTTGGCATAAGCATAAGCACATAAAACTGATTCTATAGGACAGTCCCCTAGAGGATGGTGTAACAACAACATCAATGAATTCACGGATCTTTTCTTCTTGAAGTGGCAGTGAAGCAGATTGAAGACATTAGTCTTGACTCCCTGAGTTTACAGCGGAGCAGACTAAAGACAATAGATCTTGGCCTTTTGAGGTTGTAGTAAAACAAATCGAAGATACCAGTCTTGGCTCCCTGAGTTTGCAGCGGAGCAGACTAAAGACAACAGATCTTGTCT
This sequence comes from Gossypium stocksii, assembly GCA_020496765.1. Lineage (NCBI taxonomy): Eukaryota > Viridiplantae > Streptophyta > Magnoliopsida > Malvales > Malvaceae > Gossypium > Gossypium stocksii. Next base: position 97,037,537 of record CM035628.1, on the reverse strand, counting down.
TCCTAAGTTTCAGAGAAGCGGATCGAAGACACCAGTCTCGACTCCTTGAGCAGACTAAAAAACCATAGATTTTGTCCCCTCGAGATAGTAGTGGGGCATATTGAAGATGGTAGTCTTATCTTCCTAAGATAGCAAGGAACTTGACTGAAGATTTTAGATTTGTCCCCCTAAGCAGTAGTGGAGCAGCTCAAAGATGGCGAATCCTTACTTCTTTTAAGTTTCAGTAGAGAAGATTGAGGTTACAAATCTCTTCTCTCTGAATTCTTATCTCCTCGAAGTTCCAGTGGAGTAGGTTGAAGTTGCAAATCCTTCCTCCCTGAGATTACATTGAGGATCAACCCTTATTTCCGTGAAGCTTCAATAGAGAAGATTGAGTTTACAAATATCTTCTCTCTGAATTCTTATCGCTCGAAGTTCTAGTGGAAAAGGTTAAGGTTACAAATCCCTTCTCCCTGAGTTTACGTTGAGGATCAATTAATATTTCTTTGAAGTTTCAGCAGAGAAGATTGAGGTTACAAATCTCTTCTCTCTGAATTCTTACCTCCTCGAAGTTCTAGTGGAGTAGGTTTAGGTTACAAATCCCTTCTCCCTGAGATTACGTTAAGGATCAATTAATATTTCTTTGAAGTTTCAGCAGAGAAAATTGAGGTCACAAATCTCTTCTCTCTGGATTCTTATCTCCTCGAAGTTCTAGTGGAGTAGGTTGAGGTTACAAATCCCTCCTCCCTGAGATTACATTGAGGATCAATATTTCTTTGAAGTTTCAGCAGAGAAGATTGAGGTTACAAATCTCTTCTCCTTGAATTCTCATCTCCTCGAAGTTCCAATGGAGTAGGTTAAGGTTAAAAATCCCTCCTCCCTGAGTTAACATTGGGGATCAATCCTCATTTTCTTGAAGTTTCAGTAGAGAAGATTAAGGTTACAAATCTCTTCTCTCTGAATTCTTATCTCCTCGAGGTTCTAGTGGAGTAGGTTGATGTTACAAATCCCTTCTCCCTGAGATAACATTAAGGATTAATCTTTATTTCCTTGAAGTGTCAGTAGAGAAGATTGAGGTTACAAATCTCTTCTCTCTAAATTCTTATATACCTGAAGTTGCAGTGGAATAAATTGAAGCTACAAGTTTTTATCTCTCTAAAGTGGAGGTAAAGTGGATCAAAGTAAACAAGATGCGGTGGACTGAAATGAAGCTACTTGAAGAAGAGGAGTACCAAAGAAGTTAAGACTCGACGAGACCAGGCAAATTTGGCCCTTTTGAAGTCTTTGCTCTATTCTCGTTACACAACAATGAGCAAAGAGGGGCAGCTGTACGGGCCTAAATTTGCCCAGGCCCAAACGAAACTAAACAGAACAAAAAATATTAAAAGAGGTCCAAAGTTTAAAAGTCTCTTTTACAAATTAAAACATAACCCTAACCCAACTACAGAAAAGACCCATTGGTCCAAAGTTTTTATCTCTCTAAAGTGGAGGTAAAGTGGATCAAAGTAAACAAGATGCGGTGGACTGGAATGAAGCTACTTGAAGAAGAGGAGTACCAAAGAAGTTAAGACTCGACGAGACCAGGCAAATTTGGCCCTTTTGAAGTCTTTGCTCTATTCTCGTTACACAACAATGAGCAAAGAGGGGCAGCTGTACGGGCCTAAATTTGCCCAGGCCCAAACGAAACTAAACAGAACAAAAAATATTAAAAGAGGTCCAAAGTTTAAAAGTCTCTTTTACAAATTAAAACATAACCCTAACCCAACTACAGAAAAGGCCCATTGGCCCAAAACCTAAAACAGTTTCAGAAAACCCTAGCCTCCCTTGTGCCGTAGCCACCACCCACATGCCTTGGACATGCCGCCTGCTTTTTGCACCAAAAAAGCTAAAATTTTAGCCTCGTTGACCTCCTTCCAAACCTGCAAACACACAAAAAAGGACAGAAGCAGACAGAGAACATAGCAAAAGACAATGATAGAGACAAAATAGAGACTAATATTTGTATTTTTTCTTTTTCTCGGCTATAAAGCCACTAATTCGAACCATTGTAAGGGGAGATTTTTTTTTCAATACTAATACAGAGATCAATACAAAAAAACTTTGAATCTAAAAAGTTTGGAAAATGTGGTTTTCTATTCTTTTTAATCTAGTTTTTTATTTATTTTACTTTTATTTTCATATACGAAAAACCAAAAAGAGGGAAAGAGAGGGACTCATCAGATTCAGACCGCGCCTCCGTTGTTGGAATCTCTCCTTCCGTCATCGAAGTCGATTTAGAGGATGGTTAAAAGGGGTTTTCTCCCTTTCGGTTTTAAGGCCAAGAATGCATTGCCTTCGGTCTCCTTTTAAAGGGATTAAAAAAGGGCCCTCTTTTTTTTATCCTCCGATCGCCGACCACGGTGGTCCGACGATAGAACTAGTGGCCTTTTGATCGACCATGGGGATGAGAAGGGGAGAAAAAATTTTGGGGCTAATGTTTTTAAAAAGAAAAGGGGGTTGTGACTCAAATAAAAACCCGAACTCGACCCGCACAAAAGGGAAGATCCGCGTGTTTTTACGGAAGGGTCTAATTGTAGGAACGACCCTTCCGCTTTTCAAGTGCTTTGTAATCCAATTTTTATTTTTTTATTTGTGCCCCACGAGTTTATTTCAATTGCAATTTGGTCCGCCCTTAAGCTGTGCGTTTAGGAAGGCGTGGATATTTTTCCTTTTAGTCCTCCATTGTTATTCACACGCTCAATGTGATCCTTTCTCTTTTATTTATTTTTAGATTTGGCACAAAATTTAGTTTTAAGTGTAAATCGGTCCCTTTTTTTTACTTCAGTTATTTTATTGAATTTTTTTACACTAATATTTTCAATATTATTATTACGTTATATTTTGTTTCATTTTGTATTTACTTGCTTTTTAATATTATCATTATTTTAACTATTATTATTACATCTTCCTGCACATATATTATTATCATTATTACTCCTATTATTATTTTTATATTATATTTAATAATTATTTTAATATTATTTTTAATATTATATTTTTATTATATTTGACTATTATGCTTATTATTATTACTTTATTATTATTATTTTCATCATCTTTATTATGTTTTCATCATCTTTATATTTTATTATTCTTTTATTACTATTATAATTAATATATTTTTATTTGTTCATATTAATGCAATATTATTATTACTATTTTTAATATTATCATTACATTTCCTTTTATTTATTTACCATAAACGTTTTATAGATATATATGTATCGCAAAACTTTAGATTTTTTTTTACTATCTTTATTACCTTTTTATTTTATATATATATTTAATATTCTTTATTAACTTGCTTATTTTCAATCTTCCCTTTTTTGTATTATTTAAACTCTTTATTAGTTTTTATTCATTTTCATATTGTTTTCGTTAGCTTGCTTTATTTATTTATTTATTTTATTGATTAATTCTATGTTCTTATTATTGCTATTTATATTATTGCCTTTATTATTCTGTTTTGATATTTATATTACAAATCTATGTTGCATTAACCTTTTCCCATCATATAAAATTACGTTTTTAAACAAGCAATACTCTGTGTTTTAAAATTCGAGAATTTGTACCCTAACTTACGGGGTTTTGACTTTCTCGATAATTTCAAATACCCAATACATTTTTTATCGATGTTTTGTATTTAAAGATTCGAGAAAATCGTGCCCTAACTTACTGGGTTTCGGTTTTTCTCATTTAATCTAAATAGCAGAATATCCTTTTAACTCGCAATACGAGTCTTTAAATAAAAGCTTACTCTCGAGAATTCGAGATGTTGCGTCCTAACTCACTGGATGTGATGTTTTATCATCTCGAGGTAAGGATTTCTAACAAACAAAGGTGATATTCTATATTCGGGAATTTTGAAAAATTGTGCCCCTAACTCACTGGGTTCCAATTTTTCATAATAATCGAATACCCTTTTTAAACTTTAATACGCGAGTTTTGAAAATCAAAAGACAAGCTCATTTTCGAGAATAAGAAATGTCGTATCCTAACTCACTGGGTATGACATTTTATTTCTTTGAAATAAGACGGTCTTAGCATCCAATTTGATTTGTTCAAGTGTCCTTTTTTAAGCAAACAAATCGTAATCTAAAATCTTTTCAAATTTTCGGCATTAAGACATTAAGTAATCAATTAGGTACTAATTCTGGGCATTACGAGGGTGCTAACCCTTCCTCGTACGTAACCGACTCCCGAACCCGCTTTCTCGAGTTGTGTAGACCAAAATTTGTTTTAGTAAATCAACGTTTTATTAAAATGATAAATTTCAAGGTGATCCGATCACACCTCAAAAAAGGGTCGGTGGCGACTCTATTCTTGATTTTTAAATCGATCCCTATTTTTCAAATTTTAAAAAACATAGTTTCGAAAGAATGTTGAATGAATGAATACGAACGAGAATCGACAAAGTCACGACGTCCGAAAGCCCCGTACGAACCTTAAGAATAGTATAGGATACAAATGTCATGACATTAGGATTACCGAGATGTGATTACGTGTAAAACCATGTCTGGGACACTGGCAACGTTATGTGATTTCGTGTAAGACCATGTTTGGGACATTGGCATCGATATGTGATTTCGTGTAAGACTATAGTTGGGTTATTGGCGTCGATATGTGAAAACATGTAAGACCATATCTGGGATATGGCATTGTATGAGATATACGAGACTTCCAAGTATCCTTATCGATTCCAAATGGTTCAACGGGCAAAGTGAAAATGAGAAAGAATGTGTAAATAAGCTAAATGATACAGATATGTATAAAATTCTTATGAATATTGAAAGGAAAGGTAAGTGGTGAGATTAGATATGGTTATGATTATTAAATGAGGAAGGTTAGTACTTATGTATGTGTATAGCCATGCTTTGTATAATTGAATTGAAATGTAATTGTTTCATATGGTGATTTTATTTGTATATGAGCTTACTAAGCTTTTAAAGCTTGCTTTGTTTAATCTTTCCTTGTTTTATAGAGAATCAAAGCTAGAGCTCAGACTCGGGGATCATCAAGAGCATCATCACACTATCAATCATCTATTTGGTACTTTTGAAGCTTGTAAATTTAGTGTATGGCATGTACAGGCTAGTGTCATTTTAGTATGTTTTTGAGCTATGAATTTAGCCATGTGAGTTGCTTTGTAAATGTTGTTGTTAATAGAAGTGAATTTGGCTTTTGATATGAGTTAATATTTGGTACGTGATGTATATATTATGTCTAGTGATTTTGGCCAACTTGATATGGTTGTTTTGATGATTAAATGGTTGGATTATGTGGTAGGTGTTAATGATGTATTTTGGTTGAGAAATGGCATATTTTGGTATGAGATTTAGTTGATGAATTGGTATGATTTTGAGGTTGTTTTGGTAGTTGAATTGGTGAGAAAATGCATGATTTGAAATAGGTTAAATTGATGATTATGGCATGTTGATTTGGTATGTTTTGATTAGGCGAATGTGTTTGGAAATGGTTGATGTTGTTATGGTATAAAATGTGCATATTTAGGAAATGAATTAGCTGCCAATTGTGTTGGTTTAGGTGCAATTTGTGTCCTTGTAGGGTATGAGAAATAGGGTGGCAAATTGGCCTTGCAAATGGCCTATTTTTGTCCACACGGGCAGAGACACGGGCTTGTGTCTCAATCGTATGCGACGTACGGTCATGGTACACGGCTGTGTGTCCCCTGGTATGGCAATTCAAACTAAGTCAGGATGCTCCACACTGCCTCGCACATGGGCGTGTGACTGGCCGTGTTGCATAAGTCAGTATACCCTACAGGTTTGGGTATGGCCAAGCACACGGCCTGGACACGGGTGTGTGAGGCCATTTTGAATAGGTACACGGGCTAGACATACGGACGTGTGACTGGCCGTGTGACCTAAGTCAGTATACCCTCTAGTTTTCACACGGGCGTGCGGTTGACTGTGTGGTACAAGTTAGTATGTATACCCTGCTTTCACACTACCTGTGACACGGGCGTGTCTATAGCCGTGTGAGGCACATGGCTTATTCACACAGGCGTGTGACCCCTGTATGCTTGAAAATTTTCTAAGTTTTTGAAATTTTTATATGTGATCGGTTTAGTCCCGAACCTTCTCTAAAGCATGTTTAAGGTCCGTAAACCTTCTTTAGGGACAAGGTGAATGTGATTGAATGAGATTTGATTATGTTTTATTATTGAATATGAAATGTTAGTTTAATGTTGTGATTTGATCGGTAATAACTTGTAGCCCTATTCTGGTGATGGATACGGGTTAGGGGTGTTACAGTTTGGCACACTGTATTGTACCTTATTCACCCCCTTTAATGTCCCTTTCTAGCTCACCGGCTTTTATCTCCTTCTATCACCTCCCTTATCTCTCAATGCAAGAAGTTACAACATAATATTAGCAGGTATAGTTAGCTTAACGAGTTTTGGTGCACTAATGACTAAATTTTTCGAACTCTGAGACTTATTATTTTTTTCACTTGACTTTTGGCGCTTTTCTCACTCGTCATGCTTTTATCTCTTTTTTTACTTTTTCTTCTCATTTGAACTTTTTCTAGATTTTCTATTTTTGCACACTTTTACCTGACCTATAATTACTATATCACATTGTTTCTTCCTATTTCACTTTGATTTCTCAAAACCACCTTTATGTATCTACCTATTCCTCAATACGTATGGCTCGATCTCCAAGTTCGTGCATTTCAAGGACCAAAGAACAAGGATAAGTACAATTTGTATTTTGGCTCAGGGTTTTATATGAAAGTTCTTCAAGATATGTTTTTTGGCTCAAATATAGGTAGTAAAGGAATAAATAAGGTTAGCTTTTGGGTCTCTGTTTATACCAAATAATGCCTTAAGTCATCCGTTGATATTTCAATATTCATGAATTTAATCAACTAAGTAATGAAACTCTAACTATCTGTTGCCCATACTACCATGCTTGTTTCCCTATATTTTCCTCCATGATTTGGCATGCTTAATACCTTAATGCCTATTTACAATGTAATATATAAAACTAATTAGCCTAACAGTCAATAATTCAAAATCACTTACTATCACATCAAATTTACAGTAAACATAATTAACCTATAAATATGCTTCTAACCAATTATTTGTATTTCTACAAGCGCAAGCACACATCAAACAATAAACTAACTGAAATAAGGCAAAAAAAACAGGAAAAAAAATAAGAGCAATAAATTTCCTATGTTACCCCCTACACTTTAGATAACAAATTGTCCCTAATATGTAAAAGAAAGAACTTACCCGCTTTTCATTGATGTTGCCTTGAGCTTTAACTTGGGTTTCCCATTCTTACTTGTTTTAGCTCCCAATTGTAGTGCTCTCCTTATGTAGGGTTCTTACATAGAAAAATTATGACAATATATATATATATATATATATATATATATATGTTTTACCTCCCAATTGTAGTGCTCTCCTTATCATACTATAATTTTAGATTATTTCTGTTTAGACTTGTTAATGTAGAAATTATTTTTTAGTTTAATTCAACCTCCCTTGAATACAATCTTAAAAATACTTTTTAAGTTTTCGTTGTAAACTTAATTATATTACAACATGACCCGTATATTTGCAAAAATTACTACTTATTTTATTTTTTCTATTTTCAGTTGAAACATGAGAACAAAATTTTTAAAAAGCTATCAAAAGTGTAATTTTTTTATAAAAATTATTTAACAAACATAATGCTACGTTTACATTGCCACATGGTCTATAGTGACAATGTCGTGTAAAATCTAATAGATTTTATATTGTTCCGTCATTAACTAACAACTAAATAATTAAAATTTCCATTTTTTTAAAAAAATTTAATATTTAAATAGATAATTATAATTGTTGGATGATCAAATTAAAACCCGATGAATAATTTATTAAGAATATATATGATTTAAATTTTTGTTATAAATCATATATTACTAATTAATCAAATATTAGTTATGATGGATTATCATTTTACAATTATTGATATTTATAATTATAAAAGTTACTATCAATATTTAAATATTTATTCTTTTAAATATGTAATTTGAAAATTTAGAATTAAATTAATCATAAATTAACGAACTATATTTTAATTAAAAATAGAGAAAATAATTAATTTTAAATTTAAATAAATTGATTAATTTTTTATTTAAATTTATTAATTTTGAAGTAGATTAATGTAAAGTGAATTCTAATTTTAAATATTAATTAATTTATGTTTAAATAAAATAATAAAATTACTTATTTAGAACTATATTTTAATTAAATTAAACTAAATTATTTTTTACATACTTCAATGGATATACTTTATTAAGTTTGAAATTTTGAAAAATATAATTTAAATTTCAGATATAAATTTATAAATATATTGTAAATTATATTTTTAAATATGAATTAATGTAAGTTTAAATAAATAATAAATTGCTTATTTAGATAGCATATTTTGTTAATTTTAAATTTTTAAAGGATATTTAATTAATTTGTTTTTAGTACTTAAAAGGAAGTTCACATATTTATGTCCATTACTATAGAGGTCCAAGAAGAATTAACACTTCCGTAAACAAAGTTTGATCCTAGATTATCTCAAATATCGTAATTAAAAATTATTTTTGCATTCTAATTATTCAAAATAATATAATAATGCTTTTTTTTACTTGAGAATATCACTAAAATAAAAACTTGTTTAAATAAATAATAAAAATAAAAATAAGGAGACAAAAAGTAAAAAATAAAAATAAAAGCATGTGAATCATATTTTTAATAAAAATATAATTTATTTAAAAAAGAAAAACACTAACAATATACTAATTTTTCTTTTAATGTCAATATTCATGTACCGTACAAAATGTCTTATCATTGCATTTAATATTTTTTTTATCTATTAAGGTTGGTTAATGCATGTATCAACAAAAATTACTTCTATATATAATTTCGTATTGTTCCAATACGTTCTCCATACCAAGTGATAACGATCTATTGAGCAGTAGGTTGAAGTTTCAGAAATGGCTTTTTGCCTGTTTAGTTCATTCCCAATGTGTAGTTTTCCCATACACTCAAAATTGAAAAGCTTCTCATACAATGGGTCAAGCTTTCGTAGCTTAACTGTTTTTTCTGTCTCACAGACTGATGTTGCAAACAAAACCTCTGTTGTAGATGACAACAAAATTAGACGATCAGCTAATTATCATCGTCCTATTTGGGATTATGATTATGTTCAGTCACTAAGAAAAAATTTTGTACAAGTATATTTCACATTCTTAGTACATATCTACGTGACAGTTGACACCGTTTTTGTTTTTCTTTTCCATTAATTTTTTCCCTAATGAAACTAAATTTGGAGAAAGCTAACAAAAACTTGTTCTCACCTGTGTGCATAGGATGAATCATACAATGAACGAGCAAGCAAATTGCAGGAAGAAGTGAGGATGATGCTAGGCAATATGGTGGATTCTTTGGAGAAACTTGAGCTTATTGATACCTTACAAAGACTTGGCTTGTCCTATCATTTTGAAACAGAAATAAACAAAACTTTGAAGAATATAAGTATTGATCGCATCGGTACTGTTGCATGGAAAAAAGACAATTTATATGCGACAGCTCTTGAATTTAGACTGCTTAGACAACATGGGTATAAGGTGGAACAAGGTAAAAACAAATCTTAAAAAATTGGATGTATCAATTTTTGTATCTAAGTTAATGATACTTAACATTGAATTATTTTCATCCACTAGATGTTTTCACTTGCTTCATGGATGATGTTGGAAACATTAAAGCAAGCCTAAATCAAGATTTCAAGGGACTGCTCAACCTGTATGAGGCTTCATACCTCTTATTAGAAGGTGAAACAATGCTAGAGAATGCAAGAGAGCAAGCAGCTAAACTTTTAAAACAATATTTGAAGGAGAACAATGATGATCAATATCTTTGGATGCTTGTGGACCATGCATTTGAACTTCCTCTATATTGGAGGATGCCAAGGTTGGAAGCCAGATGGTTCATAGATGTGTATGATAAAAACAAGGACAAAAATCCCATTATTTTAGAGCTTGCTATATTGGATTACAACATAGTCCAATCGATGCACTTGGAAGATTTTAGATATGCTTCAATGTAAGTATGCCTACTACATACTAGTTGAAAATTAACTCATAGATGCTTCAACATAAGTATGATTTTGGTTTTCTTTTACTTGTATTGTTTAGATGGTGGAAGGAACTTGGTCTTGGCGAAAGGCTTAGCTTTGCTAGAGATAGGCTGATGTCAAACTTTTTATGGAGTGCGGGAATGGTAATTACTCCTCAGGATAGGAAAAGTAGAAGAATTCAGACAAAGGTTAATGCTCTATTAACATGTGTAGATGATCTCTATGATGTTTATGGCACCTTAGATGAGTTGGAACTCTTCACAGATGTTGTTGAGAGGTTTGCCCATATGATTTTATCTACTCTTGATAATTCTTACCAAAGCTTAGTAAGCTTTAATATATATATATATATATGTTGTGTAATTTCAGATGGGATATAAATGCAATACAGAGACTTCCAAACTTTATGAAGATTTATTATCTTGCTCTTTACAATTTCATAAATGAAATCGCTTTTGACATTCTTAAGGAACAAGGGATAGATGTCGTTCCCTTCCTCAAGAAACCGGTATTAAACCAATTTCTAGTCTTTCTCTTGCTTTTCTCATTAACTCTTATCTGATTTGTGTTATTCATTCAGTGGGCAGATCTTTGTAAAGCATATTTGTTGGAGGCAAAATGGTATTACACTGGATATAAGCCAACCCTACAAGAGTACCTTGATAATGCTTGGATTTCAGTAACGGGTCATGTAATGCTTGCTCATACCTATTTGGCAACTCATCATATAACGGAAGAGGGATTGCACAACTTCCAAGAATATTACCCCGATATAATATATCATGCCAACATAATTGTACGATTAGTAAATGATTTAGGGACATCATCGGTAAGCAATACATACAATAGTAAACTTGAAATTTCCATTAATTAATTATTCTAATAGTGATATCCTTACCCCTTTTTTTTTTTTTTAACTAGTATGAGCTAAAAAGAGGTGATGTTCCTAAATCCATCCAATGTTATATGTACGAAAGTGGAGCATCTGAAGAAGAAGCTCGTGAGCACATATGGAAGTTAATTGAAGCAGAATGGAAAAAGATGAATAAAGATCAAATGACTAAATCTCCTTTCTCTCGAAAGTTTATTGAAATGGCTATAAGCCATGCTAGAGTTGCTTTAATGATATACCTAAAGGACGATGGTTTTGGTATTGAAGATAACGAAATCATGGATAAAGTGTTATCATTATTTGTCCACCCAATACTTTTGCCCAAATGAGTAAGAACATTGGAATCATTTCCATATTGGGCCAAAAAATTGCTAGATCTCAGTGTAGTGTGCCAAATCATTTTATGTTTTAGTATGGTGTACAATAAACTTATGGTAATGTGAGGACTCTCCTAGTTCATGTTGTTCTCCTTTGCTTTTGATGGCTCCTTCTTCTCTCCGTATACTATTCTGTTTGACTCCTTTAAATCTTTGCTTAAAAAAAAAAGTACCAAACATACCACACGACCAAAAGAAATTTATTATTATTTTATTATTATGTAATTTTTATTAATTTATTCTTAGCTTTTAAATTATATTTTAATAAATAATAAGATAATTATATATAATTTTAAAATTTTACATAAAGTATTAATATTAATGATTTTACATCAACTATTAAAGCAATCGATTTAAGAACAAAAATTAAAGACCTTACAAATTTTGATTATTCATGTGCTAGCTATTAATGATTAGAAAAAATGATGATGTAACATCTACCATATTTTAAATGCTATTTTCACCATGTTTAACACGCCATCTATCCGTATAGTATTCTTATTTTTAAAAATATTTTTCCCTGCATTTTAAGCTATGTTTTTTCTCATCCAATGTTTAAAAAAAATTTATTTATTTTATCTAACTTTACAAATTTTACAATTTAATCACTAACTTTTTAGGTGATGGATTCTTTGTTTTGACTATGAAATTCTCATATTTTGGTTAGAATTTCTTGATTGGTTGATGTAGTCTATAATAAGCACTTAAATATTTGATGATGTCAAATAAATGTGTCACGACACTGCTGCACTATCCAATCATTAGAGAGTCTCTAATGATTATGTGACCAAAACTTTTATGTCCTTAATGTTAATGCACAAAGTTATATTTTTAATAGTTAAATAATCCATTGAATGGTTATCACTATAATTTACACATAAAATATGGTAAACTTCTTAACTAAAAAAACAAGTAATTATACAATAATAGATATGATAAATAACATAATAATAAATAATTGTAATTTTTAATAACTTAAGTAGATATGCTATAACTGTACATGATAGATAGATATTTGATAGTATAAAAATAAATGATTGATTACATACTATAATTTTATAATACCAAAGTGTAGTTATACTTAAAGGATTATAATGTAATATTGAATAGATTAATTCATTAAATTACATGTTTTTAGATTAAAAAATTATTAATATGTTTACTCATCATAATTTTAATTTTATGTCCTTTTAAATGTTGAAATTCTATTTTGGTAGAAAAGAGATAACACCATGTGATTACAACAACTAATTCATAAATTAAAAAGATTTAGACCCATGACGATCTTCCACCAACAAATCTATCAAAAGTGTAATTTTTTTTTATAAAAGTTATTTAAAAATCATATACTACTAATTAATCAAATATTACTTATGATGGATTACCATTTTACAATTATTGATATTTATAATTAATCAAATATTTAAATATTTATTCTTTTAAATATGCAATTTGAAAATTTAGAATTAAATTAATTATAAATTAGCGAACTATATTTTACTTAAATTGATTTATTTTATTTTCAATATACTTAAATATAGAAAAATAATTAATTTCACATTTAAATAAAATTATTAATTTTTATTTAAATTTATTAATTTTGAAGTAGATTAATATAAAGTGAATTCTAATTTTAAATATTAATTAATTTATGTTTAAATAAAATAATAAAATTACTTATTTAGAACTATATTTTAATTAAATTAAACTAAATTATTTTTTACATACTTCAATAGATATACTTTATTAAGTTTGAAATTTTGAAAAATATAATTTAAATTTCAGATTTAAATTTATTAATTTTTAAGTAGATTAATATATTGTAAAATATATTTTTAAATATGAATTAATTTAAGTTTAAATAAATAATTACTTATTTCGATAGCATATTTTGTTAATTTTAAAATTTTAAAAGATATTTAATTCGTCTATTTTTTTTGTGTAAAAATTATTTAAACTAAAGAAAAAACAAAGCCTAAAGCAGCTTTTTTACTCAGCAGATGTAATTAAGTTTTGCTCGGTATCATCATGTAAAGGTAGAGACGAATCCCACATAAGAGAATTGGTGTATTGTCTTGCCCAACAAGTAGATATCTTTATGGTCTCTATGAAGCTCCATGTCAAGCCTTGAAAAACGATTTAAGTTCCTATTATTCCATATGCGCCATGCTATTAATCCAAAGAGGGTAGGCCAATGACTTTCAATCCGTAGCAATCATCTAAGGTGTTTTAAATTTTTCACAACCCATTAAATAATATTTCTTGAAAAGAATTGAGATTACCCGTTAAGAGGAGACAAAAAGTAAAAGAAAAATAAAAGCATCTGAATAATATTTTTAATAAAAATATAACTTATTTAAAAGAACATAAGCACTAACAACATGTACTAATGTTTTCTTTTAATGTAAATATTCAAACCTATATTATTTTCTCAAAGTTTACAATATAAAATGTATTATCATTACATTCAATATTTTTTATATGTTTGCTAATGCATGTAACAACAAAAATTACTTCTATATATACAACTTCGCATTGTTCCAATATGTTCTCAAGTGATAACGATCTATTGAGCAGTAGGTTGAAGCTTCAGAAATGGCTTTTTGCCTGTTCAGTTCATTTCCGATGTGTAGTTTCCCCATACACTCAAAATTGAAAAGCTTCTCATACAATGGGTCAAGCTTTCGTAGCTTAACTGTTTTTTCTGCCTCACAGACTGATGTTGCAAACAAAACCTCTATTGAAGACGACAGCAAAATTAGACGATCAGCTAATTACCATCGTCCTATTTGGGATTATGATTATGTTCAGTCACTCAGAGATGATTTTGTACAAGTATATTTCACATTCTTTGTGCATATATATGTGGCAGTTGCATTTTTGTTGTTCTTTTCCTTTTTTTCCCTAATAAAACTAAATTTGGAGAAAGCTAACAAAAACTTGTTCTGACTTGTGTGCATAGGATGAATCATACAATGAACGAGCAAGCAAATTGCAGGAAGAAGTGAGGATGATGCTTGGAAATATGTTGGATTCTTTGGAGAAACTTGAGCTTATTGATACCTTACAAAGACTTGGTTTGTCCTATCATTTTGAAACTGAAATAAACAAAACTTTGAAGAATATAAGTGCTGATCGCATAGGTACTGCTGCATGGAAAAAAGACAATTTATATGCTACAGCTCTTGAATTTAGACTGCTTAGACAACATGGGTATAAGGTGGATCAAGGTAAAAACAAATATTAAAAAATTGGATGTATCAATTTTTATATCTAATTTAATGATACTTAACATTGAATTATTTTCATCCACTAGATGTTTTCACTTGCTTCATGGATGATGTTGGAAACATTAAATCAAGCCTAAATCAAGATTTCAAGGGACTGCTCAACCTGTATGAGGCTTCATACCTCTTATTAGAAGGTGAAACCATGCTAGAGAATGCAAGAGAGTTAGCAGCTAAACTTCTAAAACAATATTTGAAGGAGAACAATGATGATCAATATCTTCGGATGCTTGCGGACCATGCCTTTGAGCTTCCTCTACATTGGAGGATGCCAAGGTTGGAAGCCAGATGGTTCATAGATGTGTATGAGAAAAGCAAGGACAAAAATCCCATTATTTTGGAGCTTGCTATATTGGATTACAACATAGTCCAATCGATGCACTTGGAAGATTTTAGACATGCTTCAACGTAAGTATGCCTACTACATACTAGTTCAAAATCAACTCATAGATGCTTCAACATAAGCATGATTTTGGTTTTCTTTTACTTGTATTATTTAGATGGTTGAAGGAAATTGGTCTTGGCGAAAGGCTTAGCTTTGCTAGAGATAGGCTGATGTCAAACTTTTTATGGAGTGTGGGAATGATAACTACTCCTCAGGATACGAAATGTAGAAGAAATCAGACAAAGCTTAATTATCTATTAACACATATGGATGATATCTATGATGTTTATGGCACCTTAGATGAGTTGGAACTCTTCACAGATGTTGTTGAGAGGTTTGCCCATAGGATTTTATCTACTCTTGATAATTCTTACCAAAGCTTAGTAAGCTTTAATATAAATATATATATATGTTGTGTAATTTCAGATGGGATATAAATGCAATACAGAGACTTCCAAACTATATGAAGATATATTTTCATGCTCTTTACAATTTCGTAAATGAAAGGGCTTTTGACACTCTTAAGGAACAAGGGATAGATGCCATTCCCTTCCTCAAGAAACTGGTATTAAACCAATTTCTAGTCTTTCTCTTGCTTTTCTCATTAGCTCTATCTGATTTGTGTTATTCATTCAGTGGACAGATCTTTGTAAAGCATATTTGTTGGAGGCAAAATGGTATTACACTGGATATAAGCCAACCCTACAAGAGTACATTGATAATGCTTGGATTTCAATAGCGGCTCCTGTAATGCTTGCTCATCCCTATTTGGCAACTGATCATATAACGGAAGAGGGATTGCACAACATCCAAGAATGTTACCCCGGTATAATTTATCAGGCCGCCATAATTGTACGATTAGTAAATGATTTAGCGACAACATCGGTAAGCAATATATACAGTAGTAAACTTAGAAATTTCCAGTAATTAATTATTCTAATAGTGGTATCCTTGGTTTTTTTTTTTTTTTAACTAGTATGAGCTAAAAAGAGGTGATGTTCCTAAATCAATTCCATGTTATATGAACGAAAGTGGAGCATCTGAAGAAGAAGCTCATGACTACATATGGAAGTTAATTGACACAGCATGGAAAAAGATAAATGAAGATCAAATGACTAAATCTCCTTTCTCTCGAAAGTTTGTTGAAATGGCTATGAACCATGCTAGAGTGTCTATATTGTTATACAAAAACGACGATGGTTTTGGTGTTGAAGATAGCGAAATCAAGGATAAAGTGTTATCATTATTTGTCCACTCAATATTTCTGCCCAAATAAATAAGAACATTAAAATTATTTCCATATTGGGCCAAAAAATTGCTAGATTTTAGAGTAGTGTGCCAAATCATTTTATGTTTTAGTATGGTGTACAATAAAACTTATGGTAATGTAAGGACTCTCCTAGTTCATGTTGTTCCCCTTTGCTTTTGAATGTTCCTTCTCCTCTCCGTATCCTATTCTGTTTGACTCCTTTAAACTTTTGCTTAAAATAAGAAGTACCAAAGATACCACATGACCAGAAGAAATTCATTATTATTTTTTTATTATGTAATTTTTATTAATTTATTCTTAACTTTTAAATTATATTTTAATAAATAATAAAATAATTATATATAATTTTAAAAATTTTACATAAACTATTAATATAAATTATTTACATCAACTATTAAAGCAATCGATTTAAGAACAAAAATTAAAGACGTTAAAAATTTTGATTATTCATGTGTTAGTTATAAATGATTAAAAAATGATAATGTAACATCTACCATAAGTTAAATGCTATTTTTACAACGTTTAACATGCCATCTATCTGTATAGCATTATTGTTTTTATAAATATTTTTTCCTAAATTTTAAATTATATTTTTTATCACTCGATCTTTAAAAAAAAATTCTATTTAATCTATCTAACTTTACAAATATTACAATTCGATCACTACCTTTTAGGTGATGGATTCTTTGTTTTGATTATGAAATTCTCATATTTCGGTTAGAATTTCTTGATTGGTTGATGTAGTCTATAATAAACACTTAAATATTTGATGATTTGGATATCAATACTTCAATAATAAATTTGGATGTCAAATAAATGTGTTACGACACTGCTACGCCATCCAATCATTAGAGAGTCTCTAATGATTATGTGACCAAAATTTTTATGTCCTTAATGTTAATGCACAAATTTATATTTTTAATAGTTGAATGATCCAACCCAAACTCCTCGAATCATTGAATGATTATCACTATAATTTACACATAAAATATGATAAACTTCTTGACTAAAAAAATAAGTAATTATAAAATAATATATATAAGAAATAACATAATAATAAATAATTGTAATTTTTAATAACTTATAGCTAATAAATTGTAGTAGATATGCTATAATTGTACATCATAGATATTTGATAGTATAAAAATAAATGATTGATTACATACTATAATTTTATAATACCAAAGTGTAGTTATACTTTAAGGATTATAATGTAATATTGAATAGATTAATTCATTAAATTACATGTTTCTAGATTAAAAAATTATTAATATGTTTACTCATAATAATTTTAATTTATGTCCTTTTAAATGCTAAAAAATTTTTTTTTGGTAGAAAAGAGATATCACTGTGTGATTACAACAACCAATTCATAAATTAAAAGGATTTAGACCTATGACGATCTTCGACCAACAAATCTCTAACTGAAACCGGCGGAACTGCAAATAAACGAAGCAAATAGTCCTCTGTATCAACACATTGAGCCATGTGATTCACAACCCCATTTTGATCCCTCAGAATATGTCGGATACGAACCTCCCATCTTCGCTGCAACAATTGATGTAATAACCTTAATTCCACTAAGCTACTCATCATTCAAAGCATCCTCAACAACCATACACTCCTCAATAATTAAGAATCACCCTCCATAAGAGTTTTTTCTGAGGTCCTTTCAAGTTCACAAACCAACCCTTCCATTACCGATTTCAACTCAACTGAATCATGCAAATGATTCCCCATCAGCTCATCCAATGGTCTCCCTTGCTATCCAGAAATTATATTATGAACTCTCGATTGAAACTCTTGAAATGCGCCACTTTTTTCATAGAATTTAAACATCTCATTTTCTTTATCGTTATATGAATCCATATTTTTCCTTCCCATTATGTGCACTGCAGTGTACTTCTCTTTACTCAAATTCAGTAACACATCTACTAGTTGTATGACTATGTTTTTTCCCTGATCAGTAGCACCCATGAGTCCCAGTTTTGATCCATCATCAAACACCCCATGCACAATATTAGCCTTCACTCCAAATTTGCTATTATTGGGCCTTAGTGCTGACGAACCAGATTTTGGCCCAGCACCTATCATTACCCCTTTTCCCTTAGCCTGCTTCTTAGTCTTGGGATCCATAGATTTGCTCTTAGTCATTTGGAGCCCTAAAACTCCATTGTCACCTACACCTAGAGGTGTGCATGGGCCGAGAGGCCTGGCTTGGCCCAAAGGCCCGCCCAAAATGTGGAAGGGTTTAGGCAAAAATATAGGCATGAAAAATGGGCTTGGACAAAAAAAAAAGGCTCGTTTAAAATATGGGACCAGCCTCTGATAAGGCATTTTGGCTCGAGCTCGGCCTGGCCCGGCCCAAATTCACTAAAGGACAAAAAATCTATTTTTTTAATATAATTTTCTTATTGTTTTCTCTCTATTTTGCTACCATTTTACTATTATGTTGTTACTATTTTGTTGTTATTGTTTAGATATTGAATAAATCTTATTTTATTGTTAATTTTGTTATTATTTTAAAGACATTTGTTAATTTTGTTATTATTTTAGAGGCATTTGCTTGTTAAGTTGCATCTATTTTAATGTTATTTAAGTATACATATTTTTTTAAAATTTATTTTTAATTTGTTGAGAAATATTTATTTTGATGTTTTTAGTATTTTTGATAGTTTATATATATTTTAAAATTATATAAAAATAATATAAAAATTAATATGGGCGGGTCAAGTCGGGCCCAGATTTTAACATTTTTATTCGGGTAGGGCTTGGGCAAAAATTTAGGCCCATTTTTTGGGTCGAGCCGGGCCCAGGCCCGGGCCTAATAAACGAGCCTAAATTTTTATTTGGACCTGGCCAGGCCCGGCTCATGCACACATTTACCTACACCCTTAATATGTCCTTGATTTCTTTCCTCCATTTCGCCATCAATCTTCCCATCAACACTGTCGAGATTTTCTCCCCTAAGATCTCTAAATGTCGCAATCTACGAACCCCCAAAAGCATCATCAGAACAACCATTCCTCTCCTCCCCTATGACTTGGCTTCTCCCTTTTCATCGTTCCACCACCATCTAAGGGCTAAAGGGCTCCTTCTCCACCCTCCGTTCAAGCCCTGACTTTTTCATCATCGGTTTAGCACAATCAGAATCAGCCACCGGTGATATCATTTTAACTCTCGAGCACAGACCGCCAGTCGCGCAAACCTTCCCCTACGAGCACAATCCGTGTGCATGTCCAACTTAACCACCGGTCCAATTGTTTGACCGATCACCCGAGAAGACAGTCCAAATAATACCCTCAGGTAATCCCGGAAACTATATCCAAACAACCTGCGTTTCAATCCCACTCTATGATGTTGAGAAATCCAGTGACCATGGCCGAAGTCAGATATTCCAAAAATTACCCATGGCACCTCAATCAACCATTTCAGTTAACACATCCCCTTAATAATGAAAGGTGATGTAGAATCATAGCTAAGTTCATAGATAGGACTATATATTGTAGAGAACCACTTTTAGGTTCTGTAATGAAATGTGATGTATGGATTCTACAGCATATGATGATGAAACATAGTTTTAATATCAGTAAATAAATGTTTGAAAAAATGGAAGAAATGTAAGAAAACTAGGATGATTTATGTCAATTTGATCACTGAGTTTTGCAGACAGAATGCTAGTAGAGGTTTTCGAAATCGAAGGTTTGAGGATGACTTGGTAGAATTAATCCAATTCCTAATGTTAAGCCTACTAATTCTTAATGTAAATCAATCCATTTTCTAATCAAAGTAATTATATGTCATTACAGCTATATGATAAACTGTAATTTATTCATATTTTTATCCCATACTTAGCATATTTTTGGATGAATTATCATTAGAATTATGGAATTTGATGCTCCTAATCCTTTAATTTCATGTTTTACCCTTAGATGAGCATAATGAAGAGAAAAGAGCAAGGAACGGGCCAAAATAGGCAAAATAGGCCCAATTCAATAATCGACACAGCCTGGACATCCGCACACGGGCATCTCACACGGCCGTGTGTGTTCAACAGCCTTGAACACAGCCTAAGCCTGAGTCACGCAGGCGTACCACATGGGCGTGTCCCTGTCGTGACCTATTTGAATTTCACGCAGAAAAAGCTACTTAGGGGCTAAGAAAAACAATCCAAACTCTATATAAAGACCCTAGGAGGCGACTATAAGTGCGGTGCAATGTAGTACAGTATAGGGTGCCGTAAAGTTGAGGAGTAAAAGGCAGAAAACTACTCAAGGAAAGCTGATTGATGAATCTCAGAAGCAAGGATCAACATCAAGACTGAAGATCTCCTTTCAATTCTTCCAGGGGTTTTGGGTTTTCTTTATGTTTTGTTGTTTTCCTTATTTTGAGATGTTTTCCCTTTTTATCATGAACTAAACCCCTAAATACCCAAAGGGGATGAAACCTAAGACGAATCTTGTTATTGTTATCTGAGCTATATGATAAATATTTGATTTGTTCTTAATTTTTTTTTTAATTCTTGAATTGATATTTTCGGTATATTAGTTCAAGTTGAATATGCTTATTCAATGGAGCAAAAGTCACTGTTTAAGAGTAGATCCAACACAATTAAGCGGAGTTGCTTGCAATCCTAAAAATAGGATGATAAAAATTTGCCGGATTAGAGTCAAATCTAATAGGGGGATCCATAGATCGAGTTAATGCAAAACTAGGAGTTTTAATTAGAAAGAAATTTCAATTAATCAACCTAGGGTTAATTGTTCTTAGTCTTGAAAGAGATATTAACATAATTTAGGGATCTCTACGGATCAAGTCGAATGAATAAATCGTCTAGTTCAATGTTAGATAACAACTGAAGTCTAGGCTGATTCTTCCTTGGGTTAGATAATAAGTGAAGTCTAGGTGGATTCTTCCTTGGGTATTGTTTTTATCAATCAGGTTTTTCCTAAAGTATTTTCCAAAATTCATTCTTTCTCGCGTCTTTAGTTAGATTTTAGATTACAAATGACTCCTTTTATTTCTAGGCTAGATAATAGAGAGAAAGTCATTACTAATACTTTTAGTTCCTTTGGGTTTGACATTCCGGTCTTGCCACTAACTATACTACTATTCGATAGGTGCACTTGCCTTTCTATCGTGATAATAGTTAGTTTCTAGGTACGATCAATTTTATTACTTTATCATCATCACTCAAGATCACGATCAAGTTTTTGGTGCCGTTGCCGAGAAACTAAAATATTAGGAACACTCTATTACTATTACTTTAGCCATTATTACTTTTATTGCAATTTATTTTTAGTTTTTATATTAGGTTTTATTTACTAAAATTTTCTTTCTTTTTGCTTTTCTCTGATAAGTATCTCTAGTTTATGACTAGAAGAAACCCGTCAGGACCTTTGCTTTTGGACGACGATCTAGAAGATACAGTTCGTAGAAACCAAAGAGAAATAAGGCGAAGCTTACAATACACAGAACAAGGACAAGAGGAAGAAATCGAAACTACTAAAGAGATGGAGGCAAATCTGAATAATCCTCTACCTCTTGTGATAGTTGCAGATCCTGCTGCTCGTACTATGTATGATTATGCTAAGCCTAATTTAGCTGGTACTGAATCTAGTACTGTTACGCCTGCTACTATTCAAATGATTCAACAGTTTGTTCAGTTTGATGGTTTGCAGGATAAGGATCCTAACGCACATTTAGTTAACTTTTTGGAATTTTGCAACACATTTAAAATTAATGGCATTTCTGATGATGCCATTCGCCTTCGGTTATTTCCCTTTTCATTAAGGAATAAGGCTAAACAGTGGTTGAACTCTCTACCACGAGGGTCTATCACTACATGGGAGCAAATGACCGAAAAATTTTTACTAAAATATTTTCTGCTGACTAAAATGGCAAATTTGAGGAATGATGTCTCTTCTTTTGTGCAGATGGACTTAGAAACACTCTACAATGCTTGGGAGAAATACAAGGATCTATTAAGAAGGTGCCCTCACCATGGGTTACCTTTATGGTTACAGGTTCAAACCTTTCACAACGGTTTGAACCCCTCAACGAGGCAGATGATTGATGCAGCTGCCGGTGCCGGTGGAACAATAAATAATAAAACGCCTGAGGCGGCTTATGAATTTATTGAAGAAATGTCACTGAATAACTTTCAGTGGCAAGCCATGAGAACGAAGCCAACAAAAGCTGCCGGAGTTTTTAATGTTGACGCAATCACAATGCTGTCTAATCAGGTAAAACTTTTAAATAAAAAGATTGATGGTCTAGTTAGTTCTACGCAGGTACACCCAGTTATGCAGTGTGATTCATATTTAGGAGGAACGAACAATTCTGAGGACCCCACCGTTGGACATGGCATGGAAAATGAGCAAGCCAACTATTTGGGTAATAATTCTAGATCTCAAAATAACCCTTATAGTAACACATACAATGCAAATTAGGGAAACCACCCCAATTTCTCATGGGGAGGTCAAGGAAATCAAAGGCAACCACCTCCTCCAGGATTTCAGCAGCCCCCTTACCAACAGGTAAAGAAATCGAACCTTGAGGAGATGTTGGAAAAATTTATCTCGGTGTTAAAAACTCATTTTTAAAACATCGAGACAGCACTTAAGAACCAACAGGCTTCTATTCAAGGACTTAAAACTCAAATAGGTCAGCTTGCTAAGTTGATTTCTGAAAGACCACAAGGTGGTTTGCTGAGCAACACCGAGACTAACCCTAAAGAGCAACTCCACGCTATCACCGTGTCAGACAAAGAAGGGTTAAATGAATCAGAACCAAATTAGAAAGTTGTGGTAAGTAAAGGTAAGGATGTGGTAAGTCATAAAGAACCAGTTGTTAAAGATTATAAGCCTCGTGTGTCATACCCAAATGCAACAAGGAAAGACCACGCAGATAAACAATTCGGTAAATTCCTTACACGTTTAAAGAAATTACATATTAACTTACCATTTATTGAAGCTCTTTCGCATATGCCAAACGCCGTTAAGTTCTTAAAAGAGCTCTTAGCAAACAAGCAGAAGTTGGATGAGTCATCGCATGTAGAACTAAATGCAGTTTGCTCAGCCATATTGCAAAACAAGCTACCCAACAAACTGAAAGATCCAGAGAGGTTTACGATTCCTTATTTAATTGGTAGCTTAGATGTTAAAAATGCTCTGGTTGATTTAAGAGCTAGTATTAATGTGATGCCTTATAAACTATTTAAACAATTAGGTCTTGGGAAACCCAAACAAACTAGGATGAGCATCCAATTGGCTGATAAAACCATTAGATTTCCTAGAGGTATAATTAAAGATGTGCTCGTTAAGATTGATAAATTTATATTCCCAGTAGACTTTGTTATTTTAGACATTAATAAAGATAGCGATGTGCCACTAATTTTAGGGTGACTCTTTTTAACAACTGCTAGGACGATTATTGATGTAGGCATAGGTGAACTCACACTTCGCATAGGTAATGACACAATTACTTTGCAAGCTCGTAATCCTAATAGCTTTTTTAATGATAAAGATGTTATTACGAGTTCTTGTAATAAGAATGATTCCATTGTCCAACCTTCTTTACGGGATACTCTTCACGAAAGTATCATCGAGCCACATTTGAGTTCATACTACAACAAGGGCACATTCCATGAAGAGCGAATGTTACAGATTGATAAACTCGATGAATGGCAAAACTATAGCAATGAGGAATCTAAGGTATGCCACACGAAACCAAAACAAAACCATGATGAGCTTACAGGTAAACAGAATCAATTTAAGGTAGGGGATAAGGTATTATTAGAGGAGGAGGACCCCTCGAATTTCAAATTCAAAGCTTCATACAGGTAATACACCTCCCTTTACAGTAAAGAAAATCTTTCCCTATGCTACAGTCGAGATAACACATAAATAACTTGGCACTTTCAGGGTAAATTATACTCGACTTAAACCTTATTTTAATACTAGAACTGATAGCACGAGAGAGGAGTTTCAACTCCTCAAACCACCTTGACCATGCAAGCATGAGAAAAGACGAGCTTAGACTATAAACAAGCACTTCTCGAGAGGCAACCCGAGCACTAACACTATTAACCTATCTCTTTTTCATGTTTTTAGTGTAGGTTTTTAACCTACACGGGCATGTCCCTGGCCGTGTAAAAATAGGGCAGAATTTTTTTCCCAAACTGACAAAAGCACATGGCCTCCGACAAATTGTCACTGCCGTGTGATGAGGCCGTGGCCAAACTTGCTAAAACCCCACAGGCATGTGAATGAGAACACGAGTGTGGGAGAAGTGAATACTTCCTAACACAGCCATTCGATGCAACCGTGTCATGACCGTGTGCAAGCCTATTTTAAAAAAGTCAAAGTGATGGATACAATGAAATATTCACTAAGGAAAAATACTCCACGACTACCATGTCCTGCTAAACCACACTCATCTTTATTGTGATTGTGGAACCACCGAAGTATCTTACCTATTTCATCAAATTAGCGTTCTTCTCAAATCCGCTCTCACTACTTCAAGGATTCATCCAAAATTCAGGAAGTTTCACTTCTCTCACTCTTTTATGATTTCTAATTATATTTTTACCTATCTTTGTCCATTGAGGGCAATGTACATCTTAAGTGTGGGGGGTTATTAAAATCATTATCAGAAAATCCCTAAATTTTGTCTTGTCTCTCAAGTCACTTTTTCATATCACCATTAGAATGAATTCTGCTTGATTTATGATTTTCATTTATATGTTTAAGATTAAGACATAGGTATTTGTGCTTTGATTATTCAAACTTTAAGACATTAGAGAATCAAGCATGATAAGCTGAAATTTTTGAGAATTTAAAAATTTTTCTAGGTTGTTTCCCCAAATTTAGGTATTATCTTGAAATTTGAAATTCACAGGATTGACATCAAAAGCCATAATTCTGGTGAGATTTTGAGCCTTTTGAGCATACATCCCTTCGTGCTCAATTTTATTGTTGCTTTGAGTGTATCAATATTGAATTATTATTCTAGAACTTGCTTCGATTATACATGTCGAAACCACATCATTGATTTGATATACCGAGATGATAAAGGCACCTAGGTTTAACCCACTTACTCTATAAAAGCCTACCTCTATAATTAACCCTTAGTCAACCCCCTTGAGCTTAACAACCCATTTTTGTTTATTCACCCTCAATATTAACCCATAACTCATTATTGTTGAAATCCCCCTAATTATTTTGATCCCTATTTTTTGTCAAGATTTGAATTGAACAATTATTTAGCTATGTTCTCATTTTCAATTAGTAAGTTCATTAAATATTTGATTTTTTCTTAATATATATATATATATATATAATTTTTCATCTGTTATAAGTTAATGTTTAGTATATTATTATGTAATTATGTATTATGATCTTAAACGATGTTATTCATGAGGAAAAGCTCAAATTTAGGAATATATTTCAGTAATAGAGATTTTTATAGTTAGATAATTTTTCAGTTCAATCTCGATTCTAACCTTTTCTTACAGCTTGTATCCACGCCCCTAACCAAAGCCCCATTACAATCATTAAAAGACCTTTTGATTGATATATCATCTCAATCTATAGTGGTGGATATTTGATTTTCATGCAAGCTTATGGTAATAACTTTTCATGTTGACTAATGAGTGATTAAATTTCTGAACCTTAAACACTTTGAGTGATTAGAGTAAATCTTTAGAAAGGATGTCAACTCTTGTGGATTTTGAATCTAAGGTAATTACTTAGAAGAGGGGAGAAAACCTATGTTTCTATGATAAAATTGTCAACTTAGACTGTTTGAGACTTTAATGTTCTCTCAGTTGAATTCTCAATGTATGATTACTTGTGAATTAGTTTGAAACATTATTAATAAGAATTATAAGTTGAGAAGAATGATTTTTAATTGTTAGTTGAGATTTTGCTTAAGGACAAGCAATGTAACGCCCTGAATTTTGGGCCTAGATGAATTGGGCTTTGGGCTTTAGGTCTCATAAATTTTTTTAGTAAGTAAGAAAATGACAAATGACATGTTGGCTTTAAAGATTTAATAAATTTGGAGTGTTTAGGGGTGCTAGAAAAGTTCTGGGTTCGAACTTTGAGGTGAAGGACTTTTAATTTAATAATTAAAGGAACCTCGATGGTAAGTAGCTTGGCTTTTAAATAAATAGAAATAAAATAGGACACAAGCAAGGCTGTGGTGTAGTGGATAAGTGACGCCACTTAGAGTGCAGGGAGGTGGCGTTAGTGGCAAGCAAGAGGATCCTAAGTTCGAGTGTTGGCTTAGTATTTTTAGGAATTTTATTTTTGTCTTCTAGATGGTTAGTAGTGGCATTGGATGTGAACTCTGAAGGAAGTTTTCATAAGAGAAAATTAAGGAAGGGATAAAGGAGCTTACTTAGAGAAAATTTAGGATGAGATTTGGTAGTTATCAGGGAGAAAAGTTAGGAGCAGATAAGTGTAAAAAGTTGGTGCCGTTTTGAGAAGTGGGGAGTGTATAAATTCGGCTTAGGAGGGTAAATGAGTGTCGTTTTTAGGTCTTTTAGGGTGTATTATGAATTCGGCTTAGGAGGGTAAATGAGTGTCGTTTTTAGGTCTTTTAGGGTGTATTATGAATTTTCACTGTGGTTTTTAGCATTTAGAGAGTTTTACAAATAGGTCAATCCTTCTATTCTTAACCAAATATCCTGTAGTTACCATCACACAAGCACATTTGATCTTTTTCTTTTCTTCTTGTTACCTTTTCCAAACCCTCTAAAGCCGAATAATTCCACCCTCCCTTTACCAAAATTCTTTTTGTGCCGTCACTATTTCTTCAACCTAGCCGATTCTTGTGTAAGTACTTTACTCTTTTAATTGATTTTACTAGAATCGACTTCTCCTCTCCCTCACTCTTTCTAAATCGATTTTGGTAGGGGATTGATATCGAATCTCTGTTTTTTAGATCTCTGCCGAATCACTCTTTATGCATTTTAGGATTTTGGTAAGTATTCTTCACTTTTGGTTTTGAAGGTTGGCCGAATGGTCGTAAGTAATGTAAGGGTGACTCAAGATCGATGCAAGTCACCTGTTATTCAGTCCTTAATCGTTAGGGTTGGTGCAGTTCTTGGAAACAATCGTGGATAGTGATTAAAGAAGGATTATTAAGGTTCGTCACGCAAGGTAAGGGAATGAGTGTGATTTCGGTTTTGGTAAAGGAAGTGGACATATTTCTTAAGCATATGATTAATTGCTAGGTTTTGAATGATTGTAGGTTCATGACTAAAGGGATCGCAACACGTTTCGTTACCAGGCGTGTACACACACTACACACACATAGATCGGTAAATCCCAAAATGCCGAAAAGCCAAAATACCGAAAAGCTAAAAGTTTAGCTACGATAGTCGTGTGAGTGTGCGAACAGTCATACGAGGGTAACCGATACGATAACAGAGACCCCATGAGTGATCTCATAGACTTGGGTCATGTTTTGGCCAACTGGGCCAGAATGGGCCAAATGGGCCCCACAGGTTCGTGGGTCCAAATAAGCAAAGGTTGATAAATTGGTAATATGGGATGAGTTGATTAAGTATGTTGAATGATTTGGCATGGATTTGGGCCTGATGGGCCACATGAATGTGATTGGGCCTGATTGGCCATATGAATATGATTTGGGCCTAATAGGCCATAAGAATGAGATTGGGCCTAGTGGGCGACATGCATGTATGTGGACTTGTTTGAGTTTTGTAAGGGGTTTTGGGCCTAGTATCTGATAACTACTTTAACAGACATAAAACTTTAAAAATTAATTAATTGCAACCGTGGACAAGTCATAAGGTTAAGGTGTGACAATGGGTATATGCATGTCTAGGATTGGATCTAGGGAGAGCTTGGCACTTAAGCAGTCTTAATGACTTACCTCCTCTTTTCTGGAATCCTACCTGGTGCACAGTGTCTGTTCACTCTAGCCAAGAAGGACTCGTTGAGGGGCTAAAGTTCATAATTAAGACCCATACGTTAGTAAATTACTGAAATACCCCTGTAGGATAGAATTACTGAAATACTCCTGTAGGGTATAATTACTGGAATGCCTCTGTAATGTAAAATTACCAAAATACCCTCGATTAGCAAAATTACCAAATTACCCATGATTTGTGAAATTACCAAAATACCCCTACATGTTAAATATAGGATTTATGTATGTTACATGTATGTTTTCGACATTCATATGATATTCTGTTTAGGTTGCATATGGGATGGGAATTTATGGAATAGAAGGAGAAATTGAGGATCGCATGGTTGCTTGATGACCGTGGATCCACTGATGGCTTTTTAAGCCCAATACATAGTTAGCAGCTTTGCTGCAATATTAGGTAGTACCGCAACCGGGCTACCATTGATGTGTAGCGGATGGGTGGGTCGATTTAGATAACCCCACAGATGTGTTTTGGTTGGACGGAGACGTTGTGTAGCGAATGAATTATTTGGGAGGGTTTTCACATCATTGCATGTATGATATTACTACGTTATTATGATGTGGGCTTAGGTCAAGTGAATGTTGTATGTTTTTTGTTTGACGAGGGTTGTACACACTGAGTTTCGAAACTTACTCCCCTCTTTTATTTTTTTTCAAGTGAACCTCAGTAGGCGGTTCGACGGAGGATGGGACTTAGAGGTAGCCAACTATCAAGACGATTTGGACTTGTTTTTTTATATATATATAATTTCTGAAAATTTTAAGTTATTTTATTTCGAGTTGTAATAAGGCCTTCCCTCTAATTCTTATTCCATTATTATTGCTATGCTTTTTATTTTCGAAACGGAACCTGGATTTATTTCTTTTAAACATATTTCAAGTTTTTTTTAAAATAATTGTTGTTTTAAAATCAAGCTTCCACAGTTAAAAAGAGATTTTTTTTATAAAATAACAAAGAAATATTTTTTAAATACACCTCATTTTGAAAACAAATACAAACCGGATTTTACTCAAATTTCTTTTAGAAGGATTTTCAATGAAAATAAGGTTTTCACAAAAACACTTCAATGTCACACGCCGGATTCGGACCTAACTTCTAGGCCAAATTTGTGGTGTTACATTTAGTGGTATCAGAGCCAGGTTGTAAAACTCGAGCTGTGAAGTGGGCCTTATTATTTGGGTTTAGAAATGATTTTTGATTGGATCAAAATGTTTTGGAAAAAAAAATTCTTGCTGTAGGCACACCGAGTCTCCACCATCGAACCAAGTAAGTTCTCTTACTACTAAGCTCGTTTAACTTGATATACTGTAGATAGTTAGTGGGCTACTTTAGATGATTATACTGAGACTTTTAGTTAGAACTGAAGCCCTTAGGAACCTGAAACTGTAGAGGATTTACGAAAACAACCTTCTTACAAACATCAGCGTAACTACTAAAATTCACTAAAATTTCATAAAAATTCTAATTCAAATAATACGCGAATCGCTGATGAGCACTAGAAAGGTGCAAGTGGCTGCGGTCAAGGTCATGAAAGTGTTAAGGCTGAGTCGTCGGCATCGGGCCATATGTTCAATGTTGAAGTAGGAGAGGCTCTGGCCTCACCTGTGGCTGAGACTGGGCCGTATGATCAGGTCGCTAGAGAAGAAGCATTGTCACAAGCAATGCTAAGGATTTTAGAAAGGGTCGCAGGGCCCAATAATGGTACAGGAAATCAGAGGTCAATTCCGGGCCGACTCCAATCTAATAGGGCTAAGATCTTTAAGGGCGTTGCTGGTGTGGCTCCTAACGTGGCTAAATACTGGTTGGAGGCCACTGAAAAGATAATGGAGGATTTGGATTGCTCACCTGAGCAAAAGTTGAAAGGGGCAGTGTCACTACTTAGGGAGGAAGCCTATCAGTGGTGGTTGACGGTGAAAGAGGGCACTCAACCTGAGTAGATCACTTGAGAGTTCTTCAAAACTACGTTCCAAGGGAAGTATGTGGGTGCAAGTTATGTGGATGCTAGAAGGAAGGAGTTCTTGAACTTGACCCAAGGGAGCAAATCTGTGGCTGAGTATGAGGTGGAATTTCTACGCCTTAATAGGTATGCAAGGGGTATGGTGGCAACGGATTATGAGTGTTGCATTAAGTTCGAGGATGGTCTTAGAGATAGCATCTGGGTATTGATAACTCCACAAAAGGAGTGCGTTTTCTCAGAGTTGGTGGAGAAGGCAAAGATAGCAGAGGAGGTGAAGCGCACTGAACGCCTAAATCGGGAAAAAGAGAAGGGTAGGAATAAAAGGGAGGCTGAGTCTTCTGGAGTTGGACAAAATCCTAAGGCTAAGGCCAGAGTTAATGGGCCAGTTAGAACAGGGCCCCCTGCTGCTAATCGAGGGGTGCCACCTTGTGCTGATTATGGAAAAGGTCATACAGGCGAGTGTTGGAGGAAGACAGGAGTTTGTCTAGGTTGCGAATCTATGGAACATAGGATCAAAGATTGGCCTAGAAGGCCGGTTCCGGTTCAAGTCGTGGGCCGGGGTAACGTGCAGCCACCGAGGGATGGTCAATGGCCGTCAAGAGGCCGTGGGTAGGCTAGGGGCGTAATGGTAATAGACGTCGACGTGAAGCACTAGGGAGAGGTGCTAACTATGCTGAGGTGAGGCAGCTAACTTTGTTCTATGCAGCACGTCGCCAAGAAGACGAAAACGCTCCAGATGCGAATACTGGCAGGTACTCAACAATAGTGTACTGAGTGTTTATTTTGGCTTTAGAATAAGAGTGCGCAGCGAAAGCATAATGGTGTGACTTGGGTAGTACGATTAATAGTTAGCTAGAAATTCCAAGGACAAAATTTCTTTAAGGAGGTAGAGTTGTAACACCCCAAATTTTGGGCCTAGATGAATTGGGCTTTGGGCTTTGGGTCTCATAAATTGTTTTTAGTAAGCAAGAAAATGACAAATGAAATTTTGGCTTTAAGGGTTTAATAAATTTGGAGTGTCTAGGGGTGCTGGAAAAGTTCTGGGTTCAAACTTTAAGGTGAAGGAATTTTAATTTAATAATTAAAGGAACCTTGATGGCAAGTAGCTTGGCTTTTAAATAAATAGAGATAAAATAGGACACAAGCAAGGTTGTGGTGTAGTGGATAAGTGACGCCAAGGAATGGCGTTAGTGGCAAGCAAGAGGATCCTAAGTTCGAGTGCTGGCTTGGTATTTTTAGGAATTTTTTTTTTGTCTTCGAGATGGTTAGTAGTGGCATTGGATGTGAACTCTGAAGGAAGTGTTCATAAGAGAAAATTAAGGAAGGGATAAAGGAGTTTACTTAGAGAAAATTTAGGATGAGATTGGGGAGTTATCAGGGAGAAAAGTTAGGAGCTGAGAAGTGTGAAGAGTTGGTGTTGTTTTGGGAAGTGAGGAGTGTATAAATTCGGCTTAAGAGGGTAAATGAGTGCTGTTTTTGGGTCTTTTAGGGTGTATTACGAATTTTCACTGTGGTTTTCAGCATTTGGAGAGTTTTACAAATAGGTCAGTCCTTCTTTTCTTTACCAAATATTCTGTAGTTACCCTCACAGAAGCACATTTAATCTGTTTCTTTTCTTCTTTTACCTATACCAAACCCTCTAAAGATGAATAATTCCACCCTCCCTTTACCGAAATTCTTTTTGTGCAGTCACTATTTCTTCAACCTAGCCGATTCTTGTGTAAGTACTTTACTCTTTCAATTGATCTTGCTAGAACCGACTTCTCCTCTTCCTTCCTCTTTCTAAATCAATTTTGGTAGGGGATTGATATCGAATCTCTGTTCTTTAGATCTCTGCCGAATCACTCTTTATGCGTTTCGGGATTTTGGTAAGTATTCTTCACTTTTGGTTTTGAAGGCTGGTCGAATGGTCGTAAGTAATGTAAGGGTGACTCAAGATGGATGCAAGTCACCTATTATTCAGTCCTTAATTGTTAGGGTTGCTGTAGATCATGGAAACAATTGTGGATAGTGATTAAAGAAGGATTATTAAGGTTCGTCGCTCAAGGTAAGGGAATGAGTGTGATTTCAGTTTTGGTAAAGGAAGTGGACATATTTCTTAAGCGTATGATTAACTACTAGGTTTTGAATGATTGTAAGTTCGTGACTAAATGGATCACATCACGTTTCGTTACCAAGTGTGTACACACACATAGATCGGCAAATCGCGAAATGCTGAAAAGCTGAAATGCCGAAAAGTCAAAAGTTTGGCTACAGTAGTGGTGTGAGCGCTCGAACACTCGTACGAGGGTAACTGATATGATAATAGAGACTCCATGAGCAATCTTATGGACTTGGGTCACGTATTGGCCAACTACGCCAGGATGGGCCAAATGGGCCTGACGGGCTCGTGGGCCCAAATAAGCAAAGGTTGATAAATTGGTAATATGGGATGAGTTAATTAAGTATGTTGAATGATTTGGCATAGATTTAGGCCTGATGGACCACATTAATGTGATTGGGCCTGATGGGCCATATGAATGTGATTTGGGACTAATGGGCCATAAGAATGAGATTGGGCCTAGTAGGCGACATGCATGTATATGGACTTGTTTGAGCTTTGTAAGGGGTTTTGGGCCTCGAATCTGATAACTTCTTTAACAGACATAAAACTTTAATAATTAATTAATTGCAACCGTAGACAAGTCATAAGGTTAAGGTGTGGTAATGTGTATATGCATGTCTAGGATTAGATCTAGGGAGAGCTTGGTATTTAAGCAGTCTTAATGACTCACCTCCTCTTCTCTAGAATCCTACCTGGTGCATAGTGTCTAGTCACTCTAGCCAAGGAGGACTCGTTGACGGGCCAAAGTTCGTAATTAAGACCCGTACGTTAGTAAATTACTGAAATATCCCTATAGGGTAGAATTACTGAAATACTCCTGTAGTGTATAATTATTGGAATGCCCCTGTAGTGTAAAATTACCAAAATACCCTCGATAGTAAAATTACCAAATTACCCCTGATTTATGAAATTACCAAAATACCCCTACGTGTTAAATGTAGGATTTATGTACGCTACATGTATGTTTTCTTCATTCATATGATATTTTGTTTAGGTTGCATATGGGTTGGGAATTTATGGAACGGAGGGAGAAATTGAGGATCGCATGGTTGCTTGATGACCGTGGATCCACCGATGGCTTTTTAAGCCCAATACATGGTTAGCAGCTTTGCTGCAACATTAGGTAGTACCGCAACCGGGCTACCATTGCTGTGTAGCGGATGGGTGGGTCGATTTAGATATCCCCACAGATGTGTTTTGGTTGGATAGAGATGTTGTGTAGCGGATGGATTATTTGGGAGGGTTTTCACAGCATTGCATGTATGATATTACTATGTTATTATGATGTGGGCTTAGGTCAAGTGAATGTTGTGTGTTTTTTTGTTTGACGAGGGTCGTACACACTGAGTTTTGAAACTTACTCCCCTCTTTTATTTTTTTCAGGTGAACCTCAGTAGGCGGTTCAACGGAAGATGGGACTCAGAGGTGGCCAACTAGCAAGACGATTTGGACTTTTTTTTTATATATATAATTTCTGAAAATTTTAAGTTATTTTATTTCGGGTTGTAATAAGGCCTTCCCTTTAGTTCTTATTCCATTATTATTGCTGTGCTTTTTATTTTCAAAACAGAACCTGGATTTATTTCTTTTAAACATATTTCAAGTTTTTTTTTAAATAATTGCTTTTTTAAAATCAAGCTTCCACAGTTAAAAATAGATTTTTTTATAAAGTAAAAAAGAAATAGTTTTTGAATACACCTCATTTTGAAAACAAATACAAATCGGATTTTACTCAAATTTCTTTTAGAAGGGTTTTTAATGAAAACAAGGTTTTCACAAAAACACTTCAATATGACACGCCGGATTCGGGCCTAAGTTCTAGGCCGGATATGGGGTGTTACAAGCAAAGGCTTAAGTGAGGGGGTATTTGATAAAAGTTAGTTTATACATATTTTTATCCCATACTTAGCACATTTTTGGATGAATTATCATTAGAATTGTGGAATTTGATGCTCCTAATCCTTTAATTTCATGTTTTACCCTTAGATGAGCATAAGGAAGAGAAAAGAGCAAGGAACGGGCCAAAAATAGGCAAAATAGGCCCAATTCAATAATCGACACGGCCTGGACATCCGTACACTGGCATCTCACACGGTTGTGTGTGTTCAATAGCCTTGAACATGGCCTAAGCCCTGTCCCTGTTGTGACCTATTTGAATTTCACGTGAAAAAAGCCACCTAGAGGCTAAAAGAGACAATCCAAACTCTATATAAAGACCCTAGGAGGCGACTATAAGTGCAGTGTGGTGTAGTACAATACAGGGTGTCGTAGAGACGAAGAGTAAAAGGTAGGAAACTACTAAAGGAAAGTCGATTGATCCATCTCAGAAGTAAGGATCAACATCAAGATTGAAGATCTCCCTTCAATTCTTCCAGGGGTTTTGGGTTTTCTTTATGTTTTGTTATTTTCCTTCTTTTGAAATGTTTTCCTTTTTTTCATAAACTAAACCCCTAAAAACCTAGGGGGGATGAAACCTAAGACAAATCTTGTTATTGTTATCTGAGTTAAATGATAAATATTTGATTTGTTCTTAATTGTGTTTTTTAATTCTTGAATTGATATTTTCGGGATATTAGTTCAAGTTGAATGTGCTTACTTAAGGAGTCCCTGTTTAAGAGTAGATCCAATGCAATTAAGTGGAGTTGCTCGCAATCCTAGAAATAGGATGACAAAAATCTGTCGGATTAGAGTGAAATCTAATAGAGGGATCCATAGATCGAGTTAATGCAAAACTAGGGGTTTTAATTAGAAAGAAATTTCAATTAATCAACCTAGGGTTAGTTGTTCTTAGTCTTGAAAGAGATATTAACATAATTTAGGGATCTCTATGGATCAAGTCGAATGAATAAATCGTTTAGTTCAGTGTTAGATAACAAGTGAAGTCTAGGCGGATTCTTCCTTGGGTATTGCTTTTATCAATCAGGTTTTCCTTAAAGTATTTTCCAAAATTCATTCTTTCTCGCGTCTTTAGTTAGATTTTAGATTACAAACAACTCCCTTTATTTCTAGGCTAGATAATAGAGCGAAAGTCATTACTAGTACTTTTAGTTCCTTTGGGTTTGACGTTCCGGTCTTGCCACTAACTATACTACTATTTGATAGGTGCGCTTGCCTTTCTATCGTGATAATAGTTAGTTTCTAGGTACGATCAATTTTATTACTTTATCATCATCACTCAAGATCACGATCACTATACAAGTTGGGTCCAAGAACAACAAGAAACTCTAAAGGAAAAGCCTAACCAAAACTGACTGAATTGAGATTGAATTTCCACCTAACAAGATAAGCCCCAACAGATGATATGAAATACTGCAGCCAAAACCAATCCCAAGAGTTAAGCAGTTAATGCAACACATTTAGTTATGCAGTTAGTTAGCTTTTGTTTTTGTAATCCAAGATCATATATTAATAATAAAAATCCTAAAAACAAGATTACAAAATTAGAGGATATGCCACATCAAATTATTCAATGATCCACCTTCCCAACCTATAGAATGAAATAGAAATACTCCAAGCTAAGTTTACATCTGACCCAGACAATAAAAAACAACACATTTGAACAATCGCTAGTTGCTTCCACAATACATTCAACTTGTCATTAAACCAATTATTTCTTCTTTCCTAACTTGTATAAATACACAGCTATTGTGACTTTCTTTCCTTTCTATAGTTGACACGTTTGCTGAACTCTAATATGATAAAGGTGACGAACACTAAAAAGAAAGCCTTTATTTCACAATCAGGAGCCCAAATTTCAGATTATGTTAGATAAAAGGTATATATATAATCTTTGCTTTTCGATTGGTAAGGAGGTATGAAATTGCATTTGCAATAATTGTCTTTCCTGTTCTAGGAGGTCCATAAAGAAGTATTCCAAGAACATATTTTTTTCTAAACCTGAAATAATAGTAATAACTCCTCGAACATGAATCAAGAATTTAGAAAGCAGTTGGATAGCTATTTAATGTACTGTTAGAGAGTTGAGTTATTTAGTTACAGTTTGGCTATTTTACCTATCTAATCTAAAACAAATTTAATATTTATAAAAATGACCCTGGTTAAGAAAATTCACCCAAATGACCTGAAATGAACAATAAATTTGGGTTATAAGAATCCAACGACTGGCATCCCCTTAAAATTAGACCCAATGATTGCTTGATAATTATGCCAGGCTTTAAAAAATTAATTTTTTGGGGAATTCAATGACTGACATCAAGATTATTTTTTTTTACACCATATCATACTGGTATACGTTTATACCAGTATTTGACAAAAAAAAATTATTTGAGTTTTGGCCATGTAATGGCCAGCACCAACATTTAAATTTTTTTTTTGGTTTTGGCCTATAGGTGGTCGGCACCAACTTTTTCGGAACCCGAAAAATTTTTTCTTGAGGTTTTCGGACAATGTTGGTCAGCACTAATTTTATCAGATTTTAAAAAATATATTTTTTTGAGACATTAATGGTCGGCACCAACTTTATCAGATTTAATTTTTTTGGGGGGACACTGATGGTTAGAACCAACTTTCTCAAATTTAAAATTTTTCATTTCTTATTTTGAGACACTAATGGTCGGTACAAGCTTTATTAGATATATATATAGGTGTTTTGTCTTCCATTTGACC
Source organism: Gossypium stocksii (assembly GCA_020496765.1). Taxonomy (NCBI): domain Eukaryota; kingdom Viridiplantae; phylum Streptophyta; class Magnoliopsida; order Malvales; family Malvaceae; genus Gossypium; species Gossypium stocksii. The sequence goes on along the minus strand of CM035628.1, from coordinate 97,000,514 downwards.
TTTTTATTTGCTTTATTAGTCGAAAATTGAGATTACAAATATCAGTTTTTTCTTTTGAAAAAGAAGTAGAAATTTTTTAATATGAGGTCTCATATTTTGTTTGTTTATATTCATTTCGATGGAGAAATGATAACTACAACTGAAGAAGATTGTGTCTTCCAAAGTTAGGGAAAAATTGGAATGAGATTCGACAAGCGTGTTTCACTGGTGAATTTAAAATAAAAGATCAGTACAAAGGTAGCTACCCGTTGCGGGAAGCAAATGTTGAGACTATTTTACAAATTTCCAGTTTCAACAAATCTACTCAAGTTCTTGAAAATAGAGATTGAAGATGATAATGATCTAGGGACAATAATAGCAATTTATTGCTCCCCTGAGATTGATAATCTCAGCCCGATTGAGTTGTTCGCAAAGATAGCTGAACCGAAACCCATTCAAGTTAAAATTCAAGTAGGCCAACATTCTAGAATTGATTTTGATCTTATCGTCTATTAGGAAGATCAGTCAAGTTGGGGAAGGTCAATGCCAACTCCCGAAAATCCAAACACTAGTGGATGTTCGTATTACATCCCAAATACGTGTACTCGTCTAGAGATCCATCCAGAGGTGTTGGCCACTATAGAAGATGGTGATGAAAGGTCTGATAATGAAGATTAGTCCCACCGTGATCCTAACGATGATTTCAATGACCCCGATTTGGATGACATCCCTGAAGACATAGACGAGGAGGGCTCAGTGGAGGGTGAAGATGTAAACCCCCATTCAGCCAAGAACACGAGCCTCGATATAGTTATAAGGAATAATTCAAGGGCCTTCATGGCCGACGTGGATCCGGATGTGGCTCCCACACGCGAGTTCCCAGAATATACAAATATAGTATCCACTCACTTACTTGATTAAGAATTCGACGCTGAAGAGTTGTTCGTAGGACAATAATTCGATACCAAAAAAGATTGTTTACATGTAATAAGGTAAATTTTATACCAAATGACCCGTTTACTTTGAATTCCTATGATAAATTATTTTTTAAACAAGAAATATAACATTTTATATTTACTATAAATACAGGATCAATACCGTATTGTGAGACCCCAATTGCATGATCCTAGATGTTTTCACGATCAGAAGGTTTTGTCGTATTTAAAAGTAGTAAGTTTTAGGTAGCCACGTACATTCAGATAGCCAATCTATGGGCCAATTTAATATCAGCCTTAGTTGAAATATAACGTCCGAAGACACACATTCTACCTCCCGTGTGGGGAGGTCACCATTACACTGCAAGATGTAGCAGTCTAGCTGGAGCTGTCTATTAACAGCGAAGTAGTGACGGGGTCTAGAAAAGTGATCGATCCGTAGGGCACTTACAAATAGTTACTTGGACGAGTGCCCCCAACGATAAGGAAGGAAGATTAACCAGTCTTAAATTTACCTAGTTAAGAGCAAACTTCCAAAATCTACCAAGCAGTATTTCTTCTGCAACTTATAAATGGAGTACTGATGCCGAACATGAATCAAAATAAAGTCCACATCATGTACCTTACTTACTAGAGGATCTCAAGTAAGCTGAGAGATTAAATTGGGGCTCTAGAGTATTGGCACGCTTATACCGCAAGCTTCGTCAAGCAACAAAGCCATCTACCAAGACCATTTGCGGTTGCTACCTTCTACCGCAGTCTTGAGCATTATACCGAATGTCATTTCTAGCAACACTGAGCCACCAACCGTATGTGTTGCCACTCATTAATAGATGATTTGATAATTCAATTTTACATTTTTTTAATTGTATAATAGTATACTCATTTTGTATGAAAAAATAATCCGAAAAATTATTCTATTTTTCAGATAGGTGACTCTACCAAGAATCGGGCGATTGTTCACCGTATATGTGTACCGTATGATGATCGAGACCTATTCTAAGGATGGCATAAAATACGCTTCAGGTGGTCATGTCAAATATGGAATTTCATGGGTTACCAAGCAGCAACATATGTTCGTGTCGAATATTCTATTGATTCATTTCTCTATGGTGGAATGGCACGATGGGGTCCGGGTATTGAGACAGTTTGGTCGCGCGTAACCTATCCCGAACCCTCCTATACCACCTGAAACCTGAGCCTGAATTTCCTCTATCGTTCGAGAATATATTTGGTGACGACCAAGAGCTTCAACATTCGACACACTCCAAATCATCCTTATACCACTCGGAGCTCCATCGGCAAGCACATAAACCTGCTATTGAGGATATTTTTCCAATGGTACCTCTAGTCACACAATACCTCTTAACTCTTGATGATGGTGCATACGATTGTACCACTTTCCTAAGTATACTAGACAGGACACCAGATGTCAAACCAAGCAACTATGAAACGCCTCAGCAAGGTGCGCGACATCACCGACGAAGGCAACCATACTGTTACACACCAGCATCGGAAACATCGTCAGGATCTCGATAATTTTCATTTCTTTCTGTAAATATTTACTTTAGTTTGTAATTATTCTATTTTTTAATATAAATTTAGTTTGCTGTTTTTCTAAAATAATTATATTGAAAAACAAAATAATTACAAACTAAAGTAAATGTTTACAGAAAAAAATCAAAATTGTCGTAACCCCAACGACATCCCCGACGATGGCGTGTAACAGTCTAGCTACCTCCGTCGGTGATGTTGTGCACCTTGCTAAGGCTTTTCATAGTTGCTCAGTCCGGCCACTGGTGTCTCGTCCGGTATACTTAAGAAAGTGGTATAATCGTATATACAATCATCAAGTGTTAAGGGGTATTGCGTGACCAAAGGTGCCGATGGAAAAATATCCTCAATAGTATGTGTACATGCTTGCCAATGGAGCTCTAGATGGTATGAGGACGATTGGGAAAGTGTCGAATCTTGAGGCTCAGGGTCGTCGTCAAATACATCCTCGAACGATTGAGGAAATAGGGGTTTAGCCTCCAGGCGGTATGATGACGAGCCAGATACTTCATATTAGGGTTCGGGATCGGGGTTAGAGGTAAAATCACTATCAGTATTCCCAAATGGTAGAACTCGATTATGGCATGGTCGTGTGTTCGTCCGTCGCCATTGGGAAGTGTAACGACCTCAAAACTACCGATATAGGAAAATGAGTTATCAGGTCTCCGTTTTTAGTAAACGGACTCGTAAATATTTATTAAAAATATTTATAAAGTTAGTTATGTGTTAAATTAGGTTTAAATTAAGTGAATTTAGCTCAAATAAGAGCAATTAAGAAAAAGGACTAAATTGAAATAAGGGGTAAAAGCCTAATTATAGATTAAAAGAAAGTACAAAGGACCAAATAGGCAATAAAGCCTTATTTGGAATTTGAGGCGGCAAATTGAAGAAAAATCTAAGATTTTTCTTATATATTATTATTAATTAATTTATATTATAAAATTTTATATAATGAATAAATGATGATTTTGACAAATGTTTGGTAAAGAATAAATACATGTGTATTTATAGTATTGGTACAAATGAATATTAAATATATTTTTATATTTGAAAGATATTTATTGTTTATTATTATTTTATTAAATTATAAATTGTACCAATCAAACTATGAAATAAATAAAATAAAGACAAGCGTAAGGTGATAAATGATACATATGTAAAAATATAAAAATGTACAAATGTATAATTATAATTGATTTATTTGAATTTTAAGTAAAAGATATTTATTATTGTTTTATTAAATATTAATTTATGCTAATTATATTATAGGATTTTTTTTTTTAAGTTATAATTTTGACAAATGTATGGTGATGATGATAGATAAGTGTAATATATATGTGTGTGATATTTATATTAATTATTAAATAGATATTTGTTATTTAAAAGATATTTATTAGATAAAACAATTGTGAGATTTTTTTAAAATAAATTGACAGTGTGACAAGTGCATGGTATAGATAGAATACATTTGTATGTATATAATTAGTTATATAAAAGATATTTAGTGTTATAATATTAATAAAATAAAAAAGAATATATATATAAATATATGATAGAAAGAAAAAAAAAAGAAGAAGGGAGGAGGAAACAGAGAGAAAACGGGAAAGAAAGAAAGAAAGGGAGAAAGAAAAGAAAAAGGAAAAATTATGGTTTGAAGGTTAAAATTTTTATTAGGTAAGTCAATTTAGCCCTTTTTGCTTAATTTTGATATCTAAAAAGCTTTAGAACAAAGTTTTGATGAAATTAAGTTGATATTTTAAGAGTTCATAGGTTTCTAAGTATAGTTTATGGTGAACAAAAAGATGAATTAGGGACTTAAATGAATGGATTTCAAGTTAGAATTGCTAAAAGGATTAAATTGTAAACTAGGCTATATGTTTTATTTTGTAGGGACTAAATTGAAGAAAATTCGAAATTAGAAAAATATGATGAAAATTCAATAGTTAAACTTGAGTTTGGGTAAAATTTGAATAGAAATAGAGTGTGAATTGAATAAGAAAAGTAAGTAAATTTAGTTAGGATTTAATTTCAAAATAAGCAATAAGAAATAGTTTTGGACGGCATCAGTTGTCTAACTTTGAAAAATCACCAAAAATAGTATAAATTGAATTAGAAGTTGAGTGAGATATAGAATTAAAGCTTATTGAGTCTATTTTTATATAAAAGAAACAGAACAAGAAAAGGACGTCTATATATTGCGATATTTAAATTTTTGTAAGACTGGTTTAGGTTGATTTCGTGATCCCCTGTTCTGAATTGTGAAAATCATTAAAAATTGTACAAAAATAGATATGGAACATAATTTATATGGGTGAATTCCTTATTGAGTCTATTTTTAGTAGAAACAAACGTGAACATCATTTGAATTCTGTATAAAGAGATAAATATTTTTTAGTGAAGAAGGGTCGGAACTGTCAAACAGCAGAATAGGGATGACTTTAAAGAATAAACTGTAATTATTGGCTAAACCAAAAATTCTGAAAATTTTATGGAAATAAGATATGTGAGTCTAGTTTCATATAAAATTTACATATCTTAATTTGGAATTCCGTAACTAAGGATAAAAATAATTTAGTGACTATGATGCAGGTGGACAGCTTGAATATTCACATATAAATAAATAGTGAAATTATTGATAATGTTACTTATAGCATGTTATATAAATTAAGGATGTGGAATGGAGAGGAGGAGGAGGACAATATGAATGAATATTCAGCTAGCATGGCTAATCTGTATGTTTTAGGCTCAGGGACTAAATTGAATTAAAAATAAAACTTCATGGGCAATTTTGTAAAGATGTTAGAAATAACCAATTTGCATGAAATGGATTATTTTTATTTAAAATTGAAAATTTTAATGAAATTATTAATTATGATCAAGATCGGTTGAAAAATCGAGGAAAATAGAAAATTACAAAAATACCCTTGAATCTTGGTATTTTTATTAAACCAGGTAAGTTCATGTAACCTAATTGTGTGAACTGAATGGAGTAAGTTTATATGACTGAATTGTAGTAATTAAATGTTAGTATTATGAACGATTTCATACGTTCGTTATTATATATGAGATTATCTTTGATACGTTGATACAATGAAATTAAATATGTGGAGATGAATAATAAATTCAAGTAAAACATATTAAAAATATATATAAGTATGTTTAAGATACAATATGTTTAATTTTAATTGGTTCCAAATATGAATGCTAGATGAAATAAAATATCTGATAAATAATTCGGTAACTCCGGTAACGCTCCGTAACTCTATTCCGATGATGGATTCGAGTTAGAGGCATTACATTTAGTGGTATCAGAGTTAAGGTTTAGGCGGTTCTCGGACCGAATGTAGTATATGTGAAGTCTAGAAATAGATGCCATAAAATAACCTGTGATAGTGTAATATTTTTCGACTCTGACGAGGTTGTATTACTATCACTCAAACTATTTATTAAATGTTATCTTGAATTTGTAGTCATGGGACATCTAAGATACGGTAAGTAATAATGTTTGAAATTAAGTAAGAATATGTGTGAATGTTGAATTATATGTGAATTGAGATAATAGATGTTTTGATTTGATTGAGTATTTGAAATTGTTGTGGAAATGAATTCGAAATTGGAAAGGTAAAATAATACCCTATTAACTTGTCGGACTAGATTGGATACAAATGGCATGCCATAGGATTTGTGATGTGATGAGGAGATTTACAGCTCGGCCGAGAAGATGATTCTGTTATTATATGCTTCGGTTTATCCGAAGTGGCATTTAATGCATTATTCGTGTGTTTGGGAGGATATGATATACTGGTGTGTTTGGGAGGAATTACATTATACTGGCGTGTTACGGAGAATTTTATTATACTGGTGTGTTTGGGTTGGATTATTCTGGTGTGTTTGGTTGGAATCCGTGTATCCGCCAAAGTTCGAGTCTTGTTAATGGGGGTAAATATGAATATTAAGTGAAATTGAAATAAGAATTGAATTCCCTATTAACTTGTCAGGCTAGTCGAATATAATTGGCATGCCATAGGATTTGAGAAGGGATTTGGAGATAATGAAGTTATTATATCCTTCGGAATTATTCGAAGAGGCACTATGTGCTATACTGGTGTGTTTTTGGTGGATTATATTATACTGGTGTGTTTGGAGGATTATCTGATTATAGTGTGCTTTGGAGGATTATATGATTATTCTGGTGTGTTTTGGTTGGATATTACTGGTGTGTTTGGGTTGGAATCCGTGTATCTGTCAAAGTCCGGATTGTTAATAGGGTAAATAACTAAAATGAGAAAATTTTAATAAATTTGATTTATCGTATTATTAAAAAAAATAAAATATGAGAAAGAAATTGTGAGTTAAATTGTGAATTGAATTGAATTGAAATGTGAGATTTGGAGCTTGAACTTAAAAGTTCATGAATTTGCTAAAATATTGAATTATTGATAGTGAAATCAGTTGAATAAATGAAATGAGGAAATCGAATGAATTTGATCGTTTGAATTATTGAAAGTATGAAAAAGTAAAAGTATGAATTGAAATGTGAAATTGAGATATGAGATTGAAAGCTTGAACCAAAGGTTCATGAATTGATTAAAGATAATATAGATGATATGTGATACCTTTGATGGAAGACTTTTGTTGAGATATGAAATTAAATATAAATTAATACGTATGACTTATATTGTTACATGTTTGATGTTTATTATTTATTATAATTTTTATAATTTGAATTATGGTAATACCACTGAGTATAGACGTACTCAACATACAATTGTATTATTATAATTCAAATTATTTGTTATTAAGTGTTAAATTTAAATTATGTGTATAGTAAGTGAAGTAAGTGTTATTGTTGAATTGAATGGAAATTGAATTGAGTAATGGATAAATATTAGTATTGAATTTATATTGATGAGAAAGTGCAATTAAATAATATTGAATTATATGTGAAATGAATAAAAATTACTAGTGATATATTTGAATTATTGAATTACTATAGTATTAAATTATGAATATATGTGAGCATTTAAAATGCAAATTAATTGGAAAAGTGAAACAAATAGAATAATGAAAATTTTTTATTGGTATTGAATTAAAAGAATTAATGTGGCATTGGAATGCATATTGGATTGAGAAATTGATTTGAATTGTGAATATGAGAAATTGTGAATTGAATCAAATTGAAATGAAGTTTGAATATGTATGAGCATTTGATGATATATTGATTGGAAAGTGGAAAACGCATTGAATTGAGTATATGAGGAATTATGATTGAAATGTCTTTGAATTGATGATATATATTAAAATGTATAGAATGGAAATGTGAAAAGTTATTGGAATTGAATCAAATTGAATTGAATGTGATTATTTGAAGAAGTGTATATGGATTGAACTATGAGGAAGTGATTGAGTTGAAATGTGACTTGAAGTAAAATTTTGTGATTTTGTGAGTTTGAAATTTGTGATTGAATTGTTATCGTGATTGAATTGAATTCGAATGATTATGATCAATTGAAAGTGAAATTGGAATTAGAAAGTGATATATGAAGTACATGATAAAGATTATTAGTGAATTTTGAAATATATTACATTTATTAAAGAAAGAGACGATATAAACATATAGGTTATTATCATAATGATTAAATTGTAAAGTATGTGAAAGTATTATGCTAAAAGTGTAAGAGTGATATGTGTGCATAATAATACACTTCTATCTGTTCTGTATATCCCAAGTGTTCTGAGCCTTTTATAAAAAGGTAAACAATTTTCGTTACAAGGTAAAGTGTTATCTTTTATTTGTATTTAAAATATTAAATTAAAAATAATAATAAATAGAAAAAAATAATAATAAATAAATAAATTGTGAAATGAAAGGATAGAGAATGGATATAAATGATAAACTAGATAAATATATGCAGGAATGAACTATAGAATTATAGAGATAATGAAGTTCACAATAAAAGTCATGTTGTGTGTATATATATATGTATGAAAGACAAATTTTAAAACCTTATGATCTCTGCCCCCTCAAAAGTATAGTTTTATATAGTGAAATTTACCAGATTTATATTGATTAAGTTTACAAGTGTGAAATTGAAGAGTTCAGTGGTTAAATGATTAATAATGCAATTAAGAGCTAAGAATGGGTTAGTTAGTAAATATGATTATAACTGAGATATCATATAATTTTTTTGAAGTTTATTCAGAGTACGTAATGTTATTGTTAAAAAGATTCAAAATAGATTGAAAGTAGCATTCGACGACAGAAATCAATTGCAGACTTAAAACTCCAGGATATTAAATATTCTATTGGTGATAAGGTATTTCTCAAGGTGTCTAGTTGAAAGAAATTATAAGATCTCAGTACTTCATCTCCTTTTTAAGTAAATTTCGAGGACGAAATTTCTAAAGGGAGGAGAATTGTAACGACCTCAAAAGTATTGATATAGGAAAATGGGTTATCAGGTCTCCGTTTTTAGTAAACGGACTCGTAAATATTTATTAAAAATATTTATAAAGTTATTTATGCGTTAAATTAGGTTTAAATTAAGTGAATTTAGCTCAAATAAGAGCAATTAAGAAAAAGGACTAAATTGAAATAAGGGGTAAAAGCCTAATTATCGATTAAAAGAAAGTACAAAGGACCAAATAGGCAATAAAGCCTTATTTGGAATTTGAGGAGGCAAATTGAAGAAAAATCTAAGATTTTTCTTATATATTATTATTAATTAATTTATATTATAAAATTTTATATAATGAATAAATGATGATTTTGACAAATGTTTGGTAAAGAATAAATACATGTGTATTTATAGTATTGGTACAAATGAATATTAAATATATTTTTATATTTAAAAGATATTTATTGTTTATTATTATTTTATTAAATTATAAATTGTACCAATCAAACTATGAAATAAATAAAATAAAGACAAGCGTAAGGTGATAAATGATACATATGTAAAAATATAAAAATGTACAAATGTATAATTATAATTGATTTATTTGAATTTTAAGTAAAAGATATTTATTATTGATTTATTAAATATTAATTTATGCAAATTATATTATGGGATTTTTTTTTAAGCTATAATTTTGACAAATGTATGGTGATGATGATAGATAAGTGTAATATATATGTGTGTACAAATGTGATATTTACATTAATTATTAAATAGATATTTGTTATTTAAAAGATATTTATTAGATAAAACAATTGTGAGATTTTTTTAAAATAAATTGACAGTGTGACAAGTGCATGGTATAGATAGAATACATTTGTATGTATATAATTAGTTATATAAAAGATATTTAGTGTTATAATATTAATAAAATAAAAAAGAATATATATATAAACATATGATAGAAAGAAAAAAAAAAAAAAAGAAGGGAGGAGGAAACAGAGAGAAAACGGGAAAGAAAGAAAGAAAGGGAGAAAGAAAAGAAAAAGGAAAAATTATGGTTTGAAGGTTAAAATTTTTATTAGGTAAGTCAATTTAGCCCTTTTTGCTTAATTTTGATATCTAAAAAGCTTTAGAACAAAGTTTTGATAAAATTAAGTTGATATTTTAAGAGTTCATAGGTTTCTAAGTATAGTTTATGTTGACCAAAAAGATGAATTAGGGACTTAAATGAATGGATTTCAAGTTAGAATTGCTAAAAGGATTAAATTGTAAACTAGGCTATATGTTTTATTTTGTAGGGACTAAATATAAGAAAATTCGAAATTAGAAAAATATGATGAAAATTCAATAGTTAAACTTGAGTTTGGGTAAAATTTGAATAGAAATAGAGTGTGAATTGAATAAGAAAAGTAAGTAAATTTAGTTAGGATTTAATTTCAAAATAAGCTATAAGAAATAGTTTTGGACGGCATCAGTTGTCTAACTTTGAAAAATCACCAAAAATAGTATAAATTGAATTAGAAGTTGAGTGAGATATAGAATTAAATCTTATTGAGTCTATTTTCATATAAAAGAAACAGAACAAGAAAAGGACATCTATATATTGCGATATTTAAATTTTTGTAAGACTGGTTTAGGTTGATTTCGTGATCCCCTGTTCTGAATTGTGAAAATCATTAAAAATTGTACAAAAATAGATATGGAACATAATTTATATGGGTGAATTCCTTATTGAGTCTATTTTTAGTAGAAACAAACGTGAACATCATTTGAATTTTGTATAAAGAGATAAATATTTTTTTAGTGAAGAAGGGTCGGAACTGTCAAACAGCAGAATAGGGATGACTTTAAAGAATAAACTGTAATTATTGACTAAACCAAAAATTCTGAAAATTTTATGGAAATAAGATATGTGAGTCTCATTTCATATAAAATTTACATATCTTAATTTGGAATTCCGTAACTAAGGATAAAAATAATTTAGTGACTATGATGCAGGTGGACAGCTTGAATATTCACATATAAATAAATAGTGAAATTATTGATAATGTTACTTATAGCATGTTATATAAATTAAGGATGTGGAATGGAGAGGAGGAGGAGGACAATATGAATGAATATTCAGCTAGCATGGCTAATCTGTATGTTTTAGGCTCAGGGACTAAATTGAATTAAAAATAAAACTTCATGGGCAATTTTGTAAAGATGTTAGAAATAACCAATTTGCATGAAATGGATTATTTTTATTTAAAATTGAAAATTTTAATGAAATTATTAATTATGATCAAGATCGGTTGAAAAATCGAGGAAAATAGAAAATTACTAAAATGCCCTTGAATCTTGGTATTTTTATTAAACCAGGTAAGTTCATGTAACCTAATTGTGTGAACTGAATGGAGTAAGTTTATATGACTGAATTGTAGTAATTAAATGTTAGTATTATGAACGATTTCATACGTTCGTTATTATATATGAGATTATCTTTGATACGTTGATACAATGAAATTAAATATGTGGAGATGAATAATAAATTCAAGTAAAACATATTAAAAATATATATAAGTATGTTTAAGATACAATATGTTTAATTTTAATTGGTTCCAAATATGAATGCTAGATGAAATAAAATATCTGATAAATAATTCGGGAACTCCGGTAACGCTCCGTAACTCTATTCCGATGATGGATTCGAGTTAGGGGCATTACATTTAGTGGTATCAGAGTTAAGGTTTAGGCGGTTCTCGGACCGAATGTAGTATATGTGAAGTCTAGAAATAGATGCCATAAAATAACATGTGATAGTGTAATATTTTTCGACTCTGACGAGGTTGTATTACTATCACTCAAACTATTTATTAAATGTTATCTTGAATTTGTAGTCATGGGACATCTAAGATACGGTAAGTAATAATGTTTGAAATTAAGTAAGAATATGTGTGAATGTTGAATTATATGTGAATTGAGATAATAGATGTTTTGATTTGATTGAGTATTTGAAATTGTTGTGGAAATGAATTCGAAATTGGAAAGGTAAAATAATACCCTATTAACTTGTCGGACTAGATTGGATACAAATGGCATGCCATAGGATTTGTGATGTGATGAGGAGATTTACAGCTCGGCCGAGAAGATGGTTCTGTTATTATATGCTTCGGTTTATCCGAAGAGGCATTTAATGCATTATTGGTGTGTTTGGGAGGATATGATGTACTGGTGTGTTTGGGATGAATTACATTATACTGGCGTGTTACGGAGAATTTTATTATACTGGTGTGTTTGGGTTGGATTATTCTGGTGTGTTTGGTTGGAATCCGTGTATCCGCCAAAGTCCGAGTCTTGTTAATGGGGGTAAATATGAATATTAAGTGAAATTGAAATGAGAATTGAATTCCCTATTAACTTGTCAGGCTAGTCGAATATAATTGGCATGCCATAGGATTTGAGAAGGGATTTGGAGATAATGAAGTTATTATATCCTTCGGAATTATCCGAAGAGGCACTATGTGCTATACTGGTGTGTTTTTGGTGGATTATATTATACTGGTGTGTTTGGAGGATTATCTGATTATAGTGTGCTTTGGAGGATTATATGATTATTCTGGTGTGTTTTGGTTGGATATTACTGGTGTGTTTGGGTTGGAATCCGTGTATCTGTCAAAGTCCGGATTGTTAATAGGGTAAATAACTGAAATGAGAAAATTTTAATAAATTTGATTTATCGTATTATTAAAAAAAATAAAATATGAGAAAGAAATTGTGAGTTAAATTGTGAATTGAATTGAATTGAAATGTGAGATTTGGAGCTTGAACTTAAAAGTTCATGAATTTGCTAAAATATTGAATTATTGATAGTGAAATCAGTTGAATAAATGAAATGAGGAAATCGAATGAATTTGATCGTTTGAATTATTGAAAGTATGAAAAAGTAAAAGTATGAATTGAAATGTGAAATTGAGATATGAGATTGAAAGCTTGAACCAAAGGTTCATGAATTGATTAAAGATAATATAGATGATATGTGATACCTTTGATGGAAGACTTTTGTTGAGATATGAAATTAAATATAAATTAATACGTATGACTTATATTGTTACATGTTTGATGTTTATTATTTATTATAATTTTTATAATTTGAATTATGGTAATACCACTGAGTATAGACGTACTCAACATACAATTGTATTATTATAATTCAAATTATTTGTTATTAAGTGTTAAATTTAAATTATGTGTATAGTAAGTGAAGTAAGTGTTATTGTTGAATTGAATGGAAATTGAATTGAGTAATGGATAAATATTAGTATTGAATTTATATTGATGAGAAAGTGAAATTAAATAATATTGAATTATATGTGAAATGAATAAAAATTACTAGTGATATATTTGAATTATTGAATTACTATAGTATTAAATTATGAATATATGTGAGCATTTAAAATGCAAATTAATTGGAAAAGTGAAACAAATAGAATAAATGAAAAATTTTTATTGGTATTGAATTAAAAGAATTAATGTGGCATTGGAATGCATATTGGATTGAGAAATTGATTTGAATTGTGAATATGAGAAATTGTGAATTGAATCAAATTGAAATGAAGTTTGAATATGTATGAGCATTTGATGATATATTGATTGGAAAGTGGAAAACGCATTGAATTGAGTATATGAGGAATTATGATTGAAATGTCTTTGAATTGATGATATATATTAAAATGTATAGAATGGAAATGTGAAAAGTTATTGGAATTGAATCAAATTGAATTGAATGTGATTATTTGAAGAAGTGTATATGGATTGAACTATGAGGAAGTGATTGAGTTGAAATGTGACTTGAAGTAAAATTATGTGATTTTGTGAGTTTGAAATTTGTGATTGAATTGTTATCGTGATTGAATTGAATTCGAATGATTATGATCAATTGAAAGTGAAATTGGAATTAGAAAGTGATATATGAAGTACATGATAAAGATTATTAGTGAATTTTGAAATATATTACATTTATTAAAGAAAGAGACGATATAAACATATAGGTTATTATCATAATGATTAAATTGTAAAGTATGTAAAAGTATTATGCTAAAAGTGTAAGAGTGATATGTGTGCATAATAATACACTTCTATCTGTTCTGTATATCCCAAGTGTTCTGAGCCTTTTATAAAAAGGTAAACAATTTTCGTTACAAGGTAAAGTGTTATCTTTTATTTGTATTTAAAATATTAAATTAAAAATAATAATAAATAGAAAAAAATAATAATAAATAAATAAATTGTGAAATGAAAGGATAGAGAATGGATATAAATGATAAACTAGATAAATATATGCAGGAATGAACTATAGAATTATAGAGATAATGAAGTTCACAATAAAAGTCATGTTGTGTGTATATATATATGTATGAAAGACAAATTTTAAAACCTTATGATCTCTGCCCCCTCAAAAGTATAGTTTTATATAGTGAAATTTACCAGATTTATATTGATTAAGTTTACAAGTGTGAAATTGAAGAGTTCAGTGGTTAAATGATCAATAATGCAATTAAGAGCTAAGAATGGGTTAGTTAGTAAATATGATTATAACTGAGATATCATATAATTTTTTTGAAGTTTATTCAGAGTACGTAATGTTATTGTTAAAAAGATTCAAAATAGATTGAAAGTAGCATTCGACGACAGAAATCAATTGCAGACTTAAAACTCCAGGATATTAAATATTCTGTTGGTGATAAGGTATTTCTCAAGGTGTCTAGTTGAAAGAAATTATAAGATCTCAGTACTTCATCTCCTTTTTAAGTAAATTTAGAGGACGAAATTTCTAAAGGGGGGAGAATTGTAACGACCTCAAAAGTATTGATATAGGAAAATGGGTTATCAGGTCTCCGTTTTTAGTAAACGGACTCGTAAATATTTATTAAAAATATTTATAAAGTTATTTATGCGTTAAATTAGGTTTAAATTAAGTGAATTTAGCTCAAATAAGAGCAATTAAGAAAAAGGACTAAATTGAAATAAGGGGTAAAAGCCTAATTATCGATTAAAAGAAAGTACAAAGGACCAAATAGGCAATAAAGCCTTATTTGGAATTTGAGGAGGCAAATTGAAGAAAAATCTAAGATTTTTCTTATATATTATTATTAATTAATTTATATTATAAAATTTTATATAATGAATAAATGATGATTTTGACAAATGTTTGGTAAAGAATAAATACATGTGTATTTATAGTATTGGTACAAATGAATATTAAATATATTTTTATATTTAAAAGATATTTATTGTTTATTATTATTTTATTAAATTATAAATTGTACCAATCAAACTATGAAATAAATAAAATAAAGACAAGCGTAAGGTGATAAATGATACATATGTAAAAATATAAAAATGTACAAATGTATAATTATAATTGATTTATTTGAATTTTAAGTAAAAGATATTTATTATTGTTTTATTAAATATTAATTTATGCAAATTATATTATGGGATTTTTTTTTAAGCTATAATTTTGACAAATGTATGGTGATGATGATAGATAAGTGTAATATATATGTGTGTACAAATGTGATATTTACATTAATTATTAAATAGATATTTGTTATTTAAAAGATATTTATTAGATAAAACAATTGTGAGATTTTTTTAAAATAAATTGACAGTGTGACAAGTGCATGGTATAGGTAGAATACATTTGTATGTATATAATTAGTTATATAAAAGATATTTAGTGTTATAATATTAATAAAATAAAAAAGAATATATATATATAAATATATGATAGAAAGAAAAAAAAAAAAAGAAGGGAGGAGGAAACAGAGAGAAAACGGGAAAGAAAGAAAGAAAGGGAGAAAGAAAAGAAAAAGGAAAAATTATGGTTTGAAGGTTAAAATTTTTATTAGGTAAGTCAATTTAGCCATTTTTGCTTAATTTTGATATCTAAAAAGCTTTAGAACAAAGTTTTGATAAAATTAAGTTGATATTTTAAGAGTTCATAGGTTTCTAAGTATAGTTTATGTTGAACAAAAAGATGAATTAGGGACTTAAATGAATGGATTTCAAGTTAGAATTGCTAAAAGGATTAAATTGTAAACTAGGCTATATGTTTTATTTTGTAGGGACTAAATTGAAGAAAATTCGAAATTAGAAAAATATGATGAAAATTCAATAGTTAAACTTGAGTTTGGGTAAAATTTGAATAGAAATAGAGTGTGAATTGAATAAGAAAAGTAAGTAAATTTAGTTAGGATTTAATTTCAAAATAAGCTATAAGAAATAGTTTTGGACGGCATCAGTTGTCTAACTTTGAAAAATCACCAAAAATAGTATAAATTTAATTAGAAGTTGAGTGAGATATAGAATTAAATCTTATTGAGTCTATTTTCATATAAAAAAAACAGAACAAGAAAAGGACGTCTATATATTGCGATATTTAAATTTTTGTAAGACTGGTTTAGGTTGATTTCGTGATCCCCTGTTCTGAATTGTGAAAATCATTAAAAATTGTACAAAAATAGATATGGAACATAATTTATATGGGTGAATTCCTTATTGAGTCTATTTTTAGTAGAAACAAACGTGAACATCATTTGAATTCTGTATAAAGAGATAAATATTTTTTAGTGAAGAAGGGTCGGAACTGTCAAACAGCAGAATAGGGATGACTTTAAAGAATAAACTGTAATTATTGGCTAAACCAAAAATTCTGAAAATTTTATGGAAATAAGATATGTGAGTCTAGTTTCATATAAAATTTACATATCTTAATTTGGAATTCCGTAACTAAGGATAAAAATAATTTAGTGACTATGATGCAGGTGGACAGCTTGAATATTCACATATAAATAAATAGTGAAATTATTGATAATGTTACTTATAGCATGTTATATAAATTAAGGATGTGGAATGGAGAGGAGGAGGAGGACAATATGAATGAATATTCAGCTAGCATGGCTAATCTATATGTTTTAGGCTCAGGGACTAAATTGAATTAAAAATAAAACTTCATGGGCAATTTTGTAAAGATGTTAGAAATAACCAATTTGCATGAAATGGATTATTTTTATTTAAAATTGAAAATTTTAATGAAATTATTAATTATGATCAAGATCGGTTGAAAAATCGAGGAAAATAGAAATTTACTAAAATACCCTTGAATCTTGGTATTTTTATTAAACCAGGTAAGTTCATGTAACCTAATTGTGTGAACTGAATGGAGTAAGTTTATATGACTGAATTGTAGTAATTAAATGTTAGTATTATGAACGATTTCATACGTTCGTTATTATATATGAGATTATCTTTGATACGTTGATACAATGAAATTAAATATGTGGAGATGAATAATAAATTCAAGTAAAACATATTAAAAATATATATAAGTATGCTTAAGATACAATATGTTTAATTTTAATTGGTTCCAAATATGAATGCTAGATGAAATAAAATATCTGATAAATAATTCGGTAACTCCGGTAACGCTCCGTAACTCTATTCCGATGATGGATTCGAGTTAGGGGCATTACATTTAGTGGTATCAGAGTTAAGGTTTAGGCGGTTCTCGGACCGAATGTAGTATATGTGAAGTCTAGAAATAGATGCCATAAAATAACCTGTGATAGTGTAATATTTTTCGACTCTGACGAGGTTGTATTACTATCACTCAAACTATTTATTAAATGTTGTCTTGAATTTGTAGTCATGGGACATCTAAGATACGGTAAGTAATAATGTTTGAAATTAAGTAAGAATATGTGTGAATGTTGAATTATATGTGAATTGAGATAATAGATGTTTTGATTTGATTGAGTATTTGAAATTGTTGTGGAAATGAATTCGAAATTGGAAAGGTAAAATAATACCCTATTAACTTGTCGGACTAGATTGGATACAAATGGCATGCCATAGGATTTGTGATGTGATGAGGAGATTTACAGCTCGGCCGAGAAGATGATTCTGTTATTATATGCTTCGGTTTATCCGAAGAGGCATTTAATGCATTATTCGTGTGTTTGGGAGGATATGATATACTGGTGTGTTTGGGAGGAATTACATTATACTGGCGTGTTACGGAGAATTTTATTATACTGGTGTGTTTGGGTTGGATTATTCTGGTGTGTTTGGTTGGAATCCGTGTATCCGCCAAAGTCCGAGTCTTGTTAATGGGGGTAAATATGAATATTATGTAACGCCCCCAACCCGAATCCGTCACTGGAATAGAGTTGCGGAGCATTACCAGAGTTACTAATTTATTTATCAGATATTTTATTTCATCTAGCATTCATATTTAGGACCAATTAAAATCAAACATATTGTCCGTAAACGTACTTATTTTTCTGGACGTGATTTACTTGAATTTTATTACTCGTCTCAGCATGCTTAATTTTTTTTTCTTGTATTATCATATAAAAAAATAATAATCACATATTTACATGTCAATATGAATATCATTTTCTTGCCATTTTGTCATAAACTTAAATCAAGTAATTCATTATATCAAGATTTCGTGTATTTAAAAATACAATTCAAGCTACACTAATTTACCTCGTTACTTGTTTATGTTTATAATTTCACTAATCCAGTATCTCTTTTTTTTCCACGTTTAAGTCTCGTATTTTAGTTGCACGGATATTTATAAATAAATTTAATCGTCATTTTCATTCATTTCATTTTCTAATACATTTAATTATTGCTCTAAGCAAAATTTCTAATTTACCCTTAAAACTTTTAATTAATTACAATTTCATCCTTAATTCAAAAAAATAAAAATTATTGTCATTTAATCCTTGTTTACAACCATTATTCTTATACATTGATAAGAGCCCATGAATTTTTATGAAATATCAGAATTTTTCATAATTTCAACACTTTTCAATTTAATCCCTAAAACATGTTTTCGTCTGATCTTGATCTAAATTAATATTTTCATTCAATTTTGTAATTTAAATAATAAAATAATCCATTACATACAATTTGATCATTTTTGACATTTTTACAAAATCACCCATAAAGTTCTACTTTTATTCAATTTAGTCCCCGAGCCTAAAACATGCAAATTAGCCATGCTAGTTGAATATTCATACATGTTTTCCTCCTCCTCCTCTCCATTCCACATCCTTAATTTATATAACATGCTTATAAGTAACATTATCAATAATTTCACTATTTACTTATGTGTATATTCAAAGCTGTCCATTTGAGTCATACTCACTAAGTTATTTATATCTTGAGCTAAAGAACTTCAAATTAAGATCCGCTAATTTTCCATGAAACTAGACTCACATATATTCTTACCATAAAATTTTCAGAATTTTTGGTTTAGCCAATAAGTACAGTTTATTCTTCAAAGTTACCCCTGTTCTGCTGTATGACAGTTCCGACCTTTCTTCACTAAAATTTAATTAACTCTTCATACGGGACTCGGATGATGTTCCCGCTTGTTTTTCTTGAAAATAGACTCATTAAGGATTTCAAATACATAAATTTAAGTCCCTAATTATTTTTATACAATTTTTGGTGATTTTCCAAAGTCAAAACAGAGGATCCCGAAATCATTCTGAACCAGTCTCACAAAAATATAAATATCTCAGAATACAGAATTCATTTACTTATTCTGTTTCTTTTATATGAAAATAGTCTCAACAAGCTTTAATTCCATATCTCATTCAACTTCTAATTCAAATTATACCATTTTTGGTGATTTTTCAAATTTGACCTACTGCTGCTGTCCAAAACAGTTTTAGTGCAAAATGTTGATTATCAAGTTTATAACACTCTTATTTCCCTTCTCTACAATATTTCCCCTCACTTTCTCTTATTTTCTCTTCACTAATATATCAAGAACATAGAACCATATATAAGAGAACTCTACATTAACATCATTTCCATGCTTTTTCAATAATATCAAACTCAAAAATATATTGAAATCTTGATGTTCTTACCTTGTCCACTTGGTTTCAATCTTTAACTTGATATTCTCTCTCTTCCAGCTTCTATTTCTTGAGTCCAACTTGACATTCTAACTCCCCATAGTCTCCTTAACATTTTTCTCCTTGGGTAGCTATGGAAATTCTTTTGATTTCTAGGTAAAAATGGTGAATTTTTGGTGGAAGGACCAAATTGTAAAGAAATGAAAGTTTCTTCTTCTCTTTCCTTTCTAACGTGGGATGCATGAAAATGGATGGTGTTGTTGTTTTCTCCCTTTTTTTTTCCACACACATATATTTATATAGTAAATAAAATAATAAAATAATAAAATATCTTATTAAAATATTAATAAAATAATCATTATTTAATATATAATTATAAAATATCATCAATATAATCATTACTTTCTAGATTTCTCTCTCTTCCCACTGACCATTTTACCCTTCATGATCTTCTAAAATTCCATCCTTGAGTCATCACTTAATTTGGTAAAATTACAATTTAGTCCCTCAAAATTCTTCTCCTATTCAATTTAGTCCTAATTCATCAATTTTCCTTAGTTTCTAGATCATTCTACCCTTAAAATATTTGCACTATTGGTCCTTCAACTTTTCATATTTACACTTTTAACCCCTCAAAATTTGAGTATTTACTCTTGGGCAACAAAACTTTTCTCACTTTTACATTTAGTCCTTTCTTGAATTAATATGTCATAATATATTTCCTAATGACATAACTCAAATTTCCTCTTCTTGTCACTTTATTTCCTTATTTTATTATATCAAGGATAATATTTCAGTGTAGAAATTTTCGGGGTGTTACATTTCTCTCCCCCTTAAAATAAATTTCGTCCTCGAAATTTCCTTGTTTTCTTTTGATCATGAACTTCATATATGACTTTCTAATTCCAATTTCACCTTCAATTCATTCACAACTCAATTTAATTTCACTTTCTCATCAATATAATTTCAATACTAATATTTATCCACTACTCAATTCAATTTCCATTCAATTCAACAATAACACTTACCTCATACTTCACTTACTATACACATAATTTAAATTTAACGCTTAATAATAAATAATTTGAATTATAATAATACAACCGTACATTGAGTGTGTCTATACTCAGTGGTATTACCATAATTCAAATTATAAAAATTATAATAAATAATAGACATCAAATATATAACAATATAAGTCATATGTGTTAATTTATATTTAATTTTTATACCTCAACAATAATCTTCCATCAAAGGTCATCACATATCATTTATATTATCTTTAATTAATTCATGAACCTTTGGTCCAAGTAAAAACAATAAATATGTACAATTTACCTTACCACTATTTTATTTTTAATAAATCATTTATACATTTAAAACTTTAAATTTTCTTAATAATATATATCTCAAATAGCTTTTCTTAATTTTAATTTATATGTCTTCTTACTTATATCAACATATATATATATATATATATATATATATTGCATTTTATCAATCATTATTTCATATATTTTATTTCTATATCCTAATTCAATAACTTATTTCATTTCATATCTAAAACCTTACAATGGTAATCTTTTAATAATTATTTAAACCAATATTTTTCAATAATTAATTTATAAGATTATATTCGATTAACTCATACACTATTTCAATATTTCCATTTTATTCTATGTTTACTTCTTATTTCGATATCACAATTTCAATTCATATTTTAATTCATAATTCCATTTTTTTTCTTTTTTTTTTTATTTTTACTTTCAATAGTTTATTCGATCAAATTCATTTGATTTTCTCTTTTTTTTTTATTCAACTGATTTCAATATCGACCATTCAATATTTTAGCAAATTCATGAACTTTAAGTTCATACTTCAAATCTAACATTTCAATTCAATTCAATTCAACTCATAATTTCTTTCTTTTATTATTATTATTTTTTTAATAGTACGATCAATCAAATTTATTTAATTTTCTTATTTCAGTTGTTCACCTTATTAACAAACCCGGACTTTGTCGGATACTCGGATTTTAACCCAAACACACCAGTAATATCCAGCCAAAACACACCAGAATAATCATGTAATCTTCCAAAACACACCATAATCAGATAATCCTCCAAACACACCAGTATAATATAATCCACCCAAAACACACCAGTATAGCACAGAGTGCCTCTTCGGATAAATCCGAAGGATATAAATATCAATATCTCCAAATCACATCTCCAAATCCCGTCTCAGAATCCAATGGCATGCCAATTATATCCGGTTAGTCCGACAAGTTAATAGGGAATTCAATTCTCTTTTCAATTTTACTTAATAGTCATACCCCTATTAACAAGAATCGAACTTTGACGGATACACGGATTCCAACCAAACACACCAGAGTATCCAACCAAACACACCAGAATAATGAAATCCTCCATAACACACCAATATAATGTGATCCTCCCAAACACACCAGTAAGGCATTAAATGCCTCTTCGGATAAACCGAAGTATATAATAATAGAATCATCTTCTTGACTGAGCTACAAATCTCCTCATCACATCACAAATCCTATGGCATGCCATTTGTATCCAATCTAGTCCGGCTAGTTAATAGGGTATCAGAATCACATATCCATATTACTTTCACTTTCAATTAATCATAATCATTCAAATTCAATTCAATCACGATAACAATTCAATCACAAATTTCCAACTCACAAAATCACATAATTTCACTTCAAGTCACATTTCAACTCAATCACTTCCTCATACGTTCAATCCATAAACATTTCAAATAATTACATTTAATTCAAATTGGTTCAATTCCAATCACTTTTCATATTTCCATTCTATACATTTTAATATATATCATCAATTCAAAGACATTCCAATCATAATTCCTCATATATTCAATTCAATGCATTTTCCACTATCCAATCAATATATCATCAAATGTTCATACATATTCAAACTTCATTTCAATCTCATTCAATTCACAATTTTTCATATTCACAATTCAAATCAATTTCTCAATCCAATCTGCATTTCAATGCCACACTAATTCTTTTAATTCAATTTCAATAATAATTTCTCATTTATTCTATATGTTTCACTTTTCCAATTAATTTACATTTTAGATGCTCACATATATTCATAATTTAATACTATAGTACTTTAGTAATTCAAATATATCACTAGTAATTTCTATTAACTTCACATATAATTCAGTATTATTTAATTTATTATCAATATTCACTTTATTTTTATTTATTAAACATATTCTTCAAAATTCAACAATTACCAATTTAATACTAATATATATTCAATTAAATCTTGATACTTACCTCAATTCACTTATCCTGCATATTAATTTAAATTTTAACAACTAATAATTAAATTCGAATTATAGTAATACTAATTTCATCAAAGTCGGAAGATATCACATTATCATAAGTTATATAATGGCATGTATTTCTAGACTTCACATGTGCTACATACGGTCCGAGAACCGACTAAACCTTAGCTCTGATACCACTAAATGTAACGCCCCCAACCCGAATCCGTCACTGGAATAGAGTTGCGGAGCATTACCAGAGTTACTAATTTATTTATCAGATATTTTATTTCATCTAGCATTCATATTTAGGACCAATTAAAATCAAACATATTGTTCGTAAACGTACTTATTTTTCTCGATGTGTTTTACTTGAATTTTATTACTCGTCTCAGCATGCTTAATTTTTTTTTTCTTGTATTATCATATAAAAAAATAATAATCACATATTTACATGTCAATATGAATATCATTTTCTTGCCATTTTGTCATAAACTTAAATCAAGTAATTCATTATATCAAGATTTCGTGTATTTAAAAATACAATTCAAGCTACACTAATTTACCTCGTTACTTGTTTATGTTTATAATTTCACTAATCCAGTATCTCTTTTTTTTCCACGTTTAAGTCTCGTATTTTAGTTGCACGGATATTTATAAATAAATTTAATCGTCATTTTCATTCATTTCATTTTCTAATACATTTAATTATTGCTCTAAGCAAAATTTCTAATTTACCCTTAAAACTTTTAATTAATTACAATTTCATCCTTAATTCAAAAAAATAAAAATTATTGTCATTTAATCCTTGTTTACAACCATTATTCTTATACATATTGATAAGAGCCCATGAATTTTTGTAACACCCCTTAACCCTAAACCGTCGCCAGAACAGGGTTACAAGGCATTACCAGACAATTCAGACAATTTACAGATAATTCTTAATAAATAAGTAACAAGAAACAAGGAAATTATTCATTAACAATAAATTATAGTATATTCATAAATGCATATAAATTATATTTTAGTTTACTAATTGAATTTCATTCATACATTTTTGTTTTATAAAAATTTCGGCAGCATTTCTGCTTGTTTTCACATAAACCTCCTGCAAGTTTAAACCCAAAATAAACCAGTCCAAAACCAATGGCACAATAAAAAAAACAATTTAAACTTAATTACACCTAAATTATAATCAATTAATTAACATAGTAATTTAATGTCTAACAATCATAATATTAATCAAAACTAAAATAATTTCATTTGTTTTCTATTCTAATTTAAGACTAATTATATACTATAATTTTTACCATTTTATCAAGCTAATAACAAAATATGGTATATCATTCTTACAACCAACATTACAAGCATACCTAAATAACTTATACAATCCTAGTACATGCCACTTTCAATTAAGAAAAGAAACATCACCAATATCTTTTTGCTGAAGTCGGGATCGTTCAGATGCTGAACCAAGACACTTGACTCCTTTTAACCTGCGCACGGAAACAACCGTACGCTGAGTATTTCATACTCAGTGGTATTACCATAATTCAAATTTTAATAGCAATAATAACAAAACATAAAAAAAAAACTAGGTATATAATAACAATTCATTTTTAGACTTTCATTAAATAACAATAATAAAACAATCTTCAATTTTAGGCACACATCACATTTATCAAATTTTAATCACCACATTCACATTAACTTCATGCATTTCATTTCCAATCTAAATTTTTAGTCCACAATTTCCGTTTCTTTCATATTCACTAATACAGTCGATCAAGTTTATTTGATCTTCTCATTTCAATTATCCACCCTATTAACATTTCGGACTTTAACGGATACACGGATTTCAACCCAAACACACCAGTACGGCACATTGTGCCTAAACGGTACATAGTACCTAATCAGTATACGACACATAAAGTGCCTGAAACGACACACAAGGTGCCTGAAATACGACACATGAAGTGCCTGATGTACGACACATAAGGTGCCTGATCGGTAAAGCCGGCAATTCCCGTACATTTTCAGATCCTATGGCATGCCAATTATATCCGACTCTGTCCGACTAGTTAATAGGGTATTTCAGTTCTCAATTTACTTGCATTTCCAATCCAGAACACTTTTTAATTACAATTTCACCTTCAAATAAATTTATAATTCAATTATACATACACATTCACCATTCGATTCAATTCTCATTCAACTCAAATATCAACACTTACCTTATATCTCACTTATTAATTATAGAATTTATATAAAACATTTAATAAAAAGTAATTTGAATTATAGTAATACAAACCGTGAATTTTTCGTTTTAATCCTCGATAGCTTTCTCCTTTCCTTTGTGCGCCGCTGTTCCGGGTTCTTTGTTAACTACGAAAATAATAATTTTATAATCATCAATATAACACAATTCAATTTAATTCATGAGCCTAAACATACAAATTTAACCATTTTTAAGGTATATATATTTTCACCATTAAGCTGTCTATTTGAGTCATTGTTACTAAATTATTTATATCTTGAGCTACGAAACTCCAAATTAATATCCGTAAATTTTCCTTGAAACTAGACTCACATATCTTCTCACCATAAAATTTTCAGAATTTTTGGTCCAGCCAATTAGTACAGTTTATTCATTAAAGACTCCCCTGTTATTCCATTTGACAGTTCTGACCTCCCTCTACTAAAAATCAATTATCTCATTGTACAGAACTTGAATAAGGTTCTTGTTTATTTCTTTTGAAACTAGATTCATTAAGAAGTTCACACATATAAATTACAATCCATAATAATTTTTGTACAATTTTTAATGATTTTCCAAAGTCAAAACAGGGTATCTCGAAATTACCCTGAACCAGTCTTACAAAATTTCAAATATCTCTTGATTCATAAATTCATTGCTTACACTGTTTCTACTATAAGAAACTAGACTCAATAAGATTTAATTTCATATCTTATTCATCCTCTAATTCAATTTCTACAATTTTTAGTGAATTTTCAAAGTCAGACCATTGCTACTTCTCAAAACTGTTTTGATGTAAAATGCTAATAACCAAATTTATAACACCAATTCACACCTTATTTCTATTCAATTTCCATCTAAATATTCATATAACTATCAAATTTTCATCATTTTTCCATAATTCCGAATTTCTTTCAATTTAATCCCCAAAACTCAAAACTTATGGCTTGTTTTACAATTAAGTCCCTAATTCAATTCAAATTCATAATTCTATCAAATTAATCCCTAATTTCATCATTTCTTCAACATAAACCCTAATCAAACCTCCATAAATTTTCAATATTTTCTCATGAATTCAAGAAAATCTTTCTCTAAAGCTTCAAAAACATCAAAATTACAAAGAAAATGGCTTAGTTAGCTTACCAAATTAAACTCCAAGCCTTAATCCTTCAATTTCCCCTTTTTCTTTCTTTCTTTCCTTTTTCTTTCTTTCTCACGTTTCTTCTCTGTAACTTTCTTTCTTTTCTTTTTCTTGTTTTCTTTTATTAATCCCTTTATTTGTTTTAACTAATTTTTTTATTATAAAATATCTAATATAATAACTTATTATTTGTATACATTTGTACACTCTTACACTATTACACATGTATTCATCCTTACCATACACTTGCCTCCATTAATTTTTTTTAAATAAATTATAATATTTAAATAATTAGATATTTACTTAATTAAAATCAAATAATTAAATAATTAAAATTACTTAAATTCTAAGTAAATACACACATAAAATACAATTGGACCAATAGTACACATACACATGTATTTATTTCTCTCTTATACACATGTCACTTTTATGGTTTAATTACTAATTTAATCCCTTAACAATTTTCTATTCTATAATTAAACTTTTGTACTTTATTCAATTTAGTCTTATCTACTAATTGTTTCTAATTTAAACTAGTTTCACCTAGTTAAAAACCTATTTAGACACACAACTAGAGTCATAATTATTCCTAATAATTATTTAAGGATTTGATTTACTAAGACGGAGGCCCGACAATACACTTTTCCGGTGCCACGGATTTTGGGTCGTTACATTTCTTCCCCCCTAAAAAAATTTCTTCCTCGAAATTTACCTGAGAATAAATGAGGATACTGAACTTTCATTGTCTCTTCTGGTTCCCAAGTTGCTTCTTCCACTCCATGATTTCTCCATAACACTTTCACTAATGGAATTCGTTTATTTCTCAACTCTTTTATTTCTCGAGCTAATATTTGAATCGGCTCCTCTTCATAGGACAAATCTGATCGAATCTCAATGTCTTCTGTAGGAATAATATGGGAAGGATCTGATCTATATCTCCGAAGCATAGAAACATGAAAAACATCATGAATTTTCTGTAGTTCTGGAGGCAAAGCTAGTCGATAGGCAACGGGTCCGACTCTTTCAACTACTTCATATGGTCCAATGTAACGAGGACTTAGTTTTCCTTTACGACCAAACCTCAAAACTTTCTTCCAAGGCGATACCTTTAAAAACACTTTATCACCTACAGAATACTCTATATCCCGTCGCTTCAGATCCGCATAAGATTTTTGTCTATCAAAAGCTGCTTTCAATCTATCTCTAATCTTTTTAACTGTTTCTTCTGTCTCCTGGATTAACTCTGGTCCGACTATCTTTTTCTCATTCAATTCTGTCCAACATACCGGTGATCGACACCTTCGACCATACAAAGCTTCATACGGAGCCATCTGAATACTAGATTGGAAACTATTATTATAAACAAATTCAGCTAGTGGCAAATATCGTTCCCAACCTGACTCAAAATCAATAATACAAGCTCTCAACATGTCCTCCAAAATCTGAATTACCCGCTCGGACTGTCCGTCAGTTTGTGGATGAAAGGCTGTACTGAAACTAAGTTTAGTACCCAACGACTCATGTAATTGTCTCCAAAACCTGGATGTAAATCGTGGATCTCGGTCAGAAATTATAGACACCGGAATACCATGCAATCTTACAATTTCTCGAATATAAACTTCAGCAAGCTTCTGTAAAGACCAATCAGTCCTGACTGCTATAAAATGAGCAGACTTCGTAAGCCGATCCACTATCACCCATATTGCATTCTTTTTGCTTGCCGACAACGGCAATCCTGTAATAAAATCCATAGTAATACACTCCCACTTCCATTCAGGAATACTAATGGGCTGAAGTAGTCCTGTCGGTACCTGATGTTCTGCCTTGATCCGCTGACAAGTTAAGCATTTTCCAACATATTCAACTATATCTTTCTTCATCCCTGGCCACCAATAAAGTTCTCGTAAATTACGGTACATTTTTGTCCCACCAGGATGCAATGCAAATGTACCATCATGTGCTTCTCGAAGAATCAACTCTTTTAGTTCGGAAGTAGCTGGAACACAAATTCGATTTTGAAATCTCAAACAACCACGATCATCAATACTGAAATTTTCTACTGGGCCACTCTGTACCATCTCTCTCTTCTTCAATAATTTATCATCTTCCATTTGAGCTACTCTAATCTGGTCAAACATCACTGGCTTAACTCTTAATTCAGCTAGCAAACTGCCATCATCACTAATACTGAGTCGAGCAAACATTGCCCTTAATTCAACCGTAGCTTTTCTGCTCAATGCATCTGCTACTACATTTGCTTTTCTCGGGTGGTAATCTATGACACAATCATAATCTTTCAGAAGTTCAATCCATCGCCTCTGTCTCAAATTCAATTCTTTTTGAGAAAGAAGATATTTCAAACTTTTATGATCAGTATAGATGTAGCATTTCTCGCCATACAAATAGTGCCTCCAAATCTTCAGAGCAAAAATCACAGCTGCTAGCTCCAAATCATGAGTCGGGTAGTTACGTTCATGTGGCTTCAATTGTCGAGAAGCATAGGCTATTACTTTTCCATCCTGCATCAATACACAACCCAGACCATTCAAAGAAGCATCACTGTACACTATAAAATCTTTCCCCGATTCAGGTAATGTTAGAACTGGTGCCTCTGTCAACATTTTCTTTAATGTTTCAAAACTCTTCTGACACTGATCATCCCAAATAAATGGAACATTCTTTTTTAGTAACTTAGTCATTGGCAAAGCTATCTTCGAAAATCCGTTTACAAATCTCCTGTAGTACCCAGCTAAACCGAGAAACGTACCTCTGATACATTCTTGGGTGGTTTCCACTGAACAATCGCTTCAATCTTCTTTGGATCGACTCTAATTCCATCTGCAGATACCACATGTCCTAAAAATACAACCTCTGACAACCAAAATTCACATTTACTGAGCTTTCCATATAGTTGTTTTTCCCGTAATATCTGTAACACTATTCTGAGATGCTGATCATGTTCTGCCTCTGTCTTTGAATAAACCAATATGTCATCAATAAAAACCACCACAAAATGATCTAAATATGGCTGGAAAATACGATTCATCAAATCCATAAAAGCAGCTGGGGCGTTGGTCAACCCAAACGGCATCACCAAAAATTCATAATGGCCATAACGAGTACGAAAGGCAGTCTTAGGCACATCACTTTCCTTCACCTTCAGCTGATAGTACCCGGATCTCAAATCAATCTTTGAAAATACAGAAGCTCCTCTCAGCTGATCAAATAAATCATCAATACGAGGAAGTGGATACTTGTTCTTGATTGTCACCTTATTTAACTGTCTATAGTCAATACAGAGTCGCATCGAGCCATCCTTCTTTTTAACGAATAACACTGGAGCTCCCCATGGTGAAATACTTGGCCGAATAAAGCCACGGTCTAACAAATCTTGCAATTGTACTTTTAACTCTTTCAATTCAGTGGGCGACATTCGATACGGGGGTATAGAGATTGGTGCCGTACCTGGGTACACTTCAATAGCAAATTCGACCTCTCTATCAGGTGGTAAGCCCGGTAATTCTTCAGGGAATACATCTGGAAACTCACATACAGTTCTAATCTGACTACACTGACTCCCAACCAAATCTACAAATTCCGTAATTCGGTGTGACACCAACTGTACTCTGATCTCATCTCTCAAACCCCGAAGAAACCTTTTACAACTATCAGCCTCTGTCGGTATAAATTCAGAAGCATATCAGCTGAGTCTCGAAAATTCACGTTCATAATCTACAACTGACATATTACCTTGTTGCAGCATTAGAAATTCTTGCCTCTTGTCTTCGATATACAGCTCCCCAACATATTTCTTTTGAAATTCCTTCTGAAATAAGTCCCATGTCACTTGTTCTATGGGCAGATGTCGTATTACAGATTCCCACCACAAATAAGCTTCACCTTGCAACAGAGAAACAGCACAGATCAAACACTCTCGGGGGGTACATTCTAATTGCTGCAGAACTCGTTTAGTTGATTCCATCCAATTCTCTGCAGTGGTTGGATCAACTCCCTTCAAACCCAAAAATTCAGTGGCACCATATTTCCTTAGCTCTTTTATCGGGGCCCGTCTTTGAGTTGGTGCAGAAGTCGTAGCAGGAGCAGTCCCTGCCACTCTTTGTAAGGCATCGGCAATAATTCTTAATATATCAGAATCATTTCTACCTTTTTCATCTCTCTCCCTATTGTTCCCCCCTTCCACAATGGGAGGTTGATTCCTAATCGGATTCACACTAGGAGTAGCTGAGTCACTTTCATCTAAACCATATGATTCTTCATTCAGATCAAAATATTCATCAGACATCTTTGATCTATAAAACAGAAACAATTAAATAGGTCAGCATCCAAAAATCCCGACTCAGTTTTGACTCAACAGTGGCATGTACTTCTAAACTCACTTCTGAGCCCGATTTAGGCCGAGAATCGACTAAACCTGATAGCTCTGATACCAACAAATGTAACACCCCTTAACCCTAAACCGTCGCCGGAACAGGGTTACAAGGCATTACCAGACAATTCAGACAATTTACAGATAATTCTTAATAAATAAGTAACAAGAAACAAGGAAATTATTCATTAACAATAAATTATAGTATATTCATAAATGCATATAAATTATATTTTAGTTTACTAATTGAATTTCATTCATACATTTTTGTTTTATAAAAATTTCGGCAGCATTTCTGCTTGTTTTCACATAAACCTCCTGCAAGTTTAAACCCAAAATAAACCAGTCCAAAACCAATGGCACAATAAAAAAAACAATTTAAACTTAATTACACCTAAATTATAATCAATTAATTAACATAGTAATTTAATGTCTAACAATCATAATATTAATCAAAACTAAAATAATTTCATTTGTTTTCTATTCTAATTTAAGACTAATTATATACTATAATTTTTACCATTTTATCAAGCTAATAACAAAATATGGTATATCATTCTTACAACCAACATTACAAGCATACCTAAATAACTTATACAATCCTAGTACATGCCACTTTCAATTAAGAAAAGAAACATCACCAATATCTTTTTGCTGAAGTCGGGATCGTTCAGATGCTGAACCAAGACACTTGACTCCTTTTAACCTGCGCACGGAAACAACCGTACGCTGAGTATTTCATACTCAGTGGTATTACCATAATTCAAATTTTAATAGCAATAATAACAAAACATAAAAAAAAAAACTAGGTATATAATAACAATTCATTTTTAGACTTTCATTAAATAACAATAATAAAACAATCTTCAATTTTAGGCACACATCACATTTATCAAATTTTAATCACCACATTCACATTAACTTCATGCATTTCATTTCCAATCTAAATTTTTAGTCCACAATTTCCGTTTCTTTCATATTCACTAATACAGTCGATCAAGTTTATTTGATCTTCTCATTTCAATTATCCACCCTATTAACATTTCGGACTTTAACGGATACACGGATTTCAACCCAAACACACCAGTACGGCACATTGTGCCTAAACGGTACATAGTACCTAATCAGTATACGACACATAAAGTGCCTGAAACGACACACAAGGTGCCTGAAATACGACACATGAAGTGCCTGATGTACGACACATAAGGTGCCTGATCGGTAAAGCCGGCAATTCCCGTACATTTTCAGATCCTATGGCATGCCAATTATATCCGACTCTGTCCGACTAGTTAATAGGGTATTTCAGTTCTCAATTTACTTGCATTTCCAATCCAGAACACTTTTTAATTACAATTTCACCTTCAAATAAATTTATAATTCAATTATACATACACATTCACCATTCGATTCAATTCTCATTCAACTCAAATATCAACACTTACCTTATATCTCACTTATTAATTATAGAATTTATATAAAACATTTAATAAAAAGTAATTTGAATTATAGTAATACAAACCGTGAATTTTTCGTTTTAATCCTCGATAGCTTTCTCCTTTCCTTTGTGCGCCGCTGTTCCGGGTTCTTTGTTAACTACGAAAATAATAATTTTATAATCATCAATATAACACAATTCAATTTAATTCATGAGCCTAAACATACAAATTTAACCATTTTTAAGGTATATATATTTTCACCATTAAGCTGTCTATTTGAGTCATTGTTACTAAATTATTTATATCTTGAGCTACGAAACTCCAAATTAATATCCGTAAATTTTCCTTGAAACTAGACTCACATATCTTCTCACCATAAAATTTTCAGAATTTTTGGTCCAGCCAATTAGTACAGTTTATTCATTAAAGACTCCCCTGTTATTCCATTTGACAGTTCTGACCTCCCTCTACTAAAAATCAATTATCTCATTGTACAGAACTTGAATAAGGTTCTTGTTTATTTCTTTTGAAACTAGATTCATTAAGAAGTTCACACATATAAATTACAATCCATAATAATTTTTGTACAATTTTTAATGATTTTCCAAAGTCAAAACAGGGTATCTCGAAATTACCCTGAACCAGTCTTACAAAATTTCAAATATCTCTTGATTCATAAATTCATTGCTTACACTGTTTCTACTATAAGAAACTAGACTCAATAAGATTTAATTTCATATCTTATTCATCCTCTAATTCAATTTCTACAATTTTTAGTGAATTTTCAAAGTCAGACCATTGCTACTTCTCAAAACTGTTTTGATGTAAAATGCTAATAACCAAATTTATAACACCAATTCACACCTTATTTCTATTCAATTTCCATCTAAATATTCATATAACTATCAAATTTTCATCATTTTTCCATAATTCCGAATTTCTTTCAATTTAATCCCCAAAACTCAAAACTTATGGCTTGTTTTACA
Source organism: Gossypium stocksii (assembly GCA_020496765.1). Classification (NCBI taxonomy): domain Eukaryota; kingdom Viridiplantae; phylum Streptophyta; class Magnoliopsida; order Malvales; family Malvaceae; genus Gossypium; species Gossypium stocksii. The sequence goes on along the minus strand of CM035628.1, from coordinate 96,967,183 downwards.
ATTAAGTCCCTAATTCAATTCAAATTCATAATTCTATCAAATTAATCCCTAATTTCATCATTTCTTCAACATAAACCCTAATCAAACCTCCATAAATTTTCAATATTTTCTCATGAATTCAAGAAAATCTTTCTCTAAAGCTTCAAAAACATCAAAATTACAAAGAAAATGGCTTAGTTAGCTTACCAAATTAAACTCCAAGCCTTAATCCTTCAATTTCCCCTTTTTCTTTCTTTCTTTCCTTTTTCTTTCTTTCTCACGTTTCTTCTCTGTAACTTTCTTTCTTTTCTTTTTCTTGTTTTCTTTTATTAATCCCTTTATTTGTTTTAACTAATTTTTTTATTATAAAATATCTAATATAATAACTTATTATTTGTATACATTTGTACACTCTTACACTATTACACATGTATTCATCCTTACCATACACTTGCCTCCATTAATTTTTTTTAAATAAATTATAATATTTAAATAATTAGATATTTACTTAATTAAAATCAAATAATTAAATAATTAAAATTACTTAAATTCTAAGTAAATACACACATAAAATACAATTGGACCAATAGTACACATACACATGTATTTATTTCTCTCTTATACACATGTCACTTTTATGGTTTAATTACTAATTTAATCCCTTAACAATTTTCTATTCTATAATTAAACTTTTGTACTTTATTCAATTTAGTCTTATCTACTAATTGTTTCTAATTTAAACTAGTTTCACCTAGTTAAAAACCTATTTAGACACACAACTAGAGTCATAATTATTCCTAATAATTATTTAAGGATTTGATTTACTAAGACGGAGGCCCGACAATACACTTTTCCGGTGCCACGGATTTTGGGTCGTTACATTTCTTCCCCCCTAAAAAAATTTCTTCCTCGAAATTTACCTGAGAATAAATGAGGATACTGAACTTTCATTGTCTCTTCTGGTTCCCAAGTTGCTTCTTCCACTCCATGATTTCTCCATAACACTTTCACTAATGGAATTCGTTTATTTCTCAACTCTTTTATTTCTCGAGCTAATATTTGAATCGGCTCCTCTTCATAGGACAAATCTGATCGAATCTCAATGTCTTCTGTAGGAATAATATGGGAAGGATCTGATCTATATCTCCGAAGCATAGAAACATGAAAAACATCATGAATTTTCTGTAGTTCTGGAGGCAAAGCTAGTCGATAGGCAACGGGTCCGACTCTTTCAACTACTTCATATGGTCCAATGTAACGAGGACTTAGTTTTCCTTTACGACCAAACCTCAAAACTTTCTTCCAAGGCGATACCTTTAAAAACACTTTATCACCTACAGAATACTCTATATCCCGTCGCTTCAGATCCGCATAAGATTTTTGTCTATCAAAAGCTGCTTTCAATCTATCTCTAATCTTTTTAACTGTTTCTTCTGTCTCCTGGATTAACTCTGGTCCGACTATCTTTTTCTCATTCAATTCTGTCCAACATACCGGTGATCGACACCTTCGACCATACAAAGCTTCATACGGAGCCATCTGAATACTAGATTGGAAACTATTATTATAAACAAATTCAGCTAGTGGCAAATATCGTTCCCAACCTGACTCAAAATCAATAATACAAGCTCTCAACATGTCCTCCAAAATCTGAATTACCCGCTCGGACTGTCCGTCAGTTTGTGGATGAAAGGCTGTACTGAAACTAAGTTTAGTACCCAACGACTCATGTAATTGTCTCCAAAACCTGGATGTAAATCGTGGATCTCGGTCAGAAATTATAGACACCGGAATACCATGCAATCTTACAATTTCTCGAATATAAACTTCAGCAAGCTTCTGTAAAGACCAATCAGTCCTGACTGCTATAAAATGAGCAGACTTCGTAAGCCGATCCACTATCACCCATATTGCATTCTTTTTGCTTGCCGACAACGGCAATCCTGTAATAAAATCCATAGTAATACACTCCCACTTCCATTCAGGAATACTAATGGGCTGAAGTAGTCCTGTCGGTACCTGATGTTCTGCCTTGATCCGCTGACAAGTTAAGCATTTTCCAACATATTCAACTATATCTTTCTTCATCCCTGGCCACCAATAAAGTTCTCGTAAATTACGGTACATTTTTGTCCCACCAGGATGCAATGCAAATGTACCATCATGTGCTTCTCGAAGAATCAACTCTTTTAGTTCGGAAGTAGCTGGAACACAAATTCGATTTTGAAATCTCAAACAACCACGATCATCAATACTGAAATTTTCTACTGGGCCACTCTGTACCATCTCTCTCTTCTTCAATAATTTATCATCTTCCATTTGAGCTACTCTAATCTGGTCAAACATCACTGGCTTAACTCTTAATTCAGCTAGCAAACTGCCATCATCACTAATACTGAGTCGAGCAAACATTGCCCTTAATTCAACCGTAGCTTTTCTGCTCAATGCATCTGCTACTACATTTGCTTTTCTCGGGTGGTAATCTATGACACAATCATAATCTTTCAGAAGTTCAATCCATCGCCTCTGTCTCAAATTCAATTCTTTTTGAGAAAGAAGATATTTCAAACTTTTATGATCAGTATAGATGTAGCATTTCTCGCCATACAAATAGTGCCTCCAAATCTTCAGAGCAAAAATCACAGCTGCTAGCTCCAAATCATGAGTCGGGTAGTTACGTTCATGTGGCTTCAATTGTCGAGAAGCATAGGCTATTACTTTTCCATCCTGCATCAATACACAACCCAGACCATTCAAAGAAGCATCACTGTACACTATAAAATCTTTCCCCGATTCAGGTAATGTTAGAACTGGTGCCTCTGTCAACATTTTCTTTAATGTTTCAAAACTCTTCTGACACTGATCATCCCAAATAAATGGAACATTCTTTTTTAGTAACTTAGTCATTGGCAAAGCTATCTTCGAAAATCCGTTTACAAATCTCCTGTAGTACCCAGCTAAACCGAGAAACGTACCTCTGATACATTCTTGGGTGGTTTCCACTGAACAATCGCTTCAATCTTCTTTGGATCGACTCTAATTCCATCTGCAGATACCACATGTCCTAAAAATACAACCTCTGACAACCAAAATTCACATTTACTGAGCTTTCCATATAGTTGTTTTTCCCGTAATATCTGTAACACTATTCTGAGATGCTGATCATGTTCTGCCTCTGTCTTTGAATAAACCAATATGTCATCAATAAAAACCACCACAAAATGATCTAAATATGGCTGGAAAATACGATTCATCAAATCCATAAAAGCAGCTGGGGCGTTGGTCAACCCAAACGGCATCACCAAAAATTCATAATGGCCATAACGAGTACGAAAGGCAGTCTTAGGCACATCACTTTCCTTCACCTTCAGCTGATAGTACCCGGATCTCAAATCAATCTTTGAAAATACAGAAGCTCCTCTCAGCTGATCAAATAAATCATCAATACGAGGAAGTGGATACTTGTTCTTGATTGTCACCTTATTTAACTGTCTATAGTCAATACAGAGTCGCATCGAGCCATCCTTCTTTTTAACGAATAACACTGGAGCTCCCCATGGTGAAATACTTGGCCGAATAAAGCCACGGTCTAACAAATCTTGCAATTGTACTTTTAACTCTTTCAATTCAGTGGGCGACATTCGATACGGGGGTATAGAGATTGGTGCCGTACCTGGGTACACTTCAATAGCAAATTCGACCTCTCTATCAGGTGGTAAGCCCGGTAATTCTTCAGGGAATACATCTGGAAACTCACATACAGTTCTAATCTGACTACACTGACTCCCAACCAAATCTACAAATTCCGTAATTCGGTGTGACACCAACTGTACTCTGATCTCATCTCTCAAACCCCGAAGAAACCTTTTACAACTATCAGCCTCTGTCGGTATAAATTCAGAAGCATATCAGCTGAGTCTCGAAAATTCACGTTCATAATCTACAACTGACATATTACCTTGTTGCAGCATTAGAAATTCTTGCCTCTTGTCTTCGATATACAGCTCCCCAACATATTTCTTTTGAAATTCCTTCTGAAATAAGTCCCATGTCACTTGTTCTATGGGCAGATGTCGTATTACAGATTCCCACCACAAATAAGCTTCACCTTGCAACAGAGAAACAGCACAGATCAAACACTCTCGGGGGGTACATTCTAATTGCTGCAGAACTCGTTTAGTTGATTCCATCCAATTCTCTGCAGTGGTTGGATCAACTCCCTTCAAACCCAAAAATTCAGTGGCACCATATTTCCTTAGCTCTTTTATCGGGGCCCGTCTTTGAGTTGGTGCAGAAGTCGTAGCAGGAGCAGTCCCTGCCACTCTTTGTAAGGCATCGGCAATAATTCTTAATATATCAGAATCATTTCTACCTTTTTCATCTCTCTCCCTATTGTTCCCCCCTTCCACAATGGGAGGTTGATTCCTAATCGGATTCACACTAGGAGTAGCTGAGTCACTTTCATCTAAACCATATGATTCTTCATTCAGATCAAAATATTCATCAGACATCTTTGATCTATAAAACAGAAACAATTAAATAGGTCAGCATCCAAAAATCCCGACTCAGTTTTGACTCAACAGTGGCATGTACTTCTAAACTCACTTCTGAGCCCGATTTAGGCCGAGAATCGACTAAACCTGATAGCTCTGATACCAACAAATGTAACACCCCTTAACCCTAAACCGTCGCCGGAACAGGGTTACAAGGCATTACCAGACAATTCAGACAATTTACAGATAATTCTTAATAAATAAGTAACAAGAAACAAGGAAATTATTCATTAACAATAAATTATAGTATATTCATAAATGCATATAAATTATATTTTAGTTTACTAATTGAATTTCATTCATACATTTTTGTTTTATAAAAATTTCGGCAGCATTTCTGCTTGTTTTCACATAAACCTCCTGCAAGTTTAAACCCAAAATAAACCAGTCCAAAACCAATGGCACAATAAAAAAAACAATTTAAACTTAATTACACCTAAATTATAATCAATTAATTAACATAGTAATTTAATGTCTAACAATCATAATATTAATCAAAACTAAAATAATTTCATTTGTTTTCTATTCTAATTTAAGACTAATTATATACTATAATTTTTACCATTTTATCAAGCTAATAACAAAATATGGTATATCATTCTTACAACCAACATTACAAGCATACCTAAATAACTTATACAATCCTAGTACATGCCACTTTCAATTAAGAAAAGAAACATCACCAATATCTTTTTGCTGAAGTCGGGATCGTTCAGATGCTGAACCAAGACACTTGACTCCTTTTAACCTGCGCACGGAAACAACCGTACGCTGAGTATTTCATACTCAGTGGTATTACCATAATTCAAATTTTAATAGCAATAATAACAAAACATAAAAAAAAAAACTAGGTATATAATAACAATTCATTTTTAGACTTTCATTAAATAACAATAATAAAACAATCTTCAATTTTAGGCACACATCACATTTATCAAATTTTAATCACCACATTCACATTAACTTCATGCATTTCATTTCCAATCTAAATTTTTAGTCCACAATTTCCGTTTCTTTCATATTCACTAATACAGTCGATCAAGTTTATTTGATCTTCTCATTTCAATTATCCACCCTATTAACATTTCGGACTTTAACGGATACACGGATTTCAACCCAAACACACCAGTACGGCACATTGTGCCTAAACGGTACATAGTACCTAATCAGTATACGACACATAAAGTGCCTGAAACGACACACAAGGTGCCTGAAATACGACACATGAAGTGCCTGATGTACGACACATAAGGTGCCTGATCGGTAAAGCCGGCAATTCCCGTACATTTTCAGATCCTATGGCATGCCAATTATATCCGACTCTGTCCGACTAGTTAATAGGGTATTTCAGTTCTCAATTTACTTGCATTTCCAATCCAGAACACTTTTTAATTACAATTTCACCTTCAAATAAATTTATAATTCAATTATACATACACATTCACCATTCGATTCAATTCTCATTCAACTCAAATATCAACACTTACCTTATATCTCACTTATTAATTATAGAATTTATATAAAACATTTAATAAAAAGTAATTTGAATTATAGTAATACAAACCGTGAATTTTTCGTTTTAATCCTCGATAGCTTTCTCCTTTCCTTTGTGCGCCGCTGTTCCGGGTTCTTTGTTAACTACGAAAATAATAATTTTATAATCATCAATATAACACAATTCAATTTAATTCATGAGCCTAAACATACAAATTTAACCATTTTTAAGGTATATATATTTTCACCATTAAGCTGTCTATTTGAGTCATTGTTACTAAATTATTTATATCTTGAGCTACGAAACTCCAAATTAATATCCGTAAATTTTCCTTGAAACTAGACTCACATATCTTCTCACCATAAAATTTTCAGAATTTTTGGTCCAGCCAATTAGTACAGTTTATTCATTAAAGACTCCCCTGTTATTCCATTTGACAGTTCTGACCTCCCTCTACTAAAAATCAATTATCTCATTGTACAGAACTTGAATAAGGTTCTTGTTTATTTCTTTTGAAACTAGATTCATTAAGAAGTTCACACATATAAATTACAATCCATAATAATTTTTGTACAATTTTTAATGATTTTCCAAAGTCAAAACAGGGTATCTCGAAATTACCCTGAACCAGTCTTACAAAATTTCAAATATCTCTTGATTCATAAATTCATTGCTTACACTGTTTCTACTATAAGAAACTAGACTCAATAAGATTTAATTTCATATCTTATTCATCCTCTAATTCAATTTCTACAATTTTTAGTGAATTTTCAAAGTCAGACCATTGCTACTTCTCAAAACTGTTTTGATGTAAAATGCTAATAACCAAATTTATAACACCAATTCACACCTTATTTCTATTCAATTTCCATCTAAATATTCATATAACTATCAAATTTTCATCATTTTTCCATAATTCCGAATTTCTTTCAATTTAATCCCCAAAACTCAAAACTTATGGCTTGTTTTACAATTAAGTCCCTAATTCAATTCAAATTCATAATTCTATCAAATTAATCCCTAATTTCATCATTTCTTCAACATAAACCCTAATCAAACCTCCATAAATTTTCAATATTTTCTCATGAATTCAAGAAAATCTTTCTCTAAAGCTTCAAAAACATCAAAATTACAAAGAAAATGGCTTAGTTAGCTTACCAAATTAAACTCCAAGCCTTAATCCTTCAATTTCCCCTTTTTCTTTCTTTCTTTCCTTTTTCTTTCTTTCTCACGTTTCTTCTCTGTAACTTTCTTTCTTTTCTTTTTCTTGTTTTCTTTTATTAATCCCTTTATTTGTTTTAACTAATTTTTTTATTATAAAATATCTAATATAATAACTTATTATTTGTATACATTTGTACACTCTTACACTATTACACATGTATTCATCCTTACCATACACTTGCCTCCATTAATTTTTTTTAAATAAATTATAATATTTAAATAATTAGATATTTACTTAATTAAAATCAAATAATTAAATAATTAAAATTACTTAAATTCTAAGTAAATACACACATAAAATACAATTGGACCAATAGTACACATACACATGTATTTATTTCTCTCTTATACACATGTCACTTTTATGGTTTAATTACTAATTTAATCCCTTAACAATTTTCTATTCTATAATTAAACTTTTGTACTTTATTCAATTTAGTCTTATCTACTAATTGTTTCTAATTTAAACTAGTTTCACCTAGTTAAAAACCTATTTAGACACACAACTAGAGTCATAATTATTCCTAATAATTATTTAAGGATTTGATTTACTAAGACGGAGGCCCGACAATACACTTTTCCGGTGCCACGGATTTTGGGTCGTTACATTTCTTCCCCCCTAAAAAAATTTCTTCCTCGAAATTTACCTGAGAATAAATGAGGATACTGAACTTTCATTGTCTCTTCTGGTTCCCAAGTTGCTTCTTCCACTCCATGATTTCTCCATAACACTTTCACTAATGGAATTCGTTTATTTCTCAACTCTTTTATTTCTCGAGCTAATATTTGAATCGGCTCCTCTTCATAGGACAAATCTGATCGAATCTCAATGTCTTCTGTAGGAATAATATGGGAAGGATCTGATCTATATCTCCGAAGCATAGAAACATGAAAAACATCATGAATTTTCTGTAGTTCTGGAGGCAAAGCTAGTCGATAGGCAACGGGTCCGACTCTTTCAACTACTTCATATGGTCCAATGTAACGAGGACTTAGTTTTCCTTTACGACCAAACCTCAAAACTTTCTTCCAAGGCGATACCTTTAAAAACACTTTATCACCTACAGAATACTCTATATCCCGTCGCTTCAGATCCGCATAAGATTTTTGTCTATCAAAAGCTGCTTTCAATCTATCTCTAATCTTTTTAACTGTTTCTTCTGTCTCCTGGATTAACTCTGGTCCGACTATCTTTTTCTCATTCAATTCTGTCCAACATACCGGTGATCGACACCTTCGACCATACAAAGCTTCATACGGAGCCATCTGAATACTAGATTGGAAACTATTATTATAAACAAATTCAGCTAGTGGCAAATATCGTTCCCAACCTGACTCAAAATCAATAATACAAGCTCTCAACATGTCCTCCAAAATCTGAATTACCCGCTCGGACTGTCCGTCAGTTTGTGGATGAAAGGCTGTACTGAAACTAAGTTTAGTACCCAACGACTCATGTAATTGTCTCCAAAACCTGGATGTAAATCGTGGATCTCGGTCAGAAATTATAGACACCGGAATACCATGCAATCTTACAATTTCTCGAATATAAACTTCAGCAAGCTTCTGTAAAGACCAATCAGTCCTGACTGCTATAAAATGAGCAGACTTCGTAAGCCGATCCACTATCACCCATATTGCATTCTTTTTGCTTGCCGACAACGGCAATCCTGTAATAAAATCCATAGTAATACACTCCCACTTCCATTCAGGAATACTAATGGGCTGAAGTAGTCCTGTCGGTACCTGATGTTCTGCCTTGATCCGCTGACAAGTTAAGCATTTTCCAACATATTCAACTATATCTTTCTTCATCCCTGGCCACCAATAAAGTTCTCGTAAATTACGGTACATTTTTGTCCCACCAGGATGCAATGCAAATGTACCATCATGTGCTTCTCGAAGAATCAACTCTTTTAGTTCGGAAGTAGCTGGAACACAAATTCGATTTTGAAATCTCAAACAACCACGATCATCAATACTGAAATTTTCTACTGGGCCACTCTGTACCATCTCTCTCTTCTTCAATAATTTATCATCTTCCATTTGAGCTACTCTAATCTGGTCAAACATCACTGGCTTAACTCTTAATTCAGCTAGCAAACTGCCATCATCACTAATACTGAGTCGAGCAAACATTGCCCTTAATTCAACCGTAGCTTTTCTGCTCAATGCATCTGCTACTACATTTGCTTTTCTCGGGTGGTAATCTATGACACAATCATAATCTTTCAGAAGTTCAATCCATCGCCTCTGTCTCAAATTCAATTCTTTTTGAGAAAGAAGATATTTCAAACTTTTATGATCAGTATAGATGTAGCATTTCTCGCCATACAAATAGTGCCTCCAAATCTTCAGAGCAAAAATCACAGCTGCTAGCTCCAAATCATGAGTCGGGTAGTTACGTTCATGTGGCTTCAATTGTCGAGAAGCATAGGCTATTACTTTTCCATCCTGCATCAATACACAACCCAGACCATTCAAAGAAGCATCACTGTACACTATAAAATCTTTCCCCGATTCAGGTAATGTTAGAACTGGTGCCTCTGTCAACATTTTCTTTAATGTTTCAAAACTCTTCTGACACTGATCATCCCAAATAAATGGAACATTCTTTTTTAGTAACTTAGTCATTGGCAAAGCTATCTTCGAAAATCCGTTTACAAATCTCCTGTAGTACCCAGCTAAACCGAGAAACGTACCTCTGATACATTCTTGGGTGGTTTCCACTGAACAATCGCTTCAATCTTCTTTGGATCGACTCTAATTCCATCTGCAGATACCACATGTCCTAAAAATACAACCTCTGACAACCAAAATTCACATTTACTGAGCTTTCCATATAGTTGTTTTTCCCGTAATATCTGTAACACTATTCTGAGATGCTGATCATGTTCTGCCTCTGTCTTTGAATAAACCAATATGTCATCAATAAAAACCACCACAAAATGATCTAAATATGGCTGGAAAATACGATTCATCAAATCCATAAAAGCAGCTGGGGCGTTGGTCAACCCAAACGGCATCACCAAAAATTCATAATGGCCATAACGAGTACGAAAGGCAGTCTTAGGCACATCACTTTCCTTCACCTTCAGCTGATAGTACCCGGATCTCAAATCAATCTTTGAAAATACAGAAGCTCCTCTCAGCTGATCAAATAAATCATCAATACGAGGAAGTGGATACTTGTTCTTGATTGTCACCTTATTTAACTGTCTATAGTCAATACAGAGTCGCATCGAGCCATCCTTCTTTTTAACGAATAACACTGGAGCTCCCCATGGTGAAATACTTGGCCGAATAAAGCCACGGTCTAACAAATCTTGCAATTGTACTTTTAACTCTTTCAATTCAGTGGGCGACATTCGATACGGGGGTATAGAGATTGGTGCCGTACCTGGGTACACTTCAATAGCAAATTCGACCTCTCTATCAGGTGGTAAGCCCGGTAATTCTTCAGGGAATACATCTGGAAACTCACATACAGTTCTAATCTGACTACACTGACTCCCAACCAAATCTACAAATTCCGTAATTCGGTGTGACACCAACTGTACTCTGATCTCATCTCTCAAACCCCGAAGAAACCTTTTACAACTATCAGCCTCTGTCGGTATAAATTCAGAAGCATATCAGCTGAGTCTCGAAAATTCACGTTCATAATCTACAACTGACATATTACCTTGTTGCAGCATTAGAAATTCTTGCCTCTTGTCTTCGATATACAGCTCCCCAACATATTTCTTTTGAAATTCCTTCTGAAATAAGTCCCATGTCACTTGTTCTATGGGCAGATGTCGTATTACAGATTCCCACCACAAATAAGCTTCACCTTGCAACAGAGAAACAGCACAGATCAAACACTCTCGGGGGGTACATTCTAATTGCTGCAGAACTCGTTTAGTTGATTCCATCCAATTCTCTGCAGTGGTTGGATCAACTCCCTTCAAACCCAAAAATTCAGTGGCACCATATTTCCTTAGCTCTTTTATCGGGGCCCGTCTTTGAGTTGGTGCAGAAGTCGTAGCAGGAGCAGTCCCTGCCACTCTTTGTAAGGCATCGGCAATAATTCTTAATATATCAGAATCATTTCTACCTTTTTCATCTCTCTCCCTATTGTTCCCCCCTTCCACAATGGGAGGTTGATTCCTAATCGGATTCACACTAGGAGTAGCTGAGTCACTTTCATCTAAACCATATGATTCTTCATTCAGATCAAAATATTCATCAGACATCTTTGATCTATAAAACAGAAACAATTAAATAGGTCAGCATCCAAAAATCCCGACTCAGTTTTGACTCAACAGTGGCATGTACTTCTAAACTCACTTCTGAGCCCGATTTAGGCCGAGAATCGACTAAACCTGATAGCTCTGATACCAACAAATGTAACACCCCTTAACCCTAAACCGTCGCCGGAACAGGGTTACAAGGCATTACCAGACAATTCAGACAATTTACAGATAATTCTTAATAAATAAGTAACAAGAAACAAGGAAATTATTCATTAACAATAAATTATAGTATATTCATAAATGCATATAAATTATATTTTAGTTTACTAATTGAATTTCATTCATACATTTTTGTTTTATAAAAATTTCGGCAGCATTTCTGCTTGTTTTCACATAAACCTCCTGCAAGTTTAAACCCAAAATAAACCAGTCCAAAACCAATGGCACAATAAAAAAAACAATTTAAACTTAATTACACCTAAATTATAATCAATTAATTAACATAGTAATTTAATGTCTAACAATCATAATATTAATCAAAACTAAAATAATTTCATTTGTTTTCTATTCTAATTTAAGACTAATTATATACTATAATTTTTACCATTTTATCAAGCTAATAACAAAATATGGTATATCATTCTTACAACCAACATTACAAGCATACCTAAATAACTTATACAATCCTAGTACATGCCACTTTCAATTAAGAAAAGAAACATCACCAATATCTTTTTGCTGAAGTCGGGATCGTTCAGATGCTGAACCAAGACACTTGACTCCTTTTAACCTGCGCACGGAAACAACCGTACGCTGAGTATTTCATACTCAGTGGTATTACCATAATTCAAATTTTAATAGCAATAATAACAAAACATAAAAAAAAAAACTAGGTATATAATAACAATTCATTTTTAGACTTTCATTAAATAACAATAATAAAACAATCTTCAATTTTAGGCACACATCACATTTATCAAATTTTAATCACCACATTCACATTAACTTCATGCATTTCATTTCCAATCTAAATTTTTAGTCCACAATTTCCGTTTCTTTCATATTCACTAATACAGTCGATCAAGTTTATTTGATCTTCTCATTTCAATTATCCACCCTATTAACATTTCGGACTTTAACGGATACACGGATTTCAACCCAAACACACCAGTACGGCACATTGTGCCTAAACGGTACATAGTACCTAATCAGTATACGACACATAAAGTGCCTGAAACGACACACAAGGTGCCTGAAATACGACACATGAAGTGCCTGATGTACGACACATAAGGTGCCTGATCGGTAAAGCCGGCAATTCCCGTACATTTTCAGATCCTATGGCATGCCAATTATATCCGACTCTGTCCGACTAGTTAATAGGGTATTTCAGTTCTCAATTTACTTGCATTTCCAATCCAGAACACTTTTTAATTACAATTTCACCTTCAAATAAATTTATAATTCAATTATACATACACATTCACCATTCGATTCAATTCTCATTCAACTCAAATATCAACACTTACCTTATATCTCACTTATTAATTATAGAATTTATATAAAACATTTAATAAAAAGTAATTTGAATTATAGTAATACAAACCGTGAATTTTTCGTTTTAATCCTCGATAGCTTTCTCCTTTCCTTTGTGCGCCGCTGTTCCGGGTTCTTTGTTAACTACGAAAATAATAATTTTATAATCATCAATATAACACAATTCAATTTAATTCATGAGCCTAAACATACAAATTTAACCATTTTTAAGGTATATATATTTTCACCATTAAGCTGTCTATTTGAGTCATTGTTACTAAATTATTTATATCTTGAGCTACGAAACTCCAAATTAATATCCGTAAATTTTCCTTGAAACTAGACTCACATATCTTCTCACCATAAAATTTTCAGAATTTTTGGTCCAGCCAATTAGTACAGTTTATTCATTAAAGACTCCCCTGTTATTCCATTTGACAGTTCTGACCTCCCTCTACTAAAAATCAATTATCTCATTGTACAGAACTTGAATAAGGTTCTTGTTTATTTCTTTTGAAACTAGATTCATTAAGAAGTTCACACATATAAATTACAATCCATAATAATTTTTGTACAATTTTTAATGATTTTCCAAAGTCAAAACAGGGTATCTCGAAATTACCCTGAACCAGTCTTACAAAATTTCAAATATCTCTTGATTCATAAATTCATTGCTTACACTGTTTCTACTATAAGAAACTAGACTCAATAAGATTTAATTTCATATCTTATTCATCCTCTAATTCAATTTCTACAATTTTTAGTGAATTTTCAAAGTCAGACCATTGCTACTTCTCAAAACTGTTTTGATGTAAAATGCTAATAACCAAATTTATAACACCAATTCACACCTTATTTCTATTCAATTTCCATCTAAATATTCATATAACTATCAAATTTTCATCATTTTTCCATAATTCCGAATTTCTTTCAATTTAATCCCCAAAACTCAAAACTTATGGCTTGTTTTACAATTAAGTCCCTAATTCAATTCAAATTCATAATTCTATCAAATTAATCCCTAATTTCATCATTTCTTCAACATAAACCCTAATCAAACCTCCATAAATTTTCAATATTTTCTCATGAATTCAAGAAAATCTTTCTCTAAAGCTTCAAAAACATCAAAATTACAAAGAAAATGGCTTAGTTAGCTTACCAAATTAAACTCCAAGCCTTAATCCTTCAATTTCCCCTTTTTCTTTCTTTCTTTCCTTTTTCTTTCTTTCTCACGTTTCTTCTCTGTAACTTTCTTTCTTTTCTTTTTCTTGTTTTCTTTTATTAATCCCTTTATTTGTTTTAACTAATTTTTTTATTATAAAATATCTAATATAATAACTTATTATTTGTATACATTTGTACACTCTTACACTATTACACATGTATTCATCCTTACCATACACTTGCCTCCATTAATTTTTTTAAATAAATTATAATATTTAAATAATTAGATATTTACTTAATTAAAATCAAATAATTAAATAATTAAAATTACTTAAATTCTAAGTAAATACACACATAAAATACAATTGGACCAATAGTACACATACACATGTATTTATTTCTCTCTTATACACATGTCACTTTTATGGTTTAATTACTAATTTAATCCCTTAACAATTTTCTATTCTATAATTAAACTTTTGTACTTTATTCAATTTAGTCTTATCTACTAATTGTTTCTAATTTAAACTAGTTTCACCTAGTTAAAAACCTATTTAGACACACAACTAGAGTCATAATTATTCCTAATAATTATTTAAGGATTTGATTTACTAAGACGGAGGCCCGACAATACACTTTTCCGGTGCCACGGATTTTGGGTCGTTACAAATTTTTATGAAATATCAGAATTTTTCATAATTTCAACACTTTTCAATTTAATCCCTAAAACATGTTTTCGTCTGATCTTGATCTAAATTAATATTTTCATTCAATTTTGTAATTTAAATAATAAAATAATTCATTACATACAATTTGATCATTTTTGACATTTTTACAAAATCACCCATAAAGTTCTACTTTTATTCAATTTAGTCCCCGAGCCTAAAACATGCAAATTAGCCATGCTAGTTGAATATTCATACATGTTTTCCTCCTCCTCCTCTCCATTCCACATCCTTAATTTATATAACATG
Organism: Gossypium stocksii; assembly: GCA_020496765.1. NCBI lineage: Eukaryota > Viridiplantae > Streptophyta > Magnoliopsida > Malvales > Malvaceae > Gossypium > Gossypium stocksii. The sequence goes on along the minus strand of CM035628.1, from coordinate 96,952,020 downwards.
CTTATAAGTAACATTATCAATAATTTCACTATTTACTTATGTGTATATTCAAAGCTGTCCATTTGAGTCATACTCACTAAGTTATTTATATCTTGAGCTAAAGAACTTCAAATTAAGATCCGCTAATTTTCCATGAAACTAGACTCACATATATTCTTACCATAAAATTTTCAGAATTTTTGGTTTAGCCAATAAGTACAGTTTATTCTTCAAAGTTACCCCTGTTCTGCTGTATGACAGTTCCGACCTTTCTTCACTAAAATTTAATTAACTCTTCATACGGGACTCGGATGATGTTCCCGCTTGTTTTTCTTGAAAATAGACTCATTAAGGATTTCAAATACATAAATTTAAGTCCCTAATTATTTTTATACAATTTTTGGTGATTTTCCAAAGTCAAAACAGAGGATCCCGAAATCATTCTGAACCAGTCTCACAAAAATATAAATATCTCAGAATACAGAATTCATTTACTTATTCTGTTTCTTTTATATGAAAATAGTCTCAACAAGCTTTAATTCCATGTCTCACTCAACTTCTAATTCAAATTATACCATTTTTGGTGATTTTTCAAATTTGACCTACTGCTGCTGTCCAAAACAGTTTTAGTGCAAAATGTTGATTATCAAGTTTATAACACTCTTATTTCCCTTCTCTACAATATTTCCCCTCACTTTCTCTTATTTTCTCTTCACTAATATATCAAGAACATAGAACCATATATAAGAGAACTCTACATTAACATCATTTCCATGCTTTTTCAATAATATCAAACTCAAAAATATATTGAAATCTTGATGTTCTTACCTTGTCCACTTGGTTTCAATCTTTAACTTGATATTCTCTCTCTTCCAGCTTCTATTTCTTGAGTCCAACTTGACATTCTAACTCCCCATAGTCTCCTTAACATTTTTCTCCTTGGGTAGCTATGGAAATTCTTTTGGTTTCTAGGTAAAAATGGTGAATTTTTGGTGGAAGGACCAAATTGTAAAGAAATGAAAGTTTCTTCTTCGCTTTCCTTTCTAACGTGGGATGCATGAAAATGGATGGTGTTGTTGTTTTCTCCCTTTTTTTTTCCACACACATATATTTATATAGTAAATAAAATAATAAAATAATAAAATATCTTATTAAAATATTAATAAAATAATCATTATTTAATATATAATTATAAAATATCATCAATATAATCATTACTTTCTAGATTTCTCTCTCTTCCCACTGACCATTTTACCCTTCATGATCTTTTAAAATTCCATCCTTGAGTCATCACTTAATTTGGTAAAATTACAATTTAGTCCCTCAGAATTCTTCTCCTATTCAATTTAGTCCTAATTCATCAATTTTCCTTAGTTTCTAGATCATTCTACCCTTAAAATATTTGCACTATTGGTCCTTCAACTTTTCATATTTACACTTTTAACCCCTCAAAATTTGAGTATTTACTCTTGGGCAACAAAACTTTTCTCACTTTCACAATTTAGTCCTTTCTTGAATTAATATGTCATAATATATTTCCTAATGACATAACTCAAATTTCCTCTTCTTGTCACTTTATTTCCTTATTTTATTATATCAAGGATAATATTTCAGTGTAGAAATTTTCGGGGTGTTACATATTAAGTGAAATTGAAATGAGAATTGAATTCCCTATTAACTTGTCAGGCTAGTCGAATATAATTGGCATGCCATAGGATTTGAGAAGGGATTTGGAGATAATGAAGTTATTATATCCTTCGGAATTATCCGAAGAGGCACTATGTGCTATACTGGTGTGTTTTTGGTGGATTATATTATACTGGTGTGTTTGGAGGATTATCTGATTATAGTGTGCTTTGGAGGATTATATGATTATTCTGGTGTGTTTTGGTTGGATATTACTGGTGTGTTTGGGTTGGAATCCGTGTATCTGTCAAAGTCCGGATTGTTAATAGGGTAAATAACTGAAATGAGAAAATTTTAATAAATTTGATTTATCGTATTATTAAAAAAAAATAAAATATGAGAAAGAAATTGTGAGTTAAATTGTGAATTGAATTGAATTGAAATGTGAGATTTGGAGCTTGAACTTAAAAGTTCATGAATTTGCTAAAATATTGAATTATTGATAGTGAAATCAGTTGAATAAATGAAATGAGGAAATCGAATGAATTTGATCGTTTGAATTATTGAAAGTATGAAAAAGTAAAAGTATGAATTGAAATGTGAAATTGAGATATGAGATTGAAAGCTTGAACCAAAGGTTCATGAATTGATTAAAGATAATATAGATGATATGTGATACCTTTGATGGAAGACTTTTGTTGAGATATGAAATTAAATATAAATTAATACGTATGACTTATATTGTTACATGTTTGATGTTTATTATTTATTATAATTTTTATAACTTGAATTATGGTAATACCACTGAGTATAGACGTACTCAACATACAATTGTATTATTATAATTCAAATTATTTGTTATTAAGTGTTAAATTTAAATTATGTGTATAGTAAGTGAAGTAAGTGTTATTGTTGAATTGAATGGAAATTGAATTGAGTAATGGATAAATATTAGTATTGAATTTATATTGATGAGAAAGTGAAATTAAATAATATTGAATTATATGTGAAATGAATAAAAATTACTAGTGATATATTTGAATTATTGAATTACTATAGTATTAAATTATGAATATATGTGAGCATTTAAAATGCAAATTAATTGGAAAAGTGAAATGTAATAAGGCAATTTTGCCCGGGCCCAATAAAGCCCAAATAAACACAAAAAAACAAATAAAATCAAAAAATTGTCTAAATGTCCATTTACAGACTAAAAAGGCCCAATACCCTAAAAACCAACACCATCCCGGGTCAACCCCATACCCAGGTCAGCCCAACATACCCAAATCCAGTAGCCCACTTAAACTAAAGCCTACTACCCGTTTACCAAACCCAACCCGGATGGCCCAAGCACCCTAAACACCAGCCTACCCTAGCCCATATGACCGGCAGAAACAGGAACAACGAACCCTAGGTGCGCCGCACCTAGGGTCCTTCAGCCTTTGACCCTCAGCCACCAGCTCCACCGCCACATTAGCCTCTGTCCACATCAACCATCACCAGTGCCTGCAAACAATAAATGAAACGAACGTCAGCAACTGAAGAAGAAACAGTGAAGCACAAGTAAAGCAGAGACATGAGCAAAAATGCAATGGGACATTCGGATATAAAGGGATCCAAAAAACAGAAATCTGGGGCTTTTTTTTTTTCTTATCTTCCTTTTTTCTTTAAGAGAACAAAAAACGATTGTAACCAAAAACGCTTGTAATCTTGAAGCAAGAATCAAATAAAAAAAAGAAAACAACGTTTGAAAGGTGATTTCCGATTTGAGTTCTTTCTTTTTTTTCTTTTGTTTTTACTTTCTTTTCTCTTCTCTTATTTCGGATTAAAAGAAAGTCAGAAAGCTATCGTTACCTGACTGTGATTTTGGGAGGTGTAAACGGGAGTATTCCAGTGACCCTGAGTCGCGGAGAAACTCCCGGGGCTCCGACGAGGGTAGGAAACGCCGATTTGGCTCCCATCTCAGTCATTCTTTTTACCCGGTCTTTACCTGCATTCATAAACATTTTATAGTTAGTATAAATAAATAAAAAGAAAGCAAAACGGCAAACCTGGTCGATTCGGCCTTCACGGATCACCGCTGCTGGTTGATAGCCGAATGGTGGTCCGGTGGTCGCCTCTCGCTTCAGTCGGTTAGATAGGGTTTCGAAAACGAAAAAAGAAGGGAGAAATGAGGCTCACCATTTGCGAATGGATCGCCGGATCCCTTACCTTCTTCGACGGAACTGAGGGAAAGGAGGACTTTCGGACCGGTCAGCCACCGTATGGGGCGGCCCTCCGTTGTCTGCGATGGGGGTTTCTTTCGAAACCCTAGCAGAAGGCTTTGGGGATTAAATCCCCTTTCCTATTTGTTTCAGCAGAGAACGAAAATAAAAGGGAGTGTGGCTACTGTTCTAAAAATGAAGAAAGGGTTAAACGGCTGAAAGAAAAGAGAAAAGAGAATTAGGGCTTTGATATAACGCGCAAAACGGTGCCGTATAGCACCCGGATTCGCGCCTTTAAGCCTCTAATGGTCTATTTTCGCGTTTAGTCCCTCCCCTGTTTAGTGTTCTGAGACTTAGTCCTGTTTTGACTTATTTTTTCTTTTAATTGGGCCCTTTAATTCACGATATTTCTCAATCTAGTCCTCTGTAGTGCTGTACCGTTTTGAAGGTTGGGTATATTCTCCATTTCGGTCCCTCCTGATTTCATGCGTGTTCGGCCTGGTCCTAAATCTTCTGCTTATATTTGATTTCGCCCCCATTATTTTAATTTTTAGTCCAATATAATCCCTTTTTTATTATTATTGTCGTTTCATCATTAAGGTTAATTAAATTATTATTATTATTATTATTATTCACTTCGTATTTATTATCGCTTTTATTATTGATTTAATATATTAGTATTATTATTATTTTCTTTGATCATTTAATGTTTTGTATATATCCTATTACTATTACTAGCATGTTATTATTAGCACTGTATTAGTAGTGAACCATTACTACTTTCTTTTCACGATTATTTATATATATATTATTCATATATGGTTATTTTCTGTTGTTATTACAAGTATATTATTTTCTTATTATATCATTAATACATTATTTTTATTATTCTCCTTTTATTGTAAATATTATGATTGTTCATATATATATTTTACATACACACTTTTAAATGTTACTATTATGCACGTATTTTAACTTTACATTATATATATATATGTGTATTTTTATGCTACGAATGTATATTTTAACATTATGTTCTACACATTATGTACATATTTTAATACCATAGTATTCATATATTTTATTCCACCTCGCGTATATGCTTTAATACTATTATGTATAAATATTTTTTATATATTAGGTATATATATTTTAACCCTTTTATATATATTATGTATATTTTTCATATTGTATTTGCATTCTTTTACATATTTTTATAACATAGTATATACATATTTTAAATACTATATTATGTATGCATATACATATTTCTATAGATATAAGTTTTCTTTACTTGTTTTCATTCTATAACACACTACTCATTTTATTGTTTTCTTGTGTACATATTTTACTTATATAAGTATTTTCATGCATTACATATAAATATATATTTAAATATTTCTTCGTATTATGTATTATATTTTCATATAACGTATTTACCACTCTATTATATATTTTTATACCATATTAAATATTTTAAAATATTATACATATATATTTTTCTAAGTATACGACTTCTTTATTAAAAAAAAAAAAAACCTTATCTTTTTATGATATATACCTCATACAAATTTTATTTGAAAACTTATAACTCTAAGCTCGTGGTCGCAACTATTCGTTTTCATTTGTTAAGAAGTTTTCTAGATTCTGCTTATTTTAATTTGTTTTGCACTTCTCAGGGATTTGTTTCTTTTAAATTTACTCTTAATCTTTGGAGGTTAATATTATTATTCGCATAAAATGATATGTTATAATTGTTTTCGCATGTGCATCATTTTGTAGTGATTCATTGGTGTAGTACGATGTTTATAAATTATTTCTCTATTTTACAAATCATTATTCTGTGCTCGTATTTTATAGGAAACAATCGTATACCATCTTGTGTAAAAATTTTCATTCAAAGGTTCTCAAAAGAATTACTCGTGTTTGGGTACTTCGAGGAAATCGAGCCTTAACTTACTAGGTTCCGATTTTACTTATTAAACCCGATCTATCGAGAATCGATTTCAAAATCAAAGCGTGTGAGTTTTCAAATAAAGCCCATTCTCGAAACCTCGAAATGTTACATTCTAACTTACTGAATGTGGCGTTCAGTGTCTCGAGATAGGAATTTCAAAACTAAGGTAATATTTTATATTTTGGAACTACGATAAATCGAGCCTTAACTTACTAGGTTTAGATTTTTCGTTCGACCCAAAATAATTAAATATTCCTTCTCGACTTAAATCTTTTTAATAAAAAAGAGACGAGCTTAATTTCGAGAAATTGATATATTGCGCCCTAAATTACTGGATGCGACATTCTTATTTCATGGAGATGAGCGAGTCTCGACTTTTATTTTGACATATTCAAATGTTTTTAATAAAAGGGATCGTATTTTAAATTTTTCCGAATTTTTAAACCTTCGACATTAAGAAACTAATTAATCAACTAGGTACCAATTGTGGGCGTATCGAGGGTGCTAATCCTTCCTCGTGCGTAACCGACTCCCGAGCCCGTTCTTTGATTTTCGTAGACCAAAACCAATTGTTTTAATAAATTTAAAATAGTTTATTAAAATAATCTGAGGTGATCCGATCGTACCTCAAAAGGGTCGGTGGCGACTCCCCGTTTTAATTTTTATTTCCAAAACCCTAGTCGATTCCCGTTTTGAAAAAAAATGGTTTCGACAGCTTGGCGACTCCACTGGGGACCCAAGTTTGTGAGTCAGGCCACTAGTTGATTAACTTTTGTCTTTTTGTCGAAAATTGAAATTTTGATTTTTTATATACGATCCCTTTTTTTTGCATTTCATCTGTTTTGAATTCCGATTTTCGTTATTTTATTCCCATTTTCTTTATATGTTTCAAGTTTTTCTGTATACTTGTGCATTGCATTGCATGACCGCTGGGTCACACCTTTTAAGTGGGAGCAAGAAGCTACTCCTTCGTGAGGTTTTCACCTCCGTGTAGGATAGTGAAACGCTTCCGGAACACATCCGTACCTATGTGCTTCGTGAGATTTTCATCTCCGTGCAGCCTTAGGGAAATGTGTTCCCCTGAACCGAACTCGATCTGAATGAGCCTATAATGGGTGAAGATCGAGGAATCTGCTGGTTCAGGTACCCCTACTCTAGATCCAAGCCGCATATAGAGAACCTTTAGGAGCCCACACGAGGTAGAACTACGCCCAACTCTAGTGGTTACCCTAATAGGTCCTTGATTGTTCTCTACTTCTATGTATGCTTTGAATTTTATTATATATTGCACTGACGCTTTGTGTTTTACTCTCCATATGTTGCACTAACATTTTGTGTTTCTGCTTTCTACATATTGCATCGAAAAGGTGTCGATTTGGGTTCGATTGCTAAAATAGGGAGCTCGACCATGGAAAACGAACGTCTTGATAAAGTAAAAGGCAATGCGACAATCCAAAACTGGTCAGAAACAACACAATTGGAAAAAGGGGATAGCCTAGCTGCGGGATATGTATCGGAGTTATGGGATTACACCCGCATCATTGTTACGCAAAACAGTCTTCAGGGATTGAGAGAAATTTGGTGTCAGTGGGATGATGAAACTAAAGGGATGTTCTATAACAAGTATGGAGATTTGCCGTATCTGTTAGATGTTAAGGTGGACGAGAACTTATTTCGGGCCCTCGCACAGTTTTGGAACCCAGCATATAGTTGCTTCACCTGCGGAGGAGTGGATTTGGTGCCTACCATAGAAGAATATACTGCTCTACTGAATTGCCCAAGAGCTCAGGTTGATAAAATTTATTCACGAGCCGCTTATGTCCCAGCTTTTTGGAAAAAGTTGATGAATATTACGGGAATGAGTGAGCAATGGATCACGGCTAAGATCAAGAAGAAAGGAGAATACAAGTGCATCCCATGGAAAAACCTAAGAGATCTAATCCTAGGTCACCCTGATACTACAAAGAGGGTTGATGTTTTAGCACTTAGCATTTATGGATTAATGTTGTTCCCTAAGGCTTTGGGATATGTGGACGAGGCAGTGACCGACCTCTTCGATCGACTTGACAAGGGGATCACACCGGTGCCTGCGATCTTAGCGGAAACTTTCAGGTCATTAAGCGCATGCAGAAGAGCCGGAGAAGGCAGGTTCATTGGATGTGCACAACTGCTGTTAGTTTGGTTTCATGGCCACCTTTGGAAAGTGAGTAAGCCTTCCTACCGAGTCTTCTTGAACGATTATTCCCCTTTGAGAGAAATGGTCGCCACACCAAGAAGAGATGATGTGTCGGAGGAAAACTGGATCGCACTTCTCCAAAATCTGCAAGATGGGGACTTCGAATGGAAGGCTCCTTGGTTTGTACCCGGGGAAATTCTATACCGATGTGGGGATTTCAATTGGGTCCCATTGCTTGGAATTTGGGGAGCCACTGGCTACGCTCCCTTAATGGTATTAAGGCAGTATTGGTCAAAGCAATTCATTCCGACAACGCATGGGTTGGCAGAATGCGAACTTCCGTACAAAGAGGAGAATTATAAGAAAAAGATCAAAGAGGTTTCTATAGCCTGGAATCAAACTCGTCGAATGAAAAATCAAAATGCGGGATCGGTAACTCCCGAATATAAGAGCTGGTTTAATAGAAGAGTCAATGATAATGTTCCGAGACCAAATTTAGGAGATGTTAGACCGCTAGAAGAATATCTGCAGGTAGTCCCCTCTGAACTAGAAATTATCAGACAGGACTTTGAAAAACAAAGTTCAGAAATGGGAAAACAGATAAAGCGGTTAGAGCAAGAAAAGATGTATCTGAGCATGGACGTCGATATCCAAAAAGCGGAAGCCGAGAGACTTAAAAAGGGAAAGAACAAAGTAGAAGAAGACTTGGATAGCCTAAAGACCGATTATAAGAAAGTGTGTTCGTCTTTAAGGAAGGCTGGTCTAGGGAAAACTCCAGAAGAATGGAAGCAAGAAGTCCAACGAGAAAGACTGAAGGCCGCGCGTTGGGAAACAAGATACAAAGAGGCCCAAGCACGAAATGAAGCCCTAGAAAGAGAAATGATAGAAAACCAGAAAGAGAAGGATGAGTTAACAGCTAGAGTGGCAGAGCTAGAGGAATCCCTCCGACGACATCGGAATCGCAACTCTGTAGTAGAGCTAAGAGCCAGCTTAGCCAAAATCGAAGAAATGAGGAAGAAAATCGAAGAGTTAGAAATAGCCTTGCAAAGCTGTCAAAGCTATATTAGGTCTTTGGAGGCAAATGAGGAACGATGGAAAGAGGAGTTTGCTACTCTCAAGAGCAAATCCAAAGAAGAGATTACGTTATGGAAGGAGCTGTAGCACAAATACGAGAGGCGGCTGAACACCTGCAATCCTTGGCTTTTCAAGCGGACATCCTTAGCATGAAGTATGGGTCTAGGGAACAAGAGTTAGTTTCTTTGTTGGAAAAGATTAAGGCTCTAGGCGTTAAGGCAAAGCCGTATCTGTAATTTACTTTATGTAAAGAACTTTGTGTTCTAATAAAGTTTCCTATATGGAATTGAGCTTGAATCGATACTCTTTTTGCATTCATGCATCTGCATTGCATCACATCATTATATGCATTAAGTTTCATAGTAAGACACTAATAAAGAGAATTCATTTCAGAGAATTAACCTGGAAACTACTAGTAACCCATCCACCCAGCACCGTTACGGCACTCGCTTTAAGTCAAAAAGTATGGATCAGAGAATAGAGAGGTTAGAGCAGCTCCAGAAGGAGATGCAGGACCAGATGCAAGAACAGCTAAATAAGATGCAACAAGATATGATGAATCGGATGTTGGAAGCACAAAACAACATGATGAGTCAGCTGACTCAGCTTTTGGCTGTAGGACAAGAAAAAGGAAAGGGCCTTGCAACAAATGTCGAGGAAAATGAGGATCTGCCATATCCTCCGGGGTTCACCCCACCTAACACACAGGCGCAACACGAATCATACCCGCGTAGACCTTCAGTCACCATCAGGCCACAACAGCTCCAAGGGGACACATCAATACCGGGTAATAACCAAGCTGGTTCGGGCTCAGAACATAATCCAGTTAACATCAATATCCCCGACTTAGATAAAGCAGCCGAGGGAGAAAGGTTAAGAGCGGAGCTGCCAAAACAGCTCGAAGACAGGTGCAAATGGATAGAAGAAAAATTTAAAGCCATGGAAAGTGCTGATAACCGTCACGGGATCGATGCTAAGGACCTGAGTTTAGTCCCAGACTTGATCCTTCCCCCCAAGTTTAAGATGCCTGAATTCGAAAAGTATAATGGAACGAGCTGCCCTGAAGCTCACATTGTTATGTTCTGCAGGCGGATGACGGGTTATATTCACAACGACCAGCTATTGATTCACTGCTTTCAAGATAGCTTGGTCGGGGCGGCCTCTAAATGGTATAACCAATTAAGCCGTGCTGCAATTAACTCCTGGAAAGACCTTGCCCAAGCATTTATGAAATAGTACAGCCATGTAACGGACATGACTCCCGATAGAATCACCCTTCAGAATATGGAGAAGAAACCTAATGAAAGTTTTAGACAGTATGCGCAACGGTGGAGAGAAGTTGCCATACAAGTTCAGCCGCCGCTTTTAGAAAAAGAAACCACGATGTTATTTATTAACACTCTAAAAGCTCCTTTTATCACCCATATGCTGGGAAGTGCCACAAAAAACTTCGCTGACATAGTAATGACGGGTGAGATGATCGAGAATGCTGTGAGAAGCGGTAAAATTGAAGTTGGAGAAAGTACCAAACGATCGACCCCGAGGAAAAGAGACAATGAAGTGAACAATGCGAGCACAATTAATAGGGGTCAATCCAAGTCCATCACTGTCAATCAACCAAAAACAGGGACTGCCAATCCTTCCAACACAGCAAAACGAGAATCCAATATGAGGGAAAACACGGAAAGACCATCATTCACACCTATACCCACAACCTATAGGGAGTTGTATAAGAGTCTATATAATGCTCATGTGGTCTCGCCGTTTTACCTAAAGCCACTACAGCCCCCGTATCCCAAATGGTACGACACGAATGCCCAATGTGACTATCATGGGGGAATAAACGGGCATTCAATTGAGAATTGTACCGCATTCAAGAAAGTGGTGGAGAGACTCATCAAAATGGGAATTGTGAGACTTGATGATCCGGCTACACCCAATACAGCAGGGAATCCACTCCCTAATCACACCGACCAAGGAGTAAATGGGATAAGCAAAAGCCAGAACAAAAAGATCAAACGTGACGTCGCCGAGGTCAGAACCCCATTAAGGCGGGTATGGAAGGAAATGGTCAGGAGAGGATTAATTATGTTGGATTCAAGAGAAAGATCTGAAAAGGAGGGAAACTACTGCGAATTTCACACCGAAAGGGGGCATGAGATCCAAGACTGTATGGATTTCAGGGTCTTGGTACAAAATATGATGAATAACAAGGAAGTAGAATTTTTCGAAGAAGCTAAGAGCCCCGAAGAGGGAGAGATATGTGCATCAGAGGGGGAATCAAAGGTACAAACAGTTAACTACCCCGTGATCATCATATCACGACCCACGAACAATGAAACAGGAGTGCAAATGCCACCAAAGGTTATAATCCAAAAACCCGCAGTCTTTCCCTACAAAGATAGCAAACAGGTCCCATGGAATTATAACTGCAACGTGACAATCCCGGGAAGAGAGAGCTTAGTCGATGCTTCTAAGGAAAACCAAGAAGGGGGCTCCTATACACGCAGTGGAAGACGTTATGATACAACAGTCGAGAAAGCACAACTCGTGAAAGGAAAAGCCCCAGCGGTCGAAGACATGAAAGAAAAAGCAACTAGGCCTGAGCATCCTATCAATGAGCCAGTCAATGAGAAGGAAGCAAAAGAGTTCCTAAAATTTCTCAAACATAGTGAATACAGCGTGGTAGAACAGCTACGTAGACAACCGGCTCATATCTCGGTATTGGCCTTACTCTTGAGTTCAGAAGTTCACCGTAATGCATTGATGAAAATTCTGAATGAAACATATGTTGCTAACGACATCTCTGTCAACAAGCTCGATCGATTGGTCAGCAACATAAGTGCTGATAACTTCATTTTCTTTAACGACGATGAGATACCGCCAGGTGGAAGGGGGTCGACTAAAGCTCTGCACATTACCACACGTTGTAAAGGGTACACACTGCCAAGTGTGCTGATTGACAACGGGTCGGCTTTGAATGTCCTACCATGGTCCACATTAAACAGGCTACCTATAGACAGCTCTCACATGAAAGAGTGCCAGCACATAGTGAAAGCATTTGACGGCACAGAGAGAAGGGTGATGGGTAGAATCGAAGTGCCTCTTTTGATCGGACCAAGCACATACGAGGTGGACTTTCTAGTAATGGATATCAAGCCCTCGTACAACTGCCTTTTGGGGAGACCGTGGATTCACACGGCAGGGGCCGTTCCCTCTACGTTGCACCAGAAGTTGAAATTAGTAACAGAAAACCGACTAGTCACCATAAATGCAGAAGAGGAGATTATTGCGGCTGTAACCAGTGACGCACCATATTTAGAAGCAGACGCCGAGGCCATCGAATGCTCATTGCGATCTTTAGAATTTGTGAATGCTACCTTTGTGGGCGAAGGGAACATAATCCCAAGCCCTAGAATATCCAAGACTACAAGGATGGGTCTACGTTTAACTGTGGGGAGAGGAGCGTCACCAGGAAAAGGACTCGGGAGGTATCTCCAAGGCAAAACGGAGGCGCCATTTTTGAAAGAAAAACGAGACCGTTTCGGCTTAGGATTTAGGCCAGACACCAGACAGAGAATGAAAGAAGTGGAAAGGAAGCAAGAAAGGCGAAGATCACGGCTAAAGGGAGAAGAGATCAAGTGGGAACCAATGGTGTTCCCCCACATATCCAAGACCTTCGTCTCAGGAGGATTCATCAACCCTAAACAAGAAACCATCGAAAAAGGAGCTCTGGAAGAACTATTAGGAGGCATGCACATCAATGCTATATCCGAAGAGAGAGTTGAAGGAACAAGCTTGTGGGAAATTCGCCCTTTTGAACCTGGGAGTGCTCTAGACAATTGGACTGCGGAAGAGATTCCTGTAGTGTTTAGAACTATTTCAGAGTAATGTCCTAGAACATTTATTACTCTAGGCTTAAGAGTAATGAACACCTTTTGTGAACTAAATTTGTCCCAAAATCCTTAAGTTCAATGAAAAATGCACCTTTTGAGCAAATAGTCTTTCATTCGTGCCAATTCATACATAGTCTTCTATTCTTTCATTGTTTATTATTTATAATCATAAGTTTGCAAACAATTATTCTTAGATGCCTTTTGTTTCTTTGCATCTCCCATTATCCCTGAAACAGGTCCCCAGATATCAATGATGTGAGTAACACTGCCAACGACTCGGCGCCCTTTTTTGACCAGGACATGTGTATAGATGATTATGAAGGTTTTAAGGATGACCAAAATTGCGACCTGACACCCGAATTATTGAGAATGGTTGAGCAAGAGGAGAAACAAATCCTGCCTCATGAAGAATCAATAGAGGTTGTGGAGTTAGAACACGGAAAAGAAATAAAAATTGGGACCGGTATCTCTGCGGAAACAAGGCAAGAGCTGATCAAATTACTTCAGGAGTTCAAGGATGTGTTTGCATGGTCATACCAAGACATGCCTGGTTTAGATACTGATATGGTGGTGCATCGACTCCCCATAAAAGAGGAATGCAAACCAGTCCAACAAAAGCTTCGGAGAATGAGGCCTGATGTCTTACTAAAAATAAAAAAAGAGGTCAAAAAGCAATTTGACGCTGGATTTTTAAAAGTGGTGAAATATTCAGATTGGGTGGCCAATATCGTCCCCGTTCCTAAAAAGGATGGAAAGGTACGAATGTGTGTGGATTACAGAGACTTAAATAAGGCGAGCCCGAAAGATAATTTCCCACTGCCTCACATTGATACCTTAGTGGACAACACGGCTGGCTATTCATTGTTCTCCTTCATGGATGGGTTCTCTGGTTATAACCAGATCAAGATGTACGAGGAAGACATGGAGAAGACCACATTTGTAACCATCTGGGGGACATTCTGCTATAAGGTGATGCCTTTTGGACTGAAAAATGCGGGGGCGACATATCAAAGGGCCATGGTAACCTTATTTCACGACATGATGCACAAAGAAATCGAAGTTTATGTCGATGATATGATTACGAAGTCCCAAACAGAGGAGGAGCACATACAAGTCTTAACAAAGCTGTTCTTACGATTAAGGAAGTTCCAATTAAAACTCAATCCGGCCAAATGCACTTTCAGAGCCAAGTCAGGAAAATTACTCGGATTCGTGGTTAGCAAAAAAGGGATTGAGATTGATCCAGACAAAATCAAAGCCATACAAGGACTATCGCCACCGAGTACCCAGAAAGAGGTTCGAGGCTTTTTAGGGAGACTGAATTACATCGCTCGGTTCATTTCACAGCTGACCGAGAAGTGTGACCCTGTTTTTCGCCTCCTCAAGAAACATAACCCAGGTGTATGGGATGAAGAATGCCAAAAAGCCTTCGACAAAGTCAAGCAGTACCTGTCCAATCCCCCAGTGCTAATGCCACCTAACCCGGACAGGCCGTTAATACTGTACTTGACAGTGTTCGAAAATTCCATGGGATGCGTACTTGGCCAACACGACGAGTCAGGAAAAAGAGAGAGAGCTATCTATTACCTTAGCAAAAAGTTTACTGAGTGTGAGACAAGATACCCTCCAATAGAGAAGTTGTGTTGCGCTCTGGTTTGGACCACGCGAAGGTTAAGACAGTATATGTTGTATCACACCACTTGGCTCATCTCAAAATTGGACCCCCTAAAGTATATGATGGGGTCAACAGCTTTGAATGGAAGAATGGCTCGATGGCAAATTTTACTTTCAGAATTTGACATAGTGTACGTGAACCAAAAAGCTGTAAAAGGAAGTGCTATAGCCGATTTTCTGGCCAGTAGAGCTTTAGAAGAGTACGAACCGTTAAATTTCGATTTCCCAAATGAAGACTTAATGCATATTGCAGTCATTAAGGAAGACGTTCAAGAAAGCCTCTATTGGAAACTTAACTTTGATGGAGCATCTAATGCTGTGGGTAATGGGATTGGAGCAGTATTGGTATCCCCAAGTGGAGACCATTATCCCTTTACCAGCAAGCTTAATTTCGACTGCACCAATAACATGGCTGAATATGAGGCCTGCATCATGGGAATACGAGCTGCCATAGAACGCAAGATCAAGCTGTTAGAAGTTTACGGGGACTCTACACTGGTAATCTATCAACTTAAAGGCGAATGGGAAACGAGAGACCCCAAGCTAATCAATTATCGAAGGATAGTCTTAGGGTTGATGAAGGAGTTTGACGATATCACTTTCTGCTACCTCCCGCGAGATGAAAACCAGATGGCCGATGCTTTGGCCACTCTTGCCTCCATGATCAAAGTAAACAAGCAAGAGGATGTAAAGTCCATCCAGATGAGCATCTATGAGGTTCCAGCCCATTGCTATAGCATTGACGAAGAAGAGAAAGATGACCACCCTTGGTATCGCGACATACTGCAATATGTGAAAGATCGTAAATACCCAGATCAGGCAACCGAGAATGATAAAAGGACGTTGAGAAGACTGGCCATTGATTATGTACTGGACGGAGAGATTTTGTACAAAAGAAGGAAAGATCAAGTACTTCTGAGGTGTGTGGATGCTGTTGAAGCAAAGAAAATTCTTGAAGAAGTACATGAGGGCACCTGCGGGATACACGCTAATGGCTTTACTATGGCCAGGCAAATTATGAGGTTTGGTTATTACTGGTCTACCATGGAAGGAGACTGTATTAACTACGCCAAGAAATGTCATAAGTGCCAGATTTACGGAGATAAGATTCATGTGCCGCCTTCACCTTTACATATTATGACTTCTCCATGGCCCTTTTCCATGTGGGGCATGGATGTCATCGGTCCAATTTCACCGAAAGCTTCAAATGGGCATCGTTTCATCTTTGTGGTCATTGACTACTTCACGAAAGGGGTTGAAGCTGCCTCGTATGCCAACGTCACCAAAACTGCCGTTAGCAAATTTTTGAAAAGGGAGATTATATGTCGATACGGAATGCCGGAGAGAATCATATCAGACAATGCCCTGAACTTGAACAATAGCACAATAGCGGAGGTCTGCAGTCGCTTCAAGATCAAACACCACAATTCATCACCATATCGCCCAAAAATGAACGGTGCGGTAGAAGCTGCAAATAAGAACATCAAGAAGATTGTAGGGAAAATGACGGAAACCTATAAAGATTGGCATGAAAAGTTACCTTTTGCCCTTTACGCATATCGAACGTCTATCAGAACTTCCACCGGGGCAACGCCTTTCTCCTTAGTTTACGGAATGGAGGCGGTCCTGCCCATTGAAGTTGAGATCCCTTCACTCAGAGTATTGTCAGAAATAAAATTGGATGAAGCCGAATGGGTCCAATCTAGATATGACCAGCTAAACCTAATCGAGGAGAAAAGGTTAAGAGCCATTCGTCATGGCCAGATGTATCAAAAGCGAATGATGCGAGCTTACGACAAGAAGGTTCGCCCTAGAGAGTTCCATGAAGGGGATCTGGTCCTGAAGAAGATCCTTCCGATACAAAAAGACTTCAGAGGGAAATGGATGCCGAATTGGGAAGGACCTTACGTAGTGAAGAAAGCCTTTTCTGGAGGAGCATTGATCTTAGCCGAAATGGATGGTAGGAACCTGCCCAATCCTGTGAATGCAGACTCTGTCAAGAAGTATTTCACTTAAGGTAGGCGGAGGCCAAAGTGAAAACCCGCAAAGGGCGCTTTGAGACTTTCAAAAAAAAAAAGAAAAAAAGAAAAAAAAAAAGGGGAGAGGCCAAGGTGAAAACTCGCAAAGGGCACTTTGAGACCAAAGGGAATTTCGAGTTGAAAACCCGAAAAGGGCAGCTCAAATGTTTGATCGAGACTAGGATATGGATCTAATTATGGGGGAAGCGACAGGAGAGGGCAATGTCATAAGGCGCCAACAAAACCTTTCAGAACTTCTAAACATATATCAAGATCAAAAGGGTCTTCGAGAAATGTTATGCGGGGAAACTCACCCAGTGGTATCTGGGGCATCTACAATCTATTTTTGTATTCTAGCAAAATATATTATCTTAGTCAATAGACTGTATCCCAGCCAAATTTTCCGCTTTAATCTATTGAATTGAGCATTACCTTCCAAATCCCAGTCTAATTCATTGATTTAGCATTCCTTTCCGAACATCTTTCATTGAAACAACGATTAACGGGCTAATGATGTCTTGAATAAAAGGGGTTCTAAATATTACTCTGAAAAGTTTCTAACTAATACAAGAACTTGAAACAGGACTAATGTTTAGAATTTACCGAACTTAAGGGTGAAAAAGAGGCTATTTTGAGACCATGTGTCAATTACTTCATTAATTGAATAAGAGGGCAGTGTAATACCAGTAATGAAGCTCTGAAGGCCAACGAGTGAAGACGCCCTAAGCATAAAAAGATTATCATGTTCATAACATTTTGCATTCATACAAGTGTCATTCATAATACATTTAGGAGCACTTGATTCACTTCGATCATAGCATCTTAATCATTTTGCACAGGCATAATCACATTTCATAAGATAGGTCTCCCTGAAGATGGGTGACAACATTCAGATCTGGCTTCCAATGGTATTTGGAGCAGATAGAAGAAGAAAAGTCTGACATCCTTGAGATTGCAAGGAGCAGATTCAAATTAGAAGATTTGACCTTCCTGAAGATGCAGGGGCAGATCGAAGAAAAGTCTGATATCCTTGAGATTGCAAGGAGCAGATTCAAATTAGAAGATTTGACCTCCCTGAAAATGCAGGGGCAGATCGAAGAAAAGTCTGATATCCTTGAGATTGCAAGGAGCAGATTCAAATTAGAAGATTTGACCTTTTTGGAGATACAGGAGCCGATCAAAGATCCGAGGCTCAATTGAAGAAAAGAAGCACCAAAAGACTAAGGCCTGGCAAAACCGGGCAAAATTAGCCCTCTTTGAGTCTTTGCTCTATTCTCGTTACACGACAATGAGCAAAGAGGGGCAGCTGTAATAAGGCAATTTTGCCCGGGCCCAATAAAGCCAAAATAAACACAAAAAAACAAATAAAATCAAAAAATTGTCTAAATGTCCATTTACAGACTAAAAAGGCCCAATACCCTAAAAACCAACACCATCCCGGGTCAACCCCATACCCAGGTCAGCCCAACATACCCAAACCCAGTAGCCCACTTAAACTAAAGCCTACTACCCGTTTACCAAACCCAACCCGGATGGCCCAAGCACCCTAAACACCAGCCTACCCTAGCCCATATGACCGGCAGAAACAGGAACAACGAACCCTAGGTGCGCCGCACCTAGGGTCCTTCAGCCTTTGACCCTCAGCCACCAGCTCCACCGCCACTTTAGCCTCTGTCCACATCAACCATCACCAGTGCCTGCAAACAATAAATGAAACGAACGTCAGCAACTGAAGAAGAAACAGTGAAGCACAAGTAAAGCAGAGACATGAGCAAAAATGCAATGGGACATTCGGATATAAAGGGATCCAAAAAACAGAAATCTGGGGCTTTTTTTTTTTTCTTATCTTCCTTTTTTCTTTAAGAGAACAAAAAACGATTGTAACCAAAAACGCTTGTAATCTTGAAGCAAGAATCAAATAAAAAAAAGAAAACAACGTTTGAAAGGTGATTTCCGATTTGAGTTCTTTCTTTTTTTTCTTTTGTTTTTCTTCTGTTTTTACTTTCTTTTCTCTTCTCTTATTTCGGATTAAAAGAAAGTCAGAAAGCTATCGTTACCTGACTGTGATTTTGGGAGGTGTAAACGGGAGTATTCCAGTGACCCTGAGTCGCGGAGAAACTCCCGGGGCTCCGACGAGGGTAGGAAACGCCGATTTGGCTCCCATCTCAGTCATTCTTTTTACCCGGTCTTTACCTGCATTCATAAACATTTTATAGTTAGTATAAATAAATAAAAAGAAAGCAAAACGGCAAACCTGGTCGATTCGGCCTTCACGGATCACCGCTGCTGGTTGATAGCCGAATGGTGGTCCGGTGGTCGCCTCTCGCTTCAGTCGGTTAGATAGGGTTTCGAAAACGAAAAAAGAAGGGAGAAATGAGGCTCACCATTTGCGAATGGATCGCCGGATCCCTTACCTTCTTCGACGGAACTGAGGGAAAAGAGGACTTTCGGACCGGTCAGCCACCGTATGGGGCGGCCCTGCGTTGTCTGCGATGGGGGTTTCTTTCGAAACCCTAGCAGAAGGCTTTGGGGATTAAATCCCCTTTCCTATTTGTTTCAGCAGAGAACGAAAATAAAAGGGAGTGTGGCTACTGTTCTAAAAATGAAGAAAGGGTTAAACGGCTGAAAGAAAAGAGAAAAGAGAATTAGGGCTTTGATATAACGCGCAAAACGGTGCCGTATAGCACCCGGATTCGCGCCTTTAAGCCTCTAATGGTCTATTTTCGCGTTTAGTCCCTCCCCTGTTTAGTGTTCTGAGACTTAGTCCTGTTTTGACTTATTTTTTCTTTTAATTGGGCCCTTTAATTCACGATATTTCTCAATCTAGTCCTCTGTAGTGCTGTACCGTTTTGAAGGTTGGGTATATTCTCCATTTCGGTCCCTCCTGGTTTCATGCGTGTTCGGCCTGGTCCTAAATCTTCTGCTTATATTTGATTTCGCCCCCATTATTTTAATTTTTAGTCCAATATAATCCCTTTTTTATTATTATTGTCGTTTCATCATTAAGGTTAATTAAATTATTATTATTATTATTATTATTCACTTCGTATTTATTATCGCTTTTATTATTGATTTAATATATTAGTATTATTATTATTTTCTTTGATCATTTAATGTTTTGTATATATCCTATTACCATTACTAGCATGTTATTATTAGCACTGTATTAGTAGTGAACCATTACTACTTTCTTTTCACGATTATTTATATATATATTATTCATATATGGTTATTTTCTGTTGTTATTACAAGTATATTATTTTCTTATTATATCATTAATACATTATTTTTATTATTCTCCTTTTATTGTAAATATTATGATTGTTCATATATATATTTTACATACACACTTTTAAATGTTACTATTATGCACGTATTTTAACTTTACATTATATATATATATGTGTATTTTTATGCTACGAATGTATATTTTAACATTATGTTCTACACATTATGTACATATTTTAATACCATAGTATTCATATATTTTATTCCACCTCGCGTATATGCTTTAATACTATTATGTATAAATATTTTTTATATATTAGGTATATATATTTTAACCCTTTTATATATATTATGTATATTTTTCATATTGTATTTGCATTCTTTTACATATTTTTATAACATAGTATATACATATTTTAAATACTATATTATGTATGCATATACATATTTCTATAGATATAAGTTTTCTTTACTTGTTTTCATTCTATAACACACTACTCATTTTATTGTTTTCTTGTGTACATATTTTACTTATATAAGTATTTTCATGCATTACATATAAATATATATTTAAATATTTCTTCGTATTATGTATTATATTTTCATATAACGTATTTACCACTCTATTATATATTTTTATACCATATTAAATATTTTAAAATATTATACATATATATTTTTCTAAGTATACGACTTCTTTATTAAAAAAAAAAAAACCTTATCTTTTTATGATATATACCTCATACAAATTTTATTTGAAAACTTATAACTCTAAGCTCGTGGTCACAACTATTCGTTTTCATTTGTTAAGAAGTTTTCTAGATTCTGCTTATTTTAATTTGTTTTGCACTTCTCAGGGATTTGTTTCTTTTAAATTTACTCTTAATCTTTGGAGGTTAATATTATTATTCGCATAAAATGATATGTTATAATTGTTTTCGCATGTGCATCATTTTGTAGTGATTCATTGGTGTAGTACGATGTTTATAAATTATTTCTCTATTTTACAAATCATTATTCTGTGCTCGTATTTTATAGGAAACAATCGTATACCATCTTGTGTAAAAATTTTCATTCAAAGGTTCTCAAAAGAATTACTCGTGTTTGGGTACTTCGAGGAAATCGAGCCTTAACTTACTAGGTTCCGATTTTACTTATTAAACCCGATCTATCGAGAATCGATTTCAAAATCAAAGCGTGTGAGTTTTCAAATAAAGCCCATTCTCGAAACCTCGAAATGTTACATTCTAACTTACTGAATGTGGCGTTCAGTGTCTCGAGATAGGAATTTCAAAACTAAGGTAATATTTTATATTTTGGAACTACGATAAATCGAGCCTTAACTTACTAGGTTTAGATTTTTCGTTCGACCCAAAATAATTAAATATTCCTTCTCGACTTAAATCTTTTTAATAAAAAAGAGACGAGCTTAATTTCGAGAAATTGATATATTGCGCCCTAAATTACTGGATGCGACATTCTTATTTCATGGAGATGAGCGAGTCTCGACTTTTATTTTGACATATTCAAATGTTTTTAATAAAAGGGATCGTATTTTAAATTTTTCCGAATTTTTAAACCTTCGACATTAAGAAACTAATTAATCAACTAGGTACCAATTGTGGGCGTATCGAGGGTGCTAATCCTTCCTCGTGCGTAACCGACTCCCGAGCCCGTTCTTTGATTTTCGTAGACCAAAACCAATTGTTTTAATAAATTTAAAATAGTTTATTAAAATAATCTGAGGTGATCCGATCGTACCTCAAAAGGGTCGGTGGCGACTCCCCGTTTTAATTTTTATTTCCAAAACCCTAGTCGATTCCCGTTTTGAAAAAAAATGGTTTCGACATGAAACAAATAGAATAAATGAAAAATTTTTATTGGTATTGAATTAAAAGAATTAATGTGGCATTGGAATGCATATTGGATTGAGAAATTGATTTGAATTGTGAATATGAGAAATTGTGAATTGAATCAAATTGAAATGAAGTTTGAATATGTATGAGCATTTGATGATATATTGATTGGAAAGTGGAAAACGCATTGAATTGAGTATATGAGGAATTATGATTGAAATGTCTTTGAATTGATGATATATATTAAAATGTATAGAATGGAAATGTGAAAAGTTATTGGAATTGAATCAAATTGAATTGAATGTGATTATTTGAAGAAGTGTATATGGATTGAACTATGAGGAAGTGATTGAGTTGAAATGTGACTTGAAGTAAAATTATGTGATTTTGTGAGTTTGAAATTTGTGATTGAATTGTTATCGTGATTGAATTGAATTCGAATGACTATGATCAATTGAAAGTGAAATTGGAATTAGAAAGTGATATATGAAGTACATGATAAAGATTATTAGTGAATTTTGAAATATATTACATTTATTAAAGAAAGAGACGATATAAACATATAGGTTATTATCATAATGATTAAATTGTAAAGTATGTAAAAGTATTATGCTAAAAGTGTAAGAGTGATATGTGTGCATAATAATACACTTCTATCTGTTCTGTATATCCTAAGTGTTCTGAGCCTTTTATAAAAAGGTAAACAATTTTCGTTACAAGGTAAAGTGTTATCTTTTATTTGTATTTAAAATATTAAATTAAAAATAATAATAAATAGAAAAAAATAATAATAAATAAATAAATTGTGAAATGAAAGGATAGAGAATGGATATAAATGATAAACTAGATAAATATATGCAGGAATGAACTATAGAATTATAGAGATAATGAAGTTCACAATAAAAGTCATGTTGTGTGTATATATATATGTATGAAAGACAAATTTTAAAACCTTATGATCTCTGCCCCCTCAAAAGTATAGTTTTATATAGTGAAATTTACCAGATTTATATTGATTAAGTTTACAAGTGTGAAATTGAAGAGTTCAGTGGTTAAATGATTAATAATGCAATTAAGAGCTAAGAATGGGTTAGTTAGTAAATATGATTATAACTGAGATATCATATAATTTTTTTGAAGTTTATTCAGAGTACGTAATGTTATTGTTAAAAAGATTCAAAATAGATTGAAAGTAGCATTCGACGACAGAAATCAATTGCAGACTTAAAACTCCAGGATATTAAATATTCTGTTGGTGATAAGGTATTTCTCAAGGTGTCTAGTTGAAAGAAATTATAAGATCTCAGTACTTCATCTCCTTTTTAAGTAAATTTCGAGGACGAAATTTCTAAAGGGGGGAGAATTGTAACGACCTCAAAAGTATTGATATAGGAAAATGGGTTATCAGGTCTCCGTTTTTAGTAAACGGACTCGTAAATATTTATTAAAAATATTTATAAAGTTATTTATGTGTTAAATTAGGTTTAAATTAAGTGAATTTAGCTCAAATAAGAGCAATTAAGAAAAAGGACTAAATTGAAATAAGGGGTAAAAGCCTAATTATCGATTAAAAGAAAGTACAAAGGACCAAATAGGCAATAAAGCCTTATTTGGAATTTGAGGAGGCAAATTGAAGAAAAATCTAAGATTTTTCTTATATATTATTATTAATTAATTTATATTATAAAATTTTATATAATGAATAAATGATGATTTTGACAAATGTTTGGTAAAGAATAAATACATGTGTATTTATAGTATTGGTACAAATGAATATTAAATATATTTTTATATTTAAAAGATATTTATTGTTTATTATTATTTTATTAAATTATAAATTGTACCAATCAAACTATGAAATAAATAAAATAAAGACAAGCGTAAGGTGATAAATGATACATATGTAAAAATATAAAAATGTACAAATGTATAATTATAATTGATTTATTTGAATTTTAAGTAAAAGATATTTATTATTGTTTTATTAAATATTAATTTATGCAAATTATATTATGGGATTTTTTTTAAGCTATAATTTTGACAAATGTATGGTGATGATGATAGATAAGTGTAATATATATGTGTGTACAAATGTGATATTTATATTAATTATTAAATAGATATTTGTTATTTAAAAGATATTTATTAGATAAAACAATTGTGAGATTTTTTTAAAATAAATTGACAGTGTGACAAGTGCATGGTATAGATAGAATACATTTGAATGTATATAATTAGTTATATAAAAGATATTTAGTGTTATAATATTAATAAAATAAAAAAGAATATATATATAAATATATGATAGAAAGAAAAAAAAAAGAAGGGAGGAGGAAACAGAGAGAAAACGGGAAAGAAAGAAAGAAAGGGAGAAAGAAAAGAAAAAGGAAAAATTATGGTTTGAAGGTTAAAATTTTTATTAGGTAAGTCAATTTAGCCCTTTTTGCTTAATTTTGATATCTAAAAAGCTTTAGAACAAAGTTTTGATAAAATTAAGTTGATATTTTAAGAGTTCATAGGTTTCTAAGTATAGTTTATGTTGAACAAAAAGATGAATTAGGGACTTAAATGAATGGATTTCAAGTTAGAATTGCTAAAAGGATTAAATTGTAAACTAGGCTATATGTTTTATTTTGTAGGGACTAAATTGAAGAAAATTCGAAATTAGAAAAATATGATGAAAATTCAATAGTTAAACTTGAGTTTGGGTAAAATTTGAATAGAAATAGAGTGTGAATTGAATAAGAAAAGTAAGTAAATTTAGTTAGGATTTAATTTCAAAATAAGCTATAAGAAATAGTTTTGGACGGCATCAGTTGTCTAACTTTGAAAAATCACCAAAAATAGTATAAATTTAATTAGAAGTTGAGTGAGATATAGAATTAAATCTTATTGAGTCTATTTTCATATAAAAGAAACAGAACAAGAAAAGGACGTCTATATATTGCGATATTTAAATTTTTGTAAGACTAGTTTAGGTTGATTTCGTGATCCCCTGTTCTGAATTGTGAAAATCATTAAAAATTGTACAAAAATAGATATGGAACATAATTTATATGAGTGAATTCCTTATTGAGTCTATTTTTAGTAGAAACAAACGTGAACATCATTTGGATTCTGTATAAAGAGATAAATCTTTTTTAGTGAAGAAGGGTCGGAACTGTCAAACAGCAGAATAGGGATGACTTTAAAGAATAAACTGTAATTATTGGCTACACCAAAAATTCTGAAAATTTTATGGAAATAAGATATGTGAGTCTAGTTTCATATAAAATTTACATATCTTAATTTTGAATTCCGTAACTAAGGATAAAAATAATTTAGTGACTATGATGCAGGTGGACAGCTTGAATATTCACATATAAATAAATAGTGAAATTATTGATAATGTTACTTATAGCATGTTATATAAATTAAGGATGTGGAATGGAGAGGAGGAGGAGGACAATATGAATGAATATTCAGCTAGCATGGCTAATCTGTATGTTTTAGGCTCAGGGACTAAATTGAATTAAAAATAAAACTTCATGGGCAATTTTGTAAAGATGTTAGAAATAACCAATTTGCATGAAATGGATTATTTTTATTTAAAATTGAAAATTTTAATGAAATTATTAATTATGATCAAGATCGGTTGAAAAATCGAGGAAAATAGAAAATTACTAAAATGCCCTTGAATCTTGGTATTTTTATTAAACCAGGTAAGTTCATGTAACCTAATTGTGTGAACTGAATGGAGTAAGTTTATATGACTGAATTGTAGTAATTAAATGTTAGTATTATGAACGATATGATCTATTATTTCATACGTTCGTTATTAAATATGAGATTATCTTTGATACGTTGATACAATGAAATTAAATATGTGGAGATGAATAATAAATTCAAGTAAAACATATTAAAAAAATATATAAGTATGTTTAAGATACAATACATTTAATTTTAATTGGTTTCAAATGTGAATGCTAGATGAAATAAAATATCTAATAAATAATTCGGTAACTTCGGTAACGTTCCGTAACTCTATTCCGATGATAGATTCGAGTTAGGGGCATTACAGGAAGATTCTAGTTATGCGTCTTCCTAGAGTAGCATATAACGATCTGGAAATATGAAGGGCTTCCTATTTGCCATATACCATTCTCCGTACTTGCACGTAGGAGAGAACCTTCCCTCTAAGACATACAAGAGAGGGTGCCTCGAATGTAGATCATTCTACAGAATGATATACGATTCATGTTTTTCACCCAATTTATTGCGTCTCGACCCGAACCTTTTTTGTCCATTCTATGGGGTTCTTTGATGTCGACGGGAGGGTTCGAGATAGGTTGTACGTAGCCAAACTATCTTAATACCCGAGTATGTGCCCGAGACAGTGACTGATTTGCAAACGTTGCCATATAAAGGCCCGGACAGGGAGATACAATAAGGGAAATGAGTTTTTCATTAATTAATTTGGACGTTCGAGCCGTATGTTAGGGCCTTCCCTCACTGCAAGCCGATGGTGCAGATGGACGGGACATGGTTGTACGGAAAATACACACAAATAATCCTGATTGTTGTTGCACAAGACGGTAGCCAAAATGCATTTTCGATCGCTTTCACAATCGTGGAGCTTGAGTGCTTCGAGTCTTAGGAATTTTTCCTAAAAAATTAGCGGAGGCACGTTGTCAAAGAAGACAACATTTGCCTTATATCAGATAGATCGAAGGATTGCTTACTGCAATAAGGCGACCAGGGGTTCCGTGGAGGTCTGTTTATTGCATCCGGCACATCGCGACAAACTTTCACAGAGATTTTAAGAGTAAAGATTGGAAAAAAGAACTCGTGAACATAGGTAAAAAAAATTTTGTATTTATTTAAAAAATTAATTATCAAATTTGTTGTTGTTTTTAAAATGATGATTTCAAATTAAATATGCAGCTCATGAGTTAGAACCCCGAAGATTTAGGCAGAGGTTCGTGAGGCTTGAATCTAAGATGTCATCTTTACCAACAGATCTCTGGACATGGTTGGGTAGCATGGAGAACTGGCAATGGACTCAAAGTTACAATGAAGGGTTTCGGTATGGGCAGATGACGACCAACCTGGTAGAGGCGATTAACTCTGTATTGAGGAGCACACGTTATCTGCCGATTTCTGCTGTTTTCTTGGCAACATTCTATAGCTTAGCCACATTGATGCCTAAGATGGGATTGAGACAAGCTAAGCAGATCGAGGCCGGATACGTATGCGTTGAGGGCGTTTGAAAGGCCATGGAAGTTAATAGTCAAAGGGCACAAACAATAAATGCAGAATTGTATTCGCGCAACTTGGAGATTTTCTGAGTTCAAGAGTACATTGACCATCGTTCAGTCTTCCACCTAGGTCGTACGCAGTTGATCTGCATAATAGGCAATGCGAGTGTGTGATATTTCAGACTCTTCGACATTCATATACGCATGTTTATGCAGCATGTGTGAAAGCAAACTTAAAAGTTGAACAATTCATAGACAAGATATACACGTTACAACGCACATTGCGTATATGGGTGAACGAATTTCCTGTAATGCCCAATGTCTCAAACTGGGAAGTTCCACTGCCTGCTTTCGAG
The DNA here is from genome assembly GCA_020496765.1 of Gossypium stocksii. NCBI lineage: Eukaryota > Viridiplantae > Streptophyta > Magnoliopsida > Malvales > Malvaceae > Gossypium > Gossypium stocksii. Next base: position 96,924,739 of record CM035628.1, on the reverse strand, counting down.
ATGGTGCCTTACTCTAGTGTCCGTAGACATCCTAAAAGTCAACCACAATCGATGAGAGTTCGAAATGACATGGATGTCAGAGAGACAGGCGAACCCAAACTGTGCATCATGTGTCGAACATCTGGACACAACCGATCAACATGCCCACATCGTGTCTATGTTTTCGGTCAATCGTCTCATAACGTCGGACTCAAAGATGAAGAATGATATATTATTGAGCGGTCAATCGTCTCGTAATGATAAAAACTGTGCACTGTAAAAAATATGAAAAATTAGATAAATAATATAATTTATTCAAATTACACACTTGATTAGATATAATACAATATACATAAATATTTAATTTAAAACACATTTGTAATACCCATTTTTGCCCGGGTCCATACCACAAAATGATTAAAAAAATAAATAAATTCCAAGCCCAGTTCAGAATATACCATTTGGCCCGATCAGAATGGCCCATTACTTGAAAAAATTGAAGGTCCATCTACAAACTTGACGTATATGGAAACATAATATTCAAGGATACGCAATCTTAGAAATGATATGTAAATCTTAGATATGATATGTAATCTTAGAAGATATGGTATGTAATCTTAGAAGATATGATGATATCTTAGAGATTTAATTTGTAGATACCCTTTAATCTCAACCGTTGATGTAATTGATCTATACTGTTGGATTTGGGGAGGCTCAACTATAAATAGAGGCCTCCCCCCCATTGTAAAACACACTTGAGTTTTGGCAAGCAATAAAAATTCTTGAGAGCTCTCAAATTTCTCTCCGTCTTACGTTCTTATTTTCTGCGGTTTGTTATTATTTTATTCTTTATTCATCTTCATTTTTCAACCTTTTTTCATTTTGATTTAATCCCTATTTCTTTGTTTTTTTTAATTCTTTTATATTTTATTTTTTTATAATTTTAGTATTATATCCAATTATTTTTTATTAAATTCTATATTACTCTTTGTTTTAAAAAAATATATATTTCATTTAATTGAAAAGTTTTTTTTCTTAAATAAGGCAATGTTTGATGTTTAGAAAATCAGGAAATAGTGCCCTGACATGCTGGATGTGATATTCGTGTTCTTTTGGAACGAAGGATTCTCGGTTTTTATTTCAAATTATTTTTTATTAAATTCTATATTACTCTTTGTTTTAAAAAATATATATTTCATTTAATTGGAAAGTTTTTTTTTTTTAAATAAGGCAATGTTTGATGTTTAGAAAATCGGGAAATAGTGCCCTAACATGCTGGGCTGCGATTTTTCGTTTGACTAAATAACCAAATATCCTTTTAATAAATTTTCCTAAATTACGAGGTGATTTCAGTTACAAAAGTTTGAGAATATCGTGTCCTATCATGCTGGATGTGCTCGATTTTTAAACTCAAACTATTCCAATTTTAAAGGGATCTTATTTTGAATTATTTCAAACTTTGACATTAAGACAGAAAACAATTCAATTTGGTACCAATTTTGGGCGTTGTGAGGGTGCTAACCCTTCCTCACACGTAACCGACTCCCGAACCCGTTTTCTCAAAAATTCGTAGACCAAAATGTTTTATAAGGTGATCCAATCACACCTAAAAAGATTGGTGGCAACTCCCGTTTTCATTTTTCAAAAAAGTCGAACCCCGTTTTTCAAACTCGTTCAAAAATGGTTTCGACAGCTTGGTGAGTCCACTGGGGACCTATAAGAGAGTCAAGCTGAAAATTGATTACTTTCTGTCTTAATGCTAAATTTTGAAAAATGTAAAAATAAAGATCCCTTTTCATGTGTTTGTTGCATATATTTGTTATTTTATCTGCACATATTGCATTTGCATGACCGTTGGTCACACCTTTAAGTGGGAGTAAAAAACTAAGCTTTCGTAAGGTTTTCACCTTCGTATGAGTTAGTGGATTGCTTCCGGGAAACATCTGTACCTATAGACTTCGTGAGATTTTCATCTCCGTATGGTCGTAGGGAAATGAATCCCCCTAAACCGAACTTGGTCCATATGAGACTATAATGGGTGAGGATCGAGGAATCTGCTGGTTTGGGCACCCTTTACTTTAGAACCGAACTTCATGTAGTGAGCTTTAAGTGCTTGCCTTAGGTAGTAGGATGATAACTTTTAGTACCTACCCTTTTAAAGTATTTGTTTATTATATTTTTTATACATGGCACTGACATATTCTTCTTATTTTTGTTGTCATTGCATATCATTCATCATTAAAAGGTATCGATTCAAGGTTTGATTTCTGAGTTAGAAAGTTTTGTAATGGGGGACGAATATCTTAATAAAGTGGGGGACAACTCTTTCGTCTGTGCATGGTCAGAGAAAACCTAGTCAAAGAAAGGAGATAGTGTAACTGAGGGATATACATCGGAGTTTTGGGACTTCACTCGTATCGGTTCGACACAGATTGAGTGGAAGGAGTTGAAGGACATTTAGGCCCATTGGGATAATGAAGCCAAGCAGTTGTTCAGCTATGAGGACTTGCAGTATTTGCTTGACGGGAAGATAGATGGACAATTCAAAGTGAAGCGTGAAAGTATTGATGGACACTTCTACCATTACAGCATTTCTCTTTCATATAAAGATGGTCGCCCCGTGGATGGTAAGGGTCTTGGAGGAAAGGTGATTGACAGAATGCATAAGACCTACAAATTTGAATTGGATGGAAAGAATTTTGCCTATGATGATAAAAAGGTTATTTACTATAGGACCGTTACCAAACGACAAGCTTGAGTTTACTAGGATGTTGCAGAAACAATGGAAGTACAAGATTTGGACAAATGGGCGTGAACGAAAAAGTTAAAGAAGACCGTATCATTCAAAGACCTTTAAGTGGAGATTAGCTATGCTCTACAGGGCAGAAATCTGAAGACACTCAAGAAACATTGAGGATGTTGGATATCATTTGAAGGTAACATGCTGTGAAGCAGGAATGCCTATTTGTTCGTCAATCTTTCTTTCAAGATAATCAAAACAACTTCACAGGCATTGGAGGAGGTGTCCTTGGCTGTAGGGATTACCTCATGGGTGAAGTCATAGTTCAGATTCAAGAGGTTGCTGACCACCTACAAGAATTGGCTGTGCAAGCTAATGTATTAAGTGTAAAATATGAGCTAGTATCAAATAGAGGTCGAGAGTTAGCTTTGTTATTAGATAGGGTTAAGACTTTGGGCCTACAGGCGAAAGCGTATTTGTAATCTGCTTTGTTATTAGATAAGGTTAAGATTTTTGTTATTAGATATCTTTTTGCATTCATGCATTTGCATCTCATCGCATCATATGCATTCAAAGTTATAGAAAGACCCTTATTATTTAAAATTACTACAGATAAGGAGAGGAAAGTCTGGAAACTACACATCCTTACAGTACCCGCACTAAGACTAAGAATATAGATCAAAGGTTTGAGCAACTTTAGAAGGATTTGCAAGACCAATTGCAAGAGCAGTTGGCAAAGATGCAAAACGACATGAGAGAACAGATGATGGAAGCACAGAAGAATATGATGGCTCAGATGGCCCAACTGCTGGCAGGGGCAATGGATAAGGGAAAGGGCCCTATGGCTATCACTGGACAAGATGGTGAGGATCACCCTCCAGGTTTTACCCCACCCCATGTGCCAGCACAAGCTAAGGTACCCCCTAGGAGGCCATCTGTCACTATAAGGCCACAACATGAGTCGGTCGATGCCGGAATCCCTATGAATTTCCCAGCTAGTTCAAGACTTAATTTGGGAGATAACTCTGCTAATCCTATCACCCCTGACCTTGATGTGGTTCAAAAAGAAAGAATAGCAATGGAATCCTCGAAACAATTGGAGGATCACTGCAAATGGTTGGAAGAAAAGTTTCGGGTTTTAGAGGGTGCTGGTAATCATCATAGGATTGACGCTAAGGACTTGAGCTTAGTCCCAGATCTGGTGCTTCCACATAAATTTAAAATGCCGGAGTTCGAGAAGTATAATGGGACTACTTGCCCGGAGGCCCATATTACTATGTTCTGTAGAAGGATGACAGGCTATGTAAATAATGATCAATTGTTGATCTATTGTTTCCAAGATAGTTTGGTTGGGGCAGCGGCTAGGTGGTACAATCAGTTGAGCCGTGCCAGAATCAGTTCATGGAGTGATCTTGCGCAGGCCTTCATGCAGCAATATAATCATGTGACTGACATGACTCCTGATAGGATCACGCTGCAGAACATGGAGAAGAAGCCTAATGAGAATTTTAGGCAATATGCACAAAGATGGAGGAAGGTTGCTATACAAGTTCAACCACCGCTCTTGGAAAAGGAGACTACTATGTTGTTCATCAACACTTTGAAAGCTCCATTCATTACTCACATGATTGGAAGCACCACCAAAAGTTTTGCTGACATAGTCATGGCAGGTGAAATGATCAAAAATGTCATAAGAGGTGGCAAAATCGAAGGGGAAGTTACCAAGAGGCCCGTTCTCAAGAGAAAAGAGAATGGAGTGAATAATACGTGTACATATAACAAAGGGTACTCAAAAGCCATTACTGTCAGCCAACCTAGAGTAACCACTGTGGGGTAACAGGGTTCGACAAGACAGGAATCGAGCACAAGGCAAAGCTCTGAAAAGTTTCAATTTACGCCAATCCCAATATCTTATAAGGAACTATATCAAAGTTTATTTAATGCGCACATGGTCTCCCCGTTTTATATAGAACCGTTGCAGCCCCCATACCCTAAATGGTATGATTCAAACGCTCAATGTGATTACCATGCGGGAGTACCGGGGCATTCAATAGAAAATTGCACTGCTTTCAAGAAGACAGTTGAAAGACTTATCAGGATGGGGATTGTGAAGTTTGATGATACCCCTGGTACAGAGAGCCCGTTACCAAACCTTGGAGACAAAGGGGTAAGTGCAATTGATTGAAGGATTGCGAGAAGGATCAATGGGGGATATTGCAGAAATAAGAACCCCATTAAAGATGAAATGAAGAGGATTGATGATCAAGCAAAGAAATCTGTTGGGCATTAGCTCTTACATATTAGTGAGTGTTTTAAATAATGAAACTGTGGAAGTAATCCTTGTATTTTTAGGACTGATCTGAGTAATATTCAAAACATGCTTGTTGCATTAAGCCTAGAGGCAATAAGAATCCTTTTGTGAAATAGGCTTGTGTCCGAAATTTTTATTTCAATAAAATGCATCTTTTGAATACAATATTCTTTTATTCTTACCATGTATAAATTCTTTTGCCCTCTAGACTTTCTTTCAGATATTTTTTATGTTCATACCTATAACAATTATTTTTTGAATCATTTATTCTTTGGAATATTCCTTTGAATCCACAATGGGCCCAGATATCAACGATATGAGCAATGCTGCTGTTGACTAAGAATTTCCTTTTTGAGTGAGATGTGTGTTTTGGGGGGATCTCAGAACTTTGAAGATAACAGAGATTATAACCTATCTTCTGATTTGTTAAGAATGGTTGAATAAAGATGAAAATTGATCCTACTTTACAAAGGGTCAGTGGATATTATTGAAGTCTAGCTCATCACAAAAATAAAATAAGACATTTTCGAGAATTCAAGGGTCTTTTTGCACGATCATATCAAGGACATGTTTAGGCTATCGAGACGCGAGTATGTCAAAAGATTAAAAGAGAGCCATAGGACGCATACAGGAGTTTATAATGGTAAGGCTAAATATGAGGTTTGAGCATTGCTGGTTCACCATGGAAGGGGATCGCATCAGCTATGCCATAAAGGACGAATTACAGGAAACAAGGGTTACATGACTCCTTCATTTCCTTCATATATGGGGCATGCATGTTATGAGGCTAGTTGACATCAAATCATTTATGCCAATATTGCAAAGTCAACAGTCACCAAATTTCAAAAAAAAAGAAAAAAAGGAAAAAAAAGAAAAAGAAAAAAGAAAGAAATTTTTCAAAGAATGCCAAAAATGATCATGTTCAATAAATTCACAACTGTAAAACAACAAAATTTATAGTCTGTTCAAAGATCAGATGGCATATTACAGTACAGCAAAGGATGTTAAAAATAAAAAGCACAAAAAGAAAGAAAATAACAAAAATTATGGAAGGTGACCTAGACTTGCAAGGATTGGCATGAGAAGCTATCACTTACCCTCTATGCTTACGATGACTAGGACTTTCGCTGGGGCCACACTTTTCCATTTAGTTTATGGAATGGAGGTGGTTCTGCCCATTGAGATTCCTTTTCTCCAAACTTTCATTTAGTCAGGAGTCGGATGAAGTTGAAAGAAAGGGCTTGAAAGTATGCACAGTCAGAAACGAACGAGGCTGATTCATGATGGACTTGATATTGAGAAAAATCCTTTCTATTCAAAAGGATTTCAAATGAAGGAGAATGCCAAAATGAGGAAAGACCTTATATGGTAAAAAAGGTTTTCCCCGGAGGAGCATTGAGTTTGAATTCCTGCAAACTCAGATTTGGATACCCAAAAGAGGAGAGGCCAAGGTAAAAACCCGCAAAGGGCACTTTGTGACCTTCAAAAAAAATGAAAAAATAAAAAAAGAAGAGAAAAAGAAAAAGAAAAAAGGAAAAAGAAAATGGAGAGGCCAAGGCGAAAACCCGCAAAGGGCGCTTTGAGACCAAAGGGGTTTTGAGTTGAAAACCCGAAAAGAGCGGCTCAAATTTTGATCAAAGTAGGGCAAATGGTAGTCTTGCTATACCTAAATTGACAAAGAAGAAGTATGTTACGACTTGGGGCATCGACAAAGTACTCCGGATCCTCTAAACACATATTGAACTCAAAATGGTCCTCAAGAGGTTGGTACAGCAAAGCTCAGGCTGCGATATCTGGGGCACCTAATTTTCATCTTACCCATTTTTGAAGTTGCTAACTTTAATTACCTTATTCTTTCCAAGATACGCCCTAATTAGTTTCTTGGCTATCTTTGATTAATTATTTCGAGCTATGCTCCTAATTAATTTCTTTCTCGTCCATTATTGTGACCATTTTCAAGCATTTTATATTGAAGTATCAATTAATGGACTGATAATATTTTTACAAAAGAAGTTTTATATATTACTCTGGAAGTTTCTAGATAATACAAAAAACTGAAACGGGACAATTGTTTAAAAAATTCCTATGTGTAGAAGTCAGAGGTACTTAAAGAAATTAAGATTACTTCGGTTGTCCCAAATGGTGGGACAAATTAAGCAAAGTATTGTCATTTCACAAATATCTCCAGTGGGTCGTAACATTCGGGGAATGGTACAATGGACCAAATTGATAGGAGAAATACAAGACACACAAGTAGAGTATGATTGATACATCGAGAACAACGAAGTGGTAATCTCGATAGATGAATGAGTGAAAACATCTGAAATAGGAATCATTCTCATGACATTTATTGCATCATAGTATGTTTAATTAGGAAAGCATTTGACTCATTTCAATCATGGCATCCTAATCATTAAGCATAAGCATTCTACAGAGGACAATGTAGATCGAAAATATCAGCATGGCGTCCTTGAGTTTGCAGAGAGTAGGCTGAAGATTTCAGCATGGCATCCTTGAGTTTGCAAGGAGCAGGTTGAAGAAAGCAGATCTTGACTTCTTGAGTTTACAGTGAAGCAGATCGAAAATTTCAGTATGGTGTCCCTGAGTTTGCAGGGAGCAGGTTGAAGATTTCAGCATGGCGTCCTTGAGTTTGCAAGGAGCAGGTTAAAGAAAGCAGATATTGACTTCCTGAGTTTGCAGTGAAGCAGATCGAAAATTTCAGCATGGTGTCCCTGAGTTTGCAGGGAGCAGGTTGAAGATTTCAGCATGGCGTCATTGAGTTTGCAAGGAGCAGGTTGAAGAAAGCAGATCTTGACTTCCTGAGTTCACAGTGAAGCAGATCGAAGATATCAGCATGGCGTTCCTGAGTTTGCAGGGAGCAGGTTGAAGATTTCAGCATGGTGTCCTTGAGTTTGCAAAGAGCAGGTTGAAGAAAGTAGATTTTGACTTCCTGAGTTTGCAGTGAAGCAGATCGAAAATTTCAGCATGGCGTCCCTGAGTTTGCAAGGAGCAGGTTGAAGATTTTAGCATGGCGTCCTTGAGTTTGCAAGGAGCAAGTTGAAGAAAGCAGATCTTGACTTCCTGAGTTCGCAGTGAAGCAGATCGAAGATATCAGCATGGCGTTCCTGAGTTTGCAGGGAGCAGGTTAAAAATTTCAGCATGGCGTCATTGAGTTTGTAATGAGCAGGTTGAAGAATGCAGATCTTGACTTCCTGAGTTTGCAGCAAAGCAGATCGAAAATTTTAGCATGGCGTCCCTGAGTTTGCAGGAAGTAGGTTGAAGATTTCAGCATGGCGTCCTTGAGTTTGCAAGGAGCAGGTTGAAGAAAGCAGATCTTGACTTACTGAGTTCCCAGTGAAGCAGATCGAAGATATCAGCATGGCGTTCCTGAGTTTGCAGGGAGCAGGTTAAAGATTTCAGCATGGCGCCCTTGAGTTTGCAATGAGCAGGTTGAAGAATGCAGATCTTGACTTCCTGAGTTTGCAGCGAAGCAGATCGAAAATTTCAGCATGGCATCCCTGTACTTATAGGGAACACGTTGAAGATAACATGATTTGGCATCCCTGTGCTTACAGGGAACAGATCGAAGACATAGCAAGATCTGACTTTCATCAAAGCAGATCCAAGATGATTTGGCGTCTCTGTATTCGACGGGGAGCAGATCGAAGAACTCAAGACTCAGCGAGCCCGGGCAAAATGGGTCCTTTGATAGTCTTTACTTTATTCCTGTTACACAGCAATAAGCAAAGAGGGGCAGTTGTAATACCCCATTTTTGCCCGGGTCCATACCACAAAATGATAAAAAAATAAATAAATAAATTCCAAGCCCAGTTCAGAATATATCATTTGGCCCGATCAGAATGGCCCATTACTTGAAAAGATTGAAGGTCCATCTACAAACTTGACGTATATGGAAACATAATCTTCAAGGATACGCAATCTTAGAAATGATATGTAAATCTTAGATATGATATGTAATCTTAGAAGATGTGGTATGCAATCTTAGAAGATATGATTTTGATATCTTAGAGATTTAATTTGTAGATACCCTTTAATCTCAGCCGTTGATGTAATTGATCTATACTGTTGGATTTGGGGAGGCTCAACTATAAATAGAGGCCTGCCCCCCATTGTAAAACACACTTGAGTTTTGGCAAGCAATAAAAATTCTTGAGAGCTCTCAAATTTCTCTCCGTCTTACGTTCTTATTTTCTGCGGTTTGTTATTATTTTATTCTTTATTCATCTTCATTTTTCAACCTTTTTTCATTTTGATTTAATCCCTACTTCCTTTTTTTTAATTCTTTTATATTTTATTTTTTTATAATTTTAGTATTATATCCAATTATTTTTTATTAAATTCTATATTACTCTTTGTTTTAAAAAAATATATATTTCACTTAATTGAAAAGTTTTTTTTTTCTTAAATAAGGCACTGTTTGATGTTTAGAAAATCGGGAAATAGTGCCCTAACATGCTGGGTTGCGATTTTTCGTTTGACTGAATAACCAAATATCCTTTTAATAAATTTTCCTAAATTACGAGGTGATTTCAGTTACAAAAGTTTGAGAATATCGTGTCCTATCATGCTAGATGTGATATTCGTGTTCTTTTGGAACGAAGGATTCTCGGTTTTTATATCAAATTATTTTTTATTAAATTCTATATTACTTTTTGTTTTAAAAAATATATATTTCATTTAATTGAAAAGTTTTTTTTTTAAATAAGGCAATGTTTGATGTTTAGAAAATCGGGAAATAGTGCCCTAACATGCTGGGCTGCGATTTTTCGTTTGACTAAATAACCAAGTATCCTTTTAATAAATTTTCCTAAATTACGAGATGATTTCAGTTACAAAAGTTTGAGAATATCGTGTCCTATCATGCTGGATGTGATATTCGTGTTCTTTTAGAACGAAGGATTCTCGGTTTTTAAACTCAAACTATTCCAATTTTAAAGGGATCTTATTTTGAATTATTTCAAACTTTGACATTAAGACAGAAAACAATTCAATTTGGTACCAATTTTGGGCGTTGTGAGGGTGCTAACCCTTCCTCACACGTAACCGACTCCCGAACCCGTTTTCTCAAAAATTCGTAGACCAAAATGTTTTATAAGGTGATCCAATCACACCTAAAAAGATTGGTGGCGACTCCCGTTTCATTTTTCAAAAAAGTCAAACCCCGTTTTTCAAACTCGTTCAAAAATGGTTTCGACAACATTAAAATGAAATAAATAACAATGAGAGGAAAATTAATATGAAAAAAATTTAAATTAAAATGGAAAGAAAGATACTTTAAATGAAATGGGAAGATAGATAAAAAAAAATGAAATGAGAACAAAATTAAATTTAAATGAAATGGAATGAAAGTTTAAATTAAAATAAAAAATAAATTAAAACGAAAACAAATACTAAAATAAAAATAAAAATTTAGATATTTTAAATAATTAAATTTAAATGGAAAGATATAAGGGAAATGAATTGAAAATGTAAGGGAAATTTAAATAAAAATAGAAATGTAATATAAGGGTAATGAAATTGGAAGGTAATATAAATAATAAAAATGAAACGAAAATTTTAATGAAAATAAATTATAAAATGAAAAAAAATATTGGAAATATTAAATGAAAAAAATTAAATAAAATAAATATATATAAAGTAAAATAATAGATAAATTTAAATGAAAAATGAAAATAAAATGACCATACATGCAAGCCTGCCTGGTCTGGTGCAGGCCAAACCAATGGCCAACCACACGGTTGTGGGGTTTTCTTTAAATTCAATTGAAACTCAAATAAAAAAACTTAAATTATATATAATTTTAATGGAAATAAATTTTAAAATGAAAAAAAATTTAATGAAAATAGTAAATGAAAATAATTTAAATGAAATAAATATATATAAACTGAAATGATAGATAAAATTAAATGAAGAATTAAAATAGAATGAAATAGTAAATAAAAAAAACTTAAATAAATTTTAAAATAAATTAAATGATAGATAATTTTAATGGAAATAAATTTTAAAATGAAAATATAAATTTTAAATTGAAAAAAAATAATTTAAATGAAATGGAAACGAAATGAAATGAAATGGAAATGGAAATAAAATTGAAATGAAATGAAAAAAAAAAAGGTGAAAAGACCCTTCTGTGTCAAGCCTGTGTCACTGAAACAAGGCCAAATAGGCCTTCAAATGGCTGGCCTTATAATCATCCTTTTCTTTTTCATATATTTTTTCTAATTTTGCACTTCAGCCAAACGACCCCCACTATAAATAGACTACTCCGATGACTACCGAGCACCTTCAAACAACTCTGACAACCGCTGTTCACCGTCAACCACTGCCGACCACTCTATGGATAAGATAAACGACGACAACCACATTACAGCCAATGTGAATAAGGTAAATGACTCTCAAATTGTTTCATTTAATTCTAAATATACTTTAAAAATTCTTTTTTAAACGAGAAATATAATATTCTATATTTAATATAAACGTAGGAAACATACCGAATTGTTAGACCCCGGTTGCATGATCTCGGTTATTTTTCCGATAGAAGAGTTTTGCCTTATTTGAATGTCGCGGGTTTTAGGGTAGCTGCATACATTCAAATATCTAAGCTACGGACCGATTTAATAATGGCCTTAGTTAAAAAATGGCACCTGGAGACACATACATTCCACCTCCCCTGTAGGGAGGTAACTATTACACTGCAAGACGTAGCAGTCCAACTAGGGCTGTCTATAAATGGCCAAGCACTGACCAGGCTTGAAAGATTGCCTGACACGTAGGGCACTGGGAGCGGTTACTTGGAAGGGTGCCTCCCAATGACGAGGAAGGATGATTAACCAATATTAAATTTACATGGTTAAAAGAAAACTTCCAGCATATTCTGAGCAGTCCAACACAGATGGACATTATCTATGCTGCAAGAGCGTTCATTCTTCAATTTATAGGTGGGATACTATTGCCGGACATCAATCAAAATAAAGTCCCAATAATGAATCTCCCATTATTAAAGGATCTCGAGCTTGCTGGAAGATTTAGTTGGGGCTCTGCAGTGTTGGCATGCTTATATCGTGAGCTTTGCCGAGCGACAAATCCGTCTACGAAAATAATGGGTGGTTGCTGCCTTCTACTGCAGTCTTGGGCACTATACCGAATGCCATTTCTGGCATCAGTGAGCCACCAACTGTACGTGTGGCCACTCATTAATAGGTAAATATATAGTTCAATTTTGCCATCTATTTTTTAATTGTATAGTATAATATACTCTTTTTTTTACATGGAAAAAATAATCTGATATATTTATTCTTTTTTTTAGATGGGCAACTGTACCGGGAATCGGACAATCGTTCACGGTACCTATGTACCATATGATGATAAAGACTCATTTCGGGGATGGCGTAAAATACGATTTCGAATCTTTCTTTTTTAAATACAATTATTACACAAGAAAATTTTAAATAATAACATGTTGTCTATATTATGCAGTTTATATGGATGCCATATGTTGAGAAAGATCTCAAATCTCACGACGCTTATACCAGCATGGGTTATCGAGCAGCAATAGCTATTCGTAACAAATGTGCCGTTGATTAATTTTCATATGGTGGAGTGGCACGATGAAGGTCAGGTTTTGAGGTAGTTCGGTTGAGCACAACCTATCCCGAACCCTCCCGTCGACATCAATGAAGTTCACGGAATGGACAAACGGGGTTTTGGTCGGGATGCTTTAAATTGGGCACAAAAACATGAATCGTATATCTTTCTATGGAATGATCGATATTCAAGGCACCCTCTATTGTATGTCTTAGAGGGGGGATTCTCTTCTACGCGTGAGTACGCAGCATGGTATATGCACAGGGGAAACCCTTTATATACCAAGGTCGTGACATGCTGATCCAAAGAGACGCGCAACCGGAATCTTCCCGATGGCAAAAAAGGAACGCACAACCGCACCGTAACCAAGTTCTGCAATTCGAGAACATCGAATCTAATATAGCTTTAAGCCCCGATCTCGAGCCCCAATATGAAGTATCCGGCTCATCATTACACCATCCAGAGCCCGAGCCGACACAATCTAGGAATTTGTTGCTCGAGCTCGGGCTTTGGGTGGTGTGATAATGAGCTGGATGCTTCACATTAGGGCTCGAGATCGGGGTTTAATGCAGTATCAGATTCGATGTTCCTGAATTGCAGAACTCGGTTACGGCACGGTTGGGCGTTCTTTTGTTACCATTGGAAAGATTCCGGTTGAGCGTCTCTTTAGATCAGTATGAAATGACCTTGGTATATAAAGGGTTTCCCATGTACCATATACCATGCTGCGTACTCACGCGTAGAAAAGAACCTCCCTCTAAGACATACAATGGAGGGCGCCTCGAATGTCGATCATTCCATAGAAAGATATATAGTTCATGTTTTTGTGCCCAATTTAAAGCGTCCCGACTCAAACCCCGTTGGTCTATTCTGTGAACTTCACTAATGTCAACGGGAGGGTTCGCGATAGGTTGTGTGCAACTAAACTGCCTCAAAACCCGACCTCCATAGTGCCACTCCACTATATAAAAATTAATCAACGGCACATTTGACACGAACAGCTATTGCTGCTCGATAACCTATGCTGGCATGAGCGCTGTGATATCTTCCTTAACATATGGCATCCACATAAACTGCATAATATAGACAACATGTTCTTATTTAGATTTTCTTGTGCAATAATTGTATTTAAAAAAGAAAGATTCAGAATCGTATTTTAAGCCATCCCTGGAATGAGTCTCTATCATCTACGGTACATAGTGTAACAGCCCGATTTTGACCCTAATCAGACCGGTGGGCTTAGATGTTAAAAATGCCTTGGCTGATTTAGGGGCCAGTATTAATGTAATACCCTATAAACTGTTTAAACAACTAGGTCTTGGGAAACCCAAACAAACTAGGATGAGCATTCAATTGGCTAATAAAACCATTAGATTTCCTTGAGGTATAATTGAAGATGTACTTGTTAATATTGATAAATTTATATTCCCAGTAGATTTTGTTATTTTAGACATAGATAAGGATAGCAATGTGCCATTAATTCTAGGGCGACCCTTTTTAACAACTGCTAGGACTATAATTGATGTAGGCACAGGTGAACTCACACTTCATATAGGCGCTGACATGATCACTCTACAAGCTCGTACTTCTAATAGAACTTTTAATGATAAAGATGTTATTATGAGTAATTGTGATAAGAAAAATCTCACTTCCCAACCTTCTTTGTAGGATACTATTAGCGAAGGTGCAATTGAGCCGCAGTCGAATTCATACTACAACAAGGGACCTTTCCATGAAGAGCTAATGTTACAGATTGATGAACTCGACGAGTGGTAAAACCATAGCAAGAAAGGATCTAAAGAATGCCACACCAACCCAAAGCATCACCATGACGTCGCTAAGGTAAAGAAAAATCAACTTAAGGTAAGGGACAAGGTACTATTAGAGGAGGAGGGCCCTCGAATTTTGAATTCAAAGCTTTATACAGGTGACATACCTCCCTTCACGGTAATGAAAATCTTTCCCTATGGCGCAGTTGAGGTAACACATCCAAACCACGGCACTTTCAAGGTAAACGGTCATCGACTTAAACTTTACAATGGTGAGGATTTTAAGAATGATAAAGAGGAGCTTAGGCTCCATGAGCCCTCGTAAAGGTGCATACAAGGAAAGTCGAGCTTAGACTCTAAACAAGCGCTTCTTGGGAGGCAACCCGAGCACTAACACCATTAACCCTTTGTATTTTTTGTGTTTTTAGTGCAGGTTTTTCTTACTCACATGGCTTGGACACACGGGCATGCCCCTGGCTATGTGAAAACAGGGTAGAATTCTGTTCCAAGCTGACAAAAGCACACGGCTTCTGACAAATCAATACAGCCGTGTGATATGACCGTGGGCAAGACTGATGAATTGCCACGACCGTGTCCCGATGTTGTGGCTAAACCGGCTAAATCTACACAAGCGTGTGAATAAAAACACGGGCGTGGGAGAAACGAATACTTCCAAACACAGCCGTTTGAAGTAGTCATGTGTTCCTTACGGACAGGAGACACGGTCGTGTGATGAAACCATGGGTGAACCTGTTAAACGAACATGGGCGTGGCACGAACAAGACTGGCGTGGGATTAGGCACATTCAAAACTCAAACCCATGAAACACACGGGCTGATCCCATGTCACACGGGCATGGAGCACGGCCGTTGACCCAATTTCATTTTATTATTCCCTTTTATTTTTTTATTGTGAGCTTTATTTTTATTTTTATTTCTATTTAGTTCTTATTTTATCCAAATTTCCATTAGCAATTTTTGAATTCTTCATTTACAGCTGTTTCTTAATGAGTAACCCTGCTAATAAAATTAATACACCTCCTTGAAATATTATTGATGACTCTGCAGTTTTAAAAGGTTCAAGGTGCCTGATGTGATTGTGGAACCACCGAAGTATCTTCCCACACCTTCACCACTGCCTAGTACATCAAATTAACTTTCTTCCCAAATCTGCTCTCACCACTCCAAAGATTCATTCAAAATTCAGGGAGTTCCACTTCTCTCCTTATCTTATGATTTTATGCTTATATTTTAAATGAATCTATCTTTGTACATTGAGGGCAATGTACATCTTAAGTGTGGGGGGGATACACTTTCACTTTTTGTATTATTCTCAAATCTTTGAATTTTGCTTTATCTCTCAAGTCACTTTCTTATATCACTATTAAAATGAATTCTAATTAACTTATGATCTTTATTGATATGTTTAAGATTAAGACATAGGTATTTGTGCTTTGATTATTCAAACTTTAAGGCATTAGAGAATTAAGCATGATAAGTTAAAATTTTTGAGAATTTAAAATTTTTCTAGGTTGTTTCCCCAAATTTAGGTATTATCTTGAAATTTGAAATTAAGAAGATTGACATCAAAAGCCATAATTCTGGTGAGATTTTTGAGCCTTTTGAGCATACATCCTTTCGCGCTCACTTTTATTATTGCTTTGAGTGTGTTAATATTGAATTGTTATTCTAGAACTTGCTTTGATTATACATGTCAAGACCACACCATCGATTTGATATACCGAGATGATAAAGGCACATTGGTTTAACCTATTTACTCTATAAAAGCCTACCTCCATAATTAACCCTTAGTGAACCCCCTTGAGCTTAACAACCCATTTATTAATTCACCCTCAATATTAACCTATAACTCATTATTGTTGAATCCCCCTAATTATTTGATCCCTATTTTTGTCGAGATTTGAATTGAATAACTATTTAGCTATGTTCTCCTTTTCAGTTAGTGAGTTCATTAAATATTTGACTTGTTCTTAAAAAAAAGCTCAATCTTATTATGCAATTTAATGTTTAGCATATTATTATGTAAATTATGAGCTCTTGATCTAAAACAATGTTATTCATGAAGAAAAAGCTCAATCATAGGAGTATGTTTCAAGTGATAGAGATTTTTCTACTTAGAGAATTTTTCAGTTCAATCTCGATTCTAACCCCCTTTTTCAGCTTGTGACAACACCCCTAACAAAAGCCCCATTACAACCATTAAAAGACCTTTTGATCGATGTATCATCTCAATCTATAGTGGTGGATATTTCATTTTCATGCAAGCCTATGGTAATAACTTTTCATGTTGACTAAGGAGTGCTTAATTTCTGTCCCCTAAACACTTTGAGTGATTAGAGTGAATCTTTAGAGAAGATGTCAACTCTTAATGATTTTGAATCCGAGGTAATTACTTAGAAGAAGGGAGAAAACCTATGTTTCTATGATAAAATTCTCAACTTAGATTGTTTGAAACTTTGATGTTCTTTCAGTTGAATTCTCAATGTATGATTACTTGTGGATTAGTTTGAAACATTATTGATGAAGATTTATAAGTTGAGAAGAATGATTTTCAATTGTTGAAGATTTATAAGTTGAGAAGAATAATTTTCAATTGTGAGTTGAGGATTTTGCTTGAGGACAAGCAAAGGCTTAAGTGTGGAGGTATTTGATAAACTGTAATTTATACATATTTATATCCTATACTTAGCACATTTTTGGATGAATTATCATTAGAATTGTGGAATTTGATGCTCCTAATCCTTTAATTTCATGTTTTATCCTTAGATGAGCATAAAGAAGAGAAAAGAATAAGGAACGGGCCAAAACGAGTAAAATAGGCCCAACTCAATAAACAGCACAACTTGGAGTTCCGTACACTGGTGCATCACATGCCCGTGCCAATTTAATAGCCTTGAACACGCCCTAAGCACGATTCACACGGGTATGGCACACGGGCGTGGTTCCCTGTCGTAACCTATTTTAATTTCACTCAAAAAAGGCTACTTAAGGGCTAAGAAAGACATTCCAAACTCTAAATAAAAACCCTAGGAGGCGACTAAAAGAGGGAGGCACGAGGATGAAGAGTAGAAGGCAGGGAACTACTCAAGGAAAGCCGATTGATCCATCTCAGAAGCCAGGATCAACATCAATACTGAAGATCTCCCTTCAATTCTTCCAGGGGTTTTGGGTTTTCTTATGTTTTGTTGTTTTCTTATGTTCTGTTGTTTTCTTTCTTTTGAGATGTTATCCCTTTTTATCATGAACTAAAACCCTAAATACCTAAGGGGGATGAAACCTAAGATGAATCTTGTTATTATTATCTGAGTTATATGATAAATATTTGACTTGGTCTTAATTGTGTTTTTAATTCTTGAATTGATATTTTCGGGATATTAGTTCAAGTCGAATGTGCTTATTCAGTAGAGCAAAAGTCCCTGTTTAAGAGTAGATCCAACGCAATTAAGCGGAGTCGCTTACAATCCTAGACATAAGACAATGAAAATCTGCTGGGTTAGACTCAAATTTAATATGGGGATCCATAGATCGAGTTAATGCGACACTAGGGGTTTTAATTAGAAAGAGATTTCAATTAATCAACCTAGGGTTAGTTGTTCTTAGTCTCGACGGAGATATTAACATAATTTAGGGATCTCTATGGATCAAATCAAATGAAGAAATCGTCTAGTTCAGAGTTACATAACAATGAAGTCAAGGTGGATTCTTCCTTGGGTATTGCCTTAATCAATCAGCTTTTCCCTTAAGTCTTTCCCCAATTCATTCTTTGTCACGTCCTTAGCTTAGTTAGATTTTAGTTTACAAACAATCCCTCTTTATTTTTAGGCTAGATAATGGGAAGAAAGTTATTACTAGTACTTTTAGTTCCTTTGGGTTTGACATTACGGTCTTGCCACTAACTATACTACTGTTCGATAGGTGCGCTTACCTTTCTATTGTGATAATAATTAGTTTATAGGTACGATCAATTACTATTACATTATCATCATCATCACAATCAAGATCAATATAAATATATTCAAGTCCTTATACATGCCATGAACTTATAAATATTTTGAAATCTTTTAATACTAACCTCAGCCTGATAGTGTGATAGTATCTCCGGCGACCTCCAACTCGAGCTAGCATCTGAAACTCTATAAGAAAAAGGAAGGGAAGGGAGTAAGCATTATAGCTTAGTAAGTAAATATGTAAATAATAATTAATTTATTACAAGCTTTTATAAAACTTCATAACATGTTCTCATAATAGTATAATTACAAACACACATAGTCCCACTATTTACTTAAGCCCTTTTCAAGTTGTTTACTCGAGTAATAGTCATTAAATTATTTTTATCCAAAGCTATGGAATTCCAAATTAAGATCCATCAATTTTACCAGAAATTAGACTCATATATCTTCTTACCATAAAAATTTTAGAATTTTTGGTTTAGCCAATTAGTACAGTTTATTCACTGAAGTCTCCCCTGTTTCGTGGTTTAGGAGTTCTGACCACTCTTCACTAAAATTTAATTATCTTTTACTACAGAATTCAAATGAGGTTCTTGTTTCTTTATTTTTGTACAATTTTTGTACAATTTTTAATGATTTTTCCAAGTCAGAAAAGGGGATCACGAAGTCATTCTGAACCAGTCTCACAAAAATATAAATATCTCAAAATACAGAATTCCTTTGCTTGCTATGTTTCTTATATGAAAATAGACTCATTAAGCTTTAGTTTCATATCTCATTCAACCTCAAATTCAATTCCTACTATTTTTGGTAATTTTTCAAAGTCACCCCACTGTTGCTATACAAACTGTTTTATTTCAAATTTCATCTCACCCATAAATTTTCTTATATGGGTTTTCCAAATAACATTTGCCCACATCAAATTTACCGAAATCCATTCATTATCAACATTACTCATGTACATATATACACATATACCTGAACTTAGTCAATATATACACTCATTTCCACTTGGCTATTTCACAATTTCATTCATTTTCACTTAGCCACTTTCCATTGAACACAACGGAATGAAATAGTAACAAATGTTCGGTGGCCTGCACGTAGTACCACCTTTGTGGCTGAAGTTAATTGGTGCACATAGTAGCCTACACTTAGTACTACCCATGTGACCAATTTCATGTCTTAGACATAGTGGCCTGCACTTAGTACCACACATGTGATCGAAGTTATCGGATACGCATAGTAGCCTACACATAGTACTACACATGCGACCCCAACTATATGATACACGTAGTAGCCTGCACTTAGTACTACACACGTGATCTAAATCATCTTGAACACATAGTAGCTTGCACATAGTACTACACATGTGTTCTCATCCCGAATCATTCGTATCGTTTCTATTCCGAAGGTTCAACTGGAAAATCCCTCACTTTCCAACATTTTACCAATTCATCCATACTAAATTTCGATTCATACTTTACCTCAAATGAACATTCAATATGCAATCACATTTTATCTGATAACAAATATTATAACATAAGTGAAAACAATATATTATTTACATACAAACTTACCTTAATGCAAAGGATGATAAATTTGCAATCTAGTCCACAACTTTTTCTTTTCCCCGATTCGAGTCGATTCCATATCTTTCTTAATCTATAATAACACATTTCACTCATTTATTCCATATACAACTCAAATTAATTCAAATTAACATTTTGGAAAAATTTACATTTTTGCCCCTAAACTTTGTCAAAATTATGATTTTACCCCTAGGCTCGTAAAATAATTTTATTCAATTTCTTTGCATTTTAGGCCTAAATGAACCATTTCATAAATATGGCAGCCCACAATTCACATTAAAACTCACACTTATGACCAATTTTATAACTTTTACGATTTAGTCCTTTCGGACGTTTTCATCAAAAAATTACTCGGCAAAAACAGTTTCTCTAACCATAAAAATGATAATCTACCATAATTCATCAAAATACACAATTATTCAACATGGGTCAATTTTTGAAATCAAACCCTAGCTCAAATAAATGGTAGAAATACAGAAATCATGTTACCGGGATTTCAAAAACGTAAAAATCATTAAAAACGAGTTTAGAACGGACTTACAATCGAGCTTGGAAGCTTGAAAAACCCTAGCCATGGTTTCTCCATGCTATATTCGGCCTTGAGGAAGAAGATGAGCAAAAATTGGCTTTTAATTTGATTTTTAATTCATTTAATCACTAAATGACCAAAATGCCCCTAATTGAAAAATATCCTTTTTCACCCATTTCATGTCCATTTTTGTCCAATAAATTAACCTATGGTCTAATTACCATTTAAAGACCTCCAATTTAAAATTTCATAACAATTGGACACTTCTAACATGTAGAACTCAACTTTTGCACTTTTTACAATTTAGTTCTTTTGACTAAATTGAGTGCCCAAACGTCGAAATTTTCGTACGAAATTTTTACAAAATAATTTCATGAAAATTTAAACCATAAAAATACAAATAAAACACATTTCAATTGTCAAAACCATTTTTTGAAAACGGGGGAATCGACTTGGTTTTGAAAATAAAATAAGAACGGGAGTCGCCACCAATCTTTTATATGAGGTGTGATTGGATCACCTTGAAAAGGGGTTGTTTTTAATAAACAATTTGATTTATCAAAACAAAGATTTTGGTCCACAAAAATCAGAAAGATAGGTTCGGGAGTCGGTTACGCACGAGGAAGGATTAGCACCCTCGATACGCCCAAAATTGGTACCTAGTTGATTAATTGATGTCTTAATGTCGAATATTTAAAAATTTGCAAGAATTTAAAATACGATCCTTTTTTTTGTTAAAAATGCTTAAACGAAATTGAAGCAAAATGTTAAAGCTATTATCGTCTCGAAGTAATGAAATGC
This sequence comes from Gossypium stocksii, assembly GCA_020496765.1. Classification (NCBI taxonomy): domain Eukaryota; kingdom Viridiplantae; phylum Streptophyta; class Magnoliopsida; order Malvales; family Malvaceae; genus Gossypium; species Gossypium stocksii. Next base: position 96,903,443 of record CM035628.1, on the reverse strand, counting down.
TACGTCCAGTAAGCTAGGATATGACGTTTAGAACTTTTGAGAACGAGCATACTTTTGGTTTAAAAAATCAAAAGGATATTCAGTTATTTAGTTTGAACGAGAAAAGTCGATGCCCAGTAAGTTAGGGTACGATTTTACGAATTTCTAAACACCGAATATTGCCTTTGTTCACAAAAGATATTATCCCGAATTGTCTAAATGTCGTATTCAGTGAGTTAGAACACGACATTTCGATTATCTGAGAATAAGTTTTTATATTTCAAAAACTTGTATAATGATTTAAAAATGACATTTCGTGTTTTTGGATTAGAGGAGAAAAATCGAAACTCAGTAAGTTAGAGTGCAATTTTCTCGAACTTCCAAACACGAAATTTTTCTTTTACAAAAGAATTTAACATGCGTGGGGTAATAACGAAAGCAATGGTACAAATAAGTTGGTAATCTTAATTACGATACAATAATAAAAGGTGTGATTGCAAACATGAAATAACAATGCATGGCAATAATGAAAACACAAAAAGGCAAATGGGGGTTCATACCATGACAACATATCGTACGCTATACAAATACTAGCATTAACATTCAAAACTAATGAATTAAAAGACAATTTTGAAAGAAATACCAAGCAACTTAACATACATAAAATGCAACAAACCCCCCTTTTTTTTTAGGACGAAATAAAAGAATGAATAATATAAAAACATTTGAAATCATTAATATACAAGCAACAACACTACAACAAAATAGTGCTATGACGACACTTATGGGGCGACACTTTCCTAAGTGTTGCGATAGACTGGCCAACATACGCTTTGGGCAACTCTTTATATAAGGGTTGCCATATGCATGCCTAAGGCAACGCTTAAATAAGAGTTGCCAAAAGTCTAGTCCTAAGACGACACTTTTGGGGCAAGTGTTGCGATAGACTGGGCTTTCGGCAACTCTTTGTATAAGGGTTGCAATATGCATGCCTAAAGCAACGCTTAAATAAGAGTTGCCTTTGTCTAGTCCTACGACGACAGTTTTGGGGCAACACTTTCCTAAGGGTTGGGATATGTATGCCTAAAGCAACGCTTGAATAAGAGTTGGTTTTTGTGTAGTCCTAAGACGACACTTTTGTGGCGACATTTTCCTAAGTGTTGCGATAGACTATGCTTTGGCCAACTCTTTGTATAAGGGTTGGGATATGTATGCCTACAGCAACGCTTGAATAAGAGTTGGCTTTTATGTAGTCTTGAAACGACACTTTTGTGGTGACACTTTCCTAAGTGTTGGGGTAGACTATGCTTCAAGCAACTCTTTGTATTAGTGTTGCGATATGTATGCCTATGGCAACGCTTGAATAAGAGTTGGCTTTTGTGTAGTCCTAAGACGACACTTTTGTGGCAACACTTTCCTAAGTGTTGGTGTATACTAAGCTTTCGCCAACTATTTGTATAAGGGTTGTGATATGTATGCCTACGGCAACGCTTGAATAAGAGTTGGCTTTTTTGTAGTCATAAGACGACACTTTTGTAGTGACACTTTCCTAAATGTTGCGATAGACTACGCTTTCGTACGCCTAAGGCAATGCTTGAATAAGAGTTGGCTTTTGTGTAGTCCTAAGACGACACTTTTGTGGCGACACTTTCCTAAGTGTTGCGATAACCTGTGCATTGGGCAACTCTTTGTATAAGGATTGCGATATGTATGCCTACGGCAACGCTTGAGCAAAAGTTGGCTTTTGTCAAGTCCTAAGACTACAGTTTTGGGGCGACACTTTCCTAAGTGTTCAGACAGACTTGTCAACATATGCTTTGGCCAACTCTTTGTATAAAGGTGTAACATTCCAAATTACTTAATTCCTGCTTTTTTTGAATGTGTAGCACCAAAAATTTGAATTTAAAATATGAATATTCTTAAAATTTTACAATATCATCAGTTTCTGAATATATATTCAAATTAAAAATAACTTAGCTTCAAGTGTGAATATGGTTTTTAATAAAAATGCCGCAAAAAATCAATTTAGGTTAGGGTTTAAGGTTTAGTGTTTAGAGTTTAAGGTTTAGGGATTATAGTTTATGGTTTATGGTGTAAGGTTTTAGGGTTTTGTGTTATGGGTTTAGGGTTTAAGATTTTAGGGTTAGAGTTTAGGGTTTGGGGTTTTTAAATATAAATAGGTTAGGGTTTAAGGTTTAGTGTTTAGTGTTTAAGGTTTAGAGATTATAGTTTATGGTTTATGGTGTAAGGTTTTAGGGTTTTGTGTTTATGGGTTTGGGGTTTAAGATTTTAAGGTTTTGTGTTTATGGGTTTAGGGTTTAAGATTTTAGGGTTTAGGGTTTTTTAATATAAATGTTTCAAAAATTATATTATATATATTTAAAAATTTTAATCATAAATAAGATAAATATAAATTATTATTTTTCAAAAAATAAAATATCAACATGGGATAAATCCCCCAAGCATACATGAACAATGGTTTAATATGCAATAGAATATATATGAACTTTAATTTGATTCAGTTCTTGTAAATTATTAACTAAATTATTTATATAACATAATTTTATATTTAGATATTGCATACATAAATATATATATATATATATATATATATATGATTAAATCAAAATTAAAGTTTTAAGTATACATTTCAACCACAATTAGAATTTCTTATCGAAAAAAGAATAACATTGAAAAAAGAAATCTTTTCAACAATACTAGCTAGACCATGCTACACCCATTTATCAATTTAATTCCTAAAAGAGTTGATCATGATAAATTTTAACTCTCAGTATTTATTTTTTTATCAATTTGATTCTTATTTTTTGAACTAAATTTGAGATTGGACTTTTTAAAAAATGTTAAATCTCAACTTTAATAGAAATTTAACTACAAAATTAATTTTTTTAATGATATTGATGTGAAAACCTACAAGGTAATAATAATCCACATGACATGATATTATTTGTTTTATATGTTAATTTAAAAATTATAAAAATCTTCAAAAATATTTAAAAATTAAAAATTTAATATTTTAGTCCATATTTCTATCAGAAAGTTCAATATTCAAAAATTAAAAAAATAGAAAAAATATATGTTAAAAATGAAAAAAATATCAAAACAAAAACTTTTCAGTATACGGCGCAGTTTTATTTTTACCCCCTCCCTTAAATCTCCAATTTCCCCATTTTATTTTCCCCAAATGTCCTTCCCCGAAATCCCTAAAATTTTCCCCAATTCTCTGCATCAAAGTGCTGCATCTCCGTGGGCAGCCATTTGCTGCATCTCTGTAACGACCCGAAAGTCAGTAGTATTGAAAAATCTTGTTTTGTGACTTCGTTTTTGTAAAACGATGTTGTAAATATTTTTATTAAATATTTATTGAGTTATGTTGTAAGTAAATTAAATTTTGATTAGATAATTTCGTTACTTTAGTGCTCAATTTAAATATAGGGACTAAATCATATATAAATGGTAAAAGCTAAATTATAACTAAGAGATTTATCTAACAAATAAACCGTTATAGTTTAATAAAGAGTTCAATTAAAGAAAGTAAAATATTTTTGAATAATAAATAATTAGTAAAAAAGAATTAAATGATGGTGACATGGCATGGGATTATTGGTCAATAGGTAAAGTTACCTTGAATCTTACCCACAAAAAACCACTTATTCTCACTCCAAACTCTGTTGGCCAAAGCAAACCTATTGCATCTTCCGTCCACCACCTGCTCCAGGTGTATCTGCCATCCACCACCTGCCCCAGCCACCGGTGCATCTGCCGTCTACCACCTGCTCCAGCTACTGGTAAAAGCCTGCCTTACAGATTCCATGCATGAAATCCCCAATCCCGTAGTGGTAGAACCTGGTGAATCAGTTTCAACTTGTTGAGATTTGTCTCAATCTTCATGGGTATGTATGGTTGAATTGGTTTTGTGTTAAATGATTAATTAGGCCGATTTCCTTTAATCTACAGTTTATATATTTTTAAGGTCAGGGAATAATTTTCAATTAGTCGAACACTTGGCTGTTTTCATTTACAGCACTTGCTGCTTCATGCCCGCTTGCATCTTACTCTGCTGGTTCACCTTCTAAACAGGTCCCCGCACCTGAGACACATCCTTCTCCTGTTGCTTATTCTTATTCCTATATTGTGGTGGCTTATTCAGCGAGCTGGAGCTCCTACTGTTCCCGCGCCAGCTTCCACTCTTGCTCCCTTCGGCCTCGAAGATCATCAGGTTCCATCCAACTCACTCTAGTTTCTATGTTAATTGGTTTTTTACTTCTGCATGTTGGGAATCAAAATAGAATAAGATTTTCTACTTGACTTTCTAAGTGATCAACTAGGTTTTTAATCCCTCGCTTACACTCTTTTGGGCTAGGTTCAGTTGGGGGTCGTACATTTCACCAGAGAAAGGGGGGGGGAGTAAAATACAGTTGATATATATATAAGGCCACTTTCCTTGTACAAGTTCGGTTTCATAAATTTGGAGTTCTGTTTGTTTCAGTAATATCAGCAGTATTGACACTGCTTTTCTGCTTTTCCTTGTTATACAATGGTGATGGATTTGGTTTAGTAAAATTGAAGAAGATCACAGTAAAACAAGGGTAAATTTGAAGTACATATATTGGCATTGCTCTGGCCAACGAATTCTGATAGAGAGAACATTTGTTATTTAGGAGATTAATTTAAGCCATGGTATTACGATTCTCGAACTTCATGATTTGAAACTAAACTATAACTAAATCAAATTTAATTTAACTTCTCAAATTGGATTTTTTTTCTTTGTTCAACCTTAGGAGTGAGTTGGTCTGCAATTAACACAATTTCTTCAAATGTAATATTCTTTATTTCAAAGAAGAGATAAAATACTAAGTCAAAATTGAGTATCTAAATGGATAAGACCATAATTTGACCAAACATTTCACAGTTTTCACACTGTTTCTAAGTTCATTCCCTGCATTTTCTTCACTTTTAAATAGTTAAAATTGTGATTTTTCTTGTATTATGGGAGTAGGGAAAATTGGATATCAGCTGTCAACAAAATAATTCACATGGGCATGGGGGACAGCAAGCTGCTGAAGAATGTATGATTGACTTGATTATGATGCTAAAATTTAACAAATTTGGTTTTTTTTTATTATTAGTTCAACATGGTTGACTTGATTTTGGTATGATCTTGATTCTGTGATTGAATAATAGTAAAAAAAAGAGTTCATGTTATCACTTTAATAATAATAGATGGTGCAATCTATTTGGATTTACTAATAAATAAAAGGATTGAATTAGAGAGATTAAATCCCAAATTTTAGCATAATAGAAGGACTAAAATCGTAGTTAGACATTCATTGTTTCATAGGGTTATTATTTGTTTAATCTAAGCATTGAAACCCCTATAGAAGATGATGAATATCCGCAGTGTGATCATCATATTGTAACTTAATAATTTTAGTTTTAATTTGAACAAGAACGATGTTTTGAAGTACAAAGATTTAGTGTAATTGACAATTTTAATGCATTATAGCAGAATGAATGGCCCAAAAGAAACAGAGCACTTAAATGAAGATGACATTCATATTATTATATTAACATTTATGTATGTTCATTTTTATATTTGAAGATATTTTTATATTCATATTTTACATTCTTGCTTGACCTACATTCTGATAATTGTTAATCTGTTTTGGCATTTGGGGGTTCCTCTTTGAAAATGGGAAGTCTTCAGTTTCTGTGTTTACTACATTAGACATTTGGTTTGAAAATATTAGATCCTTATTTAATCATTTTGAAACCTTTGGCGAGTCCACTTAAAGAGTTGATCTTTAGTCAACCAGGAATGATATTTCTATGATGTCCATTTTTATATTTTAATTTCTCCCTACTTTTCTTCTTTTCTTATATATGATCCCTTCATGATCTGATACGGATAACATTACTAGTATTTTTCTTTTCCTCATCTCTAACATTTGCTGCTTCAGTCCCGTTCCAGTGGAAAATTATTGATTGTCTAGTGTGTGACGGGACCTTCTTTCATTCCCTTCTAAAGGAAATGTATGATGTAGTAAATTGCTTTAATAAGCGTGCCCTTAAATTGCCTGAACTACACCTTGCCTAGTATCTAATTTATAACTTAGACTTGTTTATTGTTTTAAGTTTTAAGTTTGATTTAAACAACAAAAATTTACTTGGATAGAAAAATTATACTTATTTGATATATTAGTCTGATTTGAGTTTTAGAAGTTTGTAATATATTTTACAATATTAAAAATATATTAATTTGTGTATGTTTAAATTTAATAAAAGAAAAATAAATAAAGATAGCATTCATCTTCTTGTTTGTAAATAGGATTTTATTTCATAATTATTACCATTTGTAGCACCCATATTTTGCCCGGCCCGCGAATTACCCAAAATAAACAAATTAAATAAATGTAATTGTCCCATTAAACAGTCCCTGTTACAATTTACCAGACCTTAAGCCCAACAATCCAAAAAACCCAAAATACCCCTTACACCCAATACCTAACAGACCCTAACTACCCAGAACCCATTACACCCGTGGCCCAAACTCTTAGCCTAAACTGCCGACCCAACAAACCCAACAATTGAAGCAGCCCAAATGGCCCAGACACCAGAATTGAATCAGGAAAACCTAGGGTTTCCTGAAGCCTTCGCGTCGCAAGCCAGGCCAATCGTCACGCCGCAACTGAGGGCTCTGTGTCTCGCATTACAGCCATCCAGCCCTAAATCGTGCCACCATCGGTGCTCGAGCACTAAACATCCACCCGATTGGCGCTGAATCTTTGCGATTTACCTGCAAACAAAAGAGGAAAGAACAACAGCAGAAAGGGAAAGAGTGCAGCAATACAAGCAACACAAACATAGCAAGAAACAGCAGAAATTTTGTTACCATTCTTTGTATACTAAAACAGAGGCTATAAAAGCCCTTTGAATCTGTAAAAAGAGGAGGTTTTTTGGGATACGGATACAAAAACAGAAAAAGAGAGCAAATAATAAACAATTTTTGAAGGTGATATTTTGTTCTTTATTTTTTTTTATTTTCTGTTTCGTCCAAAACACATACAGCAGCAAATATTTTAAACAAATACTATTAGAAATAGGCTAAGGAATTTACCTTTGTGACTTACGCTGAAAAAGGGAGTTTTCGGGCCTTCCGACCGCCGTGAGAAGTGGCGCGTACGACGGCGCGTACGGCATTCCGTCACCGGAGCCCTGGCCGTATTCTGGGTCGAGGAGAGGGGATTGAGAGAGATTTTCAAAGTTTTTTTGAAGCAGAGTTTTAAAAATGAATTTTGTTTTAAAAGTTTGACTTATATAGCTTTTATGAAACGGCGCCGTTTTGGCCTAATCTAATAGGCATGAAACGACGTCGTTTCAAGGAAGGATCCGCGTGTTGACCCGACCCGGCCAAAGGATCCGCGTGTTTTACCGTAAAAAGGGGATAATATCCCATTTAGTCCTTCCGCATTTTTGAAATTTATAATTTCATTTAATTTAAATTTTATTTTATTTTAATTTGGACCCAACCTTTTGTTTTAGTTTTAATTTGGTCCTGCAAACCTTTTAAACCTATGTATTGGAAACGGTGTCGTTTTGGGATTAGGGTAATTTACCCAGTGAGTCCCTAGGATTCTGACTCGTGTTCTAATTAAGCCCTAATTCATTTTTTTTATTTTTGAAATTAACCCTGTAATTTTATTTAATTTTAATTCTAATCCTTTTTACAATTTTCCATTTTTAAAATTTTAAATATTTTATATATATTTATTTTACTATAAGTATTATTATGTATGTACATTTTTATTTTATATCATTACATTATCTTTATATATTAATTTTATATTATATTTATATTATCTTATTTTATATTATATTATCTATTTTATTTCAAAATTTGTAAATTATTATAAAATATTTAAATTTCATTTATCATTATATTATTTCTTATTATATTTTATACGTTTTTTAAAAAAAAACTTATATACTTTCATACTATAAGTTATATAATTTATATATTACTATTATAAATTATTTATTGTATACATACTATTATTGTTTTACATTATTATTTATACATATTATTATTAAATGATATTATTAATTTATACTATATATTTATTTCATTATTAATTATTTATTTGTTTGTTACGTGTTATATTATTTAAAACCTATATTTTTATATATTATATACATACCAAATACTAATTTAAAGCTATTATTAAGTGTTGTTTGGTTTTATAATTGATATAAATTATTCTTATATTATTATTTTTATACATTAATAGATGTTGTAATTTATGTTGATATTTATTATTTTCTTCATCATGTTTGTATGGAATACTAAAGCATGTACCCTATAACTTATATTGTTTATTATATTGTAATACATTATGTTAACTGCATCATATTAAAATAAAATATAAACAAAAATGTTTTAAAAACAAAGGCAATATTGTTCGTATTTAGGCATTCGGGAAATAGTGCCCTATCATGCTGGGTTGCGATTTCCTGTCTGTTCAAATACTTAAAATACCCTTCTAAGTGGTTTTATAAATTATGAGATGATTTTAGTCCCAAAAGTATTAGAATATTGTGTCCTATCATGCTGGATGTGATATTCGTATTCTTTTGAACAAAGGAATCTTGGTTTTAAACACGAACTATTCCATATTAAAAAGGGATCATATTTTCAAATATTTTCAAATTTTAGCATTAAAGACAGAAAGTTATTCAATTTGGTACCAAGTTTTGGGCGTTACGAGGGTGCTAACCCTTCCTCGTACGTAACCGACTCCCGAACCCGTTTTCTTGATTTCGTAGACCAAAACAAATGATTTTCAAACAAAATGGTTTGAAAGTGGTTCAATCACACTTAAACTGATTGGTGGCGACTCCCGTTTTCAATTTTAAAGTCGAGACCCTGTTTTCCAAAACCCCAAAAAAAGGGTTTCGACACCATTCTCATTTATATATGCTTGCAGGTCACCTTAAATGGGTTTCGGTCAAGCCAATAATTTGAATTAGAGACGTCAAAATCAAAAACATTAAACTCTACTTTAACCATCATCGATCAGGAAAAAGGAAGTAACAATAGGTCTGATCCTCTTCATCTCTATCTTTCTACAAATTTAAAATGTTTTATTATTCATACAAACCCTAATTTTGGTTATTACTTTGTCTACCTCTTTCCCATTTAGCAAATACAGATACATATATAGTAATTGCTTTTTGAACACTATTTTCTTCTTAATGTTTTGAAAATTTGTAGGTTGAGAACAAAAGCGACAAAAAATGAAGGCAGGAAGTGCTGCCAAGCTGATCGTAGATGCATTGCTACAGCGGTTCCTTCCTCTTGCTAGGCGCCGCATTGAAACAGCTCAAGTTCAGGTTTTTCTCTTTTCTTTTTCTAGCATGTTTTAATTCAAAACCTCTTTCATTTGGAAATGTTTTAGTGAAAAAAGATTTTTGAGTATAGTATTAGGTCTGCAGAAAATACACATTTGGTTTGAAAAATGAAAAAAGTTATTTTAGAAAACATGGTCATTTTTGTTTATTGAAAATTTAATTATGGATAAAAAAGTAATTCAATTAGAAAAATATTTTTCTAAAAATAAAAAAAATTAAAAGTTTGAATTAAAATCTCACAGTTAAAAGTATAAAAAAGGGTCATATCCCTTTAAAAATATTTTCTTTAAAATTTGTGATCCTAATTTTGGTTGGATCGGACTTTTGCCAACTTGGGGATAAAAAAGGTATATTTGGCTACAAAAGCTTGTAATATATTATTTGTTTAAGTTTATGTGCTATTTGTTAATTTTAATTTATTTATAAAAATCAATTTTAGGTTATTATTTTAAAAATTAAATAGAATATAAAAATTCAAATATTGTCAAAATTTAATAGAATATAAATTTGATGTGCTTTTCTTTTTTGGGCTTAATTTGGTCCACATTCTTATTTTGCTTTTTTTGGTCTATTTTTTTTTTGGGCTTGATTTGCCGGACATCAAGTGTGCACAATTTTTTACTGTTTTGCTTTTTTTTTTGTTTTAATAAAATGCAGTACAGACATTCGACATATTCACTTTCAATTTGTTAGCCAAACCCTAAAAGGTAAAATAAAAGGTAAGTCTTGCTCCAAATTTACAATAGCTTTCAAGTTTCCCAGGAATTCCAAGTTGAAAATTCATATTTTTCCCAGTTTTTCTTCATCCTCAAAACCCATGAGTTTTTCGGTGCTGTGTTGGGTGCTGTGTTGAAAACTCATTACCTCTTTGTTTTCTAGGAAAATGATTGGCAAAAGGAGACCATTAAAAGGTGTACGATTCTCTTCGAGGGGTTCTTCGACAGGTTCGAACACCTTAGGAAGTGCTGCTACCGATAGTCAAAGCACGGGAGATGAAACTCCAACTCAGTCAGTAGAAGAAGTACCTGCAAGTCTGGCTGGTACCTCATTTCCTTCTCACTTATTATTTCTCTGGTTTTAAAATAGTTTAATACCTTTTGCTGGTATTTATTGTTTCTCTAGTTTTCATTTTGTTCACAATATACAAAGAAACAAAAAAATTTCGGCTTTAAGTTTGTTTGTTTGTTACTCATACCTGTTATTTGGTGTATTTACATGCATCTACTTTCTTTTGCTCTTAATTTGCACTGGGCTTTAACGGTTTTTGCACTTTATTATACCTCTTTGTTTTGGTTTTTTGTTTTGTTCACAATATGACAGACTAGATTTTTTAGATTTTTTCGATGCCAAAATAGTAAGTACAAATAAAATAAACTAGTTTAATTCCTCTTCTCTTTTGCTGCACTATAATTTTTCATAACTTCCAGACCATTTCTTTGTTTTGTTAAACATGATGGGTTTTTACATTTCCTTAATATCTTTTGCAGTTTTGATAATGTTCCTATAGCAGGTATGATAATTGTGAGCCTTTTAGTTATCAGTACATTACTCTGTTTATTACCATGGTGTCCTGTTTCTTCAACTATGTAAGATTGCTAAAATTTAGATTGCAAGTTAGAGGGTGGATTAAAGGCTGAAAAGGGAATTTGGCAACTATTGTTAACTATTGGTGAATAATGTTAACTATTGTTTTATTGTATATTAGGCTGAGAAGGAAGGCCGTGAACCCTCGCGTTTGGAGCAGTTTAGATTTCAACATTTGCGCAAAGATGGGAGTGGCAAATTGAGCAGTGAGGCAGCAGAACAAGTTTTTGTAAGAAACAAATGGGTATTATTTATTTATTTATTTATTTATTTATAATTATTTTGACATCAATTTTTTTAAAAAAATGCAATTTTCTAATTAAAGATAACTGTAGGATGAAGCATGCAAGATGGTTAAAGACTCTATGCCAATACCTGAGAGTTCTTCCGCACCTCAAGATAATATTGCATTAGAAAACGAGGTCTATACCCAAGTGTTTGGCCCTGACAAGGATGGAAAAATGTTGGGATATGGACGTGGGATGACCAAATCTAGGTTGTTTGGCTATGGGTCAGTTACCCGAGAAAGCCAATCTACATCGGCCATCACTACATTGATTGAAGAGATGAGCGCAAAAAAGGTCCAGTAAATACAAACAATTCAAGCCGAACAAGCAGTTCGAGAGAAAACTCTACTCGAGGAAGCAGAATCTCGATTTCGTATGGAGGCTGCAGAGCGAGAAGCTCATTTGGTAGCTGAGGCACAAGAAAGATTTATGAAATTAACAGAAATTCAGGAGGCAATGTTCATGAAAATGATGGATGCTCATGAGAAAAAGTATAAGGCTCTCATCGATGAGTGTATGGCAAAGGGAATGTCAAGTAAGTCCAAGACTTTTCATAATAAGCATAGTAAGGTGACTATTTTATAACTAGATTGTCAAGTTTGTTAATGGTTTAACAGACATTGCTTATTGTAATTCAATGCTATGTTCTTATTTGATGTCTTCATTGCTTGCTCAACTAATAATTAGTAGTGGATGTACTGATGAAAATTCTTTATTTAGCTTCAATTTATGGTTCTTTGGCTAATATTAAAATATTCTTCCCATGTGTTGATGTTGTTTCTCATCTAACTTGTATAAATAGAAAATGTACATTGTTATTTTTTGCAGTTGAATTTCAGAGTAGCGGACTTGATGATAAAGCCTTCAGTTCGAATGATGACGAATGAGGCTTACTGCATATTATGTATATGTTACAGTGGTTGACGAATGCAGTAGTCTCATAATTTTTTTGTGTCATGGGAATTAAGTTGACAACATGTTGCAACGTGTTGACTGCTTTTATTAGGATTTTGTATAATTTTTTGATGTCATGTGAAATAGGTTGACAACATGTTCGCAACTTGTTGACTACTTCTATTAGGATTTTGTATATAAATTTACTAACTGCATTATTCAATGATAATTTTGTATTTATATTATCATTTTATGTTAATTAATTGTTCAATTAATATTGACTCAAACTTTTCCCAATTTGCTCATATTTCACCAAAATAGGCTCTTAAAAATCCGGGAAAACGTCATAAAAAAAGTCAGACGTGAGACAAAGATCTATCCTAACCTTTTTAAGTTTGCCTTAGACGGGTTTACCGTAACCATTTTAAGGTTGCTTTAGACGGGTTTATGGCAACTTTTTTTCAGTTGCCTTGGAAAAGGTCTATCCCAACTTTTTTACGGTTGCTATAAAAGAGACTATCGCTACATTTTTAACGTTGTCTTAGATAGGTCAATCGCAACCTTTTCTAAAAGTTGCCGTAAACAAGATCTATCGCAACCTTTTTAGGGTTGCCGTAAAGGAATCTAACGCCAACCTTTTTAAGGTTGCTTTAGACAAGCCTATTGCAACCTTTTTTTAAGGTTGCCTTAGACAATGTCTATTCTAACATTTTTAAAAGGGTGCCGTAGATAGGCCTATCGCAACCTTTTTTCAAGGTTGCCGTAAACAAGATATATCACAACTTTTTTAAAAGGTTGTCGTAGATAAAGTCTATAGCAATTTTTATTACAGGTTGCCGTAGACAAAGCTTCTTGCAACCTTTTTAAGGTTGCCGTAAATGAATCTATAGCAACCTTTTTAACGTTGGCTTAAACGAGTCTATCGCAACCATTTTTTACAGTTGTCTTAAATTGGTCTATGGCAACCCTTTTATGGTTGTCTTAAACGGGTCTATCGCAACCTTTTTCAAAGGTTGCCCTTAACTAGGTCTACCGCGACATTTTTTTAAGGTCGCCGTTGACTAAGCCTTTCACAACTCTTCAATAAGCGTCACCGTATGCTGACTTTCGCCAATGCTTTTTCAAAAGCGTCGCCGTGCCTACGTCAACAGTACTAAAGACAACTTTTTTTGAAGCGTCGCGAGAAGCATCGCGAAGCCTATGGCAACCCTTTTTGCGTCGTCTTAGGTCAAAAAAAGTGTCGCGGTAGGGTTTTTTTGTTGTAGTGCAAATTATGTATATGAATTTGGAAACAAGTAATATATATGAGAATCTAAGATAAATCAAAATTAAAGATGAAAATAGGCAATATATTAAACAGTAACACACAAATGAATTTTAAAACAAATATTATATAAGAAAATTAAAATAAGTAGTACTAAATAAATGAAAATTAATGAAATTTGAATAAAGTTAAAAAGGTTAATAATAAATAAGAGAAATAGATTAAATAAAACAAAGTAATAATAAAAAGGGTAGAAAATAATAATATAATGATGGAAGACAATAAGAACAATAGAAAGCAAAAATAATAGTAATGAAAATATTAATAATATATATGATGATAAAAAATATTAATAATAAAAAGTAACTAATAGTAACATATTAATAATCGTAAATCATAGAGTAGAATGGTAATAATAATATATTAATAATAAAATATATGTGTTAATAATTATAAGGAAATATGTATATATATTAAGAAGAATTATAATAAATAGTGGGTAAAATAATAGTAATAATAAAACTAGTACTAATAATAATAAAATATAATAGTAAAATAATAATAATAATAACAATAATAGTAATAGCAAAATTAATTAATTATAAAAATGAAATAGCAAAAACAACGAAAAAGGACCAAATTGAGCTTATAACGAAAGTTTCGGGGCTAATCTGAAATACATGCAAGGAGAGGGATCCATTTGCACGCGCGAAGGAAACGGAGGGTCCAAAATTGGAATAATCCCTCTTTACCAAAACGCGCCACATCAGTAGGGACCAAAGCGAATGCGCAACAATGGGGGAGGGACCTAATGCGTAAATAACCCAGTACCCCAGAACGCGCGGATCCTCCTGGGTACAGGGTCGGGCCAAACGGGCAACCCTCATACGACGTCGTTTTGCATGTTTCAAAAACCATTTCTGTTTCCTTTTTTATTATTTGATTTTAAGCAAATGAAAAAGAAAGCCCCCCACCCTTTTCGATTTTTGCTCTGCTAGGGTTTCAAAGCCGCCGCTATGGGTTCCTTTGGTGGTCTGCTATACCACCGTTAAGGCTGGTGACCGGCACGAGGCTGAACGGGCTATTTAGCCCCTGTTCTAGTGCCTTTGAAGGCTGAACTCAGCCTAGAGGAGTTGAAAGATAAGGGACCTCAATCCCCTTTTCAAACCCCTTATTCGGTCGACCAAAAGGCAACCCTTACTTACCGTACCGCCATCGCAATCGGTGGCCGGTGAGTACAAACCTCTTTCTAAGTCCCGTTAGGGCCACCTTTAATCTCTTTGGTTTCGAAAACAAACTTCAGAGAGTGAACCACCATCCTTTCGGCAACAATTTCACCGAAGGAACCAAAGCTCCGACGACGTGCCCATAATCGGACATGGTGAGTATCCCTCTCTTTATTTTTCAAATGCGAAAGTAAAGTAAACAAAAAGAACTAAAAAACAGTCAAAAAAGTGAGTCAAAATCAAAGAGAAAACATGAAATCTCTAATCACCTTGAATCTTTCTCTTTTTATTTGAATGTATCCGTGTATACAAGAGATGGGATCCCCTTTTACCATCATTTTCGGCCTCTGTTTCTAGCCGAATATACAGTAAATAAAAATCCAAAATCCCCCCTTTTTTACATCAATTGATTATGGCTTTATAGCCAAGCTATTACACTGTTTCATCACTGTTTACTATTGCTCTCTGTTGTATCCGCTCTTGCTTCTCTTTTTGCTTTCTTTGTAGGCCTAAAGGAGAGTCAACGGAGTAGGTTCGGCTGTCTTGGTGCTAGCGGTGTCAGGGGAGTCGTGCCTTAAGCGACGAATGCGCTGACCCATCACGTGGAGGCAGCGGCGCACCAGAGAACCCTAGGGTTAGGGCATCCTCCGAAATTTTTAGCACTTTGGGCCATTGGGCCTTGTTTTGGTTTGGACTGCTGTAATTTGGGCTTCGGGTTTATTTTAATTGGGTTGGGACCTTTGTAATGGACTGGACTGTTAATATATATATTTTTTATTTTAATTATTTTTGAATCCCAGGCCGGGAAAAATGGGCCTGTTACATCAATTAAACACCTTTACCTTCTAGAATGCACATTTTACTGCTTTTGCAATTTAGTCCAATTTATCAAATTGGACACACAAATAATAAAATTTTGTAACGAAAATTACACAAAATATTGCAAACACAAAATAAATTTTAAAACTCAATCGGAATAAATATTTTGACCTCGGATTTGCGGTTTTGTAACCACTATTCCATTTAGTCCCTATATCGGGCTATTACATTGGCCGTTTATAGACAGCCCTAGTCGAACTGCTACGTCTTATAATGTAATAGTTACCTCCCCACACGGGAGGTGGAATGTATGTGTCTCCGGGTGCCATCTTTCAACTAAGGCCGATATTAAATCGGCCCGTAGCTCAGATATTTGAATGTACGTGGTTACCCCAAAACCCACGACATTTAAATACGACAAAACTCTTCTATCAAGAAAATAACCGGGATCATGCAACCTAGGTCTAACAATTTGGTATGTTTCCTACATTTATAGTAAATATAGAATGTTATATTTCTTGTTTAAAAAAGATTTTTTAAAGTATATTTAAAATTAAATGAAACAATTTAAGAGTTATTTATCTTATGCACATTGGCTGCAATGTGGTTGTCGTCGTTTATCCTATCCATGGAGTGGTCGGCGGTGGTTGACGGTGAACAGCAGTTGTTGGAGGTGTTTAGAGGTGCTCGGTGGTCGTCGGTGGTCATCGGAGTAGCCTATTTATTATGGGGGACCATTTGGTTGAAGTGCAAAATTAAAAAAAAAAATGAAATAAAAAAAAGGGCTAATTGTAAGGTCGGCCATTTGAAGGTCTATTTGGCCTTGTTTCAGTGACACAGGCCTGACGTAGGAAGGGTCTTTTCACCTTTTTTTTTTTCATTTCATTCCAATTTTATTTCCATTTCCATTTCATTTCACTTTATTTCTATTTCATTTAATTTATATTTTTTCAATTTAACATTTATTTTTTTCATTTTAAAATTTATTTTCATTAAAATTATCTATAATTTAAGTTTTTTTTATTTACTATTTCATACTGTTTTCATTCTTTATTTAATTTTATTTATCATTTCAGTTTATATATATTTATTTCATTTAAATTGTTTTCATTTACTATTTTCATTAAATATTTTTTTCATTTTAAAATTTATATCCATTAAAATTATCTAAAATTTAAGTTTTTTTATTTGAATTTCAATTGAATTTAAAAAAAAAAAAAAAACCACAACAGTGTGGCCGACCATTGATTTGGCTTGCACTCAGGCCTACAAGTATGGTCACTTCAAATTTTATTTATAGCCACTTCAAATCTTTTTTTTTTCATTTTTATTTACTATTTCATTTTATTTACCATACTTGTAGGCCTGGCCTAACACTCAGGCCTACAAGTATGGTCACTTCAAATTTTATTTATAGCCACTTCAAATCTTTTTTTTTTATTATTTTTATTTACTATTTCATTTTATTTTCATTTAAATTTAAATTTATCTATTAATTCAGTTTATATATACTTATTTCATTTAATTTTTTTTCATTTAATATTTCCATTAAAAAATTTTTCATTTTATAATTTATTTTCATTAAAATTTTTGTTTCATTTTTATTATTTATATTACATTTCAATTTCATTACCCTTATATTTTCAATTCATTTCATTTACATTTCTATTTTTATTTAAATTTTCCTTACATTTTCAATTCATTTCCCTTATATCTTTCCATTTAAATTTAATTATTTAAAATATCTAAATTTTTATTTTTATTTCAGTATTTGTTTTCATTTTAACTTATTTTTTATTTTAATTTAAACTTTCATTCTATTTTATTTAAATTTATTTTTTTTCTCATTTTATTTATTTTACCTATCTTCATTTCATTTAAACTATCTTTCTTTCCATTTTAATTTACATATTTTTCATATTAATTTTCCTCTCATTGTTATTTATTTCATTTTAATGTGTTTTAAATTAAATATTTATGTATATTGTATTATATCTAATCAAGTGTGTTATTTGAATAAATTATATTATTTATCTAATTTTTCATATTTTTTACAGTGCACAGTTTATATCATTACGAGACGATTGACCTCAATAATATATCATTCGTCATCTTCGAGTCCGACATTACAAGACGATTGACCGGAAACATACACGATGTGGGCATGTTGATTGGTTGTGTCCGGATGTTCGACAGATAGTGCACAATTTGGGTTCGCCCATCTCCCTGACATCCATGTCATTTCGAATTCTCATCGATTGTGGTCGTCCTTTAGGATGTCTATAGAGACTACGGTCAGGCACCATCTCGAAAGCAGGCAGTGGAACTTCCCAATTTGAGACATCGGGCATTACAGGAAATTCGTTCCTCCATATACGCAATATGTGTTGCAACGTGTATATCTCGTCTATGAATTGTTCAACAGTTAAGTTTGCTCTCGCACACGCTGCATGAACATGCGTACATAGATATCGAAGAGTCTGAAATATCCTACACTCGCATCGCCTATTACGCAAATAACTGTGTACGACCTAGGTGGAAGACTCGAACGACGGCCGATGTACTCTTGAACTTGAAAAGTCTCCAAGTTGCGCGAATACAATTCTGCCTTCATTGTTTGTGCCCTTCAACTATTTACCGCCATGGCCTTTCAGACGCCATCAACGTACACGTGCTCGGCCTTAATCTGCTTAGCTTGTCTCGATCCCATCTTAGGCATCAATGTGGCCAACCTATAAAATGTTGCTGAGAAAACAGCAAAAATCGGCAGATGATGTGTGCGCCTCAATACAGAGTTAATCGCCTCTACCAGGTTGGTCGTCATCTGCCCATACTAAAACACCTCATCGTAACTTTGAGTACATTTCCAGTTCTCCATGCTACCCAACCATGTCCGGAGATCTATTGGTAAAGATGACATATGAGTTCAAGCCTTGCAAACCTCTGCCTGAATCTTCAGGGTTCTAACTTATGAGCTGTATATTTAATTTGAAATCATCATTTAAAAAACAACAATAAATTTGATAATTAATTTTTTAAATAAATACAAACAATTTTTTTTACCAATGTTCACGAGTTCTTTTTTCCAATCTTTATTCTTATAATCTCTGCGGAAGTTTGCCGCAATCTGCCTAATGCAATAAACAGACCTCCACGGAACACTCGATCGCCTTATCACAGCAAGTAACCCTTTTGATCTAGCTGATATAAGGCAAATGTTGTCTTCTTTGACAACGTGCCTCTGCAAATTTCTTAGGAAAAATTCCCAAGACTCAAAGCACTCACACTCCACGATTGCGAAAGTGGTCGGAAGTACATTTCGATTTTCGCCTTATGCAATAGCAATAAAGAATATTTGCGTGTATTTACCGTACAACCATGTCCCGTCCACATGCACCATCGGCTTGCAATGAGGGAAGGCCCTAACACACAGTTCGAACATCCAAAATAATCGATGAAAAACTTATTTCCCCGATTGTATCTCCCCATTCGAGCCTTTATACGACAACGTTTGCAAAACAATCACTGTCCAGGCACATACTCCTGCATCCTGGCTATCTACCCGTAAAGCTCGTTGTTTGATGCATCCCAGTCACCATATAACTATCACATCGCCATTTCTTTTTCCCACCATGCCTTTCGGTGTGACACTTTATACTTAAATCGAGCTTGCATGTCCACAGTAAGGATCGACACCTGAATGGTGGACGACTTTTTCACTAAAGGGATGATACAGTTGCATATAGTTTTTACATCTAACTTTTCATGGTCTTGTGACATACGAGTGGACGTGCATGTATGTGGACCTTCTAGTTTCCTTATCATCCACATCTATGTCCGTTGCATTAACACGGCTCGAACACGCTATTTACAATCATTTGATGCTTTTTAACATTCTCCTACGTACAAAGACTGCGTCGACTTCGTCACTTTATAATCCACACCTAACTTCAAGCTAAGTTGTTCTATAGCATGTTAACAATCTTTTTTGTTATCGAATTGTTGTCTTACAAATAACTCATCACCGAATTCATCATCAGGTAGGTGAGCTGGCATAATATTTGTATATTCCGAGAACTCGTGTGCAAAAGTCGCATCAGGATCCACGTCTGTCATGAAGAAACTTGGCTTATTTCTTAAAATTATACCAAGGCCCCTGTTCTCAGCCAAATGAGGGTTTGCATTTTCACCCTCTACCGGCCCTTGCTCGTCTATGTCTTTAGGGATGTCATCTAAATCCGGGTCACTGAAATCGTTGTTCGGATCACGACGAGACTAATCATTATTATCGAACTCTTCATCACCATCTTCTATAGTGGCCAACACCTTTGGATGGATCTCTAGACGAAGATACGAGTTTGGGATGTTATACGAACATCCACCAGTGTTTAGATTTTCGGTAGTTGGCATTGACCATCCAAAACCTGACTGATCTTCCTATGAGACGTTAAGATCAAAATTAATTCCAAAGCGCTAACTTGCTGGAATTACAACTTGATGGGATTTAGTTCAGCTATCTCCGCGAACAACTCAACCGGACTGGGATTTTCTATCTAAGTGGGTCAATAAATAATCTATCATTGTCCCTAGATATCATCATCTTCAAGCTCTATTTCTGAAAACTTAAGCGGATCATTTGAAATCGAAAATTTGTAAAACAGTGTCAGCATTTGCTTTTCGCAACGGGTTGCTATCTTTGTACTGATTTTTCATTTTAAATCTGCTAGCGCAACCCGCTTGTTGAATCTTATTGCTATTTTTTGCCGACTTTGAAATACATAGCCTTCTTCAGTTGTATTTATCATTTCTCCATCAAAATGAACATAAACAAACAAAATTTGGGAATTCATCTTCAAAAATTTTTGTTTCTTTCTCAACAAAGATGAAACTAAAATTTTTAAAGCAAACAAAAACTCAAATAGGAGATAAAATGCCTATATAAATCTAATAAATTTGGTACCGGCCATTACATTACCAGCACCTAAAAAAAAAATTTTTTTTTTTACATTTCTGGTACCAGCCATCAGTGTACCAAAGTAAAAAATTATTTTTTATTAGTCTGGTGTCGGCCATTAAAAGGGTAGAACAAAAAAAAATTACATTAGGACACGAAAAAGGTCTCTGGTGCCAGCCATTAAAAGGCTAAAACCAAAAAAATTGTATTGGGCCACGAAAAAGGTCCCTAGTGCCTGCCATTAGAAGGCCAGCACAAAAAAAAAATTTTGTACCTGGTGCCGGCCATTAGAAGGCCAGTACAAAAAAAAATTTTCCTGATATTATTGTACTAGTGCCGGCCATTAGAAGGCCAGCACTAAAAAAACTTTTCCTGATATTTTTGTACTGGTACCAGCCATTAGAAGGCCAGCACCCAAAAAAATTTAAATTTTTTTACCACTGTGGTGCTGGCCATTGGAAGGTTGGCACCAAAAAAAAATTTTTTCCTGATATTTTTGTACTAGTGCCGGCCATTAGAAGGCCAGCACCAAAAAAAATTGAACTTTTTTTACCAGTGTGGTGCTGGCCATTAGAAGGCCAGCACTAAAAAAAATTCTTGATATTTTTGTACTGGTGCCAGCCATTAAAAGGCCAACACCAAAAAAATATTTTTTTTCCTTATATTTTTGTACTGGTGCCGACCATTAGAAGACCAGCACCAAAAAAAATTTAATTTTTTTTTAACAAAGTGGTGCCGGCCATTAGAAGGCCAGCATCAATTTTTTTTTAAATACTCTTTTTTGTATACCAATATGATACGATTTTAAAAAAATACCCTAGTGCCAGCCCTTGGGTTCCCAAAGTCAAAAAAATAATTTTTTAAAGCCTGACACAATCATTAGGCAATCATGGGGCAAAATACGAGGTGGTGCCAGCCAATGATGTCCCATAACCCTATTTTACTATTCATTTTAGGTCATTTTGATGATTTTTTTTAACCTTGGTCATTTTTATAAATATCAATTTTTTGGGTTAGTTTGGTAAAATAACCCAGCATAGATAATGTCCATCTGCATTGTACTGCTTGGCAGATTTTAGAAGCTTGCTCTTAACTAGGTAAATTTAAAACTGGTTAATCTTCCTTCCTCATCGTTGGGGGGTACTCTTCCAAGTAACTGTTCGCAAGTGCCCCACAGATTGATCACTTTTCTAGGCCCTGTCATTGCTTCGCCGTTAATAGACAGCTTCAACTGGACTGCTACATCTTGCAGTGTAATGGTGACCTCCCCTCACAGGAGGTGGAATGTGTGTGTCTCTGGACACCATCTTTCAACTACGGGCAATATTAAATTGGCCCGTAGATTAGCTATCTGAATGTATGCGACTACCCTAAAACTCGCGATGTTCAAATACAACAAAACCCTCCGAACGAAAAAATATTCGCGATCATGCAATCGGGGTCTCACAATTCAATATTGATCTTCCGTTTATAGTAAATATAAAATATTATATTTCTTGTTTAAAAAATAATTTATCATAGGAATTCAAAGTAAAAGGGTCGTTTGGTATAAAATTTACCTTATTGTATTTAAATAGTCTTTCTTGTTATCAAATTGTTATCCTACGAATAACTTTTCAGCAACGAATTCTTCATCAAGTAGGCGAGCCAACACTATGTATATTGTGGGAACTCGCATGCAAAAGCAGCATTCGGATCCACATCGGTTATGAAGGCCCCTAGATTATTCCTTATAACTATATCGGGGCCCGTGTTCCCAGCTGAATGAGGGTTTACATCTTCACTCTCCACCAAACCCCCTCTGTCTTTCTCTTTAGGAATGTCATCCAAATTGGGGTCATTGAAATCATCGTTAGGATCACGGTGGAACTGATCTACATTATTAGACCCTTCATCACTATCTTCTATGGTGGCCAACACCTCTGGATGGATCTCTAAACGAGTACATGAGTTTAAGATGTTATACGAACATCCACTTGTATTTGGATTTTAGGAGTTGACATTTACCCTTCACAACCCGACTAATCTTCCCAGTAGACGGTAAGATCAAAATCAATTCCAGAATGCTGGCTTACTGGAATTACAACTGGAATGGGTTCCGATTTAGCTATCTCCGCGAACAACTCAACCCGGCTGGGATTATCTATCTCAAGGGGGCAATAAAATGCTATCATTATCCCTAGATCATCATCATTTTTAATCTCCATTTCCCAGAACTTGAGTGAATCTGTTGAAACTGAAAATTTGTATAACAGTTTCAACATTTGCTTCCAGCAACGGGTAGCTATCTTTGTGCTGATCTTTCGTTTCAAATATGCCAAGGAAACACGCTTGTTGAATCTCATTCCAATTTTTTTCCGACTTTGAAAAACACAACCTTCTTCAACTGTATTTATTATTTCTCCATCGAAATAAACATAAATAAACAAAATTTGGGAACTCATCTTCAAAAATTTTTGCTTCCTTCTCAACAAAGAAAAAACTGATATTTATAATCTTGATTTTCAACTAACAAAGCAAACAGAAAGCTCAAATGGAAAATAAAACACGTGTATATATATATATATATATCTGATAAAGTTGGTGCCAACCATCAATGTCCCAAAACAAAAAAAAAAGGTTAATTTTTTTAAATTTGATAAAGTTGGTGTCAGCAATCATTGTCCTGAAACCCCAAAAAAATTTATTCTGATAAAGTCAGTACCAACTATTATTGTCCCAAAACAAAAAAAAAATTAAATTTGATAAAGTTGATGCCGACCATCTATAGGCCAAAACCAAAAAATAAATTAAATTAAATGTTGGTGCTAGCCATTACATGGCCAAAACCCAAATAATTTTTTTGTCAAATACTGGCATAAATATATGTCAGTATAATACGGTGTCAAAAAAATCCTGATACTAGCCATTAAACTTCCAAAGTAAAAAAAAAAAATTTAATTTTTTAAAGCCTGACACAATTATCAAACAATCATTAGATCAAATTTAAGAGGATGTCGGCCATTAAATTTCCATAACCTAAATTTACTGTTTATTTTAAATAATTTGAATGAACTAAAATTATTTTTATAAATATTAAAATTTTTTTAAGTCAAATAAATAAAATAGGCTTAGAGTTTGCTCCTTTCTCACTTGATTCTATTTCTTGTCACATCACACCACATGCGCGAACAAATTTCAAATTTTTCGCTTTCCATTTAAGTAATTTCCCACTTGATTCTGTTTCTTGTCACATCACCCATGAGCTTACATATTTCAAATTTTTTGCCTTCCATCTAAGTAATTGGCTTTTTAAATTTTATGCCAGTTTTATCTTTTCCTCTGTAGCCTGCCCAGTATAAGAAAAAAATTTAAAAAGTATATATAAAGTTCATAAAAATTTGTAGCCTGCCCAATATATGAAAAAATTTTAAAAAGTATATATAAAGTTCATAAAAATTTAAATTATATATAATACATGTGAACTTTGTGTTGTAAATTTTAAAATTTTAATATTTTAAGTAATATTTTTATTAAAATTAATAACTCTTTCTAAAAAATTTAGATTAAATTTATTATTTATAGTTTCTGAATTGAACTGATATTATTTGATTGATGATGAAACTTGCGTACATATTAAATTAGACCAGACCTGATAAAGAGATGATATTTTGCTTAAAGTGGTCCTGACCTTTGAGCTTTGAAACTTTTTTTTAAAATAATATATTTATTAATTGAATAAAGTTGAAACTAATTCAATAACTTTTTCCTGTAAAAAATTATTACTCTTATCTATCAAAAGGAAAATAGGCAACAAATTTACTCTTTTTGCAGAAATAAAAACAATAAAGTAGAAATTCAGTGTGTGCACATTATTCAATTTCTTTGTTAATTAATATGTTTAAAAAAATTGTTAAGGAAATTTTCTTTCTTGAAAAGAGCAAAATAGGGTTTGAACGTAGGAAAAGTTATTATATTTCATGCTATTTTACCCAAATAATTAAAAAAATATTATATAATTTATCTTAATTTAAAGGGTAAATTATAAAAATAGTCACTTTTTTTTTTGCTTTAGATTACATTTTAGTCATTTATGCTTGAAATGTTACGTTTTAGTCACTTATGTTATTATTTTGTTACAAAGTGATCACTCTTCCGTTAAGTTCCGTTATCTCCCTAACGGTAATGCTACGTGGCAGTCCAACTAAATTTTAAGTTCCAACTAGATTTTAAGTATATCTATTAATACATACTTCATTCGGTTAAATTATGCATTTGAGTAAAAATTTTATTATTTGTAAAGTTCTTTCTCTCCTTTTTACAATGCCAATTGAGTGAAAATAATTTATTATTATTTTATTATTATGTAATTTTTATTAATTTATTCTTAGCTTTTAAATTATATTTTAATAAATAATAGAATAATTATATATAATTTTAATTTTTTACATAAAATATTAATATAAATGATTTTACATTACGAATTTTCTTCTAATAAAAATATAACTTATTTAGAAGAACAAAAGCACTAACAACATGTACTAATGTTTTCTTTTAATGTAAATATTCAAACTTATACTATTTTCTGAAAGTGTACAATATAAAATATCTTATCATTGCATTCAATATTTTTTTTATCTATTAATGTTTGGTAATGCATGTAACAACAAAAATTACTTCTATATATACAACTTTGCATTGTTCCAATATGTTCTCCATACCAAGTGACAACGATCTATTGAGCGGTAGGTTGAAGCTTTAGAAATGGCTTTTTGCCTGTTCAGTTCATTTCCGATGTGTAGTTTCCCCATACACTCAAAATTGAAAAGCTTCTCATACAATGGGTCAAGCTTTCGTAGGTTGACTGTTTTTTCTGCCTCAGAGAGTGATGTTGCAAACAAAACTTCTATTGAAGACGGCAGCAAAATTAGACGATCAGCTAATTACCATCGTCCTATTTGGGATTATGATTATGTTCAGTCACTCAGAGATGATTTTGTACAAGTATATTTCACATTCTTTGTGCATATATATGTGGCAGTTGCATTTTTGTTTTTCTTTTCCTTTTTTTCCCTAATAAAACTAAATTTGGAGAAAGCTAACAAAAACTTGTTCTGACTTGTGTGCATAGGATGAACCATACAATGAAGGAGCAAGTAAATTGCAGGAAGAAGTGAGGATGATGCTTGGAAATATGGTGGATTCTTTGGAGAAACTTGAGCTTATTGATACCTTACAAAGACTTGGTTTGTCCTATCATTTTGAAACTGAAATAAACAAAACTTTGAAGAATATAAGTACTGATCGCATCGGTACTGCTGCATGGAAAAAAGACAATTTATATGCTACAGCTCTTGAATTTAGACTGCTTAGACAACATGGGTATAAGGTGGATCAAGGTAAAAACAAATATTAAAAAATTGGATGTATCAATTTTTATATCTAATTTAATGATACTTAACATTGAATTATTTTCATCCACTAGATGTTTTCACTTGCTTCATGGATGATGTTGGAAACATTAAATCAAGCCTAAATCAAGATTTCAAGGGACTGCTCAACCTGTATGAGGCTTCATACCTCTTATTAGAAGGTGAAACCATGCTAGAGAATGCAAGAGAGTTAGCAGCTAAACTTCTAAAACAATATTTGAAGGAGAACAATGATGATCAATATCTTCGGATGCTTGCGGACCATGCCTTTGAGCTTCCTCTACATTGGAGGATGCCAAGGTTGGAAGCCAGATGGTTCATAGATGTGTATGAGAAAAGCAAGGACAAAAATCCCATTATTTTGGAGCTTGCTATATTGGATTACAACATAGTCCAATCGATGCACTTGGAAGATTTTAGACATGCTTCAACGTAAGTATGCCTATTACATACTAGTTCAAAATCAACTCATAGATGCTTCAACATAAGTATGATTTTGGTTTTCTTTTACTTGTATTATTTAGATGGTTGACGGAAATTGGTCTTGGCGAAAGGCTTAGCTTTGCTAGAGATAGGCTGATGTCAAACTTTTTATGGAGTGTGGGAATGATAACTACTCCTCAGGATACGAAATGTAGAAGAAATCAGACAAAGCTTAATTATCTATTAACACATATGGATGATATCTATGATGTTTATGGCACCTTAGATGAGTTGGAACTCTTCACAGATGTTGTTGAGAGGTTTGCCCATATGATTTTATCTACTCTTGATAATTCTTACCAAAGCTTAGTAAGCTTTAATATATATGTTGTGCAATTTCAGATGGGATATAAATGCAATACAGAGACTTCCAAACTACATGAAGATATATTATCATGCTCTTTACAATTTCGTAAATGAAAGGGCTTTTGACACTCTCAAGGAACAAGGGAGAGATGTCATTCCCTTCCTCAAGAAACTGGTATTAAACCAATTTCTAGTCTTTCTCTTGCTTTTCTCATTAGCTCTATCTGATTTGTGTTATTCATTCAGTGGACAGATCTTTGTAAAGCATATTTGTTGGAGGCAAAATGGTATTACACTGGATATAAGCCAACCCTACAAGAGTACATTGATAATGCTTGGATTACAGTAGCGGCTTCTGTAATGCTTGGTCATCCCTATTTGGCAACTGATCATATAACGGAAGAGGGATTGCACAATATCCAAGAATGTTACCCCGGTATAATATATCAGGCCGCCATAATTGTACGATTAGTGAATGATTTAGGGACAACATCGGTAAGCAATATATACAGTAGTAAACTTAGAAATTTCCAGTAATTAATTATTCTAATAGTGATATCCTTGCTTTTTTTTTTTTTTTTACTAGTATGAGCTAAAAAGAGGTGATGTTCCTAAATCAATTCCATGTTATATGAACGAAAGTGGAGCATCTGAAGAAAAAGCTCATGAGCACATAAGGAAGTTATTTGACATAGCATGGAAAAAGATGAATGAAAATCAAATGACTAAATCTCCTTTCTGTCGAAAGTTTATTGAAATGGCTATAAACCATGCTAGAGTGTCTATATTGTTATACCAAAACGACGATGGTTTTGGTGTTGAAGATGGCGAAATCAAAGATAAAGTGTTATCATTATTTGTCCACCCTATACTTTTGCCCAAATGAATAAGAACATTGAAATTATTTCCATATTGGGCCAAAAAATTGCTAAATCTCATTGTAGTGTGCCAAATCATTTTATGTTTTAGTATGGTGTACAATAAAACTTATGGTAATGTAAGGACTCTCCTAGTTCATGTTGTTCCCCTTTGCTTTTGAATGTTCCTTATCCTCTCCGTATCCTATTCTGTTTGACTTCTTTAAACTTTTGCTTAAAATAAAAAGTACCAAACATACCACATGACCAAAAGAAATTTATTATTATTTTTATTATTATGTAATTTTTATTAATTTATTCTTAGCTTTTAAATTATATTTTAACAAATAATAAAATAATTATATAAAATTTTAAAATTGTACATACACTCTTAATATAAATTAGTATACATCAACTATTAAAGCAATCGATTTAAGACCAAAAATTAAAGACGTTAAAAATTTTGATTATTCATGTGTTAGTTATAATCGATTTAAGCTATTTTTACCATGTTTAACATGCCATCTATCTGTATAGCATTAATGTTTTAAAAATATTTTTCCCTAAATTTTAAATTATATTTTTCATCACTCCATTTTTAAAAAAAATTCTATTTAATCTATCTAACTTTACAAGTATTACGATTCGATCACTAACTTTTTAGGTGATGGATTCTTTGTTTTGACTATGAAATTCTCATATTTCGGTTAGAATTTCTTGATTGGTTGATGTAGTTTGTAATAAACACTTAAATATTTGATGATTTGAATATCAATACTTCAATAATGAATTCGGATGTCAATTAAATATGTCACGACACTGCTTACACCATCCAATCATTAGAGAGTCTCTAATGATTATGTGACCAAAATTTTTATGTCCATAATGTTAATGCACAAATTTATATTTTTAATAGTTGAATGATCAAACCCAAACTCTTCGAATCATTGAATGGTTATCACTATAATTTACACATAAAATATGGTAAACTTCTTAACTAAAAAATAAGTAATTATAAAATAATAGATATGATAAATAACATAATAATAAATAATTGTAATTTTTAATAACTTAACAGTAGCTAATAAAATTGTAGTAGATATGCTATAACTGTACATGATAGATAGATATTTGATAGTATAAAAATAAATGATTGATTACATACTATAATTTTATAACACCAAAGTGTAGTTATATTTTAAGGATTATAATGTAATATTGAATAGATTAATTCATTAAATTACATGTTTTTTGATTAAAAAATTATTAATATGTTTACTCATAGTAATTTTAATTTTACGTCTTTTTAGATGTTGAAATTTTTTTGGTAGAAAAGAAATATCACTGTGTCATTACAACAACCAATTCATAAATTAAAAGGATTTAGATCTATGACGATCTTCGACCAACAAATCTCTAACCGAAACCGGTCGAATTGCAAATAAACAGAGCAAATAGTCCTCTGTATCAGCATATTTAGTTATGTGATCCGCAACCCCATTTTGATCCCTCGAAATATGTCGGACACGAACCTCCCATCTTCACCGCAACAATTGATGTAATAACCTTAATTCCACTAAGCTACTCATCATTCAAAGCATCCTCAACAACCATACGCTCCTCAACAATTTGAGAGTCACCCTCTATAAGAGTTTTCTTTGAGGTCCTTTCAAGTTCAAAAACCAACCCTTCTATTATTGATTTCAACTCAACCAAATCATGCAAATGATTCCCCACAATGTCATCCGATGGTCTCCCTTGCTATCC
Source organism: Gossypium stocksii (assembly GCA_020496765.1). Taxonomy (NCBI): domain Eukaryota; kingdom Viridiplantae; phylum Streptophyta; class Magnoliopsida; order Malvales; family Malvaceae; genus Gossypium; species Gossypium stocksii. Next base: position 96,874,186 of record CM035628.1, on the reverse strand, counting down.
AAAAATTATATTATGAACTCTCGATTGCAATTCTTGAAAGACGCCGCTTTTTTCACTGAATCTAAACATCTCATTTTCTTTATCATTATATAAATCCATATTTTTCCTTTCCATTATGTGCACTGCAGTGTGCTTCTCTTTATTCAAATTCAGTGACACATCTACTGGTTGTATGACTATGTTTTTTCCCTGATCAGTAGCACCCATAAGTCCTAGTTTTGATCCATCATCATATACCCCATGCCCAACATTATCCGTCACTCCAAATCTGCTATTATTGGGCCTTAGTGTTGAAGGACTAGATTTTGGCCAAGTACCTATCATTACCCCTTTTCCCTTAGCTCGCTTCTTAGGACTAGTTTGGCAATGTTTTTAAAAAGTGCTTTTGAAAAAGTGCTGTGGAAAAGTATTTTTAATAAGTGTTTTTGAAAAGTTAGGTTTAAAATTTGAGTGTTTAACATTGCTGCCAAAAAGTACTTTTGAGAAATAAAATGTCCATTTTAGACATGTTATCAAGTAACAAATATGCATTTAAATAATATTTAAATTATTTAATATTATTATATTTTAGTAAAAATATAAAAAAATTTATTATAACTTGTTAATTTTTTAATATATGAAATATAAATTTTAAATATTTTTAAGCAATAAATATTAACTATTTATAAAATTTAATTAGAATATATAAACTATATATTTAAATATTTAAATATAAAAATTAAATATTTGTAGTTAGTATTTTAAAAAATATTTTTTATTTTTAATTAATGATTTTAACACATTTGCAATTAAGCACCAAGAAAAAAAAATAAATTACTATGTTATTGGAGGGGTGAAAAACTAATTAAGCACTAAAAGTGCTTTTGGGAGAAGAAAAGCTAAAAATTTTAGCTTCTCCTTTTCAGAAGTGCTTTTGAAAAGCACTTCTGAAAAGGTAAAAATTTCAGCCAAAAACAGCTTGTTCTGCACAACTTTTCTTTCAGAAGTGCTTTCGGAGCCAAAAGTATTTTTTTAAGCAATGAAAAACAGGCCCTTACCCTTGGAATCCATAGATCTGCTCTTAGGCTCCGTTTGTTTCACTAAAAATTACTTCCGGAAAATGATTTCTGGAAAATGATTTACTTTTCTGGAAAAGCTAATATTTTCTGGTGTTTGGATGAATCTATATAAAATATTTTTTTTGGTAGATTTCTTAAAAACATTTCATAAAAGTTGTTTTCAATTAAACAAACATACATTTGAGATTTTCTTATTTTTCATTGTTTAATTGAATTTATTTTTATCTATAATTTTATATTTTACATTGTTTTTGCATATATTAAAAATATTATGTTAAATTCAGATTCATTATAACGTCATTTTTTAATTACATGACTACCAAGTGAGTATTTTTTATTTAAAAATGTGACATCAACAAAATTGACAAAAAAAATTAACGATGTCAACAATTACACTTGATTTTCAAATTTGAAAAGTAAATGGACTAAATTCTTGAAAATAAAAATACAAAGACTAAATTTCAAATCTATGAAGTGTACATAGACTTATAACATATTTTAACTTTTATACTACATAACATTTATTATTAATATATTTATAATTGTAATAAATATTTATTATTAAAATATTAATATTGAATATTTTCAATAATACGTGAATAATATTATTTAAAATTATTATTTTTAAAATTTATTATTAAAATAAAATTGAAATATTAAATAATTTATTAAAATAATAAATTATATTTATTATATTAATAATTTATTATATGACTAAATATAAATAATTAAATATGTATGTTTAATAATATTGAAAAATATAATATTTTAAACATTTTTAAAAATAAAAATAAATTTTATTATCAATATAATAATATTAAGCTTGATTTAAGTTAATTTTTATATAAAAATAAAATTATCTATAGATGAGCTTTTTTCCAGAAAATGACTTACGCTTTTTAAAAGAGTAAGCCATTTTATAGGAAAAATAGCTTATTTTACCTTGACCTGCAAGTCATTTTCCGTTAACCAAACTATTTTCTGTAAAACAAACGCAGGAAAATGCAGAAAACATTTTCTGTAAAACCTTTGTTTACCCTTAGTCATTTGGAGCCCAAAAACCCCATTGTCACCTACACCCTTAATCTGTCCCTGATTTCTTTCCTCCATTTCGCCGTCGATCTTCCCATCAACACTGCCGAGATTTTCTCCCCTAAGATCTCCAAACGCCGCAAATTGTGAACCCCCAAAAGCACCATCAGAACAACCATTCCTCTCCTCCCCTATGACTTGGCTTCTCCCTTTTCATCGTTCCACCACAATCTAAGGGCCAAAGGGCTCCTCCTCCACCCTCTATTTAAGCCCCGACTTTTCCATCACCGGTCTAGCAAAAATCAGAATCAGCCACTGGTGATGTCGTTTCAACTCCCGAACACAAGTCTGCTCCATGCCCATAAAGTCCACACTTGAAGAAAATGTTAGGCAAAGCTTCATATTCGACTTGTTGAAGGCGGCCATTGATTCTTACCTTCGACACCAGTGGCTTCCTCAAATCAACACAGACCGCCAGTCGCGCGAACTTTCCCCTGCAAGCACAATCCGTGTGCACATCCAACTTAACCACTGGTCCAATTGTTTGACCGATCGCCTGAGAAGACAATCCAAATAATACCCCTCAAGTAATCTTGGAAACTGTATCCTAACAACCTGCGTTTCAATCCCACTCTGTGATGTTGAGAAATTCGGTGACTATGGCCAGACATTCAGATCCCCTTAATCAACCATTTAAGTTAACACATCCCCTTCAATAATGAAATGTGATGTAGAATCATAGCTAAGTTCATGGATGGGACTATATATTGCAGAGAACAACCTTTAGGTTCTGTAATGAAATGTGATGTATGGGTTCTACAGCATATGATGATCCACTAAATAAATGCTTGAAAAAAATGGAAGAAAGATAAGAAAACTAGAATGATCTATGTCAATTTGATAACTGAGTTTTGCAGACAGAATGCTAGCAGAGGTTTTCGAAATCGAAGGTTTGAGGATGACTTGGTAGAATTAATCCAATTCCTAATGTTAAGCCTACTAATTCTTAATGTAAATCAATCTAGTTTCTAATCAAAGTAATTATATATCATTACATCTACACAAGTTGGGACCAAGAACTACAAGAAACTCTAAAGGAAAAGCCTAACCAAAACTGATTGATTTGAGATTGAATTTCCACTTATCAAGATAAGCCCCAAAGATGATATGAAATACTGCAGCCAAAACCAATCCCAAGAGTTAAGCAGTTAATGCAACTCATTTAGTTAAGCAGTTAGTTAGGTTTTGTTTTTGTAATCCCAGATCATATATTAATAATAAAAATCCTAAAAACAAGATTACAAGATTAGAGGATAACCCACATCAAATTCTTCAGTGATCCACCTTCCTAGTCTATAGAATGAAATAGAATACTCTAAGCTGAGTTTACATCTGACCCAGACAATCAAAAACAACACATTTGAACAATCGCTAGTGCTTCCACAATAAATTCTACTTGTCATTAAACCAGTTATTTCTTCTTTCCTAACTTGTATAAATACACACAGCTATTGTGACTTTCTTTCCTTTTTATAGTTGACACGTTTACTCAACTCTAATATGATAAAGGTGACGAACACTAAAAAAAAAAAGCCTTTATTTCACAATCAGGAGCCCAAATTTCAGATTATATTAGATAAAAGATACACAAAGCATGCTACATATCTGAATATACATGTATCTATATATATAACCTTTTGCTTTTCGATTGCTGAGGAGGTACGAAATTGCATTTACAACACCTATCTTTCCTGTTCCAAGAGGTCCACAAAGAAGTATTCCACGAACATATTTTTTTCTAAACCTGAAATAATAATAATAACTCCTCGAACATGCATCAAGAATTTAGAGAGCAGTTGCATAGCTATTTAATGTACTGTTAGAGAGCTGAGTTATTTAGTTACAGTTTGAGGCCAATTACTAAAAAAAGTCCATTTCAAACAAAATTTATGAAAATGGCCTGACTTTTCAATTAATTACAGGAATAGGCCAAATACCCAAAAAACGCGTCCACGTCAGCGCGTTGTCAAAGTATAAATCAGCAAAATGCTTCCTCAAGGAAGCGTTTTGCCCGTGTTTTTAAAGCTAACGGTCAAATTTTTTTGACCATTTGGCCCCCAACGGTAAAAAAAAAACTATAAAAACCCCCTCCCCTTAAATTTTTTTCACACACAAATCCGGGCCATTTGCCAAAAAAAGCACATTTTAAACAAAATTTACGGAAATGGCCCAACTTTTCTATTAATTACGGGAATAGGCCGAATACCCCAAAAACGCGTCCACGTCAAGGCATTGTCAGGGTATAAATGGGCAAAACGCTTCCTGTTTTTTTAGGGTTAGGGTTAAAGCTGTATTGTTTTTTTTTTTGTTTTAGGGTTAGGATTTAGGATTAGTGGTTTTAAGGTTAGGGTTTAGGATTTATGGTTTTTAGGTTTTGTATTTTTTTAAATCAAATAAATTATTGATTATGGTTAATTAATTAAATTAATTAGTAATTAAAGTATATATTTTAAATTTGTGTTTCTGATTTTAGGGTTTAAAGATTTAATTATGGATTAATTTTTTAAGTAGTTTTGTGTTTAGGGTTATGAAAAAATATATACTAGCAATATAATTTTTTTTGTTTTTTAATTGATTTGATTTTTGAAGAAATTATTTTGAGAAGACGTTTCTGAACAAATAGTGTAAAAAATGCTTCAAACAGGATGCACTGTCAGCAGAAGTGATGAAAAAAGCTCCCACGTGGACGCGCTTTTGCTACAGTACTTCCTGAAGAAATTATTTTGAGAAGACGTTTCTGAACAAATAGTGTCAAAAACACTTCAAGTAGGATGCACTGTCAGCAAAAGTAATGAAAACAGCTCCCACGTGGACGCACTTTTGCTACAGTATTTTCTATTTGGCCTGAGGCTATAAATAAGCCAAATTTCATTCTCAGGTTGCATAACTCACAACAAAGAAAAAAAGTAGAGAGGTTAAGAAAAATAGAAATTGAAAATGAGTGAACGTATTAGTGCTGTATGGTACCGGAAGGTGTTGCAAGCAATTAACAAATCCAAAGCGCGGGCGAACACCATGTACACAGTTTGTCACGATCGCGAAAACATATGGTTTCGTGTGACAGAGTTTGACATACCAAACCAAGGTATTGCCGGCGAGCAATATCGTGTACATTTGCGGAATAGGACTTGCAACTCTAGGAGATTTGACGCACTCCGTTATCCATGCGCTCATGCAATTGCAGCTTGTCAAAATCTCCGTTCAGATCACATGAGCTATGTGGACGATGTGTATAAAATAGAATACATGTACAACGTGTGGAGACACGTATTCCCACCGGTCCCAGATAAACGTAAGTGGTCGTCTGTATCACTTACACCATTTAAGTTGTTACCAGATAGAGTACTGCGTCGCAAACCAAAAGGTCGACCTTGCTTAAGTAGAATACGCAACAATATGGATATCCGAGAAACAACCAACCAACAAAAATTGTGTGGATGGTATAGGAACCCAGGCCATACAAGTCGATCATGTCCCAATCGGAATGGCTGATAGTTGTTGTAACATATTAAAAACAACTTTTGTTTTATTAAATGAAAATGTATAAAAAAATGTTTATACAAATATATTACAAAAAATCTAAAAATTAAAAATATTACCTTATTCAAAAGAATTTCTATTTTTATTAAAAATAGAAAAGTAAACTAAAATTAACATATTAAAAACAACTTTTATTTTATTAAATGAAAATGTATAAAAAAATGCTTATACAAATATATTACAAAAAATCAATGTTAGTGGCGGTCGGAATCAGTGCCACATGGGGGTCGTCAACGGTTACGCACCGGATCCCTCCTTGGTTCAGCTTCTGGCGGGTGTTGTGGTTCCTCGGGCAGGGATTGTGGTTCCTCTAATAGGGGATCTGGTTGTGAGTGTTGGGAGGATGACCCACCTTGATAAAATAATGAACCCGGAGGTGTTTGCATCATCCATGGCAAAGGTGGTTGAATCCCATAAGGCGATGGCGATTGGTAAAAAGAAGAGCTCCCTGAAGGCGCCTCGTGGCATCCCTCATGCAACGGCAGCCTATAGATTAGCAATTGAGCAAGAGTAATCAGAAACGGAGATGAATCGGGCCATGCATTCCAACCTGCTATGGGACTAGAAAAAAGAAACATAAAAGGGTTAGGGTACATAAAAGGGCTAGGGTACACACCTGGCATAATCTGAAAAGGTTGTGATTTGGGTGACGTTTGTGGAACTGTTGGGCCCGGTGCCTGTGGGGGTGCTGTTGATAGTCCCGGTGACTGTTTGGCCGCTATTGATGGCCTCGCGTGGTCATCCTTTTTCTTGGATTTCAAAGGCCCCGTCGTTCCCTTTGGACACAAATTTGTCGCCGCCTCTCCTCTTCCGACAGTAGATATGGCTTACTATGGATCCTAAACCATGACATGTATTCCGACACACACGTCAACTCTGGAACGATGATCGGTTCCTGAGTAGGTATATAATCATACCGATTTTCCCACATTTCAATATAATTTGACTAGTATCTTGGCCAATCTATATTCAATTGTCGTAAGTCGATTTCGTGCTCATTATCTAGCTTTTCAGGTGCCACGGGAATCGGTTGTCAGAATCTAAATTACCGCAATACTCTATTTGACAGGTGCATCTCCACGATAGCATATGTGACCATTGGAACCTTTACATGCCAAATGTTCAGATTTTGGAAGAATTCATCTGGAATTACTGCCCGAATTGCCGGATCCTCGTATGGTGTCCATTGAAACTATATGAACATGATAAAAATATTAGTTATATACATAATACTAAATAATATCTATGAAATGACTATTTTATTATGTATACATATTTTGGTATAATACTTACTTGTGCTTCCGACCGTTAGTCTAATAGAAGTCGTATATCTTCTAGAGAGGTCGGTATTCGAACATAACTCGCCGAATGGTTCCACCTAATTAAATAAATTTTTAGCATACAATTATATTTTAAATCTACCTAATAATTGTAAAATCTATTATAAAATTTACCTCGTTATGAGTGGAAATGTATGTGGGTGGTTCACTCGAGGACATAAAAATGGAAGTCGATATCCTGCCCATGATTGGAGTAGTGATAGGCAACCTCCGATTTTGGCTTTATTCGGTACCGTCGCCCTGCACATCTCCTGGTATAATGTTGCCAACACAGCAGACCCCCAACTAAGTTCATCGACTGCTCTAAAATCAACGAGTTTTAGTAGCCACCTCAAATTTACGAGGTTTCAGGATAAGTCTAGCATCAAATAACCTCCAATAATCTGAAGAATATATGCTCGAGCATATCGTATTCTTTCTAATTCGGTAGAATCATCATCCGGCTCCGGGAATGTGTCTCGTAACTAGCCCATCTCGATCCGACCCCCTTTAATTCTATCCGGAATAGCACCCAAAAGCTCGTAGCATATGGCACCCCAATTAGTAGATTGAGCGGAACCAGTCACTGCATACCCATCCACTGGTAATCCCAATTGCAACTGCACATCGTCTAGAGTGATAGTACACTCTCCGCATGGAGGATGGAATGTGTACATCTCGGGTCTCCACCTCTCTATCAACGCACTGATAAGTTTCGGGTCCAACTTGCATTCTTGGCCTATTGTGGCCACGTGCCAAAAATCCGCTTCACGCAGGTAATTCTCTATCAACGGCGATGGAGGAGCAGATATATTACGGATATAGCATTGCAACACCTGATCTACAGGCTGTTATAAAAAAATATAAAATAAAAGTTAATTAAAATTGCATAAATGAAAAAATATTAAATAATATTGAAAAATTAAAATAAACACTTACCATTCTCATTTGTTCGACAGAGATGTGTGTAGGATTGAGACAAATTAATTCAGAAGCCATTGCTAACACGATCAAAATTTATTCGGTACCGTCGCCCTGCACATCTCCTGGTATAATGTTGCCAACACAGCAGACCCCCAACTAAGTTCATCGACTGCTCTAAAATCAACGAGTTTTAGTAGCCACCTCAAATTTACGAGGTTTCAGGATAAGTCTAGCATCAAATAACCCCCAATAATCTGAAGAATATATGCTCGAGCATATCGTATTCTTTCTAATTCGGTAGAATCATCATCCGGCTCCGGGAATGTGTCTCGTAACTAGCCCATCTCGATCCGACCCCCTTTAATTCTATCCGGAATAGCACCCAAAAGCTCGTAGCATATGGCACCCCAATTAGTAGATTGAGCGGAACCAGTCACTGCATACCCATCCACTGGTAATCCCAATTGCAACTGCACATCGTCTAGAGTGATAGTACACTCTCCGCATGGAGGATGGAATGTGTACATCTCGGGTCTCCACCTCTCTATCAACGCACTGATAAGTTTCGGGTCCAACTTGCATTCTTGGCCTATTGTGGCCACGTGCCAAAAATCCGCTTCACGCAGGTAATTCTCTATCAACGGCGATGGAGGAGCAGATATATTACGGATATAGCATTGCAACACCTGATCTACAGGCTGTTATAAAAAAATATAAAATAAAAGTTAATTAAAATTGCATAAATGAAAAAATATTAAATAATATTGAAAAATTAAAATAAACACTTACCATTCTCATTTGTTCGACAGAGATGTGTGTAGGATTGAGACAAATTAATTCAGAAGCCATTGCTAACACGATCAAAATTTTAAAATTTTAGAAAACAATTTCAAAAAATTTGTAAAGAGAGATTTTTTGCAAAAATTAAAGACAAATTTAAGAGAAATTTGAGAGAAATTTGAGAGAATTTAGAGAAATTTTAGGGATGATTTGGAGAGAATTTGTGTGTGAAAAAAATTAAAGGAGATGGGGTTTTATAGGTTTATTTTTTTGACTGTTGGGAGCTAAACGGTCAAAAAAATTTGACCGTTGGCTTTAAAAACACGGACAAAACGCTTCCTCAAGGAAGCGTTTTGCTGATTTATACCTAACAACGCGCTGACGTGGACGCGTTTTTGGAGTATTCGGCCTATTCCTGTAATTAATAGAAAAGTCAGGCCATTTCCGTAAATTTTGTTTTAAATGGGCTTTTTTTAGTAATTAGCCCCACAAATCCTCTCCAAATCATCTCTAAAATTTCTCTAAATTCTCTCAAATTTCTCTCAAATTTCTCTCAAATTTTCAATAATTTACTCAAATTCTCTTAAATCTGTCTTTAATTTTTGCAAAAAAGCTCTCTTTACAATTTTTTTGAAATTGTTTTCTAAATTTTAAAATTTTGATCGTGTTAGCAATGGCTTTCGAATTAATTCATCTCGATTCTACACACATCTCTGTCAAACAAATGAGAATGGTAAGTGTTTATTTTAATTTTTCAATATTATTTAATATTTTTTTTCATTTATAAAATTTTAATTAATTTTTATTTTATAATTTTTTATAACAGCCTGTAGATCGGGTGTTGCAATGTTATATCCGTAATATGTCTACTCCATCACCGTTGATAGAGAATTACCTGCATAAAACGAGTTTTTGGCACATGGCCACAATAGGCCGAGGATGCAAGTTGGACCCGAAACTTATCAGTGCGTTAATAGAGAGGTGGAGACCCGAGACACACACATTCCATCTTCCATGCGGAGAGTGTACTATCACTCTAGAAGATGTGCAGTTGCAATTAGGATTGCCGGTGGATGGGTGCGCGGTGACCAGGTCCACTCAATTTACTGATTGGGGTGCTATATGCTACGAGCTTTTGGGTGTTATTCCGAATAGAATTAAGAGAGGTCAGATCGAGATGGGTTGGTTACGAGACACATTCCTGGAGCCGAATGATGATTCTACCGAACTAGAAAGAAAATGATATGCTCAGACTTATATTCTTCAGGTTATTGGAGGTTATCTGATGCTGGACTTGTCCCGAAACCTCGTACATTTAGTGGCTGCTAAAACTCAATGATTTTAGGGCAACCGATGAACTTAGTTGAGGGTCTGCCGTGTTGGCAATATTATACCGGGAGATGTGCGGGGCGACGATACCGAATAAAGCGAAAATCGAATTTTGCCTATTGCTACTCCAATCATGGGCACGATATCGGCTTTCATTTTTACGTCCTCGAGTGAACCACCCACATACATTTCCACTTATAACGAGGTAAATTTTATAATAGATTTTACAATTATGAGGTAGATTTAAAAATAATTGTATGCTAAAAATTTATTTAATTAGGTGGAACCATTTGGCGAGTTATGTTGGAATACCGACCTCTCTAGTAGATATACGACTTCTATTAGACCAACGGTCGGAAGCACAAGTATTATATCGAAATATGTATACATAATAAAATAGTCATTTCATAGATAGTATTTAGTATTATGTATATAACTAATATTTTTCTCATGTTCATATAGTTTCAATGGACACCATACGAGGATTCGGCAATTCGGGCGGTAATTCCAAATGAATTCTTCCAAAATCCAAACATTTGCCATGAGAAGGTCCCAATGGTCACATATGCTATCGTGGAGATGAACTAATTAGATAGAGTATTATGGCAATTTGGATTCCGACAACCGATTCCCGCGGCACCTGAGAAGCTAGATGATGAGCACGAAACTAACTTACGACAATTGAATACGGATTGGCCAAAATACTGGTCAGGTTATATCGAAATGTGGCAAAATCGGTATGATTATATACCTACTCGGGAACCGATCATCGTTCTAGAGTTGGCGTGCATACCGGAATACATGCTATGGTTTAGGATCCATAGCAAGCCATATTTATTATTGGAAGAGGAGAGGCGGCGATAAATTCGTGTCCAAAGAGAACGACGGAGCCCTTTAAATCTAAAAAGAATAGATGACCATGCGAGCCCATCAATAGCGGCCACACAGTCACCAGGCCCATCAAGAGCACCCTCACAATCACCGGGCCCAACAACAGCACCCCCACAGTCACCTGGCCCAACAATTCAACAAACGACACCTACATTACAGCCTTTTCAGATTATGCCAGGTATGTACCTTAGCCCTTTTATGTATCTTAACCCTTTTATATTTCCTTTTTCCAGTCCCATAGCAGGTTGGAATGCATGGCCTGGTTCATCTCCGTTTCCGATTACTCCTGCTCAACCGCCGATCTATAGGCCGCCCTCGCATGAGGGATCACACGAGGTGCCATCGGGGAGCTCTTCTTTTTACCAATCCCTATCGCCTTATGGGATTCAACCATCTTCGCCATGGATGATGCAAACACCTCCGGGTTCATTATTTTATCAAGATGTGTCATCCTCCCAACACTCACAACCAGATCCCCTATTGGAGGAACCACAATCCCCGCCCGAGGAACCACAACACCCGCCAAAAGCTGAACCAAAGAAGAATTCGGTGCGTAACCGTCGACGACCCCCATGGGGCACTGATTCCAAACGCCACCAACATTGATTTTTTGTAATATATTTGTATAAACATTTTTTATACATTTTCATTTAATAAAATAAAAGTTGTTTTTAATATGTTAATTTTAGTTTACTTTTCTATTTTTAATAAAAATAGAAGTTCTTTTGAATAAGGTAATATTTTTAATTTTTAGATTTTTTGTAATATTTTTGTATAAACATTTTTTTATACATTTTCATTTAATAAAATAAAAGTTGTTTTTAATATGTTAATTTTAGTTTACTTTTCTATTTTTAATAAAAATAGAAATTTTTTTGAATAAGATAATATTTTTAATTTTTAGATTTTTTATAATATATTTGTATAAATATTTTTTTCTACATTTTCATTTAATAAAATAACAGTTGTTTTTAATATGTTACAACAACTATCAGCCATTCCGATTGGGACATGATCGACTTGTATGGCCTGGGTTCCTACACCATCCACACATTTTTTGTTGGTTGGCTGTTTCTCGAATATCCATATTGTTGTGTATTCTACTTAAGCAAGGTCGACCATTTGGTTTGTGACGCAGTTCTCTATCCAGTAACAACTTAAATGGAGCACGCAATACAGACGGCCACTTACGTTCATCTGGGACTGGTGGGAATGCGTGTCTCCACACATTGTACATGTATTCTATTTTATACACATCGTCCACATAGCTCATGGGATCCAAAAAGAGATTTTGACAAGCTGCAATTGTATGAGCGCATGGATAACGGAGTGCGTCAAATCTCCCACAGTCGCAAGTCCTATTCCGCAAATGTACATGATATTTTCCGCCAGCAATATCTTGGTTCGATATGTCAAACCCTGTAACACAAAACCATAGGTTGTTGCGATCGTGACACACTGTGTACATGGTGCTTGCCCGCGCTTTGGATTTGTTAATTGCTTGCAACACCTTCCGGCACCATACATGGCCTCCCTGCATTTGGCCTTTATAACTCGCTGCATAATGCAGCTAAAAGAAAATATGTCTCTCGTACAGCTGATGTTATCGGCAAATGACGCGTTCCTTTTAGAATCGAGTTTATGCATTCGGCCAGGTTTGTGGTTATATGACCATATCGTAGGCCGCCATCATATGCTTGTTTCCACTGTTCAAAAGGTATGTTACAGAGTTAGTCCGTGCCTTCTTTGTTAACTGAATGCAAAATCGTCAGCATCTCATGAAAACGGTCCTTACTTATCTCATACCCTGTCAATATAAGTTCATGGCGAAAATTACATAACACTCTTCCATTCATAATAAATTGAATATTACAAATGAAATTAATTAATAGAGAATAAGTTCTTTACCCATGTTGGTCACTTATCGCCGTTCAGTTGTAGATCGATATTGCCTGTAGTAGTTGGACGCAACATGCCTTAGGTAATACCGATGGTGTGTGCGCTGCCATAGGCTTCCCTGTCGCTTAATTACGGATAATATTCCAGTGCCCCGATCGGATATAACGCAGATATTAGGTTGGAGGCAAACATGCCTCCTCAACCTAGAAAGAAAAAAATCTCAGTCATCAACTAACTCCCCCGGTTTTTTTGCAAACGTAGTTGGAAGGATTCACCCACTACCATCCTCTGCCATAGCTAGCAATAGCCGATGGGTATATCTACCATACATAAAGGTACCATCAATTCGTACCAATGGCTTGCAGTATAGAAATGCGTCTCGGCATTGCTTAAAGGTCCAGAAAAGACATTTGAACACTTGTTATCCACCATGCAATCGGTCATTGTAGTACGCAGGTGCCGTTTCAAGGTCTGCTATGCAACCTAGGACGTATCTCTCCAGCACCTGACACCACTACCACACTTCATTATATGAAGCGTCCCAGTAACTATGCATCTTCTCCAATACCTTCTGCTTAGTTATCCAAGCCTTGCGATAAGAGGATGTGTACCTCAATTGGCTACGAATATAGGAAATTAAGACCGGCACTGAAGTCTTGGGATCCTCCTTCACCATTGGTAATATTAAGCTAGCTAACATACTTGAATTCATCTTAGGATGATCTTGTGAAACACCTGTCAACGAAGTACATTAAATAATGTAACATTACGTATTAAATAATGTAACATTACGTATTAAATAACCCTAAATACTGTACCTCTAACACATATATGTAGACCTTTGTACTTTTTTATCTCCCACAACCCTATCATTTTCCTCAATGAGGCCATGATTTTTCATGAACATGTACCGTCTTTCACCGTACACTTGACCTCAAACTTATCGGATTTGGATTTAATCACATTGTAGTTAACCCCGTTCATGATGCTATGTTGTTTCAATGCACCAAGAAAACTATCCTTATTGGAAAACTCCTTGCCAACTTCCAATTCACCCGAATCCAATGATGAACTTGCACGGTCACGCCTTTTGTATGGTAGATCTGGAAACTCCAACGTATCATCTTCAGATAGATCGACATTATGTATGTGGGCTGGAGGCGAGTACGCCCTAAATTGCAGATCTTCTTCTTCATCTGAACCCCCTTCAGGTTCGATTGGCATAGGCTCTGGTTCAGAAAATAATGCAACTTCTGCGCCATCATGCCCGGGCTCTCAAAGTGGATCTACATCGGACTCATCATCTGACCTACCATCAACTGCAACGTACGAGGTCCCCTCGCCGGTGGACGTCGTAGGGAGTACATCATCCCTTCTTCTGGACATTTCATAACATCTCCAATCAGATGTAGCTTGCCAACCAATAGAAGTTGATATTCCTCAGTACGTATTCCCAACATCAGATATCGACTCACTAACGTGCATATCCCATCCACTAACGGAGTGTCGTGCAGGGGTTGTGTATTCCATACTACTGCTAAACACCGGAGCTTCTGTGTTTTACCACCCACTAACGGAGTGTCGGGTAGGGGTCGTGTACTCCTCTCAAACAGTAGTAGATGTTGAAGCCGCGAATACATCATTTAGGGATGAAAATTATACATATAACTTAAGATATGGTGCTCCACTAGCGAGATGAGTCTACACCATTACCTCCAAGCCACGAGCACCTTTGATGTCGAACGAGTTGTATGTCACTAGATCAACAAAAGCACAAAATCGATACTTAATAGACAAAACTTTCATTGGCGTCGTTCCGAAGATTTACGCCTAATTCTTTTGCGAAGTTCTGTCAAATCAATGTTTTGGTTAAAAACAAGTTGCGCTGTATTCTCCGATAAAAAAACAACACTATTCTCGGTGTGGCGAACCTCACCATTATAGTAAATAACAGCACTAATACATTCACTCATTTTCAATTTCTATTCTTCTTAACCTCTCTATTTTTTTTCTTTATTGTGAGTTATGCAACCTGAGAATGAAATTTGGCTTATTTATAGCCTCAGGCCAAATAGAAAATACTGTAGCAAAAGCGCGTCCACGTGGGAGCTTTTTTCATTACTTTTGCTGACAATGCATCCTACTTGAAGCATTTTTGACACTATTTGTTCAGAAACGCCTTCTCAAAATAATTTCTTCAGGAAGCACTGTAGCAAAAGCGCGTACACGTGGGAGCTTTTTTCATCACTTCTGCTGACAGTGTATCCTGCTTGAAGCGTTTTTGACACTATTTGTTCAGAAACGTCTTCTCAAAATAATTTCTTCAGAAACCAAATCAATTAAAAAAAATTTTATATTGCTAATATATATTT
This sequence comes from Gossypium stocksii, assembly GCA_020496765.1. Classification (NCBI taxonomy): domain Eukaryota; kingdom Viridiplantae; phylum Streptophyta; class Magnoliopsida; order Malvales; family Malvaceae; genus Gossypium; species Gossypium stocksii. The sequence continues at coordinate 96,858,982 of CM035628.1, read as the reverse complement.
TTTCATAACCCTAAAAATAAAACTACTAAAAAAATTAATCTATAATTAAATCTTTAAACCCTAAAATCAGAAATACAAATTTAAAATATATAATTTTTAATTACTAATTAATTCAATTAATTAACCATAATCCCTAATTTATTTGACTTAAAAAAACCCTAAAACCCTAAAACACCTACAACACCTAAAAACCTAAATAGCCTGACCCTAAAAAGCTTGACCCTATAACCACTAAACCACTACAGCCCTAAAAACACTATTTGTTCAGAAACGTCTTCTCAAAATAATTTTTTCAGGAAGTACTATAGCAAAATGCGTCCACGTGGGAGCTTTTTTCATCACTTCTACTGACAATGCATCCTGCTTGAAGCGTTTTTGACACTGTTTGTTTAGAAACGTCTTCTCAAAATAATTTCTTTAGAAACCAAATCAATTAAAAAAACTAAACCCTAAATTTATATTGCTAATATATATTTTTCATAACCCTAAACACAAAACTACTTAAAAAATTAATCCATAATTAAATCTTCAAACCCTAAAATTAGAAACACAAATTTAAAATATATATTTTTAATTACTAATTAATTTAATCTATTAACCATAATCCCTAATTTATTTGATTTAAAAAAATAAAAAACCTAAAAACCATAAACCCAAAATCCTAAATCCTAAACCCTAAACCACTAATCTTAAACCCTAACCCTAAAACCACTAATCCTAACCCCTAACCCTAAAATAAAAAAACAATATAGCCCTAACTCGAACCCTAAAAAATACGAGGAAGCGTTTTGCTGATTTATACCTTGACAACGCGCTGACGTGGACGCGTTTTTGGGGTATTCGGCCTATTCCCGTAATTAATAGAAAAGTCGGGCCATTTCTGTAAATTTTCTTTAAAATTGGCTTTTTTTGATAAATGGCCCTACAGTTTAGCTATTTTACCTATCTAATTAAAAAAATTAATATTTATAAAAATGACTCTGGTTAAAAAACATTAATCCAAATGACCTGAAATGAATAATAAATTTAGGTTATAAGAATCCAATGACTGGCATCCCCTTAAAATTTGACCCAATGATTGCCTGATAATTATGTCAGGTTTTAAAAAAATTATTTTTTTGGGAGTTCAATGACTGACATTAGGATTATTTTTTTACAGCGTATCATACTAGGATACATTTATACCAGTATTTAACAAAAAAAAATTATTTGGGTTTTGGCCATGTAATTGCTAGCACCAACATTTAAATTTATTTTTTTTTGGTTTGGCCTATAAGTGGCTGGTACCAACTTTTTCGGAACCTGAAATAAAGAATTAAAATAGAATGAAATAGTAAATAAAAAAACTTAAATTATAGATAATTTTAATGGAAATAAATTTTAAAATAAAAAATAAATGTTAAATTGGAAAAGAATATAATTTAAATGAAATGGAAATAGAGATGGAATTGAAATAGAAATGGAAATGGAAATAAAATTGGAATGAAATGAAATTAGAATGAAATGAAAAAAAAAGGTGAAAAGAACATTCTTGTGTCAGGCCTGTGTCACTGAAACAAGGCCAAACAAGCCTTCAAATGGCCGGCCTTATAATCAGCTCTTTTTTTTTATTTCATATATTTTTTCTAATTTTGCACTTCAGCCAAATGGTCCCCCACTATAAAGAGACTACTCTGACAACCACCGACAACCACCGAGCACCTCCAAACAACTCTAACAACTGTTGTTCACCGTCAACCACCGCTGACCACTCTATGGATAAGATAAATGACGATAACCACATTACAGCCAATGTGCATAAGGTAAACGACTCTCAAATTGTTTCATTTAATTTTAAATATACTTTAAAAATTCTTTTTCAAACAAGAAATATAATTTCTATATTTACTATAAACTCAGGAAACAGACTGAATTGTTAGACTCCAGTTGTATGATCCCGGTTATTTTTCCGATAGAAGGGTTTTGTCATATTTGAATGTCGCGGGTTTTGGGGTAGCCGCATACATTCAAATATCTGAGCTACGGGCCGATTTAATATATGCCTTAGTTGAAAGATGGTACCCGAAGACACATACATTCCACCTCCCGTGTAAGGAGGTAACTATTACACTGCAAGACATAGCAATCTAACTAGGGCTGTCTATAAACGGCCAAGCAATGATCAAGCTTGGAAGACTGCCTGACCTGTGGGGCAATTGCGAACGGTTACTTGGAAGGGTCCCCCCAATGACAAGGAAGAACGATTAACCAATATTAAATTTACATGGTTAAAAAAAACTTCCACCATCTTCTAAGCAGTCCAACGCAGATAGACATTATCTACGCTGCAAGAGCGTTCATTATTCAACTTATAGGTGGGATACTATTGCCGAACGTCAATCAAAATAAAGTCCCAAAAATGTATCTCCCATTATTAAAGGATCTCAAGCTTCATGGAAGATTTAGTTGGGGCTCTGCAGTGTTGGCATGCTTATACCGCTAGCTTTCTCGAGCTACAAATTCGTCGACGAAAATAATATGCAGTTGCTGCCTTCTACTGCAGTCTTGGGCACTATACTGAATGTCATTTTTGGCATCAGTAAGCCACCAACCGTACGTGTGGCCACTCGTTAATAGGTAAATATATAGTTCAATTTTGCCATCTATTTTTTAATTGTATAGTATAGTATACTCCTTTTTTGCATGGAAAAAAATAATATGATATATTTATTTGTTTTGTTATATAGGCAACTATACCGGGAACTGAGTGATCGTTCACGGTACCTATGTACCGTATGATGATAGAGACTCATTCCGGGGATGGCGTAAAATACGATTATGAATCTTTTTTTTAGTACAATTATTGCACAAGAAAAATTTAAATAATAACATATTGTTTATATTATGGAGTTTATATGGATATAATATGTTGAGGAAGGTATCACGATGCTTATACCAGCATGGGTTATCGAACAGCAACAGCTGCTCGTGACAAATGTGCCGTTGATTAATTTTCATATGATGGAGTAGCAAGATGGAGGTCAGGTTTTGAGGCAGTTCAGTTGCTCACAACCTATCCTAAACCCTCCCATCGACATCAGTGAAGTTCACAGAATAGACAAACGAGGTTTGGGCTTTAAATTGGGCACAAAAACATGAACTATATATCTTTCTATGGAATAATCGACATTCGAGGGCCCTCCATTGTATGTCTTAGAGGGAGGGTTCTCTTCTACGCGTGAGTACGCAGCATGGTATATGGCACGCAAGAAACCCTTTATATACTAAGGTCATGACTTGCTGATCCAAAGAGACACGCAACCGGAATTTTCCCGATGGCAACAAAGGAACACACAACCGTGCTGTAACCAAGTTCTACTATTCAGGAACATCGAATCTGATACTGCCTCGAAGCCCGATTTCCAGCCCCAATATGAAGCATCTAGCTCATCATCACACCACCCAAAGCTCAAGTCTGCGCAATCTAAAAATTTGTTGCTCGAGCTCGAGCTCCAGGTGGTGTAATGATGAGCTGAACGTTTCATATGAGGGCTCGAGATCAAGGTTCGAGGCAGTATCAGATTTGACGTTCTCGAATGGCGAAACTTGGTTACGGCACAATTGTGCGTTCTTTTGTTGCCATCGGAAAGATTCCGGTTGTACGTCTCTTTGGATCAGCATGTAACGACCTTGGTATATAAAGGGTTTCCCGTATACCATATACCATATTACGTAGTCACGCGTAGAAGAGAACATTCCCTCTAAAACATACAATGGAGGGCGCCTCGAATGTCGATCATTCCATAGAAAGATATACGGTTCATGTTTTTGTGCCCAATTTAAAGCGTCCCGACCCAAACCTGGTTTGTCCATTTTGTAAACTTCACTGATGTCGACGGGAGGGCTTGGGATAGGTTGTGCGCAACCGAACTGCTTAAAAACTTGACCTCCATAATGCCACTCTACCATATAAAAATTAATCGACGACACATTTGACACGAACAGCTGTTGCTGCTCGATAACCCATGCTGGCATGAGCGCCATGATATCTTTCTCAACATATGAAATCCATATAAACTGCATAATATAGACAATATTTTATTATTTAAATTTTTCTTGTACAATAATTACATTTAAAAAAGAAAGATTCAAAATCGTATTTTACGCTATCCTGGGAATGAGTCTTTCTCATCAAACGGTACAAAGGTACCATGAACGATCATTCCCGATACAGTTGCCCATCTAAAAAAATGAATAAATATATCAGATTATTTTTCCATGAAAAAAAAAAAAGAGTATATAATATTACACAATTAAAAAATAGATGACAAAATTGAACTATATATTTACCTATTAACAAGTGGCTACACGTACTATTGGTGGCTCACTGATGCCAGATATGGCATTCAGTATAGTGCCCAAGACTGCAATAGAAAGCAGCAACCGCCCATTATTTTCGTAGACAAATTTGTCACTCAACAAAGCTCGCGGTATAAGCATGCCAACACTGCAGAGCCCCAACTAAATCTTCTATCAAGCTCGAGATCCTCTAATAATGGGAGATACATTATTGGGACTTTATTTTGATTAACGTCCGGCAATAGTATCCCATCTATAAGTTGATGAATGAACGCTCTTACAGCGTAGATAATGTCTATCTGCATTGGACTACTCGGAAGATGCTGAAAGTTTTCTTTTAAGCATGTAAATTTAATAATGGTTAATCATCCTTTCTCATCATTGGGGGCACCCTTCCAAGTAACCGCTCGCAAGTGCCCCACGGGTACAGCAGTCTTCCAAGCCCGGTCACTACTTGGCCGTTTATAGACAGTCTTCCAAGTAACTGCTACGTCTTGTAGTGCAATAGTTACCTCCCCACATGGGATGTGGAATGTATGTGTCTCTGGATGCCATCTTTCAACTAAGGCCGATATTAAATCGACCCGTAGCTCAGATATTTGAATGTACATAACTACCCCAAAACCTGTGACATTCAAATACGGCAAAACTCTTCTATCGGGAAAATAACCGGGATCATGCAACTAGGGTCTAACAATTCTATATGTTTCCTAAGTTTATAGTAAATATAGAATGTTATATTTCTCGTTTAAAAAAGAATTTTCAAAGCATATTTAAAATTAAATGAAACAATTTGATAGTCGTTTACCTTATGCACATTAGTTGTAATGTCGTTGTCATCGTTTATCTTATCCATGGAGTGGTCAACGGTGGTCGGCAATGGTTAACAATGAATAGCACTTGTCGGAGGTGTTTGAAGGTGCTCGGTGGTCGTCGGAGTAGCCTATTTATAGTGGGGGACCATTTGGCTAAAGTGCAAAATTAGAAAAAATGAAATAAATAAAAAAAAAGGATGATTGTAAGGTCGGCTATTTGAAGGCCTATTTGGCATTGTTTCAGTGACACAAGCCTGACGCAGGAAGGGTCTTTTCACCTTTTTTTTTTCATTTCATTCCAATTTTATTTCTATTTCCATTTCCATTTCCATTTCATTTCACTTTATTTCCATTTCATTTAAATTATATTTTTTTCGATTTAACATTTATTTTTTCATTTTAAAATTTATTTCCATTAAAATTATATATAATTTAAACTTTTTTATTTACTAGTACTAAAATGATATAAAAAAATAAAATACGAAAGTAGTATATTTTTTAAGAATAAAAAAATTCAAAAATAAAAATATACAAATAAAGGGCGAAAATAAAATAAGGGATTTTTACTAAATTTATATAAAAAAACACAAAATAATACATTTGAAATATTATGTACTAAAATAATATAAAAAATAAAATACGAAAATAGTATATTTTTTAAAAATAATAAAATTCGAAAATAAGAAAAATAAAACATTGAAATTAAAAACAGAAATTTGTTTTGAAGTTGTAGGTATCGCAATGGCTCGATTGATTAAAGACGATCCTCACATATCTGATACGGCTAATAATATGGTAATATATTATTATTTGTTAATCACGGCTTCTATTAAAAAAAGATATACGTAATTTATAGAAATAAATCATGTTATCCTAATATTTATTTTCTATAATTTAACACTATTAGGGCTCGTACCGCGTATTAAAGGGCCGAGTGAATGGTATAGGATATCCCTCGGATAAATGATTGATGCCTTACTTAGAGCAAGCTGGATTCGGGTCAGCAACATTGATCTGGACGTTCGACTTGCGATACGATTTAATATCTGCACTAGTGGAGCAGTGACGCCCAGAGGCCCACACTTTTCATTTTCCGTGTGGGGAGTGCACAGTGACTCTAGAGAATGTTACACTGCAACTTGGGCTCCCAATCGACGGGAGTCTTGTAACGGTGGTAAGCGCGATTGCTGAGCCGGTTGCACTTTGTTACAGCCTACTAGGAGACTCGCCCGACAATGATGAGTCAATTTTTTTGGGCTTGAAATTTACATGGCTGAGAGGCAAATTTGAACACTTATCAGCGAATGCCACTAAATGAGAGTTGATGTGCGCTGCTCGAGCGTACATCATGCATATTATATGGGGTGTACTGATGCCCGATGCAAACAACAACAAGGTTCATATCATGTACTTACCTCTGCTAGCTGATTTGAATAATGTTCACTAGTATAGCTATGGCTCCGTAGTTCTGGCAGTGTTGTATAGGGAGCTTTGTCAGACGAAAAAGCCTGCTGCCGTAAACATAGGCGGATGCCTTACATTGTTGTAGTCATGGGCTCTTTATCGGATGTTATTCTTGGCATCAGTTAGTCACCAACCATACGTATATCCACTAGTTAATAGGTAATAAAATATAACTTGTTATTAATTGACAATTTCTTTATAATGATACTACATTGACTTGAAATTTATTTTTGTACATGGAGTATTTATCCGGGTATCGGGAGGTCATACACTGTCCCGATATATCGTCTGATGATCGAACAATATGCCGGAGAAGGGGTAAGCTATTCCAATATTCGTGACATGTTACTTTTTATATCTTACTCACACCATGTTAAATTTTAACCATTTTATTAATAATGCAGTTTATATGGATTCCATATCGTAGACTGAAAATTACAGCTATTATACCCTCGTCTGCCTACATTCATTCTCATATGTGGTGCACTAACGCACCAATTATCAATATCAATGTAGTCGAGTGGTACTATGGGGATCAAGTGTTACGATAGTTTGGTTGTATCCAATATATCCCGGATCTGCCATGCGAGGTGGGGGAGGTTCACGGCATCAACAATAGAGGGAAATAGGGATTGTATTGGGGGGTTAAGCACCGGAGATTTGTTGCAGTGTGAAATAATAGGATGGCTCGAATACCTTCGATGAATTTGTCTTCCTATTTGCAACCATTGTTAGGGTACATACAATGGTACTCTAATATGGGAAAACCATATCTACTTGGAGGGCAGTCGACTATAGTCCCCCCGCACATGCAGCGACCTGGGACATACGACTGCCCTCCAAGTAGATATGGCTTTCCCTTACTAGAGTACCATTATATGTACCCTAACGATGATTGCAAATCAAAAGACATCCATCTGAGGCATTCGAGCCATCCTATTATTCCACACCACAACAAATCTTCGATGCTTAACCCTCCAATGCAATCCATGTTTCCCTCTTTTGTTGATGCCGTGAACCTCCACACCTCACATGGCAGATTCGGGATATATTGGATACAACTAAACTATCGTAGCACTCGATCCTCATAGTACCACTCGACTACATTGAAATTGATAATTGATGCGTTAGTGCACCACATATGAGAATGCATATAGGTAGACGAGGGTATAATAGCTGCAATTTTCGGTCTATGGTATGGAATTCATATAAATTGCGTTATTAATAACATGGTTAAAATTTAATACGGTATGAGTAAGATATAAAAAGTAACAGGTCACAAATATTGGAATAGCTTACCCCTTCCCCAGCATGTTCGATCATCAGACGATATATCGAGATAGTGTACGACCTCTCGATACCCAGATAAATACTCTATCTACGAAAATAAATTTCAAGTCAATATAGTATCGTTACAATAGTACCATTATAAAGAAATTGTTAATTAATGACAAGTTATATTTTCTTACCTGTTAACTAGTAGATATATATATGGTTGGTGACTAACTAATGCCAAGAATGGTATCCGATAAAGAGCCCACGACTGTAACAATATAAGGCATCCGCCTATATCTACGGCAGCAAGCTTTATCATCCGACAAAACTTCTAATACAACACTGCCAGAACTGCGAAGTCCTAACTATACGAGCGAACATTATTCAAATTAGCTAATAGAGATAAGTACATGATATGAACCTTGTTGTTTGCATTGGACATCAGTACACCCCATATAATATGCATGATGTACGCTCGAACAGCACACATCAACTCTCCTTCAGTGGCATTAGCTGATAAGTGTTCCAATTTGCCTCTCAGCCATTTAAATTTCAAGCTCGAAAAAATTGACTCATCATCGCCAGGCGAGTCTCTTAATAAGCTGTAACTAGAGGTGTGCGTAGGTCGGGCAGCCCGGCCCAGCCCGAAAGCCCGCCCAAAATATGGGAAGATTTGGGCAAAAATATAAGCCCGAAAAATATGCTTAGACAAAAAATAAAGCCCGTTTAAAAAATGAGCCGGGCCTCGGGTAAGATATTTTTGGCCCAGTCCCGGCCCGCCCCGACCTAAATTCACTAAAGGAAAAAAAAAATCTACTATTTTTTTATTTTTAAATGTTGTTTTCTTATTGTTTTTTTCCTATTTTGCTACCATATTACTATTATGTTGCTACTATTTTATTATTATTATTTAGATATTGTATAAAACTTATTTTATTGTTAATTTTGTTATTACTTTAGAAGTATTTGCTTGTTAAGTTGCATCTATTTTAATATTATTTAAGTCTACATATTTTTTTAAAATTTATTTTTCAATTTGTTGAAAAATATTTATTTTAATTTTTTAGTATTTTTGATTTATTATATATATTTAAAAATTATATAAAATAATATAAAAAATTAATACGGGAGAGCTGGGCCAGGCCCGAGTTTTAGTATTTTTATATGGGTTAGACTTAGGCAAAAATTTTAGGCCCATTTTTTGGGCCCTGCTCGACCCGAGCCCTATAAATGCGCCTAAATTTTTAGTTGAGCCTGGCCCGGCCCATGCACACCTTTAACTTTAACAAAGTACAGCCAGCTCAATTACCACCATTACGAGACTGCCATCGATTGATAGCCCAAGTTGTAGTGTAATATCCTCTAGAGTCACTGTACACTCCCCACACGAAAAATGAAAAGTGTGAGTCTCCGGGCGCCACTGCTCCACTAGTGCAGATATTAAATCCTATCGCAAGTCGAACGTCCGGATCAATACTGCTGACCCGAATCCAGCTTGCTTCAAGTAAAGCATCAATCGTTCATCCGGGGGATATCCTATATCATTCACCCGGCCCCTTAATACGTGGTACGAGCCCTGATAGTGTTAAATTACAGAAAATAAATATTAGGATAACATGATTTATTTCTGTAAATTACGTATATCTTTTTTTAATAGAAGCTGTAATTATCAAATAACAATATATTACCACATTATTAACCGTATCAGATATCGCCTTTAATCAATCGAGTCATTACGATACATACAACTTCAAAAAAAATTTATGTTTTTAATGTCAATGTTTTATTTTTTTATTTTCGAATTTTATTATTTTTAAAAAATATATTACTTTCGTATTTTATTTTTTATATTATTTTAATACATAACGTTTCAAATGTATTATTTTAGTGTTTTTTATATAAATTTAGCAAAAATCCCTTATTTTATTTTCACCATTTGTTTGTATTTTTCTTATTTTTGAATTTTTTTTATTCTTAAAAAATATACTACTTTCGTATTTTATTTTTTTATATCATTTTAATACATAATGTTTCAAATGTATTATTTTAATATTTTTTATATAAATTCAGTAAAACCCCTTATTTTGGCCCTTTGATTGTATATTTCTTATTTTCAAATTTTTTATATTAAAAAATACTATTTTCACATTTTATTTTTATATTATTTTAGTACATAATGTTTCAAATATATTATTTTAGTTTTTTTTATATAAATTTAGTAAAAATCCCTTATTTTTGGCCCTTTGATTGTATATTTCTTATTTCAAATTTTTTATATTTAAAAAATATATTATTTTCATATTTTATTTTTTATATTATTTTAGTATATAATGTTTCAAATGTATTATTTTAATTTTTTTATATAAATTTAGCAAAAAATCCCTTATTTTGGCCCTTTGATTATATATTTCTTATTTTTGAATTTTTTATATTTAAAAAAATACTATGTTCGTATTTTATTTTTTATATTATTTTAGTACATAATGTTTCAAATTTATTATTTTAGTTTTTTTATATAAATTTAGTAAAAATCCCTTATTTTGGCCCTTTGATTGTATATTTCTTATTTTTTAATTTTTTATTTTTAAAAAATATATTATTTTCTTATTTTATTTTTTATATTATTTTAGTACATAATATTTCAAATGTATTATTTTAATATTTTTTAATATAAATTTAGTAAAAACCCCTTATTTTGGCCCTTTATTTATATTTTTCTTATTTTCAAATTTTTTTATTCTTAAAAAATATACTACTTTCATATTTTATTTTTTTATATTATTTTAGTACATAATGTTTTAAATATATTATTTTAACGATTTTTTATATAAATTTAGTAAAAACCCCTTATTTTGGTCATTTGTTTGTATTTTTTATTTTTAAATTTTATTACTTTCAAAAAATATATTATTTTCGTATTTTTATATTATTTTAGTACATAATATTTCAAATGTATTATTTTAGTAGTTTTTAAATATATTTATTGGAAACCCCTTATTTTGCACATTTGTTTGTATTTTTCTTATTTTCTGTTTTTTATTTAAAACATACTATTTTTGTATTTTATTGTTATATTAATTTAGTAAAAAACCCTCCGGTGAAAGCACCAATTTCTTAAAAAAAGTTATTTTTTGTATTTTATTTTTTTAAAAAGCCCCATCACATAACAAATAATTTAATCAAAATATAACATGCCAAAAAATTTTCATAAAAAATATATATATAATCAACATAAAACACGCTTAACAAATAAATTACATAAAATAATAAAACATAGAATGTACATAACATAAATAAGCGTTTTACTTCAATAAAAACTAAAATTAAGTTATGAATGAATGAATATATAAAATAAATATAAATATACCTTAATATCTCTTTTTAATTAAATAATATTTTGCAAAAAAATAAATTTAAAATTAAATCTCAATTAAATCAAAACTAATCAACAATAATGATAATAATAACAAAAAAATAAATATATTCCTTTTATACCAATAATTACTCAATTCATAAAAAAAAATTATTTACCTTTATTTTTTCTTTCTTTTTCCTTCCTTCCCTCCCTTTTCTTCTCTCTCTTTTTCTTTTTTCTTCCCTACAGTCGCCTCCTTTTCCTTCTCCTTCTTCCTTCCTCCAGCTCCATTTCGCCACTTTGGTGACCATTATAATGGTTCTAAAGACAGAAAAAACAAAAAAACACTAAACGAGTTGTCCCATCCGGGTGCCGCCTTTGCCGTTGGCACCAGTGGTGCCACCTTTGCCCATGGCACCACTAGTGCAGCCTATGGAGGCCCTCCACCAGTGTGTTGTCACTTCAACTTTGTTTTTTCTATTACTGATTTCCCTCCACCAGTGTGTTGTCACTTCAACTTTGTTTTTTCTATTACTGATTTTTTTTTCTTTTCAGCTATTTTTTCCTAACGGAATGTTGCAGAGCACAATGTGATGTCACCTCTGCCGATGGCATGACCACCATGAATGGTACATAATTCTATCATGTATTATTTTAATATTTTTTTATTTTTATATTATTTTTATAAAAAAACCCAACTACAAACCCAACACCAAAAAAAAATATTTTAAATTGAATACAAAGGTGGCCAAAAAGTTTTTTTTAATTTTATAGGGAGTGTCAGATATTGCAGCACCTAAATTTTCTTTCTTCTAAATATTGGTAAAAACATATATTAATATGATACGAATTAGAAAAAAGTAAAAAAAAGTAACGCCTATCTACTCCTAAGACCTTAAAAGAAATATTTTTTTTACCACTTGATTGTGTCAAAATTTTATCTAATGCCACCATTTATTATCCTTAACCCTACTTTAGTGTTCATTTTAAATCATTTTTAAGTGATTATTTTTGAACTAATTGATTAACATAATTAATTATTATTATTATTATTATTTTGTCATTTGGATAAACCATCCTATATTTCATGAGTACTTGAGATTCAATAGGGGATGTTGAAAGACAGCCCCAGAAAAACAGGTAGCCGGGCTTTTCCCTGCCCGTCACTGCCCAAAATCCTAGATTTTTTAAACCTCCCGAGTGCCACGCCTTCCATCCCACGTACACTTTAAACGGTAATATTTAAAGTAATTAATTCTTAATTTTTGAAAAATTAACAAACAAAAAAGTAATAAAGTAACACTTACAGTATTGCACTAGCCAAATCAAGCTTTTGAACTCCAATCTTTGAAGTATCCATTCCTGCATTCAAACCAAAATTTACATAAAATACAAATCAACAGAAGCAAAATAGATTGATGAGGAAGAGACCTACACTCCGGTGATATCAGTTGGCCTGAGGGACGTCGACAATGATTTACTGCATAATGGAGTGAAGGCGGCGGCTAGTTTCACTCTACATCTTTCTGCTTCAACTTATTTCGTTGAACTAACTTGAGGAGGAACAAAAAAAAATGCAGAGATCAAGTTTGCTTTTTGGTTGTAGAAAGTTGAGCTTCAAATCTTGATAGACAAAAAGCAAATCTCTTAAAGATTGGAAAACATGTTTAAATATTTGATAAGTTTAATTTGGGTTTTTGAAAATTTCTGATATTGTTATGAGAGAGGGGAGAAGGGTTGAGGGAGAGAGTAAATTGAAGAAGAGAAGAAATGGGTATGGATTTACCCATTAAACCATTGTTTTATACATGATATAAATATTTTATATTTTATATTTTTTAAATATAGATAAGACAAAGAGTGATAGTAAATAATTATAAAGTGATTAAATAGGAGGGGGTGAGGATAAAATAAATAAATAAATTTCTAATATTATATATATAATATTATATTTTTATTAATTTATATTTTAATAATTATTATATTAAAAATATTATTAAATTATATATTATTTTATAAAATTGTATTTAATAAAAATTATGTTAAAATATGAATAATTACTTATTAATATTTTATTAAATTATATTTAATAATAATCTTATTAAAATTTAATAAAAATAACAATAATCATCTATATAATAAAATTCTACTAAGAGTACTCTGGTAAAGTTTTTTTTCTTTATGTCATTACAACATCTATTTTATTTAACCAAACACAATAATACTATTACAAATCTATTTCATTCCATTGAACTAAACAACTGAATTACTGATTATAATTCTATTTCATTACAGTTCTATTCCATTATAGCGAACTAAACGTGTCATTATCTATTACAATGTATGCCCAAATTTGCTGTGGTGGCGGTGGAGAACGATCAGGAGTGGTTGAAGCCGTCGAACTAGGTTGTGATTGGAACTGGTTGGTAAAGAGTCTCCATGCAAATATATCTTAAGGGACAATAGAAGAAGAAAGGGTCTGGAGTTTTTAGGAAGTTATATTTTCCCTTCGTTTATACAACTAATTTTCTGTTTCTTTTTAATTTTGTTCATCGTTTTAATTATTCAATTATCTTGTACATATGTGACGTTTTATTTTTCAGTTTTATTTAATAAATTGTAGTTGTATGTTTAAGTTTTTTTTTTTGATTTCTGGCATATTGATTATCAACATTCACTTCATTAAATACAATTTTTTTGAGTAAGAAAAATTAGATGGCACTACTTTTTTCGGGAACTCAAAAATTTTTTGGATGCACCCCTATACCCTATTAAAAAAAATTTAAGTGTTGAGATAGTAATAGCTATTCCCAAGATTAAATTTAAAAAATAATTTTTTTTGGTGCCTGGACAAATCAATTTAAAGGAAGAAATTTATTTTTTTTTTAAATTCGATTTTAACTAAAAAATAAAATAATTAAATGATAAAGCAATTTAATTAAAAGAGGCCATTAAGAGACGTGAAACCTGCCATTAACAGGCCATCCAAAGCATGGTCTGTTGAGCATTATGGAGCCTGCCATGGCCTGTGTCCCAAGGCCTGATCCCGGCCATCAAAGTTGGACGGGCACGGTTCCCTAGCCTCTCAAGTCCCATCAGCCACTTTTTTTTTAAATTTAAATCGTATTCTATTACTTTAAATTACTTTAAATCTCTTTTTTTTTTTAATTCCTATTCATTCACTAGTTTAAATTACTTTAATTCCCTTTTTTTTATTTAATTCCTATTCATTCACTAGTTTAAATTACTTTAATTCCTATTTTTATGACTTTAAATTAATTTATCCTTAAATTATATCTTTTTTAATTAAAATCTTATTTTTTAAAAAATCAATCTATTTTAATTTTTTAATTAAATTGATTTACCATTTAATTATTTTACTTTTAATTAAAAAATTATCTAATAAAATAAGTCACGGTTTGAAAAATATTTTTTAATAAGAAAAAGTAGTGCTAACCATTTATTGTCTAACACCCAAATAATTTTTTTAAACTATTAGTATAAATGTATACTAGTATGTCACGGTTTAAAAAAAAATACAATAGTACTAACCATTAACTCCCCATCACATAAAAAATATTTTTTAATATCTAACACAATCATCAGACAATTCAAAAATCAATGTGGTGTCGGCCAGTTAAGTCTCCTATCCAATTTTATTGTTCATTTGAATGATTGTTTTTTAACCTGAATTATTTTTGTAATTGTTTATTTGTTTATATCATTTGAGTAAAATAGTCGGCTATTTTACTAAAATGACTCAAAAAATTTTGATATTTATAAAAATAACACAGGTTCAAAAATAATCATCAAAATGACCTGAAATGAACAGTAAAATTGGGTTTTGGCCTGTCAATAATCGGCACCAACTCGTATTTTGGACTAATGATTGCCTAATAATTGTGTCAGCCTTTAAAAAATTATTTTTTGGGGTTTTGGCCTGTCAATGGCCGGCACCAGGGTATTTTTTTAAATCGTATCATACTAGTATATAAAAATACCAGTATTTAAAAAAATTTGGTGTTGATCTGCCAATTGCGGGCACTAAGTATGAATTTAAAAAAAAAAAATTTGGTGCTGCAAAAAAAATTTTTTGGTGCTGGCCTGTCAACAGGCCGGCACCAAGTATGAATTTTTTTTTAAAACAATTTTTTTGGTGCTGACCTGTCAAATAACCAGCACCAAGTCATATTTAAAAATAAAAATTTTTTTGGTGCTGGCCTGTCAATGGCCGGCACCAAGTCGTGTTTTAAAAAAAAAATTTTGGGTGCTGGTCTGTCAATGGCCGGCACCAAGTCGTATTTTAAAAAAGAAAAATTTTTTGGGTGCTAGCTTATCAATGGCCGGCACCAACTCGTATTTTTTAAAAAAAATTATTTCAAAATTTTTAAACAAATTGCAAAATTAAAAAAAATTGAAATGAAAAAAAAAAATAGACACTTAAGGCCTGATGGGTCACTTCACACTTAAAGCCTAATGGCCTAAAATTAAATTTTAAAATTATTTAAAAATTTTGAAATGAAAAAAAAAAAAAAGCAAGCATATGGCCGGTCATTGCCAGGCCATTTTGGTCTATGATGCAGGCTTGTGTCAGGTTTGCACAGTTGGGTCATATTACACTTTTTTTAATATAAATTTATTTTATTTATCTCTTTTCATTTAGTTTTTTATTTTAAATTTGTTAAAAAATATATCATTTAAAATTTATTGAAAAAAATCTCATTTCAATTTAAAAATATCATTTAAAATTTATTACAAAAATCTAATTTCGATTTTTTTTAAAAAATTGATTTATAAAAATTTATTTCCATTTTAACATTTCTTTTCATTTAAATTGATAGAATTTTATATTTTTTTAACTTTTTTCTGAAATTAATTTTGCAATTTGTTTAGAAATTTTGAAATGAAAAAAAAAAGAAAAGAAAGGAATTAAGGCTGGCCATTAACAGGCCAGCACCAAAAAAAAATTTTTTTTAAAATACGAGTTGGTACCGGCTATTTACAGGCCAGCACCAAAAAAAATTTTATTTTTAAAAATACGTGTTGGTGCCTGCCACTGACAGGCCAGCACCTACAAAATTTTTTTTTTTAAATACGAGTTGGTGCCGGCCATTGACAGGCCAACACCCAAAAAAATTTTTTTTCTAAAAATACGAGTTGGTGCCGGCCATTGACAGGCCAGCACCCAAAAAATTTTTTTTAAATACGAGTTGGTGCCAAAATTTTTTTTTTTAAATACGAGTTGGTGCCGGCCATTGACAGGCCAGCACCTAAAATTTTTTTTTAAAATACGACTTGGTGCCGGCCATTGACAGACCAGCACCCAAAATTTTTTTTTAAAAAATACGAGTTGGTGCCGACCATTAACAGGCCAGGACAAAAAAAAGTTTTAAATTCGTACTTGGTGTCGGCCATTGACAGGCCAGCACCAAATTTTTTTTAAATACTGGTATTTTTATATACTAGTATGATACGATTTTAAAAAAATACTTTAGTACCGGACATTGACAGGCCAAAACCCAATTTTACTATTCATTTAAGTTATTTTGGTGATTGTTTTTTAACCTGGGTTATTTTTATAAATCTTAAAATTTTTTGAGTCACTTTAATAAAATAGCCAAAATAGTCATGTTTAGACTTTTGAGTTTAGAGCTCCAAGTTCAAAATTTTAAATTTAAAGTTATATTTTATGTTCTGGGTTTAAGATTCAGGGTTGAAGTTTAAGATTAAGGATTCAAAATTTGAGAATTAAGACTTGAGATTTTACCATTCAAATTCTTAAAAAAACATCCGATTTGTCTAAAATTTATAAATTTTCTATTTCAAATAGACTAATTTAAGGGCTTAATTCTTTAAATATAGAACTCAATTTGACTAGGAAAATATCACATTTCATACAATTAAAATCAACTAAAATTTGACTAGAATGTGCAAACGATAATTTTAAAAAATCTTAAATTTAGTTATTCAAATAAATTAAAAACCTTAAGTACGGGGTTAGGATTTTGCATTTGGAGCTTTTAGGAAGTTTATATTTTCACTTGATTTATGTAGTCGGTTTTCTATTTCTTTTTAATTTTGTTGATCGTTTCAGCTATTCAATTATGCCGTACAAATGTGAAGTTTTATTTTTTAGTTTTATTTAATAAATTCCAGCTTTTTTATTTTTTTAAAAAAGAAAAAGGGGAAAGTTTTTATTCAGTCCCAGCTATTTTACTAACCTAACCCAAAAAGTTTGATATTTATAAAAACAACCCAAGTTCAAAAGCAATAACTAAAATTACCTGAAATGAACAGTAAATTGGGGTTTTGAGAACCCAGTGGCCGGCACTACATAGTATTTTGGCTCCATGATTGCTTGATGATTGTATCAGGCTTTAAAATATTGATTTTTTTAAGTTTTGGAACCTAATAGCCGGCACCAGGATATTTTTTTTAAATCGTATCATACTTATATAAAAAATACCAATATTTAAAAAAATTTTGGTTCTGACATATAATAGCGGACACCAGATATGCAAAAAAATAAAAAATAAAAAATTTTGGTGCTAGCCAGTAGATGGCCGGCACCAGGTATTTCTTTTATGTTCCAATGCAATTTTTTTATTTTGGTACACTGAAGGTCGACACTAGTTAAATATAAAAACGAAATTGGGTGCTAGCTTTATAATGGCTGGCACCATAAATTAAAAAAAAATTAGGTGCTGGCTATATAACACCAGAGATATAAAAAAAAATTAGATGCTGGCCATGTAATCGCCGGCACTAATGATGGAAAAAAGAAAAAATAAAGAAATTTTGTGTTAAATTGGCCATCCTATTGCCGGCCATTGGAAGGCCAAATTGGCCTTGGTCAATGATGCAAGCCTGACATAGGCACAGGCCCTATTATTTCAATTTTTTTATTTTCATTTTAATTTTCATTTAATTTCATTTCATTTAAATTTATATTTTCCATTTAAATTTATTTATTTATCATTTTTTTCATTTCAATTTTTATTTTATTTAAATTTATAATTTAGTTTCATTTAAACTTTTATTTTATTTTATAATCATCATTTCATATTCATTACAAATTACATTTCATTTCATATTCATATTTCATTTAACATTTCATTTCATTAATATTTTCTTTCATTTAAATTTATTTTTTTCCTAATAAAAAAATTCATATTAATCATAAGTAGTATCATTTCAAGTTATTTTTTTTTCAATTCAAATTTTTTTCAATTCATTTCATATTTTTTCATATTAATTAGAAGTAATTTCAATATCAAAATCATTTAAAATTTCTCATATTTTATTTAAATTTTTTCAATTTAAATATCATTCCATTACAAAATTTTAAATTTCACTTAAATTAAAAAAATTTATCATTTCAATTTTTTGGTTTTTTTTTAAATTTTTTAAGTCTAAAATATTGGGTCAAATACTAAGGAGTAGACCTGCTGGTTTGACCGACGCTTGCATAACATGTCATTTCACCCTTTTTTTTTTCATTTCATTTATATTTCTTTTGCATTTCATTTCTTCCATTTCTTTTCATTTCATTTACATTTCTATTTCATTTAAATTAAATTATTTCCATTTCAATTTAATTATTTCTCATTTCAAAATTTTTATTTTCATTTCAATTTTTGTTTATTTGATTTGAATTTAAAGTTATGGGTTATTTCTGCTTTTTAGGCATAGGTCGACGTTTTTCAATTTACTAGGTCTGTTTCATTGTTTCTTTTCAGGCATTTGGTAATGAATTGTATTTCCAATTCTTTTATATTCAATTTTTTATTAATAAATTCAGTCAAATCTTGATTCAAATAAAAAAAAATTATAATTTTGTTTTCATTTAAACTTTCATTCTATTTTATAATCATCATTTTATTTTATATTTATGTAACATTTCATTTCATATTCACTATAAATTTCATTTTATTTCATATTCATATTTCTTTTAACAATTCATTTTATTAGTTTTTTTTCATTTAAATTTATTTTTTTCCTAATATACAATTTTTTTTTCTATTCTCATTTCAATCTATCTTTTTTCAATTCAAATTTTTTTCAATTCATTTCATATTTTTCATATTAATTAGAAGTACTCTCAAGGTCATTTAAAATTTTTCATATTTTATTTAAATTTTTTTCAATTTAAATATCATTCCGTTAAAAAATTTTAATTTTCATTTAAAATAAAAAATTTCTCATTTTATTTAACTGGTGTTAGCCATCAGTGTACTAATGTAAAAAAAGTTATATTGAGACACAAAAAAAGTACATGATGCCGACCATCTACTGACCAGTACCAAAAAAAATTATTTTTTATTTTTTACATCTCTAGTGCCGGCCATTACATGGCCAGAACTAAAATTTTTTTTTAAATACTGATATTTTTGTATACCAGTATAATATGATTTAAAAAAAAATCCTGGTGCCGGTCATTGGGTTCCCAAATTAAAAAAATCAATATTTTAAAGCCTGACACAATCATCAGGCAATTATGGGGCCAAAATAGCTATTTTACCAAAGTAATCCAAAAATTTTTGATATTTACAAAAATAACCCAGGTTCAAAAACAATCACCAAAATAACCTAAAATGAACAATAAAATGGGGTAATGAGACGTCATTGGCTGGCACCACCTCGTATTTTACCCTCATGATTGCTTGATTATTGTGTCAAACTTTAAAAAAATTATTATTTTTTACTTTGGGAACTCAATAGTCGGCACCAGGGTTTTTTTTTTCAAAATCGTATCATACTGGTATGCAAAAACAAGAGTATTTGAAAAAAAAAAAATTTGGTGCTAGCCTTCTAATGGCCGACACTACTGTAGCAAAAAAAATTTCAAAAATTTTTCGATACTGGTCTTTTAATGGCTGGCACCAATACACGAGTTTTTAAAAAAAAATTTGTGCTGGCCTTCTAATGGCCAGCACCACTATAGCAAAAAACTTCAAAAAATTTTCGGTACTAGTCTTCTAATGGCCGGTACTAGTACACGAGTTTTTAAATTTTTTTGTGTTGGCCTTCTAATGGCCGACAACACTGTAGCAAAAAAAAAATCAAAAATTTTTCAGTACTGGTCTTCTAATGGCCGGCACCAGTACATGAGTTTTTGAGAAAAAAAAATTTGGTGCTGGCCTTCGAATGGCTGGCACCACTGTAGCAAAAAAAAAATTTAAAAATTTTTTCGATACTGGTCTTTTAATAGCTGGCACTAGTACCCAAGGATTTAAAAAAAAATTTTGGGTGCTGGCCTTTTAATGGCCTGGCACCACTGTAATAAAAAAATTTCAAAATTTTTCGGTGCTGGTCTTCTAATGGCCGGCACTACACTATTAAAAGAAATTTAAAATTTTTTTGACAGTTAAAACATGACAGTATATAATTTAACCCCGAAATTCGGTTATACACTACAAATAACTTTAATATACAATCCACTACAAAAATCTTCCTTATACAATCCACTAAAAAAAACTCATTTAATGATAAACTAAAAAACACTCTCATTTTTATTCTTCTCTAAAAATTTTTTTTTTCTTATTAGAACCCAAACCACCCACTATATATATACGGTTTGGTGCCGGCCATTAGAAGGCCAGCACCAAAAAACTTTTTTTTTCAAATCCTCATGTACTAGTGTCGGCAATTAGAAGACCAGCACCGAAAAATTTTTGAATTTTTTTTTACTACAGTGGTGCCGACCATTAGAAGGCCAGCACAAAATTTTTTTTTTTAAAAAAACTAATTTACTAGTGCCGAAAATTAAAAGACCAGTACCGAAAAATTTTTGAATTTTTTTTTACTACAGTGGTGCAGGCCATTAGAAGGACAACAGCAAAAAATAATAATTTTTTCAAAAACTCGTGTATTGGTGCCGGCCATTAGAAGACCAGTATTGAAAATTTTTTGATTTTTTTTTTTTTTGCTACAGTGGTTCCGCCCATTAGATGGTCAACACCAAATTTTTTTTTTCAAAAATTCGTGTACTGGTGCCGGCCATTAGAAGACCAGTACTGAAAAATTTTTGAATTTTTTTTTGCTACAATGGTGCCGACCATTAGAAGGCCAACACCAAAATTTTTTTTCACATACTTGTGTTTTTGTATATCAGTATGATACGATTTTGAAAAAAAATACCCTGGTGCTGGTCATAGATTTTTCAAAATCAAAAAAATAATTTTTTAAAGCCTGACACAATAATCAGGCAATTATGGGGGCAAAATACGAGGTGGTGCCGGCCAATGATATCCCATAACCTCATTTTACTGTTCATTTTAGTTTATTTTGGTGATTATTTTTGAACCTAGGTCATTTTTGTAAATATCAATTTTTTTGGATTACTTTAGTAAAATAGCCGGCCAAAATACTATGTAGTGCCGACAATTGGATTCCCAAAACCCCAATCTACTATTCATTTCAAGTAATTTTAGTGATTGTTTTTTAACCTATGTTATTTTTGTAAATATCAAAAAAATTTTGGTTTGATTGGTAAAATAGCCCCTATTAACATTTACGGAATTGGGTCGTCAATAAAATTAACCATTGGTATATGACAAATCATTTGTAGTGCATTCATCTTTAATTACGCTTTCATTGCAATTTAATTTCATCTTTGGAAATAATAAAAAGGGTTTAGTGTTTAAAGTTTAAGTTTGGAGGTTTGGAAGTTTGGAGGTTTAAGGTTTTAAAATTGCAATTAAGGGTTTTGAATTTGAGATTCAAGATTTGAATTAGAGTTCCAATTTATAGTTTAAGGAGTAAGATTTGCGAGTCAAGTTTTGGGGGTTTTAGGTTTCAATATTTTAGGTTTATTTTGTTCTAGTTTTTAAGGTTCAAATTTTAAAATTTGTAGTTTAAGGCTTGAAAATTAAGGGTTAAAGTTCAGGGGTCAGGAAAGAAAGGTCATTGGTTAAAAATCAAGGGACAAAGTTTAAGATTTAAGGTTTATAGTAATCAGTTTAAAGTTAGGAATTAGAGTTAAAGTTTAGTATTTACGATTTAAAATTTTGGATTCGAAGTATTGTGTTTAGGGGTTATTTTACTTAAATAATCTCAAAAAATAATTACACAAATGACCCAAGTTTAAAAACTATCACCTAAATAACTTGAAAAGAATAATAAATTTAGGTTAGGGGATTTAAATGACAAACACTACTTTGTATTTTGACCCAATCATTATTTGATAATTGTGTTAGATGTTAAAAATATATTTTTTGGGGTTAGAGGACTTAAGTGGCCGACACTCTTATATTTTTTTTTCAAATTACAGCATACTGGTATATTTGAAAAAAAAAATCGGGTTGGGGGACTTTGATGATTTGCACCACTTTATAATATAAAAAAAATATTTTTTGGGTACTTGTATATTGATGGCCGATATTCACTTTATCAGATATAAATTTTTTTGAGTCAAGAAAACTAGATGGCTAACATCACCTTTTTTGGGAACTCAAAAAAAATTTTGAGTGTTGAAACATTGATAATCAACACCCCTATACTAGATTAAAAAAATTAGGTGTTGAGATATGACGATCGACTCCCGATATCAGATTTAAAAAAGTAATTTTTTTTGGTGTGGGGAACAAATCAATTTAAAGGAAGAAGTTTATTTTTTTTTTAAATTTTGATTTTAATTAAATAACTAAATGATAAAGCAATTTAATTAAAAGAAGCCATTAATAGGCCTGAAATCGGCCATTAAGAGGCCATCCAAAGTCCTGATGCCGGCCATCAGTTGGAGGGCTCGGTTCCATAGCCACTCAAGTCCCATCAGCCACTTTTTTTTTTGAATTTAAAGCTTATTCTATTACTTCAAATTACTTTAAATTTTTTTTAATTCCTATTCATTACTTTAAAATTTAAATTACTTTAAATCCCACTTTTTTTATTTAAATCCTATTCATACCTTTTTTTTATCATTTTAAATTAATTTGTCCTTAAATTATTATTTTTTAACTAAAATCTTATTTTTTAAAAATTCAATTTATTTCAAATTTTTAATTAAAATCGTTTTTTAGCTATTTTATTCATCTAATCTAAAAAAAATTAATATTTATAAAAAAACTCTGGTTCAAAAATATTTACAAAAATAACTTAAAATGAACAGTAGATTTGAGTTTTGGAAACCCAATGGTCTGTACTACTTAATGTTTTAACCCCATGATTGCCTGATAATTGTGTCAAGCTTTAAAAAAATAAATTTTTTGAGTTTAGGAACCCAATGACAAGCACCAATATATTTTTTTAAATCATATCATATTGGTATATAAAAAATACCAGCATTTAAAAAAATTATTTTGGCCACGTAATGGCCGACACCAGACATACACTTAAGTATTTTCGCTTTCCAATACACTTTTTTTTTTTACTTTTGGACACTGATCGCTGACACCAGTGTATTTAAAAAAAATTTGAGTGTTGGCCATGTAATGGCCGATACCAAGTAAAATTTCGGCTCCCAATAAATTTTTTTTAGAAATTGATGGCCGGCGCCAGTGTATTCAAAAAAAAATTTAGGTGTTGGCCATATAATGGTCTGCACCAAGTACAATTTTTGGCCCCCAATGCATTTTCTTGGAATACTGATGGCCGGCACCAGTGTATTTAAAAAAAATTTTGGGTGTTGGTCATGTAATGGTTGACACTAAGTATATTTTTTGCCTCCCAATGCAATTTCTTTTACTTTGGGACATTGATTGCCAGCACCACTTTTTTCTAGTCCCGAATTTTTTTTTGTTTTGGGACAGTGATAGCCGACACCAACTTTATCATATTAAAAAATTTATTTTTTCTTATTTTAGAACATAGATGGCCGGCACCAAACCTTATATATAGTGGGTGGTTTAGGTTCTGATAGTGTAAATAGATGAGAATTTTTGTTGAGAGAGCCATCAAAATGAAAGTATTTTGTAGTATATCATCAAAGAAGTTTTTTTTTGTAGTGGATTGTAGATTGGAGTTTTTCGTAGTGTAATCAAATTTCGAGATTAAATTATATACTGTCATATTTCAACGGAGTTAAATTATATACTGTACATTTATATCCACCACAAAGGTTATGCCATTAATGGTTGGATGACTTTTTGCGATATAGATGGCTAACCAAGATGTCCAACGTAGATAGACATTATCTATGGTGCAATAGCGTTTATTCCGTAACTTATGAGTGGGGTACTGATGCAACGTAGACCTGATTCAAGCAAAAAACGACTAATTGTGAAGAAACTATTATTCAAAATAATTATATTATTTTTTTAGAATGTTTGTATTTTTTATATCTGTAAATTTAATGTAGTTGTTTAGAATTTAAGATTTCATTTTTATATTTTTGTGTATTAATTTCTTAGAATGTTTGTATTTTGTATATCAGTCAATTTTAATGTAATTGTTTAGGATTTAAGGTTTGATTTGTATATTTTTGTGTATTAATTTCTTAGAATGTTTGTATTTTTTATATATGTAAATTTAATTTAATTCGTATTATATGTAGTTTGAATTTAAAATTTTTGTGTATTAATTTTACCTATCGTTTATAGTTTGTTGGGTGTTTAAATTTAATTTAGTGCATATTATTTTTGTTTGAATTTTATATTTTTATATTAATATTGTAGAATGTTTGTATTTTATCATGTTTGATACAGGCATAGGCCTTCTCCTTTCAACTTTTTCTTTTCTTTTCATTTCCATTTCATTTAATTTTTTTTCCATTTGAATTTATTTATTTCTCATTTAATTTTTTTTCATTTCAGTTTTTTATTTAAATTTATAATTTATTTTCATTTAAACTTTCATTCAATTTCATAATCATTATTTCATTTTATATTCATTTGACATTTTATTTCATTACAAATTACATTTCATTTCATATTCATATTTCATTTAATATTTCATTTCATTAATTTTTTTCATGTAAATTTATTTTTTTCTTAATATACAATTTTTTTCATATTATTAATCACAAGTATTCTCATTTCAATTTATCTTTTTTTTTAATTTATTTTTTCAATTCATTTCATATTTTTTCATATTAATTAGAAGTAGTCCCAATATTAGGGTCATTTAAAATTTTTTATATTTTATTTAAATTTTTGCTCAATTTAAATATCATTCCATTACAAAATTTTAAATTTCATTTAAATTCAAAAAA
Organism: Gossypium stocksii; assembly: GCA_020496765.1. Taxonomy (NCBI): domain Eukaryota; kingdom Viridiplantae; phylum Streptophyta; class Magnoliopsida; order Malvales; family Malvaceae; genus Gossypium; species Gossypium stocksii. Next base: position 96,833,586 of record CM035628.1, on the reverse strand, counting down.
TTTCTCATTTTATTTTAATTGGAAATTTTTTTTTTAGATTTTTTAAGCTTGAAATTTTGGGTGTACCGTCCATTGACACTCCATCTCTCAAGCCTGACACAGGCCTAGCATAACATGTCATTTCATCTTCTTCTTTTTTTCTTTTCTCATTTCATTTCTATTTACGTTTCATTTCATTTCTTCCATTTCATTTCATATGTATTTCAATTTCATTTCATTTCCATTTTCCATTTCATTTAAATTATCTTTTTTTATTTAAATTTAATTTTTTTCTCGTTTCGTTTAAATTATTTATCTTCCCATTTTAATTTATTATTTTCTCATTTCATTTAAATTATTTTTTTCCATTTAAATTTAATTTTTTATCATTTCATTTAAATTATTTTTTTCATTTAAAATTATTTTTTCTCATTTCATTTAAATTATCTTTCTTCCCATTTTAATTTATTTTTTCTCATTTCATTTAAATTATTTTTTTCCATTTAAATTTAATATTTTTCTCATTTCATTTAAATTATCTTTCTTCCCATTTTAATTTATTTTTTTCTCATTTCATTTAAATTATCTTTTTTTCCATTTAAATTTAATATTTTTCTCATTTCATTTAAATTATCTTTCTTTCCATTTAAATTTAATTTTTTTCTCATTTCATTTAAATTTAATTTTTTTCTCTTTTCATTTAAATTATATTTTTTTATTTTAATTTACCTTTTTTCCATATTAATTTTTCTCTGATTTTGATTTATTTCATTTTAATGTGTTTTAAATTAAATATGTATGTATATTGTATTATATTTAATCAACTATATAATTTGAATAAAGTATATCATTTGTATAATTTTTCATATTTTTTACAATGCTTTTACAAGAACATGCGCTCAATAATATATCATTCGTCATCTTCGAGTCCAGCATTACGAGACGATTGACCGAAAACATAGATACGATGTGGGCAAGTTGATTGGTTGTGTCCGGATGTTTGACACACAGTGCACAATTTGGGTTCACCTGTCTCCCTAACTGATGGGCGTCGAAACCACAAAAAATAATTCTTACAGAAATAACTCTAAATTGTAGTAAATAGTGGTAGTAGGGTCGAGTCCACGGGGATTGGATGTTGTAATCAACTTCCGTGTTTACTTATGAATAGAATGTTCTTCGTGTCAAATGTCGTGGCAAGAGTCGTGCCCACGATCCAAACGTACCTGCAACAAAAAAATAACCAAGTAATCGGGGGGTTTTGAGAATGTTTAGAAAGTAAATAATCTATCAGCGTAAATAAACAATTAAATAATATTAGAAATAAATTCAGTTTAGGAAATTAATTTAGAATTTTGCAAATAGAAATAATAAGCCTTAGCCTTAGACTCGGTAGAGTCAGAATTTCTAATCGATCCTCGAAAATTAATCTTCGCTCCAAACGATAAGCTGGTTATAGCAGTTAAGAACGTCCTAACCACCAATTCTTCCTTTCGTAGCTGGTCCTGTTACGACCTACAAACCAACCCTTACCGATTATCTAACTGAAATACACGTGTTCCCGATTTAAGATTCCGGTAGCCTTGCATTCTGAAGAACCCAACTCAAATTAACGGCCTCAATCGTATGGGTTGTTTAAACCCTATCACTTTTTCCTTGATTTGTTCTTGGAGATCCGAATACAGCACGACTGACTCGTTTCTCCAACTGTCAGCACACATGACTCCAACCTAACATGCACTTTGACTTGAAATCGAATTTAACTTTAAGGGATGATTGGTCTATCCTGATACTAAGGAAAAAATGAATACTGATTGGATGGATTTTTAGCATGAATTCGTATCTCACGATTCCCGATCGGAAAGAACACCGGCTTAAGGCTAAGATGAAATTTAGTGAAGCATGAAACTATTCATGCTTTGTAAACTTTAAGGTGATTGAATTTCTATGATAATGGAAGAAATTGGGGAATAAAAGGGCCTGGAAGGCAATTGGACAAGTTTAGAAAGAACAAAGAAATTGAAATGGAATGAACAAAATTCTCACGCCAAATTGAAAGAGAAAAAGAGAATATTTCAATTCCAAATTGAAGTGGGAATGTAGTTGTAGCGACGTAAAATTTGCTTTGGTCGCTAATTGTGGCGATTTATGGAAAACTTAAAAATCGAATTTTAACTTTATTACGAGAAGGATTACGAAAAGGGGAGTCGCCACCGATCCTTTTTCTTAGGTGTGATCGGACACTTGGTAAATCCTTATTTTAACAAAAATTTACGTTTTGATAAAAAGAAAAGGCGAGTTTAGGTCTACGTTTAAAATTCGGAGAAAAATAGGGCTCGGGAGTCGGTTACGCACGAGGAAGGTGTTAGCACCCTCGTAACGCCCAAAATTGGTATCTTATTAAACATGTGTTGTCTTGATCTTCAAAAATACGAGTTCGACTCAATATTTGATCGTAATCCGTTTAAAACACGAGAATTTCAAGACTTTTTAATTTTTCGGAAGGATATCCCGTTTTAACATGAGCCGACGTGATTCATCCAACATAGCGATGAAATCACAGACTTGATGTTAAAATCGGTGCATTGCCTTATTTTCGAGATTAATTGAAAATATGAATAAACATTTTGAAACGACAAAATTTCATGACAATATTATACAAACAATGAAAATGCGAATAAACGGCAAAAATATAGTAATTACACCACATTAACAAATACGTTAGGTATTAAACAAGAGAATAATAGTATTTTAATAAATCTATAATATTAAAAATATGTACATAAAGCAAGATATACTTAATGAAAAACATGAACATAATAGAAGAGTACTAAAGTAATAGATAATATTTACGAAATAAAAATAAAAATATACAATAACATAATAATAATAATATGTACATTAAAAATCGATATATAATGCTAAGTATAATATGGTAATGGAAGTATTTATATGTGTCCAAATGTAACATTGAAAATATAATATTGAGAATATATAAACATAATATTAAAATACTTGTATAATATGGTATTAAAATATATAGTATATAAATATTAGAAACAATAATAATATTTAAAAACAACTATTAATAATACATCATAAATGTATACATAAAACAAATATATAAGATAATGTTAAAAGTTTATACTAAATACACATATTAGAAATATAAAAAGAGTATATACATAAGATAATGTTCCTAAAGAAATTACAAAAACAATATGGATTAAAAAGTATATACATAATATATAAAATATTATAGATGTAGTAAATGAAAAATAGCATATATGTATAGACATAAAGTGAAAATAGTACTAATGATAAAATAATAATGATATGCACATATGATACCTATATATATAGGTAAATAAACGATATTATTAAAAATAAGTAGTAATAATGAAAATAATAAGACTAATAATAAAATAGTGATAAGATAGAAATAATAATGATAGTATGTACATAATAGGTATTTATAATATAGTATTAGCATACTTACATAGTAAGATAATAAAGAATAGTAATAATATTGTTAAAATAAATATTACTAATACTAGATATATACGGGAGATATACACATAAATACGACACATATTTTAATATTAGAGATAACAATAATAATAATAAATACAACAACATTAGAATTAAAGATCATATAACGAAGAACATAAAAAGGGACAAAATTGAATTCAAAAGGAAATTTTGGGGCGAATTTGGGATAAAAATGAAAGAAAAGGACTTATTGGAACACGCGTGAAAACAGTGGGGACCGAAATGGGAAATAGTCCATTGCCTTCAAAACGCACAGTAACGATAGGGACTCAAATGAAAACGAAATCAAATTCTGAGGCCAAATTTAAAAGGCAGATAAGATTTAATTGATGGACATTGCACATAGGAGGGACCAATTGCGCAAATTCCCCTCAGAGGGAAAAACACGCGTATCTGGCCCTTATCTGGCACCGTTTCAGAAGCCCTTGAAACAGGCCCTATACGGTGCCGTTTTAACCATTTCATAACCCAATGTAAACCCTAAAATCGGTACACTAAATCACTAAAAAAATAAGACCCAAACTCCCCTTTTGCTATTCTGTTCGGCCGACAACCAGGGACTTCCAAACTCCCATTTCGCCACTGCAACACCACCGGATCTGGTGGTCAATGGCGCATGTAAGCACGGACTATACAACCCCACTCCAAATGGGTTCCCGAGGTCCGAAAGAAAAGGATTTCTTCTCATCCCCTTTTTGTGAACCAATTCCAAAACAAAAGTGATCTCCGACGACGGTCTAACGATCTCCGATAAGTCCCTCTTCCTACTCCTTCCTTATTTTCTTATTTCTTTTACAGTATATAGGTATGTATGTGTATGGTTATGTAAAATAAAAAAAAAAATACCGACTCAAAAACAGAAAAAGGAATGGATGTTACCACCTCTGCGCTTTTCGTTTTGGTGTTTGTTTCACCGATTTTGGGTTCCTGTTTTCCTTGATTTGTATAAGTGTTTTGTTTATATGTATATTTACTGTTTTTTGAAGCTAAAATTACCTTCGTATTGATGATGGTTCCCCTTTACAATGCTTTAGATCGGTTTTTATAACCGATTTTTCTTTACAAGTCATTTCTTCCTTTCTTTTTGTTGCGTAATTGCCTCTCTTTTGCAGGATAAGGGCAGTAGTTGGGAGCAGGTGGCCGGTGGTGCAGTGGATGTGACCAGAGAACAGTTGAAGGCTTACGGTCAAGGGGTTGGTGGCGCCGAATTAGGGGCTAGGTTAGGGTTAGGGTTTCAAAAATTTTGTTTTCTGATATGGGTTGTATTGGGTGTGGGTTTGAATTTAGGTAATTGGGCTTGAGGGTTTAAGGGTTTGTTGTAAATGGGTCTAAGTGTATTTGGTTTAGGGGTAGGCCAAAATTGGCCTGCTACAGCTGCCCCTCTTTGCTCATTGCCATGTAATGGGAATAGAGCAAAGACATAGAGAAAGACCAATTTTGCCCAGTCTTGCCAAGTCTGGACTTCTTTGGTGCTCTTCTTGTCCAGCTCTCCTTGTAGTCCACCGCATCTTGTAGCTTTAGGTTCAATCCATTGCGACTTCAGAGTTATGACTTGTAACCTCGATCTATCGCCTCTTTAGGGATATAAAATTCGTCATGATGTGCTCTTCTGCAACTTTAGAAAGATGAAACTTGTCACTTTAGCCTGCCCCACTGCAACTTCAAGGGTGCAAGATCTGTATCTTCAATTAGCTCCATTATAACTTTAGGGATGAAATTTGATATCTTCAATTGGCTCCATTGCAACTTCAGGGGTGCAAAATCTGGCTCTGATCAGCTCCAACCTTTATTCTTTATTGAGAACCAAACATCGAAAATAGCTCGGCCTCTGTAATATTAGTTGACTCTTGAAAAGCAGAAAATGAAGAAGCTCAACTCACCTCTCTTGCAATATGAGTTGATTCTTGGAAAAACAGGAATTAAAAAAAACTGAAGTTGAAAATACCTCAGCGTGACCTGAGGCTCACTCATCTCTGTAATATGAGTTGACTTTTGAAACATAGAAATTGAAAAGAAATTGAAAGTGTCTTGAGGTTCAACTCACCTATGTGATATGAGTTGATTTTTGAAAAAGAAATTGAAAATACCTCAACGTGTCTTGAGGCTCAACTCACTTCTGTAATATGAGTTGATTTTTGAAAATACCTCAACGTGTCTTGAGGCTCAGCTCACCTCTCGCAATATGAGCTGATTTTTTTTGAAAGACAGAAATTGAAAATACCTCAACGTGTCTGGAGGCTCAACTCACCTCTGTAATATGAGTTGATTTTTGAAAAGGACAGAAATTTAAAATACCTCAACATGTTTTGAGGCTCAACTCACTTCTCGTAATATGAGTTGATTTTTTTTGAAAAAGAAATTGAAAATACCTCAACGTGTCTTGAGGCTCAACTCACCTCTCGCAATATGAGTTGATTTTTGAAACATAAATTGAAAATACCTCAACGTGTCTTGAGGCTCAACTCACCTCTCGCAATATGAGTTGATTTTTGAAACATAAATTGAAAATACCTCAACGTGTCTTGAGGCTCAACTCACCTCTCGCAATATGAGTTGATTTTTTTGAAAAAGAAATTGAAAATACCTCAACGTGTCTTGAGGCTCAACTCACCTCTCGCAATATGAGTTGATTTTTGAAACATAAATTGAAAATACCTCAACGTGTCTTGAGGCTCAACTCACCTCTCGCAATATGAGTTGATTTTTTTTGAAAAAGAAATTGAAAATACCTCAACGTGTCTTGAGGCTCAACTCACCTCTCGCAATATGAGTTGATTTTTGAAACATAAATTGAAAATACCTCAACGTGTCTTGAGGCTCAGCTCACCTCTCGCAATATGAGCTAATTTTGAAAAAGAAATTAAAACAAATCAGAATAGCAAAACATATCATCTGGTGGGACTCAGGTGTCCTCATCAAAACTTCTTGCTTTACTGGAGTACCTGCATATGTCATGCATGATATTATCGTGATATGCAAATGTTGGCCCTAAATGCCGCTATGCCTGCATGATTATGCCCTGAATTTAAGGTATGCTGGTCATATGTGCCCTTTCGTCATGATTTTTGAATATCTGTGTTCAGTGTTTCGACTCTTGGTTCTCTTCAGGCTTTGTACCCGTCTTCAAGCCCTCTGAGCAATCTGCAGTTCTCTAATATCACTCTTTTGCCCCTGTTTGAACTTTGTCCCTGCTTTGAAGCTCTTGTACTTTTCAAAATTTCATCCAAGTAATGCTTAACATTTCTTTTGTTAGGAGCATGTTATTCTACTATTTATTATCTAAATGAAACACACAACGAGATGCATGAAAGATGGTTAGATAGGTAAAAAAAAAAAGAACTTCACATATATTTATTTCAGAAGCAACAAACAAAGAAAGTTGATCAAGAATAGTTAAAAGTGTCATGAAATGAAAGGGAATTATATTCAATGGATACAAATGCTCTAAATATTCAACACATGAACTCTTCCACGTTTCTTAATCAAGAATCCTTTCGAGCCTGGCTTCTTGCGTAGAAGATTTCGAGCTTTCAGAAATGCCTCAAGTACTGTAGTCTCATCGTTTGACTTCCTGTTCAAATCAACTTGCCCCTTGAATTCACATCTGTTTCATTAGGATGCCCTTTCGGGTTTTCATCCTAATCCCTTCTTGTTCGTCAAGACGCCCTTTCAGGTTTTCATATTGATCCTTTTTTGTTTATCCAGACGCCCTTTTCGGGTTTTCATCTAGATCTTTTTTTTTTTTTTAGGCGTAATATTTCTTTACAGCATCGGAGTTTACTGGATTTGGTAACTCCTTCCCATCCATCTCTGTGAGAATCAAGGCTCCGCCTGAGAAAGCTTTCTTTACAACATATGGTCCTTCCCAATTCGGTGCCCATTTTCCTCGAAAGTCTTTTTGTATTGGGAGGATCTTTCTCAACACAAGTTCTCCTTCGTGAAATGTTCTTGGCCATACTTTCTTGCCATGGGCCGCGATCATCCTCCTCTGGTACATCTGTCCATGGCAGATCGCTTTCAAGCGCTTTTCTTCAATAAGGTTCAATTGGTCGTACCGAGCCCGAACCCACTCTGCTTCCTCTAATTTTGACTCCATTAGAACTCGTAAGGAGGGGATCTCAACTTCAATGGGCAACACGGCCTCCATTCCATAGACCAAGGAGAAAGGAGTTGCCCCCGTAGATGTTCTCACAGATGTACGGTATGCAAACAAGGCGAATGGTAGCTTTTCATGCCAGTCCTTATAGGTTTCGGTCATTTTTCCAATAATCTTCTTGACATTCTTATTGGCGGCCTCAACAGCTCCATTCATCTTTGGGCGATAGGGTAAAGAATTATGATGCTTTATTTGGAATTGCTCACACACTTCTTTCATCATCTTATTGTTCAGGTTCATGGCATTATCAGAAATGATTCTCTCAGGCAAACCATATCGACAGATGATTTCCTTTTTCATGAATTTGCAGACTGCCGTTTTTGTCACATTAGCAAATGAAGCTGCTTCTATCCACTTTGTGAAGTAATCTATCACCACAAAAATGAATCGATGCCCATTAGAAGCTTTCGGAGAAATTAGTCCTATAACATCCATGCCCCACATGGAGAAGGGCCACGAAGAGGTCATAACATGAAGTGGTGAAGGAGCTACATGAATCTTATCGCCGTAAATTTGACATTTGTGGCATTTTCTCGCATAACTGATACAATCACTTTCCATCGTTGACCAGTAATAGCCGAGCCTCATGATCTTCTTGGCCATAGTGAAACCACTGGCATGTGTTGCACAAATTCCTTCATGGACTTCTTCGAGTATTTTCTTGGCTTCAATAGCATTCACACATCTCAGAAGCACTTGGTCTTTCCCTTTTTTGTATAAGATATCGCCGTCAAGAACAAATCCCGCAGACATTCTTCTGATTGTTCTTTTGTCGTTCTCATTTGCTTGTTCGGGATATTTCTGATCCTTGAGGTATTTTAAGATATCGTGGAACCAAGGTTGTCCATCCGCCTCTTTCTCAATGCCGCAACAGTGTGCAGGGGCTTCATATATGCTCATTTTCAGGGGCATTATTTCTGCTTCTTTACTTGCTTTGAACATTGAAGCTAAAGTGGCCAGGGCATCAGCCAATTGATTTTCTTCTCGTGGGAGGTAATTAAAAGTTATTTCTTTGAACTCGTTAATTAATTCAACCACCAGATCACTGTACTTAATCAACTTCGGATCCCTCACTTCCCAATCTCCGCGGATTTGGTAGATTACTAAGGCTGAATCACCGTACACTTCCAGGGCTTCGATGTTCCGTTCAATAGCTGCACAGAGTCCCATGATGCAGGCCTCATATTCTGCTATGTTATTGGTACAGAAGAAATTTAATCTGGCAGTGAGCGGAAAATGGTTCCCTTCCGGTGATATCAAGACTGCTCCGATTCCATGCCCCAATGCATTTGATGCACCATCAAAGTACATCTTCCATGACTTGGCTCTTGATGACTCACATTCCTCTTTTGTAACGCACATCAAGTCTTCATCTGGGAAGTCAAATCTCAATGGCTCGTATTCCTCTGTTGTTCGATCTGCCAAGAAGTCAGCTATTGCGCTCCCTTTTATCGATTTTTGACTTACATAGGCGATGTCGTATTCCGATAATAGGATCTGCCATCGTGCCATTCTTCCTGAGAGTGCAGGTGATTCCATCATGTATTTAATTGGATCCAGTTTCGAGATTAGCCACGTTGTGTGGTACAACATATATTGCCTGAGTCTTCGAGCTGTCCACACCAAAGCGCAGCAGTATTTCTCAATGGACGAATACTTTACCTCGCATTCCGTGAACTTTTTGCTGAGGTAGTAAATCGCCTTTTCTTTCCTTCCCGACTCGTCGTGTTGCCCCAGTACACAACCCATTGAATTTTCGAACACAGTCAAATACAAAATTAGCGGTTTTCTTGGGATTGGCGGTACTAGTACAGGAGGACTTGACAAATACTGTTTTATTTTATCGAAGGCCACCTGACATTCCCCATCCCATTCTCCCGGGTTATGTTTTCGAAGAAGCCGAAAAATTGGATCGCATTGATTGGTAAGTTGAGCGATGAATCGGGCGATATAGTTTAACCTCCCTAAAAATCCTCTGACTTCTTTTTGCGTGCGCGGAGGTGGTAACTCTTGAATAGCTTTTATTTTATCTGGGTCCACCTCGATACCTCTTTCACTGACAATGAAGCCTAGCAGTTTTCCTGAGGTAACTCCAAATGTGCACTTGGCGGGATTAAGCTTTAGCTGACATTTCCTTAGCCTTTCGAACAACTTTTTGAGGTTTACTACATGCTCTTCTTCTCCTCGGGACTTAGCAATCATATCATTGACATAGACTTCTATCTCTTTGTGCATCATGTCATGGAACAATGTTACCATGGCCCTCTGATATGTTGCCCCTGCATTCTTTAATCCAAACGGCATTACCTTGTAGCAGAACGTCCCCCACATTGTCGTAAAGGTGGTTTTCTCCATATCTTCAGGAGCCATCTTGATCTGATTATACCCTGAGAATCCATCCATGAAGGAAAACAATGAATGTTTTGCTGTATTGTCCACCAACGTATCAACGTGCGGTAAAGGAAAATTGTCTTTTGGACTTGCCCTATTCAGGTCACGATAATCCACACACATTCGTACTTTGCCATCCTTTTTTGGTACCGGGACAATGTTGGCCACCCATTCAGGGTATTTGGAAGCTTGTAAGAAACCCGCATCGAATTGCTTTTTGACCTCTTCTTTTATCTTCAACAACATTTCGGGTCTCATCCGCCTTAGTTTTTGCTGAATGGGTTTACATTCTGGTTTCAATGGGAGTTTGTGGACCACTATTTCCTCATCCAATCCTGGCATATCCTGATATGACCAGGCGAATACGTCTTTATACTCACGCAGCAGAGCAATCAAGTTATGTCTAGTGTCCACTGAAATGGAAGTCCCGATTTTCACTTCTTGTTTCCTCTCTTCATTTCCCAAATTCACTGCTTCGACAGCTTCTTGGTGTGGTAAGACCTGTTTATCCTCTTGTTCCACCATCCTCAGCAAGTCGGGAGACGATGCATAGTCTTCAACATTTTCTTCTGCTTCAAATTCTCCTAAGCAAACAGCTTTTTCAAAATCGATTTCAAGATTTGGAACGGGTTTGTTCATGTTATTGATATCCGAGCACCTGAAAATTAAATGAAAAAAGAAAACTATAGAAGGGCATACAAATGTTGGAATCGACAAACAACATGCCATGATATGGTATAAGGCAAATGTAAGAAAGCTGTGAAATGAGAAAATAATTAGGAATTTGGTGATAATGCAAAAGATCATGACAAAATACATCTTCATTGATGTTCATTTGAATGACAAAGAGCGAATGCAAGCTCTTACAAAAGAATTCTATTATATCTAAGGACACAATAGAGGGTTAATGTTGAGCATTACTCTGAAGACTTAAAAACTATAAGAAGGTCCTCAGCAGTCCAATTGTTTAGTTTGAAACCAGGAGGGCAAGGGCGTATTCTTAAGACGTCTTTGCCTTCAGCAATATCAACTTCTTTGTCGATAACATTTATGCTGACATTTCGAAAACCCTTTTCGATTGATAGCAACACATTTCGCGAACTATTTTGTCCAGGGTATATCTTTCCCGCAGACGTAAATGTTCTTGACAAAGGAGGATACTCGATGGGCTCCCATTCTGGCTCTCGACCCAAGGTTCTTGCGATCCTTCTTTCTTGGTCCTTCTTCCATTGTTTCTTTAAGTGACACGCCTTCGGTTGGAATCCCAGACCAAACCGAGCCTTGTGAGGGACTGGCTTCAGGGCCCTGACTATTCCTTGCTGAAATTTCCCTAGACCTTTCCTTGCTCTAGCTCCTTTTCCTACTGTCAACTTAATTCCCATCCTCGTGTTCTTTGATAACTTAGGTACAGGGATTTTGTTTCCCTCTGCAACAAACGTGGCATTGACGAACTCAAGGGATCGGAAAGAGCACTCTAATGCATCTTGGCCTACTTCGACATAAGGTGCATCGGCAGAGATGGATGCGACAATATCTTCTTCGCCCTCGACTGTAACCAGACAGCCGTCCATGATGAATTTCACTTTTTGATGAAGAGACGATGGAACTGCACCCGCAGAATGTATCCAGGGCCTTCCCAGGAGGCAGTTGTACGATGGTGTGATATCCATGACTTGAAATTCCACCTCGTAGACGTAGGGGCCTACCTCTAAAGGGATCTCGATCTTTCCCATTACTTCACGCCTCGTCCCATCGAAGGCCCTTACCGTGGAATGACAGGGCCTTAGGTAGGACAAATCTATTGGGATTCGAGATAGTGTAGCCAATGACATGACGTTGAATGCTGATCCATTATCAATGAGCACATTAGGTACGATGTAACCCTTGCAGCGGGTTGTAATATGCAGCGCTTTCACCAAGCCCCTACCACCGGGCGGTATTTCATCATCGCTGAAGGATATGAAATTAACCGCATTCAGATTGTTTACCCATTTGTCAAGTTTTTCCACGGATATGTTGTTTGCTACGTAAGCTTGGTTTAATACTTTCAACAATGCGTTCCGGTGTGGCTCTGAATTTAGTAGTAGGGATAGTACCGAAATTTTTGCCGGCTGCTTGCTTAGTTGTTCCACTACGTTGTACTCGCTGTGCTTAATAAACTTCAGAAATTCTTGCGCCTCCTCTTCATCCACAGCCTTCTTAATTCCTGGTTCAGGCAAAATTTCATGTTCATCTTCAATCTCGCGCGCTGGCGCCTTCCCTTTTTGTTTCAAATCATTGATTTTCTTTATTGGCTCTACCTCCTTGGAGTAACATCTCCCGCTACGAGTAAAATGGCCCACTTCTCCAACACTCTTAGTTGTAACCTCAGACTTTTTACTTTCTGGTGTGACAATGTTGACGTCATATTTCCAGGGCACAGCTTTATCATCCTTATAGGGAAAAGGAGATGGCACTTCTATTATCATTTTTGGTTTCACGAGCTCTTTCTTGGCATCATAGTAGATTACCAATGGTCGATTAGCGCTATATGGGCAACCTGGTGATTGATTGTCGGAGGCGCACACTTCTCCTTCATCCGACTTTTCCCCTTTTTTGAAGATCTCAATCTTTTTACTATCCATCATGTCTTGGAGTACTTCCCTAAATTCTTCGCAAGACTGGATATCGTGCCCTTTACTACCATGGAAACTGCAAAGATCATGTCCACTTTCTTCGAATACCCCGCTAGGATAACAGAGTAACCCATTTTCGGCCAATATCTCCCAGATTTTCTGCAGAGGTACTTTTATTTCAGAAACCCATTTCCTAACCTGCCGTTTGTTTTCTTCTTCAACTACACTCACATTCCCTTCAGCGTGATTTGGGAATGGGTTCCCGGTTGCTCCGCCTGAACCATCAAATCTCAAGATACCCGCATCAATGAGTCCTTGAACTCTTCTTTTGAAGGCGAGGCAGTTTTCCGTAGAATGACCCTGATTCCCAGCATGATAAGCGCAGCTGGCGTTAGGATCGTACCATTTCGGGTACGGAGGCTTCAAGGGTGCCATGTAGTGTGGTGATATCAGCTGCTTCTCTAAGAGTTTCGGGTACAGTTCCCCGTATGACACAGGGATAGGAGTGAACTGTGGTTTCTCGGGATTTGATCTCATAGGCCTTTGTTCATTCTGAGGTTGGCCGCGGACGGGTGCGGTGTTTTGTGGAAATGTGGCCATTGGCCTTTGATGACTGGCGGCATAAACTGGGTAAGGTGGATGAGGGTGTGGTGTTTGGTAATATGGGGTTTGAGGCGGATAGTAGAAATTTGGGGGTGAATAGTTTCGTGGTCGAGGTTGGCTTGGATACGGGTTGGAGGCATAACGGCTTCCTACTCCTACCATGTGGGTCTCTGGGTCTTTTTTCTTTACGGGTATTGTTCTTCTGGGATTTTCTTGCCCCTCCATTCTACCACTTTTGACAGCATTCTCAATAAGCTCGCCAGCTATGACAATATCTGCAAAGTCTTTTGTGGCACTTCCCACCAGTTTATCATAAAATGGTGTTTTCAAGGTATTTATGAAGAGGACAGTTATCTCGGTTTTTGTCAATGGAGGTTCTACTTGAGCCGAGATGTCTCTCCATCTTTGTGCGTATTGTCGGAACGTTTCCGACGGTTTCTTTTCCATCATCTGTAGCGTCATACGATCGGGTACCATGTCCGACACGTGCTTATACTGTTCACAAAATGCTGACGCTAGATCCTTCCATGTTCGGATCTTCTCTCTGCTAAGCTGATTATACCAGCGAAGAGCCGATCCAACAAGGCTGTCTTGGAAACAATGTATAAGCAGTTTATCTTCATTTACATATCCGGTCATCTTTCGACAAAACATGACCAAGTGTGCCTTTGGACACCTTGTCCCATCATACTTCTCGAAATCAGGTGTTTTAAATTTTGGCGGTAAAACCAAACCAGGTACTAAACTAAGCTCCTTAGCACCTAGCGCAGAGAAGGCCTCAGTGCCCTCTATCGCTTTTAGTCTTTCTTCTAGGCTTTTGTACTTTTCTTAGACCTCGTGATCTTCCACTCTCAACCTAGCAATTTCTGCCGGATCATCTAGGTCTGGGACAGGCGGGTTGGCAGGAGCAGACACAAATATCCCCTGTCCTAGATGTGTGGCCGGCACAGGTCGTTGTTCTAAGCCAGCGGATTCCCCTTGAGTTTGTACTCTTTGTGTCATATGGGGCGGGGTGAATCCAGGTGGGTAAAGTGGATCTTGATCAAGGTTAACAACCTCTGGGTTCTGCACGGGTCCCTTTCCTTTTACCAAGGCTGACATCATTTCCATCATTTTTGCCATTTGGTCCCTTTGTTCCAATGATTCCTCTCGAGATCTTATCATTAGATCTCTCGTTTCTTGTTGCGATTTGGCTAACTGCTCTTGTAATTCTTTTTGAGCCCTTTCCATTCTCTCAATTCTTTCATTAAACTCTGATTCCATTACTCTAGTTTGTCGTCTCGTTCTATACGAATGTCGTGATTTCAGCCTTGTATTGTTGCAACTCTCTGCGAATTGTACGATTCTAACCTTAGTGAACGATCACAGGATATGTGTATGCAATGAATGGATGCATGAATGCTATATAAATGTTAGTCATGAATGCATATGCAAGAATTAGGTGTTGATTTCAAGATAGCCCCTATCTAGGCATTTCATTCATTCAAAAGAGTTCGTTACAAAACTATTTTGCCATCTTATTTGGCTATTACACGAACTTCCTAGCTATATCACTATATTTCTTTACTCGCTCTAGGAATTCTGATATGCTCGATCGTTGACTTGGTGGGAATCGACAACTGAGATCTTCTGCTTCATCTGATAATTGGACCATGTATATTGCTACTCCACGGATTTCATTAATCAAGAAGCCAAGTTGCATTTCCTTTTCTTGGAGGTCTGTTTTATAAGCGTGGATATCTCTATCGTATTGATCATTTTTTTCCTCCAAAGCCTTTAAGAGAGTGTCCAATTGTTGTTGGCGAGCTTGCATCGCGTCTTCCAAATCTCTTATTCTTTCTCTTAACCCCTGACATTCAGATCGGCTAGTCATCAGTTCATTAGACGCAGTCTCACATTCAGCATTTTTCTTTCTCAATTCTATCATGGCCCGAGCAGTCTTTTCCTCCTCTTTCTTCGCCTTCCCTTTCCAAAATTCCATTCCGCCTTTCACGTTGCTCAATTCTTCCTTCCATTCTTCAGGTGACTTGCCTAGTCCACTATTCTTGATAGTGGCTCTTAGCTTCTTATTTTCCAAGTGAAGGTCTCTTAAGTCGTTCCTCACGATTTCGACCTCTTTTTGTACTTTTTCAGTCCTAGATCTTTCAATTTGAACGTCAATCTTTAATTGGTAATTTTCTTCTTGAAGGACGCTGAGATCCCGTAACATCTTGGATTTCTCGCGTTCAAATTCTCCTCTAGCTATTTCAAGCTCGGATGGTGCTTCCTCTACGAAAGGGTTCTGAGCAGCATGACTTGTCGACGATATTTGTTGGCTTTTCACCCGTTGCTTTCTCCACACATCATAGTCTTGGGTGAGAGTATCGGCATACAACGCCAACTCCATCAGATAAATTCTTTTCCAAGACTTAGCGGTGTCTCGAACTTTCTTCATGTAGCCCTCGCCCGCGAAAGGGAATTCGGATTGCGCTAAACCTCCGGTGGCGGGTACGAATTGTCGCGAAGAAAACTGTCTTTGGACCAATAGCGGGGCGTATCCGACTCCTCCCCACAGACCTAGCAGTGGTACCCAATCCTGACTTCCGACCTTATATAATAAGACTGACGGGCGTATCCATGGCGCCCTCCATGTCACATCCTTAGCGCGGAGATTCTGAAAAACCGAGACCCAATGTTGTTCAGTAATTTCCTTAGGCCATTCTCTCTTACAATAGGCTTCTAAAGGGGAAAACATTTTTGAAAACATGTGATATGGCGTGCGTTCCTCTTTCCAAAAGTGACTCATGATCCAAACGTTGAGCAATTGCGCACATCTAATAAATCGTCCTTCCCCTTTCTTCCGACAAGTATTCAAGGATCTGAAGGTTTCGGCTAGGATTGTCGGGACAGGGTTGACTCCTTGTTTTAACCTTTCGAAAAAATCTGCTACTGTGACTTCAATGTGCCCGATGACTTTCGGAAAGACAACCAATCCGTAGACGGCCAAAGCAAACAGGTTTACCCTCTTCGAGGTGTCAGGATGGTTCAAGACCAAATCTCGTATAGAGGACCACGGAATACAAATAGTTTCATTCTTCTTCTTTATCTGTTTCTCGGCCCATGTGTCGGTCATATCCGTCAATCTCATTATTTTCTTTTTGAAGGTCATCGGTTTAGGTTCTTTTACATAGATCTTGTAGGGCTGTACATTATCAATGCGAAGTAAGGCCGCGTATTCCTCGATAGTGGGAGTCATATCTTCTCCATTAAAAGTGAAACATTGATAGGCGGGATCCCAAAATTTGACTAAAGCTTGTATCAACTGCTCGTCTACCTTGACAGCGACTAGGTTAGCTATATCACCATACCTCTCAATGAAGATTTCCCTAGTATCCGAGTCCCATTGATTCCAAATCTGAACCAAATCCTCAAGATTATTTTGACGAACATTCACCATTACGTGCCCCGGCAAATCGGCAACACATCCCTCCATTAGACTATCCCCTCTTTCTCTTTGGGTTTTTACAGACCAGTCCCGAACTGTGACATTCCTTTCGGTTGTTTGTGTAATCGACTCCTCCATTAGAAACCCATTTTTCGGCAACCGATCTCTAATCAACACCTTCCTAATATGATGCCTAGAATGCATGATGACAAATAAGACAACAACAAACAAATCATGGTTAGTAACATAGGTAAAAAAAAGACGAAGAATTTGGCAAATTAAGCTACCCGATCTAATCTATTAAGCAAACCCGATTCCCTTGCATAGAAGATAAAAAAAAGTAAAAGATACGAGACGCTTCTCCCGTGTACTTATTTTGGTAACTACTAAGTGGACAGGGGTTCGGCACGGCTCTAATTGGGTGGTTCGTATGTTTCACTACATGTGGTTTTGATTCTAGATGGGTACTCGAATTGTCCGTACTGTCATCTACTAAGATTAGTATGGAGCCTCGGTCATAGCCCACCATAGGCTAATGAGATCAATTCGAGGGGTTACATTTACTTATGCTTATGCGGAGGGACAGGTTAACTCACGAAAGCATAAGTCGTATGTAATCCGAAAGTATCCACTAGCCTGTGCGGAGGGACGAGTTAACTCACGAAGGCGTAGCGTTTACTTTCACTTAAATGGACAGAGCCCGGGTATGGCGCTCATGTTATGCAGAAATGCACGTGCACAGTGTGTGGGGAGAAACTTACAAACCTTTCATTTTATTTGAAAACTAAACTACGAACTAAAACCATAAAAATTTAAGGTGGAAAAACAACAAAATAAAACGAGTTAGAATAATACTTACAACATGATGCGAATGCGTGATTTTTTCAAAACAAAATTTTTGGATCACGGCTAAATATCGAATTGAACAAGGAAATTTGAAAATTTTGACAACACACGTTTATTTCTAGACTCGACTCTCAAAAAACTGGTTCCCCAGTGGAGTCGCCAGCTGTAGCGACGTAAAATTTGCTTTGGTCGCTAATTGTGGCGATTTATGGAAAACTTAAAAATCGAATTTTAACTTTATTACGAGAAGGATTACGAAAAGGGGAGTCGCCACCGATCCTTTTTCTTAGGTGTGATCGGACACTTGGTAAATCCTTATTTTAACAAAAATTTACGTTTTGATAAAAAGAAAAGGCGAGTTTAGGTCTACGTTTAAAATCCAGAGAAAAATAGGGCTCGGGAGTCGGTTACGCACGAGGAAGGTGTTAGCACCCTCGTAACACCCAAAATTGGTATCTTATTAAACATGTGTTGTCTTGATCTTCAAAAATACGAGTTCGACTCAATATTTGATCGTAATCCGTTTAAAACACGAGAATTTCAAGACTTTTTAATTTTTCGGAAGGATATCCCGTTTTAACATGAGCCGACGTGATTCATCCAACATTGCGATGAAATCACAGACTTGATGTTAAAATCGGTGCATTGCCTTATTTTCGAGATTAATTGAAAATATGAATAAACATTTTGAAACGACAAAATTTCATGACAATATTATACAAACAATGAAAATGCGAATAAACGGCAAAAATATAGTAATTACACCACATTAACAAATACGTTAGGTATTAAACAAGAGAATAATAGTATTTTAATAAATCTATAATATTAAAAATATGTACATAAAGCAAGATATACTTAATGAAAAACATGAACATAATAGAAGAGTACTAAAGTAATAGATAATATTTACGAAATAAAAATAAAAATATACAATAACATAATAATAATAATATGTACATTAAAAATCGATATATAATGCTAAGTATAATATGGTAATGGAAGTATTTATATGTGTCCAAATGTAACATTGAAAATATAATATTGAGAATATATAAACATAATATTAAAATACTTGTATAATATGGTATTAAAATATATAGTATATAAATATTAGAAACAATAATAATATTTAAAAACAACTATTAATAATACATCATAAATGTATACATAAAACAAATATATAAGATAATGTTAAAAGTTTATACTAAATACACATATTAGAAATATAAAAAGAGTATATACATAAGATAATGTTCCTAAAGAAATTACAAAAACAATATGGATTAAAAAGTATATACATAATATATAAAATATTATAGATGTAGTAAATGAAAAATAGCATATATGTATAGACATAAAGTGAAAATAGTACTAATGATAAAATAATAATGATATGCACATATGATACCTATATATATAGGTAAATAAACGATATTATTAAAAATAAGTAGTAATAATGAAAATAATAAGACTAATAATAAAATAGTGATAAGATAGAAATAATAATGATAGTATGTACATAATAGGTATTTATAATATAGTATTAGCATACTTACATAGTAAGATAATAAAGAATAGTAATAATATTGTTAAAATAAATATTACTAATACTAGATATATACGGGAGATATACACATAAATACGACACATATTTTAATATTAGAGATAACAATAATAATAATAAATACAACAACATTAGAATTAAAGATCATATAACGAAGAACATAAAAAGGGACAAAATTGAATTCAAAAGGAAATTTTGGGGCGAATTTGGGATAAAAATGAAAGAAAAGGACTTATTGGAACACGCGTGAAAACAGTGGGGACCGAAATGGGAAATAGTCCATTGCCTTCAAAACGCACAGTAACGATAGGGACTCAAATGAAAACGAAATCAAATTCTGGGGCCAAATTTAAAAGGCAGATAAGATTTAATTGATGGACATTGCACATAGGAGGGACCAATTGCGCAAATTCCCCTCAGAGGGAAAAACACGCGTATCTGGCCCTTATCTGGCACCGTTTCAGAAGCCCTTGAAACAGGCCCTATACGGTGCCGTTTTAACCATTTCATAACCCAATGTAAACCCTAAAATCGGTACACTAAATCACTAAAAAAATAAGACCCAAACTCCCCTTTTGCTATTCTGTTCGGCCGACAACCAGGGACTCCCAAACTCCCATTTCGCCACTGCAACACCACCGGATCTGGTGGTCAATGGCGCATGTAAGCACGGACTATACAACCCCACTCCAAATGGGTTCCCGAGGTCCGAAAGAAAAGGATTTCTTCTCATCCCCTTTTTGTGAACCAATTCCAAAACAAAAGTGATCTCCGACGACGGTCTAACGATCTCCGATAAGTCCCTCTTCCTACTCCTTCCTTATTTTCTTATTTCTTTTACAGTATATAGGTATGTATGTGTATGGTTATGTAAAATAAAAAAAAAATACCGACTCAAAAACAAAAAAAGGAATGGATGTTACCACCTCTGCGCTTTTCGTTTTGGTGTTTGTTTCACCGATTTTAGGTTCCTGTTTTCCTTGATTTGTATAAGTGTTTTGTTTATATGTATATTTACTGTTTTTTGAAGCTAAAATTACCTTCGTATTGATGATGGTTCCCCTTTACAATGCTTTAGATCGGTTTTTATAACCGATTTTTCTTTACAAGTCATTTCTTCCTTTCTTTTTGTTGCGTAATTGCCTCTCTTTTGCAGGATAAGGGCAGTAGTTGGGAGCAGGTGGCCGGTGGTGCAGTGGATGTGACCAGAGAACAGTTGAAGGCTTACGGTCAAGGGGTTGGTGGCGCCGAATTAGGGGCTAGGTTAGGGTTAGGGTTTCAAAAATTTTGTTTTCTGATATGGGTTGTATTGGGTGTGGGTTTGAATTTAGGTAATTGGGCTTGAGGGTTTAAGGGTTTGTTGTAAATGGGTCTAAGTGTATTTGGTTTAGGGGTAGGCCAAAATTGGCCTGCTACAGTAGTATCAAGTGATGCTTTTCTAAGAACATAAACCCCCTATTTATAAATATGGGGTTTACTAAATATAGCCTAAACTAATTTAGTATAAAATTAAAATGAAATTTAAAAAGTAAATATAAAATAAAACAAGATTTTCCTATTTTTGACTTTTACAAAGTCAAAATATCTGATGAGTCCTTAGTTTTCTCCACATTTTCAATTTGGCCTTATTTTATTGATTGTGTTTCAATTTGGTCCTTTCTGCTCGTTTTGGTCTCTTAGTGTCTCAATTGTGTCCCTGACAAGATTAAAACATAAAAGCACTTAATTTAGCAAGGTTCAATTCAGAAATAAACCAAATTAAATACAAAAAATATGTAAATTAACATGTTTATCACTAACGTCCATGTCATTTCGAATTCTCATTGATTGTGGTCGACCTTTAGGATGTCTACAGAGACTACGGTCAGGCAGCATCTCGAAAGCAGGTGGTGGAACTTCCCAGTTTGATACATCAAGTATTATAGGAAATTCGTTCCCTTATAGATGCAATGTGCGTTGCAACGTGTAGATCTCGTCTATGAATTGTTCAACATTTATGTTTGCTCTTGCACATGCTGCATGAACATGCGCACACGAATATCAAAGAGTATGAAATATCCCACACTCACATAACCTGTTTCGTAGATCAACTGTGTACGACCTAGGTGGAAGACCCAAACAATGGCCGATGTACTCTTGAACTCAGAAAGTGTCCAAGTCGTACAAATACAATTTTGTGTTCATTATTTGTGCCCTTCGACTATTTACCGCCATGACCTTTCAAAGGGTTTCAACGTACACATGCCTAGCCTTGATCACTTAGCTTGTCTCAACCCCATCCTAGGTATCAATTTGGCCAACCTATAGAATGTTGTTGAGAAAACAGTAAAAATTGGCAGATGACGTATGCGCCTCAATACAAAGTTGATCGCCTCTACTAGGGTGGTCATCATCTGCCCATACCAAAACCCCTCATCATAACTTTGAGTCCATTGTCAGTTCTCCATGCTATCCACACATGTCTGGAGACTTGTTGGTAAAGATGACATCTAAGATTCAAGCCTCGTGAACCTTTGCCTGAATCTTCACGGTTCTAACTCATGAGCTGCATATGCAATTTGGAATTAGTATTTTAAAAACTTACAGGTTGAAAAAAATTTGAAAAGGAATTTTTGAAATAAGTACAAACAAAATTTTTTACCCATGTTCACAAGTTCTTTTTTCAAATCTTTATTCTTATAATCTCTATGGATGTTTGTCACGATATGCCGTATGCAACAAATAGACCTCTATAGAACCCCCGATCGCCTTATCGCAGCAAGTAATCCTTTTGATCTATCTAATATCAGGCAAATGTTGTCTTCTTTAACAACATGCCTCCACAAATCTCTAAGGAAAAATTCCCAAGACTTGAAGCACTCACGTTCCACGATGGTGAAAGGGATCGGAAGTACATTTCGATTGTTGTCTTGTGCAACAGCAATCATAAGTATTTGTGTGTATTTACCATACAACTAGCTCCTGTTCACCTGCACCATTGACTTGCAGTGAGGGAAGGCCCTAACATACGGCTCGAACGTCTAAAAAATCCCCGATTGTATCTCCCCGTCTGGGCCTTTTTATGATAGTGTTTACAAATTAGTCACTATCCCGAGCACAAACTCCTGCATCCCGACTATCCACCCTTGAAGCTCGTTGTATGATGTATCCCAGTCACCATACAATTTCGCATCGCCATTTGCTTTGCCCACCATGCCTTTCAGTACAACACTTTATACTTGAATCGAACTTGCATGTCCGCAATAAGGATCGACACCTGAATGGTGGATGACACTTTCACCAAAGGGATGATACAGTTGCATATAGTGTAATGGCCTAAATTCAAGGTTATCGGAACAGTGGTTTCGTAACCACAAACCCGATTTAAAGAGAAATTTATTTTAATATTTTTGCATAAATATTGATATGATAGGAAAATTTGTATGAAAATATCGATAAAAAAAGTTTTACCGATTTAGTGGTTAGTTAAGAAAAAGAAATTATTGAAGAAATTAGGTAAAGACAAGTGATCGAGACCTCGATCTCGTAAAACCGAGTAAAAAATATTTTTATAAATATTTTTGAAATGTTATTAATATTGTATTAAAATTTCGTTAGAGAATTTTAACGTTTGGGCAGTCAATTAAATGAAAAGGACTAAATTGGAAAAGGAGTAAAAGTTGTTAGGATGATTAAATAGCTTAAGTGTTTAATTAGAAAGGATTTAAAAAGTAAATAGACCCAAAATTTATTTGGGCTGGACGGCAAGGGCAAAAAATCAGCAGAAAAATGGATGATTTAAGGGTAAAATTGGAATATTGCATTATTAACTAAATAAAACTAGGACTAATATGGAAATATCTAGATTTCTTGAGATTTCTCTTCATTATAATCAGATAAAACGCCATAGGAGGGGTTCTCTAAGCTGTTTTTTCATAATTTTTGCACCAAGTGAGTTAATCCTTGCCTTTTTCTTGTAATTTTTGTGTTTTTAAGACTTTTACAACTAGGTCCTACTATTAAATTCATTAGTTTTTGATTTTATGGATGAAATTGAAAGTCACCATGGTTGAGTGCTGTAATTATATGAATATTTAGCATGGAATTTAAGCTTTAATCTTATTATATGATGATTTTATGGAATAAAATGTAAAGAAAGTGGATATTTAGGACCTATTTGTAAAAGAGTGTGAAATTGAAGTTTGGTGCTGAAATTCTTATTCCCAAAGGTTAAAAGGTAGTTTAAAATGATAGAATAAATTATTAATTGAGAAAAATCAGCTCAATTGAGAGGTTAATTGAGTAGGGACGAAATTATCACTTATTAAAAGCTTAGGGGAAAAATGGTAATAAACCTCTTGCACTAAAACAGTTTTGGATAGTAGCAGTAGTCCAAATTTGAAAAATCACCATAAATTGTAGAAATCGAATTAGAGGTTGAAAAAAATGTGGAATTAAATCTTATTGAGTCTAGTTTCTCATAGAAGAAACAGTGTAAGCAATAGAATTGTAAATCTTGAGATATAATACATTTTGTGAGACAAGGTTAGAATGATTTTGGGTTCCCCTGTTTTGACTTTGGAAAATCACCAAAAATTGTATAAAAATAATTATGGACTTAAATTTATATTTTTAAAATCCTTAATGAGTCTATTTTCAAGAGAAATAAGCGATAACATCATCTGAGTCCCGTACGGGGAGATAATTAATTTTTAGTGAAGAAAGGTTAGAGCTGTTATATAGCAGAACAGGGGTAACTTTAAAGAATAAACTGTACTAAATGGATAAACCAAAAATTCTGAAAATTTTATGGTTAGAATATATGTGAGTCTAGTTTCAGGAAAAATTTATGGATCTTAATTTGGAGTCCCGTAGCTCAAGATAAAAATAATTTAGTGACTATGACACAAGTAGACAGCCTTGGATGAACTATAAATAGTAGTGGAATTGTAGAAAATGGTACATATGAACATGAAATGTTAATTTGATGAATAAATTTATTTATTTAGATCCTGAAGACTCAAATACGAAGCTAGATCGAGGAAAGGAAAAAGTTTGGGATTAGTAGATTTTTATATACAAACAAGTATCGAGGTAAATTCGTGTAACTTGAATTATATTCTTAGATGCTTGAAATGTATGTTATTGATGTGAATATGAATTGAATGTTCATTATATGAAAATTGATGAAACATTGATATATTTGATAAAAAGGGGAAGAAATCCCGGTTGAATGAAAGGAAAATTCGATGAATCTCTGAAAAGGAATTGATGGTAAAAGGGGATCTAGCCCGGACGGGTGATCCTATCCTGATATAGCCCTCCCGAAGAATATGTGGAAAATGGATTTAGCCCGGATGGGTAATCCAAATTAGGGTCTGAATTTAGCCTGGACTGGTAATTCAGATCCAAGCTCATTAGAGTAATTGTCGTTGCAGGGGATTTAGCCTGGACTGGTAATCCCGCTGTAAGGATGAGGTTCGCGGGAGTGTGCTCTCTGAAATGAAAATGTGCGCACATTAATATAAATTGACGGACCCGAATTTGTACACTAAAGTGTACCCCTGAAAATCCATCGAAATTTCGAGAAATTCAACGGGATAAATATGGGAAAATAATAATGGAATGGAAATCACGGTATTGATGAGCTCATCAATCTCAGTATATATTATTGATACATTGAAATTATTGTACTAACTTGAATGTTGAGTTTGTGCATGTTAAGGTAACAATGCATTGAATGGATGTATGTATATTTATTGTATTGCATTGAAAATATTAGGTAAGTATAATTCTTGTTACATGAGCTTATTAAGCACAATGTGCTTACCCTATTTTCTTTTTCCCTGTTTTGTAGTATTAAGAGCTCGGAGGTCGGATTCGGTCGGAGATATATCACACTATCAACCTCAATATTTTGGTATATCTAGAAACTTTATTTTGGAAATCAATGGCATGTATAAGTTAATAAAGTAAATGTTGATGCGAAATGAATGTAAAGTTAGCCATTGGTATGGCTAACAAACCTTGGTTTGGCATATGATGAGATTATCT
This sequence comes from Gossypium stocksii, assembly GCA_020496765.1. Classification (NCBI taxonomy): domain Eukaryota; kingdom Viridiplantae; phylum Streptophyta; class Magnoliopsida; order Malvales; family Malvaceae; genus Gossypium; species Gossypium stocksii. The sequence continues at coordinate 96,808,420 of CM035628.1, read as the reverse complement.
TATGAATGTGCATGAATCTATTTTAAAAATATGCTGAATTGGATTGGTTGATTTGGATTGGTCTTGGTTTAAGTTTTGCAGGAAAGGTTACATGTTTATAAAGGGGATATATTTAGTTTTTAAAAAAAAACTATTGTTCGGTAAACTTCGGTAATGCCTCGTACCCTATTTCAGCGACGAATACGGGTAGGGGCTGTTACATATAGTTTTTGCATCTAACTTTCGATGGTCTTACGACATACGAGTAGACGTGGATGTGTGTGGACATTCTAGTTTCCTTATCATCCACATATGTGTCCGCTGTATTAAAGCGACTCGAACACGCCAGTTACAACCACTTAAGGCTTTCCAACATTCTCCTACGTACAAAGACTGAGTCGACTTCATTACTTTATAATCCACACCTAACTTCAAGCTAAGTTGTTTTATAGCATGTAAATAGTCTTTTTTGTTATCGAATTGTTGTCCTACGAACAACTCTTCATCGTCAAATTCATCATCAAGTAGGTGAGTTGGCACAATGTTTGTACATTCTAGGAACTCGCATGTAAGAGCCGCATCAGGATCCACGTCGGTCATGAAAGACCCTAGATTATTTTTTATAATTATAACAGGGTCGTGTTCTCGGCTGAATGGGGGTTTACATTTTCACCCTCCACCGGCCTTTTCTCGTCTATATCTTTAGGGATGTCATCAAAATCGGAGTCACTGAAATCATCATTAGGATCACGGTGAGACTGATCATTATTATCAAACCCTTCATCACCATCTTTTATGGTGGCCAACACCTCTGGATGGATCTCTAGATGAGTAAACGAGTTTGGGATGTTATATGAACATCCACCGGTATTTGGATTTTCGGGAGTTCGCATTGACTGTCCAAAACCCAACTAATCTTCCCATGAGACGTTAAGATCAAAATTAATTCCAGAGCGCTGGCTTACTGGAATTACAACTTGAATGGGATCCAGTTCAGCTATCTCTACGAACAACTCAATTGGGCTGGGATTTTCTATCTCAGATGGGCAATAAATTTCTATCATTGTTACTAGATCATCATGTAACGACTCAAAATTTACGGGCATTAGAAATTGTGTAATCAGGTTTTCGTTTTAGTGAAACAGATTCGTAAATATTTATTAAAAATATTTACGAAGTTAGATGTGTGGTCAATTAGGTTTTTGGTTAGGTGAATTTGTTTAAATTAAGAGTAATTAAATATAAGGACTAGATTGAATATAGTGTAAAAGTTTAATTATAAAATAGAGAAAATTTAAGGGACTAAATAAGCAATTTGGCTAAAATGTTGCCGAGTGTATGGCAATAGTAAAATACATGTGTAATAATATATATACATACATGTGTTATTATATATATATTTACTTATTATTTAAGTAAAAGATATTTTATATGATTATATTATTATATTATATTATTATAATACATTAATTAAATAAAAAGGAATAAAGACAGAAAAAGAAGAACAAAGAACAGAATAGGAAATGAAAAAGGAGAGAAAAAGGGAGAAAAGAAAAGAAAAGAAAAGAAAAAGGAAAACTAGGGTTTTAAGGGTTGAAGCTTGATTGGTAAGTTAATTTAGTCCCTTGTAATTTTGATGTTTTTGGAATCCTAGAACAAAGTATTACTTGATTTATGTGGAAATTTTTGAAGTTAGTAGATTTTTAGACATAGTTCATGTTGAGTAAATTGATGAATTAGGGATTGAATTAATAGAATTTCAAGTTAGAATTGGGTAAAGGATTAAATTGTAAAATAAGTTATAAGTTTTATGTAATAAGGACTAAATTGAAAGAATTTTGAAATTAGGGTTTATTGGTAAAAAATTAGAGAGTTAGGTTAAACTATAAGTAGAATTTAAGTGAAAATAAGGAATAAATTGTATTGAAAATGAAAATAATTTTAGTTAGGGATTAAATTGGAATTAAGGCAAAAGTTGAATAGAAAATTAAATTAATTGATGTAAATTGATATTGTATTGATAATTGTAAATTATTTTAATTTTCGTAGCTAACATCGTGCCAGAGACATTGACCAAGAAAGGAAAGGAAAAGGTTGACGAAGAGTAAATCGAGAAACCACTGTTTGTATTACTATAATTCGAATTCAGCTATTATCTATTATTGAACTTTAATTAATATGTGTGGTAAGTGAAATTAAGGCAAGAAATGATATTGAATTATGAATTATGTGAATATTTGAAATGTATATTGATTGAAAAGTGAAAAGTGAAAAGTGATTTGAATTTGATTAAAACTGAATTGAGAAAGTGTATCGAATACCTATTAACTAGTCAGGCTAAGTTGGATATAGTTAGCATGTCATAGGATTGAAAATGTTTAGGGATACTTCGACCTTGAGTCAATGAGGCACTATGTGTCGTATTATTGCTTCAGATAATTCTGATGAGGTACTGGGTATCGACTTATTTCGACAAGGCCGATGAGCCATAAGGTGCCATACTGGTGTGTTTTGGTTGGATCCGTGTATCCGCCAAAGTCCGAGTTACGTTAATAGGGGTAATGAATGAATTGATATGGAATGAATTGATGAACTGAATGGTTTTGTACATGAACTTGATTGAAATATTGAAATAAGATGTGAAAGTAATAAGGATTGGAAATAGTGAAATAAAATGTGAATTTAATTGAATACATGTTATTGAGATTTATTTATTGGTTTAATGTATGAATTGGTTATTGAAAGATTAAAAGTGTAAATTAATTATATATATTTTATTGTATTATTTATGAATTTGAATTATAGTAATACCATTGAGTGTATATACTTAGCGTACGGTTTGTTTCCGTTCACAGGTTAGTTGAAATCAAAGTTCCGGTCCAGCATCCAAGTCAATCCCGAACTCAGCAAAGTGGTGATGTATAGTTCTTTTTGGTAAATGGCATGTACCTAGGGTAGTAGTATAGGTCAATTTGGAAGTTGGTTGTAAATTGGGTCATAATATGACTTTAAATGATTAATTACAATATATATATATATATATATATATATATATGAGATGTTAAGCTTATGAAATGGCATGTTTTTTTTAGATATATTTAAAATGGATTGAATGTGATATATTTAAATTGATTTGGATACTATATGTGAAATGAGTATGAATAAACGTTGAATAAGTCATTAGGTTGATGTTTATGACATGATTTGGGTACGTTAAAATGTAATTTGAATTGGTTGAATGATTGAAATCTGAGTTACTTGAGGTTTAAGATTGCAAGGTTGGTAAAATTGGTGTTTAAGGCTCATTTTGAGTCCACATGGGCGTGTATCCAGACCGTGTGAGACACACGGCTAGCACATGGGCGTGTAAATTGGCTGTGTGTCCCCTGCACCTTAAATTTGAGAAACAGAATACCCAAGTTTAAGCAAACGGGAAGAGACACGGACGTGTGTCTCGGCCGTGTGAGGTACACGGCCTAGCACATGGGAATGTGACTTAGCCGTGTAATTATGTGTTATAAAGAATTGCAAGTTAGAGAGTTACACGGGTAAGGGATACAAGCGTGTGTTGCCACATAGCCTGAGACATGGACATGCCACTTGGTCGTGTGAGCCACATGGCCTGACTACACGGGTGTGTCCCTTAGTCACACGGGCGTGTCCCTTAGTCACACGGGCGTGTCCCTTAGTCACACGAGCATATGAGCCCTATACTTTGGAAAAATTTTGTAATTTCACGAAAAATTCCCGAAGTGCTCAAATAAGTCCCGATTGGTTTCTAATGTATATTTTGGGCTTCGGTAGCCCATAAAAGGGACATTATGATTAATTTATAATATATATGCTAATTATTTGTATAATATTTGTATTTGATCAAAAATGTCCGGTAATGCTCAGTAACCTTGTTTCGGCGACAGTTTAGGGTTAAGGGGTGTTACACATCATCATCTTCAAACTCCATTTTTGAGAACTTAATTGGATTTGTTGAAACCAAAAATTTGTAAAAGAATCTCAACATTTGTTTTCCGCAAAGGGTTGTTATTTTTATACTGATTTTTCGTTTTAAATCCGCCAACGAAACACGCTTGTTGAATCTCATTCCTATTTTTTTTGACTTTGAAATGCACAGCCTTCTTCAGTTGTATTTACCATTTCTCCATTGAAATGAACATAAACAAACAAAATTTGGGAACTCATCTTAAAAAATTTTTGCTTCCTTCTGAAAAATGAAAGAAAACTAATATTTTTAATCTTGATTTTCAACTAATAAAGCAAATAAAAAAGTAAACAAAAACTCAAATGGAAGACAAAACACCTATATATATCTGATAAATTTGGAAGACAATTTTTTTTTTAAATGACAGTGGTGCCAGCCATCAGTGTCCCAAAGTAAAAAAAATGCACATAATTTTTTTTTCTTTTTTAAATACACTGGCACCAAAATTTTTTTTTATTAAATGTACTTGGTGCCAGCCATTACATGGCTAACACCCAAATTTTTTTTTAAATACACTGGTGCCGGCCATCAATGTTCCAAAAAGAAAATGCATTGGGAGCCGAAATTGTACTTGGTGCCGGCCATTAGATGGCCGGCACCTAATTTTTTTTAAAAATATATTGGTACGGCCATCAGTGTCCCAAAGTAAAAAAAAGTGTCTTGGGAAGCGAAAATTGTACCTAGTGCCGGCCATCTACTGGCCAACACTAAATTTTGTTTTTAATGTGTCTGGTGCTGGCCATTACGTGGCTAGAACCAAATTTTTTTTAAATATTGGTATTTTTGTATATTAGTATGATACGATTTAAAAGAAAATACCCTCCAGAGCAGGCCATTGGGCTCTCAAACTAAAAAAAAAAAATTTTTAAGGCCTGACATAATCATCAGGCAATCATGGGGCCAAAACACTAGGTAGTACTGGCCATTGGGTTCCCAAAACCCAAATTTACTGTTTATTTTAGGTCATTTTGATGAATGTTTTTGAACCATGGTCATTTTTATAAATATTAATTTTTTGGGGGTTAGATGGGTAAAATAACCGTATTTTTTAATTAAATTGATTTATCATTTAATTATTTTATTTTTAAATAAAAATATTATCTGATAAAGTGGATGTGGGCCATCAGTATGCCAACACTCAAATATTTTTTAATAAGAAAAAGTGGCGCCAACCATTTATTATCCAACACCCAATTTTTTTTAAATATTGATATAAATGTATACCAGTATGCTACTGTTTGAAAAAAAATACAAGGGTGTTGGCCGTTAACTCTCCAGTACCTAAAAAATATTTTTAATACCTGACACAATCATAAAATAATGGTTGGGTCAAAAATAAATATGGTGCCAGTCACTGAAGTCCTTCAACCCAATTTTACTGTTCATTTTAGATTATTTAATTGATTGTTTTTGAATCTTGGTCATTTTTATAATTATTTATTTTTTTGGGTCATTTGAGTAAAATTACCGTGTTTAGGCTTTTGAGTTTGGAGCACTAAGTTCAAAATTTTTAGTTCAAAAGTTGTGTTTTATATTTTGGATTTAAGATTTAGGGCTTAAGTTTTAAAGGTAAAGGTCAGGAGTTTAAAGTTTTCAAATTAAGACTTGAGGATTTGCTACTCAAATTATTAAAAAACGTCACAAATTATCCAAAATTTCTAAATTTTTTATTTCAAATAGACTAATTTGAGAGCTTAATTCTTTAACCATAGAACTCAATTTGGCTAGGAAAAGTTAAAATCAGCTCAAATTTGACTAGAATGAGCAGACAAAAGATGATTTTAGAAAGTCTTAAATTTAGTTATCCAAATAAATTAAAAAGCTTTAAATATGGGGTTAGGATTTAGTTAATGGGTGTAGCGACGTAAAATTTTAGCTTTGCAGCATTGGTCGCTAATTGTGGCGATTTAGAATCTTGAAAACGAATTTTAATTTTATGAAAGCAAAGGAGTCGCCACCGATCCTTTTTCTTAGGTGTGATCGGGCACCTAATAAAACCTCTTTTAAAAATTTATTTTCGGGTAAAAAAAAAAGGCCGAGTTTAGGTCTGCATTAAAATTCAGAGAAAAATAGGGTCCGGGAGTCGGTTACGCGCGGGGAAGGTATTAGCACCCCCGCGACGCCCAAAAATTGGTATCTTTTCAAACGCGAGTTGTCTAAAGTTTCAAAAATACAAGTTCAACCTAAAATTTAGTCGTGATCCGATCAAAATACGAGCATTTAAAGGTTTTTTATTTCTTTTGAAAAGGATATCCCGTTTTAACACGAGCCATCCGTGATTCACCCAACATAGCGATGAAATCACCGGCTTAATGTTAAAATCGGTATATTGCCTTTGTTTATTAAATCATGAAAAGATTATAAATGAGTAAATATCGATGAAGAAATCAAAATGTGAATTAATATACTATATCAAAAACACATAACGAATAAGGTGAAAATAAACGAGATGAATAATATGATATATATATATATATAACAATGCATACATGATAGTATTAAGGAAAACATGAAATGTATGTACAAATATTGAGCAAAATAGGTGATACAAATACTAATAATAGTAAAATACTAGTAAATAATAAATTTAGTAATAATAATGAAAATAATAGTACGTATAATAATGCAATGTCAAAAATAATACAATATAATAGTAACAAATACAAAGTAAATAAAACTTAAAACAAATGCAAATAATATTATATAAAATACTATATGTACGCGTATAAATATAATAATATTAATAAACATAACAATAGAGAATACATATATAAATAATATATACATAATAATATACAATGATAACAAAGCCACATAAAATATATGTACGTATTAGCGACGATAATAATAGCGTGATAAAGATGGTGTGATAACGAAGAAAATGGTAATAACAGGTATATTCTTTTAGACAATACTTCATCAATGTACATATATATATATATATATATATATATATATATATTTAAAATGAGCACAAAATGATATCAAAAGTATATTTGTAATATATACATATAATACCTAATGAAAACACATGCAATATATATATAATTTTAAAATGTACATAAATATAATAAATGATGAAAGTGATAAATACGACGTATAAAAATAGGTATGAAACATGCATAATAGAATAAAGAGGATATACATAATATAAAAATATTAAAAATATGTAAGTTTGTATGAATAATATAATGTATAAGAAAATGATTATGGTATATTAAATATATATAATATATATACATATTACAATTAACAATTAGGTTAAAATAAATATATATATACTTGAGACATGCATTTATAAAGGGACGTATACCAATATTATGATATAATGGTAATACAAGATGATAATACTAACACATACGTACATGATAATATGCAATAATATAAAATTAACAAGATAATAATAATGTTAACAAATAGATAATGATTATAATAGTAACAATAATAAAGAGCATACATGTAGATAGTATATATATCAATGTTAAATGATGATAATATAATAATAATATAATATTAGAATATAATAACGAAAATAAAGTAAAAAGGACGAAATTGAGTTTTTACGTAGAATTTCGGGCAAATCTAGAATAAAAATAGTGGGAACCAGGGTCTATTCAAACACGAACTAAAATTAGAAGGATCGAAACAGCAATTTAACCGGGTCATTAAAACGCTGTGTAACATAGTGGGTTAAATCGCAAAACGTGACAAATTTCTGGGGCGAATCTGAAATAATCGGAGACTTAATCGCGAAACACTGAAAAAGCGGAAGGACTGGGGTTGAAAATAACCCCAGTGACGTCACAGCACGCGGATCCTGGTCGGTTTGGGTCGGGTCGACCCGACCCAGGTCGGTTAGTATAAAAGACCAAATTTTTGGTTTTTTGGTTCATTTGTTACCCGGAGAGAAAAAAAAAAAGAAGAGGAAGAGAGGAGAGGGGAAGGAAAGAGGGGGGGTCTCCGGGGAGCTCCGGCCACCGGACCGGTCAACGTCCGGTCACCGGCCGATGATCGGACCGCCACGGACCGCCGATCGCCGTCGTTCCGGCCACCGGAACGGTGGCCGGAAAAAGGTAAAATTTCCAAATTTTTTCCTTTTTTATATTTCTTATACTTTGTTGTGTTATGTATATATATAAGTATATAAAAAGTAAAAAAAATAAAAGACTGAAAAACAAAAAAATGAAAAATAGATCCGAAGAAAGAAAAAAAGAAAGAACTAAACACCTTCTGATTTCGTGTTTTTGAGTCTGATATGGTACTATTCGTGCTTTGATATTGAGCTTGCTGCCTTGGTATTCTGCTTTTAAAATGTTTTCTATCTTTATTGATGTAAAGAAAATCCTCCTCTACAATTCGTTTATCGAGTGGCTTTTATAGCCTATTTTCTTACAACTTTTTCCTTCATCATTGTTTGCTGTTCACTTGTTTTAATGACTTGCAGGTTTTGGGCGGTGCTGAAAAGAACGTAGGGCGGTGGTGATGGGACTGAGGCGGTGTGATTGAAGGCAAATAGGGGCTAGGGTTTCTGTTGGGTTTGGGTAGTGGGCTAAGGGTTATTGGGCTAAGGGTTATTGGGCTGCTCGGGTTTGGGTAGTGGGTAAAAATTTGGGTTTTGGGATTTGGATTATGGAAATGGGTCTGTTTTGGGTCACGGATAGGGAATTTTGGGTTTAAATTGTAATGGCCAAAATTGGCCTATGACAATGGGATTTGGATTTTCTTCTTTTTTCATTAAAATTTTCAAGCTAATTAAAGTAGAAGAGCCTAAATGTAGCACCATATACTACTTTCTTGCATACTAAAAACGGGTGTGAGGGAGGAAACAAGCTAGTTCAAAAAAACTGTTATCCTGGTAAAACGGATAGAATTATATTCAACCTTGTACCGATACAAACGAGTAAATTCCTCCTCTTGATACCATTCTCCGGTAGTCAATTAACGTAAAGCTTAGAACTGACTAATATCTAAAGCATATTACACAGCCAATGCGGAATTCAAGAGTTCTGAGTAGTCGTTAGTGCCGTCTAGGCCATTCTTCTTACATTGCAACATCTGGATCAAGCCGTTTTTGTATGGCAGCTGCAGCCTGTAAATGTAAACAGCAATGGTACATCAATTATTGACAACGGGATAATTCAAGATTGCGCAGGTAAGAATAAAACCGACAGTGCATCCTCACCTCAAAGTTGCCGATTTTGTACAAGTAAGCCATCTCTTCCCGTAACTGAGTTTGTTCTTTCATTGCTTGCGCCTGCAAATTCATATAGACGGAGGTGAGAAAAACATAACATGTCTGGGGTTCAACAGATTAGCACAAAATGGTCACTATGTTTGGAAGGCTAAGAAAGACTAACCATTCCACTCTGCATAGCAACTTTCAAAGCTTGAACCTCTTCTTCCTTCTGCTTTTCACGGGCCATAAGCATTTCTTGCCTGAAAATGCAGATTGAGATTATGCGCTGTTGTTAAGATCATCAAATTTCACATTCAAATCCCCATACCACAAAACTAAAGAACAAAGCTATCCACTATCAGTTTTCCTCCGAAGAGGCAGAAATAAACCTTGCAAAAAACATATTTCATGGTAATATAGGATCAGCAAACCAGATGTTACAAACAGTTTTGGATAGGCATTTCACAGCTGAGATTTCCAAACAATTCTTGTTTATGACAACCCCATCATCTTATTGCACATCTCAAATACACATGACGGCATAAAGTGCGACATCATACTTACTTTGGATGATCAAGGGATGTGCAAATAAACAGCCATTAACTATTACGGATGCAAAATCTGTGTAATGAAATTGCACTTAAGAAACAACCTCCATTAGGAGTTCATCTAATGATGAATCTAAGAACAGTGATAACTGATGCCGTAAATGGCAGTTTTTAAACAATTATACCAATCAATAGAGCTTAAGAGGAAAAAAAACACGGGTCAAATATAAGTTGATATTCAAAGAAAGCTATATTCAATAAAGCTGAAAAAACTAGAATATCAACTGCTTCAAATAAAATATGGCATAAAATGATGCATCAAAATGTACCGGCGCTGTTCTTCATCATTGAATACAGTACGCTCTCCTTGGAGAACCTTTTTAACACCCTTTTTGTTCTCTTTCTCCATTTGGCGCTTATAATAAGCATCAAGGTTATAATATCTGCAATGACCAATAAAGAAGATATCATGTCCATGCCCACATGATAACCCAACATAAATGCCAAGTTATTGTTATTTTATTTCTTGGAATGCAAGAAATCAGTGATAAAGAAAAGATGAACTAGACCAACAGGAACACAACCAAAAACCCATTATATAAAACACCAATCTCTTAAACAATGATTCAGTTCCCTTATTTCTGGCTGGGACTATTATGTACCTAAGTAGACGAAGGAAGACATACTTTCAAGATAAGTAACTCATAGTGTCAGACACAGGTATATGTCCAGAACCGGTCGAAGGGTTCTTGAAAAACCATGTCTAGATATGAGGTGAAACATAAACACTTCAACAAAAATGAAGAGTCAAAGGCAACACAGATTTCAAGGGGAAAAACATGCATAAATCATACCAGCATCCTTTTTTTTTTTTTCCAATTAAGAATTTTATAACACACATTCTTGTTGAAACAAGAATCTCTAATTCTATATGATTACAAAGCCTTACTTTTTGGAAGGAAAGGTGGCTGTGTTGTGATCTTCCATAAAACTGCAAAAATAAACACAAAATTTTAGATTTGCAAAATTAATTTAAACAACAATACAGTTAATTTTGCAGGCATTGTTCAAATAAGACCATGAGAAGAGAAGAGAAACAACGATTCGCATACTCTTTAAACAACTGCTTCTCTTCCCAGTTGGGCAAACTTTCCAAGTTTATCTGTGAAGAAAGATAAAAAATATAGTTACAAACAAACTCCAAATCATTGATTCAACAAGAGCTGATCGATGAAGAACTTGCATATTTCTCTCACAACAAATTGAACATAAAACCATACAGTCGCCATTAATAAACAACTCGAGAAATAGTCCATTGAAATACCTGTTTCACTTCAGCTAACCATGCTGTGAATTCAGGTCGCTTATTCCTACACATTATAGAAACAGTAATAAGAGGCTCCAATTTTCAATCTCAATAATAATGCAAGATAGGAGTTAGCATTTTTCTAAATTAAAAGGCTAAAAGTATCATGGAGGTTCTATACTAGGAATCAGATTGAGTTTTATCCCTTTACTCAAAAAATAGCAAATTAGTCCCCATATATTACATTACAGAGCAAATCGATTCTTTCTATTACAAATTTCATCATTTCTACTATTAAAAATTGGCATATGACTAACATAACCAAACAGTTATGCATGGCATGCCACCAATAAGGATGAAATTTTAACAGTTAAAATATAACATTCTAAGAACATTTCCAACTTAAAATTAAGCTGCAATTTTCACATATATAAATTAGTTTCAATTCCAACAATTTTCAAGAAGCAAAAAACTAAAATAAATAAGAATTTCAATCTCAACCATAATAAAACCTTGGAAGCAGCATCTTTGGCAACTGAAATATGAAACTTTACAAGAAGCATACCCAGAATTGCAAAAGAATAATTTCCAATTCCCATTTTCATATATGTAAAATTTGTTCCATTTCCAACAATTTCTCAAAGAAAAATAGAGAAGTAAATGAAACTTACCACATATCAGTTTCTCTGATAATTCCATATTTTCCCCACGAATTAGTAACAGCACCTTTCTTCCCTTTCTCTAACTTATCCTTCTTTTTCTTTGCTTTCCTTTCTTTCTCTTTTCTCTTCTTTCTTTTCCTCTCTTCGTCTCTCTCTTTTTCTTTCCTTCTCCTTTTCTTTTCCTTCTCTTTCTTCCTCCTCTTCCTTTCCCTCTCTTCTCTCTCCCTTCTCTTCCTCTTCCTCCTCCTCCTGTCCTCCTCCGAATCCGAATACCCTGATTCCGTTTCCGAATACTCCGACTGGGATTCCGATTCGGATTCTGAGTGCGAATACGAATCGTCTTCACTGATACCGCTGCTGCTGTCGTGTCTTCTTCGTGATTTGCTCGGCCGTTTCCCTTGGTCGCTTTTGCTGTGGCTTCTGGGCTTTGTATCTTCGGATTCTGAGTCGGATTTGTGTTTGAGTTTGGGTTTGGGTTTAGATGGTGTTCCCGTTTCTTTGTCGGAGTTCTCTGAGAGAGAACCGTTTCGATATTTACCCATATTCTCTGGTTCTTCGAGGTTTTGAGACTGGAAGGAGGAAGAAAGCGAGGGCTTTAACAATAATTTGTAGGTTGGGGGGGAGGCCTCTAAAAGAGAAGCGTGTTTGGTTGCAAAGAAAATGATTACGGAACCCGGAAAATGGAAATGAAAACTGGGTCGGCCTAACCTGCTTTTACATCCTCTAAGTGGGCTTTGATTAGCATCACTTGAATTAGTCCCATGATTTATGTATTTTTGTCTTACTATTTATTCTAAGAAATCATATCCGGTTGTTACGAGGATTCGATCAGAGTCGAAAAATTTTGAGTTAGTTGAGTTGATAAATATTATTTTAGTAATTAGGTTCAATTTGAAATTTTTTTAGTTCGATTAAAAAAATTTCGAGTCAAGTTAACAAATCATATTATTTATACTTAATATTGTGTTTACATGGACCGATCATAATATAATGGTTTTGCATTAACTTAAAGGATAAATATTTATCAAAATAATGTAGTTTTGCATTTTAGTTTAATAGTTTTGACTTTTAATTTAGAAAAGATAAGCATTTATCAAAACAACGTAGTTTTATCTTTTCTTATTCAGATTTTCGGATAACTCGAATTGTATAATTCATGTTAGAGTTAAACCGAAAATTTTGATTTTTTTATTCAATTTGATCCGAATAACTAGATTAACTCGAACTATTTAATTCAAAATTTGAAATTTTTATTAAGTTTTTTAAATTGAAACGGATTTTGCTCACTCTTAAACTTGTTACTACTTTTTGATTTTATGTGTGTTGCATGTGAATATCTATGTTATTTATAATATCTTTTATTAGGTTGATGTCATTTTCAATCGAGTTATCATTTCGATTAAAGAAATTACGAAAATGATTTTATGTAATTAAAATATATTATATTATTTAAAGACATTTTAATCTTTTTATTTTAAAAAATTAATAAAAATATGCATATTGTAATATTTAAACCTAAAGTCCTAAACCAATTGCATCATTAAAACTTCTAATTTACCACTCAACCAAAATTTTATTTTAATATTTATACATTTTTATTTTATAATGCATATTTACAACTTCTATCAATTGTATTTATTAATAATTTATTTAGACCTAATTTTTTTAATATATCATATATATTTTATGTGTTATTATTAATTAGTTTCAGACCACATATTTCATTATTTATTTTATATTATTTTTAAACACACATTTATGCTTTATATTTATGATTTCCGCGCATATATACAGATAATAAAAATTCTAGTATATGTAAGTATTTATTATTAAAATACATATAATGGTCAAAAGAACAAAAAAGTTAAAACCATAATTTAAATAATTGTACCATACTCAAAAAATTTAATCTTCATTTTATTTGCAAAATCAAAATAAATCAACTCAAAAAGAGTATTTAATCTTCAATTAAAAAAGAGAACCTAACTTCTTCAAGAAAAGCATTGAGGAATGACCTCAAAAGGGGGACAACACATTAGAACAAACAACTGATCTTGACACCCTTTGTATCGATAACATAAAGACTTCTAAATTGATGTCCTCTACCGATGATATGTTTCATTATAAGATACTGAAAGATACAATCATGGAGAAAAAATGAGACACGATAATTTAGGGAACAAGTAAGGTTACTAATAAACAATAGGTTAAAATAAAAATCTAATAAGTTTAACAGGAAAATAGATGGTGTTGATGTTAATCCATTAGCTAAAACAACTTCAGAAATATTTATAGGAGAATTAATAGTGAAAAAAGAGATTTGTATTGTCTGTCATGTGGCCCATTTAGAAGATGAAGAAATGAGACACTTAGTGGAGTTACCTGACTCACCAATGATAGAAGAAGTGGGTTTTTGTTACTTGATATTGCAATAATTGTTTCCTATGACCTCTGAGGACCTTATTTTGTAGCTACAAAAACATTTAGTATGGCCTAGCTCGTGATAATAATAGCACACAATTTCTCTCATCTCATCACCTCTTTTGTAACCATTATTTGTTCCCCTTGTTATGTTACCACAACTCAAAAGAATTGAATGGAAGTTACTCTCATAAAGACATCTTGTAAAGATGAAATCTCAAAACCAGAAACGATATGAGCTTTAGCATCCTCAATTTCTGAAAGAAGGCTAAAAAGAAAGCTCATAACTACCATTTGCTCCCTTTGAGCCTATTGAACTTTTCACATCTGATTTGAGTGGTAGAAAAACATTAAACTCCTCATATACCCTCTTACAGTCCATGGAGTAGGTTGTGAATGACATGTCTTGCTTAACCGGTTGGTAGAAGGCTTGACATACTTCATATATCGGCGAGATCAGCCAAGGGGACTCCTGTGCTCCTCCCTATGCCAGCGATGCACACTACCAATCACTATGGAAGTGATCCACGGAAATATTCGAACATGTCTAGTGAAACTAGAACTTAAAAAATCAAATCAAGTAGCTCTCATACCATGACATCGAAATTGAATAGAATGTGAATAGAATGTCGAAAGAGAACGGACGGTTTTAAGCAAAAAATATATTTTTTCATTCTACCCAAGGTGCATATTTATACATGTTATAACTCTACGTAAAAGAAAGGAAAATAAGATAAAATCTCTACGATTTGTTATATATATTTATAACTATATAAATAATTCTCTTACAAAGGAAGAATATTGCCATGCAAAACATATAAAAATATGATCCTCAAATGTAAAAAACATAAATAAATATACTCAGATCGAACAGATGCCATATCTGATACCATCCAGGTAACATAAGTACCATATACATAAAGCTTATAGAAAAGAAGTATGGTAAACTGATAAGATCACAGCCAGCTCAATCCCAATTCCCGAAAATGATATTGCTAGTATATTTATAAATATATAAAGTGAGTTTCCTCGCAATTTTTCCAACAATTAATATGTGTTCAGTTTGTTCATTGACTTATCTTTTTACAACTATACAAAGCTCAAAGTCAATAATGCTTTCAAAACAAGAGAAGACAAAGAATGATGCAACAAAATAGAAAGATGGATACTCTACTAAGAGATTTGTCGACCTGCATTTCTTGCCTTCTCATCCTGAGATTGTTATTCCCAAAAAGCAGATTCGAAGATTGGTAAGGATAAGTAAACATACTTGTGTTTGAGCTCCCTGATATCCGTGCATACACCATTTCCTCTAACATCCCAAACATAGGATTGAAGAAATTTGTCATCGCTATACCACCGAGGCTAGATGAAGCTAAGGTTGCATAGTCTCCATAAGGGTGAGGGAAGTATTGCTGGTGATGAAAAAGATTTTCATGGAGTTGTTGACTTGGCTGTGAAGATGTGGTCATAGGGTTCAATCCAAGAGAAGGTGGCCTTTGGGGAATGTCCAAATCTGAATGGGGATCCTTGGATTGAGAGTCAGAAGCTGTGCCATGACCATAGAGGGGAACCAATGAACTAGAAGAGATGTTCGCTTTGCACACAGGGCAGTTCCGTTGTCGTTGATCTGCATCAAGGGAAGAAGTTTGGACATGAAGCCACTTGTAAATGCAAGGCCAGCAGTATAAGTGACCACAGAGGGTGACCACTGGATCTTGTGCAGAGTCAAAGCAAATGTTGCAATCAAAGCTGCTGGTATCCTTGTTTTGGTCTCTCGTTGGTGATGATATTGAATCCCATCTGTGCTTGAGGGATATATTTCCAGGCTCAGATTGCCCTTCTTGCTCAAAGAAGTTTGGTTCCATAGCCATTCTGTAAGATGGAAACAGTTTTAGATGAAAGTATACACAGGTAAACCAGTCACAAAAACAGAAAAGATAACTCTTAAATGCACAAAACTTTCTAGACTAGCATGAAGTTGATAAGTTTGTACAAAAACTATTTGATTTTCAACCAAACCAAACATACTCAAGGCTCTATTGAAAAGGCTAAGTGCCATCAAATTAGAAGAACAATTCATCAAACTACACAACATGGTTTTATTATAAGATTGGCAGTATTCTATACATGATTTTATTATAGAATCAAATCAATGCATGAATATTTTCATTTTAATTTCCAGAAGATCTCTGTATATATAGAAACAGTTTGCATGCAACCAAAACAAAAAAGAAAAGAATTGGTTTTTATTATAATATAAGACTGAACAAGATTTAGAATAAAGCTCTAGCCTATGATCATCGAAGTACCATAAATCAAATAACAATCTATCAAGAAAAAACCTTTAAAAATAAGGAACTCATGAAGAAAGTTCCCATATTTTCGTTTTCAAAAAGCCAATTTTACCGAGCTTAATTACGAAACTAATTTCAAAAATATCAATATTCCCAAGCTATATTTAACCAAATCACATTCCTCGTTATTATCTTTCCTTTCCTCTTCAATAAATTCAAGAATCTGGAATCCCAGTTGAAATTCAAAACAAATAAAAATCCTCCTTTATCATTATTATATATATCCATCAATCTAATATACCAGAAGACAAATCAAGCCAAAGATAAAAGAGTTTTCCCCAAAAAAACTACAAAAAAATGAACCGAAAAAGCCCCAAGAAAACACAAAACAAGAAAGCTTGAGACAGAGATGGAGATGGAAATTGTGAAAAGAAAAACTTACAGCACTAAAGAGGAAGCTGAAACAGACCAAAATGAAAAATGGGTTTTAATCAAAAACCTGGATTTCAAAGAGCTTTGGAATTAGAGTGAATTCAATTGGCAAGGAAAAGGAGATTCATAGGTTAGGGGAGGTAAATTAGATATTATTTAGGCACAAGGTTAATTACATTTTAATTTCTATTGGATTATTAAGTGGGCTTTTTCTTTTCTTTTTGTTTTGTTAGATTTTATTTTTGATACCTTTTTAATTAAGAAAGTACACATTGACAAATCGATCTGATTCGATTCAAATATCGGCATAATCTTCCTTTTATATATAGTTAATTTTTATTTTTATTTTTAAATATATTATATATTCATGCTTAGTACATGTTCATAAATGAATAAAATTCTAGAATATATTAAAATATTAATTATATACTAATTATATATACTTGTATAAAATATATATTTATATTGTAATTTTATATATTTGATGAAATTATGAGGATCTACATCTAGAATAATGTGAGCCCATAAATTAAAGAACTTATTTTTCACCTTAACATTAAAATTATTGATGGTTGATAAAATAATATTTCTATTTTTTGGGTTAATTCCAGATCCTTAATTATGATTAGCTGTAAACAAAATTTGATTTGATTTAAAAAAATTGAAAAAAATAAAATTTTGAGTTAATTGAATCGGGTTATTCGAGTTAACTTGAAATCTTGAAAAAGTAATTCGAATTTTGAGTTGAATTTTACAATTTGAATAACTCGAATAATTCAAATAATAGATTGATGTAAATACTATTTTAACCCCTGTCAATTTTTAAAATGAGCAAGTTGGTCACTCTCTCAACAAAAATTACAAAAAAATTAAATAAATTTTTAAAATTCAATATAATTTTTAAAATTCAAAATATTTATAAAAATTCTAAAATTTATTTTTTAAAAAATTATAATGATTTTAAAAAGATTCTAAAGAATACATAAAGAAGTTAAAAATTTAATTTTTTTCTAAAATAATAATTTTGGGAACTAAATAAGTTAATTAATGGTTCAAGCTTATCATACTAAAGTATTTTTATTTTATTTTGTTTTGAAAAAGTTTTCAAATATATATGGTTTTAAATATATATACTCTAATATGGAATTAGTTATATTGTAATAAGATTTTAATTTGACTGTTTAATTTTTAATTTAACTCAAAAAATTTCACTCAATTTGATTCAAAAAAATTTCAAATCAAGTTAGGATGTTGAAATAAGACTCGCCAACTCGATCAACTCAAAAATTTTTCACTCGATTTGATTGAACGCTCACCCCTAATTATAGTGGTCAGTTCTTTTTGGCTCTTGAACAGTCGACTATCAACCCGTTTTTCTTTTTGGGTATTGTTTTGATGTTGAAATACGATCAATTTTTTCAGTAGTATGTGAAAAAATCATCAGAAAAAAATATTTTTTGTTTCAGGTTATAGGTTATATCCATTGCCCGAGGCAAGGTACTACTCAAATACTCACCGCATCATGGTCCACAACCTTGATGATTGAGTGTGCCACGTCAATGCCATTTGGGTTAACATTTGTTTTGGGGGTTTTTTTTTTTTTTTTGCTTTATGTTGTTAAGTTGTTTATTTGTTTAACAAGAAAATTGTATTGGAAGAGTTAGACTTCAGTTACTACTATGGCTTGGCATTGCGAAAACTGTGCAAACAAAAACTCAAAGAACGCGAAATTTTTTTTACACTGTTCGGTTTCCCAACGTCTACAGAGCCTAGCTCAGTGAGTTTTTCACTATATTTAATCACGTATACAACAAGTGATTAACACTTATTTCTCTTCAAGTATATAGATATCATATTTGTACCTAAATACTAGAGCGATCACTTCCAAATCCCCTTCTGAGAACTTGGGTAGTAAACACTTCAACAATGTTTACAATAAACAATTTGCAGTCTCTCACAAAAACAATAACTCAATGAACAGATTAGAATGCACTCGATAAACTCTCATTACATAACTTAGACAAGCCTCACGCATATATCAATTTTGTTTTGCTAACATAGAATCTAAATGAATACAAATTAACTCCTTGAAAATAGTTATTACATCAATGACAGTCAAGATAAAATCACTCGAATATATGCTCTCCAGAATCATCAACACTCTCTCGATCATATTTCTACATTCTAAGGACTTAATTGATTCACTCAAATACAATCTAATATTCAGATTACCTAGGATGTAATATATGAAAAAGTATGTTAAAATTTTTAGCATTAATATATACTTTGCAAAACTTGACAATTTTTATTTAATTGATATCTAAAATTTTTTGAACTAAATTTGATTTCATTACATTTGAATATATATTTTTATAATAATGTTAGAATGTGATGATGTAACATTGATAGGAAATGACAAATAGTTTTCATATTATGACACGTGGAAAGTATTAATAGAATATAAATGCTACATGAACTTTAAAAAATATAGTACATAATATATTTTTCTCAAAATTCATGATAATAGATTAAAATATGAATATTTCTAAAATTGTTTATTTTTGGCTTTAGTTTTTTTTTATTTCTTAAGGTATTTTTCGAGTGAATTTAATAATTAATCTTCCACATTCTGTAGGCTCATGAGGGAGTAGATGCTGGCCACGAGTTTTAAAACTACTCCTTACCCAAAACAAGGATCAATCTGTGACCAATGATTAAGGTAAGAAAGATCCTTACTATTTCACTTAACTCCTATAGTTGTGACTCTAGTTTTTAATTTAAAGAAAATTATAGATTTTTCTATTACTTAGATAAATTTGGAGGCAAGTAGAGAGTTCTTGAATAT
Organism: Gossypium stocksii; assembly: GCA_020496765.1. Classification (NCBI taxonomy): domain Eukaryota; kingdom Viridiplantae; phylum Streptophyta; class Magnoliopsida; order Malvales; family Malvaceae; genus Gossypium; species Gossypium stocksii. The sequence goes on along the minus strand of CM035628.1, from coordinate 96,788,757 downwards.
TCCTTCTTTACTCATTTCGGCAGCTTAAAGAAAGAAAACAAAGACCTGATGCAATTCCTTAAATGGCTCAAGCAATTTTTTGTTATTTTATGGTATTCTTTTAGATTTTCAGATTTTGTGTAATTTGTAATTTTTATATTTTTATTAATTATTGATGTGATATACATATATATATATATATAAATTTTACATTAACAAATATTAGTATTTTCTTTCAATTTTAAATAATTTAATAAAAATAAAAAAATTAAGAATTAAAAGGAAAAGAAAGGACTAAAGTGATTTCTTGAATAAATTGGAGCGAGAAAATCATTCTAATTAAAATTAATTAGTGATCTATATGCAAATGTGGGGTAATTTGTTAACCTATGGAATAAGGGAAAATTGAGTGGTCTATGAGAAATAACTTGCCAACCAAGCAAGCCTGAAAGTCTACCAAGGTGACCACTTCTCCGCTTGCTTAGATAAGGTTTTTATTGTTGTCAACATCTCAACATTTTTCTCTTCACTTTCATTATTTCTTGTTCCAATGTTGTTCCAATGTTGTTTAATCATATTAGTTGATTAATTTAATTGGATCAAAAATTAATCGGAATATTGTTTCAAAGGGAGATATCAAATCGATTGATCTATAAATTAGTACGAACTAATTAAATTAAAAAACTGATTAAATATTTTTTTAATTTTTATAAATTTTTTAATAATTTATTTAATCAAAATATATGAATCAATCTAATCAACGAACCAACTATCTAACCGATTTAACTGCTAATTCAATTCTAAAAACCGAGCACCTCATTCTTGAAACAAATAAAGATATGAATATTATTAATTATTGTATTAGAGATCAGTAGATGGTCCAATTTTGAGAATCTTTTTCTTAAATATCTTATTCTTTTTTAACTTGCAAGTTAGCTCAGACATGCGAATATAGCCTTATTGAAGCTATAAAGGTGACTATGCAAATACTGTTCCATTAATTCTTATCCGTTCATAAAAGTTCTAAATTCATGGTATTTTATTTTCAAATTCATAGTTGAACCGATCAAGTCATTAATTTATTAGTTTATTTGGTTCAATTAATTTGTTTGATTAGATTAAATAAATTACTGAAAATTCATAAGAGAAATTTGGTTCAATTCTTTTTGTTAGGTTCAAACTGTCCATACTGATTTTTGAGTAATTGATTTAATGCAATTTTTGAACCGATATCTCAATTGGTTCTCGATCCAATCAATTCAACTGATCAATCTAATCCTAACCAATTTAAACAAAGTACATAAATTACAATTCAAATTTCACATTTATTTTCAAAATCGATTAACATGAATTATATTCTAGTACAATGTTCTTTATTTCAATTGTAATGCGATTTATATAATTATATTAATTTTAGTAAAATTATATGGTATATTAAATATGATAAACATGTTTTAATTATGATTTAATTTTTTTATCATATACATTATTTAAAATTTAAAAGCATAAAATTATTTGCAAGGCATGTAACATTAAACACACGAGAAACAATTGATTTCCAGAAATAATAGAATATATATTAATTAAAAAAAATAAATATCAAAATAATATATAAACTTTGATGCAATATATAATGTCATACATAAACTTTAATTTTGTACTATTTTATGCATGAAACTTTAATTTGATTAAATTTTTATAAATTACTAGCAACATTAGTGAATTAACACAATTTTACATTGATATGTTGTATATACAGGTTATTATATTAATCCGATATGAAAATAAATTTATGTGTTCATTTCTTTAAATGTATATAATTGAACCAAAATCAAAATTTTATGTATACACATAACCCGCAATTTAAATTCATGTGCATAATTACACACAATTAAAATTCATGTATCAAATTGCAGAAACAAAATTCAAATTTATGTTGCTTTAGCTTCTTTTTTTTTCGCCGCTACATGCAAGGAATTTTAAGCTCCTTTTGTGTGTGGTGTGTGGCTACATTGCTATTATTATTATGCCTGAATTTTGATGCTCTGAACAATAAGTTTTCCTAATTTATGCCTGCTATTTTACTTAGAAGGATCTTTATCAAGAAAGGAAAAAAGAAAAGAAAAGGAAAGCATAATGATTAGACATCAATAAAGTTTAACGAAAATACTAATCATTAACAAAGACTAAATCTCAAATTTTATCAAAGTACAAGGACTAACAGCATATTTTAACCTTGTTTCTTTTATCCCTTTCCACTTTATTTGGTCCATAAGCCCCTCTGCCTCTAATCTTAATCAGTTGCATCCTCAACCGGTGTAAGTATCCATGTACTCAAAGTTTGTAAAGTAAAACACTCAACTTCGGACCAGTAGGCATCACTCAATGCAATTAGAATGCATGTTTAATGGTAAGTCCTTCATCAACCCCTGATGAATCCTTCTCCTTTACAATATCAATATTTCGAAATTATATTAGGATCAATATAAATTTTTAAAATAAAATATAGTTAAAATTGTAGACTCCAAATGTGAAATTAGTACAGTGACACTTACCATGTGCTACTGGAAGTTGACAAACCTAGAAATTGCTAGAAATAGCTTAAATTACAGAAGAGAAGAGAAGTGATATTTGCTTACCACTTCTACAAGAATCTATCAATGCAGGTTATCAAGGTGGATTTGGGAACAGCACCAATCACTGCATCTTTCTTTTCCCCATTCTTGAAGATCATAACAGTCGGAATGCTTCGAATTCCGTATTGAGTTGCAATGTTAGGGCACTCGTCGGTGTTAACTTTGTAACATTTGAGCTTCCCGGCATAATCCTTCGACAGCTCGTCAACTATGGGGTGTATCATACGGCAAGGTCCACACCATGGAGCCCAAAACTCAACCAGAACAGGCAATTCACAATCAAGAACAAGTGATTGCCATGCATCTTCCTTCACTGCTGACACTGCAAGTTTCCAAGAACAAACCAAATTATTGAAGGAAACTAAATCGTTCCTTCATTCTCTCTTTTTCTTCATCCTTCCTCCTAATTGATTGTGTCTTTATCTTCAAATAAAACTGCATCATTTATTTGCTTGATTTTATTACTTTTATTTTATTCTAGTAATCTTGTGTAAAGTATTACTACTACTCTTATATAAACAGGCCATCAATGAGAATACCAAGTTTAAGTTTGTCATAATTCTTTACTTCTATAAAATTAACACAGAAACATACTAAGCTTAAGATTTTGTCATAATACCCCAAAAAAAGAAAAATTCATACAAAAACCAAATAATTCTTTGGTTGAAATAACAAAGTTAAATTTTGATATGCATGCTCCTCAAGTTCAAACCCACCAATTGCTATTTTATTAAAAAAGCATGAAAAGACAAAAACATCCTCATATTAATATTTGTTACTTTGTATATAAAAAGATATTTTAATAATAATATCACAATTGAGTTACTACTCGGTTGACTTATGATACTATCTCAATTAGGAGCTTATTATATCTATAAATATTTGTTACTTTGTATATTAAAGAATATTTTAGTAATATCTCTACCGAGTTGATGCTAAATTAACTTATGACATCAAGTCAATCAATAGCAGTATAGCTATATATGTTTCACGGATATTAGTTCTAAATACAACGGCAAGGTAAATCAGGTAATAATGGCATGAACTCTCCGCTGTTCTTTTATCCTCTTTCATTTCTTAACAAGCAAACAAACAAATTTCAAGATCCCTTATTTTTGTTTCGAGAGATAAACCATGGACGGTGTTGACAATGATATGAGCCAGTCAATTGCAATAGTCAATAATGGCCAACTCTTTCAAGAGAAGTCTTCAAAATGTCGTCTAAGAGAGACAAACTAATCCCAACATTGATCGGTATTGCCCCTGGGTCGTGTCGAGGTTTTATCTCCCACCTCCACCAAGAGCCAATGTGCCGTGAGCCTCTAAGCAGTGATCTATATGCTACAGGTTAAGGGCTCAAACCCCTCCAAGGTCAAGATGCTCACGTCCCCTTGGTGAGTGATTGTGCGCCCATGTACAGCTCGATTTCTCGAGACACTCCTCTTCTATGAACCAAGCCGCTAACGGCCCGATGGCTCTCCGCAGAGACGAGAAACAAAATCCTGACATGACACGGGGACAATACCGAAGATTATTGGATCCAATTAGCTGCTCAACACACGAAACTTCGAAGGCTTCTACCGAAAGAGTTTCACTCAACAAGTCCTAATAAGTTTACTTTCAAGTTTCAACCTATAAGTTTCTGAGTTCAAATCTTGGAGAAAAAGAATTAGGAATTCATTGAGATATAAAACAATTACTTCCTTTTTTATAAAACCCAAAACAAATTTACCACCTTTAACAAACAGAATCAGTTAATTCTACTAAAATCTTATTTCATAAACATCCCCAGATTAAACATGTAAAATCAGCTAGTTTGTAGCCCTACAAACCAATGATTTTATTTAACACAAATTAATTTCTTGTTTTCATTTTCGCCAAATAATCCTTTCTAATTTCTTCCACTTTCCTTCATTTTCCAAACAAACAGTCAACTAAAAAAACAATTATAGCAAAGAAGACAAATAAATCTAACCAAGTGAAGTAAAACAAAGGAACTGACCATCAACAGCGGTCTCCTGGGCTTCACATACCACACGGCCGCCTCGACCGCGTATAAGCGGCTCCCGGATCACCGATCGGAACAACGGAACCACCGACGCGGACGTCGATTTACTCTTGAGACCACGAAATCCCGGTAATCTAACGGATATTCTCCGACCGGAAACCAAAGAAGAAGGGGCAGAAACAGCGGTGGTAACCGGAGAGAAAACAATCGTTACGGAAGCCATGGGGGGAGAGGAAATTAATCGCAGGAAACAAAAGAGGAGATTTGGATGAGAGTGAAGGATTTGGAAATAGTGATGTCTTGTATGTTTGGAGGGGAAAAATTTGTTGGATTATAGTTAAAAACGGAAATCATTTTCTTGGATTATACGTGGGAGACGATTATTGGTATGCTAGGATGGGATAATGGCACGATGCCTTTTACAAATGGATTAAATATTACACACGTGTCAATTATGATAAACCACTATTCAAGTAGGTGAATTATTTACAACCCATTTTTGCATGCCTAAATATTTTTGTGGCTGTATTTCTATTGTTTTGGTGCTAGTGTAAATGTGTTTTGTGTATTTATTTTTGGATTACTATGATTTTTAATTTTTTTTATATTATGCTTGTAGTTGGAATTAAAGTTGTCTATAGATCGGGTTATTTGAAAAATGAGATGATTTAGGTAAAAATATAGATTCGAAAAATGGGTCGAAACAGAAAATGGGGTATGTTTTCTAAACTGGTCGGGTCTCGAGTATGAGTTTTTCAACCCAAGCCCGACTTGACCCAAAAACATCGACACCCTTAACAAAGTATCGACACATCTAACAAAAGTATCGTATTGATACCCTGCTGGTATCGGTATCATTTTAAGGTTCAATGTTTTGAAAATTAAAGAAAACTTACCTGAGTATCGATACCCTCCCCAAGGTATTAATACATTCCTTATTGTATCGATGCTATAGGTTTTAATACAGGTTAGGTCAAGTCAGACCCGGGTTTAGCATATATAATCTGGGCCGGTCTTAAGCAAAAATTTAACTTCAATTTTTAGGTCGAACCAGACTCATGCCTGTCAATTGGGCCTAAATTTTGTTAGGGCTTGAACTTGACCCGACCTAGGGACAATTCTAGTTAGAATCTAGGAAGATATAATTGATGGTGACAAAACTTTGAGAAAATTGTGGAAATTTATCGAGGATAACGATAATAACTTTTGACAAATTGAGTGAAGTCATAATTATATAAAGGCAACAAATCGTGTCGTGAGATATAAGATAAAATTGTTCTTTCTGGTAGGTTTATGAAGATTTTGTCAATTTCATGTGATTCTATTCTATAGAGTGTATTTTTTTTTTTTTTTTTGTGTTTAGAATGTGAGTTTGAATTTGTTAAGTGAACTTGAGGTTTATAAAACCCTGAGGAACTTTTGGGTACATAAAAAAGAGAATTCTAGTTTGTATCTCATAATGCGATTCATAGAATGGATTTATTGATATCTATTTTATAGAGTACACTTCTTCATGTGTGAAGATATGTGTTTGAGTCACTAAAGTTGTACCATAGGGTAGTGATAACCTATAAAAGTAACATATTTTAATCCCATTCTTAATGCGTTTTTGGATGATTTATTATGTAAATTAGTGAATTTGATGCTCCCAATCCTTTAAGTTCATGTTTCTATACTTAGGTGAGCATAGGGAAGTGAAAGGAGTGAAAAACGAGCCAAAATAGGACAAAAAGAGCTGTTTTCAGGATCCACACGGCTTGAGCATTTTCCACACCACATGCCCATGTGCCAGCCTGTGTCGATATCGCTCCCTATTTCCCAAACATGTGAAAAAACTTAATTTTTAGGCTTTCTGAGTATTCTAAAGCATATAAATACACACTAGAAGAGGACTTAATGGAGCACGCAGAGAAGAATGAAGAAAAGACTCGAAGAACGCCACTGGATTCATTTCAGAAGCGGATCTCCTTCAAGATTAAATATCTCTATTCAATTTCTTTAGAAGTTTTATTGGGTTTCTTTATGTCTTGTTGTTTCCTTAACTTTGAGATGATGTTATTCCAGATTATGAACTAAATTCCCTGGATACTTAGGGAAGATGAAACCTATATGAATCTTATTATTTGATTTCTGAATTACATGATAAATACTTGATTCTTGTTCTTAATTATGTATGCTTATTTCATGTTTTAATATTTTTAGAATATTAATTCATACTTAATGTGCTTATTTCAGTGGAGCAAAAGTCCCTGTTTAAGAGTAGATCTAGCATAATTGAGTGGAGTTGCATGCAATCTTAGAAATAAGACGATATAAATCTACCGGATTAGAGTCAAATCTCATAGGGGAATCCATAGATCGAGTTAATGCGACAATAGGAGTTTTAATTAGAAAGGGATTTCAATTAATCAACCTAGAGTCAGTTGTTTTTACTCTCGAAAGAGATATTAACATAATTTATGAATTTTTACGGATCAAGATGCAAGTGAATAAATCGTTTAATTCAGATTCAGAATAATAAGTTAAGTGTAGGTGGATTCTTTATTTGGTATTGTCTATCTCATTGGTTTTATTCGATTATTTTTCCTAATTCATTCTCTGTTGCGTTCTTAGTAATTAATTTAATTAATTTTAGATTAAAAACAATTCCTTCAATTTATCGGCTAGATAATAGAAAAATAGTAAGTAATAATAGTTTTAGTCCTTGTGAATACGATATTCCCAACTCATCATAAATATACGATTATTCGATAGGTGCGTTTGCCTTTATCGTAATTATAGTTAGTTTAGTGACACATCAGGTAGCAAAATTTTTAAGGGCTTGTGTCTACCAAAAACAAACAATTTCAGTTTGTATCTTACAACACGACATTTTGTAGAGTACACTCCTTTATGTGTAAATATTCCAGTTCAAATCTATGAAGGTGAACCAAAGGGTAGCAAAACCTTGAAGGAATTGTGGCTACCAAAAGAGAACAATTTCAATTTATATCTTACAACATGACTTAATAGATTGTGACATTTATAATTTAATTTTTAATTTCTTAATAAATATATTAGATACATGTAAATATATCTGAAGTGCATACTATAAATATATTCATATGCAAAAATGCATTTTTAAAGTTACTAATTAGATGCAATAAATTAAAACTCATCAAAATATGTAATGGAGAAACTAAAATGAAGAAAAAGAAAGAAAATTCATTAATTCTCAACACATATTTATGCATATTCATTACATTATAGATAAAAGAAATTTCCTTCCATGAGTAATACACATAAAATGGAATACCTTCACCAATTACACACCAATGGGTCGACGTTGTGCCATTAATTATGAAAAAAACATAACATGGAGTCCATCTCAACTCGGAGCTTTCAGAGGAGCCATGTCAAAAAGGGCTCTTCAGATCTCATCTTCCATAACATCTGCTGCGAGTAAGTTATGATTGTCGACACCTATTTTTTTGAGATAGGGGGGATCGACTTTAGATTTTAAAAATAAAAAATAAAACGGGAGTCGCCACCAATCCTTTTTTGATGAGGTTTGATCGGGTCACCTCGAAAAATGGTTGTTTTTAATAATCAATTTGATTTATTAAAATAGTGATTTGGGTCTACGAAAATAAAAAAAAGGGGTTCCGGAGTCGGTTACGCACGAGGAAGGATTAGCACCCTCGATACGCCCAAAATTGGTACCTAGTTAACTAATTAGTGTCTTAATATCGAATATTCAAAAACTTGGATAAAATTTAAAATACGATCCCTCTTTGTATCGATGTTATTAAAAAGGTAAATCATTAAGGTAAGTTAAAACGTATGGCAAAGATCGTCTTATCCCGGGATAAAATGTCACATCCAATGCGTTAGGACATAACACTTTCAGCCCCTAAGGCTAGACTTGCTATTTTATTCAAAATCTTGTTAATTTTGAAAGAATATTCGAATACTTAGAGTAAACGAGAGAAACCGAAACCCAATACGTTAGGGCACGGTCCCTCGAATTTCTAAATACCGAACATTGCCTTGTTTTAGATAGTCTTATCTCGAGATAACAAAACGTCACATCCAATACGTTAGGACACGACATCTCGAATTCTTAAGAATAAGTTTTGAAATTTATGAATTTGTTTCAAAAAAAGAATGTTCGGTTATTTAGCTTAAACAAGAAAAATCGAAACCCAATGCGTTAGGGCACAATTTCTCGAATTTCTAAATACCGAATATTGCCTTTGTAAAAGAAAGATTTTTTATGTCGAGTAAAAATTAATAAAATAAATTTGTAATAAAATGCGAAAGTAATTTACCACAAATAATATATGCAAATACAATAAAACATAATATCAAAAAATAAAAAAACATAAAGGAGTTAGCAAGTATGTGAATTAATTATAGATTAGAAATAACGAAAAATAATAAGAACTATGTAATTAATTTACACATATAAATAATAAACAGACAAATAATAAAAGCAAGGATAAAAATAAAAAAAATTAAAGTACAATAGTAAAATATTAAAATAATAATATTTACAATAAAAAAAATAAAAATAATATGCTGATAATATGATAAGAGTAATAATATAAAAATAAAAATAATAAAAAAATAAAAAATAATATACATAAAAAATATGTTAATAATTATGAAAAGAAAATAGTAATAGTATACTACTAATATAATAATAGTAATAATATATTAGTAATAATAGAAAATAATAATACGTATATATAAAAAATATTAATAAGGACGAAAAGAAAACAATAAATATAATATGATAATAGTAATAATATATATATATATATATAAAATAGTAAAAAACGTGATATAAAAAAGAATTTAAATATAATATAATGATTTATAAAAATAATAGTAATAATAATAAAAGGAAAATGTTGAAAATGATATATTAGTAATACGATACCAATAATAATATATTGATAGCAATAATAGAAAATTGTTATATAAAAGATATAAGGATAATAATAATTATCATAGTATAGTGAGTAAATAGAAAACTAAAATATAATAACAATATTATAAAAACAAAGTTAATAATATAACAATATAATAACCGTAATAGTAGTAATGATATTAACAATAATGTTATGCTACTAATAATAAAAAGTATAATAATAATATCAAGATTAAAAAAACAATAAAATAAATAAATAATGAAACAAACAAAACAGTATAAAAAATATAATAAAGAATTTAAACAGCCTAGGACCGAATTAAAATTAAAATAAAACTCAAGGGTTGAATTTACAAAATACAAGAGAAACAAGGGCCAAATGAAACGCGCCTAAATTTAAAAGGACCAAATGGGACATTATCCCTGGTCTTAAACGCTACATATTAGGCTTGACAGGTCAAAGGACCGATTTAAAAAATAAACAAAACTTGATGGCCATATTTAAAAGAAATAGAAAGGGCCTGATCGAAGGACGCAAGGAAAATGGGGACCATTTGCGCAAATATCCCTTTAAAGGGAATATGCACAGGCCACCACTAACCAAAACAGCGCCGTTCGTTGAATGTTTTAAAAAAACACTCTTTTTCATTTTATCTCAGCCCTAGCACCTTTTAGAAAACCACAGCCCCCCTTTTCTTCTCTCAAACACCCACCCCCTTTCTTATTCGACCGGCGTTGAATCCGACGGAAATCCAACGCGCCTTGGCCGTGGACGATAGCCCAGACTTTACACGAATGGGTGTTCAGCCCCTTTTCGAAAGAGGTCCGAATATTTAACCTTCCTGGCTCGTAAACGAAAGAAAAGAAGCAAGGGCTTTCGAGCCCCTTTTTGCCTGATTCCGACACCGGTGATGGACTTCCGACGACGGAGATCTCAGGTACTCCCTTCTTTCTCTTCTTTATTATTTTATAAATAAGAAATAAAAAAAAAGAAATAATCAAACACTAACAGAAACAAAAAAAACCAAACGGAGGAACCACCTTAAAGGATTTAATCTAGAATTTTTGAAGTTTCTGTTGCTTGTATTTGATTTCAAATGATGCTTTTTCTTTTTTTACAGATTTTCTTCCCTTTTTTTATTTCCCAAAAATCGGAAAAAGCCCCCCTTCTACATTGAAAAATAAAAATGGCCTTTATAGTCGAAAATACCCAGTCCCTATCTACTGTTTTATCACTGTTTGCTGTGTTTCTGCTTCTGTTGTTGCATTCGGCTTCTGTTGCTGCTTCTGTCATGTTTGTAGGTTGCTAAGAGGCGATGGGACAGTGGCGGTAGGCATAGAGGCGGCGTGCAAGTGGGGAGGCTGAAGGCTAGGGTTTGAAATTTTGATTTTTTTTTATTTTGATGTAATTGGGCTTAGGGTATAGTTGGGCTTGGAGTGGTAATGTTTATAATGGGCCCGGGCAATTTGGGCCTTCTACAGTTGCCCCTCTTTGCTCATTGTCGTGCAACAGGAAAAGAGCAAAGTCATAAAGAAGGACCAATGCCCGGTTACGTCGAGTCTCGCCTTCTTTAGTGCTCCTCTTCTTTAGGTAGCCTTGTTCCAATCCATCGCATCTTTAAGGAGATAGGACTTGTAGCTTCAACCTGCTCCACTGCAACTTCAGAGAGATAAGGTTTGTTGTGATCTGCTGTTCTATAACTTCAGAGAGATAAGATCTGGTATCTTCAGTCTGCTCCGTTACAGCTTTAGGGAGATAAGACTTGTAACTTCAACCTGCTCCACTGTAACTTCAGAGAGATAAGGTTTGTTGTGATCTGCTCTTCTGCAACTTTAGAGAGATAAGATCTGGTATCTTCAGTCTGCTCCGCTACCACTTTAGGGAGATAAGACTTGTAACTTCAACCTGCTCCACTGTAACTTCAGAGAGATAAGGTTTGTTGTGACCTACTCTTCTGCAACTTCAGAGAGATAAGATCTGGTATTTTCAGTCTGCTCCGCTACAACTTTAGGGAGATAAGACTTGTAACTTTAACCTGTTCCACTGTAACTTCAGAGAGATAAGGTTTGTTGTGATCTGATCTTCTGCAACTTCAGATAGATAAGATCTGGTATCTTCAGTTTGCTCCGCTACAACTTTAGGGAGATAAGACTTGTAACTTCAACCTTCTTCACTGTAACTTCAGAGAGATAAGGTTTGTTGTGTTCTGCTCTTCTGCAACTTTAGAGAGATAAGATCTGGTATCTTCAGTCTGCTCCGCTACAACTTTAGGGAGATAAGACTTGTAACTTCAACTTGCTCCACTGTAACTTCAAAGAGATAAGGATTATTGTGATTTGCTCTTCTACAACTTCAGAGAGATAAGATCTGGTATCTTCAGTCTGCTCATCTACAACTTTAGGGAGATAAGACTTGTAACTTCAACCTGCTCCACTGTAACTTCAGAAAGATAAGGTTTGTCAGCTTCGATCTACTTCACTGCAACTTCAGGAAGATAAGGTCTTGATATCTTCAATCTGCTACGCCGTCTTCTAGAGACATAATCTGTAGGATCGATTTCTGGGCATATGCTTATGCCAAAAGATGAGGATGTCATGATCAGAATTATTCAAATGCTCCTATTAGATGAATATGAATGATGCTTGTGTGAATGTAACTTTATTGATTTGTTACACCATTTTGGGTAACATGGCCCGTGCAATTTATTTCATGGGCCAATTTACCTTAAGTAGTTAAGATGATCAAAATGATTCAAATACTCCTAACTAGATGCATATGAATGCATGAGTGCAGAATGAGAATGATACTTTTCTTAGGTTATCATTACTTAATGTTCATCAGAGTTATCTTCTTGATGTGTTACCATGCCTTATTGTTCTGCTGGTACCCTTAACAGAGCCCAGAGAAACAACAGGTTTGCCCCACTATGACTTCAAGGTTCATTTCATGGTACTTTTGGAACCTAAGGCTTGTACGATCTTCAAACCCTTTCATTGGATCTCAAGGTTTAGGATCTGTGACTTCTTCAAATTATTAATCTGCTACACCATTCTCTGGGCGTCATGACCAGATATGTATGCATGTCGAATTTCTTTGAGAATAATCCCATCTTAATGCTTGGGTTACTCATTATTTGTTGAGGTTGTATCACCGACGTAATACTTTACCTTTTTATTCAATTGATATTTTTAATAAAGAATTTAACAGGTAGTCTCAAATTAGACTCCTTTCCAACCCTTAAGTTTGGTAAGTTCTAAACAATAGTCCTGTTTCAGGTTCTTGTATTATTTAGAAGCTTCCAGAGTAATATGCGAAACTCCTTTTATGAAAGTGTTATTAGTCCACTAATCATTTTTTCAATACCAAATGCATGAAAAAGATCATGACATTAGACAAGAATGAACATAGCTTGAAACAAATAAGTTAATCAAGGATAACACGTGCAATTTTAGAAGAAAATTTATTGAGAGCATAGCTCGACATGAATAAATTAATCAATAAGAAGGAAATTAATCGGGAGCGTAGCCCGACGTGAATCAAAGATAGCAAATATGATAAGAAGAAAGATGAAAACTAGGTGCCCCAGATATCGCAACCTAAGCTTCTCTGTACGAACTTCTTAGTGACCATTTTGAGTCAATATGTGTCTAGGGGATCCGGAGTACTTTGTCGATGCCCCAAGACGTAGCATATTTCTTCATTTTCAATTCAAGCATAGTAAGACTATTGTATGCCCCACCTTTGATCAAAATTTGAGCCGCCCTTTTCAGGTTTTCAACTCAAATGCCCTTTAGACTCAAAGCGCCATTTGCGGTTTTTCGCCTTGGCCTCTGCTTTTTCTTTTTTTTTCTTTTGATTTTTATTGTTTCTTCTTCTCTCTTGACTCTTTTTTTTTTAAGGTCTCAAGGCGCCCTTTGCGGGTTTTCACCTTGGCCTCTCCTTTTATGTGAAATAACTCTTGACTGAATTCACCAGATTGGGCATGTAAGTGAAATACCTCTTGACTGAATTCACCGGATTAGGCATGTTATCGCCATTTATCTTGATTAGTGTTTCTAAAATAGTCCTTCTTCTTTGTATAAGGTCTTTCTCAATTTGGCCTTTATTTTCCCTTATGTACTTTGGCATATGAAGGATCTTCTTCAATATGAAGTCACCCTTTTGAAATTCTCTAAGATGAACCTCTTTGTCATAAACCCATATCGTCGGACTGTGACGGATTAACTTCTCCTCAAATTTGATCGATCATATTAAGACTGGACCCATTCTACCCTATCCAGCTTCAGTCCTGGTAAAACTCGGAAGGAAGAATCTTAATTTCCATGGGCAAGATTAATGAAAAAAAGTGTTGCCCCGGCAAATGTCCTGGCCAACATTTGATAAGTACGGAGGGTACATGGTAACTTCTCTATGCCAACCTTTACAAGTCTCAGTCCTTTTTCAAGATCTTTTTGAATGGTTTTTTTAGTTGTCTTGGCTGCACTGATATGGTGTCTGATCTTTGAACAGACTGTAGACGTTTGACATGTGCAGTTGTGTTAGACATGTTCTTTTCTGGCATCTTTTTTTTGCCACTTTCTTTTCCCTTTTTTATTTGAATTTGGATTTGAAATTGAATTTGGATTCAACCTTGAACTTGAATTTTGGATTTGAATTTGAATTTGAACTTGGGATTTGAATTCAGATTTGGATTTGGATTTAGATTTGGATTTGGACTTGGATTTGGACTTGAATTTGGATCTGGATTTGAATTTGAATTTGGTGACCGTTTACTAAGTAACTTTGGCATGTGAAGCGACCTTACCCTCTTGGTGAAGTAATTGACCATCATAAAGATGAATTGAAGTCGGTGAAGCTGGCACCGTAACACCCGTGCCCCCACATGGAGAATCCTTGAAGAAACATAAATCTTCTCTTCCTCAATTTGACATTCACGACACACTGATGTAGTCCTCTAGCAATATCTTAGCCTCATGATCAGCCTGTATAACCACTAGCATATGTCCCTCTGATACCCTTGTGGACCTCTTTTAAGATTTCAGCGTGTCCACTTCTCAGTAGCCTAAGCATGATATGATCGTGCGAAAGTATCTCTGAATAACTCAATGATGTCTCGCCTTATTTCTACGGTGGGCTAGGTTTCGATCTTCTTCTTTTTCCCTAGCTCGCAATGTTAACTGACCCTTTGTAAGTTAGGATCTATCTTTCATCTCGTTCTACCATGCTTAACAAATTGGAAGATAGGTACAATCTCTATCATCTTCGAAGTCCTGAGATCCCTCTAGACACATATCTTACTCAAAAGGGAGTCAGTAACAGTTCACTCCTGTCGTTGATATCTGGGTACCTATTGTAGGTACAAAAGCAAATTTCAAAGAATAAATGAATCTAAGAATGATTATTTATGTGGCATGATCATGAAGAAAGGGTAAAAGAATATTTGAAAAAGAGTCCAAAGGATAAAAGGACCTAATAATAATTATGCGGTATAAATAACTAATAAAAGAATAATCATTGTATGAAAAATAAATGAATATTTGCTCATAAAGATGTATTCTTATTGAAATAAAGATTTTGAACACGAGCCTATTTTCACAAAAGGATTCTTACTGCCTCTAGGCTTAAAGCAATAAGCGTGTTCTGAATATTACTCTAAATTAGCTCTAAAAACACAGGGATCTCTTCCACAGTCCCATTGTTCAAAACATTTCCCAGTACATAAGGGTTTGGAAACTTTAAATCCTCGGTTCCCTTTTCAGATGCGTCATTAATATTTAAATTCCCCAGTATCATGTCTTGCCCTAGAGCCCTGAACTTGATGTACCCTTGGATCCCGTGCCCCTATTCATCATGGTACTCATCTTTTTACCCCTTGAACAGAATGGTTAGGGTAATGGAATTTCTTCATCAGAGGGATCATCAAATTTTATAACTCCAATTTTGATGAATCTTTCGATCATTTTTTTGAAAGCGGTGCAGTTCTCGATTGAATGCCTCATGATATCGCGTGATATGAAGTAATAAAATTTATAAAGAACTTGATCACACCAAAACTAACTATCATCACGACGTTTAAAGCAAGCGCACCTATCGAACAGTAGTATAGCTTAGTGGCAAGACCGAGTTATCGTACCCAAAGGAACCAAAAGTACTATTACTTACTTCTTTTCTATTATCTAGCCTAAGAATAAAAGAGGGGTTTGTTTAAACTAATTCTAAAACTAACTAAGAAAAGCATAAAGAGTAAAATTGGGAAAACTTTTAGGGAAAAGCTAATTGATATGGACAATACTTAAGGGGGAATCCACCTAGACTTCACTTGCTATTGGTTCTTGAGCTAGACGATTTATTCACTTGACTTGATCCGTAAAGATCCCTAATTTATGCTAAACCCTCCGTAGAGGCGTAGAGCAACTAGGCCTAAGTTGTTAATTAAATTTCCCTTATTAATTAACTCCCTAGGTTGCATTAATTCGATCTATGGTTCCCCATATTAGGTTTGACCCTAATCCGGCAGATTTATGTCGCCCTATGTCTAGGGTTGCATGCAACTCCGCTTAATTATGGTAGATCTACTCTTATCACAGGGACTTTTGCTCCTCTGCTCTAAGCACATCTAGTTCTTGAAATAATACCTAGGACTATTAAATCAAGGATAAAGAACACATAATTAAGAACAATTCAAGTATTTATCATATAACTCAAGAATAAATAATAACAAGATTCGTCTTAGGTTTTATCCCCCTCAAGTATTTGAGGGGTTTAGTTCATAATAAAGAAAAAAAACATCTCAGAAGAAATAAAATAACAAAACATAAAAGAACCCGAAAACCCCTAAAGGAATTTAGGGAGATCCTCTATATTGCTGCAGAATTCCGGCTTCTGGGATGAATCAATCAGCTTCCCTACGAGTAATCCCTACTTTCACTCTCTATGTTGGCAGCAAAGAATACTTCCCTTTTTGGGAGAAATAAGCACCCCCCTAGAGTTGCCTCCTAGGGTCTTTATATAGAGCTTTGGAGAGCCTTTCTTAGCCTCCAAGTATCCCAATTCGAGTGAAATTCGTCTTTCCGACGACTAGAACACGCCCGTGTGCCACGCCCGTGTGGGTTCGATAGAGGCCGTCTGATTTGGCACGGCCGTGTGTAGTGGCCGTGCTTGTCGGGACTTTGTCCGTGTGATCTTCGTGAAGCACGCCCGTGTGCCACGGCCGTGTGGCATCTCTTGGCCCGTGTGGTTCGTGCTTTTTAGTTTATTTTTCACCGTTTTAGGCCCGTTTTTTGTTCTTTCATCTTTCCTATGCTCTCCTGAGTATAAGATATGAAAAAGAGGGGTTAAGAGCACCAGTTCTCACAAAATTGATAGTAATTTATCCAGAATATAGGCTAAACATGAGGTAAAAATATGTATAAATTAGCGTTTATCAAATACCCCCACACTTAAGCCTTTGCTTATCCTCAAGCAAAATCTCAATCCCTAAATAAGAATCATTCTTCTCAACTTACAACCTTTATCAATAATGTTTCAAACTAATCCACAGGCAATCATACAATGAGTAATTCAATCGGAAGAACATTAAAGACTCAATTACTCTAAGTTGAGAATTTTATCATTGAAAACATAAGTCTCTTCCTTCCTTCTAAGTAGTTATCTCTCCATCTTAATTAACAGGAGTTGACATCCTCACTAAAGGTTCACTCTATCCACTCGAAGTGTTTAGGGTTCAAAATTTAAACACTCCTTAGTCAACCTGAAAAGTTATTACCATAAGCTTGCAAGAAAATCAAATCTCCACCACTAAAGTTTGATATGATACATTGATCAAAAGGTCTTTTAATGGTTGTAACAGGGCTTGGTTAGGGGTGTTGTCACAGGCTGGAAAAAGAATGTTAGAATCGAGATTAAACTGAAAAATTATCTAGCTAGAAAAATCTCTATCACTGGAACATATTTCTCAGCTAATTCTTATGATACTATTATTTCTGCCTTGGTAGCCTTAAAATAGAAATATGCAAAAACTTGTTCAACTATTACAAGTTACAACTGAATTTCACTGTATGTACATATTTTTTTCTTTCTTTTCTTCTTTTTTTTTCTTTTCTTTCCTTTTTTTTATTAAGAACAATTCAAGTAATGTAATAAATTGAATAAAACTTTACAATCTGGAAAGGAGAAAAAAAAAAGCTAGATGAAAAATTCAACTCAAATCTCGACAAAAATAGGGGTCAAAATAATTGAATGCAATTAAACAAAAATGGGTTATTGGTTAATAATTAGAGGGTGAGTCAAGGAAAAGGTTGTTAGGCTCAATGGGGTTTACTAGGGGTTAATTTATGAAGGTAGGCTATTTGTGGGGTAAGTGGGTTAAATCCTAGGTGCCTTTATCATTTCGGCATATCAAATCAATGATGTGGTCTCGACATGTATAATTGAAGCAAGTTCTAGAATAACAAT
Source organism: Gossypium stocksii (assembly GCA_020496765.1). Classification (NCBI taxonomy): domain Eukaryota; kingdom Viridiplantae; phylum Streptophyta; class Magnoliopsida; order Malvales; family Malvaceae; genus Gossypium; species Gossypium stocksii. The sequence goes on along the minus strand of CM035628.1, from coordinate 96,770,764 downwards.
TCAGTATTGACTCACTCAAAACAATAATAAAAGTGAGCACGAAAGAATGTATGCTCAAAAAGGCTCAAAAATCTCACCAGAATTATGGCTTTTGATGTCAATCTTGCGAATTTCAAATCTCAAGATAATACAAATCTCAAGATAATACTTAAATTTAGGGAAGATAACTTATGCAAAAAAAAAATTTTTTTTTGGGGTTCTCAAAAATTTCAACTTATCTTGCTTGATTCCCTAATGTTTTAAAGTTTGAATAATCAAAGTACAAGCACCTATATCTTAATTCTCAACATATCGATAGAAATCATAAATCAATCAGAATAAATTCCTAATAGGAGATTGAGAATTAGTTAAGAACAATGCATGAAATACAATTTTAGGGATTTTTATAGATAATGTAAAGATTTCAAGTAAGCTTTCCCCCCACACTTAAGATGTACATTCCCCTCAATGTATAAAGTTATATAAATAGCAAGAGAAGTATAATATCATAAGATAAGGAGAGAATTGAAACTCCCTGAATTTAGGATGAATTTGTGAGGAAGAGTCGGTAATTGTGGCAGGGGTGGTCCCATTTCCGTTCGAATATGATCTGTAGACCTCCTTTTTTTGAAACTGTGGAAATATTTAATTAGTCGTGGAAATTTTGGATTAATAGAGATTACTCATTAGGGATTGGCCAATATGAAAGATAGAAAATTAAATAACAGAAAAATAATAAACTAAGTTCTAAAAAATACTAATACTGTAATGATTAAAAGGATTAAACATAAAAATAAATTTTGAAATGAAAAGGAAACTAATAAAGGAAAAAAAATGAGAGAAAAAAATAGAATCGAATAAGAGAATAGAGGCACATGCCCGTGTAGTTTGGGGTTAGCCCATGTTGGCCATATTGCATGGCTGTGTGAACTTGTTTGCTTTTCGCACGGTCGTGTAGGTAGTCACACGGCCGTGTTTAATTTGACAGTGTTGGCCACGGCTTAGGGACACGAGCGTGTGGCGTTGTGTGAGCCCGTGTTGATACTGTAGGGTTACCACGGCCATGTCGCACGGCCGTGGGGATTTGTCGACCTCCCGTGCTTTTGGGAAACTTCTGCTCTGTTTGTACATGGTCTGGGTGCACAACCGTGTCTCTGTTTAAGATGTCACATGGCCTTAGGCACGCCCGTGTGCCAGGCCGTGTGGTCCTAATTTCCTGCATAAAAAATGTTAATTGCTGCATAAAAATACTAGAAAAATTTTAAACAAAGAAAAGTTATTAAGTTATTGCTCGGGTTGCCTCCCAAGAAGTGCTTGTTTATAGTCTAAGCTCGACTTTTCTTAAGCTTGTTCGTTCACGGTGGTTTGAAGAGTTGATACTCTTCTATCCTGCTTGCAATTTTATTATTAACATAAGATTTGAGTCGAGTATGGTTTACCTTGAAAGTGCTAAGTGACTCATGTTTTATTTCTACTGTACCATAAGGGAAGATTTTCATTACCGTAAAGTGAGGTATGTCACTTGTATGTTCTTTCGAGTTCAAGATTCGGGGCTCGTCTTCCTCTAGAAGTACCTTATCCCCTACCTTGATTTGACACGTTTTTACCTGAGAGTCGTCTTGGTGATGCTCTGGGTTGGTGTGGCATATTTTGGGTTTTTCATGATAGTTCAGCCACTCATCTAGTTCCTCGATCTGAAGCGTTCGCTTTTTAGGTACCTCTCCATTGGATGGACTTGTCTGTGACTGAGTTGCCTTTATGTAAAGTGTATCCTGCACAGAAGGTTGGGTGGTGAGTTCAATGTTTTTACAAGGACTCGTGACTATATTATTATCAACAGTTTTAATTGCGTTTTGAGCTTGTAAAGTAACTTTGTCATCACTTACACGTAGTGTAAGTTCACCTGTTCCTAAATCAATTATTGTTCTAGCAGTCGCTAAAAAGGGTCGCCCTAGAATTAAGGGTATATCGCTATCCTCATCAATGTCTAAAACAACAAAGTCAACTGGGAATATAAATTTATCAATTTTGACGAGCAAATCTTGAATTATTCCCTTAGGAGACCTAATAGTTTTATCAGCTAGTTGAATGCTCATCTCAGTTTGCTTAGGCTTTCCAAGATCTAGTTGTTTAAACAGTTTATAAGGCATGACATTTATACTAGCTCCTAAATCAGCTAAAGCATTTTTGGTGTCTAGGCTACCAAATAAACAATGAATAGTAAAACTCCCTGGATCTTTCAGTTTGGTTGGCAGTTTATTTTGGAGAATAACTGAGCATTCCTCGTTGAGTTCCACTATGGACAATTCTTCCAACTTCCTTTTATTTGTGAGAAGTTCCTTTAAAAATTTTGCGTAATCCGGCATCTGCATAATTGCTTCAACAAAAGGTAAGTTAATATGTAATTTCTTTAACAGTTTAAGAAACTTACCGAATTGCTGATCTATGCGGTCCTTCTTTAGCGCGTTTGGGTATGGGATACGAGGTTTAAATTCTTTGATGATTTCATCTTTGGGACTTGCCTCATCCTTTCCTTTACTTACCACAGGCTCTTTGCATGGCTTTGGGTTGGTTTTGGTTATCCCCTCATCATCTATCGTATCCACAGCATTGAGTTGCTCCTTAGGGTTAGTCTCAGTATTGCTTGATAACCCACATCGCAATTTTTTAGAGATTAGCTTGGCAAGCTGGCCTATTTGAGTTTCAAGTCCTTGAATGGATGCCTGCTGGTTCCTCAATGCAGTTTCGGTGTTTTGGAAACGTGTTTCTGATACGGCAATAAATTTTGTGACCATCTCTTCAAAGTTCAGCTTTTTCTCTTGTTGGAATGGTGGCTGTTGCAATCTTAGAGGAGGCGGTTTTCTTTGATTTCCTTGTCCTTCCCATGAAAAACTAGGTGACTCTGCCAACCTGCATTATAAGTATTACTATAAGGGTTATTTTGAAGTCTAGAATTGTTACCCATATAGTTGGCTTGCTGAGTTTCCATGCCATGTCCATAAGAGGAGTAATTTGATTGAACATATTTCCTGGAGTTGCGTTGCATTGCATAACTGGCTATTCCTGCGTAGAACCAACAAAATTATCAAACTTTTTATTTAAAAGTTCCACCTGATTAGTAAGCATAGTAACAGCATCAATATTATAAACTCCTGCAACTTTTGTCGGCTTTGTCCTCATGATTTGCCACTGATAGTTATTCAATGACAATTCTTCAATAAAGTCATAAGCTGCTTCTGGCGTTTTATTATTAATTGTTCCTCCTGCGGCTGCATCAACCATTTGTCGTGTGGATGGATTCAAACCGTTGTGGAAGGTTTGAACTTGTAGCCATAAAGGTAGTCCATGATGAGGACATCTTCTCAAAAGATCCTTGTATCTCTCCCAGGCATCGTAGAGTGTTTCTAAATCCATCTGCACAAAGGAAGAAATATCGTTTCGTAATTTAGCTGTTTTAGCGGGAGGAAAATATTTAAGTAAAAATTTTTCTGTCATCTGTTCCCATGTGGTGATTGAGCCTCGTGGTAGAGAATTTAACCACTGTTTGGCTTTGTTTCTCAGAGAAAATAGAAATAGCCTTAGTCGAATAGCATCATCAGAAATGTCATTAATTTTAAAAGTATCGCACAATTCCAAAAAGTTTGCTAAATGAGCGTTGGGATCATCATCCTGTAAACCATCAAACTGTACAAACTGCTGAATCATCTGAATAGTGTTAGGTTTGAGTTCAAAATTATTAGCAACAATAGCAGGTCTAACAATGCTAGTTTGAGTACCAATCAAACTAGGTTTAGCATAATCATACATAGTTCGAGGAGCTTCATCCTGGTTTACTGGTTCTGCTGGTAGTGCTGGATGTGGTGGAACGTTTTGATTTGCTTCCATCTCTTCTGTAGGTTCTGGCTCGTGCTCAGGTTCTTGCTCTGGATAATGTAGGCTTCATCTGATCTCTCTGCGATTTCTGCGAACTGTAGCTTCTAAATCTTCGTAAAAAAGTAATGGTCCTGTTGGGTTGTTTCTAGTCATAAACTAGAAAAACCTAGAAAAATAAAAAAGGAACGAAAATAAAATAAAAATAAAAATAAACTTAGAAAAACCTAGAAAAAAATAAGAAGAAAATAAAAATAAAAATAAAAATAAAAATAAATAAATAAATAAATATATTAATGGCTAAAGTAATAGAAATCGAGTGTTCGTAATATTTTAGTCCTCGGCAACGGCGTCAAAAACTTGATATCGCGTGATATGAAGTAATAAAATTTATAAAGAACTTGATCACACCAAAACTAACTAATATCACGACGTTTAAGGCAAGCGCACCTATCGAACAGTAGTATAGCTTAGTGGCAAGATCGAGTTACCGTACCCAAGGGAACCAAAAGTACTATTACTTACTTCCTTTCTATTATCTAGCCTAAGAATAAAAGAGGGGTTTGTTTAAACTAATTCTAAAACTAACTAAGAAAAGCACAAAGAGTAAAATTTGGAAAACTTTTAGGGAAAAGCTGATTGATATGGACAATACTTAAGGGGGAATCCACCTAGACTTCACTTGCTATTGGTTCTTGAGCTAGACGATTTATTCACTTGACTTGATCCGTAGAGATCCCTAATTTATGCTAAACCCTCCGTAGAGGCGTAGAGCAACTAGGCCTAAGTTGTTAATTAAATTTCCCTTATTAATTAACTCCCTAGGTTGCATTAATTCAATCTATGGTTCCCCATATTAGGTTTGACCCTAATCCGGCAGATTTATGTCGCCCTATGTGTGACACCCCTAACTTGACCCTAGTCGGAAAGTGGTTTCGAGACCACAAAAACCGAGTTACAAAAATAATTAATTGTTATATTCTATGCTTATTATTTGTGAATAAGTATGTGTGAAAATTTCATGCTTTAATTTTGTCATTTGGATGTGAAATTAGCTAAAAAGGACATATTTGAGAAACTTTAAAAATATGATAGGCAAATGTCCAAGTGATTAAAATGTTAAACTACTAAAGTTGTGGACTTGCATGTCAAATGGCCCACTTTTAACATTAGTGGACGGTAATGATGTTATGATTTTGGCATTATGTGTATATTATATTTAGTAAATAATATTTAATAGTTTATATTATAAAATACATAAAATTAATTAAAGAGGACTTAGTTGTTAATTTTTAAAAGGGTGGTAGATAGATTTTAAAGTGACCGAACCTTAAGGTTTATTATTGTGGAGGATTTGCATGCTTATTTGACCATTTTCTATCCATGTTCACGGTAGTGGGGGTTGTTATGATGCATTATGTGCTTTAAATTAATAAATTATATATTTATAATATGCTATAATTAAAATTTGATAAAATAAAAGTGAATATGGTGATAAAAACAAGGTGAGCTTCATAGCCTTCAGGGGAGCCGAAACTAAAGAAAACAAATAGGAGAAGAAGCTTTGGATATTCGGTCTATAGAAGGGCTAAAATTCAAGGTGAATACTTGTTAAATTGATATTAAATTTGATGTTTTGAGTTCCTAGCTTGATGCTACCTTAAACCCATGGATTTATTCTCTTGAATTGATTATGTGGCATGTTCGGTATTGGATAGGAAATGTCAATTTTGATAGCTGAAAATAGAATTGGAATAAGGGGTGTTTGATAGACTTAGGAGATGAAATTGTAAGTGATTATGAGCTTATAATTTTAATTAGGGAAAATTTATGTTTAATATGACTTAATTGCTTAGGATGTCATTCGGCCATGGAAATTGAGCATGGAAAAATCTGGTGTGGGATGTTCTTACTGAAATATGAGGCTGAAAATTTAGTTTGAAGTGTGGAAATTGTGTTAAAGATGAACATTAAACCTTTATGTTTTATGGTCTTGTAAGTTAGGTGTAAAACCAATGGCCTTTTTATGCTTGGCATGGAATTAGTTGTTAAATGAGTTATGAACCTATTATAATTTGAAAATTTGATGGTTTTATGGATAAGGGGGCATTTGAAAATAGAGGTTAAATTATAATAACCTCACATTAGTGAATTGAAGTAAAATTTGACTCTTTATAGGATTAAATTACCTATGACCGAATGTGATGAAATTGTCAAGAAATAAATTTGATTAAATAAGATTCGGTTAATGGTGGGTGTATAGAATAATTGAATGCTAATTTGATTAACTCTCTAATGGCCAAATGTGTTAAACCTTAAAGCATGATTTAGTTTAACCAAGGGAGAACAGGATCGTGTTATTTTGTTTCATATGAGCTTGAATTTTTTTTTATGCAAGAACTCGTTGAATTAAATGGTAATACCGAATGTGTGCAGATGTATTGAGGTGTTGCCGTATGTATGAGTTTCATTGAGAAAATTTACCTTGTTGTTTTTAATGATATAACAAGGTGATTAAAATAGTTTAAATTTTGTTAATTAAGCTCAAGAGCGTAGAGGGGAAATTTTGGATAAAGAGAAAGTAAACGAATAGCCGTGGATATCTAGTCGTCGACCACTTCCGAGGTAAGTTTTAAGTGATTAAACGTTGAGTAAATTCAATCATATAGAACATACTGAGTTGATTTAATAAGATATGATGTGGCCATGATATGTTCTAAACTCAAATGGTAAGTTTTTAAGTGTTTGAACTTGGAAATTTAAGTGCAAATTTGAAATAATCTGCTTAAGACAGCAGCAGTAACGTCATTTTAGAAAATCACCATAAATTGATGGAGTTGAATTAGAGGCTGAATAAAATGTGAAATGAAAGCTTAATGAGTCTAGTTTCTTATAAAAGAAACCGTGTAAGCAAAGGAATTGCCAATAATGAGATATTTAAAGTTGTATGAGACAGTGTCAGAATGACTTTGAAATCCTCTGTTCTGTTTTTAGAAAATCATTATAAATTGTAAAAAAATTTTTAAAAGACAAAATTTATATGCTTAGACTCCTTAATGAGTCTAGTTTCAAATGAAATAAACAAAAACATATTTTGAATTTTGTACAATGAGAAATTTGATTCATAGTGAAGAGTGTTCAGAATAGTCAAACAGTGAAACAAGGGAAATTTTAAGAAAAATCTGGTATTGATTGGCCAAACCAAAAATTCTGAAAATTTTATGGATAAAAGATATATGAGTCTATTTTCATCTAAAATTAACGGCACTTCATTTGGAGTTTCGTAGCTCCATTTACGAATAATTTAATGACTGTTGCTCAGGAAAAACAGCTTGTGCTGAATCTGTGATTATGTTGTAAACCTTGATAAAACTATTTGAGTTGCTTAAGCTATTGATTAAATATTGGTAATCAAAGTACCAAATCCGTATTAAAGTGAAGCTATAAGCCATAAATGACTAGTATACCTAGCCAATTTTGTTATGATGAAATGTGTATGAGATATGTATATGTGGTAAAGCCGAATGGCTAATGCGAAATGTGTATGAGATATGTATATGTGGTAAAGCCAAATGGCTAATGTGAAATATGTATGAGATGTGTATATATATATATATATATTGTGGCCGAATGACAAATTGTGAAAGGTGTGTATTATTAGATATTTGATGAGGCAAATGAATTACAAATGTGATGATCTATGTGAAATGTTGTACCATGTAATTAGTTATATATGAAACTTGAGATTATATCCGGGCTTATAGACCCGCTGACTATGTGTGGAGATTATATCCGGGCTTAAAGACCCGATGGCTATATGCGGAGATTATGTCCGGGTTAAGACCCGCTTATATGTTGTAAGACTGAATGGCCAATGTGATGAATGTGAAAGTGCATATATGTGATAAGGTCGAATGGCCAATGTGATGAATGTAAAAGTGTGCACATGTGATAAGGCCGAATGGCCAATGTGATGAGTGTGAAAGTGTATATATGTGATAAGGCCAGAGGGCCAATTTGAGATAGGTGTAAGCTGTGTATCGTTATATGCTTATAAAATGAAAAAGAATAACTTATGGGATGTGTGGCGTGGTCGAATGGGTATTATAAAAAAAAATGAAAGTAAATCATGTGTTTTATGAGTTGGTCTGATTGAAAGCATTGTTCTGTTAAAATATTGTGATATGCGAATACTACAAGCATATAGCATAAAGTGTGATAAACTTTCTGAATGGTCTATCGTACGAAATCATTCGGAACATTGACCTAATAAGCTTCGAAGTTGGTAATTAGAATTGAGTTTTATATAAGATGACAAATGGAGCTCGTACCATACATTAAATGACTCAGGTATGTGATACTTACCTTTTGGTGTAAGAACGACTCGGACTGGATTTGATTATATTCAATTGTGAGATTTTGTAATTGAAAGTATAAGATGTAGGTATATGTGGTTTCAGTCACTGGGATTTAATGAGAATGGAATACCTTAAGTTGATCAGTTATGTGTCCTACACTCATAATTAAATCTGCTCTGGATTGAACCACAATTATGAAATGATATATATATATATATATATCTATGGGAATGAGTATTAAGACTACTATGCAATTAAGCCATGTTCGACTGATGTGGGAAGCCATGTGAAGTTATTGATTTATTCTATCGATTGAGTTTGAGGTTAAGTGATTTATATTTATAAATTTTGCATTGTGTGCATATATATATAATTGGTCATTTATGAAATTACCATGGAAGTGGGCACATCTCTGAAAATTTTTTATTATGGTTGAATACCTCTATAATTGGCCACTGTGGAAATTATTTAATGAAGTGGTTATGTGATATAAATTTTTAAGTAAATGAGACGATGAGTAAAGTATGTGCAATTGAGAATAGGTTCATTCAGCAAATGATTTTACATATACCAAACTGAATAGGGAATTATGTTCTTTTTTTTTAAATTTAGTAAAGTTAAACGACATTGCTTAAAACTTACTAAGCATTGAAATGCTTACTCTGTTGCTATGTCTTCTATTTTATAGATTGTTGATTCTGGCCAATTGCTCGGGGATCGTCAGCAACTCGTCACACTATCACTATCCACTGTTTGGTACTGCTATGTTTTGGATTATCTTATGGCATGTATAGAATAGACTAATAGCGGAAGAATATTTTGGGTAATGTATATAAGCCATGCGAAAATGGTATCTTTTGAATGTGTACTTATGGAAGTTTGAATTTTATCCCTAGCTGTGTTTAGTACTTATCTAAATGAATGTTCGTTAAAAAAAAAAAAGAGGTTCAAAATTTTACTGTTCTGATATGTTCTCTGATTTTCGGTAACACCTCGTCCTATTCCGACGACGGTTACGGGATAGGGGTGTTACGCTATGTCTAGGGTTGCATGCAACTCCGCTTAATTATGGTAGATCTACTCTTATCACAGGGACTTTTGCTCCTTTGCTCTAAGCACATCTAGTTCTTGAAATAATACCTAGGACTATTAAATCAAGGATGAAGAACACATAATTAAGAACAATTCAAGTATTTATTATATAACTCAAGAATAAATAATAACAAGATTCATCTTAGGTTTCATCCCCCTCAAGTATTTGAGGGGTTTAGTTCATAATAAAGAAAGAAAACATCTCAGAAGAAATAAAATAACAAAACATAAAAGAACCCGAAAACCCCTGAAGGAATTTAGGAAGATCCTCTATATTGCTGCAGAATTCCGGCTTCTGGGATGAATCAATCAACTTCCTTGCGAGTAATCCCTACTTCCACTCTTTATGTTGGCAGCAAAGAATACTTCCCTTTTTGGGGGAAATAAGCACCCCCCTAGAGTTGCCTCATAAGGTCTTTATATAGAGCTTTGGAGAGCCTTTCTTAGCCTCCAAGTATCCCAATTTGAGTGAAATTCGTCTTTCCCACGACTAGAACACGCCCGTGTGCCACGCCCGTGTGGGTTCGATAGAGGCCTTGTGATTTGGCACGGCCGTGTGTAGTGGCCGTGCTTGTCGGGGCTTTGTCCGTATGATCTTCGTGAAGCACGCCCGTGTGCCACGGCCGTGTGGCATCTCTTGGCCCATGTGGTTCGTGCTTTTTGGTTTATTTTTCACCGTTTTAGGCCCGTTTTCTGTTCTTTCATCTTCCCTATGCTCTCCTGAGTATAAGATATGAAAAAGAGGGGTTAAGAGCACCAGTACTCACAAAATTGTTAGTAATTTATCCAGAATATAGGCTAAACATGAGGTAAAAATATGTATAAATTAGCGTTTATCAGGAGTTTACATCATACCATTTAGGGTATGGGCGATGTATTGGTTCCACATAAAAAGGGGCTACAATATATGCGTTAAACAAAATCCGGTACAATTCCCCATACGAGATTGGGATGGGCGAGAAAACTGGGGTTTTTCTGAATTTGATTTTGGATTGGGTTTTTCTCTTGGGGGGACCTGATGGCTAATATTTACCGTCCTTGGCTGATTTACTGTGATCGGCTTCGAATGCCCCTTGTTACTCGTACTATTTACTTCTTTTTCCTTCTTCTTTGGGGACCTCGAAGTCCGCTCTCCCCTTTTCTTTGTTTCTTCTAGACTAAGAGCAACAGGATTGACGCTGTCAAAAGCAACAGGATTGACTCGGTCATCACTCGAGCTAGAATCTAGGCCCAACAGGAAGTTCAACACTGTTGAGGTATCGGTTTGATATTGGGGTCTGATAATGACGGGTACCTCTTGTGGATGCACGTTTGGTTGGGTTTGAATGCTTATTGGAGTATGACTTAGGGGGTAAGTGAAGTCTTCCTTATTATTCTCAATGTTGACTATTGGGCCTTTCCCTTTTCCAAGCCCTCCGGCTAGTAACTGGGTCAATCGGTCCATCACATTCTTTTGGAATTCTAACATCCGGTTCCACATATCTTGTTGAAACCTGGTCAATTGCTCTTGCATCTATATTTGCATTTGCTTTATTCTCTTCAACCTTTGTTCCATGGCTTTTATTTTTCTTCGCAAGTACAGTAACAAGACCTCTACCGATTTTCAGGTTAGCTGAAATAATTTTACTTAATTAGAATCCTTTCATGGAAGTCTAATGTACAAGACGTAATGCAAATAATGTAATGCAGGTAATATAATGCAAATGATACAATGTAAATGCATGAAATGCAAATGCATGAAATGGATGCAAGAAAGAGAGGCGTTGATTCTGAATTCAATTCCATTAGAAGAACTTTTCTAGAAAACAAATATCTTTACATAAAACGGATTTCACATGGGGTATTGCCCTTAGGGTCCAAGTGAAGACACCGCTCCTTTCTTCATATCTGGATGTTATGGTCGAATCCTGCGAGCTTTCAATAGATACCTCCACTAGCTCCCTTTTGCTTGATCGCGACCCATGGTTCTCTTATCCTCGTGATGCTCCTTAGCTCTTTTGACGTAATGGCTCTCGAATACTCATTGTTGGCTTGAATTCTCGGGCAAAGGTTTGTATTCCTCTGCGAACTATCAACCTTTTTGGTTGTGCTTACTTGGAACATATCTTGACGACCGTATTATAACCCACTTTATCAAGAAGTTCGTTTTCCTATGTCAAACTCCTCTATTTAGTAATCGAATATTAATCAACACCTCCTTTCTATGGTGATGCAATGCAATGTAATCAAAACAAAAGAAAACACGTTAGCACATGAGAAATAAATAACAAAATAAAGCACCTAATTGGGTGACCACTAGGGTTCGGCGTGGCTCTACCTAGGTGGGCTCCCAAGGTTCGCTATATGAGGTTTGGTTCTAAAGTAAGGATACCTAAACCAGCAGATTCCTCAATCCTCACCCATTATAGGCTCATTTGGACTGAGTTCAGTTCAGGGGAATACATTTCCCTATGGCCATGCGGAGATGAAAATCTCACGAAGCACATAGGTACATATGTATTCCGAAAGCGATGCGCTAGTCCATGTGGAGGTGAAAACCTCACGAAGGCATAGTTTCTCGCTTCTACTTAAAAGGGTGTGACCGAGCGGTCATGCAATGCAATGTGCAGATATATACAAGAAGCTTAAAGTAATTAAAGGAAATACAAACAAAATGATAAAAATCGCAACACAAAACAGATGAAATGAAAGGATCGTATATTAAAACCAGATTTTTCAACTTTCGACGAAAAGATAAAAGTTAATCAACTTGTGGCTTGGCTCACAAACTTAGGTCCCCAGTGGAGTCGCCAAGCTGTCGACACCTATTTTTTTGAGATAGGGGGGATCGACTTTAGATTTTAAAAATAAAAAATAAAACGGGAGTCGCCACCAATCCTTTTTTGATGAGGTGTGATCGGGTCACCTCGAAAAATGGTTGTTTTTAATAATCAATTTGATTTATTAAAATAGTAATTTGGGTCTACGAAAATAAAAAAAAGGGGTTCCGGAGTCGGTTACGCACGAGGAAGGATTAGCACCCTCGATACGCCCAAAATTGGTACCTAGTTAACTAATTAGTGTCTTAATATCGAATATTCAAAAACTTGGATAAAATTTAAAATACGATCCCTCTTTGTATCGATGTTATTAAAAAGGTAAATCATTAAGGTAAGTTAAAACGTATGGCAAAGATCGTCTTATCCCGGGATAAAATGTCACATCCAATGCGTTAGGACATAACACTTTCAGCCCCTAAGGCTAGACTTGCTATTTTATTCAAAATCTTGTTAATTTTGAAAGAATATTCGAATACTTAGAGTAAACGAGAGAAACCGAAACCCAATACGTTAGGGCACGGTCCCTCGAATTTCTAAATACCGAACATTGCCTTGTTTTAGATAGTCTTATCTCGAGATAACAAAACGTCACATCCAATACGTTAGGACACGACATCTCGAATTCTTAAGAATAAGTTTTGAAATTTATGAATTTGTTTCAAAAAAAGAATGTTCGGTTATTTAGCTTAAACAAGAAAAATCGAAACCCAATGCGTTAGGGCACAATTTCTCGAATTTCTAAATACCGAATATTACCTTTGTAAAAGAAAGATTTTTTATGTCAAGTAAAAATTAATAAAATAAATTTGTAATAAAATGCGAAAGTAATTTACCACAAATAATATATGTAAATACAATAAAACATAATATCAAGAAATAAAAAAACATAAAGGAGTTAGCAAGTATGTGAATTAATTACAGATTAGAAATAACGAAAAATAATAAGAACTATGTAATTAATTTACACATATAAATAATAAACAGACAAATAATAAAAGCAAGGATAAAAATAAAAAAAATTAAAGTACAATAGTAAAATATTAAAATAATAATATTTACAATAAAAAAAATAAAAATAATATGCTGATAATATGATAAGAGTAATAATATAAAAATAAAAATAATAAAAAAATAAAAAATAATATACATAAAAAAATATGTTAATAATTATGAAAAGAAAATAGTAATAGTATACTACTAATATAATAATAGTAATAATATATTAGTAATAATAGAAAATAATAATACGTATATATAAAAAATATTAATAAGGACGAAAAGAAAACAATAAATATAATATGATAATAGTAATAATATATATATATATATATATATATATATAAAATAGTAAAAAACGTGATATAAAAAAGAATTTAAATATAATATAATGATTTATAAAAATAATAGTAATAATAATAAAAGGAAAATGTTGAAAATGATATATTAGTAATACGATACCAATAATAATATATTGATAGCAATAATAGAAAATTGTTATATAAAAGATATAAGGATAATAATAATTATCATAGTATAGTGAGTAAATAGAAAACTAAAATATAATAACAATATTATAAAAACAAAGTTAATAATATAACAATATAATAACCGTAATAGTAGTAATGATATTAACAATAATGTTATGCTACTAATAATAAAAAGTATAATAATAATATCAAGATTAATAAAACAATAAAATAAATAAATAATGAAACAAACAAAACAGTATAAAAAATATAATAAAGAATTTAAACAGCCTAGGACCGAATTAAAATTAAAATAAAACTCAAGGGTCGAATTTACAAAATACAAGAGAAACAAGGGCCAAATGAAACGCGCCTAAATTTAAAAGGACCAAATGGGACATTATCCCTGGTCTTAAACGCTACATATTAGGCTTGACAAGTCAAAGGACCGATTTAAAAAATAAACAAAACTTGATGGCCATATTTAAAAGAAATAGAAAGGGCCTGATCGAAGGACGCAAGGAAAATGGGGACCATTTGCGCAAATATCCCCTTAAAGGGAATATGCACAGGCCACCACTAACCAAAACAGCGCCGTTCGTTGAATGTTTTAAAAAAACACTCTTTTTCATTTTATCTCAGCCCTAGCACCTTTTAGAAAACCACAGCCCCCCTTTTCTTCTCTCAAACACCCACCCCCTTTCTTATTCGACCGGCGTTGAATCCGACGGAAATCCGACGCGCCTTGGCCGTGGACGATAGCCCAGACTTTACACGAATGGGTGTTCAGCCCCTTTTCGAAAGAGGTCCGAATATTTAACCTTCCTGGCTCGTAAACAAAAGAAAAGAAGCAAGGGCTTTTGAGCCCCTTTTTACCTGATTCCGACACCGGTGATGGACTTCCGACGGTGGAGATCTCAGGTACTCCCTTCTTCCTTTTCTTTATTATTTTATAAATAAGAAATAAAAAAAAAAAGAAATAATCAAACACTAACAGAAATGAAAAAAACCAAACGGAGGAATCACCTAAAAGGATTTAATCTAGAATTTTTGAAGTTTCTGTTGCTTGTATTTGATTTCAAATGATGCTTTTTCTTTTTTATAGATTTTCTTCCCTTTTTTTATTTCCCAAAAATTGGAAGAAGCCCCCCTTCTACATTGAAAAATAAAAATGGTCTTTATAGCCGAAAATACCCAGTCCCTATCTACTGTTTTATCACTGTTTGCTGTGTTTCTGATTCTGTTGTTGCTTTCGGCTTCTGTTGCTGCTTCTGTCATGTTTGCAGGTTGCTAGGAGGCGATGGGACAGTGGCGGTGGGCATAGAGGCGGCGTGCAAGTGGGGAGGCTGAAGGCTAGGGTTTGAAATTTTGATTTTTTCTGATTTTGATGTAATTGGGTTGGGGTATAGTTGGGCTTGGGGTGGTAATGTTTATAATGGGCCTGGACAATTTGGGCCTTCTACAATGATCATCATTAGCCAGTATAGGGAATCTGCCACACAAGGGAAAGGAAACCACTAGCCCTTGTGTTGTGACTGTATAGTTTTTGGAAGAAGGAAAGGGCTTCTTGTTGTCAATGTATACTTTTAGACTTCCTCAATATTGAGTTATTAATAGAAGTGTATCGATACATAAAAAATTGCATTCTAGTTACCAAAAATGTTTCATCGTTTCTCAAATTTCAACAACCATTGAAACTTGTAAATTGCAACATGCAATTTTCTTCTTTTTTTTGATATTAAAAGACTATAGCAGCTACCTAATTTAAGAATGGAATATAGACTGAAAATTTACATATTTTCTCTCTTTTTGAGAGATTGAGAATTATGCTTAATTGCCATTTCCCACTTGGTAACCAACAATAGATGACTTAATTTCCCATGGATATCCTCTCTTTGGCCTTGGCTACCTATAAAAATTTTCAGAAATTTTATCACTTAAAATTTGTCTAACCAATGATAATGGAGATAAGAACACATCGCCATAAAATTTTAAAATTTAGTGCATTAAATTAGACATGGGGAAAGTTAACCAACCTGTTTTTCCCAATTTGTGAAGATTGCAAAGAGAGAAAGAAGGATTGTTTGCACAATTGAACCAACTACTATTCCAAGCCAAAGGCCTCTTCCATTTAGGTGCCCAACAAATCCTAGTATTATTCCCACTGGCAATCCAATGAGATAAAATGCTCCAAGATTTACATAGGCTCCTATATATTGCCATCCACATCCTTTTGCAACTCCTGTTTGAAAATTTTAATTAAAAAACATTCCAAAATCCAAATCCCATTATTATTTATTTAAAACCAATCATTTGATTTAAGGTTAAGAATGAAGGAGTAATGAGAGATTACTAACCAGAAAGAACAACTTGAATGCTATCAGTAACAAGTGAAATGCAAAGCAAAGGAGCCATTGTAGCAACATGGTTCACCACTGCTTTCTCATTGCTGAAACCATATCCAACTATATGTCTACTGAAAAACAGAGCCCCACTCACCATGACTGCCTCTGTGATTGCCATATACATTCCTACCTTGACCGCCACGCGAGCTGATTCGGGGTTTCCGCCTCCAAGTTCATTCGAAACTCGGATGCTGTGGATCAGTACTCAAAGCTTTAAAATCTCTGGTTTTCTTTAAATATTTGTTAGAAATAACCAGATTTATAGAGTACCTTGTTGCAGCTCCAAAACCATAGGGGACAGTGAAGTGTAATGTTGAAATTGTTAGGCTGATTATAAAGATTCAATGCATTAGATTCATTGGTATTAAAAACAAGGTAAACTATCATAAACTATGGTTAAGATTTTGTTTTGATCACTAAACTATTCAAAATTTTTTATTTAAGTCACTAGGTTATTAAGTTTTTATTTTTATTTTTATAAAGTTTCGCCGGTGAACTCTAAGTGACAATTTGATGATCGGTACAATGAATCAATACTCATCAACAAGTAAAAGAACGTACTTTAGATCCAAGTGGATCTGACGGTCAGTGTCAGAAATAGGAGAAAAAAACTGTTTGAATTTTAGTTCACAGATTTGTGACATCCAAAACTATTTTATGAAAAAAATTGACTGTAGAAGAGAAGAGGAAAGAGAGATTTCAATTGGTGTAGACAATGCTAACAGAGAAAGCTATACAACATTGGTTTTAACAGCTCATAGATTTAAATGAAAATTTTTGAATAGTTCAGTGATCAAAACAAAAACTTACCCATAGATTAATTATTAATGACATAATTTATCCTAAAAAACAATAACCAGTTTATCAGTGGTACCAAAGTGGAAGATTACCATATAGATAGTATTGATGTCTCTAGCTTTGGATTTGGTAGAAGGCCTGATAGCAAAGCTAGCAACTCCATTGACCACCATTTCAAGCTTATTTGATAGCAATGGAAAACCATTTGTGAGACACAACAATAAATGCAACAATTAGTACCCAAAATGGTAAAAGTATCATGAAGACCCCTGTATTAGGAGTAAGATTACATTTTACTCTTTTTACTAAAAAATAGTAAATTAATCTCAATACATTGAATCAAAAAGTAAATTGGTAATTTTATTAAAAATTAAATTCACTTCTACTATTAAAAACTGGTACATGTATGCCAGTACGATGTACACATGGTACACCACGTATCACTGTCCAGTTAGTTAGTCAACTATACGTTTCTAAACAATAGATGAAACTTTTAATAGAAAAGACCAATTGAAACTTTTAACTAATTTGTAGAGATTAATTTACTTATTTTTATTATTACATGAGATAAAATGTAATTTAAAGAACTTTTACCACCCAAGACTGATTTTACAAGAAAGAAAACACGTACCAAACCATTATAGCTGAAGGAACACCAAGGCGAAAGAACTGAGGGACACCAAGAAAAGCATCTTTGGACAATGGTGGACGAGTTTTCTCACATGTAGATGAATACTTTACATAAATCCCAAGTAAGATCACATTCAACCATGTTGATAAACTAAAAGCTATTGCAGCTCCAAGATCACCTAAATCCAATTTAAACACAAGAATCCAACAAAGAGGCACATGGAAACACAGTATAAAAATTGAAGTTAAGAGCATTGGTAGAATCAAACTTTGCATTTGTAGAAATCGAGTCAAAGGTTTAAGGAAGGTGCTTGCAAATAGTCCCGGGATTAACCATAGGGAATATTGGCGAGCTTTGTAGGAGATAAGTGTATCTTGGCCAACGAGAGGTAACAATTTGTCCATGAATATCCATAGCATGCAAATGGGAGGGCAAACTAAGATGAGCGAAATGATGGCACTGTAAGTATAGATTCCAAGCTTTTTGTATTGTTGTGATCCATAAGCTTGCCCACATAGAGTTTCCAATCCACCAGCCATTCCTGACTAGTTTGAATGAAAAACATTCAATTAGTTTAGGATGCTCCATCAATAGAGTAGCTTAACAGAAGAAAGAGTAGCTTACCAGAAGGCTAAAACCAGTGATACTGGTGAGGGATGTAGCAATGGCGACGCTAGAGAGAGAAAGCTGACCAAGATGTCCTACCATTATTACTGATACAACTTGCACAAGGTATTGTAGAACCGTCACCGCCACCATTGGTGCTGCTATTCGACTTCCCTTCTTCAGCTCTGCTATATATCCACCCCAACCCGTTGCCCATTTCTTCTCATCTTCTCTCTCCTCCAATTTCGCCATGCTTTTTTGTTGTTTTGAATCAATATTGGGGCTCTTGATAAAGTTGTAACCTATGTTTATTTGGATTTCAATCTAGAATCAAACAAATAAAGGCATAATCTCAAATGATAAAATACATAAAACTAGGACCAAAAAGTGAGAACATATCTGGCTTGAAATCAAAGCTGAATGATGTTACAGTTATTGCATTTATTACTTTCCCAATATTATATTATAATCATAAAGCACAAAAGATCCCAAAAATGTATTCTCTAAGGATATTTATTTAATAATACTACACTTCTAAGGTAGTATTCCTGTCATTGTTATAATAATAACTAGACAAAAATATTTTCAAAGAGATCTGGTTTTTGGTTAACCTCTATGAATTTTGATTTTTTATAATTTTATATATGAAATTATTAGCACAATTATAGATATAGTATCAGTTTATGTTTACATATTGTATATAAAAATAAATTGATGTGTTTATTTCTTTAAAAAATGTGCAATTGAATCAAAATTATTGTTTTGTATGTGCATTTGAATCACAATAAATATTTCATTTGCACCAAATCAAAGTTTATGAATTAAATTGCCATTGAATCAAATTTTTTACTTAGTTTAAAAATTATCCCTTTTTTTTTATATCTTTTAAGAATATCATATCGTATTTAAGTTTAAACTTGAAAAATATTGAAAAAAATACCCTTTAATTTTTTTAACTTAACAAAGTTATCCTATTTAATTTTCAATTTTATTATTTTATGTAAATTTTAGTTATAAGTATTTTAAAAAATAGAGTTCACATTATATTAATTTACTCCAAATAAATAAAATTTTAAATATGATTTAAGATGTAATTTTTGTAAATTTATTTAAATTTAAATGAACTAATTATATAAAAATTTCTATTAATTTAATTAAAATATTGTAGATTAACCTACAATTAACTTCTAAGCTTTCAGACTAAATTTTTCTAATAAAATTTGTTATAATAAACTTTTGAACATATTTATGGGAAAATTATAGCAAACCCTTTAAACTTTTAAAAATAACAATTTTGTCATATATAAATATATAAATTTATTATTTTATTTAAATTTAAGTTACTAAATATTAAAAAATAGAGTTCACATGATATTAACATATATTGAAAATTAAAAATATTAAATATAAAAAATATAAATTTATTTAAATTAAAAATCAATAATTTTTCTCTATTTAATTATCCCATTTTATTCATTTATTTAAATTTAATTGACCTAAATATATAAAATAAAGTCCATTTATTTAATTAATATATAGTAAATTAACCTAAAATTAAGTTATTAAATTATAAACTTTTAGTTCCTCTTTAAAAATAAAATTTTTTATTAGAAAGTTTTCAACATTTATATATAAAATTATAGTAAATGGATACATAATATAATAAGCATATATAAGCTATGAGTATTGTAATGGCCCAAATCTGTCTGGCTCAAACAAAAATAAAACAAAAACAAAATAAGTAAAGTCCATTTACAAAAAAAAATACTGGCCCAAATTACAAGCCCAAACCTAGCCCAAAGCTCGAAACTTAAAAAATTTACAGAAACCCTAAAAAAACCTTAACTCTAGTTGCCGCCGCTCTTCTGCTTCACCACGTCAGTGAGTATGCTTCTCGAAGTCCCCTCACCCGGAGGTCTGCCTCCTTTGCCACCATTTCACCAAAATTGCAAGGGCGTGCTTCTCCACTACCGTTGACTCCCTCGCCATAGAGACCTGCAAAAAAGAAAATAGAACAAAACAAAAGCAGAATGACAGAGGTAGAGAGAAAGAGGAATAAAAATAATATATTGTATGTGACTATAAAGTCACAACCACCCTATGTATTTAGGAGGATTTTTTTGAAATAGAAGAACAAAGAAAAACATTTAAAAAAGATAGTTCATTTTTTATTTTCTATTTTCGAAAAATAACATAATAAATAAGAAATCAAAGTTCATTTTTTTACCGGTCGTCTCATCTCCCTTTAAAAGTTCATTTTTTACCAATTGTCTCGCCTCCCGCCATTGTCAGAGACATTCTCCGACCCCGAATGCTTCCGAACCCATTAGGGTTTTCGCTGAGGCTTCGACGAAAGGGGACGTGAGGTGTACGAAGAGCCGAATGTTCTTTTTTTTTTTAAAGTTTAAAAGGCTTAGCCTTTAGATCTAGTTTTGGGGAGTTAAAGGGACTGAAAAAGGAAAATTTTTTTTACTTCGGCTACCGGAGGTGACGGTTGTCGATGACTGGTGGGCACGGCAGAGCGCCGATCGCCCTACGGCCTGACGTAGAGAACTCTAGAGAAAAAAAGAAAGAAAATAGAATTTTTTTTTAAAACAAGTCTGAAATGGTTTTTTTTTTCTTTTTTGACTTAAATAGGATCATCAAAATGACGCTGTTTCATCCAGGCCCTAAACGCCCCAAAATGACGTCGTTATGAGGGCTGACCTGACAACCTGATACGGATCCCTTGGGATCCACATGTTTTCGTGGGAAGGGTGTAATTATCGCCGTGGTCCTTCCTCTTTTGAGTTTTTTTTCAATATGGTCCTAATTTCATAATTTTTTTCTTTTTAGAAATTATACCATTTAATTTAGATTCGTTTTTAGTTTGGTCCTTAGACTGCTGACCCTCTGGGGAGTGACGCGTGTATTGGGTTGGATTAATTGCCCTCTGAGTCCCTAAACCTTTGTATTTCATTTTAATTTAATCCTTTATATTATGTTTCGTTGTAATTTTGGCGCTAAATTTTGTTACATTTTCAATTTAGTCCTTTACTTCCTTTTTTCTTATTTATTTCGCAATTTATACTTTAAGTTCTATTTAATTTTCAATTTAATCCCTCATTTATTTAATTCCGCCTCTTTATTTACTGTTTTTTTATTATTTTATCCCCTAAAATTTTATTATGGTTTTGATTTAATCCTTTTTTATTTAATCTTGCCTTTTATTTATTTATTTATTTAATTTTCATCATTTTTAATTCCTTATTTATATTTTATCCTTTAATTTACATAACTTGCATTTTTGTCTTTAAGTTTCTTAATCATCTCATTTTAGTTCATTTTTGTTTTTATTATTTATTTATTTATTTAATCGATGTTGATGTTTTTGTTAAATGATTATTTTTGCTAATTAATATTTTATTTTGTCATCACTAATATTACACAACCATGATCATAGCATTATCATACTTTTTTTTTATTATTATACCATTTTTTTCTCATTACTAATGTTCCACTTATTATTTTACTATTATTGCCATTATTAAATAGTATTATTAATCGGCTAAAAATTATTCCAACAACAACTTGTTATTATTTTGTTATAATTTTTTTGACCATGTAAGCTATTCTATACTATTTTTGCCATTTCTATGTTATGCAACATGTTTAAATATTCGTTTATTTTTTTATCAACACTTGAATAAATTAATCGCATATTGCATTAAACGTTATATTCATTTTTACCCGATGCATAAAAATTAAATTTTTTAAAATCGAGGTAATGTTATTTGTTTAGGGATTTGAAAAATAGTGCCTTCACTTACGGGGTATGACTTTCTCCTTGAACCAAGATAAATGAGCATCCTTTCAAAATTCAAATTATATAACACTTAGGTAATAATCAAATAACAAGAATCCTTATTTTTGAGGATTCGAGATATCGTGCTCTAACTTATGAGACATGATCCTTTTCTAGATTAACTCGAAATAAGAAGGCTCTTTTCATAAAATTTAATTTAGTTCGCAATCATGCAAGAAGGGGATCGTATTTTAAATTATCTTTGAATTTTCAATTCTCGACACTAAGACATCAAGTAATCAATTAGGTACCATTTTTGGGCATTATGGGGGTGCTAATCTTTCCTCATACGTAACCTGCTCCTGAACCCATTTCTTGGATTTTTGGTAGACCGAAAATAATTTTAATAAATCTAACATTTTATTAAAATGACAAAGTCTTGAGGTGATCCGATCACACCTAATTTAAAAAGATTAGTGGCGACTCCCTTTTTCATTTTAAAATAAAAAGTCGAGCTTAAAAAAAGGTTTTTGACAAGTATTGTTGGGATAAAAAAGATTAAACAACGAACAAAGTGAAGAAAATAAGAATAGAAAAAATCAACACACAAATTTTAACGTGGAAAGGGTGGATGAGCCGCATTTATCTACTGGGGTTTCTGCGTGTCCCAAGGTGATGATGGGCAAATCTCATGCGATAATGGGCAAATCTCATGCAATGATGAGTTTAGAGAAATCTATATCACAAACACGAAAGTTCATGTGGTGCATGAAAGTTCATGTGGTGCCTTGGTGGCATCCAAACAAAGCCTTTGTGGCATATTCTGTATAGCATTTGTGGCGTATTTTGCCTAGCCTTTGTGGCATATTTTGTATAGCCTTTGTGGTGCATTTTGTATAGCCTTTGTAGCGTATTTTGTAAGGCTTTTATGTCGTATTTGAAGAGGCCTGTGTGGTGTCATATTTGTATGACTTATTCTGTAATGCCTTGAGGTGAAGTCTGAGTCAAGTGCTTTTGTTTGTGATTTGGGTAATTTTTGAGACTTCTCCATTAACTACTACTATGAAATAATCTGGTAAGTTTGATGATATCTCTGTTTGGCTGGTTGTATGATAGATTGTGAAAATGACTTAAAAAGAAAACTTTTGAAATAGTTTTTAACAATGTTATTTGAAAGGTGAATATGCCATATTACTCAGTTAGTTCAAGAAATCTAGCATATCTTAAATTATGAGTACTAAATGTTTGTTAGACCTGAGTTTGTCAACGCCATGTATTTAAGATGATTAAGTTCTATATATATGCCAAATTTAAGTGTGTTCTAGGGTTATCTGAAATTTAAGTTGTCCATCAAATTTTATGTTATTAGGATATGTGATATGATTATTTGGAATTTCTTAAGATAACCTATAATGTTATTAGATTAAGTTGAATATTGGGTTGATTTAGAGATATGAACTGGCTGATGTTCTCTCAATTGTCAATTCCAATATGGGAATCAATCAAAGGAAGAATTGACTTGGAAGTTCATTTTTAAAGATTAGATAGAATAAGTACTCCTGACGAAAGTTATCAACGAGCATATTATCCTTAATGAAATATTCAACATTACCTGAATGAGAATCCGCTATTTGGATACTCATCTAAGGAGTATGTTGTGTTCAGGAAATTAAGAAATGAGTGAATTGAGAATAGGTTACTTGAACGTGAATATTGGAGTTTTGTTTACGTCGGTAGTAGAAAAGTATCCTTCAACGATAGGAAGGGAAATTCAGAATCTTTAAGATGGGAATGTAACCATCATGTTTTAAGGTAACTTGTTTTAGTACTCATTAAGCTTATTGCAACTTATATGTGTTTGTTTTAATGCAGGCTCTGATCTCTGAATGTGTCCATTAGAAGGGATCAAGCTAGGACTATACCAAAGTATTTGTTCAAGAAGCGATATTATGCATATAGAGGGCATCATATAAGTATGACGTTATGTACACTACATTATAAATAGACTATCTTCCATAAAGTTTTAAGCTATATTGTTAAAAACTAATTCAATATCTTATTGTGTTCATTAAACAATGTCTTTTACAAAAACTTTGATTATATGAAATAAGATTTATATTTAGAGGTTTTATATGTTGTTTGTTTTAATATTTTTGTTAAGTGTTTGTGTGTGGTAACATCCGATATCTGGACCCAGTAATTTGGGTCGGGTTTAGGGTGTTACAATTTTAGTTATATATTTACACGAATTTCAACCTATAAAAGGGCCTTAGTAACTCTAGAATTGACATCTTCACCATATTAAGATTAATAGAAGATTAAGAGAATTTTTGTGTGAGTTTAAGGGAATTTTGTGTTTTATCCAAAGAGCTTTACTTTTCAAGATTCAAGGTTTTCTGTTTTGGTTATCTCTGTATTGCAATCTTTCAGATTGTTTGCTTATTTAGTAAAGTCTACTTTACTCATAATTTTTTTTTATCTTTTTCGGAGAAATTTTTTCACGTAAATATTTGGATGTACAATTTTTTTTTCTCTTTTTCATTCCTGTTTTCATTTATATGGTTGGATTCCCAAGCCATTATGTTTTTCTTAACAACTACCTGTCTCAAACGAAAAGGAAACTACAAAACTCTAAATCAATGTTGAAATAGTGACTAAAATGTCTTGACTCTATAACTTTAAACCTTAAACACGCCTAATCTTTAATTAGCACTAGTAGTCAAAAAGTAATTCAACTCAACAATTACAAGGTATTTTCTGATAACATTAATTATAGAATAATATTAAATCATTCAAAGCCAATGGTTTACTCATGATGAAAGAAGAAACTTGTGCTGAAAATAAATTAATTAAAAGCAAGTCTAAGTCCTCCATTAACGGTTTAATAGTGTGGAAAATGATTACAATTTAATTCTTAATTAATTTAATTTTTCAGTGGTTTATGGAGGCATAATTGATGTTAATTGATTAAGTATTTTTGTTTTATTATTCATAAAGATTAATCCCCTATTGTTATTATTTCATACCATCCTTTCGCTCGTAATAGTGAAAAAGTAATTCAACACCCATAATCTTAAATAATTAAATACATCAATATAGTATGAAAGCTCATATTCCATTCAAGTTGGGTCTTTATAAAGAGGCCTTTCCTCAGCTTTTAGCATTCAGAATTAC
This sequence comes from Gossypium stocksii, assembly GCA_020496765.1. Lineage (NCBI taxonomy): Eukaryota > Viridiplantae > Streptophyta > Magnoliopsida > Malvales > Malvaceae > Gossypium > Gossypium stocksii. The sequence goes on along the minus strand of CM035628.1, from coordinate 96,745,782 downwards.
AACAACAAAACACTATTTCATTTCCTCTTGCTTTATATTTCATGATTACGATGTCAAGTAAGAGTTCTCATAAACTTGTGTTATTTTTTTCAATATCTTGTCTTCTTCTTCAGGAGAAATGTACCAAAGCTAGCGTGAAACTATTGTGCAAAGAGAGTGAGAGAAAAGTGCTACTTGAATTTAAGCACAGCTTTCAGGCAATGGATTCGTCAGGCAACGACGCCCTTTCATCGTGGAAAAGTGAGGAGTGCTGTCTTTGGGTTGGCGTCAATTGCAATAGCCTTACAGGACATGTTGAAATGCTCGATTTTAGCGGTCAATTATGGGTTGTAGCAGGTACAATTAGCCCTTCACTGCTTAAACTTCATCACCTGACTTCTTTATATTTCAACAGGAATGATTTTAATGGAAGTCTCATTCCAGAGTTTTTTAGTTCTTTGAAAAATTTGAAATTACTGGATCTCTCTAATGCTAATTTTAGAGGTCCAATTCCTTCTCTGCTTGGAAATCTATCAATGTTGGAGACTCTTAGATTGGGTGGCAACGGTGAAGACGTGACCTTTCGCCATAAGTTCAAAAAAATGTATAGTGTTGGAAAACTTGAGTGGCTTTCGCATCTTTCTCGTTTGAAAGAGGTTGATCTCAGTTTTACTAACCTGAGAAATGCCAAGGGTTGGTCTGAAATCATTAATCATCTTGCTTTGCTTCAAAAACTAAGTCTGAGAGATTGTGATCTTCCAAGCATCTCATCTTCTTCTGTTTCCCTTACCAACTCTTCTACATCTCTCATCAATCTCGATCTCTCTGATAATAAGCTCCCTTCTTCTGCCATATATCCGTGGCTGTTTAATGTTAGCAGCAACCATCTTTCCCTTAACCTCTCAAGTAACAAGTTGAAAGGTCCAATTCCAGAAGCTTTCGGGAACATGATGGCTATTGAAGAACTTTATTTGAGTGATAATCTTTTGATATTAGTTGAGAATCAAGTTAGGGGAGATTCCGTGTTGAATGAAATCGGAAAACTACCAGATTTGATGGTTCTAGATCTTGGGTACAACCTTTTACATGGATCCATAAGCAAAAGCATTGGACAACTTTCCAACTTGCAATTCTTGCGGCTTGCAGGGAATTCTTTTGATGGTGATGTGATTACAGGAGTTGGATTTATCCTACACTTCTTTGACTTTGAAATTCAACTCCGGATGGATTCCTCCTTTTCAACTGAGTCAAATAATGCTTTGCCCTTGCAAGTTAGGGCCTCATTTCCCAGATTGGATTGGGACACAAATGGACGTCCCAACCCCTGAATTTGATATTTCTTCTGTAGATTACCTTGATATTTCTGCTTCAGGAATTGCGGATTCTCTTCCCTACTGGTTTTGGGACCCAGTTCATAGATTAAGGTACATAAACATGTCTTTCAATCAGATCAGTGGTACTTTTCCAAATAACTATATCCACATAAGCCATCTAGATCTAAGCTTTAATAATTTCTCAGGATGATTGCCACTTTTTTCTTTAGACTTTAGTGATATCGGGACCATTAACCTTTCCAAAAACAAGTTCAATGGTTCAGTCTCTCCAATTTGCAATGGTACCGATAAAGGTTTTTTGGCATTACTTGATCTCTCAAATAATTTATTTTCTGGAGTGGTTCCTGACTGTTTTGAAAGTTTCCGGTCTTTAACAGCTTTGAATTTGGCTGATAATAGTTTCTCCGGCTCACTTCCAAGCTCCTTAGGATCTTTGACTTCTCTTGAAATGCTCAGTTTACGTGGAAATAAATTCTCAGGAGAATTACCTTCATCTTTATAGAATTGTACCAAGTTAAAATTTCTAGACTTGAGTGATAATGAATTATCAGGAGAAATACCTATGTGGATCGGCCAGAGGCTTTCATCGTTGGTTTTTCTTAGCCTTCAAAGGAATCAGTTCAGGGGAATGATTCCCCATCAACTTTGTGGATTGAAATATCTTCAAATCTTGGACCTCTCTGTAAATAAAATCTCTGATACCATACCACCATGTCTCAATAATTTCACTTCAATGGCAAAAAAAGTGAGTTTAGATCGAAGGATTGAGCATCAACTCTTAGATAAAGTGTCTTCTCTATGGTCAATTCAGCTTAGGTATGTTGATGAGGCATTGCTTACATGGAAAGGAACAAAGCAAAACTATCCACAACTTAGACTACTACTAGCCATTGATCTCTCTTGTAACAAATTAACAGGAGAGATTCCTGAAGAATTAAATAGTCTTCAAGAACTGGTTGCATTGAACTTGTCAAGAAATTTTTTTACTGGAAAGATTCTTCAAAAGATTGGGCATATGAGACAACTAGAGGTGCTTGACCTGTCAAGAAACAAGTTTTCAGGAAACATCCCAACAAGCTTGTCTGAATTAACATTTCTAAGTACCTTGGACTTGTCTTATAATGACTTGTCTGGAAAAATTCCAACCAGCACTCAACTACAGAGCTTTGGTCCTTCATCATTTTCCCATAATAGAGGACTTTGTGGTCCTCCGATTTCACCGAATTGCTCAATGGTGGAACCACCGCCCGGCAAACCTGCAGTAGGAGGTGAAGAAGGTTCTGATGAGTTCATGAAATGGTTTTACACTGGCATGGGACTTGGATTTGCCGTGGGTTTCTGGGGGTTTTGCAGTGTTGTGTTCTTCAAGCGTTCATGGAGGCATTCATATTATCGTCACATGGATAATGCAAAGGATTGGGTTTATGTTTCATTTGTTCTGCTGAAAGTAAGGTTAGGGAGGAGAATCTGTTGGAAATTGGCCTACCATGCTGCTGTGATATTTTTTGTTAAGTGTATGCAGCTTGTAAACATGCTGCAGCAATATGCTTGCTGTAACAGCAAGATTTTTTCTTTAGTTCTAATGTAATCAAACTAGTTGAAAATGAACAAGCTGATGACAGCTTGATGTGTTTAGGTGCTGTTTGAGCTGATAATTTAGCTTATTGATGTGTGCAAGTTATGTTTAACAAGTCCCTAGGCTACTAAGTGAGAGTAGGTAGTATTTGGTAATGTCTTTTGTCTATAAATGTATTGATTTTCTAGTTGAATGAATGAGCTAAAAGAGTTGAAGCCATAGCTCCCTTGTTGCACATTTTGTGAGCAAGTAAAAAATACTGCCTTGCTTCTTTGTTCTGTTTCCTGTTTTTCTTCCTCTGCTTCTCCAAAAACCCAACAATTTCATTGCTGCATATTGAGCCACGTTTAACCAACATAGGTAATACGTGGTCTCATCAACAAAACTAATTACCTCCATAGGTAATACATGCTTAAAATCCCCAACAATTGGTATCAAGAGCCTTAGTCTTAAGGGCAATCTTCCGCTGCTTGTTAAAAAGAAAGAAGCTGCTAAAGCATGTCATGATTGCTTGTAAAGAAGAAAGCAACAGCTCAACCCTGTGAGACTCCCCAACAAGCTTGAATAAGCTGAAGGAGGAGAATACCGCAAGCTCAAGCTACGAGCTTAGCGAGAAGTGCGAGCTATAAGCTCAGCAAAAGGTACGAGCCTGTTGAAGACACCTTAAGAGACAGTAAGCACAAATGCGAGCCTGTCAAAGGTGAAAACTCAGCCTAGTGCGAGCAGCAAAGTTGAAGACACCTTAAGAGGCAGTAAGCAAAAATGCGAGCCTGTCAAAGGTGCAAGCTCAGCCTAGGTGTGAGCAGTAAAGTGGCCAAAAATGGCAGTTTGAAGGCAAGCAAACTATACTTGCAAGCTGCAAGCTCAGCAAAAATGTGCAAGCTGCAAGCTCAGCAAAATGTCAAAGGTGCAAGTTTTGCAAGAAGTGATGGTTGCGGGCCTGCTGAAGACAGTATGCAAAGATGTGAATCTGTCAAAGGTATGAGCTCAGCAACATGTGGAAGCAAGAAGAAGCAGGACTGTAATGAACAAGGGAACAAGGCAAGATACCAACCAAGGCTATGAAAGAGGAGAAGACTCCATTTGATGAGCAAAACTTTGGCACAAAAGACTGTGATAGTCAAGTGTGTAAGTTCAGATTTGTTTGAGAATGAAGCCATGGTTGAGAAAAAATGAAAATGAATTGCTTGAGCAAGTTCAGCTTGAAAGAAAGCATCTAAGGGCTGCCAAGTTAAAAAAAACCTTGATGAACGATTGGCATTTGCAGCATGGAGTCCAAGGAGGAGTGTTGGAAATTGGCCTACCATGCTGGGACTCCATGCTGCTGTGATATTTTTTGTTAAGTGTATGCAGCTTGTAAACATGCTGCAGCAATATGCTTGCTGTAACAGCAAGATTTTTTCTTTAGTTCTAATGTAATCAAACTAGTTGAAAATGAACAAGCTGATGACAGCTTGATGTGTTTAGGTGCTGATTGAGCTGATAATTCAGCTTATTGATGTGTGCAAATTATGTTTAACAAGTCCCTAGGCTACTAAGTGGGAGTAGGTAGTATTTGGTAATGTCTTTTGTCTATAAATGTATTGATTTTCTAGTTGAATGAATGAGCTAAAAGAGCTGAAGCCATAGCTCCCTTGCTGCACATTTTGTGAGCAAGTAAAAAATACTGCCTTGCTTCTTTGTTCTGTTTCCTGTTTTTCTTCCTCTGCTTCTCCAAAAACCCAACAATTTCATTGCTGCATATTGAGCCACGTTTAACCAACATAGGTAATAAGTGGTCTCATCAACAAAACTAATTACCTCCATAGGTAATACATGCTTAAAATCCCCAACAAAATCAAAGCTCTTTCAACAAGGTAATAATTTTACTATCTTCACTCCTTAACAAAGTTCTTTCAGTGTTGAGAAATATATCCTTAACTAAATAATAAAGTTCTATATTTTTTTTCAGGTCTGATTAGAACTGCAACTGAAGGTGGTTTTTCCTGCACTTGAGAAAATCTTAATAAAAAACTTATAAATTAATACATGTTTGTCTTTTTGATGATTTCTAATTTCTATATATTAGGAAGAGATTTGTGATGACTTTCTTGTAATACGTTTATCTTATATTTGGTTTGTATATTTCCTTTCTATCAAAAGTAATTTTATCAAAACAAAAAGGCTCATTGCTAATAAAAAGAAAAAAAAATATTGATTGGAGAAAAATGATCAAAATTATAACAATAGTTCCATAAAATATTGAAATTCTTCTTTATTTCTATGCTTAACTTACAAATTGGTATCTAAAATATACCTTTTTTCTTATCTTGATACCAAAACTTTTTGTTTTGCTTCATAAGGTACCTAAACTATTTACTGTTCCCAAGTTGGTATCTCCGTTAGTTAAACCGTCCAATTTATTTATATATATAAAAAAAAAACTTAACCCATAAATTGCTACCTAAACTATGTTTTTTTTTTCCGTTTTGTACCTAAGTATATTTTTTTTTGTTACAAGTGATACCTTATGTAGCAAAATAGACAAAAAAAAAAAAACATTATTTTCTTTTATATATATTGTTTTTATTATTTTTCTTTCTTTAGATTCAAAGGGATGATCAAACCGGTTAGGTCACTGATTCTCAGTTTGATCAGTTCTTCCAATTCCATCAAATATTATTAAAAATTCAAGAAAAATTAAAAATAGAGATAACCAGTTCAATTGTCTTTTTAGCTTGGCTCAATCAATATGTATTGATTTGCAAGTCAATTGGTTCAACCCCTATCTCAATCTAGTTGTGAAAACGCTAGTTATGATCGATGAAATAAGTCATTAGCATCTCAACCTCAAGAGAGAGAGGGAGAGGAAGGGAGGGAGGGAGAGAGAGCTGATGATGTAAAAGAAAACTATAAAACAAAATAATTAAAAAATATTTTTTAAACATGTGGCAAATTATTATTGGCTAATTTTTTTAATGGATATAACATTTTGTGTAAAATAGGTAATAGAAGAATAGTGGAGGTACCACTTGTAACCAAAAAATATTTAAGTACCAAAATAGGAAAAAAAATACATAGTTTAGGTACCAATTTATGGGTTAAGCATTTCCTCAAAATAGATTTAAGAATTTGACTAACTGTTTGACTAACAAAGATACTGACTTGGAAAAAAAAGTAGTTTAAATACTACTTGTGACGAAAAAAAAAATTAAATACCAAGATGAACAATATTGTATTGTTTAAATGCCAATTTATGAGTTAACCCTTTTTTCTAATAGAAAATATAATATTTTTTTACAAATTTAACAATACTCAAATTGCATTATATTATTTAATTTTAATATCATTATTATGTTTTTCATAATTATTTTTTTAACTTATGATATTTCAACAATTTAATTATCTTAAAAAATAAATATTTAAATAAAATAATTATAAATACTAACAAATTAAAATGATTGTATTCTGAAATCTTGAAATGTTTAAAATTTCCTATCCAAACAAACTTCTATTGATAAAAATTAATATATAAAAAATTATTGGGCTGATATTTAAAAAATGACATAATTTCAAATTTTGAATAATTTTTACTCTAATGACTTAATTTTCATCGATGTAAAAAAACTTGGTTTAAGGTTGAATTCTTTAAATTGATTCGTTTCAAAATTTCAAATCGAAAAGTTAACAAGTCGTATGTGGGATTAATAAATAAAACCGAACAGTAATTATACAAATTAAGTTTTTTTTTTTTTTTTATAATTAGGACGATGACTAGATTACAAGGTGAGCTCGACGAAGAAATTTGATTGAAGCTTTGTACATGTCATTGATTAGCAAATGATCATGTCCTTAAAAGCAAATATTCCATGGTTAAAATAAACTTTGTGGCCAACCATGATCTATGTCATTAAGTTCCATTAGCTTTTACATAGTGACTTTATGAGCATTGATTTCTTTTATTTATTAGTTTAACTAGTTAATTATAATTAATAATAGGTAAGTATAGTGGAAGGAAAGATGGATAAGACTTATTTTCCTCATCTCGCTCACGGCAAACAAGGAAAAATTTCATGGTTCTTTTCTTCATTTACGTCCACTAGATTGCTCAAGGAAGGTGAGTTTTAGTTTGAATTTTTGTTGAAATTCTAGGCTTTGATAGTTGATTAGCATAGCCCAGTTATTAGATTAAGTAATCGATGACGTTTAGTTATTAGATTAAGTAATTGATGATGTTTAGTTGAGAAATTATATTGAAGACTAAGTTAGAGAGAGATTGAAGACAAGAACTTTAGATGAAAATTATGTTATAATGTTAGTAAGGTAATGGGTGTTATAAGAACAAGCTTGATTTAATCTTAAAGGCTTTGAAAACATTGTGGAATATTAGGGATGGAATTAAATAAATTGAAAGTTGTAAGAAAATTTTGTCATGAACTGAAAGTTCGAGGTCTCTAGTGGAGAAATATGAAAGCAAACCGAAAGTTACGAGCATTTCATGTAACGCCCCAAAATTTGTATTTTTGTTTTTATGAAAATATGACACAATTGTGTATTTGTTTCAGTGGTTAAGTGTTCTGAGTGTGTTTGCGAGGTCTTAAGTTCAAGTCTTGTCTTGGGAAAATTTTAAAATTTTTTTGAAGAAAGCCTTAACCTTGCTCAGTAGGTTTAAGTTTAGTTGTTAGTAAGGATATATTAGAATGAGCTTGTTGGTCTGGTGGATAAGTGGAGTGTTGGTGTGATGGAGATCCTGTGTTAAAGTCTTTGCATGAGCATTATTTTTGCTTGTTTGTCCAGAAGAGTTTGAGTTGGACTAAAAATCTGAGTAGTTGGATGTAGTGGGGTTAGTGGAGTGATTTGGGGGATCGGATGGTTATAAAAAAAATTACGGTTTCCTCTCATTCCCAAAAGTTTTCTATGCCGTTTTTCCTCTTCCATTTTTCCTCATTTGCTTCCGAATTTCCCTTCTTTTTCTTCCTTGTTATCGTTTTCTTTTTCCTGGAAAGTCTCTACATTTTGTTATTTCGGTCTTCTTTTGACGTTTTTGGTAAGTACGGTTAGTGTATTATTATTTTGGATCGATAAATCGTTGTTTATTGAGTTTTGGTTGGTGTTTAGAAGACAATCAAAGGGATGGAGATCTTTAATTGACGTTTTAAGTGTGCGAAATCCCCATTGTTCAATCGAAGGTAACGTTTTTGTTAGTTTAGCGTTTGGTCATCTCGTGCGTTTTCGTTTGAGTATGGCTATAAGTGACTAAATTGGTGATTTATTGGTCAAATATAGGTTCTGGTGGTGTTGAGGTTGTGTTTGCTGCAAAATCGTAACAGGTGTGTACTCGAAAACGTAGAAAACGGGGTTCCGACGAAAGCCGAAAATCCCACTGTTGATGTCAAGGGCGTGCAGTCACCTGTGTGCTATGGCATGGGTGTGTGATCGACGAGGCCAGGCCGTGCGCGCAAGACACGACCGTGTGATGGCCAAGTAGGCCTTATGCGACACACAGGCTAGATCGATTTGGGCCGCGTGGGCCACACGGGCGTGTGGGATTTTGGGCCAGGCTGTGTGATCCACACGGCCAAGGCCAAATTGGGCCGTGCGGGCTACACGGGCAGGCCACATAGGCGTGTGGGCCTATTTGACTAAAATGTTTCCTAAGGTTGCACGAGTTGCCCAAGTTAACTATGAACTAGACTTGCTCATGGGTCGGGCGGCCCAGCCCGGCCCGAAGGCCCACTCGAAATGTGGGAGGGTTTGGGCAAAAATATAGGCCCGAAAAATGGGCTTGGGCAAAAAATAAGGCCTGTTTAAAAAATGGGCCGGGCCTCGGGTCGAGTCTTTTTGGCCCAAGCCCGGCCCGGCCCGGCCCGAATTTACTAAATGACAAAAAAATATGCTTTTTTTTTGTTTTTGAATTTTATTTTCTTGATGTTTTCTCCCTACTTTGATACCATATTACTATTATGTTCTACTAATTTGTTGTTATTGTTTGGATATTGTATAAAACTTATTTTATTGTTAATTTTGTTATTATTTTAAAGGCATTTGTTAATTTTGTTATTATTTTAGAGGTATTTGCTTGTTAAGTTGCATCTATCTTAGTATTATTTAAGTCTACATATTTTTTAAAATTAATTTTCAATTTGTTGGGAAATATTTATTTTGATTTTTTAATATTTTTGATGTATTATATATATTTAAAAATTATATAAAATAATATAAAAATTAATACGGGTGGGCCGGGCCGGGCCGGGCCCGTGTTTTAGCATTTTTATATGGGTCGGGCTTGGGCAAAATTTTAAGCCTATTTTTAGGCCCGGCCCGACCCGAGCCCGATGAATGGGCCTACATTTTTAGTTGAGCCCGGCCCGAACCCGGCCCGGCCCATGAGCACCTCTACTATGAACCAACTGTAGAGTCGATAAGCACTACTTAGACCCTTAAATACGTGATCTGAATGTATAATGCATGTATCGAGCATGATAAATGTATGCATGTTTATTGATAAGTATTGGTATGACTGATAGTCGCGTAGAAGCATGATGTACTGTTGGGATGATGATATTTGGAGGAAGTGTACTGAAAGGCTTTTAAGCCTATTATCTGGCAGCTCAGCTGCACTTTACTGTTATGTGCCAGATTCGGTACAACTTGGAGTGCAGGGATGGGTGGGTGTTTTAAACCCCACATGGAGTGTAGGGATGGACGGAGATGGTGTGTAGAGGCTGGTGGGTAGGACTCTGTTTACTGATTACTATATGCATGACTGTTACTGTGATGGGCTAAGACCCTAATGTATATCTGACACTGTATCTGAAATGGGCTAAGGACCAAACTGCTACTGAAATTATAATGGGCTTGGGCCCTAGACTGTTTTGACTGATTATCGTTGATTGAATGTATGCTTGTTTCCCGTGGGGATTACACACTGAGTTTATGTAAACTCACCCCCTTCTGTTTAATGTATACAGGTAATCCCCAGACTTAGACGGATCGGTGCAGCGGAGGACTTAGTGGTGGCCACACGGTTATTAGACTGTTCCACTTTTATTTATGGTTTTAGATTTTATTTGGTTAATTTTTAATGTAATTTGGGCTTTTGGACTATTTGCTTAAATTTGGGATTTATACTGTTTTTTTATGGATTTACAACTACTAGATGTGGTAAACTCGATTTTCGAAAAGCAAAAGTTTTCACTAAACACACAATTTTCTTAAACGGTTTTTAAAGCTTCTGTAACAAACTACGTTTTTAAATAATCGATTAAATGAGTAAGCGATTTTGGAATTAATAAGTGATAAATGAAAGTATTTAAATAGAAATGATTTTATTGTGACAATCTAGTTTTCAAACACCCTATCATGTGACATCGCCAGATTCGGCCGTAACGTCTAGGCTGGGTTTGGGGTGTTACATTTTGGATATTAGGGCTTATAGGCACTAAAATGTATAGAATGTACTCTTGTCAATATTGTGCCGATTTCTATCTGAATTGTGTGATTAATGAGTTTTTGTATTTGAGTTTAATTACGTAGTTAAAGACGACATAGGACTATCTCAAGATAAAGGGAAAGGCTAAAGTCGTTGATGAATAGTTGTTTCTAGTTTGTGCTGCTATAGTTCACTTCCAATAATATGTTTGTAGATTAGCTAGTCATTATAAACAAATATGAATTACATGCCAAGGTAATTTTATCTTTCTCCAAAACTATGCCCAATTTTATAAATGAAACATATAGAAATAATTTATTAAATATAACTTTATATTTTATTATTAAATTAAATCATGCATGGTCCACTTTATAACTTAAAAATAGAATATGCTCAAATTAATATAAAATAAGCCATCTTATGCATGAAAACTATATAATAAAACATAAAGTTACATTTTAATAATTTCCATGTCCTAATTTCATTTTCCACACATTTCATTAATTTAATAAACAATTACTAAGTTTTAGCAATAAAATTAAGCAAAAAGGTGATGAATTATATAGGAAAAATCCTTTATATTTTCCCGTTTACACACCCCAAACTTAAATTATTACTCGTCCCGAGTAATGTTTATGCACAACACCAGGTTTTGCTAAGGCAAATTTTTGCTAAGAATGTGAGTAGCATCAATCCTTGTCCCATAATCATGCTTCAATAAACTCATGCTCATAGATCTTCTTCATTAATAATTACCTCATATGCACACATTTGAGAGTTTCATACTAAGTTTCAAGATATGCCAACATGAATCATGATATGCATGCATGCCATTGCTGAAAATAATATTCTTCATTCAACATAATTTCTCATCAATCAAGCAAAACAACCATAAGGCTTATTCATGCTCTTCATATGTTGAACTTAGTACTTCCTCTCCACTAATGTAGGTGACATAATCATCAAATCAATAGGTCTTTCATAAGGTTGTAATAGGGCTCGGTTGAAGGTAGGGATTTTAAGAGATGGGAAATTTCGGTTTCAAAATCTTAACCTTTAACTTTGTCTTGGACTTGAAATTCAACCTTCTTCTTCAAGTGAACCTTTAGAACACCCCCAAACTTATTTTGAACCTATGCTCATATATTTTTCTTTTTCAAAACTGAGCAAACTTTTCTTCACTCTTTTGTTTTTTTGTTTTTTTTAAGCATGAGCACATACATCTTCTAAACATCTAAAACATTTGACTACCAAGACCATTTAAGTTGAGATTGGTGTATAAAATTGTGATAACTTTCAAAAGATGGGAACATGGCTTGTAATGTAGGTTCATTTCAATAAATAGGCCATTAAGCCCAAAATTTTGGTTTCAAGGGACAAATGTCGCAAGGTTGGCTTTGAAAGGCTCAAACGTTCCAAAGAAATGGTGCCTATATCATTTAGATTTTTATATCTCCTAGGATTTCGCCTCAAGAAGTCACTAAGTCAATTCTAAAGATATAAACCCTCATGTATGTCTAATCTCAGAAGAAACTAAGTTTTCATGGCAAACATTACCTACGGCTAAGTTCATACAATTATTCCATTCTTTACGATAACATACAATCACTTAGATAAAATCATCATTCATGCTTGCATACGAACTATCTTAAAAAAAATTCTTGAAACATTCATTTATTAAAGCGTACTAATGAAAAAATTGATTGAAACAACAAAAAGAAAAAAATTCGTGCAACCTATTTGCCTTACCCCCCTTTAAAAAGAAGCAATGTCCTCATTGCAAGGACAAAGTAATGAATGAAAACTGAACACCAGGTAGGGTTGAAAAAGAAAAAGAGGTAAGTCATTAAGACTGCTTAAATACCAAGTCTTTCCTCATAACCCAATCCTAGACATGTTCATTCCTATTACCACATCACTTAGTCTTTTTCTTTCTAAAGAAGTATTTATTCATGCTTGCTAAGTTTTATTTTGCAAAAATTAAATCCTAAATACTAAAGAAATAAGTTCCTAGAATAACATAAAAAGACAAGAATCCCCCCTTTTTATTTTCTAACTCATTCCCTTTGTCTTTCTAAGCTCCATCCTCACTTGTGTCGTCACTTTCTTCCATCCATGTCTCGATGATAAGGCACAAAAGTATTAGAGATATTCTTAAAGGTGTTTCAAATTGAATCATCTCTAATTTTTGCATATTTCCAGTAAGTTTGCTGTTGTTTGTGCATGAACTTGCACATATCCATAATAATTGACAACTCCGATTTCTTTGAAGTACTTGCATGAGTTGGTATTGGAGTTACAAATTCGGGTCCAACATTCAGCGTAACTAGTTCTTCTTCTGGCTCAACCCTAGGTTCAGGGTTTGTAATTCCTTCAGCTGGATTAGGACCTGTTGGTTCTGTTTCAGATTCTTCTTCTTCAGAGTCTGCAACTGAGTTAGCTTCAGTTTCAGCTGCATTTGTCGACTCTTCGGTTTCTGGCTCAGATGGCTCTACTTGCTCACCTTGGTTCAGCTCCTGCACCCTTCCTACTAGTCTCTCAAGGTCATGAATTGTAATGCACCTTTAAACATATTGCCCCTTCAGATTTGCTTGTGTTTTCACACGGGCCCGTAAGCAAAGTGAAGTGATTAATGATAGGAAATAAGCACTTTCTTTCTTCTTTTTAGCACAGTCATAAATCTCTTTGAGAATAATTTTCCCAATATTAATGGACTTTTCTGTCAAGATAGCATATAACAACAGCATCCATTCCATCGAGATAGTGGAACCATGTGAGATAGGCATAAAACTATAGCAAACAAAGTAAAACCATACCTTTCCTACTGGTTTTAGGTATTCCCTTCGACAAGAATGGCTCCCATACTTTCTTATAATCCATTGGGATCCCGGATTTGTCACAATATCAAGTACTTGTTGAAGTAAATCCCAATTGATGTTGTTCATCATAGGGTAGTACTCATCTTCTTCAACATCAGGTAAATTGAACAAATCATTGATGGATTTAGAAGTAAGAGGTACCTTTTTTCTTCAACGATAACCTCGGTAGCATCTTGTGTAGTCAGACTTGCATAAATTTCTCGAACTATTTCATCATCTGGAAGTGATCGAGCATCACAGAATCGTTCCCACTTGAGGGCATTGATTACTTTTCTAATCGACACATGAACAACCTTCACATCATTGCTCTTTAAGTTGAAACCTTTTTCTGGCATCATGGGTTGATGCTTGAAAATTGAATCAAACCTCTCTTTCACCTCTTCGTCGATCACAATTGGATTTTCTGGAGTAGTCTTTGACGATCTAGTTCTTTTGCAAGACATGGTCCTTTTTTCTGAAAATTTAGCAAAGTTTCAGCAAAATAGGGAAAAAAGGATTGGCAAGGTGATGGGATTTGCTACGGTAAACCCTTGTGACGGTGACGAAATTGTGGTAGCGACGACAACGTGCGATAGCGACGTTGGTTTGTAGCGGCGATGGGAGCAACTTGCGGTGGCAATGCTAATGCTTCGATAAACCTTTTTCGGCAGCATTAGGGTATTTTGGCTAGGGGAAAAGAAAAAGAAAACTAGGGATTTCTTTAGGGATTTGAGGCTAGCGACACAAGAAGAGAATTTTGGGATTTTTTAGGCTAAGCAACTTGCTTGATGGATGTGAAAAGAAGTAGAATGAAGAGGGGTTTATATAGGAAAAATTAGGGCAATATGTAGCACAATTTTAGCCATATTAGGGTTACTTGGGCAGCAAGGAATGGAAGTGGCGGCAAGGGCATAGATTTTTCCCTTCTTTTTGCTAACTTGGGCCTCAAATTTGGACTGTATGTACAGACTCACTTAAAAGAAAAATTGATTAGTACTTAGGCCAATTTTTGGCCTCCTTTATTAACATGAAAAAAAATAATAAATAGAATTGAAAATTAAAATAAAACTAGTACTTAAGAATTTGAAATTTAATTAAAATTTCTTCTTAACAAAGTACATTAAATTAATTCCCAGGAAAGGTTGGAGGGGTCACAGCGGTCTCGCTGAAATTCCAATCTCCTTAGACATAATTAATTAAATGTCATAAATTAAGAAAATAAATTTTAATTAATTATTTATTTACAAAATAAATTTGTGAAGAATCAAGGGTCTGTTAATTTGAACGATGATTCAACTCGCTCAACTTCACCATCCCAATAGTGTTTGAGACGTTGACCATTAACTTTAAACGTACCTCCGTGATTGTCGTACAATTCAATAGCTCCATAAGGATAAACTCAATAAATGGTGTAGGGTCCTTTCTATCGGGATTTTAACTTCCAGGGAAATAACTTCAGCCTTGAATTAAACAACAACACCTTCTGACCTTCTTTAAACTCGCGAGGCTGTATGTGACTATCATGCCATATTTTTGATCTTTCTTTACACATTTTGGCATTCTCATAAGAGAACAACCTCAACTCTTCCAACTCATCCAATTGTAACATCCTTCTCTCACCGGCTTGCTCAAGATCAAAATTTAACTTCTTCAAAGCCTAGTGAGCTCTATTTTCCAACTCTAACGGCAAATGACATGCCTTCCCAAAGACTAACCGATAGGGAGTCATCCCTAGTGGTGTCTTGAATGCTGTACGATAGGCCCACAATGCATCATCGAGCCTTTGAGACCAATCTTTTCTACTAGGGCGTACTACCTTTTCAAGGATGCCTTTGATTTCACAGTTTACTCTTTCAACTTGCCCATTGGATTAGGGGTGATAAGCAGTAGCAATCTTGTGCTTAACATCATACTTGTCAAGCAACCACTTAAGCCACTTGTTCACGAAATGAGAACCTTCATCACTAATAATAGCTCTTGGTGTCCCAAATCGTGTAAACACATGCTTAGACAGGAACCGCATGACTATTTTAGCATCATTTGTAGGGTATGCTTTAGCTTCAACCCATTTGGATACATAATCCACAGCAACCAAAATGTACTTATTTCCATACGAAGAGGGAAACGAGCCTAGGAAGTCAATGCCCCATGCATCGAATAATTCAATTTCCAAAATATTTGTTAATGGCATCTCATTCCTCCTTGATATATTTTCGATTCTTTGGCAATTATCGTAATTCTTCACATAAGTGTAAGCGTCTTTAAATAATGTAGGCTAAAAGAAACCTGCTTGTAAAATCTTGGCTATAGTATATGAGCCACCAAAGTGTCCCCCACTTGGAGATGAATGACAATGATATAAGATCTCAGCAATCTCACTTTTGGCTACACACTTTCGGATTATGTTATCTACACATAGTTTGAACAAAAATAGATCCTCCCAAAAATAATACCATCTATCATGAAGGAATTTCTTCCTTTATTTGTATGTCATTTCTCAAGGAATTATTCCACATGCAAGATAATTGGCAAAATCAGCAAACCAATGAGTTTCATGAATTTGACTTACCTCAGATAGATGTTCATCTAGGAAGTTCTCGTTGATTGGCACATGAGATTAAGTTGCCCCATCTTGCTTTAACCTTGACAGGTGATCAGCTACGTGATTCTCGACTCCTTTTCTGTCTTGGATCTTAAGGTCAAATTCTTGGAGCAAAAGTATCTAACGAATTAGCCTCGGTTTCGCATCTTTCTTGGTGAGTAAGTACTTAATAGCCACATGGTTAGTAAATACCGTAACTTTGGTACCTATAAGATATGGGCGGAATTTGTCAAAAGCAAAGACTACAGTAAAGAGTTCCTTTTCGGTTACCGTATAGTTGAGTTGGGCTCTCGTCAAAGTTCTGCTTGCATAGTAGATAGGGTGGAAGACTTTGTTTCTTCTTTGACCCACCACAGCTCCAACAACATAGTCACTCGTATCGCATATCAGTTCAAAAGGTGAGCTCCAATCGGGTGTAACAATTATTGGGGCTGAGACTAATCATTTCTTCAGATCTTCAAAAGCTTCTAAACACGCTTTATTGAAATCAAACACTGTATCTTTCTCTAAAAATAAACATAGTGGTTTAGAAATTTTTGAAAAATCCTTGATAAACCTTCGGTAAAACCTGGTATGGCCTAAGAAACTTCTGACTCCTTTCACATTGATTGGAGCCGGTAATCTTTCAATTACATCCACCTTCACTCTATCAACTTCAATTCTTTTCTTTGAGATTTTATGTCCCAAGAAAATACCTTCCTTAACCATAAAATGACACTTCTCCCAATTAAGGACAAGATTTGTCTCTTCGCATCTCTTTAGTACCTTAGCTAAATTACTCAAGCAAATATCATTAGTGTTACCAAAAACAGAAAAGTTATCCATGAAAACTTCAACAAATTTTCAACCATATCAATGAATATCGCCATCATGCATCGTTGAAATGTTGTAGGTGCATTACATAAACCAAAAGGTATTCATTTAAAAGCAAATGTACCGTACGAACAAGTAAACATTGTCTTATGTTGGTCATCCGGAGTTACAACTATTTGTTTGTATCTCAAATATCCATCCAAGAAACAGTAAAATTTGTTACCTGCCAGTCGATCTAACATGTGATCCATAAAAGCAATGGAAAATGGTCCTTCCGAGTAGCTTTATTTAGTTTTCTGCAATCAATACAGATCCTCCACCCAGTAACAGTTCTCATTGGAATCAACTCGTTACGCTCGTTTTCAACAATCGTGATCCCCCCTTTCTTCGACACACACTGCACCGGACTTACCCACGAACTATCTGAAATAGGATAGATGATTCCTGCATCTAACCATTTGATTACCTCCTTTCTCACCACTTCCTTCATAATCAGATTAAGTCTCCTTTGCCTATCAATTCGAGCTCTTTCACCGTCCTCTAAAATGATTTTGTACATGCAAAAAGAAGGGCTTATACCTCGAATGTTAGCTATGGTCCAACCAATTGCTTTTTTGAATTTCCTTAGAATAGCAACTAGTCGTTCCTCTTGATCTTCCGTTAGGTCTGTTGAAATAATCATAGGCAAAGTAGAACAGTCACTTAAATAAACGTATTTCAAATGAGAAGGGAGTACCTTTAGCTCGAGTTTAAGTGGTTCATCGATTGACAACTTAGGTTGAATAAATTCTTTGACTTCTAACTCCAACGGTTCAAACCGTGTGGTCTAAATAAACTTTCTCAAATTGGCTTCCATCAAAGCCATGTTTTCTTCATTTTTTTATCCTCCAAAGGGTCAAACTCTAAGGCTTTCTCCAATGGATCTTCTTCACAATTTCTTTTTATAGACACCAAGGTCTCTATTTCTTCCATAACTGAGCACTCTTCTGCTGGATCGGGAAATTTCATCACTTTCAGAATGTTAAAATTTACCTGATCGTCTTGAACTTGCATAGTGAGTTTGCCTTTCTGTACATCAATTAACGTTCTTCCCGTGGCTAGGAATGGTCTTCCAAGGATGATCGACACTTCCTTATATGTTTCAATATCTAAGATAATGAAATCAGTAGGAAAAATAAATTTATCAACTCTTACCAAAACATCCTCGATCTTTCCTTTGGGGTAGGCTATAGATCGATCTGTTAGCTGAAGTGTCACAGTTGTAGGTCGTACATCACCTACTCCTAACATCTTGAAAATGGACTTAGGCATCAAGTTGATACTTGCTCCTAAGTCACACCAAGCTTTACCACTATAAGATTCACTGATGTTGCAGGGTATCATAAAGCTTCCTGGGTCCTTCAACTTTGGTGGCAACTTGTTCTGCAGGAAAGCACTGCACTCCTTTGTTAACGTAACAGTCTTATACTCACTCAGTTGGTTCTTTTTGGATAGTATATCCTTCATAAACTTCACATAGTTTGGCATTTGTTTTAAAGCCTCTACCAACAGGATGTTAATGTGTAGCTGTTTCAGAACGTCGAGAAACTTCTTGAATTGCACCTCCTATTTCTGCTTATGTTGCTGCAATCTTTGCGGATATGCAGGTGATGGAACTTTAGGCTGGATCAGACAACTCTTCTGAATAGATAAATCTGCATCCAAAGAAGATGTTAAGGTATCTGAATTTAATAAGTTAGGATTTACCTTGTCAGACTTGGTAGTTTTGACTCTTTTGGTATAGGAATTTCAGCGGCTAGTTGTCTTTCCTCTTTCATTGTAGGATCATCTTCAACATCAATCACTTGGGGCTCCAGAACTTTACAACTTCGTAATGCCACTACCTTGATATGCTCTTTACCTAAATTTTTTGGATTCTCAGTATCGCTCAGCAAAGTTCCTTGCGGTCTATTACGAAGCTTTGTAGCTAACTGACCCATTTGGTTCTCCAAATTCTTCAATGTTGCTGCTTGGCTCTGGATCAAAGCGTCATTCTTCACCATGTATACCTTTAATAAGTTCTCCAAACTGTTTGATGACTCAGCTTGGGCTGGCCTTGGAGCTTGCTGAATATACCCTTGGGATTGGTTGGGTTTCTACTGCATAAAGTTGTTCGGTCCATTTCCTTAGTTGCTCCAAGAAAAGTTAGGATGGTTACACCATGAAGGATTGTAGAAGTTGGACTGGGGTCCTTGTCCACTCCTATTTTGCCGCTAGTTCCCCACATAGCATATTGACTCGGGATTTGATGGACAATTCTCAAAAGAATGATCCTCCCCATAATATACACAAGAAACTAGTTCAAACGGACTTGGTGGCTGAGTTGCAAAATTATTAGAGTTGTTAGTGGTAAACTGTTTCAACATCGAAGAGATAGACGATACCTGAGCTGATAATGAAGTGAGGGCATCAACTTCATAAACTCTAGCTTCTCGTCTTCCTGAAGCTGTACGATTTGTTGGCCATTGATAGTTATTGCTTGTGATCCTCTCAATGATCTCATAAGCCTCATTATAAGACTTCGACAAAATTGCACCATTAGTCGAAACATCTACCATCAATCTCGTATGCGCATTGAGACCATTATAGAATGTTTCCAACTGGATACAATGCGGAATCCCATGATGAGGGCACTTGCGAAGTAACTCTTTGAATCACTCCCAAGCCTCATACAAAGACTCGTCATCTACTTGTTGGAAAGTCGTGATCTCGTTCCTTAGCTTAGCGTTCTTGCTAGGCGAGAAATACTTAACCAAAAATCTCTCTGCTAATTCTTACCATGTAGATATGGAACTCGGTGGCAAAGAATTGAGCCATGCCCGTGCTCGATCTCGCAATGAGTACAGGAACAACTTCAGCTTCAATGCGTCATCAGCCACAACGGCTATCTTGAATGAATTACTCACCTCCATAAACAATTGCGGGTGGAGATGTGAATCTTCCGTGGCATTACCACTGAACTGGCCCATCGTTTGTAGCATTTGAAACATCACTGGTTTCAATTCAAACAGGGTTGCCTCAATATCTGGTCTTCTAATTCCTGGATTCAACTCATTGAAGAGTGGCACAACATATTGTCTGATGCATCGGTCCCTATCATTGGCGATGAGGATGGGATTTTGTAGATGATCGACTTCATTACCTTGGTCTTGATTTTGATTTCCAAGGTCCATCTCATTTTTTCTTTGGGCTGTTCGTTCACGTCTTCTTTATCTAAAGGTCCGTTCAATTTTAGGGTCTACAGGGAGTAAATTGATAATCCGATCTATGCTCATAAACTCCTGAAAAAAATTCAAAAAATTAAAAAGAATAAGTTAGTTATGTTAGAAATAAACCAAATTGAAAATAAATAATTTCACAAAAAAAAAACTCTGGCGACAATTAACAATCCTCGGCAACAACGCCAAAAACTTGTAATGCTTGGTTTGTGCAAGTGTACACGGTCGCTCAAGTAATAAGTATAAAGAGTTATGGTCTCCATAGCGCAAAGTCAATTAATTATAAAATTATATTAACAATTCGGTGAATAAAAACTCAATTTGATTGGGAGTGATGATTAAAAAGAATTAAAATAACTAGATGCAATGATCCCTGATGCAAATTATCCTAAGTATGCAACTATATGAATGAAACAGATTTTAGCAAATTTAACACGATATGCAACAATTCTAACATAAATAAACTAGGACAATTACTCTAATTAAACTTAATTTATTCTCAACATGCTTAATAACATTCGGAAAAACATTCCATGTCAACTCGACCTTTCATGAGTTTGAAAGCCATTTTAGGATTTCTTAGTATTCATGTGAAGTAACAGGGACGGATTAGGTATGAAAAGATTTAATCACATAAATCTAAAAACTATGCGGATAACAGAACCGTACTAGGGATGTTATGCAACCTGCAATTTAATCGGTTTACGGATCTAAATTGAGCATGCACATTTCAATTATGCGCCCATTAATCGTCGTCTGGTTAGGATCGCTCAGCTAATTTAGGTGTATTTCAATCACGTATAAACGAAATACAAACTTGATTTTAATTGAAAATATGATCGATTGAGGCACAAACATTTTAAGCATGAATCAAATAAATATTATTTAATTAAAATAATCATCCTAGCTTAAATAAAATTAAGCTATCACTGTTGAAAACAATAACAAAGAACTCATAGCAAACATTCAAATTAAATTTAAGAAAAGAAAGATTAAACCTTATTCAGACGACTGTCACCCAAAACTCTGAATGGTGAAAACTCCTTCGACTCTTGCTTGCTCCTTTGCTGATGGCTCTCCGAGGTGGCCAACCAAGGTTTCTTGATAGGCTAAATAGCTAAAATCCCTTAAGGAAGGATGGTGGACAGCGTGGAGAGAAGAGAGAGTTGAGAGAAAATGAGAGAAGAGAAGAGAATGGATGAATGAGGGATGATTTGAGAAGTGAGGTGAAGGGTCTTATTTATAGGTGAGGTTGGGGTGTGAGTTTACTAAAAATGGAAGTGTTTGTCCAGTTCAAATCCTTCCAAGTGTGGCCGGCCATACATGTAGGTAAGGTGGCTGATTTTTAGCTTGATTCATGTGCCACATCACGCAGGAGCAAGACTTAGTCTCCAGTGAATCTTCAGGTAAATCTCCGATTCCTTTAAATCTTCAGGGACTTCAGGCAATTAACCCAAATGTTGATTTATTAACCTCCATGTGCAGCTAAAATTAGGGGCTAATTTAGTCCAATTGGGGCGGCTTTGTAATTGAATTAAAGCTCTCCCACCTGTCTGAAAATAACAGAAAAATCAGGGGACCAAACAATGCCAATTAACCACTTTAATTAATTAATTTTACTTAATTAATTAAACCCAATTTTATAAATGAAACATATAGAAATAATTTATTAAATATAACTTTATATTTTATTATTAAATTAAATCATGCATGGCCCACTTTACAACTTAAAAATAGAATATGCTCAAATTAATATAAAGTAAGCCATCTTATGCATGAAAACTATATAATAAAACATAAAATTACATTTTAATAATTTCCATGTCCTAATTTCATTTTTTTTCAAATATTTCATTAATTTAATAAACAATTACTAAGTTTTAGCAATAAAATTAAGCAAAAAGGTGATGAATTATATAGGAAAAATCCTATATATTTTCCCGTTTACAGTCATGGACTTATTTGTGTACAGATTTGAATATTCATTCTAATGTCTATCATCGATTAAAAGGGGACGAAATGAGTAAGTAATGAAAATGATGATAAATGACATGTTGAAAGTTGAATACATTATGATACGAGACCATGAAATGTTGAAATAAATATTGGACGAGCAAATTTGGGGAAAATATGAGTATTGATTATGTGATGAAAAAGGAAAGGGGTAAAGTAAAGAAATTTGATGTTTTCTTTGCGTATTTGATTTAGTGTAATCTTATTGTATTGAATTTGAATTGTATTAGCAACATTAAGTATACAATACTCATCGTATGGTTATACCTGTTTCCGTGCACAAGTCTCAGATATGAGAGATCATAAATTATAAGTCGTTAAACGTTCAACTTGACATCTCAGCCCAGAAAATCAACTTGTTGCCAATTTTCTCTGTATATATATAGGTTATATCGCATGTATCTAAGTTGGTTTGGGCTCAGGGCGAATCTAGAGGGGCTAGCAGGGCCCTCAGCCCCCTTAAAATAGAAATTTTTTCATTTTGACTTTTTAAAATTTTTAAAATTTTAAATTAGTAAAGGTAAAATTACACTTTGCCCATTCTAACAATGATAAAATTTTGATTTAATCTTTTAAAATTTGTATTTTTACATAGTAAAAATTAAAATTTAATTTCGACCCCCTAAAAAAATTTTCTGACTTCGCCACTGTTTAGGCTCGTGGCTTAAGTTGGTATTTTGGTATAGTTAGTACTTGACATATAAGGTTTATAAAGTTTTTTCATCCTTTGATCAATAGATATGCTAGTTTATATAAGTTTTATTACACAAATTATTTGGTTGGGCATTGATGCATCGAATGACAAGATATGGTGTTCTTTAATTGTGTTTTGCATGCGTCAAATTGGTTAAAATGAGTTGTGTAATGCTTTGGTATGTTTAAATAGGTTATGGTCATGATTTGAATGCTTTGCCATATTTATTCTAGGCTAATTTTTCATATAGTCTTGAGACAGGAAGAACATGTCTCGAGACCTTAAGATTATATTTTATCATTTGGGATGTTGCATTAGTATTGGTCTCGAGACCAGCCATATAGGTATTGAGACAACTTATGTCTTGAGACAGTGAGTTATGTCTCAAGACAATAGTACATCGAAATAATGATCTATGCATATAATATAACTTATTATTAGTTAAACATTAGGTAATAAATGAGACAATATTTTCTTACATTTCACATTGTGTGCAAGAATGATTGAAGATAAATACAAATGGTATTAATATGAATAATGAAATTTTATTTAAACAAATTTGTTCGAAAAGTTACAAGTGCAAGAATAAACTTCACCTAGAGTAATAAATCCTAACAACTTAATTCCATAGAAATCAATCTCTTCGTATACGTTTCTAAAGCTGTAATGAAATTAAAACTAGTTTACCGTAAGTATACAGTTGTCATCAAGTAATAATTGCAACAAGATATTGCCTACACGAAAGGGGGGTAAATTTGCCCAAGTAATAATTGCAAAAGCTCCTGATCAAATCTTCAAACCCCATGATTTGCCCTAGTGATTTCATCCAAATATTCAATAATCCAACATAAATTGAGATTAATAAACATAAATTGAGATTAATAAACATAAAAATACAAAGAGAGAGAGAGAGAGAGAATAATATAACCTAATTACAAAATGAAATCTAAAGAACCAAAACTACAAGAAAAGAAAACTAAGCTTAAGAACAACTAAGCCTTTCTCTATAGTTTTAAGTCTAAAAACCTCTAAAAGTTGCCTCAAATCAACTTGAAGGCTATTTTCTACTATCTTCCTTGAAGTTGAGTGTTTCTCTTACAACCAAACACAAAAAAACATAAAAATTAATATTAAACCTTAAAAACACTTAGAATGCATGAAAATAACTTAAATTATTACTAAATTGTACAATCCTAAAAATGAAAAACACTATTAAATGTAAGATTTTTGAGACCTACAAAAATAAATTTCTACTCAAAAGATATAAATTTTGTATATAACAATGAGTAGAGTTGAATCCATAGAATCAAGTGATAATTCTATTTATTTAGTAAAACAAAATAAAAACAAAGGGTTTAAATTAAAATTAAAATTATGTAAGAAAAATCACAAAATAAAAATAAGAAAAACCAATATGTTGAAAATTTAACAAAACGTAAAATCTTTATTTGATTCATGAGTTTGATCATCAATGCGTAGTTTTAGTATTCTTAAATAAATTAATTTTAGTTGCCGATATCACGGCTAGCAACCAATCTTTCCTTACCTTCTTGATAATTAAGAGAAAGCTCATTGAAATTATTTCTCTTATCAATAAACAACCCTATAAATTCAAGCCTAGGATTTAGCTTACCGATAGTATTATCTAGTTCTAACCAATCAACATAAGTGGAATTCATTTAGAATCAATTAAATAATTACAAATTTAGCTATTTTAATTCAGAAGACAAAATATTTTAACAATTGAATTCGTTTGGTGCTTTGCCCTTTATTGATAAAATTTTATTTGCTGAGCTAAAAAAAAAAAAAAATAGTTGCAATGGCTGTCTTTTTGGTGGTGAGTAGGAGATTGAAGAAGAAAATAGATAGAAAATTAAATTAACTACGACAAAAAGCAAGTCTAGTTGTCCACTAAAACTTTTCCATTGTAAAGAAATAAAAAAACACTTAAATAGCTAGAAATATTTGACCATTATCATTGAAAAATTAACACAAAAAGTAAGTCTAGTGTGGCAAATTGAAAAATTACATTGTAAATCTCAAGTGGCATTAAGAACAAAAGCAAAAACAGGCCTTAATTAGTCCTTAACTGCTTATTGTCAAAAAGTAATTGGACACATCAATTGCAATTGCAATTGCAAGGTATTTTCTGATTCATATTATTGAAGAAAATTGTGGGTAAATTAAATTAACTGAATTGAAACAAAAAGCAAGTCTAAGTCATCAATTAAAGGTTTAGTATGCCTAACAAATTTCACCCGATCACACGTTATTGAGACATTATTCACATTGAAGTGGTAAAGTGATTAACCAAACAAGAACATTGAAAGCATAAACATCCATAACCGCTAATTAGAGCTAACAATAACAAGATGTTTATAAGATTAATCCCATCATATTTATAAATAAGAGTTTTAATTTTACTAAACTAATTGGTTAAAATTTTACAAGAAAATTGATCGCACTTATAAATAAGAACTCTCATTTAAAAGACACTTATTAAATTTGTCACTCTAAATAGATGATTTCTATTTTTGTCATCATTTTTTTTATTAATTTGACCACTCAAAAAAAAAAAAATCTATAAAATTTGTCACTCTACCATTAAAATGGTAATAGAAGACTAACTATGCATTTACATTATTTTTTCTAGGCTGTCGAAAATAGGAGTAACTCTTATTTAGAGTGACTAACAAGGTAGTTTACCATAATTTTAAAGTGACCAAAATAGGAATGATTACTATTTAGAGTGACCAAAATAAAAAATTCACAGTCAACATACTATTACCATTTAATGGTGGAGTGATCAATTTAATCAATTTTTTAATGTCAAAATTAAAAAAAAAATTTGGGGTGACAAAAATAAGAACGATCGACCCCTATTTAGACTGACTAGTAAGGTAGTTTACCCAAATCAAAAATTGAATTGTGAAGAGCTTAATTTACAATATGCCAGTTTTTTTTTTTTAGTTTTTACAAATGCTTTAAAAATGATTAGAAAGTTTTTATTAGTACCATATTTGAATTATTAAAATAATTTATATATTTTAATTATGTTAATTAGTTATTATTATAAGTAATACTGATTTCTATTAATTGCATGAAGTAAAACTATATTTTATATTGCATATATTAAAATATTTCAATTATGATTTGAAATTTTATTATAATATTTAAATTGTCAAATAGCAAAGTATTTATCAAAAGCAAATAATTAATTTTTTATCATATAAATTTTATATAGCCTTAAAATATTTTATTATTATGTTAATAATTATTAAACTTTAAGTATATAAAATCAGTAAATATATTAAAAATTAAAGATAAAAGTAAATATAATTTGATAAATTTTAAAAAATAAAAATCCAATTTCAATTTTTTCCCTACAAAATGTCGTCAACTTATTTCATTCGTCGACATTTATATGATTTCAATTTTTTAATAGATTCACTACTTTTTCGTTTCATTTTCAATAAATATGAAGAAATACTATTAATTCAATGTTTAAAGTAATTTCTCATATGTTGTTTTCATGAATAGTATTACATTACCTTCATATATAAAAATACTATTTATTAAAAGAAAAATTACTTTAAATATAATTTTATAACATTAAAAATAAAATACTTTTTCATCAAATAAGAAGTTGATCGAATAAAAACATCTTTTTATTCTAAATAGATAACAAGTTTAACTATTAAATGTTTTTTGAACCATTATTAATATATTTTTTTTATAATGGATATTGGAAATTTTAACACCTATAATTTAATTGTCCTCACAGTTTTCTACATTCACTTTTTTCAATAAATATAATAAAAAATTATTAATATAATATTTAAATTATAATTACAGTTAGACTCACATAAGTAGAAAATCAAATTGCGTAAAGAATTTTTTGTGTTATTATTTTCTCTATTTTATCACAATGATCTCCTTCAATGGTTATTATAACCATCTCTATAATGACTTGAAAGTCAACGATGTCGAAAAATACAGTTTTGGGTTCTTATTTCCATGATCCAAGCTCATAAATATTTTTATTATATTATGAATATGAATTTTGAATAAGCAACTTTACCAAATTAGATGTTAATTAAGGTTCACGGACTAAATCATAAATTCCAATCACTATAGATTTTTAATTAGAAAATAGCTTGAGAACCTAAATTGACTAAAATTTGCAATTAGACCTTGTTGGAATTCATAATTGTGGACGGTAAGGACTATGTATGTATATAAATAATTAAAATTAAAACTGAATTAATAAGTTAAATTTGATTAAGTTAATATAATAAACCTAAAAATAGGGATAGTGGATGAAAACAACATTTTCATCATCTCTTTTCATCTTCTACCCGAAGCTAAACAAAGAAAAACTAAGGAGAAGTTCAAAGTATTCCACCCAATTTTGGTAAGGGTAATTTAGTCATTTTCTTGTAATTTTTATGCTTTTTGGTCATAGGAGCTTGATTTAACTAGTCCATGTACTAATTTGTGAAACTATTAAAGTTTTAGGAAGTATCATTTTGAATTCTTGAAGTTTTAGATGTTAAATTGATAGATTTTAAGCTTAGAGGTGAAAATTGACTAAATTGTGAAGTTAATTGATAGTTTCATACATTAAGAATTAAACTAAATAAATTGAAAATTTAAATGTAAAAAGGAGAAATAGGAGGTTCCTAATGGTTAATAGTGAACACTGATTTCAATTTGAAGCTTTAGATTGAAAGTTAGTTCCAGTTTTAGGGGCTAAATTGAATAAATTGTAAAGTTCGAATAAAATGACAATTGATTGCAAGTTGGTTGTTTATTGATAGTTCTATGTGTTTATGTTCATCCGTAGCTAATGTCGATCCGGATTCCTCACCAAGGAAGGAAAAATCCAAAGTTGTCGACGAATAGCTCAGAAATTACGGTATGTATTTCTATGACTTAAGTCTTATTTAGTTTCCGTGCTTTCATGTTATTTTACCATGTATATAAATGATGAAGTAGTTACTATTAAATAACGAGGTAGGGATTAATTTGAATAAAGTGGACATTTTAAATTTGATCGGTATTAAACAATTGGTATGAAATTAAATTGAGGTATTTTGTGACATATGATAATTGATTTGTCAATGATAGAATCTAAATTGTTATGAATTTGATTTGATCTACATGTAACGAAATGAGAAAGGGATAACTTAATAACTATATGGAGTGCGTTAAAAACCAATCGATACGCCATGAAGACTAAGTGCTATATAAACCATCATTGTCGGGCAATATAGAGTGATAGGTCATTGTTGCTGGGCAACCCGAGATGACATATTTGAATTGAAAAAACCGTCATTGTCTAGTTTCCCGGAATGATGTATTTGAATTGAGAAAACCATCATTGTCTAGTAATCTAGGGTGGTAAACCATCATTGTTGGACAATCCGGGGTGGTAGGTCATTATTGTCGGGCAACCGGAATGATAGATTTGAATTGAGACAACCATTGTTGCTAGGCAACTCAAGGTGGTAGGCATTGTGCAGAAAGTAATTGTTGTCGGGTAACCCCGGATGATAAATTAAGTCGAAGTGATAACGAGCTAAACATTACTTGGAATAGGAATGATATTATAAGTATTGTAAGTTTAGCATGTGACATCATAATGAAAAAGTCATTTGACCAAGTTAGTATGTTACGTCATGATGAGAAACCCCTTACATTGTGACGTTGGTCCTGAATTTTGAAAATTTTCATTTTAGTCCTAATTCAACCTTAGTTCATCTATAGAGCTTCTATAAGCTCGTATAAAGCCCAAGAGTGATTGTATTTCATGTTGAATGCATATTTGTTTGATTTGATCATTAATTTGTATATTTTAAATATGAACTGATCATGGTTGCTCTGGCAATGAATGTGACACATTATAGCTCGGACCCGGCTATAACATCCCTCGCTCAGTTTGGTCGTCAGACTTGAGAAATAAGGTGCTACAAACAAATACCACACAAATTCAAACAATTTACAATTCAAATTTACAAATATATATTAAACAATCACATACGAGCATGTGTAAATACATTACTCAATCAATTTTAGGAAAATATTAAGTATATAGAAGCTTAAAAATAATTTGGGCTTGAATAGGGATCAATTTGAATAAAAAAAAAGTTAAGAAAGAAACTGAAAATGGGGGTTACATGGCTGTGTGACAAAGCCTAGATCGTGTGGCTCGAGTGGTGACCGTGTGGCCAAATTATGTAACAAACTGTGCTCGTGTAATTGAGGGTCACACGACTGTATCGCCAGACAGCGTAACTCTCTATGACCGTGTAAATCTGGGTTACACGGTCGTGCCAAACCCACACCAAAATATAATAGGCCACATGGCCGTGTGGAGTGGCCGTGTGGTAGACCATGTGTCAGCCTGTGTGTACTTGAAAAGTGTATTTTAAACCAAGCTATTCAACTATGAAATGCTTATTCCCCAAGCTATGATTTAAGTCAAATTTCAACCTATTCAGAAGCATTCAATTCAAGTAAAAAATGTCATTTATAACAATCATCCTAAATGCCTAACCAATATGTCACAATTGACACCAGAATCAACAATTCAAACCTAATTAAATGATCCTACTCAATCATATCATTATGTCTTCAATGGCACATCAAACAAACCAAGCCAAACATAAATAAGAATAACCATTTAACCATTTCACAATTGATCTTCATATTAGCTTAATGACCTAGATACCAAAAAAAACCAAAAACATCCAAGTAAGCACAGGTGTAATAGCCTAAATTTCAGTAGTGTCGGAATAGTTATTCGAGATCACTAAATCCGACAAGTGAGATTAGGAAATTAAAATAAAATAAAATAATATTTAGAAGTTGAGTGAGATATTAGAAATAATTTTAAATAGGTGAAATTATAATTTTAAAAGAAATTAGTAAATAAATTAAGTTGAAAACGAGGTACCGAGACCTCAATTTCATAAAACTGAGCTGAAAATATTTTTATAAATAAGTATGGAGTGTTAATAAGGTGGTGTTAAAATTTTATTAGAAAATTTTAACATTTGGGTAGTCAATTAAATGAAAAGGACTAAATTGAAAAAGGTGTAAAAGTTGCTAGAATGATTAAATAGCTTAATTGTCAAACAAGGAAGGACCTAAAGAGAAAATTAGCCCAAGGGAGATATTTTGGGTGGAATAAGTAGAGAAAAATCAGGAAATGTGATGAAATAAGGGCAAAATTGGAAAATTACAAAATTAACTAAATAAAAGTAGGACTAAATTGGAATATCTAGAATTCTCTTGAATTTTCTTCATTCTCTTAAGCTAAAATGCCATAGGAGGTTCTCTAATTTGTCTTTTCATATTTTTTTCATCGAGTGAGTTAATTCTTGCCTTTTTCTTGTAATTTTTGTGTTTTTAAGACTTTTACAACTAGGTCCTATTATGTAATCCATTAGTTTTTGATTTCATGGACAATTTTGAAAGTTTTCATGGATGAGTGCTGAAATTTTATGATGAAATTAGCATGAAAATGAAGCTTTAAATTGATTATGAGATGATTTTATTAGGTAATTTCAATAGAAATTGATATTTAAGACCTAATTGTGAAAATTGTTGAAATTAGGGTTTAATGCTGAAATTCTGGTTATAAAAGGGTGCGTAGTAGTTTAAAATAATGGAATAAAGTATTAGTTGAGGAAAAATTAGCTCAATTGGGGGTTAATTGAGTAGGGGCTAAATTGTAAAAACTGTAAATTTTGGGGTAAAAGTGTAATTTTGAAAATTAAAGTGCATAAGTTGTGAAATAGAATAGAGTTTAAATAAATGCTAATGAATGATGGAAAATTTTATATTATAGATCAAGAAATTGAAGATAAACGCGGAAAGAAAAAAGTTACGGAATAGTCCCTGAATTTCTACAACTACTACAAATTTCTCCAGGTAAGTTCATATGGTTAAATTATTAATGATTTAAATTGTTTGCTGAATGATTATTAGTATTCATTTATATTAATTGTTAAAAATAAGAAAATTTTATGCAATAGCTATGAAATTGAATTGAATGTTACCGAGAAACGGAACGTATGAAATGAGTACGATCGTTTAGTGTAAAAGAGGAATTGATGGTGAATTACCCAAGTAAACTGAGATTCAGCATTTGTTTTTAATTCTCGTGTTTTCTTTCCATTTAGCTCTGACAAGCTTCCGTTAACTCATATGAGTTTCAGTTAACCTTTTCGGGTTTCAATTTAGCTCCTATGAGCTTCAGTTTAACCTTTTCAGGTTTCAGTTCAGCTCCTATGAGATTCAGTTTAACCCTTTCAGGTTTCAGTTTAGCTCTTCTGAGCTTTAGTTCAACCCTTATGGGTTTCCGTTCAGCTTTTATGAGCTTCTGTTTAACCCTTACGGGTTTCCGTTTAGCACTATGTGCTTCAGTTAGCCTTTGGGCTTTCGTTTACGACGTACTCAAATCCGTAAGTCGTTCCCTGAATGGACAAGTTGGTACTCAAATCCGTAAGTCGTTCCCTGAATGGACAAGTTGGTAAGTAGAATGTGGAACAAGTGTGAAAGAATGCTATTAATATTATTATTGTTATTATTGAGCTCAAACAAGTGAATTTATCAAATGAGTTGTGGTTGACAGGATAACTGTAAATTAGATGAAATATTCATTTGATTTGGTTATAATGTGTTCAATATTTGGTAAGATTTATGTTTAAAGCCGACGAACTTACTAATCTATATTTAGCTTACTTGGGTTGTTTATTGTTCTTTGTAGATTTACTAGAGGGTCAGAGGATAGGATTATCACACTCAAGCCATACTATCCAGATTTTCTGGTAAACTTTATAACATATATTTTGATGGTTTATATGGCATGTATAAGAGCCTAAATGACCATATTTTGTAATAATCTAAGAACATAGTGGTTATGTTTTGTTTAGTAAAGGTTTGTTAGGTGAAATGATAAAATTATGGAATGGCACTTATAATACAATACTTAAAGTAGAAATGAATGAAATTATCTAAGTTATTTTAAATATAAATGGATGAAATTGTGTTGATTGAACTATTGGTATTGAAATAGTCGTGGTTTAAATTTGCAGGGTTGGTTAATTTGTTATAAAAAGGCTCATATAGAGTTCACATGGCCTAGCACACGGGCGTGTGACCATAACATGTGAGACACACAGTTAGCACATGGGCGTGTGAACTGGCCGTGTGTCCCCAACATCTTAAAAATGTGAAACAAAATGCTCATAATTGAGCACACGGGCAGAGACATGGGCGTGTGTCTCAGTCGTGTGAAGGACACGACCTTGAACACGGGCATGTCTCTTAGCCGTGTGAAACTTGCACCAATTTTTCAAAAATTTGAATTAACCACACGGCCTAGCACACGGGCGTGTGACTTGTCTGTGGGACATCAATTCGTTCATGAGTTGCAAGTTAAAGAGTTACACGAGTAAGGGACATGGGTGTGTGAACCCGCACGGCCTGACCACATGGGCATGTCCCATACCACACGATTGTGTGACTCCTTGTTATGAGAAGAATTTTGGGATTTTGCAAAAAATGCTCTAAAATCCCGATATAGTCCCGAATAGATTTTAATTCATGTTTTGGGCCTCGAGGGCCTAACCAAGGGACTTTATATGTAATTTTAGAGGGTGCATAGGAAATGATTCGATTTATCAGAAAATGTTCTGTAAACTCTAGTAATGCCTCGTAACCCTGTTCTGGCGACAGATACGGGTTGGGGTGTTACAATAGGTATAGATATCAAACATACCAAAAATTTTCTAAGCCTAGCCTAAACATACCATTCCTAAACACCAACCAAAATACAACACAAAGCCTAATATTATCTCAACCATTTGAACATCATATATATAACTCAAGCAAACTATCAAAATATCAGCCACATAACTAATATGATCACAAAAACACACATACTTATATATTTACACTTGTATACATAGGATTCAAAATAACATCAAGATACAAAATAATCATATTAACTACAAGATTTTTGAGGTACATGCTTGGACTAAAATAAAAGCATCACCAACACTTGAGTTCCGGATTTTTGTTGGATGTTGAGTCGATGATTGTATAGCTAAATACCTAACATGCTCACGGGGAAAAAAACCGTACACTGAGTATAACTCAATGGTATTTCTATAATGCGAACATTTAAATCATATTATAAATCTTAATGATGCATAAACTTAATAAAGATGAAATGCAACACGTAAATTCAATAAAATAATTCATATAGTCATTCAGACCATATTACATATTCAATAATAACAAGCAATTCATTTATGCTATATCATACTTTCTTCGTTCATATCAACATATTTCCTCGATACCAAAACTTGACAATTACATTACATAAATCATTTGGTAACTCAATCATGTAATGGAACAATTCATATCACTTTACAATTTTCATATTTCTATTGAACATAATCAATCTATGTTCATAGCTTAATCCATAATTTCATTCCACTCCATTTTATATATTTCACTTTCATTTTCATCATTTGCCATTTAAATATCAATATTTTGTTTTCACCATTTATTTTCCTATTAACATGACTCGGACTCTAATGGATATTGATAAACCGTAATTTATACATATTTTTACCTCATGTTTAACCTATTTTTGGATGAATTATTCCTTGATTCGTGGAATTTGATGCTCCTAAACCTTTAATTTCATGTTTTATACTTAGGTAAGCATAAGGAAGAGAAAAGAGCAAGGAACGGGCCAAAAAGGGGCAAATTGGGCCCAAATCAATAATCAACATGGCCTGGAGTTCACCACACGGGCGTGTCACAAGGCCGTGTCACATTAACAGGCTTGAGCACGGCCTAAACTCGACTCACACGGGCGTGGCACACGGGCGTGTCCCTGTTGTAAAGAATTTCAATTTCATGCAGAAAAGGCTACTTTAGAGCTAAGATAGACATTCTAAACTCTATATAAAGAACCTAGGAGGCTACCACAAGAGAGAATGGTCTTCCCGCCAAGATGGAGAGCTAAAGGCAGGGAATTACTCGAAGGAAAGCTGATTGATCCATCTTAGAAGCCAGGAGCCACAACAAGACAGAAGGATCTCCTTTCAATCCTTTCAGGAGTTTTAGGTTTTCTCATGTTTTGCTATTTTCTTTATTCTAAGATGTTTCTTTTTATAAACATGAACTAAACCCCCAAATACCTGAGGGGGATGAAACCTAAGACGAATCTTGTTATTGTTATCTGAACTATATGATAAATATTTGACTTGTTCTTAATTGTGTTTTTAATTCTTGAATTGATATTTTCGGGATATTAATTTAAGTCGAATGTGCTTATGCAGAGGAGCAAAAGTCCCTATATAGGAGTAGATCCAACACAATTAAACGAAGTTGATCGCAATCCTAGATATAGGACGATGAAAATCTGCCGGATTAGAGTCAAATCTAATATGGGGATCCATAGATCGAGTTAATGTAAGACTAGGTGTTTTAATTAGAAAGAGATTTCAATTAATCAACCTAGGATTAGTTGTTCTTATTCTCGACGAAGATATTAACATAATTTAGGGATCTCTACGGATCAAGTCGAATGAAGAAATTGTCTAGTTCAAAGTTAGATAACAAGTGAAGTCTAGATGGATTCTTCCTTAGGTATTGTCCTTATCAATTAGTTTTCCCAAAGCAATTTCTCAATTTACTCTTTGTCGTATCCTTAGTTTAGTTTAGAGTTAATTAGTTTACACAAACTCCCTCTTTATTTTTAGGCTAGATAATAGTAAGAAAGTCATTACTAGTACTTTTAGTTCCTTGGATTCGATATTTCGGTCTTGCCACTAACTATACTACTATTCGATAGGTGCACTTGTCTTTATCGTGATATTAGTTAGTTTATAGGTTCGATCAGTTTTTATTACTTCATCACATCACGAGATCAAGTTTTTGGCACTGTTGCTGGGGAACTAAGATATTAGGAACACTCTATTTCTATTACTTTAGCCATTACTACTTTTATTTATTTTTAGTTTTTATATTAGGTTTTATTTATTAAACTTTTCTTTTTCACTGACAAGTATCTCTAGTTTATGAATCGAAGGAACCCATCAGGACCTTTGCTTTTTGACTAGCAGCAAATCCTATTGAGCAAAATCCTGTTCCGCGTACTATGTATGATTATGCTAAACCTAATTTAGCCGATACTGAATCTAGTATTGTTAGGCCTACTATTGCTGCAACTAATTTTGAACTGAAACCTAACATAATTCAAATGATACAGCAATTTGTTCAGTTTGATGGTTTGCATGATGAGGATCCTAACTGACATCTAGCTAACTTTCTAGAATTCTGTGACACATTCAAAATAAATGGCATTTCTGATGATGCCATTCATCTTCGGTTATTCCCTTTCTCTTTGAGAAATAAAGCGAAACAGTGGTTAAACTGTCTACCATGAGTATCTATCACTACATGGGAACAAATGACTGAGAAATTTTTACTCAAATGTTTTCCACCGGCTAAAATGGCAATATTAAGGAATGATATCTCTTCTTTTGTGCAGATGGATTTAGAAACACTTTACGATGCTTGGGAGAGATACAAGGACTTATTGAGAAGGTGCCCTCACCATGGGTTACTCTGTGGCTACAAGTTCAAACCTTTCACAACGGTTTGAACCCTTCGACGAGACAAATGATTGATGCAGCCGCCAGTGGAGCAATCAACACAAAAACACCAGAAGCAACTTATGAGTTTATAGAAGAGATGTCACTAAATAACTATCAGTGGCAAGTCATGAGAACAAAACCACAGAAAGCTGTCGGGGTTTTTAATATTGATGCAATCACCATGCTCTCTAATTAGGTGGAACTTCTTAATAAAAATATTGATAATTTTGTTGGTTCTACGCAGGTACACCCAGTGATGCAATGCGACTCAGTCTAAGGAAACATGTACAATCCCGATTACTCCTCCTATGGACATGGCATAGAAACTGAGCAAGCCAACTATATGGGTAATAATTCTAGATCTCAAAATAACCCTTATAGTAACACTTACAATGCAAGTTGGAGGAACCACCCCAATTTCTCATGGGGAGGACAAGGAAACCAAAGGCAACCACCCCCTCCAAGATTTCAACAACCATCGTTCCAAAAAGAGAAAAAGTCGAACCTTGAGGAGATGCTCATAAAATTTATCGTTGTGTCAGAAACCTGTTTCCAAAACACTAAGACTTCACTTAAGAACCAGCAAGCATCTATTCAAGGACTCGAAAATCAAATAGGCCAGCTCGCTAAACTAATTTCTGAAAGACTACAAGATGGGTTACTAAGCAACACCGAGACTAACCCTAAGGAGCAACTTCATGCCATAGATACGATTGATAAGGAAGGGTTAGCCAAAACCAACCCAGAGCCAAGTAAGGAGACTGTGGTAAGTAGAGGTAAGGATGAGGTAAGTCACAAGGAACCAGTTGTCAAAGAATATAAGCCTCATGTCCCATATCCTAATGCATTAAGGAAAGATCGCACAGATGAACAATTCAGTAAATTTCTTAAACTCTTAAAGAAATTACATATTAACTTACCGTTTATTGAAGCTCTTTCACAGATGCCAAACACTGTTAAGTTTTTAAGAGAGCTACTCACGAACAAACGAAAGTTAGATGAGACATCTCATATGGAACTGAATGCAGTTTGCTCAGCTATTTTGTAGAATAAGCTACCCAACAAACTAAAAGATCCAGGGAGTTTTACAATTCCTTACTTACTTGGTAGCTTAGATGTTAAAAATGCTTTAGTTGATTTAGGAGCTAGTAGTAATGTAATGCCTTATAAATTGTTTAAACAACTAGGTTTTGGGAAACCTAAACAAACCAAGATGAGCATTCAATTGGCTGATAAAACCATTAGATTTCCTAGGGGTATAATCGAAGATGTGCTTGTCAAAATTGATAAATTTATATTCCCAGTCGACTTTGTTGTTCTAGACATAGATGAGGATGGCAATGTACCCTTAATTCTAGGGTGACCCTTTTTAGCAACTGTTAGAACCATAATTGATGCAGGTACAGGCAAGCTTACTCTTTGTATAGGTGATGACAAAGTTACTCTACAGGCTCGTAACTCTAATAAGACTGTTGATGACAAAAATATTAATACGAGTCCTTGTAATGATCTCACCGTCCAACCTTCTTTGTAGGATACACATCATATAAGGGCGACCAAACCATAGACGGGTCCATTCAAGGGAAACATACATGAAAAACGAATGCTATAGATTGAAGAACTAGATGAGTGGCTAAACTACCGCCAAGAGAAACCCAAAATATGTCATACTGAAATAGAGCATCACCATGATGACCCTAAGGTAAAAATGAATCAATTTAAGGTAGGGGATAAGGTATACTTAGAGGAGGAAGATCCTCGAATTTCAAATTCAAAAGTTTATACAGGTGACACCCCTTCCTTCACGATAATGAAAATTTTCCCCTATGGTACAGTCGAGTTAACACATAAGACATATAGAACTTTCAAGGTAAATCATACTTGACTCAAACCTTATTTTGATAATAAAAATGAAAGTAGGATAGAAGAGTTCCAACTCTTCAAACCACCGTGATAGTTCAAGCTTGAGAAAAAGTCAAGCTTAGACTCTAAACAAGCGCTTCTCAAGAGGCAACCCGAGCACTAACGTAGTAAAGTTCTTTTATCTAAATTTTTAAACTTTAATTCATCAACTAACCTCCTGATTGCAGGTTTTTCAAGCCACACGGCCATGCCCACGAGCATGCCTAAGGCCGTGTAGACACCATGGGCAAAAACACGACCGTGCGATATGGCCGTGTATGAGCAGGGCAAAATTTCCCCAACACACAGGCTACGACAAATATCCACGACCATGGAATGTGGCCGTGGCTAATCCGAACAAATCAATACGGGCGTGCAACATGCTTGTGTCCCACAGCCGTGGTCGATCCTAATAATTTAATACGGGCATGCGACACGCCCGTGCCCTAACCCCGTGGTCAAACCTGCCAATTCAGACACGGTCGTGTGCCCTAACACGCCCAATACACAAGGCGTATGCCACGAATCAAGTGCACAAAACCCTTAAAATTTTAACCATACAGGCTAAAAACGATTCACACGAGCATTTGACACGTCCGTGTGCCCCAATTTCTATAAAAACTCCTTACTATTCATCATCTTCTTCACTCAAAACCTTAAATCCTCTCCCACCACACCTCCAACTCAATGAATTTAACCAAAATTCAGGGAGTTTTACTTCTCTCCCTATCTTATGATTTTATACTTACTTCTTCATCTATCCTTGTACATTGAGGGCAATGTACATCTTAAATATCGGGGGACTCACTTTCACTCTTTGTATTATTCTTAAATCCCTAAATTTTACTCATTTTCTTCTTGTATTGTTCTCAAATCCTTGAATCTTGGCTTTCACAAATAGAATGAATTCTGACTGATTTATGATTTTTATTGATATGTTGAGAATTAAGACATAAGTACTTATGCTTTGATTATTCAAACTTTAAGACATTAGAGAATCAAGCATGATAAGTTGAAGTTTTTGAGAATTTTACTTTTTCTAGGTTGTTTTCTCTAATTTTAAGTGTTATCTTGAGATTTGAAATTCGTAGGATTGACATCAAAAGTTATAATTTTGGTGAGATTTTTGAGCCTTTTGAGCATACATCCCTTCGTGCTCACTTTTATTATTGCTTTGAGTGAGTCAATACTGATCTGTTATTCTAGAACTTGCTTCGATTATACATGTCAAGACCACATCATTGATTTGATATACGGAAATGATAAAGGAACCTAGGTTTTAACCCACCAACTCCATAAAAGCCTACCTTCATAATTAACCACTAGTGAACCCCCTTGATCCTAACAAACCATTCATTAACTTACCCCTAATATTAACCTAAAACCCATTTTTTGTTGAAATCCCTTCAATTATTTTGATCCCTATTTTTATCGAGATCTGAATTGAATAATTATCTAGCTATGTTTTTCCTTTTCAGCTAGTTAAAGTTCGTAAACTACTTTGACTTGTTCTTAAAAAAAGTGTATGTACAGTTAATTCAGTTGCAATTCATATTTAAGTTGTAATTCACTATTTTTGCATATTTCTATTATAAGCTTCTGAATCCTAAAACAATGTTATCCGAAAGAAGAGCTTAGTTCTAGGGATATGTTTCAGTGGTAGAGATTTTTCTAGTTAGATGATTTTTCAGTTCAATCTTGATTCTAACCTTCTTTTTCAACTTGTGACAACACCCCTAACCGAAGCCCCATTACAACCATTTAAAAACCTTTTTGTCGATGTATTTTATCAATCTATAGTGGTGGAGATGTGATTTTCATGCAAGCCTATGGTAATAACTTTTCATGTTGACTAATAAGTGTTTAATTTTTGAACCCTAAACACTTTGAGTGGATAGAGTGAATATTTAGTGAGGATGTCAACTCTTGCTGATTTTGAATTAAAAGGTAACTACTTAGAAAAGAGGAGGAAACCTATGTTTTTGTGATGAAATTGTCAACTTAGATTGTTTGAGACTTTAATTTTCTTATGATTGATATGATTACTTATAGATTAGTTTGAAACAATATTGATGAGGATTATAAGTTGAAAGGAATGATTTTTAATTGTGAGTTGAGATTTTGCTTGAGGACAAGCAAATGTTTAAGTGTTGAGGTATTTGATAAACCGTAATTTATACATATTTTTACCTCATGCTTAACCTATTTTTGGATGAATTATTCCTTGATTTGTGGAATTTGATACTTCTAAACCTTTAATTTCATGTTTTATACTTAGGTAAGCATAAAGAAGAGAAACGAGCAAGGAACGGGCCAAAAACGGGTAAATTGGGCCCAAATCAATAATCAACATGGCCTAGAGTTCACCACACGGGCGTGTCACACGGCCGTGCCACATTAACAGGCTTGAGCACGGCCTAAACTCGACTCACACGGGCATGGCACACGGGCGTGTCTCTGTTGTAAAGAATTTCAATTTCATGCGGAAAA
This sequence comes from Gossypium stocksii, assembly GCA_020496765.1. NCBI lineage: Eukaryota > Viridiplantae > Streptophyta > Magnoliopsida > Malvales > Malvaceae > Gossypium > Gossypium stocksii. The sequence continues at coordinate 96,706,167 of CM035628.1, read as the reverse complement.
AACTACTTTAGAGCTAAGAAAGACATTCTAAACTCTATATAAAGAACCTAGGAGGCTACCACAAGAGAGAATGGTCTTCCCGCCAAGACAGAGAGCTAAAGGCAGGGAATTACTCGAAGGAAAGCCGATTGATCTATCTTAGAAGCCAGGAGCCACAACAAGACAGAAGGATCTCCCTTCAATCCTTTCAGGAGTTTTGGGTTTTCTCATGTTTTGCTATTTTCTTTATTCTGAGATGTTTCTTTTTATAAACATGAACTAAACCCCCAAATACCTGAGGGTGATGAAACCTAAGACGAATCTTGTTATTGTTATCTGATAAACGATAAATTATACATATTTTTACCCCATGTTTAGCCTATATTTTGGATGAATTATTATTAATTTTGTGAGAATTGGTGCTCTTAATCTTTCCTTTTCATATCTTATACTTGGGAGAGCATATGGAAGAGAAAAGAATAGAAAACGGACCAAAAACGAGGAAAATGGGCCAAAAATTGGAAAACGACACAGCCCAAGGAGTCACCACACTGCTGTGCCACATAAAGTCCACACGGCCCAAGCCCCGACAAGCACGGTCAGGCCACACAGCCGTGCCACCTCAACAGTCCTGAACACGGCCTCTTGTCGAAACCACACGGGCGTGGCACACGGGCATGTCCCCGTCGTGAGGAAGTGCAATTTCACTCAGATTTGGATACTTAGAGGCTAAGAAATGCCTCACAAAGCTCTATATAAAGACCCTAGGAGGCAACTCTTAGGGTGTACTTAATTCCCTGTAAGGGTGCTGTATTTCTGCCAACACAAGGAGTGAAAGTAAGGAATTACTCCAAGAGAAGCCGGTTGATTCATCCCAGAAGCCAGGATTCTACATCAAGACAGAGGATTTCCCTAAATTCCTTCAGGGGTTTTTGGGTTCTTTATGTTTTGCTATCTTATTTCTTCTGAGATGTTTTCTTTATTAATTATGAACTAAACCCCTCAAATACTTGAGGGGGATGAAACCTAAGACAGATCTTGTTATTTTTCTTTCTTGAATTATATGATAAATACTTAAATTGTTCTTAATTATGTGTTCTTCATTCTTGATTTAATAATCCTAGGTATTGAGTCAAGAAACGGATGCGCTTAGGCAGAGGAGCAAAAGTCCCTGCTGTAAGAGTAGATCTACCATAATTAAGCGGAGTTGCATGCAACCCTAGACATAGGGCAACATAAATCTGTCGGATTAGGGTCAAACCTAATAGGGGGATCCATAGATTGAATTAATGCAACCTAAGGGTGTTAATTAATAAAGAAGCTTTAGTTAACAACCTAGGCCTAGTTGTTCTTAGCCTCAACGGAGGGATTAACATAAGTTAGGGATCTCTACGGATCAACTCAAGTAAATAAATCGTCTAGTTCTAGAAACCAATAACAAGTGAAGTCTAAGTGGATTCTCCCTTGAGTATTGCCCATATCAATCAGTTTTTCCCAAGAGTTTTTCCCCAATTTACTTTGTGTGTATTCTTAGTTTAGTTTTAGAGTTAGTTTCAAAAATCCTCTTTTATTTTTAGGCTAGATAATAGAAAGGAAGTAAGTATTAGTACTTTTGGTTCCCTTGGGTACGATAACTCGATCTTATCGCTAAACTATACTACTGTTCGATAGGTGCGCTTGCCTTAAAATCATGATTTTAGTTAGTTTTTGGTGTGATCAGTTTTTATAAATTTTATTACTTAATATCGCGAGCATATCATTATCTGAACTATATGATAAATATTTAACTTGTTCTTAATTGTGTTTTTAATTCTTGAATTGATATTTCTGGGATATTAATTTAAGTCGAATGTGCTTATGCAGAGGAGCAAAAGTCCCTGTATAGGAGTAGATCCAACACAATTAAGCGGGGTTGATTGCAATCCTAGACATAAGACGACGAAAATCTACCGGATTTGTAACGACCCAAATTTCATGGGCACCAGAAAGACGAGTCTTAGGGCCTCTGTCTTAGGACAAATTAGTCCGTAAATATTTATCAAAAATATTTATGAAGTTAATTATGAATTGCATTAGATTTTGCTTAAGTGAATTTTGTTTAATTAGAAAAAATTAATAGAAATGACTAAATTGAATAGAGAATAAAAGTTTAATTATAGAATAGAAAAATATTAAGGGATTAAACTAGTAAATAAACCAAAATAGTGATATGTGTATGTTAGGAAATAAATACATGTGTTTTTACATTATCGGTACAAATGTATAATATGTATGTATTTACTTATTTATTAAGTAATAGATAATTATTTATATTATTATTATTATTTATGTAATATTATGTTTTATTTATTTATTTGTGATGGTGAAATGTGTATGGTGATGGATAATACATGTGTATATGTGTGTATAATACATGTGTATTATTTTTATTTGTTATTAATTAGATATTTTATTATTAATGAATTAAAATAAGTAAAAAGAAATAAAGAAAAGAAAAAGAATAGAAAAAAAGAACAAGAACCCACGAAATCGAGAAGAAAGAAAGAAGAAAAGAAAAGAAAAAGGGAGAATTAGGGTTTTGGAGCTTGGAAGTTAATTTGGTAAGTCAATTAAGTCCATTTCTTTGTGATTCTAATGTTTTTGAAGCTTTAGAGTTGAATACTCTTGAAATTGTGTGGAAATATGGAAAGTTGGTAGACTTTTGAATAGGGTTTATGTTGAGAAAATGATGAAATTAGGGATTAATTTGATAAAATTATTGATTAGAATTGATTAAAGGACTTAATTGTAGACTAGGCTATAAGTTTTGTGTTTTAGGGATTAAATTGAAAGAAATTCAAAATTATGGAAAAATAATGAAAATTTGATAGTTATATTGAAGTTTTGATAGAAATTGAATAAGGAAATGAAAGGATTTGTAAAAAGGAAGAAGATGGAATTGGTTAGGACAAATTTGGTATTATGGTAAAAGTTACATGGAAAAATTATAAATTTATATAAATTATGTGTGTTATTAATTAATCGTAAGTATGCTAATTATCGTAGCAAACAAGGAGACCGAGACATCAAATACGAAAGGGAAGAAAAAAGTGATCGAGGAGTAACTCGAGAAAAATATCGGTTTGTATTATCATAATTCAAGTTATTTACTATTATGTGTTTAATTTATTTAATATATGTGCATGGAATTGGAATTGAAATAAGTAGTGATATTTAATTTGAATGTGATTGGATATGAGTAATGTGGGTATGTACATGAATTTGAAATTTAAGATTGCACTATTAATGTGATTGCATTAAATTTGAATGATTTTGAACAATTGGAAATGGAAATGAAGTGAAAATATGTGAAAATGTGAAATTGAAGCAAGTTATGCTTGAATTGAAAAATATGTGAGAAAATGTGGCCAAAGAGCAAATGATGTGAATTTGATTGAATATACGAGAAAGTGATTGAAATTGATATGTGTTTCCGATACCCTATTAACTAGTCGGGCTTAGTGGATATAGTTGGCATGCCATAGGATTGGAAGTGTTTAGGGTTACTTCGACCTCGAGTCGATGAGACACTTGGAGTGTCATAATGCTTCGGATAGATTCGATGAGGTACTGGGTACCATTTTACTTCGACTAGGCCGATGAGACACTGGGTGTCAACTTTGCTTCGAACTGTCCGATGAGGCACTGGGTGCCAATATGGTGTGTTTGGTTGGATCCGTGTATCCGCCAAAGTCCAAGTCACGTTAATAAGGGTAATTATATGAAAAGAGAAAATCTATTGAAATGTGAATTGGATATGTATATGAGATTGGGAATTGAACTAAAGGTTTATGATTTGTTCATGTTGAAATGTGAATTGAGCAATTGTATGTGGTTGAAGAAATTGTGAATCAAATATGGAAATGTGGTAGTTTGGTATATAATTATATGTATGACTTGTGTATAATATGATATATTGTTGTTGTTATAATTTGAATTATGATAATACCACTGAGTATTTTCAATACTTAGCGTACGGTTGTTTTCCGTGCGCAGTTAGGTAAAGTTAAGGTCAGCCTCAACATCCGAATCAATCCCGGCTTCAGCTCAAATTTTGGTGATGTATTTATCTTTTGGTAATGTGGCATGAACTAGGTTAGATTTTAGTCACTTGTAAATATTTAATATTTTGAATGTATATATGGCTTATAAACCTTAAGAAGTTTTTGGAATGAATAAATGAGTTTTTGCTAAGTTTGAAACTGAAATGAATGGTATTGATTAACATTTATGAGTCAATGATATAGGTATGAATTAGGTACATTTGGTGGGTGAAACTAGTTTAAAAATGATGAAAAATGGTGTTTTCACACGGCCAAGACACATGGGCGCGCGTGTGCCCAGGCCGTGTGGGAAAAACAGACTTGCACACGGGCTAGTCACACGGTTGTGTGTAGCAAGTCAGATCTGCCCACGGCCTGGCCCCACGGCCATGGGGGAGCCACATGGGCTTGCCACACGGGGGTGTCCCAAACCACACGGCCATGTGCCCCTGTTTTCCAAGAAAAATTTTTAAAGTTCCCGGTTTAATCCCAGATCAATTTCTAAACTTATTTTGGGCCCCGTAGGCCTATATTAAGAACTATTTGATGGAAATTAGATGGTTTTACATTGAAATTAAATTTTATGTCTCGTTTTATTTCGGATGTTAGCGTATAAGTCCGGTAATACCTCGTAACCCTGTTTCGGCGATGGTTTGGGGTTAGGGGGTGTTACAGGATTAGAGTAAAATCTAATATGGGGATCCATAGATCGAGTTAATGCAAGACTAGGGGTTTTAATTAGAAAGAGATTTCAATTAATCAACCTAGGATTAGTTGTTCTTATTCTCGATGGAGATATTAACATAATTTAGGGATATCTACGGATCAAGTCGAATGAAGAAATCGTCTAGTTCAGAGTTAGATAACAAGTGAATTCTAGGTGGATTCTTCCTTAGGGATTGTCCTTATCAATCAGTTTTCCTAAAGCAATTTCCCAATTTACTTTTTGTCGCATCCTTAGTTTAGTTTAGAGTTAATTAGTTTACACAAACCCCCTTTTTATTTTTAGGCTAGATAATAGGAAGAAAGTCATTACTAGTACTTTTAGTTCCTTGGATTTGATATTCCGGTCTTGCCGCTAACCATACTACTATTCGATAGGTGCACTTGCCTATATTGTGATATTAGTTAGTTTATAGGTTCGATCAGTTTTTATTACTTCATCACATCATGAGATCAGATATATGGATCCAACCAACACACCAGTTTGGCACCTAGTGCCTCATCGGATAAATCTGAAGTAAATAGTTGCGCCCAGCGCTATAATAAGTTGACATCTAGTATCTCATCAGTTAAACCGAAGCAAATTGGCACCAAATGCCTCATCCACTCGTGGTCGAATTAACCCTAAGATCTTCTGATAAACCATAAAAGTAACATATTTTAACCCTATACTCGGCATATTTTTGCATGATTTATTATGAGAATTAGTGAATTTGATGCTCCTAATCCTTTGAATTTAAGTTTTTATACTTAGGTGAGTATCGGGAAGTGAAAGGAGCCAAAAATGGGCCAAAATAAGACAAAACGGGCTATTTTCAGGAGCCACATGGCCTGGGCACTTCCACACGGCTTGCTTACACTCTTGTGTGAGCCATACGGGTTGGCCACACGCCCATGTGCCAGCCTATGTTGATTTCGAATCCTGCTTCACTTTTATGTAGAAAAGGCTAATTTTGAGAGATTTTGAGCACTTTAAAGTTTATAAAAACACACTAGAAGAGGACTTAAAGGACACACAGAGTAGAACGAAGAAATTACTCGAAGAATGCTGTTGGAATCGTCTCGGAAGCGGATCTCCTACAAGATTTAAGATCTCTATTTAATTTCTTTAGAATTTTATTTGGGTTTCTTGATGTCTTGTTTTTTTCCTAACTTTGAGATGATGTTATTCCAAATTATGAACTAAATTCCCTAGATACCTAGGAAGGATGAAACCTACGATGGATCTTATTATTTGATTTTTTGAATTACATGATAAATACTTTATTCTTGTTCTCAATTATGTGTACTCATTTGGTTGCTTTAATATTTTCAGGATATTAATTCAAGTGTGATGTGCTTATTTTAGTGGAGCAAAAGTCCCTGTTAAAGAGTAGATCTAGCATAATTGAGTGGAGTTGTATGCAATCCTAGAAATAGGATGACATAAATCTACCGGATTAAAGTCAAATCTAATAGGGGAATTCATAAATTGAGTTAATGCGACGAATAGGGTTTTAATTAGAAAGAGATTTCAATTAATTAACCTGGAGTCAGTTGTTCTTACTCTCGAAAGAGGTATTAACATAATTTAGGGATTTCTACGGATCAAGGCACAAATGAATACATCGTCTAATTCAAATTCAGAATAATAAGTGAAGTCTAGGTGAATTCTTTCTTGGGTATTGTCTCTCTCATATTGATATCTTCGATTATTTTCCTAATTCATTCTCTGTTGCATTCTTAATAATTAGTTTAGTTAATTTTAGGTTAAAAACATACCCATTTAATTGTTTGGCTAGATAATAAAAAGATAGTAATTACTAGTACTTTTAGTCCTCGTGGATACAATATTCCCGACCCATCATAACTATACTACTGTTCAAGTTTTGTCATTCATCATCTTCCTATCCTATGGCATGCCGACTATATCTAACTTTACCCAAATAGTTAATAGGGTTTCCATTTTATGTTTCATTATCAACAATTATCTCAATTCACACTTCGTTTAAATCATAAACACATTTAATCATCATATAACAATAATAGATCATCACATACATACTAAATTTTACATTTGTATAAATATACACGCTTTACATACTTATTCAATTTAGTCCTCAAATATATCAATCAATCCAATTCAGCTTAATTCATTTCATTAACGCAAATGCCTCACCTTATACCCTTACCATACACAAACAATTCATAAAGCAACAATTTATGAAGAGTTCAGATTATAGAAACACAAATAGTAAACTCCGAGCCATTTGTCCTTTCCTTTCTTTTTTGAGAAATCTGGGTTGATGTTAGCTATGGATTAAAACAAACATAATACTTTATCAACTCATTGCTAATCTCATATTCAATTTCTAATTTATGCAACTTTTGCATTTTATTCAATTTAGTCTCTAAAATCGGGACTAACATAACTTTCAAATTTAGCCTCCAATTTTTATATCATTTTCACTCTAGGTCTAATTTAACTTCCTATTTCACATTTTCGCCACTAAATTAGAAATTTGTTCATTTAAGTCCTTATTGCACAAAATCATCAATTAATTTTACAATTTAGTCATTTAACTAAAAATCTATCAAAACAACACTTCAAACTCCCAATATTCAATAATGGTAGCATTTTAAATCTTTAACAGTAACAAAAATTATGACATGAGTAAGCTAACACTATATTTTGGGCTTTCGAAAATATAAAAATTATAAAAAAAATATAAATCGCACTAACACCTTGAATGTTTTAAAACCCTTGCTGTGCATTGAGGTTTCTTTTCTTCTTTAGTTTTGGCTTGCTGAAAACGAAATGGATGAAAAATAATTTTTATTGCTTCCACTTTCTTTATTATATTACTATATGTTTTATTAATTTAGTTTATTGACTTATTTTGTTTTCCTCCATAATTTGTTTATCACAAATTTTAACTATATAAAGCCCATGTTACCCTCCATTATTCATAGTACATAGGTTAAATTGCCTTATAAGTCCTTTAATTATGTCCTACATTATAATTTAATTATAATTTGACTTTTGACACTAGCGCGATTTAGTTCCTGTACCCAAATTGAGCCTTAATTCGATAACATTAATTAACCTAAATTCGATTCGCTTCTAATATGACTCAATAAATATTTAATAAAAATATTTATAGGTTCGATTTATGAAAATGAGATTCCGAACTCTCATTTTGACACCATTGACTTTCAAATCGTTACACTAACAATCGGGTTGGACATAGGGTATTACAATAACTTCCATTCAAACACTAAATTTTTCTTAGAAATTAGCAACTACCCGTATCAACAAAAGGAAAAGTACAAAACTCTAAATCAATGCTGAAAGAGTGACTAATGTGTCTTGAATCCATAACTTTAAACCTTAAGCAGGCTTAATCTTTAATTAGCTCTAGCAGTCAAAAAGTAATTGGACTCAACAATTACAAGGTACTTTCTGATTACGTTAATTATATAACAATATTAAATAATTCAAACCCAATAGTTTACTAATATTGAAATAAGAAACTACGTCGTCCATTAAAGGTTGAATAGTGTGGAAAATGATAAATGCATGTATCAACTCTATTAATGCAAATCTTAAATAATTAGATATATCCCTATAGTATGAATGCTCATATTCCATTCATGTTGGGTCTTTATAAAGAGGCCTTTCCTCAACTATTAGCATTCAGAATTTAAACAACAAAACACAATTTCATTTCCTCTTGCTTCATATTTCATGATTACGATGTCACGTATGAGGTCTCATAAACTTGTTTTATTTTTTGCAATATCTTGTCTTCTTCTTCAGGAGAAATGCACCGATGCTAGTGTGAGACTATTGTGCAAAGAGAGTGAGAGAAAAGCGCTACTTGAATTTAAGCACAACCTTCAAGCTATGGATTCGTCAGGCCACGATGCCCTTTTTCATGGAAAAGTGAGGAGTGCTATCTTTGGGATGGTGTCAATTGCAACAGCCTTACAGGACACGTTGAAATGCTCGATTTTATTTACCGACAATGGTTTGTAGCAGGTACAACTAGCCCTTCACTGCTTAAACTACATCATTTGACTTCCTTAAATTTCATCGGTAATGATTTTAATGGAAGTCTCATACCAGAGTTTTTTGGTTATTTGAAAAACTTGAAATTACTGGATCTCTCTAATGCTAATTTTGGAGGTCCAATTCCTTCTCAACTTGGAAACTTTTCAATGTTGGAGACTCTTGGATTGGGTGACAGCAGCATAGATATGACGTTTCGCCATAATTTAAAAAAAATGTTCAGTATTGGAAATCTTGAGTGGCTTTCCCATCTTTCTCGTTTGAAACAGGTTTATCTTAGTTTCACTTACCTGAGCAATGCAGATGATTGGTCTCAAGTCATTAGCCACCTTTCTTTCCTTGAAGAACTATTTATGACGGATTGTGATCTTCCAAGCATATCTTCTTCATCACCTTCTTCTACCAACTCTTCTACATCTCTCACCCATCTCGATCTCTCTGCTAATAATCTCCCTTCTTCTCCCATATATCCATGGCTGTTTAATGTTAGCCGAAACCTTCTTCACCTTAATCTCTCAAGTAACCAGTTGAAAGGTCCAATTCCAAAAGCTTTCAGGAACATGAATGCTATTAAAAATCTTTATCTGAGTGATAATCTTTTGACATTAGCTGAGAATGAAGTTAGGGGAGATTCCGTGTTTAATGAAATCGTAAAAATACCATATATTACGGCTCTAGATCTTGGGTACAACCTTTTAAATGGATCCATAAGCAAAAGCATTGGACAAGTTTCAACCCTACAAGTCTTGAGGCTTGTAGGGAATTCTTTTGATGGTGATGTGATTTCCGAAGCTCATTTCTCAAATTTCACCTATTTACTGTTGGTAAAACAACCAAGAAAGAATGATAGAATAGGAAATAAAACACTCTTTTATTTCTCATCATAAAAAAGAACAGAGTACATGCTTTAAATAATACTAATGGTAACTAAAAAAGACTAAAAATTAGGAATACTATCCTCATGATCAGATTTGGTGCCAGATAAATCTAACAACTAAACAACCAAATCAGAATAAGATTTTCACTAACTAATAAAGATAAAAACATATACTAAATATAGCAGTAAAAAACATTTTGAATCATTATTATTTTTTCAACACTTCCCCCTTGATTCAAAATCACATACTCCAAGCTATGATCTAAAAAAATGATGCTTAGCTTGAGTAAGAGACCTTGTAAATACATCAGCCACCTGTTCATTTGTGCTGCAAAATTTCAGTACTACTTGTTGATCACCTACGAGCCTTCGAATAAAATGATGATGCACATTAATGTGCTTAGTCCTTCCATGAAAAGCAGGATTCTTTGTCATTGCTATTGTGGATCGATTGTCACAAAAGATTTCAGTTGCTTCTTTTTGTTCAAGACTAAAATCACTAAGAAGTTTTCTCAGCCATAAACCTTGTCGTGCCGCTGCTGTTGCTGCTGCATACTCTGCTTCAGATGATGATAAAGCTATAGTTTCTTGCTTCTTTGAACTCCATGTTACTGCTCCATAACCAAAGCTAAAAACGTTGCCAGAAGTGCTTTTTCGATCATCTAAACAACCTGCCCAATCACTGTCAGTGAAACCAATTAATTTGAAATTTGATACTTTGCAGTACCAAATACCAAAATTCACAGTTCCTGCAACATAACGAAGGATTCTTTTTGCTGCTCCAAAATGTTGTTTTGTTGGACTTTGCATAAATCTGGACACAACACTAACACAAAAAGCAATATTAGGCCTAGTGTGTGTAAGATAATTCAAACCACCAGTTAAACTTCTGAATAAGGTCAAATTAACTTTGTTAGTCCCATCTTCATGCTGCAACTTTTCATTGATGTTCATTGGTTTGGATGCCACCTCACAATCCACCATGCCAAACTTCTTTAAAAGATCTGCAGCATATTTCTTTTGGCATACAAAAATTCCATCATCACCCTGCATAACTTGAAGTCCCAGAAAATATTACAACATGCCCAAATCTGTCATCTCAAATTTTTTCACCATACATGACTTGAAATCATCAATTAACAACTTTGAGGAACCCAGATAGATCATATCATTAAAGACATACCACCAAAAAATCTCCATTACCTCTCTTCTTCAAATAAAGAGTTGGCTCATTTTCGCTTCTAGTGAACCCATTATTCTGAAAGAAGGAATCAATCTTGCTGTACCAGGCACGTAGAGCTTACTTCAACCCGTAAAGAGCCTTTTTTAATCTGTAAACTTTATTTTCATCGCCACAGAATACAAAACCTGGTGGTTGTGACACATAAACTTCCTCCACAAGATCACCATTCAAAAAGGCAGATTTTACATCAAATTGATACACAGATAATTGCAATTGAGCAGCCAATGCTAAAACAACTCTTACAGTTTCAAAACGAGCAATAGGGGAATATGTTTCTTCGAAATTAATACCTTGTTGTTGTGAATAACCTTTTGCCACAAGCCGAGCTTTATGCTTTTGGATGCTTCCATCTACATTATACTTTGTTCAGAATACCCACATCAGTCCTACAACATTCTTGCCTTCGGGAACATCAACCAACTCCTATGTCGAATTTCTTTTAATGGCATGCATCTCCTCCTTCATAGCAATCTGCCATTCAGTTTTTTTTACAGCTTCTTCAAAAGAAGTTGGGTCAGTGACCAACAAGGTGAAGTCACATGATGCATTTATTTCTCTAAGAGACTTGAACCTTCTTGGTGGTGTTTCGCTTTCGCTACTGCTGTTGGAGGCATGGGTTGCTATAGAATCAGAACTAGAACTTGTAGTAGTATTAGGAGAGGAAGGAGCTGAATTTGCAGGTGATGAAGGAACTGAAGTTGCGAGTTGTTCACCTTCAAAATCTGCTGGTGCTGGAATCTCATTCATTATGCCTCCCTTGTCACAATTTATATTTACATCCATCTCTTCATTAAATACAACATCCCTGCTAATTATCACTTTGCCACTTACAGGATTAGCCAATGAAAATGCATTTTTGAGATTTTTCATCAAGTTTAGATCGAGAAGTAACTAAAGCATACGCTACACAGCCAAAGACTTTTAAGTGGCTTACCGAAGGCTTCTTACCCATCCAAGCTTCAAAAGGTGTCTGATTAAGAATAGCCCTTGTTGGCAAGATGTTCAACAGGTACACTACCGTTGCAACTACTTCTCCCCAAAACTGATCTGGGAGTTTTTTCGCTTTCAACAAGCTTCTGGCCATTTCTACAACAGTACGATTTTTTTGTTCCGTAACTCTATTCTGTTCTGGTGTGTATGGTGCTGTAAGTTCCCTGTGAATCCCATTCGCATCACAAAAGACATTGAAATCATTAGATAAAAATTCACCACCACGATCACTTCGAAGCGTTTTTACGCTTCTCCCACTTTGTTTCTCCACCAATGCCTTAAATTTCTTGAAATTCTCAAAGGTTTCAGACTTGAATTTCAAAAAATACACCCAACTCATGTGGCTGTAGTCATCTGTAAACAACAAAAAATAGCGATTTCCACCAAGTGATTCTGTTTTCATAGGTCCACATAAGTCAGCATGCACAAGTTCAAGACAAATGGATGCCCTCCAAGATTTTCCGATGGGAAATGACTTCCTATTCTGCTTCCCATAAACATACCCTTCACAAAAATTAAGTTCACCAATGTTTGGTAAGCCAAAAACCATTTCCTTTTTTTTTAAGAAGTTTCAAGCCATTCAGATGCAAATGTCCATAACGTAAATGCCATAAATTTCCCTCATTATCCCTCCTAGCAATCAAGGCCTTATTCACTACATTTGAGACATCAAGAGGAAACATCCTATTTTGAGTCATATGGACGGTCTCTATGATCTGACCAGATTTTTTATCGTGAATAGCACATCAATCACCATCAAACACAATAGAATACCCACTAGCCATTAACTGTCCAATGCTCAATAAGTTATGAGCTAAACTAGGCACAAATTGCACATTAAAAAGAAGTTTGACACCACCTTGCATGGTTTTAATGGCAACTGTACCTTTTCCTTCAACTTTAATCTACTTGTTGTCTCTAAGTCGGACTTCACCTTTCTATGATTCGTCAAGCTCTCTGAATAATGATTTGTTTCTAGACATATGATTAGAGCAACCACTGTCTAAAAACCATACATCGTTGATATTGTTGTCATATTGAATTGGAGAACGAACCATGAACAATGAGGTTTCCTCTTCTACATTCTCGGTAAAATGAGCCTGCTTCTATTCGTCTCTTTGTTTGGCCCAACAATCAGCTTCCTTATGGCCCATTTTGCTACAGTATTTGCACTGGATTGAACTTTTGTAAGGTTTACTAAATTGGCCTCTACCTCTGCCACCGCTACGACTATGTCCATGAAAGCCACGCCTGCCTTTAAAGGATTCTTCCTTCACTTGAAAAGCTTTTTCCTCAGAATTTTCATGAGACCTGTTAAGTCTAGCTTCATGGGCTATCAAAGAACTCATCAATTCATCAAAAGTATAAGTGGACAAATCCTTCGTTTCTTCAATTGCAGCAACAACATGATCAAACTTTGATGTTAAGCTTCTTAACACCTTGCTCATAACAATTTCATTACTCAAAATTTCACCATAAGATTGCATTAGATTAACAATCTCAGAAACTCTAGACAAGAATTCTTGCTCTGATTCTTTGTCTTTCATAATTAAAGTCTCAAAATCACGACGAAGAGTTTGTAATTTTACAGTTATTACCATCTTGTCGCCCAAATATTCTTGCTTCAAAATCTTCCATGCTTGTTTAGAGGTGTCTGCTGTTGAAATTCGAGAAAATATGTCATCCTCAAGTGCTGATTGGATAAGCATTATTGCTTTTGCATCCTTCTTGCGATTTTCTTTTAATCGTTGGTCAGGCTCTACTGGTGCTGGATCAGGCTCTTCATACCTATGTTCCACCAAGTCCCATAATTAGGATTAGTGGTTGTGCTGTTAGGTTGGTTCCACTATTCGCCATGAATCACTCAATCTGGGATCGAAACCTGATTTACTAATACCACAAATGTTGGTAAAACAACCAAGAAAGAATGATAGAATAGGAAATAAAACACTCTTTTATTTCTCATCATAGAAAAGAACAGAGTACATGCTTTAAATAATACTAGTGGTAACTAAAAAAGACTAAAAATTAGGAACACTATCCTCATGATCAGATTTGGTGCTAGATAAATCTAACAACTAAACAACCAAATCAGAATAGGATTTTCACTAACTAATAGAGATAAAAACATATACTAAATATAGCAGTAAATAACATTTTGTTTCATTATTATTTTTTCAACATTTACAAGAGTTGGATTTATCCTATACTTATTTGACTTTGAAATTCAACTCCGGATGGATTCTTCCTTTTAAACTGTTTCAAATAGGGCTTTGCTATTTCAAGTTAGGCCCTGGTTTCCCAGATTGGATTCAGACTCAAATGTACGTCAAAATCCTTGATATTTCTGCTTCAGGAATTTCAGATTCTCTTCCCTACTGGTTTTGGGACTCATTTCTGGTATTAGAGTACATAAACATGTCTTTTAATCAAATCAGTGGTTCTTTTCCAAATAACTCTATCCGCATAAACTATTCAGATCTAAGCTCTAATAATTTCTGAGGACCATTGCCACATTTTTCTTTAGACTTTATGGATATGTGGACCATTAACCTTTTTAAAAACAAGTTTACTGGTTCAGGCTCTCTAATTTGCAATATTACCGATAAAGGTGTTTTGGCATTACTTGATCTCTCAAATAATTTATTTTCTGGAGTGGTTCCTGACTGTTTTGAAAGTTTTCGGACTTTAACAGCTTGAATTTGGCTGATAATAGTTTCTCGGGCTCACTTCCAAGCTCCTTAGGATCTTTGACTTAGCCCGTGTGCGTGTTTTGTGATTTTTAAGTTTGGACGCGCCTGTTCATCGGTCCACGCCCGTGTTCCACGAGAGTGTTGGGTCGTACAGTCGTGTTCTACTTTGTTCGCTTCTCCTACGCCTATGTGCTGGTTCCCATGCTCGTGTTCTAGTTTCCACGCCCGTGTTAACTTAGCAGGTTCGGCCACGGTATATGGGTACGGGCGTGTTGCAGCCCGTGCTAATTTCTCAATTTTGCCCATGAGTAAAGGACACGGGCATGTTTTATGCCCGTGTGGCTTTCTTAGTAGCAACCACGGTCTATGGGCACGGGCGTGTCGAATGCCCGTGCTATTTTCTCAACTTTGAGCATGGGTTAGGGGCACGGGCATGTTTTGTCTCAATCGTCTTTCCTACACCCGTGTTACTCGTGCCACACCCGTGTTCATTTAGCAAGTTCGTCCATGACCATATCGCACGGTCGTGGGGTTTAGTCGAATCCCGTGTCTCCGCCTGAGTTTAGGAAAAATTTAGTCATGTTTTTACACGACCATTTTGCACGGCCATGTCTGCACCCATGGTGTGGCCACGGCCTTAGGCACGCCTGTGTGCCTGGCCATATGGCTTGGGAAACCTGCGTTTAAGGACTCAGATAGTGGTTGTTAGATGTTATAAACTGAAATTAAGAGAAGAAATAATGTTAGTACTCGGGTTACCTCTCAAGAAGCGCTTTGATCTCATGATGTGATGAAGTAATAAAAACTGATCAAACCTATAAACTAACTAATATCATGATAAAGGCAAGTGCACCTATCGAATAGTAGTATAGCTAGTGGCAAGACCAGAATATCGAATCCAAGGAACTAAAAGTACTAGTAATGACTTTCTTCCTATTATCTAGCATAAAAATAAAGAGGGGTTTGTGTAAACTAATTAACTCTAAACTAAACTAAAAATGCGACAAAAAGTAAATTGGGGAATTGCTTTAGGAAAACTGATTGATAAGGACAATACCTAAGGAAGAATCCACCTAGACTTCACTTGTTATCTAACTCTGAACTAGACGATTTCTTCATTCGACTTGATCTGGAGAGATCCCTAAATTATGTTAATATCTCCGTCGAGAATAAGAACAACTAATCCTAGGTTGATTAATTGAAATCTCTTTCTAATTTAAACCCCTAGTCTTGCATTAACTCGATCTATGGATCCCCATATTAGATTTGACTTTAATCCGGCAGATTTTCGTTGTCCTATGTCTAGGATTGCGATCAACTTCGCTTAATTGTGTTGGATTTACTCTTAAACAGAGACTTTTGCTCCTCTGCCTATGCACATTCGACTTAAATTTATATCCCGAAAATATCAATTCAATAATTAAAAACACAATTAAGAACAAGTCAAATATTTATCATATAGTTTAGATAACAGTAACAACATTCGTCTTAGGTTTCATCCCCTTCAGGTATTTGGGGGTTTAGTTCATGTTTATAAAAAGAAACATCTCAGAATAAAGAAAATAACAAAACATAAGAAGACCCAAAACTCCTGAAAGGATTGAAGGGAAATCCTTCTGTCTTGTTGTGACTCCTGGCTTCTGAGATGGATCAATCGGCTTCCCTTCGAGTAATTCTCTACCTTTAGCTCTTCTCTTTGCGGAAAGACTGTGTACCTTGTGGTGGCTTCCTAGGGTCTTTATATAGAGTTTAGAATGTCTTTCTTTGCCCTTAAGTAGCCTTTTCCTCGTGAAATTGAAACTTTTCACGATAGGGATATGCTCGTGTGCCACGCCCATGTGAATCAATGTGGGGCCGTGCTCAAGCCTGTTAATGTGGCACAGCCGTGTGACACGCTTGTGTGGTGAACTCCAGCCATGTTGATTATTGATTTGGGCCCAATTTGCCCATTTTTGGCCCGTTCCTTGCTCTTTTCTCTCCCTTATGCTCACCTAAGTATAAAACATGAAATTAAAGGATTAAGAGCACCAAATTCCACAAATTCAATGATAACTCATCCATAAATGTGTTAAATGTGGAATAAAAATATGTAAAATTTATAGTTTATCACGCTTATTTATAGTCTAAGCTTGACTTACCTTGCGTTCACCTTTACGAGGGTGTGTGGAGCCTAAGCTCCTCCCTATCATTCTTAAAATCCTCACCATTATATTGTTTAAGTCGATGACTGTTTACCTTGAAAGTGTCGTGGTTTGGATGTGTTACCTCAACTGTGCCGTAGGGAAAAACACTTCGAACTATTAATAGGCTTGACCATCTCAATTTAAGCTTTCCAAGGAATAATCTAAGCCTCGAATTGTAAAGCAAGACAAGGTTGCCAGCTTTAAACTGCTTAGGTTGCTTTAAACGAGTGTCATGATGTCCCTTTGTGGCTTCCTTATATAAGCGTGAGTTTTCATATGTATTACAGTGTCATTCATCCAACTCGTTTAACTGCATTAAATGTTTCTGACCTGCAAGTTTAAAGTCAAGATTTAGAAATTTAACAGCCCAAAATGCTTTATGTTCAAGTCCAAATAGTAGATGACAACTTTTCCCATAAACTAGTCTATAAGGAGATGTTCCTATGGGGGTTTTAAATGCAGTTCTATAAGCCCATAAAGCATCATCTACTTTATTTGACCAATCTTTCCTATTCGACTCTACCGTTTTTTCTAAGATAAGTTTCAGTTCTCTATTTGCTGCTTCGACCACTGGTTTGAGAATGGTAAGGGGTAGCCATTTTGTGGTGCACTCCGTATTTTTTTAGAATTTTATCAAACTGGGCATTACAAAAATGAGTACCCCTATCACTAATAATTACCCTAGGTGTTCCAAATAGAGTGAAAAGTTTTTTTAGAAATCTTACCACCATTCTAGCATTATTAGTAGGTAAAGCTTGGGCTTCCACCCATTTTGACATATAATCAACCGCTACTAAGATGTATTTATTCCCAAACGAACTAGGGAATGGACCCATGAAATCAATACCCTATACATCAAATATTTCACATGAGAGTATATATGTTTGAGGCATTTCATTACGTTGAGAGATGTTACTTGTTCTTTGACATTTATCATAAGAAGTAACATACCTGTTAGCCTCTTTGAACAGTGTAGGCCAATAAAAACCTGATTCAAGTATTTTTGTGAGCAGTCCTAGTCCCACTGTAATGACCTCTGGTTGGTCCTGAATGGTAGTGTTCTAAAATTCTGTATGATCCTGTCCTAGTAACGCATCTTCGAATGACTTGATCTGCACATATACGAAAAAAGAAAGAATCTTCCCAAAAGTAGTTTTTCACATCAGCAAAGAATCGCTTCTTTTGTTGATGTGTCAACCCTTTTGGGGTTATGTTAGCCGCTAAATAATTTGCAATATCAGCAAACCAATGTACCTCAGTTTCTGATACGACTAGGAGTTGTTCTTCAGGAAATGAATCGTTTTTTTTGGTTTTGTTGAGTTCCTTGAGGTGTGGATTTTCGAGCCTTGAAAGATGATCTGCAGCCAAAGTTTCAGCCCCTTTTTTGTCTTGTATCTCTCAGTTGAATTCCTGTAACAATAAAATCCATCTTATTAGTTGAGGTTTCGCATCAGTTTTAGTTAAAAGATAACGAAGAGTGAAATGATTAGTATAAACGATGACTTTAGACAATATCAGATATGGTATATATTTGTCAAACGTGAAAACCACAGCTAGCAATTCTTTTTCCGTGGTAGTGTAATTCTCTTGCGCGGCTGTCAAAGTCTTGCTAGCATAATAAATGGGCTAAAAATGCTTGTCTCTTCACTGTCCAAGAACTGCACCTACTGTAAAATCACTCGCATTACACATTAGTTCAAAAGGTAAATTCCAATCAGGTGCAATTATAATCGGAGAATTAGTTAATTTCTTTTTGAGAGTGTTAAATGCTTCTAAACATTCCTGATCAAAATTGAAAAGCACATCTTTTTCTAGTAATTTTATTAAAGGCTTAGCTATTTTAGAAAAATCTTTAATAAATCTTCTATAAAAGCCAACATGTCCTAAAAAGCTTCTTATAGCCTTAACCAAATTAGGGGGTAGTTTTTCAATAGTTTCAAATTTTGCTTTATCAACCTCAATCCCTTTATTAGAAATTTTATGTCCTAACACAATACCTTCTCGAACCATAAAATGACATTGTTCCCAATTGAGAACAAGATTTGTTTCTTCACATCTTATTAAAACTCGTTCTAAATTCTTAAGGAAAAGATGGAAAGAGTTACCAAATACCGAGAAGTCATCCATAAATACCTCCATGATATCCTCCACGAGTTCGTCAAAGATGGCTAGCATGCAATGCTGAAAAGTAGCAGGAGCGTTACATAATCCAAAAGGCATTCTACGATAAGCAAACGTACCGTATGGACAAGTGAATATCGTCTTCTCTTGATCCTCAGGAGCTATCGGGATTTGAAAATAGCCAGAAAGTCCATCCAAAAAATAATAGTACATATGTCCTGACAGTCTTTCCAACATCTAATCAATGAAGGGCAAGAGGAAGTGATCTTTTCTAGTGGCATCATTCAATTTCCTATAGTCAATGCAAACTCTCCAACCTGTGACCATTCTTGTAGGGATCAATTCGTTCTTTTCATTGGCAACAACAGTCATGCCACTTTTCTTAAGAACAACCTGCACAGGACTTACCCAAGCACTGTCAGAAATAGGATAAATAATTCCAGCATCTAGAAAATTAATTACCTCAGTCTTGACCACTTCCTTCATGTTGGGGTTCAATCTTCTTTGAACTTGCACCTATGGTTTATATTCATCCTCCATCAAAATTTTATG
This sequence comes from Gossypium stocksii, assembly GCA_020496765.1. Lineage (NCBI taxonomy): Eukaryota > Viridiplantae > Streptophyta > Magnoliopsida > Malvales > Malvaceae > Gossypium > Gossypium stocksii. Next base: position 96,686,673 of record CM035628.1, on the reverse strand, counting down.
GGTGCAAAAAGAAGGACTGATTCCTTTAATGTCAGAAATTTTCCAAGCTATGGCTCTTTTATGTTCTCTTAATAGTTGGATTAATTCCTCATTCTCCTAAATTTGCAAGTTTGAAGCAATAATCACTGGTAGTGTAGAATTGTCTCCCAAAAATGCATATTCCAAGTGTTTGGGTAATTGCTTCAGTTTTAGTTTGAGAGGTTCGTCAACAGTGTAAGAGTATGCCCAAAGATCAATCACGAGATGGTTGTAATAACATACTTGATTTATCATGTTTATTAATATAAAGTGTTGCCATTATTATTTTAGTTTCTTTTCTGTATGCATAAATAAACTGTTTTATAATAATGTCCTGAGAATAATAAGATTATTCTTAAAAGATCCTTATTCAAGTATCATTGTTGGCTAGGACAACAATAATGCATTAAGACTAACATGTAGTTGATTGATGATAAAGAGTTGTCATTGATATGGAGTGTCAAAATCAATACATGAATATGTGTGTTAGAGAACAACATATTGGACTGACCCGCTATGAGTATGTTTCTTGGATTATTATGTAATTGTCACAACATTACTCATAGTGATTAATATGTATATGATCCTCATACTTGAGATCATCATTATCCCAATATCATGAGTTGTATATTTTGATATAGTCAATCGAACACCATAACTGGTTGTTCTATAAAGACTGATGTTGGATGTACCACAATCTATGTAGAGGGATATGGTTGATCAATATAGGATAAGTCCCTCCTACATAATAGGAGTAATATCTCAGGCCACTTGATTGAGTGAGACTAGAAATGCATGGCCATGCTCAAATAAGTTGATATGAGATGTCATACTTATTTGTGTATCATAGTCTACTCAAGGTATCAAGAAACATGGGATGGACTATGCAAGTGTGACTATTCCATGACTTGTGTCCATTCCAAAGATATAGGACTTAAGGATTAATGCATGAAAGGTTAATCACAAAAAGGTTATGTCGAATCATGACTTCTTGTAACTTAGGTAGCAATGATGCATTGCTAGATGCCACTCATTGTTTGTAATATTAGAATCGTTCTAGTATTACTACTAACGTTACAAGAACCTCTAGGGTCACACCCTATGATTGAAATGAACGGAGTAAAATAAAATTGGTATTGTATTTGGTTGTCACATGAATTAAATTAATTATAGAATTAATTTAATTGGGCAATCAAATTGTTGAACATACTATACGTACAAGGATGTTGTACACATAATCATAACATAATTTTATTAATATATGAATTTGATTCGTATATAAGTTTAAATAAATATAGTTTACCAAAATCTTTATTATAATTATTGTAATTATAATTTTTGGTTAAACAATATTATATTTATTTTAATAATGATTATTATGTTCGGATTAATTTTTAATGAATTAAAAATTTGTTATAAAGATATACCAATTAAAAGGGTGTTATATATAGTAAGGGTAAAAATCCTAAAGTTAAGATATATAAATATGCCCGAAACTATGCTAATTGGTCTAGCAGCCGTCAAGCATAAAAATCTGAAAAATAGTTTTCTAAAATTTCTATCGTTCATTGTCAATCGGGTGGACTACATAGAGGCCGACATCGGAAAAGGTTGCAGCTTGGTTCGATAGTGATTCAGGATTCACATTGCCTAGGCGTCACTGTCTACTCAGATTGAAGTTTCGGTAATTTTGAAACCTTTATCACCCCGATTCGTTCCTTACACATGGATTCCTGGTTTGGATCGCTGGAACATTTTATTAATTTTATTTTTCCGCTGCGCCTTGGAGGCACCGGCGTTCCAACAAACAGAGGGCTTTTGTCTTAGTTCATCATTAATCTCAATGCTCTCGTAATCTATTTGTTTTGGAGAAGGTTCATTGGAGTTTAAATCAACTATTACCTTTTCCATCTCAGTGGTGACTTCGGCCTCTCCCCCACCTTGAACGAGACACAGTTCTAACGTATCTTTAAGAGCGATTTCCTGAAAAGAGTCTTGAACAGAATAATCAATGGAATCAATAAAATAACAAAAATCGTCTAGTTCCCTAGAGAATCGCATGGCATCATAAATTTTAAACACAATTTCCTCATCACCTACCCTAAGAACAAGTTTACCATCCCCTACATCAATAACAGCTCTAGTAATAGCTAAAAATGGGCGTCCTAGGATTAAGGGTACCTCAACATCCTCATCCATGTCAAGCACAACAAAATCAACAGGGAATATAAATTTATCCACCTTAACTAACACATCTTTAATGATACCCCTAGGATATTTAACAGATCTATCAGCTAATTGAATACCCATCCTAGTTGGGTTTTGATTCCCCTAGACCTAGCTACTTGAACATTTTATAAGGCATTTAATACTAGCATCTAAATCTGCTAACGCTTTTTCAATATTTAGACTACCAATTAAACAGTGAATAGTAAAACTTCCTGGATCTTTTAATTTGGTTTGTAATTTGTTTTGAAGGATCGCTGAACATTCCTTGTTAAGCTCCACTCTGGACAGTTCTTCAAACTTCCTTTTGTTTGTTAGAAGCTCCTTCAAAAACTTTGCATACGTGGGCATATGCAAAATAGCTTCAACAAAAGGTAAGTTAATATGCAACTGTTTAAAAAGTTCAAGAAATTTACCGAATTGAGCATCCATGCAGTCTTTCTTTAACTTTGCTAGGTATGGGATGGGTGGCTTGTATTCTTTAAGTACCGGTGGAGCATTTTCTTCGGGCTCAGCCTCCTCGACATTCTCATTGTCAGGCTCTTGTAGCACTTTCTTTTCAGGTTTAGCTAGCGTCTTCCAATTCCTTAATGTGACTGCTTTAACGTGCTCCTTAAGATTGGGTTCAGCACTACTTGGCAAACTACCTTGTGGTCTATCAGATATCATCTTGGCAAGTTGACCAATTTGATTTTCAAGTCCTTGAATGGAAGCTTGTTGGTTCTTAAGTGTTATTTCGGTATTCTGAAAATGAGTTTCTGACACCGATATAAATTTTTCCAACATCTCCTCAAGGTTTGGTTTCTTTTCCTGTCGGTAAAGGGGTTCTTAAAATCTCGGATGAGGTGGTGGCCTTTGATTTCCTTGACCTCTCCATGAGAAGTTTGAGTTATTCCTCCAACCTACATTGTAAGTGTTACTATCGGGATTGTTTTGAGGTTGAAGATTATTGCCCATGTAATTCATTTGCTTGTTTTCCATGCCATGTCCATAGGGGGAACTCAGGATTGCTCACACCTCCTATATTTGAGTCACACTGCATCACTGGATGTACCTACGTAGAACCATACAAACCATCAATCTTTTTGTTCAAAAGTTCTACCTGGTTAGAAAGCATGGTGACCACATCAGGGTTTTTGTCGGCTTTGTCCTCATGACTTGCCACTGATAGTTATTCAGTGACATCTCCTCAATAAACTCATAAGCCTCCTCAGATGTTTTGTTATTTATGGTTCCACCGGCAGCTGCATCAATCATCTGTCTTGTTGAGGGGTTCAAACCATTGTGAAAAGTTTAAACCTGAAGCCATAAAGGTAACCTATGATGAGGGCACATTCTCAATAAATCCTTGTATCTCTCTCAAGCATCGTAGAGTGTCTCTAAATCCATCTGCACAAAAGAAGAGATATCATTCCTCAACTTTGCCATTTTAGCCGGCGGAAAATATTTAAGTAAAAACTTTTCGATAATTTGATGCAAAGTAGTGATTAACCCTCGTGGTAGAGAATTCAACCACTGTTTTGCATTATTTATTAGAAAAAAGGGAAATAACCAAAGGCGAATGGCATCATCAGAAATGCCATTAATCTTAAAAGTATCACAGAGTTCCAAACAGTTAGCTAAATGTGTATTAGGATCCTCATCCTGCAAACCATCAAACTGAACAAACTGTTGAATCATTTGAATTGTATTAGCTTTCAGTTCAAAATTATTTGCAGCCACAGCAGGCCTAACAATACTCGATTTAGTACCAGCTAAATTAGGTTTAGCATAATCATACATAGTACGAGGAGCAGGATTCTAATTCACCGGATCTGCAGCTACCACAGGAGGTAGTGGATTATTCTGATTTGCTTCCATCTCTTCAGTAGATTCGATTTCGTTCTCTTGCCTTTCTTCTATGTACTGTAGGCTTCGCCTTATTTCTCTTCGGTTTCTGCGAACTGTTGTTTCTATATCGCTATCAAAAATCAAAGGTCCTGACGGGTTCCTTCTAGTCATAAACCAGAGACACTTGTCAGAGAAAAATAAAAAGGGAAACTTAGTAAATAAAAATTAAACCAAAAACAAAAATAAATTGCATTAAAGGGAAAAATGACTAAAGTAATAAAAATCGAGTGTTTCTAATATTTTAGTTCCCGACAACGGTGCCAAAAACTTGATGCGTGATAATTGAATGATGATCGTACCTAAAAACTAACTATTATCACGATAAAGGCAAGCACACCTATTGAAAAGTAGTATAGCTTAGTGGCAAGACCGAAATGTCAAACCCACAGGGACTAAAAGTACTAGCAATGACTTTCTTTCTATTATCTAGCCCAAAAATAAAGGAGAATTGTTTTAAATTAAAACCTAACTAGACTAAAGACACGACATAGAGTAAATTGGGGAAAATACTTTTGGAAAAGTTGATTGATAAAGGCAATACCCAAGGAAGGATCCGCCTAGACTTCACTTGTTATTCGACTCTAAACTAGACGATTTATTCATTTGACTTGATCCTTAGAAATCCCTAAATTATGTTAATATCTCTCTCAAGACTAAAAACAACTAACCCTAGGTTGATTAATTAAAATTTCTTTCTAATTAAAACCCCTAATGTTGCATTAACTCGATCTATGGATTCCCTTATTAGATTTGACTTTAATCCGGTAGATTTTTGTCATCCTATGTCTAGGATTACGATCAACTCCACTTAATTACGTTGGATCTACTCTTAAACAAGGACTTTTGCTCCACTGAATAAACACATTCAACTTGAGTTAATATCCTGAAATACTAACACAAGAATTAAAAACATAATTAAGAACAAATCAAATATTTATCATATAATCTAGATAATAATAACAAGATCCGTCTTAGGTTTCATCCCCCTCAAGTATTTAGGGGGTTTAGTTCATAATGATAAAAGAGAACATCTCAAAATAAGGAAAACAACAAAACATAAAGAACCCAAAACCCTCGAGAGAAATTGAAGGGATATCTTCAGTCTTGATGTAGATCCTTGCTTCCGAGATAGATCAATCGGCATTCTTCAAGTAATTCCTTGCTTTCTACTCTGTGTATGTTTTAGTCCTCTCCTAGGGTGTTTATATAGACTCTGGAATACCTTTCTTAGCCTCTAAGTAGCATTTTCCGCGTAAAATTAAAATAGGTCACGACAGGGGCATGCCCGTGTGAGGTGGCTCAGGCCGTGTTCAAGACTGTTAAGTTGACACGGGTGTATGGACATCACGTGTGTGGAGGTCCAGGCCGTGTTGACTCTAATTTTTGCCCATTTGGTCCGTTTTTGGCCCCTTTCTTGTTTTTTTCACTTCCCTATGCTCACCTAAGTGTAAAAACATGAATTTAAACGATTAAGAGCATCGAATTCCATAAATCTAATGATAAATCATCCATAAATGTGCCAATCATGGGATAAAAATATGTATATATTATGGTTTATCAGCTGTTTGTCGCACCTAGACACATGCCCATGTGCCTACCTGTGTGGACAATTATAGGCTATTTTCCAAGCCAATTGCCACCCTGAAACATAAACCAATTCTAGCAAATTTTGACATTATCCAATAGGATACATAGCCACATTCAATCATACACAATATGGCTATCATCCAACCATTCCTACCAACCACTAGCATACATGCACATTCATGCCACATTTCATATGCAATTAACAAACTTGCACTAACACATTACCAAACTTTGACAAAATATAACTTCACCAATCTTGGCTCATTTCAAATGGCCAAAACACCATAATGCAATTATGACCAAATGGACCCTTAAGAACCTTTCCAAGTAACCAAAAACCAAAAGACCACCTATACATGCCATAATCTTTAAACGTTTAACAAAATACCAGATTGGCTTGTTGATAGTGTTGATAGGGTCCCTTTTTTGATCTCTGGACCTCGGGTTAGCATGACGAACCTATAAAGGAAGGGAAAAAGAGAGGGGGAAGCTATAAAGCTTAGTAAGCCTATATACAAAGATAATGAGTATTTAAACAATAATTCACATAATAGGGTAAGCATCATATTAGTCATAGTAGATCAATTATCACTTACTCAATAGTCTTACCATATAGCATAACACACACAATAGGCACTTAGCACTTACAATATTATTCATACAACCTGCACATACACAAACTTAAGCATACGGTCAAATCATTTTTCTTACAGTCGTACAATGTCATAATGATACAATTAACCCGTTGAACCACGTGGAATACTAAAGGATACTCGGATTAAAGCACAAGTGTCACACATATTGTAGCTGAAGCTACCGATAGAATGTAGTCGAAGCTACCGATAGAATGTAGCCGAAGCTACCACATAACACATAGCACATGAATGCTTAATTATGAGCTCTTCTCAGGTCTGCTCACACAAGCTGACAGTGTAGTCGATGCTACTTAGTGCTGCTCACACAAGCTGACAGGTATCCGCAACAAATGCAGGATTACCTAGCCACTGGTAGTCGAACTAGACCAACACCCGAAATCACACATATAATGATCGATCACTGACAATAAAATCCTAGTGACATGTTACTTGTATCCTAACGATTCCTAAGGTTCAATCGGGACTTTTCTTTACTTAACAATTTTACCACATTTCACATATAATGCTTTGATATAAATTATACAAGTTCAAGATAATGAAATAATTAAACATAATAATCATTTTAACCCATTATTTGCATATATGACGTACCTCAGATCCAAATGCAATTTCTTTTCGGTTTAGTCCGATACCTTGCCTTTTCCACGGTCAAGGTCAATTTTGTGTCGTTCTCGATCTATAATATCAAATTTAACTCTTCCAATACATACATTACTCAATTGGGCACAAAATCATCCTATGGTAATTTTTCCCAATATACCCTTAACTTTGTCAATTTTTACAACTTAGTCGCTAGGCTCGTAAAATGAAATGTATCAATTTCCTTGGTTACCCAAGCCTAGCTGAGCCTTAATAGTACCCATAACAACCCACATTCCTCATCAATTCACAATTTATGTATATGTTTTCCAAATTTTTCATTTTAGTCCCTATATGCATTTTCATGCAAAATCACTTAGAAATTATTGCTTACTACACATCAAACCTTCATTTTCTACCATTTAACATCAAAATGGTTTCATGTCACATATGGGTAAATTTTTAAACATGAACCCTAAATGAAAATAATGGTAGAAATAGGTAGCCTAAGCTTCAAGGACTTCAAAAATGTAAAGAAAATTAAAAAGTGACTAAATTGCACTTACTTGAAGCTTGAAAAGTTGAAAACCCTAGCTATGGAACCCTTGTAAAATTTGGCCAACACTTGGGGAAGATGGACACTTTTTTGGACTTATTTTCCCTTTTTATTTCATTTAATAACCAATTGACCAAAATGCCCTTAATGGCCTTCTTTGTAAATTTTTTCTTCCATGGGCATTTTTGTCCATCATGTCCAAAAATGGTCTAATTCTAAATAAGGAGCTCTAATTTAAGGCTTCAATTCAATTTCATACTAAATGCTTCTATATCACATATTTTGAAATTTTTGCAATTTAGTCCTATCTCTCTATCGGGTACTTAATCGGTAAAATTTATTTACCAAACTTTCACTAATGCATTCAATCACGCAATAAATCTTAAGACTTAATCAGAATAAATTTTTCTATGTCGGATTTGTGGTCCCGAAACCAATATTCCGTTTAGGCCCTAATTCGGGCCGTTACAGCAACACCATAAAATATTGTTTTCCTAAATTAATTAAAGAGATTCCGCGTAAAAGAAATTAATTTAAGCAAATCAGTTAGTTCACGATTTTTCTGACTTAAGCAAAGATAATAATTGGTACGGTTTAGTTCATCAAAGCGTTTCAAAAACACTTTCATGTGACACCGCCAGATTCGGCCATAACGTCTAGGCCGGGCTTGGAGTGTTACAGTTTAGGTGAATTCTTTCCTGGGTATTGTCTTTATCATTAGTCTATTTGATTACTTTCTTCACTTTCTGTCTCGTTCATAGTAATTAGTTTAGTTTTAGATTAAAAACAACTCATTTAATTATAGGCTAGATAATAAAAAGATAGTAACTACTAGTACTTTTAGTCCTCATGGATACGATATTTCAGACTCACCATAGCTATACTACTATTCGATAGGTACGCTTGCCTTTGTTGTGATCATAGTTAGTTACGTGAATCACTCATCAAGTTTTTGGCGCCGTTGCCGGGGAACTAAGATATTAGAAATGTTTAATTTTTATTACTTTAGCCATTCTTTATTTTTATTACATTTTTGTTTAATTTTTATTTTCTAATCTTTCTTTTATTTATTTCTGGCAGGTGTCTCTAATTTATGACTAGAAGAAACCCGTCAGGACCTTTATTATTTGACAGTGAATTGAGAGCACAGCTCGTAGAAATCGTAGAGAAGTGAGACAAAATCTACAGTATATAAAGAAAGAGCAAGAGGACGATACCAATCTTACCGAGGAGATGGTTGAAAATCAGAATAATTCGCTACCTCCTGTGGTTGCCGCAAATCCTATAAATCAGAATCCCGCTTCTCGTACTATGTAGGACTATGCCAAACCTAATTTAGCTAGGGCTGAATCGAGTATTGTGAGACCTGCTATTGCTGCAAAACTGTTTGAATTTTAGTTCACAGATTCGTGACATCCAATACTATTTTATAAAAAAAAAACTGATCTGTAAAAGAGAAAGGGAAAGAGAGACTTCAATTGGTGCAGACAATGTGAATAGAGAAAGCTATACAACATTAGTTTTAACAACTCATAGACTTAAATGAAAATTTTTGAATAGTTTAGTGATCAAAACAAAAACTTACCCATAGTTTAGTTATTAAATACATAATTTATCCTAAAAGCAATAACCAATTTATCAGTTCAAAGGTACCAAAGTGGAAGATTACCATATAGATAGTACTGATGTCTCTAGCTTTGGATTTGGTAGAAGGCCTGATAGCAAAGCTAGCAACTCCATTGACCACCATTTCAAACTTAATTGATAGCAATGAAAACCATTTGTGAGACACAACAATTAGTACATAAAATATCATGGAGGCCTCTGCATTAGGAATCAAATTACATTTTACTCTTTTTACAAAATAATAGCAAATTAATCCCAATACATTGAATCAAAAAGTAAATTGGTAATTCTATTAAAAATTAAATCCACTTCTACTATTAAAAACTGGTACATGTATGCCAGTAAGATGTACACATGGCACACCACGTATTACTGTCCAGTTAGTTTGTCAACTATACGTTTCTAAACAATGGATAAATTTTTAATAGAAAAGACCAATTAAGTTTTTTAACTATTATATAGGGACTAATTTACTTATTTTTTATTATTACAGGAGATAAAATGCAATTTAAAGAACTTTTACCACCCAAGACTGATTTTACAAGAAAGAAAACACGTACCAAACCATTATAGCTGAAGGAACACCAAGGCGAAAGAACTGAGGGACACCAAGAAAAGCATCCTTGGACAATGGTGAACGAGTTTTCTCACATGTAGATGAATACTTTACATAAATCCCAGGTAAGATCACATTCAACCATGTTGATAAACTAAAAGCTATTGCAGCTCCAAGATCACCTAAATCCAACACAAGAATCCAACAAAGAGGCACATGGAAACACAGTGTAAATATTGAATTTAAGAGCATTGGTAGAATCAAACTTTGCATTTGTAGAAATCGAGTCAAATGTTTAAGGATGGTGCTTGCAAATAGTCCGGGGATTAACCATAGGGAATATTGGCGAGCTTTGTAGGAGATAAGTGTATCTTGGCCAACAAGAGTTAACAATTTGCCCATGAATATCCATAGTATGCAAATGGGAGGGCAAACTAAGATGAGCGAAATGATGGCACTGTACGTATAGATTCCAAGCTTTTTGTATTGTTGTGATCCATAAGCTTGCCCACATAGAGTTTCCAATCCACCAGCCATTCCTTACTAGTTTGAATGAAAAACATTTAATTAGTTTAAGATGCTCCATCAATAGAGTAGCCTAGCAGAAGAAAGAGTAGCTTACCAGAAGGCTAAAACCAGTGATATTGGTGAGGGATGTAGCACTGGCGACGCTAGAGAGAGAAAGCTGACCAAGATGTCGTACCATTATTACTGATACAACTTGCACAAGGTATTGTAGAACCGTCACCGCCACCATTGGTGCTGCTATTCGACTTCCCTTCTTCAGCTCTTCTATATATCCACCCCAACCCGTTGCCCATTTCTTCTCATCTTCTCTCTCCTCCAAATTCGCCATGCTTTTTTGTTGTTTTGAATCAATACTGGGGCTCTTGATAAAGTTATAAACTATGTTTATTTGGATTTCAAGCTGGAATCAAACAAATAAAGGCATAACCTCAAATGATAGAATAAATAAAAATAGGACCAAAAAGTGAGAACATATCTGGCTTGAAATCAAAGCTGAATGATGTTACAGTTATTGCATTTATTACTTTCCCAATATTATATTATAATCACAAAGCACAAAAGATCCCAAAAATGTATTCTCTAAGGATATTTATTTAATAATACTATACTTCTAAGGTAGTATTCCTGTCATTGTTATAATAATAACTAGAAAAAAATATTTTCAAGAGATCTGATTTTTGGTTAACCTCTATGAATTTTGATTTTTTATAATTTTATATATGAAATTATTAGTGCAATTATAGATATAGTATCAGTTTATGTTTACATATTGCATATAAAAATAAATTGATGTGTTTATTTCTTTAAAAAATGTGCAATTGAATCAAAATTATTGTTTTGTGTGTGCATTTGAAATACCATAAACATTTCATTTACACCAAATCAAAGTTTATGAATTAAATTGCCATTAAATCAAAATTTTTGCTTAGTTTAAAAATTATCCCTTTTTATATCTTTAAGAATATCATATCATATTTAAGTTTAAACTTGAAAAAATTGGAAAAAATACCCTTTAATTTTTTTAACTTAACAAAGTTATCCTATTTAGTTTTCAATTTTATTATTTTATGTCAATTTTAGTTATAAATATTTAAAAATAGAGTTCACATTATATTAATTTACTCCAAATAAATAAAATTTTAAATATGATTTAAGTGTGCAATTTTTGTAAATTTATTTAAATTTAAATGAACTAATTATATAAAAATTTCTATTAATTTAATTAAAATATAGTAGATTAACCTACAATTAACTTCTAAGCTTTCAGACTGATTTTTCTAATAAAATTTGTTATAATAAACTTTTGAAATATAATAATTTATGGGAAAATTATAGCAAACCCTTTAAACTTTTAAAAATAACAAATTTCTGATATATAAATATATAAATTTATTATTTTATTTAAATTTAAGTTACTAAATATTAAAAAATAGGGTTCACATGATATTTACATATATCGAAAATTAAAAATATTAAATATAAAAAATATAAATTTATTTAAATTAAAAATCAATAATTTTTTTCTATTTAATTATGTCATTTTATTCATTTATTTAAATTTAAATGACCTAAAAATATAAAATAAAGTTGATTCATTTAATTAAAATACTTTTAGCTCCTTTTTAAAAATAAAATTTGTTATTGGAAAGATTTCAACATATATATATATATATATATATATATATATAATTATAGTAAATGGATACATCATATAATAAGCGTATATAAGCTATGAGTATTGTAATGGCCCAAATCTGTCTGGCTCAAACAAAAACAAAATAAATAAAATCCATTTACAAAAATATATATATATATATTGGCCCAAATTATAAGCCCAATCCTAACCCAAAGCCCAACACTTAAAAATTTTCAAAAACCCTAAAAAAACCTTAACTCTAGCCGCCGCTACTCCTCTGCTTCGCCATATCAGCGGGCATGTTTCTCGAAGTCCCCTCGCCCCGAGGTTTGCCTCCTATGCCACCATTTTACCAAAAAAGTAAGGGCGTGCTTCTCTACCAGTGTTGACTCTGCCCCTTGCCACAGAGACCTGCAAAAAAGAAAAGAGAACAAAATAGAAACAGAAGGATAGAGGCACAGAGAAAGAGGAATAAAAATAATATATTGTATGCGACTATAAAATCACAACCACCCTATGTATTTAGGAGGATTTTTTAGAAATAGAAGAACAAAGAAAAACGTTTAAAAAAGGTAGTTCATTTTTTATTTTCTATTTTTGAAAAATACATAATAAATAAGAAATAAAAGTTTATTTTTTTACTCGTCGTCTCGCCTCCCGTTAAAAGTTCATTTTTTTACCAATCGTCTCACCTCCCGCCATTGTCAGAGACCTTCTCCGACCCCGAATGCTTTCGAACCCATTTGGGTTTTCGCTGAGGCTTTGACGAAAGGGGACGTGAGGTGCGTGAAGAGCCAAATGTTCTTTTATTTTTCAAGTTTAGAAGGCTTAGCCTTTAGATCTAGTTTTCGGGGGGGGGGGGAGGGGGGTTAAAGGGACTGAAGAAGGCAATTTTCTTTTTTTTTTTTACTTCAGCCCGCCGGAGGCGATGGTTGTCAATGACTGGTGGCCATGGTGGAGCGTCGATGGCCCTGTGGCCTGATGTAGAGAGCTCTAGAGAGAAAAAGAAAAAGAAGAGAATTTTTTTTCTTTTAAAAACAAGTCTGAAATGGTTTTTTTTAATTCTTTTTTTGACTTAAATAGGATCATCAAAATGGCGCTGTTTCATCCAAGCCCTAAACGCCCCAAAATGATGTCGTTTTGAGGGCCAACCCTACGACCTGATTTGAATCCCTTGGGATTCGCGTGTTTTCGTGGTAAGCGTCTAATTGTTGTTGTGGTCCTTCCTCCTTTGAGTCTTTTTCAATATGGTCCTAATTTCGTATTTTTTAGAAATTATACCATTTAATTTAGATTTGTTTTCAGTTTGGTCCTTCCTCCTTTGAGTCTTTTTCAATATGGTCCTAAACTTTTGTATTTCATTTTAATTTAATCCTTTATATTACGTTTCCTTGTAATTTAGGTGCTAAATTTTGTTATATTTTTAATTTAGTCCTTCCCATTTTCTTATTTATTTCGCAATTTATACTTTAAGTTTTGTTTAAATTTCAATTGAATCCCTTATTTATTTAATTCTGCCTCTTTATTTACTGTTTTTATTATTTTATGCCCTAAAATTTTATTATGGTTTTGATTTAATCCTTTTTTATTTAATCTTGCCTTTTTATTTATTTATTTAAATTTCAGCATTTTTAATTCCTTATTTATATTTCATCCTTTAATTTACATAACTTGCATTTTTATCCATAAGTTTCTTAATCATCTCATTTTAGTTCATTTTTGTTTTTATTTATTTATTTTTATTTATTTATTTTATGTTGATGTTTTTCTTAAATGATTATTTTTACTAATTAATATTTTATTTTGTCATCACTAATACTACACAACCATGATCATAACATTATCATACTTTTTTATTATTATACCATTTTTTCTCATTACTAATGTTCCACTTATTATTTTACTATTATTGCCATTATTAAATAATATTATTAATTGGCTTCCAGCTACAACTTGTTATTATTTTGTTATAATTTTTTTGACCACGTAAGCTATTCTATACTATTTTTGCCATTTCCATATTATGCAACATGTTTAAATATTCGTTTTTTTTTGTATCAACACTAGAATAAATTAATTGTATATTGCATTAAACGTTATATTCATTTTTATCCGATGCATAAAAATAATTTTTTTTAAAACTGAGGCAATGTTCTTTGTTTTGAGATTCGAGAAATAGTGTCCTAACTTAACGGGTATGACTTTCTCCTTGAACCAAGATAAACGAGCATCCTTTTAAAATTCAAATTATATAAGACTTAGGTAATAATCAAATAACAAGAATCTTTATTTTCGAGGATTCGAGATATCGTGCCCTAACTTATGGGACATGATCCTTTTCTCGATTGACTCGAAATAAGAAGGCTCTTTCCATAAAATTCAATTTAGTTTGCAACCATGCAAGAAGGGGGTTGTTTCTTAAATTGTCTTTGAATTTTTAATTCTCAACACTAAGGCATCAAGTAATCAATTAGGTACCATTTTTGGGCGTTATGGGGGTGCTAATCTTTCCTCATACATAACCAACTCCCGAACTCATTTCCTAGATTTTTGGTAGACCGAAAATAATTTTAATAAATCTAACATTTTATTAAAATGACAAGTCTTGAGATGATCCGATCACACCTAATTTAAAAAGATTGTTGGCGACTCCCTTTTTCATTTTAAAATAAAAAGTCGAGCTTAAAAAAGGTTTTGACAAGTATTGTTGGGGATAAAATCTATTAAGCAACAAACAAAGTGAAGAAAATAAGAATCGAAAAAATCAACACACAAATTTTAACGTGGAAAGGGTGGATGAGCCGCATTTATCTATTGGGATTTCTGCATGTCCAAGGGCGATGATGGAAAAATCTCATGCGATAATGAGCAAATCTCATGTGATGATGAGTTTAGAGAAATCCATATCACAAACAGGACAGTTCATGTGGTGTCTTGGTGGCATCCAAAGAAAGCCTTTGTGGCATATTTTGTATAGCATTTGTGGCGTATTTTGTCTAGCCTTTGTGGCATATTTTGTATAGCCTTTCTGGCGTATTTTGTAAGGGTTTTATGTCATATTTCAAGAGGCCCATGTGGTGTCATATTTGTATGACTTATTTTATAATGCCTTGAGGTGAAGTCTGAGTCAAGTGCTTTTGTGTTGTGATTTGGGTAATTTTTGAGACTTCTCCATTAACTACTACTATGAAATGATCTGGTAAGTTTGATGATATCTCTGTTTGGCTAGTTGTATGATAGATTATGAAAATGACTTAAAGGAAACTTCTAAAATAGTTTCTAACAATGTTATTTGAAGGTGAATCTGCCATATTAGTCTGTTAGTTCAAGAAATCTAGCATATTTTAAATTATGAGTAAATATTTGTCAGACCTGAGTTTGTCAACTCCATGTGTTTAAGATGATTAAGTTCTATAGTATCTACCAAATCTAAGTGGGTTTTGGGGTTATCTGAAATTTAAGTTGTCCATCAAATTTGATGTTATTAGGATATACGATATGATTATTTGGAATTTCTTAAGATGATTGGGTTGATTTAGAGATATGAATTGGATGATGTTCTCTCAATTGTCAATTCCAATATGGGAATCAATTAAAGGAAGAATCGACTTGGAAGTTCATCTTAAAAGATCAAATAGAATAAGTACTCCCTATAAATGTTATCAATGAGCATATTATCCTTAATAAAATATTCAACATCACCTGAATGAGAATCCACTATTTAAAAATTCATCTAAGGAGTATGTTGTGTTCAGAAAAGAAACGAGTGAATTGAGAATAGGTTGGTTGAGCGTGAATATTGGAGTTTTGTTTACGTCGATAGTAGAAAAGTATCCTTCAATGATAGGAAGGGAAATTCAGAATCTTCAAGATGGGAATGTAACCATCATGTTTTAAGGTAACTTGTTTTAGTACTCATTAAGCTCATTACAACCTATATGTGTTTGTTTTAATGCAGGCTCTGATCTCTGAACTTGTCCACTAGGAGGGATCAAGCTAGGACTATACCAAAGTATTTGTTCAAGAAGCGATATAATGCATATAGAGGGCATCATATGTGTATGACGTTATGTACACTACACTATAAATAGTCTGTATTCCATAAAGTTTTAAGCTATATCGTTAAAAACTAATTCGATATCTTATTGTATTCATTAAATAATGTCTTCTACAAAAACTTTGATTATAGGAAATAAGATTTATATTTAGAGGTTTTATACGTTGTTTGTTTTCATATTTTTGCTAAGTGTTTGTGTGTGGTAATATCCAAGATTTGGACCCAGTAATATGGGTCAGATTTAGGGTGTTACAATTTTAGTTATATATTCACACGAATTTTAACCTATAAAAGGGCCTTAGTAACTCTAGAATTGACATCTTCATCATATTAAGATTAATAGAAGATTAAGAGAATTTTTGAGAGAGTATAAGGGAATTCTATATTTTATCCAAAGAGCTTTGCTTTTTGAGATTCAAGGTTTTTTGTTTTGGTTATCTCCATATTGCACTCTTTCATATTGTTTGCTCATTTAGTAAAGTCTACTTTATTAGTAGTTTTTTTTATCTTTTTTAGAGGAATTTTTTCAAGTAAATATTTATATGTCCAGTTTTCTTTTTCTCTTTTTCATTCCTATTCTCATTTATATGGTTGGATCCCCAACCCATTATGTTTTTCTTAGCAACTACCTGTCTCAAACAAAAAGGAAACTACAAAACTCTAAATCAATGTTAAAATAGTGACTAAAATGTCTTGACTCTATAACTTTAAACCTTAAACACGCCTAATCTTTTTTTTTTTTTTTAAACACGCCTAATCTTTAATTATCACTAGTAGTCAAAAAGTAATTCAACTCAACAATTACAAGGTATTTTCTGATAACATTAATTATATAATAATATTAACTCATTCAAAGCCAATGGTTTACTCATGATGAAAGAAGAAACTTGTGCTGAAAATAAATTAATTAAAAGCAAGTCTAAGTCCTCCATTAACGGTTTAATAGTGTGGAAAATGATTACAATTTAATTCTTAATTAATTTAATTTTTCAGTGGTTTATGGAGGCATAATTGATGTTAATTGTTTAAGTATTTTTATTTTACTATTCAAAAAGATTAATTCTTTGTTATCACTATTTCATATAATCCTTTCGCTCGTAATAGTTAAAAAGTAATTCTAACACCCATAGTCTTAAATAATTAAATACATCCATATAGTATGAATGCTCATATTCCATTCAAGTTGGGTCTTTATCAAGTGGCCTTTCCTCAGCTATTAGCATTCAGAATTACAACAACAAAACACAATCTCATTTCCTCTTGCTTCATATATGATGATTACAATGTCAAGTAAGAGTTCTCATAAACTTGTTTTATTTTTTGCAATATATTGTCTTCTTCTTCAGGAGAAATGTACCAAAGCTAGCGTGAAACTATTGTGCAAAGAGAGTGAGAGAAAAGCGCTACTTGAATTTAAGCACAGCTTTCAAGCAATGGATTCGTCAGGCAACGACGCCCTTTCATCGTGGAAAAGTGAGGAGTGCTGTCTTTGGCTTGGCGTCAATTGCAACAGCCTTACAGGATATGTTGAAATGCTCGATTTTAGCGGTCAATTATGGGTTGTAGCAGGTACAATTAGCCCTTCACTGCTTAAACTACATCACTTGACTTCTTTATATTTCAACAGGAATGATTTTAATGGAAGTCTCATCCCAGAGTTTTTTGGTTCTTTGAAAAAATTGAACTTACTGGATCTCTCTAATGCTAATTTTAGAGGTCCAATTCCTTCTCTAATTGGAAATCTTTCAATGTTGGAGACTCTTAGATTGGGTGGCAACGGCGGAGACGTGACCTTTCGCCATAAGTTCAAAAAAATGTATAGTGTTGGAAAACTTGAGTGGCTTTCCCATCTTTCTCGTTTGAAAGAGGTTGATCTCAGTTTCACTAACCTGAGCAATGCCAAGGATTGGTCTCAAATCATTAACCATCTTCCTTTGCTTCAAAAACTAAGTCTGAGAGATTGTGATCTTCCAAGCATCTCATCTTCTTCTGTTTCCCTTACCAACTCTTCTACATCTCTCATCACTCTCGATCTCTCTGATAATAAGCTCCCTTCTTCTGCCATATATCCATGGCTGTTTAATGTTAGCAGCAACCTTCTTTCCCTTAATCTCTCAAGTAACCAGTTGAAAGGTCCAATTCCAGAAGCTTTCAGGAACATGATGGCTATTCAAGAACTTTATTTGAGTGATAATCTTTTGATATTAGCTGAGAATCAAGTTAGGGGAGATTCCGTGTTGAATGAAATCGGAAAACTACCAGATTTTACGGTTCTAGATCTGGGGTACAACCTTTTAAATGGATCCATAAGCAAAAGCATTGGACAACTTTCCAACTTGCAAGTCTTGCGGCTTGCAGGGAATTCTTTTGATGGTGATGTGATTTCCGAAGCTCATTTCTCAAATTTCGGCTACTTACAGAAGTTGGATTTATCCTACACTTCTTTGACTTTGAAATTCAACTCCAGATGGATTCCTCCTTTTCAACTGAGTCAAATAATGCTTTGCTCTTGCAAGTTAGGGCCTCATTTCCCAGATTGGATTCGGACACAAATGAACGTCCTAACCCCTGACCTTGATATTTCTTCTGTAGAATACCTTGATATTTCTGCTTCAGGAATTTCGGATTCTCTTCCCTACTGGTTTTGGGACCCATTTCAGAGATTAAGGTACATAAACATGTCTTTCAATCAGATCAGTGGTACTTTTCCAAATAACTATATCCACATAAGCCATCTAGATCTAAGCTTTAATAATTTCTCAGGACCATTGCCACTATTTTCTTTAGACCTTAGTGATATCGGGACCATTAACCTTTCCAAAAACAAGTTTAATGGTTCAGTCTCTCCAATTTGCAATATTACCGATAAAGGTGTTTTGGCATTACTTGATCTCTCAAATAATTTATTTTCTGGAGTGGTTCCTGACTGTTTTGAAAGTTTCCGGTCTTTAACAGCTTTGAATTTGGCTGATAATAGTTTCTTCGGCTCACTTCCAAGCTCCTTAGGATCTTTGACTTCTCTTGAAATGCTCAGTTTACGTGGAAATAAATTCTCAGGAGAATTACCTTCATCTTTACAGAATTGTACCAAGTTAAAATTTCTAGACTTGAGTGATAATGAATTATCAGGAGAAATACCTATGTGGATCGGCCAGAGGCTTTCATCGTTGGTTTTTCTTAGCCTTCAAAGGAATCAGTTCAGGGGAATGATTCCCCATCAACTTTGTGGATTGAAATATCTACAAATCTTGGACCTCTCTGTAAATAAAATCTCTGATACCATACCACCATGTCTCAATAATTTCACTTCAATGGCAAAAAAAGTGAGTTTAGGTCGAAGGATTGAGCATCACCTCTTAGATGAAGTGTCTTCTCTATGGTTCATTCAACTTAGGTATGTTGATGAGGCATTGCTTACATGGAAAGGAACAAAGCAAAACTATCCACAACTTGGACTACTACTAGCCATTGATCTCTCTTGTAACAAATTAACAGGAGAGATTCCTGAAGAATTAAATAGTCTTCAAGAACTGGTTGCATTGAACTTGTCAAGAAATTTTTTTACTGGAAAGATTCTTCAAAAGATTGGGCATATGAGACAACTACAGGTGCTTGACCTGTCAAGAAACAAGTTTTCAGGAAACATCCCAACAAGCTTGTCTGAATTAACATTTCTAAGTACCTTGGACTTGTCTTACAATGACTTGTCTGGAAAAATTCCAACCAGCACTCAACTACAGAGCTTTGATCCTTCATCATTTTCCCATAATAGAGGACTTTGTGGTCCTCCGATTTCACCGAATTGCTCAATGGTGGAACCACCTCCTGGCAAACCTGCAGTAGGAGGCGAAGAAGATTCTGATGAGTTCATGAAATGGTTTTACACTGGCATGGGACTTGGATTTGCCGTGGGTTTCTGGGGGTTTTGCAGTGTTGTGTTCTTCAAGCGTTCATGGAGGCATTCATATTATCGTCACATGGATAATGCAAAGGATTGGGTTTATGTTTCATTTGTTCTGCTGAAAGCAAGGTTAGTGAGGAGAATCAAAGCTCTTTCAACAAGGTAATAATTTTACTTTCTTCACTCCTTAACAAAGTTCTTTCAGTGTTGAGAAATATATCCTTAACTAAATAACAAAGTTCTATATTATTATTTTTCAGGTCTGATTAGAACTGCAACTGAAGGTGGTTTTTCCTGCACTTGAGAAAATCTTAATAAAAAACTTATAAATTAATACATGTTTGTCTTTTTGATGATTTCTAATTTCTATATATTAGGAAGAGATTTGTGATGACTTTCTTGTAATACGTTTATCTTATATTTGGTTTGTATATTTCTTTTCTATCAAAAGTAATTTTATCAAAACAAAAAGGCTCGTTGCTAATAAAAAGAAAAAAAAAATTGATTGGAGAAAAATGATCAAAATTATAACAATAGTTTCCATAAAATATTGAAAATCTTCTTTATTTCTATGCTTAACTTCCAAATTGGTATCTAAAATATACCCTTTTTCTTATCTTGATACTTAAACTTTTTGTTTTGCTACATAAGGTACCTAAACTATTGTTCTCAAGTTGGTATCTCCGTTAGTTAAACCGTCAAAAAAAAAAAAAACTTAACCCATAAATTGCTACCTAAACTATGTATTTTTTTTTTCTGTTTTGATACCTAAACATTTTTTTTTTGTTACAAGTAATACCTTATGTAGCAAAATAGACAAAAAAAACATATTATTTCTTTTATATATATTGTTTTTATTATTTTTCTTTCTTTGGATTCAAACGGATGGTCAAACCGGTTAGGTCACTAATTCTTAGTTTGATAAGTTCTTCCAATTTTATCAAATATTATTGAAAATTCAAGACAAATTAAAAATAGAGATAATTGGTTCAATTGTCTTTTTAGCTTGGCTCAATTAATATGTATCGATTTGTACGTCAATTGGTTCAACCCCTATCTCGATCTAGTTGTGAAAATGTTAGTTCTAATCGATGAAATAAATCGTTACCATCTCAACCTCAAGAGGGAGAGGGGGAGGGAGGGAGGGAGGGAGGGAGAGAGATGATGATGATGATGATGATGATGATGATGATGATGATGATGATGATGATGTAAAAGAAAACTATAAAACAAAAGAATTAAAAAAAATTTTTAAACATATGGCAAATTATTATTGATTGATTTTTTTAACGGATATAATATTTTTGTGTAAAATGGGTAATAGAAGAATAGTTGAGGTACCACTAACAAAAAAATGTTTAGGTACCAAAATAGGGAAAAAAATACTTATATAGTTTAGGTACCAATTTATAGGTTAAGCATTTCCTAAAAATAAATTTAACAATTTGACTAACTGTTTGACTAACAAAGATACTGACTTGGAGAAAAAAGTAATTTAAGTACTACTTGTGACAAAAAAATTTTAAATATCAAGATGAACAAAATTGTATAGTTTAAATGCCAATTTATGAGTTAACCCTTAGTTCTAATATATAATATAGTATTTTTTACAAATTTAACAATACTCAAATTACATTATATTATTTAATTTTAATATCATTATTATGTTTTTCATAATTATTTTTTTAACTTATGATATTTCAACAATTAAATTATTTTAAAAATTAAATATTTAAATAAAATAATTATAAATACTAACAATTTAAAATGATTGTATTATAAAATCTTGAAATTTTTAAAATTTCCTATCCAAACAAAGTTCTATCGATAAAAATTATTATATAAAAAATTATTGGGCTGATATTTAAAAAATGACATAATTTCAAAATTTTAATAATTTTTACTGTGATGACTTAATTTTCATCGATGTCAAAAAAATTGGTTTAAGGTTAAATTCTTTAAATTGATCTGTTCAAAATTTCAAATCGAAACGTTAACTAAGTCGTAGGTGGGATTAAAAAATAAAACCGAACAGTAATTATATAAATTAAGTTTTTTTTTTATAATTAGTACGATGACTAGATTACAAGGTGAGTTCGACGAAGAAATTTGATTGAAGCTTTGTACATGTCATTGATTAGCAGACGATCATGTCCTAAAAAGCAAATATTCCATGGTTAAAATAAACTTTGTGGCCAACCATGATCTATGTCATTAAGTTCCATTAGCTTTTGCATAGTGACTTTATGAGCATTGATTTCTTTTATTTATTAATTTAACTAGTTAATTTTAATTAATAATAGGTAAGTATAGCGGAAGGAAAGATAGATAAGGCTTTTTTACTCATCTCGCTCACGGCAAACAAGGAAAAATTTCATGGTTCTTTACTTCATTGACGTCCACTAGATTGCTCAAGGAAGGTGAGTTTTAGTTTGAATTTTTGTTGAAATTCTAGGCTTTGATAGTTGATTAGCATAGCCCAGTTATTAGATTAAGTAATTGATGATGTTTAGTTGAGAAATTATATTGAATACTAAGTTAGAGAGAGATTGAAGATAAGAACTTTGGATGAAAATTATGTTATAATGTTAGTAAGGTAACGGGTGTTATAAGAATAAGCTTGATTTAATCTTAAAGGCTTTGGACCAAATAAAATAAATTGAAAGTTGTAGGAAAACTTTGTCATGAATTGCAAGTTCGAGGTCTCTAGTGGAGATATATGAAAGCAAATCGAAAGTTACGAACATTTCAGATATTAGGGCTTATAGGGACTAAAATGTATAGAATGTACTCATGTCAATATTGTGCTGATTTTTATTTGAATTGTGTGATTAATGAATTTTTGTATTCGGGTTTAATTATGTAGTTAAAGATGACATAAGACCATCTCAAGATAAAAGGAAAGCTAAACTCATTGATGAATAGTTACTTCTAATTTGTGCTACTATAGTTCACTTCCAATAATATGTTCGTAGATTAGCTAGTCGTTATAAACAAATATGAATTACATGCCAAGGTAATTATATCTTTCTCCAAAACTATGAGATGATGAATTTGAAATTGTGATTGTTGAATCAAGCTATGAATGATTGAATTTGTTCTCTCTCTCTATATATGCTTGATAAGTATTTAAATCTCGATGCTATGATTAGATGAGTTATAATGATGATTAATATAATGATAATATATCGTTAACTATGTTAAACGTAGTTTGATTATAGTTGACATGGCATAATATCATAGATATCAGTGATTGATTAGCTCCAATTCTCAACAGGTTGTGAGCATCATTAATTCTCAAAGGGTTGACATGAAATATTTTGACATACAGATTGAGTAGTCTCAATTTCCAAAGGGTATGGACTTATTTGTGTACAGATTTGAATATTCGTTTTAATGTCTATAATCGATTAATAGGGGTCGAAATGAGTAAGTAATGAAAATGATGATAAATGGCATGTTGAAAATTGAATACATTATGATACGAAACCATGAAATGTTGAAATAAATATTGAACGAGTAGATTTGGGGAAAATATGATTATTGATTATGTGATGAAAAAGAAAAGGGGTAAAATTAAAGAAATTTGATGTTTTCTTTGCGTATTTAATTTAGTTTAATCTTATTGTATTGAATTTGAATTATGTTAGCAACACTAAGTATACAATACTCATCATATGGTTATATTTGTTTTTGTGCACAAGTCTCGGATATGAGAGATCATAAATTAAAAGTTGTTAAACATCCAACTTGACATCTCAGCTTAGAAAATCAACTTGTTGCCTATTTTGTATGTATATATATTGGTTATATTGCATGTATCTAAGTTGGTTTGGGCTCAGGGGCGAATCTAGAGGGGTTGGTAAGTCTCCCAACCCCCTTTAAAATGGAAATTTTTTCATTTTGGCTTTTTAAAATTTTTAAAATTTTAAATTAGTAAAGGTAAATTGCACTTTGCTCTCTCTAAAAATGATAAAATTTTAATTTAATATTTTAACAATTGTATTTTTACTATCGTAAAAATTACAATTTAATTTTGGCCCCCTTTAAAAAAATTTTCTAACTTTGCCCCTATTTAGGCTCATCGCTTAAGTTGATATTTTGGTATAGTTAGTACTTGACATATAAGGTTTATAAAGTTATTTCATCCTTTGATCAATAGATATCCTAGTTTATATAAGTTTTATTACACAAATTGTTTGGTTGGGCATTGATGCATCGAATGACAAGATATGGTGTTCTTTGATTGTGTTTTGCATGTGTCAAATTGGTTAAAATGAGTTGTGCAATGCTGTAGTATGTTTAAATAGGTTATGGTCATGATTTGAATGCTTTGCCATATTCATTCTAGGCTAATTTTCCATATAGTCTTGAGACAGGAAGAAATGTCTAGAGACCCTAAGATTATATTTTATCATTTGGGATGTTGCATTAGTATTGGTTTCGAGACCAACCATATAGGTATTGAGACAACTTGACTTATGTCTCGAGAGAGAGTGAGTTATGTCTCAAGACAATAGTACATCGAAATAATGATCTATGCACATAATATATAACTTAGTATTAGTTAAACGTTAGGTAATAAATAAGACAATATTTTCTTACATTTCACATTGTGTGCAAAAATGATTGAGGATAAATGCAAATGGTATTAATGTGAATAATGAAATTTTATTTAAACAAATTTGTTCGAAAAGTTACAAGTGCAAATGATGATTAAACTTCACCTAGAGTAATAAATCCTAACAACTTAATTCCATAGAAATTAATCTCTCCGTAAGTGTTTCTAAAACTGTAATGAAATTAAAACTAATTTACCGTAAGTATACAGTTGTCATCAAGTAATAATTGCAATACTTGCCTACACCAAAGGAGGGTAAATTTGCCCAAGTAATAATTGCAAAAGCTCCTCAAATCTTCAAATCACATTATTTGCCAAAGTAACTTCGTCCAAATATTAAATAATCCAACATAAATTGAGATTAATAAACATAAAACTAAAAAAAGAGAGAGAATAATATAACCTAATTACAAAATGAAATCTAAAGAACCAAAACTACATGAAAAGAAAACTAAGCTTAAGAAAAACTTAGTCTTTCTCTATAGTTTTAAGTCTAAAAACCTCTAAAAGTTGCCTCAAATCAACTAAAAATGTGTGTATATGGTTTGGTTGGTGAAAGGATGAAGTTGCCCTTAATAAAATTGTAATTTTCAATTGAGTGTCACAACTTTACAATGAAATTTCACAATTTTCCCTTTTGTAATTGCTCGAGATTTGGCTAATGTCACAACAACACGATATCAACTGATTCATGTCATGACGTATGGCCTAAAACTGCTCTTATTTTTCCTTTAGCATACATGACGTCGCAACGTTAGCTAATCCACTTTGTGAAGTCAGCCATATCATGACTTAGCGACAATCTCATCACGATGTCGGGCATTGATCAACACCATTCATGATGTCGTGATTTTAGCTGATCCAAATCACGACTTCGCCTTTGGCATTTCATGACTCTTCCTTGAAGTTGAGTTTTTCTCTCACAACCAAACGCCAAAAACATAGAAATTAATATTAAACCTTAAAAACACTTAAAATGCATGAAAATAACTTAAATTCATTACAAAATTGTAAAAATCCTAAAAATGGAAAAAAACACTATTAAATGTAAAATTTTCGAGACCTACAAAAATAAATTTTTACTCAAAAGATATAAATTTTGTATATAACAATGAGTGGGATTGAATCCATAGAGTCAAGTGTTAATTCTATTTATTTAGTAAAAGAAAATAAAAAAAAAGAGTTTAAAATTAAAATTAGAACTATGTAAGAAAAATTGCAAAATAAAATATAAGAAAAACCAATATTGAAAATCTAAACAAAGGTAAAATCTTCATTTGATTCATGAGCTTGATCATCAATGCAAAGATATATAATTTTAGTGTTCTTTAATAAATTAATTATAGTTGCCGATGCCAGGCCTAACAACTAATCTCTCCTTACCTTTTCGATAATCAAGAGAAAGCATGTTCAAATTATTTTCCTTATCAGTAAACAATTCTATAAGTGGAAGCCTAGGATTTAACTTACCGATAGTATTAAAAATGAGAAAAACCTAATTTTAACCAATCAACACAAGTGAAATTCATTTAGAATCAATTAAATAGTTACAAATTTAACTATTTTAATTTACAAGATAAAATATTTTAAGCAATTCAATTCGTTTGTCGCTTTATTAATAAAAGTTTATTTGCTGAGCTCAAAAAAGAAAATAGTAGCAATGTCTTTTTGGTGGTGAGTACGAGATTGCAGAATAAAATAGATGGAAAATTAAATTAAGTAAATCAAAAAGCAAGTATAGTTCTCCACTAAAACTTTTACCATTATTATGGTATATATAAAAATAATTTAATACAAATATAGTCAAAAAGTAATTGGAGACATGAATTGCAAGTGCAAGGTATTTTCTGATTCATATTATAAAAGATTTCAAGACCCATTCTTCGTTTGCTTCATATGAAACTGAAGAAGAAAATTGTGGGTAAATTAAATTAATTGAATTGAAACAGAAAGCAAGTCTAAGTCATCAATTAAAGGTTTAGCATGCCTAACAAATTTCACCCTATCACACGTTATTGAGACATTATTCACATTTTAGTCGTAAAGTGATTAATTAAAGAAGAAAATTGAAAGCACAAACATCCATAATCTCTCATTAGTGCTAACAATAATAATGTATTTTTCAATTAAGTATGGGGTGTAATGATAAGATTAAATGAAAATTAAAACAAAAGCAAAACAGGCCTAGTACTTACTCCTTAATTAGTGCTTATAGTCAAAAAGTACTTGGACACATCAATTAGAATTGCAAGGTATTTTCTGATTCATATTATTGAAGAATTCAGGACCCATAGCTCATTTGCTTCATATGAAACTGAAGAAGATAATTGTGGGTAAATTAAATTAATCAAAGGTTTAGTAGGCCTATCAAATTTCACCCTATGACACGTTATTGAGAGATTATTCACATTGAAGTGGTAAAGTTATTAACTAAACAAGAACATTGAAAGCATAAACATCCATAACCGCTAATTAGAGTTAACAATAACAAGGTATTTATAAGAATAATCCCATCATATTTATAAATAAGAATTTTAATTTTACTAAAATATTTGGTTAAAATTTTACAAGAAAATTGATTGCACTTACAAATAAGAACTCTCATTTAAAAGACATTTATTAAATTTGTCACTCTAAATAGATGATTTCCATTTTTTTCATCATTTTCTTTTATTAATTTGATCACCAAAAAAAGAAATTTATCAAATTTATCACTCTTAACATTAAAATGGTAATAGAAGACTAACTGTGCATTTACATGTATTTTTCTAGGCTGTCAAAGATAAGAGTAATTCTTATTTAGAATGACTAACAAGATAGTTTACCGTAATTTTAAAATGATCAAAATAGGAATGATTATTATTTAGAGTGACCAAAATAAAAAAATTACTGTCAACATACTATTACCAATTAATGGTAAAGCGACCAATTTAATCAATTCTTTTTAGTGTTGAAATTATAAAACAAATTTAAGGTAATAAAAATAAAAATGACCGACACCTATTTAGACTAACTAGTGAGGTATTTACCCAAATCAAAAATTGAATTGTGGAGAGCTTAATTTATAATATGTCATTTTTTTTATAGTTTTTACTGGTGTTTTAAAAACGATTAGAAAGTTTTTATTAGTACCATATTTGAATTATTAAAATAATTTATATGTTTTAATTATGTTAATTAGTTATTATTATAAGTAATACTGATTTTTATTAATTACATGAAGTAAAACTATATTTCATATTGGATATATTTAAAATATTTTAATTTTAATTTGAAATTTTTATTATAATATTTGAATTGTACTTATCAAAAGCAATAAGTGACATACTGATAAATAATTTTTTTTATCATATAAATTTTATCTATCCTTAAAATATTTTATTATTATGTTAATAATTATTAAAATTTAAGTATATAAAATCAGTAAATATATTAAAAATTAAAGATAAAAGTAAATATAATTTGATAAATTTTAAAAAATAAAATTTCAATTTCAATTTTTTCTCTACAAAATGTCGTCAACTTATTTCATTCGTCGACATTTATATGATTCCAATTTTCAATAAATATGAAGAAATACTATTAATTAAATGTTTAAAGTAATTTCTCATATGTTGTTTACATGAATAGTATTACATTACCTTCATAAAAACACTATTTATTAAAAGAAAAATTACTTTAAATATAATTTTGTAACATTAAAAATAAAATAATTTTTCATCAAATAAGAAGTTGATCGAATAAAAACATCTTTTTAATCTAAATCGATAACTCAACAAGTTTAAATATTAAATGTTTTATGAACCATTATTAATATTTTTTATAATGGATATTAAATTTTAACACTATAATTTAATTGTCCTCACAGTTTCTACCTTCACTTTTTTCAATAAATATAATATAAAATTTTTAATATAATATTTAAATTATAATTACAGTTAGACTCATGTATGTAGAAAAATCAAATTGTGTAAAGAATTTTTTGTGTTATTATTTTCTCTATTTTATCACAATGTCCCCTTCAATGGCTATTATAACCATCGCTATAACAAGCTGAAAGCCAGTGATGTCGCAAAATATGGTTTTGGGATTCTATTTCCATGATTCAAGCTCGTAAATATTTTTATTATATTATGAATTGAATTTTGAATAAGTAACTTTACCAAATTAGAGATTAATTAAGGTTCAGGGAATGAATTGATTCCAATCACTCTAGATTTTTAATGAGAAAAAAAAATAAAAATGGGGGTCACACGGCTGTGTGACAAAGCCCAGATCGTGTGGCTCAAGAGGTGACCATGTGGTCTAATTGTGTAACAAACTGTGCCCGTGTAAATGAGGGTCACACGACCGTGTCACTAGACCATGTAACTCTTTATGACCGTGTGAACCTGGGTCACACGGTCGTGTCACTGGTCATGCCAAACCCACACCAAAATATAATAGGCCACATGGCCGTGTGGAGTGACTGTGTGGTAGACCATGTGTCAACTAGTGTGTACTTGAAAAGTGAATTTTAAACCAAGCTATTCAACTATGGAATGCTTATCCCTAAGCTATGATTTAAGTCAGATTTCAACCTATTCAAAAGCATTCAATTCAAGTAAAAAATGTCATTTATAACAATCATCCTAAATGCCTAACCAATATGTCACAATTGGCACCTCAATCAACAATTCAAACCTAATTAAATGATTCTACTCAATCATATCATTATGTTTTCAATGGCACATCAAACAAACCAAGCCAAACATAAATAGGAATAACCATTTAACCATTTCACAATTGATCTTCATATTAGCTTAATGACCTAGACACCAAAAAAAACCAAAAACATCCAAGTAAGCATAGGTATAGATATCAAACATACCAAAAAATTTTTAAGGCCTAGCGTAAACATACCATTCCCAAACACCAACCAAAATACAAGACATGTTATCTCAACCATTTGAACATCATATATATATAACTCAAGCAAACTATCAAAATAGCAACCACAAAACTAATACGATCACACACACACTCTTATATATATATACACTTGTATACATAGGATTCAAAATAACATCAAGATACAAAATAATCATATTAACTACAAGATTTCCTAGGTACATGCTAGGACCAAAATAAAAGCATCACCAACACTTGAGTCCCGGATTTTTGTTGAATGTTGAGTCGATGATTGTATAGCTAAATACTTAATGTGCGTATGGGAAAAAAAACCGTACGCTGAGTATAAATCAATAATATTTTTATAATCCGAACATTTAAATCATAGTATAAATCTTCATGATGCATAAACTTAATAAAGATGACATGCGAACACGTAAATTCAAAAAAATAATTCATATAGTCATTCAGACCATCTTACATATTCATTAATAACAACCAATTCATTTATGCTATATCATACTTTCTTAGTTCATATCAACATATTTCCTCGATACCAGAACTTGGCAATTATATTACATAAATCATTTGGTAACTCAATCATGTAATGGAACAATTCATATCACTTTACAATTTTCATATTTCCATTGAACATAATCAATCTATGTTCGTAGCTGAATCCATAATTTCATTCCACTCCATTTCATATATTTCACTTTTATTTCCATCATTTTCCATTTAAATATCAATATTTTGTTTTCACCATTTATTTCCCTATTAATATGACTCGAATTTTGACAGATATATGGATCCAACCAACACACCAGCTTGGCACCTAGTGCCTCATCGGATAAATCTTAAGTAAATAGTTGCGCCCAATGCTATAATTAAGTTGACACCTAGTATCTCATCAGTTAAACCGAAGCAAATTGGCACCAAATGCCTCATCCACTCGTGTTCGAATTAACCCTAAGCTCTTCCTATCCTATGGCATGCCAACTATATCTGACTTTAACCAAACAGTTAATAAGGTTTCCATTTTATGTTTCATTATCAACAATTATCTCCATTCACACTTAGTTTAAATCATAAACACATTTAATCAACATAAAACAGTAATAGATCATCACATACATACTCAATTTTACATTTGTATAAATATACACACTTTTCATACTTATTCAATTTAGTCCTCAAATATATCAATCAATCCAATTAAGCTTAATTCATTTCATTATCACAAATGACTCACCTCATACCCTTACCATACACAAACATTTCATAATGCAACAATTTATGAAGAGTTCGGATTATAGAAACACAAATTGTAAACTTCGAGCTATTTGTCTTTTCCTTTCTTTTTCGAGAAACCGGGGTCGATGTTAGCTATGGATTAAAACAGACATAATACTTTATCAACTCATTGCTAATCTCATATTCAATTTCTAATTTATGCAACTTTTGCATTTTATTCAATTTAGTCTCTAAAATCGGGACTAACATAACTTTCAAATTTAGCCTCTAATTTTTATATCATTTTCACTCTAGGTCTAATTTAACTTTCCTATTTCACATTTTCGCCACTAAATTAGAAATTTGTTCATTTAAGTCTTTATTGCACAAAATCATAAATTAATTTGCAATTTAGTCATTTAACTAAAAATCTATCAAAACAACACTTCAAACTCCCAATATTCAATAATGGTAACATTTTAAATCTTTTAACAGTAACAAAAATTATGACATGAGTAAGCTAACGCTATATATTGGGCTTTCGAAAATATAAAAATTATAAAAAAAAAATATAAATCGCACTAACAGCCCATGTTACCCTCCATTATTCATATTACATAGGTTAAATTGCCTTATAAGTCCTTTAATTATGTCCTACATTATAATTTAATTATAATTCGAGTTTTGACACTAACGCGATTTAGTTCCTATACCCAATCGAGCCTTAATTCAATAAAATTAATTAACCTCAATTCAATTCGCTTCTAATATAACTCAATAAATATTTAATAAAAATATTTATAGGTTCGATTTATGGAAATAGAATTCTGAACTCACATTTTGACACCATTGACTTTCGAATCGTTATACTGACAATCGGGTCAGACATTGAATATTACAATCACTTCCATTCAAACACTATATTTTTTTTAGCAATTAGCATATACCCGTATCTAACAAAAGGAAAAGTACAAAACTCTAAATCAATGTTGAAAGAGTGACTAATATGTCTTGAATCTGTAACTTTAAACCTTAAGCAGGCTTAATCTTTAATTAGCTCTAGTAGTCAAAAAGTAATTGGACTCAACAATTACAAGGTACTTTCTGATTACATTAATTATATAATAATTAGGGGCGAAGCCAGGAAAATTTTATAGGGGGCTGGAAAAAAATTTAATTTTTTATAGTCTATATCTTTATAATTTTTAAAGGATTAAATTGAATTTTTATAATTTTAGGGGGGGCCAAAGTGTAATTTTACCTTTATTAATTTGAAATTTTCAAAAAATCTCAAGGGCTAAAGTTGCAATTTTACATTTTTGGGGGGGCCGGGCCCATGCCTGCCCCCTAGATTCGCCCCTGATAATAATATTAAATAATTCAAACCCAATAGTTTACTAATACTGAAATAAGAAACTAAGTCGTCCATTAGAGGTTGAATAGTGTGAAAATGATAAATGCATGTATCAACTCTATTAATGCAAATCTTAAATAATTAAATATATCCCTATAGTATGAATGCTCATTTTCCATTCATGTTGGGTCTTTATAAAGAGGCCTTTCGTCAGCTATTAGCATTTAGAATTTAAACAACAAAATACTATTTCATTTCCTCTTGCTTCATATTTCATGATTACGATGTCAAGCATGACGTCTCATAAACTTGTTTTATTTTTTGCAATATCTTGTCTTCTTCTTCGGAAGAAATGCACCGATGCTAGTGTGAGACCATTGTGCAAAGAGAGTGAGAGAAAAGCGCTACTTGAATTTAAGCACAACCTTCAAGCTATGGATTCGTCAGGCCACGATGCCCTTTCTTCATGGAAAAGTGAGGAGTGCTTCTTTGGATTGGTGTCAATTGCAACAGCCTTACAGGACACGTTGAAATGCTCGATTTTATGTACCGACAATGGTTTGTAGCAGGTACAATTAGCCCTTCACTGCTTAAACTACATCATTTGACTTCTTTAAATTTCATCGGTAATGATTTTAATGGAAGTCTCATACGAGAGTTTTTTGGTTCTTTGAAAAACTTGAAATTACTGGATCTCTCTAATGCTAATTTTGGAGGTCCAATTCCTTCTCAACTTGGAAATCTTTCAATGTTGGAGACTCTTGGATTGGGTGGCAACAGCATAGACATGACGTTTCGCCATAATTTTAAAAAAATGTTCAGTATTGGAAAACTTGAGTGGCTTTCCCATCTTTCTCGTTTGAAACGTGTTTATCTTAGTTTCACTAACCTGAGCAATGCAAATGATTGGTCTCAAGTCATTAGCCACCTTCCTTTCCTTGAAGAACTATTTATGACGGATTGTGATCTTCCAAGCATATCTTCTTCATCACATTCTTCTGCCAACTCTTCTACATCTCTCACCCATCTCGATCTCTCTGCTAATAATCTCCCTTCTTCTGCCATATATCCATGGCTGTTTAATGTTAGCCGAAACCTTCTTCACCTTAATCTCTCAAGTAACCAGTTGAAAGGTCCAATTCCAAAAGCTTTCAGGAACATGAATGCTATTAAAGATCTTTATCTGAGTGATAATCTTTTGACATTAGCTGAGAATCAAGTTAGGGGAGATTCCGTGTTGAGTGAAATCGTAAAAATACCATATATTACGAATCTAGATCTTGGGTACAACCTTTTAAATGGATCCATAAGCAAAAGCATTGGACAAGTTTCAACCCTACAAGTCTTGCGGCCTGTAGGGAATTCTTTTAACGGTGATGTGATTTCCGAAGCTTATTTCTCAAATTTCACCTATTTACGGGGGTTGGATTTATCCTACACTTATTTGACTTTGGAATTCAACTCCGGATGGATTCCTCCTTTTAAACTGTTTCAAATAGGGCTTTGCTCTTGCAAGTTAGGGCCTCGTTTCCCAGATTGGATTCGGACTCAAATGTACGTCCAAATCCTCGATATTTCTGCTTCAGGAATTTCAGATTCTCTTCCCTACTGGTTTTGGGACTCATTTCCGGTATTAGAGTACATAAACATGTCTTTCAATCAAATCAGTGGTACTTTTCCAGATAACTCTATCCGCATAAACTATCTAGATCTAAGCTCTAACAATTTTTCAGGACCATTGCCACATTTTTCTTTAGACTCTATGGATATGGGGACCATTAACCTTTCCAAAAACAAGTTTACTGGTCCAATCTCTCCAATTTGCAATATTACCCATAAAGAAGTCTCCTTGGAATTGCTTGATCTCTCAAATAATCAATTTTCTGGAGTGGTTCCTGACTGTTTTCAAAGTTTCCGGTCTTTAACAGCTTTGAATTTGGGTGATAATAGTTTCTCAGGCTCACTTCCAAGCTCCTTAGGATCTCTGACTTCTCTTGAAATGCTCAGTTTACGTGCTAATAAATTCTCTGGAGAATTACCTTCATCTTTACGGAATTGTACCAGGTTAAAATTTCTGGACTTGAGTGATAATGAATTATCAGGAGAAATACCTATGTGGATCGGCCAGAGGCTTTCATCATTGATTTTTCTTAGCCTTCAACGGAATCAGTTCAGGGGAAGGATTCCTCATCAACTTTGTGGATTGAAATATCTACAAATCTTAGACCTATCTGTAAATAAAATTTCTGATACTATACCACCATGCCTCAATAATTTCACTTCCATGGCAGAAAAAGTGAGTTTAGATCGAAGAATTGAGCATCACCTCTCAGAGGTAGTGTCTTCTAAATGGTTCGCTCAGGTTCAGGTTAGGTATGTTGATGAGGCATTATTTACATGGAAAGGAACAAAGCAAAACTATCCACAACTTGGACTGCTACTGGCCATTGATCTCTCTTGTAACAAATTAACAGGAGACATTCCTGAAGAATTAAGTAGTCTTCAAGAACTGGTTGCATTGAACTTGTCAAGAAAATTTTTTACCGGAAAATAAATACATGTATCAACTATATTAATGCAATTTATTTTTCCCATCGATGTAGTTTCAGGAAAAAAAAACCCTCATTGAAAGGACTAATAAAGAGATTCATTAAAGAATAAAAATATAAAAGAATGAAAGCAAAACAGGCCTAATCCTTAGTTAGAGATAATGGTCAAAAGTAATTCAACACCAATAATTGATATGCTACCATTACCATTCAAGTTGGGTGTTTATAAAGAGGCCTTTCCTCAGCTATTACCATTCAGAATTAAAACAATCAAAACACTATTTCATTTGCCCTTGCTTCATATTTCATGATTATAATGTCAAGTATGAGGTCTCATAAACTTGTTTTATCTTTTGCAATATCTTGTCTTCTTCTTCATGAGAAATGCACCGATGCTAGCGCGTGCAAAGAGAGTGAGAGAAAAGCGCTACTTGAATTTAAGGACAGCATTCAAGCTATCGGTTTTTCAGGCAACGACCCCCTTTTTTCATGGATAAATGAGGAGTGCTGTCTATGGCGTGGCGTCTATTGCAACAGCTTTACAGGATACATTGAAATGCTCGATTTTAGCCACCAACCTCTGGTTGTAGCAGGTACAATTAGCCCTTCACTGCTTAAACTACATCATGCGACTTCTTTAAATTTCAGCAGTAATGACTTTAATGGAAGTCTCATCCCAGAGTTTTTTGGTTCTTTGAAAAACTTGATATTACTGGATCTCTCTAATGCTAATTTTAGAGGTCCAATTCCTTCTCAACTTGGAAATCTTTCAATGTTGGAGACTCTTAGATTGGGTGGCAACCGTAGAGTTTTCAATGTTGGAAAACTTGAGTGGCTTTCCCATCTTTCTCATTTGAAAGAGGTTGATCTCAGTTTCACTAACCTGAGCAATGCCAATGATTGGTCTCAAATCATTAGCCATCTTCCTTTGCTTCAAAAACTAAATCTGAGAGATTGTGATCTTCCAAGCATCTCATCTTCTTCTGTTTCCCTTACCAACTCTTCTACATCTCTCAACATTCTCGATCTCTCTGATAATAATCTCCCTTCTTCTGCCATATATCCATGGTTGTTTAATGTTACCAGCAACCTTGTTTCACTTGACCTCTCAAGTAACCAGTTGAAAGGTCCAATTCCAGATGGTTTTGGAAACATGATGGCTATTCAAGAACTTTATCTTAGTGATAATCTTTTTATATTAGCAGAAAATCAAGTTAGGGGCGATTCTGGGCTGAATGAAATCGGAAAACTACGAGGTCTTAGGGTTCTAGATCTTGAGTACAACCTTTTAAATGGATCCATAAGCAAAAGCATTGGACAACTTTCCAACCTGCGAGTCTTGCTGCTTCCAGGGAATTCTTTTGGTAGTGATGTGATTTCCGAAGCTCATTTCTCAAATTTCACCTATTTACAGAAGTTGGATTTGTCCTACACTTCTTTGACATTGAAATTCACCTCCGGATGGATTCCTGTTGGAACAAAAACAAAGTATTACCGATATAGGTAAAAGGTTTTGTGTAAACCTTGATGTTGAGAGAATGATTACCAACGATAAAAGAAGGTAATTACCGATGGTGGAAAACAAAGGTGATTACCTATGGTGGTAAAAGGACAAACGAATTTGTTGGTGTAAAAGAAGAGATTACCTATGGTGGTAATCAGCTAAAATTGAGAGAAAAAATGATCTGAAAAATATGGCTGAAAGAGTTCATCTCATTCCATTTGCTTTGTTAAAATATATAGATACAAAATGTGACAGTTACCTAACTTGTAACTGTTCTCATAAATGCTTTGACTAAACTTAGCCTAAAGTTGCATAAAATATAAAGCTATAATGCTAGCTATTACATCACATTAAGATTTTCTCAAATCCTACTAACTATAGATACAATGATATTAAAAGATTACAAAATAAACAAAATCATGCAGCTTTCTTGATTCAGCTTTAATGCTGACTTGCTGCTGGTCCAATGTTGCAATGCAGGCCACGGTTTAACACTCCTCCTTGGACTGTATGCAACAAACACCAATGTTCCTCCTTAAAGCTTCAAACTTAGTAGCACCAAGTGGCTTAGTCAGAATATCAGCCAGTTGGTCTTCTGAACTACAATGAGTGAGGCTGATTTCACCTGACTGCTCAGCCTCTCTAACAAAATGAAACTTAATTTTAAAATGCTTTGTCTTTCCATGAAAGACTGGATTTTTAGCAATAGCCACTGCTGATTGGTTGTCAACAAAGATCTCAGTAGGTTCAAGTTGCTCTTCATTTAAATCACTTAGTAACTTTCTAAGCCAAATGGCTTGATTTACAGCTGCTGCTACTGCAATATATTCTGCTTCAGCTGTGGACTGTGCAACAGTTTGTTGCTTCTTTGAGCTCCAACAAAAAACTCCTGAGCCAAGAGTAAAGAAGTAACCAGAAGTACTCTTCATGTCATCGACAGAACCAGCCCAATCACTGTCAGAATATCCTGTCAGCTTGAGCTCCTTTCCCTTTTCAAACTTGACTCCATAACTCAAAGTCCCTTTGACATATCTCAGGATTCTCTTTGCTGCTTTAAAATGAACCACATTACAGCAGTGCATAAATCTCGATAAGAGACTAACACCAAACATAATATCAGGCCTAGTTGCTGTTAGGTATAACAAGCAACCTACTAAGCTTCGATATTCCTTCTCATCAACTTTTTCTTCACTTCCACAACTAGTCAGCTTCTCCCCTTGAGTTACTGGTGTGCTGACTGTCTTGCAGTTTGACATGTAAAATTTATTAAGGATTTTCGAAGCAAAAACACCCTGACTAATGAAGATGCCTTGATCGAACTGCTTCACTTCCATGCCTAGAAAGTATGTTATGACACCCAAATCTGTCATCTCAAAAACATTCTGCATTTGCAATTTAAATTCACTGATCAATTCATCTTTGCTTCCAGTTACAAGTAAGTCATCCACATAAAGTGAAACTATAAGCAACGTTTCATTCTCAGATTTCTTCACAAAGAGTGTAGGTTCACTAACACTCTTCTCAAATCCGAGCCTAGACAGGTATGCATCAATCCTGTCATACCAGGCTCTTGGTGCCTGCTTCAGGCCATACAAGGCTTTCTTCAGCCTATAAACTTTGTCCTCTTGTCCTTGGACTATAAACCCATCTGGTTGGTCAATATAAATCTCCTCCTTGAGGAAACCATTTAAAAATGCTGACTTGACATCAAGCTGATGAACTTTCTATTGCTTTTGTGCTGCCAAAGCAAAAAGAAGCTTGATGGTGTCTAACCTTGCCACAGGAGCAAATGTCTCCATAAAATCAACACCATGTTGCTGACTATAGCCTTTTACCACAAGTCTTGCCTTGTGTTTATTTAAAGAGCCATCAGAATTGAATTTGGCTCTAAAGACCCACTTGACACCAATGACCTTCTTCTGTTCTGGTCTTTCAACCAAATCCCAAGTGTCATTCTTGTGGATCATCTCTAATTCAGCTT
Organism: Gossypium stocksii; assembly: GCA_020496765.1. Classification (NCBI taxonomy): domain Eukaryota; kingdom Viridiplantae; phylum Streptophyta; class Magnoliopsida; order Malvales; family Malvaceae; genus Gossypium; species Gossypium stocksii. The sequence continues at coordinate 96,648,725 of CM035628.1, read as the reverse complement.
CCATGGCCTTCTTCCAACATTTGTCCTTGACTGCTTCTTCAAAACTTGAGGGTTCAACAACAGCCACATTGCACCTTTGGTAAACATCAGCAATGGACCTGGTGCCTCTCATAGGAGGGTCATCTACATCTCCACTACTGAGTTCATTTTCTGCTAGTTCCAAGCTCCCATCAATTATGTCTTCTTCCAACTGACTTGCATCTGATCCATCCCAGCTCCAAGTCTTCTCTTCATCAAATTTGACATCTCTACTAACTAAAATCTTCTTGGTTGAGGGATCATACACCCTGTAGCCTTTTTTGGTACTGCTGTAGCCAACAAATATGCCAGGGGCAGACCTTCTTTCAAGTTTGCTTCTTCTTTCAGCTGGAATAAGAGCATAACACATACATCCAAATACTTTTAGATGAAAAACAGAAGGTTTGTGACCATACCAGGCTTCGAAAGGTGTTTTATCCTTCACTGCTCGAGTTGGAAGCTTGTTCAGTAGATAAACTGAGGTGTTGACAGCTTCAGCCCAAAATATGCTTGGAAGCTTGCTTTGAAACAGCAAACATCTGGCCATATTCATCACGGTTCTATTCTTCCTTTCACAAACTCCATTTTGCTGTGGAGTATAAACTGTGGTTAGCTGACGATGGATCCCTGCATCCTCACAAAGCTTTTGAAACCTCTGAGACAAGTATTCAGTCCCATTATCTGTTCTCAAGGCCTTAATCTTGCAGCCTGTCTGGTTCTCTACTAATGCCTTGAATCTGCTGAAGGCTTCAAATACTTCAGACTTCTGCTTCAAGAAGTAAACCCAACAAAATCTAGTCAAGTCATCAATGAACAGCACGAAATACTTGCTGTCATTCAAAGAAGGGGACTTCATTGGTCCACAAATATCAGAGTGCACAAGCTCAAGTCTCTCTTGAGCTCTCCATGCTTGGTTTACCGGCATAGGTAATCTGGCTTGTTTACCAAGCTGACAGATTTCACAAACACTGTCACATGCCTCAACTTTGGACATGTCCTCCACCAGATTCTGTTTGTATAACAGATCAAGCGATCTGAAATTAGCATGGCCTAATCTTCTATGCCATAGGCCAGCATTATCAACAAGGCTGGTGTAGGCCTTCTTCTCAAGCTAATTTAAATCAAGCATGAAACACCTATCTACCATTACTACTGTAATTAACTCCTGACCATGAGAGTCTTGAACAGTGCATGAGCCATTCTTAAAAGTAAGTGAATAGCCCTTTTCTACAAGCTGACCAACACTAAGCAAATTTTGATCTATATCAGGTACAAAGAGAACATCTGAAATAACTTTGTTACCTGAACCAGTATTGATCACAACATCACCTCTGCCTTTAGCTTCAATCAGGTTCTCATTACCTATCCTGATTTTTGAGGTGAAACTGTAGTCAAGATGCTTGAACAAGCCTTCATCAGCTGCCATGTGATGTGTGCAGCCACTGTCCACAAGCCAACTGCATTTGGTTTTACTTGTGGTTGCAAGACATGAGGCTGTAAAAACATGCTCCTCCTGAGCTTGAAGGTCCTCAGCAGGTTTAGCTTGCAACTGCTGCCGAGCTTGTGCCTTCCCTTTGTTCTTGCACGCTCTTACACTGAACATCTGGCCTGTTCCAGCAATATTTCTCCAAATGATTGGTCTTTTTGCAGTGAATACATGGTGGAAACTTCTTTCTTCCTTCTTTTCTTGTTTTCCCCCTTCTATCAACCCAAGGCTTCTTCCCTTTTTGACTAGAACTTGAGCCTTCCTTGGCCTTTGCTTGGAAAGCTCCTTCTGGATGCTTTTCTTGCCTATTAGCCCTTCTTTGCTCAAGTGCATATAGGGAATTCACCAACTCAGACAATGAAATGGTTGTGAGATCCCTTGAGTCTTCCAACGAGGAGATTTTCGACTCAAACCTCTCAGGGAGAGTGGTGATAACCTTTTCAACAACCCTGCTATCACTGAAGTCTTCACCTAGCAACCTTATGCTGTTGACAGTGGTCATAATCCTGTCTGCATATTGCTTGATACTCTCTGACTCTTTCATCTTCAGATTCTCAAATTCTCTTCTAAGGTTGATCACTTGTTGCTGCCTAGTCTTATCAGACCCCATGAACTCCTCCTTCAGCTTATCCCAAGCTTCCTTAGGTGTACTGCAAGCCATGATTCGAGTGAAGATCACATCTGTCACTCCGTTTTGCAAGCAGGCCAAGGCCTTATGCTTCTTTGTGCTCTCCTCAGCATGCTGTCTGATTTGAGCAATTGTGGGATTGGCCCTCAATGGAGGTGGTTCGAAGTCGTTTTCAACTACACTCCACAAATCTTGTGCTTGAAGATATGTCTTCATCTTGACTACCCAAATGTGGTAGTTTTCTCCAGCAAACACTGGTGGTGGTGGTGGTGTGAAGCTCATTTTTCAGCAACCAAACAAAACAGATCAACAAAAACAGCTTCTTTCTTCTCAAACTTCCTTTCCACAAGAAACACCAACAACAAAGGTCCTCAAAGATGGTAGGCTCTGATTACCATTTGTTGGAACAAAAACAAAGTATTACCGATATAGGTAAAAGGTTTTGTGTAAACCTTGATGCTGAGAGAATGATTACCAACGATAAAAGAAGGCAATTACCGATGGTGGAAAACAAAGGTGATTACCTATGGTGGTAAAAGGACAAACGAATTTGTTGGTGTTAAAGAAGAGATTACCTATGGTGGTAATCAGCTAAAATTGAGAGAAAAAATGATCTAAAAAATATGGCTGAAAGAGTTCATCTCATTCCATTTGCTTTGTTAAAATATATAGATACAAAATGTGACAGTTACCTAACTTGTAACTGTTCTCATAAATGCTTTGACTAAACTTAGCCTAAAGTTGCATAAAATATAAAGCTATAATGCTAGCTATTACATCACATTAAGATTTTCTCAAATCCTACTAACTATAGATACAATGATATTAAAAGATTACAAAATAAACAAAATCATGTAGCTTTCTTGATTCAGCTTTAATGCTGACTTGCTGCTGGTCCAATGTTGCAATGCAGGCCACGGTTTAACAATTTCTCCCTTCCAACCGAGTCAACAATTGCTTTGCTCTTGCGAGTTAGAGCCTCGTTTCCCAAATTGGATACAGACTCTCGTCCTAAACCCTGACGTTGATATTTCTTCCATAGATTACCTTGATATTTCTGCTTCAGGAATTTCGGATTCTCTTCCCTACTGGTTTTGGGACAAATTACCGGGATTATCGTACATAAACATGTCTTTCAATCAGATCAGTGGTACTTTTCCAAAATCTATCCAAATAAGCCATATAGATCTAAGCTCTAATAATTTCTCAGGACCACTGCCACGTTTTTCTTTTTACCACTTTATGGATACGGAGACCATTAACCTTTCCAAAAACAAGTTTAACGGTTCAGTCGCTCCAATTTGCAATATTACCGGTCCCGGCGATGATTTGGCATTGTTTGATCTCTCAAATAATCTATTTTCTGAAGTGGTTCCAGACTGTTTTGAAAGTTTCCCGCTTTTAACAGCTTTGAACTTGGGTGATAATAGTTTCTCAGGCTCACTTCCAAGCTCCTTAGGATCTGTGACTTCCCTTGAAATGCTCAGTTTACGTGGTAATAAATTCTCTGGAGTATTACCTTCATCTTTACAGAATTGTGTCAATTTAAAATTTCTCGACTTGAGTGATAATGAATTATCAGGAGAAATACCTATGTGGATCGGTCAGAAGCTTTCATCGTTGGTTTTTCTTAGCCTTCAAGGGAACCAGTTTAGGGGAAAGATTCCCCATCAACTTTGTGGATTGAAATATCTTCAAATCTTGGACCTCTCTGTAAATAAAATCTCTGGTACCATACCGCCATGCCTCAATAATTTCACTTCCATGGCAAAAAAAGTGAGTTTAGATCGAAAGATTGAGAATTACATCTTAGATACTGGACCTAGTTTTTTATATCTGGGGGGGTGTATAGTGAGCAAATATGGATCATTCAGGTTAGATATGTTGATGAGGCATTGCTTACATGGAAGGGAACAAAACAAAGCTATCCACAGCTTGGACTGCTACTAGCCATTGATCTCTCTTGTAACAAATTAAGAGGAGAGATTCCTGAAGAATTAAATAGTCTTCGAGAACTAGTTGCATTGAACTTGTCAAGAAACTTGTTTACCGAAAAAATTCTTCAAAAGATTGGGCATCTAAGACAACTAGAGGTGCTTGACCTGTCAAGAAACAAGTTTTCAGGAAATATCCCAACAAGCTTGTCTGAATTAACATTTCTAATTATCCTGGACTTGTCTTACAATGAGTTGTCTGGAAAAATTCCAACCGGCACTCAACTACAGAGCTTTGATCCTTCTTCATTTTCCCATAATAGAGGACTTTGTGGTCCTCCTGTTTCACCGAATTGCTTAATGGTGGAACCACCTCCTAGCAAACCTGCAGTAGGAGGTGAAGAAGATGCTGATGAGTTCATGAAATGGTTTTACACTGGCATGGGAGTTGGATTTGCTGTGGGTTTCTGGGGGTTTTGCAGTGTTGTGTTCTTCAAGCGTTCATGGAGGCATTCATATTTTCGTTACTTGCATGATGCAAAGGATTGGGTTTATGTTTCAGTTGTTCTGCTGAAAACAAGATTAGTGAGTAGAATTAGAGCTCTTTCAACAGGGTAACAAAGTTGATTTCTTCACTCCTTAATGAATTTCTTTCAACGTTGAGAAATATATCCTTAACCAAATAACAAAGTTCTATATGATTGTTTTTCAGGTCTGATCAGAACTGCAACTGAAGGTGATTTTCCTGCACGTGAGAAGATCTTAATAAAAAAATCATAAATTAATACATGTTTGTCTTTTTGATGATTTCTAATTTCTATATATCAAGAAATACTTATAAATTGGTATTTAAATTTTTTTTATTTTGATATATACATATATATTTTAACAAGTGGTATCTAAATTACTTATTGTCGAGTAAGATGAGGAGTTTGAAGTTGGCCCTCAAAGATTGGAATGAAAAATCTGATGGTATTGTGGATAAAATTTTTTTATTTTTTGGAATTGATAGAGGAAAATAAAATCAGAGTTGGATGATAGCGACAATCATAAAGATCTAAATGGTTCGGAAATGAAAGAGCTTGGCCTGTTGAATATGGTGCCGTGGGAAGTTATCAAGTTCCGTGAGTCGGTATGGTGTTAAAATACACAGAGGTCTTCGTTACAAGAAGACAAATCCAACTTTACCCTTTTTTTCATAAAGCAGTTATTTTTTTTTTGGAGGGGCTTGAGCGACATAAGAAGTGGCTTATGCTTTGTTATCTGTACGGATTGCATCCACGTTGATTATTGGTATGGTTAGTGTAACACCCTAAACTCGGCCTGGACGTTATGGCCGAATCTTGCAGTGTCACATTGCAGTGCTTTTTATAAAACTTGATCTCGTTTGAACACCCGCTTTATATTAAAACCTTATTACGACTTTATCAAAAATTTGTTAATCATATTCAATCGTTGTTTTATTTTGAAAACAATGTTTGTTGCGGAAGCTTAAAAATTGTGTTGCGAAAACGTGATGATTTGAAAATAGTTATCGTTTTGGAAAACCGCGTTTTACTTCTAGCAGATATGAACTATGATAAATATAATCCCAAATTAAAAGCTAGAAAATCAGAGACGCCTTATTACATAAAAATACCCAAACTTAAGTTATTGAAAATAACAAGTCGAAAGTAAAGCAGGTGTAATAGCCCAAATTTCAGTGATGTCGAAAATAGTGGTTCGAGACCACCAAATTTGACAAATGAACTCGTAGATTATATTATTAAATATTTACGAGCCAAATGTAGTTTTTAAAAGATTTTTGAAATAATAAATTGTGTTTTATAAAGATTTATTCGGTTACGATATCGAGAAAAGAGGTATCGAGATCTCGGTGTTATAAACCGAGCTATAAATATTTTTATGAATATTTATGGAGTGTCGATAAGATAATATTAAAATTTCGTTAGAAAATTTTGACGTTTGGATGGTTAATTAAATAAAAAGGACTAAATTGAAAAAGGTGTAAAAGTTGCTAGAAGGATTAAATAGCTCAATTGTCAAATGAGGAAGGACCTAAAGTGCAAATAAGCCCAAAGGAGATATTTTGGGCGGCAATAGCTGAGAAAAATCAGGAAATGGGTGAAATAAGGGCAAAATTGGAAAATTGCCAAAATTAATTAAATAAAAGGGGACCAAATTGGGAATATCTAGAATTGTCTTCATTTTCTCTTCATTTTCTGCAGCTGAAAAATAGCCATGGAAGAGGTTACAAGCTGGTTTTTAAACTCTAGCTTCATGTAAGTTTAATTTTTGCTCTCTCCTTAAAATTTCTATGTTTTTAGACTTTTACAATTGGGTCCAACTTATTACTTCATTAGTTTTTGATTTTATGGCTAATTTTTAAAGTTGATGTGGATTAGTGCTGGAAGAATATGATGAATAAATATTGAATTGAAGCTTAAATGTTGTTATATGACGAATTTATCAAGTAAAATTTATGGAAATTGGTTTTAGGACTTAATTGTGAAAGAGTTGAGATTAAAGCCTACTATTAAAATTTTGATTTTCAAAGGTTATGAAGTAGTTTAAAATGATAGAGAAAAGTATTAAATGATAAAATTAGCTCAATTGAGGGGTTAATTGAGCAAGGACTGAATTGTATGAATTGTGGAATTTGGGACAAAATAGAAATCAACATGTTACACTAAAGCAGTTTTGGACAGCAACAGTTGTCTAACTTTGGAAAATCACCAAAAATAGTAGAAATTTAATTAGGAGTTGAGTGAGATATAGAATTAAATCTTGTTGAGTCTATTTTCATATAAAAGAAACAGAGAAAGCAAAGGAAGTATGTATATTGAGATATTTAAATTTTTGTAAGACTAGTTTAGATTGATTTTGTGATCCCCTATTCTGAATTGTAAAAATCATTAAAAATGGTAAAAAACTATTTATGGAACATAATTTATATGGTTGGATTATTTATTGAGTCTATTTTTATTAGAAATAAATGTGAATATCTTTTGAATTCTGTATAAAGAGAAATTGAAATTTTAGTGAAGAGAGGTCAGAGCAGTCGGACTGTGTAACAGGGGAGAATTTAACTAATAAACTTTACTAATTGGACACACCAAAAATTCTGAAAAAATTATGGTAATAATTTATATGAGTCTAGTTTCAAGGAAAATTAACGGATCTTAATTTGGAGTTCTGTAGCTTAAGATAAAAATAATTTAGTGACTATGACATGGATGGACAGCTTGAAAATGCATATAAGTAAAAAGTAAAAATTATAGATAATGTTCCCTACAAGTATGTTATTTATACTAAGGATATGGAATGGAGTGGAGGAGGAGGAAAATATATGAATGATTTGTATCTAAATTAATCATATGTTTGATTATAATCGATAAATGTTGAGTCAAAAATGGTATAATGTTTTATTTCTTGTATTTATATGAATTATACGACTAACGGAGATGATGAGAATATGTGTTAGGGTTTGTGAACAGAATGGCTGAATATGTTTTGCCGTAATCAACTTGAGCGATTCCAGCTCAGTGACAAGATGAATTGACGGAAAAGACCGTGGTTGGACCATGGCAACAAGTGAAAAGTGGTAGCTTCAGCTACAAGTGAAAAGTGATTTCCGTGTAAAACCATAGCCGGGCTATGGCATCGGAATAAAGTGAAAAGTGATTTCCGTGTAAGATCATAGCTGGGCTATGGCATTAGAATAAGATGATAAGTTATTTTTGTGTAAGACCATATCTGAGATATGGCATCAGAGTAATATGTGCTTTTGTGTAAGACCATATCTGGGATATGGCATCAGTGATATATGTGATCCGTGTAAGACCATATCTGGGATATGGCATTAGTGTGATACGTGATTAAGATGTAAGACCATAGCTGGGCTATGGCATTCTAATGAAAAGTGATGAATTGACGGATAAGTCCATGGTTTCACCATGGCATAGTGATAGTGAAGATGTAAGACCATAGCTGGGCTATGGCATTCTACCAAATAAAAGTGATGAATTGACAGATAAGTGAAAAGACCATAGCCACGCTATGGCATTAGTGATTATTAGTGAATTTCAATGCGTACCGGTGCACATCAAAGAACACGAGATCATGATTGTACCATGCAGTAAGTGAATAAGTGGAAGACCATAGTTGGATGAGGCTATGGCACCAGTGAAAAATGACGATTTCCAATTTGATGAAATTTTGGTAAGTATCATTTGAATTTCTGAGATAGTGATTTTAATTGAACACTAAAATTAGGCTCAATAAGTGATTTGTCATTTTAAATTGTGATTGGAACAATAGTTAGTGAATTACATGTTTGTGAATAGCTATTTAAAGTTGATAAGTGATATGTGATTATTATTAGTATTGATTTTGATGTATGTGTACTCTTCGATGTTGAAATGATTCAACGTATAAATCTAGCATATGAATGAGTATGAAACTAATATGAATAAGTACAGACAGGTACATGAGCCTTACGAGTATTTTATTGATAAGACTTGTGAATTGTTTAGTATATTATGTGAAAGAACATGGTATGGATTAGTGAATCCTTACGAGTTACAATGTGAAACGAAAAACTATTTTCATTATGTTATATTAAGTTATAAAATGTATAATAAATGTAAAATGTAATGGAAGTGGTTTATATTAGCTATTAAGATTGTAAATCTATTCATATATGCATGCATGTGCTAAGGTCTTATGTGATGGGTTTATAATGACTGTCATATGAATGTGGTAAAGATGTTAGTAAGATCTATGATATCTATTGTATGAGAAATTGACATGATTATAACAGATTTATGGACGCTTAAATACCCATGTATGCCTTGTTGTATGCTATTGTATAAGTATGGATGCATATGTTGTGAGGGTGACAAATGGCTTGGAAAATAGCCTTGTAATTGTTCACACGGGTAGACACACGACCGTGTGTCTAAACCGTGTGTCACACACGGTCTGCCCCCATAGGCGTGTTGTACAACCGTGCATCCTCTGCGTTATGTTGTATGAAATTCTTGGATTTTGGGAGTTTGGCACAGGCAGAGCACACGGGCGTGTACCCTGGCCGTGTGAGTTTGGGCAGATTGCTCCACGGGCTATTGGCACGGCCGTGTTAGAGTTCCACACGGGCGTGTGGGTGATGTCACACGGGCGTATGACGTGTTTGTTAACAAATTTCAAAGATAGCTTCTTAAGTGCTTGAGAGTCCCCAGTTTGGTCTCTAAACCACCTCAAATGTATGTTTTGGGCCTCGTAAGCCCGTTTAAGGGGACAATATGCATGTGAATGAAAAGTTTTTAAATTGATCAAAATTTTACAGCCTGATTTTATATGATTGATTGAGTTTAAGTCCAGTAGCACCTCGAACCTGATCCCGGCGTCAGATACGGGCGAAGGGTGTTACAGCAGATGTAGTTGTGTGGCTACCCTCGAGTCCCTCGCAGCACCGATCCACCTAACGCTGGGGATTACCTGCACAGTTAAAAGTGGGGTGAGTTTATGAAAACTCAGTGTGTAATCCCCTATTACGCAGTCAGTCATATATGCAGAATGCAGAAGTAGTCTGGGACTGAGCCCATTACAGTAACAGTTGGGCCTAGCCCAAATCAGTATCAGTATGAAAAATGCATGATGCATGTTAGCCCATCCAACCCTGAACTTGCCTCTTGTCCAACCTTGCACTTATTGTAGGGAATAGATCACCCACCTATACCTACACTTACAAAGTTAGCACCGATTGCAGCACTAATGATAAACCGTAAATTATACATATTTTTACCTCATGTTTAGCCTATTTTTGGATGAATTATTCCTTTATTTGTGGAATTTGATGCTCCTAAACCTTTAATTTCATATTTTATGCTCAGGTGAGCTTAGGGGAGTGAAAAGAACAAGAAACGGGCCGAATATGGAGAAAATGGGCCAAGGTGTGAAAACAACACGGGCTAGAGTTCACCACACGGGCGTGTCATACGGCCGTGCCACATTAATAGGCTTGAGCACGACCAACATCGACTCACACGGGCGTGGCACACGGGCGTGTCCCTATTGTGATGAAGTTCAATTTCACTCGGAAAAGGCTACTTAGGGGCTAAGAAAGACATTCCAAACTCTATATAAAGACCCTAGGAGGCCACCATAAGGGTGTACATTATTCTCGCAAAGGGTGCAGTCTTCCCGCCAAGACGGAGAGCTAAAGGCAGGGAATTACTCGAAGGAAAGCCGATTGATCGATCTCAGAAGTCAGGATCTACATCAAGACTAAAGATCTTCCTTCAATCCTTTCAGGAGTTTTGGGTTTTCTTATGTTTTATTATTTTATTTATTCTGATATGTTTTCTTTTATAAACATGAACTAAACCCCAAATATCTAAGGGGGATGAAACCTAAGACGAATCTTGTTATTGTTATCTGAACTATATGATAAATATTTGACTTATTCTTAATTGTGTTTTTTAATTCTGGAATTGATATTTCCGGGATATTAATTTAAGTCGAATGTGCTTATGCAAAGTTGCAAAAGTCCCTGTATAGGAGTAGATCCAACACAATTAAACAGAGTTGATCGCAATCCTAGACATAGGACGATAAAAATCTACTGGATTAGAGTCAAATCTAATATGGGGATCCATAGATCAAGTTAATGTAAGAGTAGGGGTTTTAATTAGAAAGAGATTTCAATTAATCAACCTAGGATTAGTTGTTCTTATTCTCGACGGAGATATTAACATAATTTAGGAATCTCTATAGATCAAGTCAAATGAAGAAATCGTCTAGTTTAGAGTTAGATAACAAGTGAAGTCTAGGTGGATTCTTCCTTAGGTATTGTCCTCATCATTTAGTTTTCCTAAAGTAATTTTCCCAACTTACTATTTGTCGTGTCTTTAGTTTAATTTAGACTAGTTTACAACCAAATCCCCTCTTTATTTTTAGGCTAGATAATAGGGAGAAAGTCATTACTAATATTTTTAGTTCCTTAGATTCAACATTCCGGTCTTGCCACTAGCTATACTACTATTCGATAGGTGCGTTTTCCTTTTATCGTGATAATAGTTAGTTTCCAGGTACGATCGATTTTATTACTTCATCACAATCATGAGATCAAGTTTTTGGCGCCGTTGTCAGGGAACTAAAATATTAGGAACACTCGATTCCTATTTCTTTAGCCATTTTTACTTTTATTGCAATTTATTTTTATTTTAGGTTTTTATTTACTAAAATTTTCTTTTTATTTTTCTCTTCTAGGTGCCTCTAGTTTATGACTAGAAGAAACCTAGGAGGACCACTATTGTTTGACGACGATTTAGAAGCCACAGTTCATAGAACACGTAGAGAGATAAGAAGAAACTTGTGATACCCAGAACAAGGATAAGAAGAAGAACCTAAGCCTACTGAAGAGATAGAGACAAATCAAGATAATTAGCTACCGCCTGTATTAGCCGCAAATCCTGTTGAGCAAAATCCTGTTCCGCGTACTATGTATAATTATGCTAAACCTAATTTGGCTGGTACTGAATCTAGTATTGTTAGGCCTACTATTGCTGCAAATAATTTTGAACTGAAACCTAACACTATTCAGATGATACAATAGTTTGTTCAGTTTGATGGTTTGCAGGATGAAGATCCTAACGCTCATTTAGCCAACTTTTTGGAATCATGTGACACACTTAAAATAAATGGTGTTCCTGATGATGCCATTCGTCTTTGGCTATTCCTATTTTCCCTAAGGAATAAAGCCAAACAATGGTTAAACTCTCTACCCAGAGGGTCTATCACTACATGGGAACAAATGATATTTCTTCTTTTGTGCAGATGGATTTAGAAACACTTTACGATGCTAGGGAGAGATACAAAGATTTATTGAGAAGGTGCCCTCACCACGAGTTACCCCTATGGTTACAAGTTCAAAATTTTCACAATGATTTGAACCCTTCAACGAGGCAGATGATCGATGTAGCCACCGGTGGTACAATTAACAACAAGACACCAAAAGCAGCTTACAAGTTTATAGAAGAAATGTCACTAAACAACTATAAATGACAAGTCATGAGAACAAAGCCACAGAAAGCCACCGGAGTCTTTAATGTCGATGCAGTTACAATGCTATCAAATCAAGTAGAACTCTTAAATAAAAATATTGATAATTTTGTTGGTTCCACGCATGTACACCCAATGATGTAGTGTGACATGAGCAATTCTGAGTACCCAACTTATGGATATAGAATTAAAAAGGAGTAAGCCAACTATATGGGTAATAATCTTATATCTCAAAATAACCCTATATCTCAAAATAACCCTTATAGTAACACTTACAATGCAGGTTGGAGGAATCACCCCAATTTCTCATGGGGAGGACAAGGTAACCAGGGAAATCAGAGATGACCACCTCCTCTGGGATTTCAACAACCGCCTTATCAGCAAGAGAAAAAGTCGAATGTTAAAGAGATGCTCATGAAATTTATCACCGTGTCAGAAACCCATTTTCAAAACACCAAGCAGGCACTTAAGAACCAGCAAGCATCCATTCAAGGACTCAAAACTCAAATAGGCCAGCTCGCTAAGCTAATCTTTGAAAGGCCACAAGGTGGTTTACCAAGCAACACTGAGACTAACTCTAAAGAGCAACTCCACGCCATTGACACAATTGATGAAAAAGGGTTAGCCAAGACCACAGTAGAACAAAGTAAGGAAACTAAGGTAAGTAAAGGTAAAGACGAGGTGAGTCACAAAGAACTAGTTGTCAAAGAGTATAAGCCTCGTATCCCATACCCAAATGTGATAAGGAAAGACCGCGCAAACGAGCAATTCGGTAAATTCCTTAAACTCTTAAAAAAATTACATATTAACTTACCGTTTATTGAAGCCCTGTCGCAGATGCCAAACGTTGTTAGGTTTTTAAGAGAGCTTCTGGCGAACAAACGAAAGCTAGATGAGTCATCTCATGTGGAATTGAATGCATATGCTCAGTCATTTTGCAGAATAAGCTACCCAACAAACTAAAAGATCCAGGGAGTTTTACAATTCCTTATTTACTTGGTAGTTTAGACGTCAAAAATACTTTAGCTGATTTAGGGGCTAGTATTAATGTCATTCCTTATAAATTGTTTAAACAACTAGGTCTTGGGAAACCTAAACAAACTAAGATGAGCATACAATTGGATGATAAAACCATTAGATTTCCTATAGGCATAATCAAAGATGTGCTTGTCAAAATTGATAAATTTATATTCCCAGTCGACTTTGTTATTCTAGACATAGATGAAGATAGCAATGTACCCCTAATCCTAGGACGACTGATATGCATGATATGAAGTAATAAAATTTATAAAACTGATCACACCAAAACTAACTAATATCACGACCTTAAAGGTAAGGCACCTGTCGAACAGTAGTATAGTTTAGTGGCAAGACCGAGTTATCGTACCCAAGGGAACTAAAAGTACTAATACTTACTTCCTTTCTATTATCTAGCCTAAAAATAAAGAGAGTTGATTTAAACTAATTCTAAAACTAACTAAAAGTGCACAAAAGTAAATTGGGGAAAACTTTAGGGAAAAGCTGATTGATATAAGTAATACTTAAGGGAGAATCCACCTAGACTTCACTTGTTATTGGTTCTTGAGTTAGACGATTTATTCACTTGACTTGATCCGTAGGGATCCCTAACCTATGCTAAACCCTCCGTCGAGGCGTAGAGCAACTAGGCCTAAGTTGTTAATTAAAGTTCCTTTATTAATTAACTCCCTAGGTTGCATTAATTCGATCTATGGCTCCTCATATTAGGTTTGACCCTAATCCGGCAAATTTATGTCACCCTATGTCTAGGGTTGCCTGCAACTCCGCGTAATTATGGTAGATCTACTCTTATCACAGGGACTTTTGCTCCTCTGATCTAAGCACATCTAATTCTTGAAGTAATACCTAGGATTATTAAATCAAGAATTAATCACACATAATAAAGAACAACTCATGTATTTATCATATAACTCAAGAATAAATAATAACAAGATCTGTCTTAGGCTTCATCCCCCTCAAGTATTTGAGGGGTTTAGTTCATAATTAAAGAAGAAAACATCTCAGAAGAAATAAAACAACAAAACATAAGAAACCAAAAACCCCTGAGATGTTTTGAAGTAATTCCTTCAAGGGTTTTTGGTTTCTTATGTTTTGTTGTTTTATTTCTTCTGAGATTTTTTCTTCTTAGGCTTTCACTCTTCGTGTCGGCAGAGAGACGACTCCCCACTTTAGGGAAAAGATTACCCTTGGCAGGGGGAAATCAAGTACACCCTTAGAGTTGCCTCCTTGGGTCTTTATATAGAGTTTTGGGGAGCCTTTCTTAGCCTTAAAGTATTCAAATCCAAGTGAAATTCCTCTTCCTCACGACTAGAACACGCCCGTGTACCATGCCCGTATGATTTCGGCAAGAGGCCATGTGATTCTATCGGTGGAGGCACGGCCGTGTGGCCTGGCCGTGCTTGTCGGGAGCTGGACCGTGTGATCTTCATGTGGCACGGCCGTGTGCCACAGCCGTGTGGTTACTTCTTGGGCCGTACGTTTTCACATTTTGGCCCATTTTCTCTGGTTTTTGGTCCATTTTCCATTCTCTTCTCTTCCCTATGCTCTCCTGAGTATAAGATATGAAATAGAAGGATTAAGAGCACCAATTCTCACAAAATTAATAATAATTCATCCAAAATATAGGCTAAACATAAGGTAAAAAAATGTATAATTTATCATTCATCAACGACCCTTTTTAGCAACTGCTAGAACCATAATTGATGTAGGAACAGGCGAGCTCACACTTCGTGTAGGTGATGACAAAATTACTTTGCAAGCTCGTAACTCTAATAAAACTGTTGATAATAAAGATAATATTACGAAGCTTGATAATAAAAACGGTCTCACCGCGCAACCTTCTTTGCAGGATACTCTTCACATAAGTGCGATTAAACAACAGACAAGTCCATCCAAGGGGACCACCCATGAAAAACGAATGCTACAAGTTGAAGAATTGGACGAGTGGCTGAACTATCAACAAGAGAAACCCAAAATATGCCACACCAACCCAAAGCATCACCAAGACGACCCTAAGGTAAAAACGAATCAATTTAAAGTAGGGGATAAGGTATACTTAGAGGAGGAAGATCCTAGAATTTTGAATTCAAAAGTTCATACAGGTGACGCCAATCCTTTCAAGATAATGAAAATTTTTCCCTATGGTATAGTCGAGATAACACATAAGACATTTGGCACTTTTAAGATAAATTATACTCGACTTAAACCTCATTTTGATATTAAAACTGATAACAGGAGAGAGGAGTTTGAACTTCTCGAACCACCGTGACCATGAAAGCTTGAGAAAAATCGAGCTTAAACTATAAACAAGCGCTTCTCGAGAGGCAACTTGAGCATTGACATAGTAAAGTTCTTTTGTTTAAACTTTCTAATCCATCAACTAACCTACTGAATGTAGGATTTTCAAGCCCCACGGCCATGCCCACAGGCGTGCCAAAGGCATTAGGGATAACATGGGCAAAGACACGACCGTGCCATACGGCTGTACACAAACAAGACAAAAATTTTCCCAACACACGGGCTGTGACAACAAGCCACGGTAGTGCTAGGTGGCCGTGGCCAATCCTGACAAATCGACACGGGCGTGCGACACACCCGTGTCCCAAGGCTGTGGTCGATCCTATTAATTTAACACGGGCATACGACACGCCCTTGCCCCAACCCCGTGGTCGAACCTACCAATTCATACACGGGCGTGTGACCCCATACATGGGCGTGGGAAAAGCAAACATCGAAGGACACGGCCGTGTGCCCTAACACGCCCAAGGAACACGGGCATGGGACATGACTCAGGCGCACCAAAACCCTTGAAATTTGAACCACACTGGCTAAAAACGATTCACACGGGCGTGTGACACGCCCTTGTGCCATAATTTCTATAAAACCCCCTCACTATTCATCATTTTCTTCACTCAAAACCCTAAACCCTCTCCACCCACAGCCCATACCAGCCCTCCCTAACGCCGCCGCTGACCTAGGCCACGCCACCACGCCTGTGCAAGTATCTCCACAACCGTGCTTCGCCCCTATAACCACTCATTTAGTTCCCCTTTCTCCATTTTCTCTTCATTTTTAATGCTTTTAACTATTTATCTATTCATGATTTCATTCTTTTATTTGTTTACACTATTGTTGTTATAATGCTCATTCATTTTACATGATTCATGTAGGAAACTTATTATGCCATTTAGAACCATCCTTTGACTGCCACTTCTAACTATCTTGAGCAATTTGATTCTTAGTATAAATTGATAGCCATGCCTCCGTTATTTGATGCTAACTTAGGAATAAATTTATCTTTGAATTCATCTCTTGCATAAAAGAATTTAGTAATTTTGGTTAGTCTAATTTGTCGATTAGTTTAGGAATTTATAAGTCCTCATGACTTATTCTTTCTATTCTCACTTGTTCACTCTATTTTTCAAGAATCATGTCATCCTCCTGAGGAAAGAAAACAGATGTTCCCGCTTTTAAAAAATGAAAGGGGCCCGGTGGTTTCTCATCCAGAGCCACAACCGAAATCAGACACTCCTTTCTCCAATTTCCGCAAAGTTCTCAAGAAGAATTGTTTCAAATTTTAAGGGCGAGACCACTCGGAGTAGGAAGGTGCATCGATTGGGCTACATTAGAACGGGTTCAATTAGCAGCCATAGTATGAGCCTTATTGACGACGGACCCTTGGGACCAATTTTTCCAAATCATCGAGCCCACTTACCTCGAGCTCACCTTAGAGTTATGCTCCACATTCCACCTCCAAACAGTCATGGCTCGACACGATGATCCAGGGACAATCTAATTCCGCCTCGGAGGCATTATTCGACAGCTTAGTGTACCGGAGTTTGGTACCGCACTGGGTCTATACACCGAGTAGTTTTTGGAGGAGGAAAACCTCTTAGAGCTTCACCACCACATCCACTTCTCACTGTCTAAATGTTGGCAGGCCCTGGTCCCTGCTCCGGCCACATACGACCCTAGTCACTCTAAGACGACAACTCTCGCCCCATCTCTGAGGTACATATATGCTCTACTCGTAAATACACTGATGGGCAGAAGGGAGAGCACTGGCGTCGTCAACACCCACGACGCCTACTTCTTGTGGAGCATGGCACACACGCACGTCCTCGACCTCGCTTACTTTATGGCCCATGCCATTCAGCACCAAACCGAACGGCATTTAAGGGGTGTAATGTCGATGGGCCCGTACGTAACCTGCCTGGTCCGTTACTTTTGCCTCCTAAACACAGAGGCCCAGACATCCTCCTACACTCTCATTGGCCAGATGTCCCCACAGGGCATTTAGAGCATGCTCCACATGAGGATGATCGAGCGCTGATATGGGATCGACCCTCCTCAGTACTATTTATTCCAGGTCGCTGAGCAGGAGGACACAGAGGACATTCCTGATGACGTCCCTCCATCCCACGAGGAGCCATAGCCCACTCGCCGTCCAGTTCATACGGCAGCTTCCGATTCTATCACTTCTGAGCAATTCGCACAATTCCAGCAACAGTGTTTTCAGCTACTTGATCACATTGATGCTACTTTATACCAGATTTGTCAGCATCTCCATATCACACAGCTGCCCCCAACTCACGAACCATATGAGGATTAGAACTTTCTATTCCTCTTATCTTCTTTTTTATTTTCCTTCTTGATCTCTATTTTCACCTTCTTTTTAAGTTTATTTTCATTTTTAGATTCTTTAGATTTTTCTTTATCTTTATTTCAATCTTTATGTTCTAACATTCTAATGTTTATTGAACATGTTATTTTATGTTTTAATTTTATTTTCATTTTTATATCGGTCTTTCCCTAAAGAGCATACTATGTTAATCTAAAATCCCTAAAGTCTTTTTAATGCTATCACAGTTTCAAAGGAGCTTTATAGCTCAAATTCATCTATAATGGGAAAACCCTTCCACGACTACCGGTTCCTACACGACCATGACTCTAACCACCATGACACCGATCATCAAATTCATTTGGCACAGAGATTGTGGATCAACACCCTTTCCCATAAGTTTCCACACTTTCAACTTAAGGGATTCATCTAATTTTCAGGGAGTTTCAATTCTCTCCCTATCTTATGATTTTATGCTTCTATTTTCACTAACTTTATCCTTGTACATTGAGGGCAATGTACATCTTAAGTGTGGAGGGGAATTCACTTTTACTCTTTGCATTATCTTCAAACCCTTAAAAATTTTTGCCACTAACTTTTTGCATTGTTCTCAAATTTCGAATTCTCACTCTCACTCTCTGCATTAGTCTCAATATCCTATTAGAATGAATTCTGATTGGTTTATGATTTTCATTGATATGTCTAGAATTAAGACATGGTACTTATGCTTTGATTATTCAAACTTTAAGGCATTAGAGAATCAAGCTTGATAAGTTGAAATTTTTGAGAATTTTAAAATTTTTCTAGGCTATTTCCCCAAATTTAGGTATTATCTTGAAATTTGAAATTCGCAGGATTGACATCAAAAGCCATAATTCTGGTGAGATCTTTGAGCCTTTTGAGCATACATTCTTTCGTGTTCACTTTTATTGTTGCTTTGAGTGAGTCAATACTGATCTGTTATTCTAGAACTTGCTTCGATTATACATGTCGAGACTACATCATTGATTTGATATACCGAGATGATAAAGGCACCTAGGTTTTAACCCACTCTCTCCATAAAAGCCTACCTTTATAATTAACCCCTAGTGAACCCCCTTGAGCCTAACAAACCATTCATTTAACTTACCCTCAATATGAACCAATAACCCATTATTGTTGAAATCCCCCTAATTACTTTGATCCCTATTTTTGTCGAGATTTGAATTGAATAATTATCTAGCTATGTTCTCTCTTCCAGTTAGCTAAAAGTTTGTAAAGTATTTGACTTGACTTAAAAAAAATTATACATTTCAATTGTAATTCAATATTTTTTGCATATTTCCATGTAATTTTTGAGCTTCTGTTCTTAAACGACGTTATACAAAAGAAAAAAGGTTTTACTCTAGGAATCTGTTTAGATGATTTTTCAGTTCGATCTCGATTTTAACTCTCTTTTTCAGCTTATGACAACACCCCTAACCAAAGCCCCATTACAACCATTGAAAGACCTTTTGATCGATGTGTCATATCAATACATAGTGGTGGAGATTTGATATTCCTGCAAGCTTATGGTAATAACTTTTCATATTGACTAATGAGTGCTTAAATTCTGAACCCTAAACACTTCGAGTGGATAGAGTGAATCTTTAGTGAGGATGTCAACTCTTTTTGATTTTTGAATCAGAGGTAATTACTTAGAAGAGGGGAGAAAACCTATGTTTCTATGATAAAATTCTCAACTTAGATTGTTTGAGACTTTAATTTTCTTTTAAGTTGAATTCTCAATGTATGATTACTTGTGGATTGGTTCAAAGCATTATTAATAAGGGTTATAAGTTGAGAAGAATGATTTTTAATTGTGAATTAAGATTTTGCTTGAAGACAAGCAAAGACTTAAGTGGGGGGTATTTGATAAACTGTAAATTATACATATTTTTACCTCATGCTTAGCCTATTTTTGGATGAATTATTCCTTGATTTGTGGAATTTGATGATCTTAAACCTTTAATTTCATGTTTTATGCTTAGGTGAGCTTAGGGGAGTGAAAAGAATAAGAAACGGGCCGAAAACGGAGAAAATGGGCCAAAGTGTGAAAACAACACAGCCTGAAGTTCACCACACGGGCGTGTCACACAGCCGTGCCACATTAACAAGCTTAAGCACGGCCCAACATTGGCTCACACGGGCGTGGCACACGGGCATGTCCCTATCGTGATAAAGTTCAATTTCACTTGGAAAATGCTACTTAGGGGCTAAGAAAGACATTTCAAACTCTATATAAAGGCCCTAGGAGGCTACAATAAGGGTGTACATTATTCCCACAAAGGGTGCAGTCTTTCCGCCAAGACGGAGAGCTAAAGGTAGGGAATTACTCGAAGGAAAGCTGATTGATCTATCTCAGAAGCCAGGATCTACATCAGGACTGAAGATCTCCCTTCAATCCTTTCAGGAGTTTTGGGTTTTCTTATGTTTTGTGATTTTATTTATTCTGAGATGTTTTCTTTTATAAACATGAACTAAACCCCAAATATCTAAAGGGGATGAAACCTAAGACGAATCTTGTTACTATTATCTGAACTATATGATAAATACTTGACTTGTTCTTAATTGTGTTTTTTAATTCTTGAATTGATATTTCCGGGATATTAATTTAAGTCCAATGTGTTTATGCAGAAGAGCAAAAGTCCCTGTATAGGAGTAGATCCAACACAATTAAGCGGAGTTTATCGCAATCATAGACATAGGACGACGAAAATCTATCGGATTAGAGTCAAATCTAATATGATGATCCATAGATCGAGTTAATACAAGACTAGGAGTTTTAATTAGAAAGAGATTTCAATTAATCAACCTAGGATTAGTTGTTCTTATTCTCGATGGAGATATTAACATAATTTAGGGATCTCTACGGATCAAGTGAAATGAAGAAATTGTCTAGTTCAGAGTTAGATAACAAGTGAAGTCTAGGTGGATTCTTCCTTAGGTGTTGTCCTTATCATTCAGTTTTCCCAAAGTAATTTTCCCAACTTACTCTTTGTCGTGTCTTTAGTTTAATTTAACTAGTTTACAACCAAATCCCCTCTTTATTTTTAGGCTAGATAATAGGAAGAAAGTCATTACTAGTACTTTTAGTTACTTGGATTCGACATTCTGGGCTTGCCACTAGCTATATTACTATTTGATAGGTGCGCTTGCCTTTTATTGTGATAATAGTTAGTTTCTAGGTACGATCGATTTTATTACTTCATCACAATTACAAGATCAACTAACTAGAATTGCAGCAAAGCTGCTAGACTAATAAGTGGCTTAAAGCCATCAATAGTGGCACAAAGCCTTCAAAATGGTACAGAGCCTTTAGTAACGGCACAAAGCCTTCAGAAATGGCACAAAGCCTTCGGTAGGTCGATAGTTGTCTCGTGCGACCCGTGCGACCTTAACAGATCAGTACACTTCTGCCATAACAATATCCCAACCTCATGCAATATGTCATGTCATGTCATCATATGTGAATGCAAAATGTCATGCTTAGAAAGAACAGTCAAGTCATAGCACAAATCAGTCATTCACTCTTGAGGGTAAAATAGTCATTTTACCCTGAGGGTAATTTGGTCTCATACTGACCTCTTAGAAGGTTTAAAGTCTCCTTGTGCGACTCAGGTAACCACAACAGTCATAACAGTGTAAATGGGCCCACGACCATTATTCGGCCCAAGTGGGCCCACACGCTTGTGTCGCCCATTTAGCCTAGAAATAGCCATGGCCATGCGAACTACACAGCCTAGTCCAGTATTTACCATATGTCGTGAATTTTATCTGTTTGGGGCCTGCGAACCCATTAGGCCCACACGACCCATTTCGAACCAACATGGCCCAAAATAGCCTAAGCCCATGAGAACCCTCATGGTGGCCTCTACAGTCTTACGCCCACGATTTGTGGGCTCGGTTTACCACACAAGCATTCGCACGCCTATGTGGCCTCAAACGCCGTACTTTCTGACTTTTCGACTTTTGCCGAACTATAGTTGAGAGGGCTGTAATTACACACCTTATTGCGAAAACGAACTATGTTCAAGATATCCTTGCACCTAGATTAAACCAACCTAACATCTGATTAGATACCTAACCCATGTTACTAAAAGATCTAATGGAAATCTAAATCGATTACGATGTCCTTACCAAAAGTAGAAGTTTCTTACTACTCAAGCCGTAGACAAATCACCTTCAGCTATAACCTAACAAAAACCCTTTTCTTCATTTGATCCAAAAATGATATACGATATCATCATAACAAGAACCCACTGCTGTTTTAAACCCTACTCTCAATTACTTACCAACCCGCATAATCGATAATGCTCTAAAAGAGTAGTGCATGAGAGTTGAGTATTGCATTTAATCTGAGAGGGTAGATCAACGAAAGGCAATCGGTGAGGAAAAAAATGACAGAGGTGATAACCATAGGAGGGAAAATCGAAAGTAATAAAAAGAAGTAACACAAACACTTACCCAACAGTATTCGGCAAAAGAAGTAATTGAAGGAGAAAGCAAAGTCGATGATCAGCCGATTGTCAGAGACTAGTATTAAAATAGTACTGAAATGAAATGACAAGATTTATTATATTTGGTCAATATTTAAGAAAAGTAGAGAAACAAAAGAGGGAAAGAGAAGGTGTTGTATTCGGCTTACCAGAGTATTATGAACACAAAAAGAAAGTGTTGAGAGAGGACAAGGTATTCGGCCACCACACAAGAGTAGATGATAATGGTTCAAAACCACTAGGAAAAGAGTACTAACAAGTGTTTGGAAGAGAAAGTTATAGAGAAGAGAAAAGAAAGGCTTCGGAGAAAAATAGCCAAAATTCAGCAATTGGTACTTAGGGGTTTCGACAGAGTGAAACAAAAGTATAAACTAAAGAAGAATGTCAATAGGAGAAAAAGGGACCCGAATAGTCAAAATGCAATTCAACTAACAAAGATGCACAAAAACCAAAAGAGGGGTAGCTACCGAAGACACAAAAGAACTTAGACCAATTCGGCACTAAGTGTCTGTGACTAATTTGGTACCAAAAAAATCCCATTTTTGGCCAACTACAATCGCTCCCCAACTCTTTAGTCCACTCATTCTATCTCTTCACGATTTCCTCCTTGATCTACTCCAACATCCCACTCAAATTCTATTCAAACTCCACCTTAGCTGTGTTTCAGTCCAACTCCACTACCTACACAGCTCAAGCAGCAAAATAAATTCTTCATTGCACAGCCCAAGACTCGAACTCAAGTCCCCCAATAGAAGCAACACGCCACATTGCCACTAGACCACATGCTCTCTTTGTGTCACATTTCAACTACATTTATTTATAAGGTCTACAAGCTAGAGTCTAGGTTTACTTAAGAGAAAAACTAAAATTTTGCTAGAGCCTAGATTTGAACCCAAGACTTCTCTAAGACTTCTAAGGTCCCTCAACCACTGAAGCAGACAATTAATTGTGTCATTTTCTTACACAATTAGATACTTATGTAGAACTTCCCTACTGATCCATCTCAAGGCACAATACTTCTAGGCCCAAAATTCGAGGCGTTACAGTTAGCATGTGAAAGTCCCGTTAGTATGTAATAAAGTTTACATATGCATTTTAGTAGCAGTTGGAAAGAAATAATAGACGTGGATGTTGCGAAATTTAGTCATTGGTATTGTTGTGGTATTGATCAGTTGTGTTGAGTTCATTTTTTAGTTGTTCAATGGCAATTGTTGTGTGTAAATAAATGATGCAAATGTGCAAGTATACACATCGTTCAAGTAATAAAATGATAAGTATTGTCTCCACATGGTCAGAAATTGATTAAAAATTGAGTAAGTTATTATTTTAATCCTACTAGTTAAACTGAGCAAAAGGAATAAATCTCAATTTGATAAAGATGTTTGATAATATACTAATAAAATCAAAGAGAAATGAAAAATATGATATGGTAATTAAAATATTGTGGCAAATTACAAAGAATATTAAAGAGTATTTCTGCTGCTGAATGAATAAGGTTGGAATTATTCATGTATATGTTCATATGATAATAATGCCATGGCAAAATTTTGACTATCCTATTGCTCATAGAATCACTGTTGTAATCTGCCTCTTTCGATAGCTAGATCTTAAGCTAATATTTTAAGTCTTTGTATGTCTACAGGACTCAGGAATAATAACTACATTAAATTTCTCTGTACAATTTGCAGCATCTATGTCTAGAGTGCTACAAGTGTTCTTTTGAGTACTTGCTTGCATCAATCGATTCATAATCCAGTGTACTTAATCTTTGTAGATTTAAATCCACCTAAGAACACAACATACAACCAACTATGTCTGGAGCTTGCATGCATGCATTTAAAATAAACTTAAATTGAATGAAATAGTAGTATAAACAAATTCAAATCATGGGCATTAAAAAAATATAAAGTTTACCCAAATAATTCCAAACCAGAAAATGTTTAGTTCATGGGTTGAAAAGTTAAAACCAGAGTTAAATCATTCAACAATATTCTTTAAATACGTTTTTGATTCATAGAAATCCAATTAACAAAAACAAAGGCAAAACTACGGGAAATTCTCGCTACACTCCAGCTCCTACTTCAATCCTAAGATTGTTCTCAAACCCATGGCGGATTTCTCTTCCCCTTCTTCGCATCTGTGATATGATCTTCATAGCTGCTACCCTTTCTTTTCTCTGAATTTTTCACTGGAGTTTTTTCTACGGAGAGAAAAAAAACTACTTTCACCAATCTTTTCTCACGCAAATCTCCTCTCTTCTTTCTTTTTTTCTCTGTCTTCCTTTTATAGGGTTGATTCGTCTCTCTCAGCAAACATATTTTTTCTCCTCTTTTATAGGATCTCCTTCAATATTGAATATCTCCATCCAATTTTCTTAAAAGTTTTGGGTTCTTTATGTCTTGTTGTTTTCCTAATTTTGATACGTTTTCCTTTTAAATTATGAACTAAACTCCCTAAATACCTAGTGAGGATGAAACCTACGATAGATCTTATTATTTAATTTTTTGAATTACATGATAAATACTTGTTCTTATTCTTAATTATGGGTTCTTAATCATTGCTTTAACATTTCAGGATATTAATTCAAGTTTGATGTGCTTATTTAGTGGAGCAAAAGTCCCTGTTTAAGAGTAGATCTAGCATAATTGAGCGGAGTTGATTACAATCCTACAAATAGGATGACATAAATCTACTAGATTAGAGTCAAATCTAATAGGGGAATCCATAAATTAAGTTAATACGGCAATAAAGATTTTAATTAGAAAGAGATTTTAATTAATCAACCTAGCGTCAGTTGTTCTTAGTCTCGAAAGAGATATTAACATAAATTAGGGATTTCAACGGATTAAGGCAAGTGAATAAATGTTTAATTCAGAGTCAGAATAATAAGTGAAGTCTATGTAATGCCCCAAATTTCTCTATTTTCGGTTTTTTGTGAATTGGTAGCATGAAAAATTTTTTAATATGATTTTACGGTAATTTGATATAAATAAATTGTCTGCTTCAATAGTTATGTGCTCTGGTTGTGTTGGAGAGGTCCCAAGTTCAAGTCAAGACTTGGGCTAAATTTTAGTTTCTGTTGGAATAAAGCCCTATCTTTGGTTAATAGGCTTATAAGAATTTAGTTGTTAAAGCATACCAGAGTGGGCCTTCTGGTCTAGTCGTTACGAGGTGTTTGGTATGAAGGAGGTCCTGTGTTCGATTCGCAGTGTGGGCATTATTTTTGTGCCGTTTACTCAGGAGAGTTTGAGTTGGAGTCGAATTCCGAGAGTGGAGGAGTAAGTTGTGGAGAGAAACTAGGGTGGATGAATCATCTGAGTGTCATTATTTCCCCAAATTCATTTTCCTTCTTTTCTTCCAAAAATCTTTTGCTGAAATTTTCTTACTTTTCCTCTCTTTTGTTGCTGTTTGCCTCTGCATTAACCCTTTTTGCTGTGGTTTTCTCATTTTTCAACTATTATTCTCCTTTACGCTTCCAATCGTTCTGTTAATCGCTTTTTAGGAATGTGAGTGGTAAACCTCTGTTTCTCTAACTTAGATATTGGCATTATTAAGTGTTTAATGGAGACTTTGGTTGCTGTTTAGGAGTTATTCAGGAGGCTGAAATTAACAAGTTCTCGAGTTGATTCGAAGTAAGGAGCGTTCTAGTAGTGGTAAGAGACACTTCCTTTTCAAGATTAAGTATTGAGGCTTATTTTTGGGCTTTTAAAAGATTGGATATTCTGATTATAGGTTCTGGTAATCTTGAGTTTGCATATTCGTCAGAAACGAACCAGGTGTGTACTCCGATTGCATTGAAATTGTGTTTCAGTGAAAGCCGAAAATAAAACTATCGACGGTACACGGACGTGTGGACTACTCGTGTGGCTCGACACGGCTGTGTGATCGATGAACCAGGCTGTGGCCACTCAACACGGGTATGACAGACATGGTTGTGTGAGGCTGGCTAGGCCATGTGCGTGACACGGGCTAGGCCAGTTAGGCCGTGTGGGCCACACGGGCATGT
Source organism: Gossypium stocksii (assembly GCA_020496765.1). Lineage (NCBI taxonomy): Eukaryota > Viridiplantae > Streptophyta > Magnoliopsida > Malvales > Malvaceae > Gossypium > Gossypium stocksii. The sequence continues at coordinate 96,622,413 of CM035628.1, read as the reverse complement.
GGATCCATACGAGTGAACTACATGGGCGTATGGAATTTTAGGCTAGGCTGTGTGATCCACACCGGCAAAGGCCAATTTTGAACATTTGGGCCACACAAGTGTGTGGGCCTACACGGGCAGGCCACATGAGCGTGTGAGCCCATTTTTCTGATATGAACTGAAAGGTTGCAAGGGTCACCCAAGTCGACTATGACCTGTCGTAGCATCGGTAAGCATTATTTAAACCCGAATTCTATATTCTGTTTATACGATGCATGATTTAAGCATATGACGTATGTATTAGCATGTTTTCTTTAGCATGTACATCTGTTCTATTCTGATTATGATCTATTATTCTGTATTAAAGCATGCCATTTATTATGTTGCACTGCATTGGGGTGGGATTATTGATGAAGAGAAGGAAGTCTAAAAGGCTTATAGCCTGTTATCTGGCAGCTATGCTGCGTATATCTGATTTGTACTGTATCACGATACCTTATTGTGTGTAGGGTTGGTTGAGTTGATTTTATCCCCATACTTGGTGTGCAGGGTTGGGTGGTTGATTATATCCCCACAAGGTGTGTAGCGTTGTACGGAGATGGTGTGTAGGGTTAGTGGGCATGATTTCTGTTTCTGATCTGATATGCATGCGTTATCTGTATGGGCTTAAGCTTGAATATGTCTGATTCTGATCTGAGTGGGCCAAGGCCCAAACCGTCTCTGTTAAGGGCTTAGGCCCAATTTATGACTATGATCTGTATCTGTTATCTGTTTGTTTGCATGCTGTACTATGGGGATGTACACACTGAGTTTGCGAAAACTCACCCATTCATTTGTTTTATCTGTCAGGTAATCCCCAATAGTAAATGAATCGTGCAGAGGAAGACTCGATGGTGACCACTGCGACATATTCTGGGATTTCATGGTTTTATTTCTTACCTGTTATTTTTGAAGATTTTTATGTAATTTTGGACTTAGACAATTTTTTACTTTAATTTGTGTTTTTAAATTTTTATGTGAGGATTTATAAACTGCAACACCACGAAATATTGTTTTCCTAAATTAATTAAAGAGTTTCTGTGCAAAAGTAATTAATTTAAGCAAATCAGTTAGTTCACGATTTTTTTAACTTAAACAAAGATAATAATTGGTACAATTTAGTTCGTCAAAGCGTTTCAAAAACACTTTCATTTGACGCTGCCAGATTCGGCCATAACGTCTAGGCCGGGTTTGGGGTGTTACATTTAGTGGGATCAGAGCCAGGTTACAAAACTCGGCTATGGGTTTGGGTTTTAAAAAAATAGTTTTTGAGAAATGATTTGTAAAACGATTTGAAATATTTTTTATAAGTCAGTGGTACACCGAGTCTCCGGCACCAATCCAGTAAGTTCTCTAAAACTCTGTTTGAACTGCCTAAAAGCATGCTTAGATATTCTAAAATTCTGTCTAGATTATATGAAAATACTGTTAGTATGCTCTGAGACTACTTAGGTAGTACCTTACTGAAACACTTTAGGTAGCGTAAACTGGTAACCGTAGTAAACTGTGATTTGCGATAACAGATTCTGAATACTATGATAACTCACTGCATAATACCTATCAGAACTGTAAACTAATCTACATAAAACTGTTAATACAAATAATTTGATATTTACGATGAGCACATGCGGTACTCGTGAACGAGGTACTAGAGGCTGAGGTAGAGGCCGTAGAGGGGCTCGAGCTGAGTCATTTGCTTTTGATACTATACCGGCTATGGATACTAGAGAGACGCTGGTGTCACCTGTTACTGATATTGGGTCAGGATCTTATAATCATGCGGCTGAGGATAATGCACTGTCCCAAGCCATGCTTCAGATATTGGAGAGGGTCACTGGACCCAACACTGGTTCTGGGGGCTGTGGATCGATTACGAAATGAATCGGTCTAATGGGGCTGAGGTATTCAAGGGCATCGCTAGAGTTACTCTGAGTGTGGCCGAGTACTGGATGGGGGCCATGAAACATATTATGGATGATCTGGACTTCACCGATGAGCAGAAGCTCAAGGGGCTGTATCTTTGCTTCGCGATGAAGCATATCAGTGGTAGTTGACTATAAAGGAGGGCACCCAGCCCGATCAGTTGACATGGGATCTGTTTAAGACCACCTATTAGAGTAAGTATGTGGGACCCAGCTATACTAATGCTAGGCGGCGTGAGTTTCTGAATCTCACCTAGGGAGACCGTACAGTGGCCGAGTATGAGGCCAAATTTTTTAGGCTGAGCCGTTATGCAAGACACATGGTGGCGACTGAGTATGAGCACTGTGTGTGGTTTAAGGATGGTCTTTAAGACAGTCTGCTAGTTTTGATAGCTCCTAAGAGGGAGCGAGATTTCTCTATATTAGTGGAGAAGGCAAAGATTGCTGAGGAGGTTAAGCGCTCTAAGCGCCAAAACAGTAAGAAAGGGAAAGCTAAGAGGGATTCTGAGCCTTCGAACACTGGGATGAGGCCTAAGAAAAAGGCCAGGACTGATGGGCCTGTGAGAGTTAGACCTACTGTTACACTCGCTGGGGTTGCTTTGTGCCAGTACTATAGTAGACGCCATCTGGGCAAATGTTGGAAAGCTATTAGGGCTTGTCTGCTATGTGGGTCTACTGAGCATAGAGTTAAAGATTATCCACTGAGGGGTAATCAGATGCAAGCATTGGTTAAGGAGACTACACAGTCACCGAGGGTAGTTCAGCAGCCACCTAGGGGCTGAAATCAGGCTAAGGGTGGTAATAGTATGGACCGAGGACAGAGAACACCGGGCAGAGGTGCTAGACCAACTAAGGTGAGGCAGCCTGCATTGGTTTATACTGCACGTCGCTGTGAGGATGGAGATACTCCAGTTATTATCACGGGTATGTTCCTAATTTTTAATGTACCTTACTATGCATTGATAGACATAGGCTCTACACACTCTTACGTAGCTAGCACTGTGTCTAAGACTTTAAGGATTTTATATGAGAGCATTTCTAGTGAGATATCAGCGGTGAGTCCGTTGGGGCAGTCCATAAAGGTTAGTAAACTATTTAGAGACGTTCCGTTAGAGGTCCAAGGGACGATATTTCTGGCTGATTTGATGGAGCTCCCGTTTGGGGAGTTTGATTTGATTCTGGGCATGGACTGGTTGATGAAACACCCAGTGAGTCTGGATTATGCTGAAAAGAGGGTTGTTTTGAGGACCAAGGAGGATAATGAGATAGTCGTGATTGGGGAACGACGAAATTATCTAACTAATGTAATATTTGTGTTAGTAGTAGAGAAGTTAGTAAGAAAGAGATGTGAGGCATTCCTAGTCTACATTAGTGTTTTGGATTTTGTAGACTCTTCGGTTAAGGAAATCTGCACTGTGAGGGAATTTCCAGATATTTTTCTAGAGAAACTACCGGGTTTACCTTCAAGATGAGAGGTAGAGTTTAGGATCGAGTTGATTCTTGATATAGCTCCGGTGTCTATTACCCCTTACCGAATGGCACTGAAAGAGCTTGCAGAGCTTAAGGCCCAGATATAGGAGTTGTTGGATCGTGGGTTTATTCGTCCCAGTGTGTCTCCATGGGGAGCACCTGTTATATTTGTTAAGAAGAAAGATAAGACGATGAGAATATGTATCGACTACTGCCAGCAGAATAAGTTGACGATTAATAACAAATACCCACTTCCAAGGATAGATGACTTGTTCGATCAATTGAGAGGGGCTTTTATATCCTTCAAGATTGATCTGTGTTCAGGATACCATCAATTGAGGTAAAGGAGGCCGAAGTGCATAAGACGGCATTTAGGACTCGTTATGGACATTACGAGTTCCTAGTTATGCCTTTTGGGTTGACTAATGCACTAGCGGCGTTTATGGATTTAATGGATCGTGTGTTCCCGCCCTACTTGGATCAGTTCATAGTAGTGTTCATCAATGACATTCTGGTGTATTCTAAGTTAGAAGATGAACATGATGAATATCTCAAGGTAGTTCTGCAAACTTTGCACGAGAAATAGCTATATGCAAAGTTCTCTAAGTGTGAGTTCTTGCTTCAAGAGGTTACCTTCTTGGGGTATGTGGTATCTGCTGAAGGGATTCATGGGGATCCTCATAAGATCGAGGCTATGTTGGATTGGAAAAAGCTGAAGACGGTATCTGAGATCTGCAGCTTTCTGGGGTTGGCAGGATATTATTGTTGTTTTATGAAAGGGTTCTCCTTGATCGCAGCCCCATTGACTAAACTGTTGTGTAAGGGAGTTCCTTTCGTCTGGACAGATGCATAACAGGAGAGCTTTGAGAAGCTTAAGACCGTTTTGACACAGGCTCTAGTTCTGATACAGCCTAACCTTGGGAAGGACTTCGTGGTTTATAATGATCCGTCACATGTAGGTCTGGGTTACTTTCTGATGCAAGACGGTAAGGTGATGGCTTATGTGTCTCGATAGCTCAAGATTCATGAGGTTAATGATCTGACGCACGATTTGGAGTTAGCTGTAGTAGTCTTTACTCTAAAGATTTGAAGGTATTATTTGTATGGTGAGAAGTCTACCATCTACATTGATCACAAGAGCCTCAAGTATCTCCTCATTCAGAATGAGTTGAATCTTAGGCAGCATTGATGGGTTGAGCTGCTTAAGGACTACGACTGCAGTATAGAGTACCATCCTGGTAAGGCCAATGTGGTGGCTGATGCGTTGAGCCGTAAGGCTATGATCGATCTGAGAGCATTGTTCGCTTGACTGAGTCTATATGATGATAGGAGTTTATTGGCAGAGGTTCAGGTGAAACTGATATGGATTGATCAGATCAGGGATAAACAGAAAGATGATAAGTCTCTTGAATTGCAGTTCTGTCAGGTTGAGACTGGGATTACTACGGATTTTGGGATTAACAGTGATAGGGTTTTGTGTTTCAGTAGACGGATCTGTGTATTGAATGATGAGGACTTAAGATAGTTGATTCTGAGGGAAGCACATAGTAGCCCTTACGCTATACATCTCGATGGGCACAAAATGTACAGAGATCTTTGAGAGTTGTACTGGTGGTCAGGGTTGAAGCGTGAGGTGATCAATTTTGTGGCTCGTTGTTTGACTTATCAGCAGGTTAAGGCTGAGCATCAGTTACCTTCGGGTTTGTTACAATCAGTACAGATACTGATGTGGAAATGGGAGCGAGTAACGATGGACTTTGTCAGTGGGTTGCCTCTAACACCCACTAAGAAAGATTCTGTATGGGTCATCGTGGATCGATTAACCAAGTCAGCTCACTTCATTCCTATTAGGACGAATTTCTCCCTACAGAAACTGGCTAAGCTCTACATCTCAGAGATTGTGAGGTTACATGGAGTTCTTATATCGATTATCTCCAATAGGGATCCTCGCTTTAAATCCTGATTCTGGCAGAAGCTTCATGAGGCTTTAGGTTCGAGGCTTAACTTCAGTACTACTTTTCATCCTTAGACAGACAGTCAGTCAGAGAGGGTGATTCAGATATTGGAGGACATGTTGAGGGGATGTATTATGGATTTCTGAGGTAGTTGGGAGGAGTACTTGTCGTTAGCGAAGTTCGCCTACAACAACAACTATCAGTTTAGTATACAGATGGCACCTCACGAGGCACTGTATGGTCATAAGTGTCGTACTCTCTTATGCTGGACTGAGTTAGGTAAGCGACATCTACTGGGTCCAAAGTTGGTATCAGAGATTGAGGAAAAAGTCCATCTGATTTGAGAGCGTTTGAAAGCGGCTTCTGATAGGCAGAAGTCCTATGCTGATCTGAAGAGGAAAGACATCGAGTATTCTGTGGGGGATTTGGTTTTCCTTAAGGTCTCGCCATAGAAGAAGGTTTTGAGGTTCGGTCGTAAGGGCAAGCTGAGTCTTTGATTTATTAGACTGTATTAGATTTTGAGACGAGTAGGGCCAATCACATATCAGTTGGAGCTACCACCAAAGTTAGATCTCATTTATGATATATTCCACGTTTCAATGCTGAGACGTTACCGCTCTGATCCCACACACATTGTGCCTGTGGAGGAGATTGAGATTAGACCAGATTTAACGTTCGAGGAAGAGCCAGTTCAGATTCTGACGTTAAGGTTCTACAAGGAAGTCTATTCCTTTTGTGAATGTGCTATGACAGAATCATAGCACTGAAGAGGCTACTTGGGAGCAGGAGGATTCGATGTGACAGTAGTATCTTCATCTTTTCTGATCAGGTAAAATTTTGAGGACAAAATTTTCTTTAAGGGGGTAGAGTTGTAATGCCCTAAATTTCTCTATTTTTGGCGTTTTGTGAATTGGTAGCATGAAAAATTTATGAATATGATTTTACGGTAATTTGATATATATAAATTGTCTGCTTCAATGGATATATGCTCTGGTTGTGTTGGGGAGGTCCCAAGTTCAAGTCAATACTTTGGCTAAATTTTGGTTTTTGTTAGAATAAAGCCCTATTTTTTGTTAATAGGCTTATAAGAATTTAGTTGTTAAAGCATACCAGAATGGGTATGTTGGTCTGGTGGTTAAGAGGTGTGTTGGTATGAAGGAGGTCCTCTGTTCGATTCACGGCGTGGGCATTATTTTTATGCCATTTGCTCAGGAAAGTTTGAGTTGGAGTCGAATTCCGGGAGTGGGGGAGTGAGTTGTGGAGAGAAACTAGGGTGGAGGGATCATTTGAGTGTCATTGTTTCCCCAAATTCGTTTTCCCTCTTTTCCTCCAAAAATCCGCTGCCAAAAATTTCTTACTCTTCCTCTCTTTTGTTGCTGTTTGCCTCTCCATTAATCCTTTTTGCTGCCAAAATTCTTTGGTTTTCTCCTTTTTAGACTATTTTTCTCCTTTTACTCTTCCAATCATTTTGCTAATTACTTTTTAAAAACGTGAATGGTAAGTCTCCGTTTCTCTAACATAGATACTGGTCTTATTAAGTGTTTAATGGAGACTTTGGTTGCTATTTAAGAACCATTCAGGAGGCTGGAATTAACGAGTTCTCAAGTTGATTCGAAGTAAGGAGTGTTCTAGTAGCGGTAAGAGACTCTTCCTTTTCGGGATCAAGGATTAAGGCTCATTTTTGGGCTTTTAAAAGATTGGATATTCTGATTATATGTTCTAGTAATCTCGGGTTTGCATATTTGTCAGAAACGAACCAGGTGTGTACTCCAATTGTAAAATCTCGAATTTGGGGCTATTCGAGATAGTGGTTTCGGAAGCACTAATCTGAGACTTGAGAATTTATTTTGATGTTATTATATTAGTTATGGTACGTTTATAAGAAAGCATGAAAAGTTTGGTGAGATAATTGTAGCGTTTGTATGCTTGATTTGGAGAAAGGACTAAATTACAAAAAGGCCAAAAGTGTTAAATTGCTAGTAAATTATGTCAAATTGATTGAATATCAAAGTGTGGGGTTTTTAAAAGGCAATTGGGCCTATATTGAGTAGTGTGGCCAGCCATAGGGGTCAAAGAGTTAGAAAAGTCAAATTTTGGTGGGAGTAGGTGATTAATTTGACTAGTGTAGGATTAAAATAATAAGCCTTCATTTTTCTTTGTTCTTCTTCACCATTCCATCGAAAATTTCAGCCTAGAAAGAAGTCTTTGAAGCTTAAATTTTCAGCCACTCTTCATCCATTCAAGTAAGTGATTTTAGGGTCTTTTGTTAATAATTTTTGTACTTTTGTGACCCTTGTGGTGTGGGCTATACATTAAGAAGACTATTGTGTAACATGGTGGGAAGTTTAAAATTTTACCATGAGAGCTATGGTGTAGTTTACTAAAATTTTATGGAAGAAAATGAGTTGTGGTTGTGTAATAAACAACTTTTGTAGGGAGCGTTCATGAAAAACACCTAAAGTGACTAATGTGTGAAATGTGTTAAAGTGATAGTATTTGTGAAAATTAGTGAGAACTTTGAATAGCTATAAGAGGGATATAAGTTCAGTTAGGCCTGAATTGTGAGAAAGTTCGATAAAAATCAAATTTTGAACATAAGCGTGAAATGGTCATTTTGCCAAAGTCTAGGGGCAAAATGGTCATTTTGCCAATTTATGTATCTTGGTTATCTTAATTCAGTTAGTGATTAAAATTGGTGAAACCTTTTCATTTTAGATCAAGAAGAACAACACCCGAGCCTAGACCGGGGGAAGACCAAACTAACAGAGTAAATCGAGACTTGCCACCTTTTGTATACCGAGGTAAGTCGGGTGTAAATATTACAATCTACTTATTTCGTATTCATTTATGTATTTATATTGTATGAGATATTGATTGTATCTATGAAACGAGAATGAAATGCCATAATGGTAATTTCACGGTAGAATTGTAGGAATGGATTGGATAATTGGGCTGAGAGACTGGGGGATATGAGTTTAATGTCATTGTAAGCCCACGTCGAAGACATTGCATTGGCGATGAGTTTAATGCCATTGTAAGCCCATGTAGAAGACATGGCATTGACGATGAGTTTAATGCTATTGTAAGCTCATATCGAAGATATGGCATTGGCGATGAGTTTAATGCCATTGTAAGCCCATGTAAAAGACATGGCATTGGCGATGAGTTTAATGCCATTGTAAGCCCATGTCGAAGACATGGCATTGGCGATGAGTTTAATGCCATTCTAAGCCCATGTCGAATACATGGCACTGGTGATGAGTTTAATGCCATTATAAGCCCATGTGGAAGACATGGCATTGGCGATGAGTTTAATGCCATTGTAAGCTCATGTGGAAGACATGGCATTGGCGATGAGTTTAATGCCATTGTAAGCCCATATTGAAGACATGGCATTGGCGATGAGTTTAATGTCATTGTAAGTCCATGTCAAAGACATGGCATTGGCGATAAGACAAGAGCCAGTATAAGACCATGTTGAGAACATGGCATCGGTGCTTATCCTACATTCAAGGCCATCGAGTATCCTCTCCTATTCTACTGAGTTCCATGGGAAAAGATTTCATAGTTGAGCATATATAAATATATCTAAAAGAAGTGATGACTTTATTGTGAGTGGTACAGGTACAAATGTGTATATATATATCTATCATGTATGTGAAACGAGCTTGATCATATGTTGTATGATTAGTAAGAAAGATCTGATGAGTAAGTTATGTCCATAATCATTCATGTTAAGTATGAATGTCGAGAATTATGAGAATATTAATTCACAATATTTAGTCATTAATAATTGCATTCTACTTACTAAGCTTTATGTTTACCCACTTTCCTTTCCATTTTCTTATAGTGCCGCCTAAGTAGCTAAGGATCTAAGGACGTTGGAGGCATCGCTCACACTATCAAATGAAGCATTCGGTATAGTTATATTTTGTGTTTTGAGTAATGACATGTATAGGTTAGATGGTCATTTTGGTGTAAGATACACTAGTGAGCCAATTGGGTTGGCCATTTATGTCATTTAAGTTCATTTTGTAAATGGCCATTGGAATTGGCTAAAATTGTTCTAGTTATTATTAATGAAATGATAATGAGTTCAAGGAAGAGTTGAAGTTATTCATGAATATGTGTACTAGTAGTAGAAATGTGTATGATTGGTATTTATGAATGTGTTGGAATGCCAAATTATGGTTATAGGTTGAGCATAAAAGCCTTGGTATGTTAGGCTATGTTTTGGTCTTGTTTCAGGGTGGCAAAAAGGCTTGGTAGATAGCATATTTTTGCCCACACGGGTAGGTACACGGGCATGTGCCTAGACCTTGTGTGACACACGGTCAGCCCCACAAACGTGTGGCTAGGCTGTGTGTCCCCTGCACCTTCCATGAACAAAATTAAATGCTCAGTAGTAAACACACGGGCAGAGACACGGCTGTATGTCTCAACCGTGTGGAAAGCACAGCCAAGCACATGGGCGTGTGCCATGGCCGTGTGATTACTGATGTTAGAAACAGAATACCCAAGTTTTTGCACATTGGTTAGGACACGGGCATGTTATGGTCGTGTGACGGACACGGGTCAAGCACACGGGCGTATGCTACGGCAGTGTGTCTGCTAACATCAGAAATAAAATGCCAAGGTTTTTACACACGGGCCACAACACGGGTGTGTCATGGCCGCGTGAGGGACACGGGCTGGGCTCACGGGCGTGTGCCAGGCCGTGTGAAAACCCCTGTAGGTTCGATGTTAGAAAATAAATCTGCACGGGTGAGGGGTACGTGTGTGTCCCTTGATTGCTCAGGCTGTGTGAGGTACACGAGCTATCAACACGGCCATGTCTAGAGGCCATATGGACGTATGCCCTGTTTTTAGTAGAATCTCTTGAAAGATTTCTAAGTGTCCGAAATTGTCCCGATTCGTTTCTGAACCATGTGTTGGGCCCTGTAGGCCTTTATTAAGGTCCGTAGGACGTTGTTTGAAAAAGTTTTAAATTGGGATGTATTTTGGTTGTTTAAGATTGAGAATTTTGCATGCGTTTTAGTGAGGTAACGCCTCATACCCTGTCCCAGCGTCAGATATGGGTAACGAGTGTTACACCGATTGCCCTAAAATCGTGTTTCAGTGAAAGCCGAAAATAAAATTGTCAATGCCATACAGGCGTATGGACTACCCGTGTGGAGGCCGTGTGGCGAGATACGACCGTGTGATCGACGAGCTAGGCCATGCGCACTCGACACGGGTGCGATAGACATGACCGTGTGAGGCTAGCTAGGCCGTGTGCGAGACACGGGCTAGGCCAATTAGGCCATGCGGGCCATACAAGCATGTGGATCCACACGGGTAAACCACACGGACATGTAGAATTTTGGGCCAGGCCGTGTGATCCACACGGGCAAGGCCAATTTTGACCGTGTGGGCCACATGGGAATGTAAGCCCACACGGACGGGCCACATGGGCGTGTGAGCCCATTTTTTTATATGAATTGAAAGGTTGCACGGGTCGCCCAAGTCGACTGTGACCTATCGTAGGGTTGGTAAGCATTACTTAGACCCGAATTTTGTGTTCTATTTATACGATGCATGATTTAAGCATGTGATTATGTATTAACATGTTTTCTTTAGCATGTACATCTGTTTTATTTTGATTATGATATGTTATTTTGTATTAAAGCATGCCATTTATATATGTTGCACTGCATTGGGGGTGGGATTATTGATGAAGAGAAGGAAGTTCTGAAAGGCTTATAGCCTGTTATTTTGCAGCTATGTTGCGTATGTTTGATTTGTGTCGTATCACGATACCTTATGGTGTGTAGGGTTGGATGGTTGATTTTATCCCCATACTTGGTGTGCAAGGCTGGGTGGGTTGATTTATCCCCACATGGTGTGTAGGGTTGGACGGAGATGGTGTGCGGGGTTGGTCGGCATGATTTCTGTTTCTGATTTGATATGCATGCGTTAGCTGTATGGGCTTAAGCTCAAATATGTCTGATTCTGATCTGAGTGGACCAAGGCCAACACCATTTCTGTTAAGCGCTTAGGCCCGATTTATGACTATGATCTATATCTGTTATCTGTCTGTTTGCATGCTGTACTGTGGGGATGTACACATTGAGTTTACGAAAACTCACCCCTTCATTTGTTTTATCTGTCAGGTAATCCCCAGCAGTAAATGGATCGTGCAACAGAGGACTCGATGGTGACCACTGCGACATATTTCGGGATTTCATGGTTTTATTTCTTAACTATTATTTTGGGAGATTTTTATGTAATTTTGGACTTGGACGGTTTTTTACTTTAATTTGGGTTTTTAAATTGTTATGTGAGGATTTATAAATTGCAACACCACGAAATATTATTTTCCTAAATTAATTAAAGAGCTTCCGCATAAAAGAAATTAATTTAAGCAAATCAGTTAGTTCACAGTTTTTCTGACTTAAGCAAACATAATAATTGGTACGGTTTAGTTCATCAAAGCATTTCAAAAACACTTGATAATACTCTAGAATGACGTGTTTTTACATATTAATCATGTGTTTATTTTGAGCTTGAGACTATTAATTTGAGTTATTTATGTCTTTTTATCTTCTAAGGACTAAATTGGAGGCGAAAAGTAAATTCAAGGGAAAAAGCGTCAATTTGGAGATTAAATAGGCCAATATGCAACGTGGGACAAATTTGGTGCCAAAAGTGCGAGTATGGAAGGCACAAGGATTAAAAAGCAAATAGAAGAGATTTTATTTTGGGAGACTCTATTTTATTTTATTTATATTAGGATAATTATTGTTAGGATAATTATTAGAATTATTTTAGAATTTTATTTTAATTATTTTTATTTAAATGTATTTATCTTTTAAGAATTTAAAAGTTAAATTAGACTTTCTTCCTAGCACTATAAATAGGGGGTGAAGTGACTCTAATTGTATCCATCTTTTTCTATAAACACTCTCCCCCAAAGTCTTTTGTTATTTCCATATTTTCTTTTAATAAAATTCTTTTTCCATTTTTATTTATTTTCTTCCCACTTTTATCATGAGCTACTAAAACCCTTCTAGCCGAAAGTTGTCAATATTTCCCAAAAGGGTTCTTGAGGCTTAGAACCCATACTTAACCCCTTTTCTACCAAGTATTCATCGTTTCTCCGAATTACGGGTTGATGCTTCCGTCCATGGCCCTTAAGAAGTAAGCTTTTCAACATATGCAAAGGCGGCCGCTTTGTGTGTTTTGGAAGGATTGCACCGTCGGTTCATCAACTTACTGCGTCAGAAGTTGGCGAGCCAAAGAGATAATGTGGCGTAGGATTCGCCATTGAGAGACGTTGATCTAGCCTAGGATGCTGGCTAGAGTCAGGTTCCCTAAAATCGTAAGTATAAATTATTGGAGCTGGTGGTCGTAGGCGTCTTCTTCCACTATAACTGGCTTACTTGGTTCGAAAAGGGTCATCCAAAAGCCAAGGATTGAGCCTAAGGCGGAATGAGACAACTGGATGCTGGAACTTTCCCATAAGAATTTCTTTATCTCAACTCTATTTTCTATTTTTAATTTTCGCAATTTCAATTCGACTTCTTAATTTTGTTTTCGTTTTATTTTTATTTCCAGATCAAACTTTTAAATTCTGTTATTTTATTTTCTCCCAGGAACGCAGGTTTCTTGGGCACGCTTTTGGCCAGGATATCGAAAAACGAGAGTTTGTATAATCCGGTCCCTGAGGATTTCGACCCTACTTCCCCTTTACTGTTATTCTTATTATTTTGCAGGGAATAGGTTAATTTGGTGTTTTCAACGATCGCATCAAATTTTTGGCGCCGTTGCCGGGGACCGGCGACATACTAATCTTGTTTTTTGTTTTCTATGACCAGATTTGCTCTAGACACTCTTGCGTTTGACTCAAAAATCGAAAAGACTGCTAAAGCTAATCGAAAGGAAACAAAACTAAGGAAAAACCAGTCAGCGGTGGTTGAAACTCAAAGCAATCCACCGCTAGAAATTAGAATCGACGACGAAGTAGAGTCTAGGGTTAACGAAAACCCTATTCAAATATTTGAAAGTAAAGAAGAAGAAATCGACTCACCTGAAGAGGTTCTTGACGCCAGGGTTAACAAAAACCCTAATCAGGCGCAGCAACAGATGGCTCAAACAATTCGGCAACTAGCCGAAGCCCCGACAGAACAACCACCATTATGCATAGCGTATCCTAATATGGATACTGATTTTGAATTAAAGTCTAGGTTAATTCAATTACTTCCAACTTTTAGAGGGTTACAAAATGAAAACCCCCATAAGCATTTAAAGGAATTTCACATGGTTTGTCTTAGTATGAAACCTCAGGGGGTAACTGAGGATCAAATTAAATTGCATGCTTTCCCTTTTTCCCTAGCAGATTCAGCGAGGGAATGGTTATTTTATTTACCCCCTGGATCTATTACTACATGGGCTGATTTATCTCGTTTATTTCTCAATAGGTTTTTTCCAGCATCTCGAGCAGCTGAGTTAAGGAGGGAGATCGTTGGAATAAGGCAAAAAGAAGCTGAGTCTCTTTACGACTATTAGGAGCGGTTTAAGAAGTTGTGTGCAAGCTGCCCACAACACAGTATAATAGAGCAATCTCTCCTCCAATATTTTTATGAAGGCTTGAAGCCTATGGAGATGAATATGGTGGATGCTGCTAGTGGAGGAGCATTGGTCAACATGACTCCCCAAGAAGCGAGAAACTTGATCTCCACAATGGCTGCAAACTCTCAGCAATTTCGAGTCAATCATGAACCTCCAAGAAGAGTTCACCAGCTAAGTAATTCTTCCATAGAAGATAAACTTGATAGACTCACTAATATAGTTTGCTCTTTTGTTGCAGAAAAAGCCAAACCAGCTCGAGTGTTGAATATACGCTACACCTGAACATACCACAGATGCGTGCCCTACCTTGCATAATGACACTATGGCCCATTTGGATGCTGTGGGAAACTTCCCTAGGCCTCTACAAAGGCAATATGATCCCTACGCTAAAACATACAATCCAGGATGGAGAGATCACCCTAACTTGAGTTATGGGGACAATCCACGAAACAACCAAGCGTACTAAAATCGATTTCCGCAATAGCCACAAGGTTCAGGTAATTCTCTTGAGACTTTGGTCAATAAATTAGCAGCTAATGTCCTTGAATTTCAACAGCAAACTCTTAATTTCTAAAGAGAGACAAAGGATTCCATAAGGGAATTGACCATCTCAATTGAAAGATTGAATTCTTAAGGGAAACTGCCGTCATAAATAGAACTAAACCCAAGGCAAAATGCGAATGCAGTGACGTTACGAAGCGGAAGGGTACTGGAACTGATTCTCGACAGAAATCTTGGCTAAGAAAACGCCCAGGAAAAACTAGAGAAAGACGAACAGGTCCGACCGAAACCTCTAGTGCCTAAGATTCCACCTTCATTCCCAAAACGATTCAATCAGAGTCGGAAAGGTAAAGAGGACAAAGAGATCCTCGAAACATTTAGGAATGTTGAGATCAACATACCCCTGTTAGACGCCATCAGGCAAATTCCCAGATATGCTAAATTTCTTAAAGAACTTTGCACCAACAAACGAAAGTTAATAGGTAATGAAAGGGTAAATGTTGGTGAGAATGTATCTGCAGTATTACAGCGGAAAATACCGGCAAAGTGTAAGGATAGGGGCATGTTTGCAATACCATGCAAAATTGGCCATTTGGGAATTAAAAAGGCTATGTGTGATCTAGGAGCCTCCATAAATGTAATACCATATTCTATATATGAATCACTTAATTTGACAAAAACAGGTGTTATCATTCAATTGGCAGATAGGTCCGTTATGCACCTAGAAGGAGTCCTTGAGGACGTGTTGGTAAAAGTTAACGAGCTCATTTTTCTTGCAGATTTTTACGTGATTAAAATAGAGGAGGATAGCACCCCTAGATCCTCAGATCTCTTGTTAGGACGACCTTTCCTTAGTACGGCTAGTACTAAAATTGATGTTCAAAGTGGAACTCTTACAATGGAGTTTGATGGGGAGATTGTGAAGTTTAATGTCTACGATGCCATTAGCCATCCAAGCGAAATTCGGAGTGTAAATCGTATCGACATAATTGACTCTCTAGTGGAGGAAAATTCTGAGTCAATTTATGGAGATAATTCTGAACTTAGTAAATTTGAATTTATTAATGAATTATTATCTTCAAGTACTAAACTTTTACCCTCAATTGTGGAGGCACCAGAGTTGGAGTTGAAACCGCTTCCAGAGCATCTAAAATATGCGTTTTTGGGTAAGGATAATACCCTACCAGTCATAGTTGCTAATAACCTCTCTATGCAGGAAGAAGAAAGTCTGGTTCGTGTGTTAAAAAGCCATAAGGAGGTGATTGAGTGGACCATTGTAGACTTAAAAGGGATAAGCCCTTTGACGTGCACACACAGGATCTACTTAGAGGAAAACACAAAACCAAGGCGAGAGGTACAAAGACGGCTAAATCCAAATATGATAGAGGTAGTAAAAAAGGAAATAATCAAGCTTCTGGATGCTGACGTAATTTACCCCATTTCGGACAGTAGATGGGTAAGCCCGGTACAAGTCGTGCCCAAGAAAACGAGCATGACAGTAAAGGAAAATGCTGAAGGTGACTTGGTACCTACCCGAGTACAAAATGTGTGGCGCGTCTGTATTGATTACAGAAAGCTGAACTCATTTACTAGAAACGATCATTTCCCTCTTCCTTTTATGGATCAGATGCTTGAAAGGTTAGTTGGAAAATCTCACTTTTGTTGTCTTGATGGCTATTCAGGTTTCTTTCAAATCCCAGTGGTGCCAGAAGACCAGGAAAATACCACTTTCACATGCCCATTTGGAACATTCGCATACAGAAGGATGCCATTTGGTCTTTGTAATGCGCCAGCCACCTTCCAAAAATGCATGATGAGTATATTTTCTGAATATGTGGAAAAAATTATCGAAGTTTTTATAGATGATTTTACTGTTTATGGAAATTGTTTTGATGAATGCCTTAAAAATCTAACGATAATTTTAAGTAGATGCATAGAATTTAATCTTTTCTTGAACTATGAAAAGTGTCACTTTATGGTAGACAAGGGTTTAATTCTAGGTCATTTTGTGTCATCTAAGGGAATTGAGGTCGACAAGGCCAAAATTGAAATTATAAACTCTTTGCCTTACCCCTCTACTGTGAGGGAAATTCGTTCTTTCCTTGGTCATGCAGGGTTCTACAGGCGCTTCATAAAGAACTTCTCAAAGATAGCTGAACCACTGTGTGAACTGTTACAGAAGGATAAGAAGTTTGACTTTGACCCAAAGTGTAAGGAGACTTTTGACACGCTCAAGCAAAAGTTGGCCTACGTTCCTATAGTGCAACCGCCAGATTGGAAGTTTCCATTTGAAGTTATGTGCGATGCCAGCGAATGTAGTGTAGGAGCCGTATTGGGGCAAATGATAAACAAGGAACCACATGTCATTTGTTATGCCTTAAAAACCCTAGATGCTGCACAGAGCAACTACACCACGACAGAAAAAGAACTCTTAGCCGTTGTATTTGCTTTAGATAAATTTCGACCTCATTTGTTGGGATCTAAAGTAATTGTTTTTTCTAATCATGCAGCCCTCAGGTACTTGATCTCAAAGAAGGAAGCCAAACTGAGGTTTATCAGGTGGATTCTGCTACTCCAAGAATTTGACATTAAAATTCGAGACAAAAGGGGATGTGAGAACTTAGTGGCTGACCACCTGAGTAGAATAAGGGTACCTTTTGACGACATCCCCATCAAGGAGGAATTCTCTGATGAAAGCTTATTCTCGACTGAGGCACACCTCCTATGGTATGTGAATATGGTAAATTTCTTAGCCACAGGATCGTTACCCACTGAGTTAACACGTTCCGCAAGGAATAAGCTAAAACGCGACGCTCGATATTACATTTGGGATGACCCATACTTGTGGAAACACTGTTCAGATCAGATAATACGACGATGTGTTCTAGAAACTGAGGTAACTTCTATCCTTAATTTTTGTCATGCTGAAGCTTGCGGAGGTTCTTTTGGACCTAAGAGAACAGCTCACAAGGTGTTAGAATATGGGTTATATTGGCCTACAATTTTTCGAGATGCATATAACTTCTGTAAGTCTTGCGATAGGTGCCAACATACAGGTAACATCACTAAACGAAATCAAATGCCCCTATCTCCGATTCATGTATGTGAGATCTTTGATGTTTGGGGCATCGATTTCATGGGCCCATTTATTTCTTCATTTAGCAATGTGTATATAATCCTTGCGGTAGACTATGTCTCTAAGTGGATAGAAGTAAAGTCCACTCGCAATGATAATGCCAAAACTGTTGTGGAATTTCTAAAACAAACTATTTTTTCTAGGTTTGGCACACCTGGAGCCCTAATCAGTGATCGTGGCACCCACTTTTACAACAAAGTCATGGAGGCACTATTGTCAAAATATGGAGTCCATCATCGTATAGCTACGGCTTACCATCCCCAAACGAATGGTCAAGTTGAGGTTTTGAATAGGGAAATAAAGACTATTTTGGAGAAAACTGTATGGCCCAACCAAAAAGATTGGAGTCTTTGGCTCAATGACGCACTTTGGGCCTATCGAACAGCATATAAAGGACCAATTGGAATGACCCCATATCGACTTGTTTTGGGCAAGGCTTGCCATCTTCTGGTAGAATTAGAGCATAAAGCCTATTGGGCAGTTCGACAATGTAACATGGAGTTAGACCTAGCGGGAAGGGCAAGAAAGTTAGACATCCAAGAGTTGGAGAAATCCGTAATGATGCTTATGAGAATGCTCGTATTTATAAAAACAAGACCAAGTTGTTTCATGATACGAAAATTGCTCAGAAATATTTTTCGGCAGAACAAAGAGTTTTACTCTATAACTCCGTGTTGAAATTATTTCCAGGTAAGCTTCGATCACGATGGCAAGGACCTTTCGTCGTTACTGAAGTATTCCCTCATGGTACGGTTGAAATAGAAAGCGAAGAATCGAAGAAGCGGTTCAAAGTCAATGGCCAGAGGCTGAAGCCGTTTTACGAAAATTTTCAGGCTCACACGGTCGAAGAAATTCAGTTAGAGCCACCATAGAACCATTCAGGGCTCAAGCTAACGACGTTAAACAAGTACTTGTTGGGAGGCAACCCAATCTTTATTTTTATTTTTTTATTATTATGGTTAATTTTATTTTTATTTTTACTTTTATTGTTTATTGTTTATTATTTACTATTTATCATTTTCTTTTCATTTGTTTTTCTTTTAAAATAAATTTCTCTTCTTCCATTTAGGCAAAAAGGAGCGAAAATACGAAGAAAAGAAGGAAAATATGCACCAAATAGCCCTATTCATGGTACCAAACAGCTCCTATTCCAGCTCTTATTCTGGCACAGAATAACTTATTCCTGCAGCCAAACACCCATTTTCAGCAACTTAAACCCCCAAATCTTCCATTTTCTTTCTCTTTTTCAAAATTTTCTTCCATTGCCGCCGCATCCCTTCTTCTCCACCTACACCGCCGGTCGCCATGGTCCGCACACGTAGCCGCGCCACCGCCGAACCCTCCTTCACCGTGAACCCCCGACAGCGCCGTTTCTCTGCCCCTCAAGCCATCGATTTAACCGACAACGCATCTTCTTCGATTTCGTCTCCTCCACGGGTCTCCACTTCCTCCTCGTCTCCCTCCTCCTCACCACCACAGTTCGTTGTACCCACGTCGTCTTCTTTATCGCACAACACCACCACGCTGATGACCGGGCTGCCTACCATGACGGAGCCTCATCCGCGCGACTTTTTCTCTCCTCCACGTGTGCCTTCGACGAACATGCCGTCTCCTATCCCTTCCCCGCTTCGTGTATCACCAGTACACGTCCTCTCACTGTTACGAGTCGAGTTGTCATCCTCCCCCTTGCACGAGACCGTCCTCCTCCTTCCTCCACCATCGTGCGCCGCACCTACGAACCCACTACCTGCTCGAATAGGGACCCAAGCCACGGAATTTGAGTCCACACCTCCTCCACCTCGAAGACGATCGTCCCGAACGGCGGCTCACCCTCCACCAACCTCCGCCGCGCCTTCCTTTGACACGAAGCCTTCATGATGTTTGACCTTGCAGATAGAAGCGTTCGCGGCAGCACCTACGAGTTCTTCCTCTTACCACACTATCGACTCCTCCAACACGGCTACCGAGCAGCACCCCGTACCCTCTCGTGGCCGCACCTACCGTTCTCTCGTCAACATCCTACCACCGGAAGCCCATTTGTATGGTAACCTTATTTTTACTTCTGATACTGATCGGCGCAGGTATGACTCTCTTCGACATAAATCAATTTTACCTTGTAAATGTCTGTCGATACCTTTTTTGGCTGCTTTGCGCATTGAAAGTGATGTTACAGGTTATTTCAAAAATATTGGTTAGGTTGGCAATTTCCATTTTGTGCACTGTGCATATTATGAGTTAGTTTTAGAATTCTATTCAACATTTCATTTCCAACGACATGAGCAGATATCATTGGACACACTTGGTGTTGTTAAGTTTCAGTTACTTGGCATTATGCATAGCTTATCTCTACTTGAATTTAATCTTGCCTTATCTTTCGTAACTGAAGAATATGCTATGTCTCCTGCTTTTCAAACAGTTTGTGTGCATTTCCTACTGATTTTCAAGCCGTCGAGGCCTTTGCTTTGCTAACTGATAATGCTGAATCCATGTATAGCCCGAAAACGTCAAAAGATTTATGGTTTCGCGACCCTGCTTTATGTTACATACACCGTTATCTTGCTTACAATTTTTCAGGCCGTCGAGACACTCCGGCCACCGTCTCAAAGATAGAATTATTCTTTTTATGGTGTATGTATATCGGTCGTCCGGTTAACTTGGGTTATTGGTTTGCACTTCAATTTGAGCATGTTATCAAAGCTAAACGCCCTCTAATTTTAGGATCTCTTATTACACAGCTGTTATTTTCTTTACATGGTTCTAACGCTCTTGTTTTAGACTTACATGTTGCTTGTCAGGCTGACCCTTTAGATGCTCGATGCCTGGACTCAATGGGGCTACTTCTTGGCACTCAATCAGCCTTCAATTTCGTCCCTCTTGGTGTTCGTTCTACACCGTCTGAATGGGTCTTTCGACGATGAAATCAAGATGACGCACCAGCATCTGCCCAACCTCAACCGATATTGACCGTAGAGCAACGATTAGAGTGCATTGAGGCTCGACTTGACACTTTTGGCCAGCAAATCATCGAACTCCTTGCCCTCATGTGCGATCATCGATAGACCACATGGGGAGTATTCTTAACCCTTTCCATCTATTTATCTCTTTTTGTCAACATTGAGGACAATGTGTTTTAAGTAGGAGGGAGGGAAATCTTTGATATTACTGTCGTTTTCTGCTGCAATTTTGGTTGTGTTGCTCTGTTTTTGTTTGATGTTGCTGTTTGAGGCCCCATTTTGTCCATATTTATTTTTTTTAAGAATATCCTGCCTCTTTTCATGCCCAAGATCTTGACTAGGAATTGCCTACTGTTTGTTCCACAAGCCTGATTCTTACTGTCTAAGAAAGTTATGATTTTTCCCATAATTGATGCCATCTCCACTGTTTTATTTTTATTAGGCTAAAAATAATTGTGATTAATAAAGTTACCTCTATCTTGCTTTTCGTAAAATTGATTAAGTTTAATATAAAGTGAACACTTAAAATGATTGCATGCTTAATTGATGTTCATGGCTATTAAGTGATTATCGAAACTTATTTTTGACGCTTAAATTGTTTCTTTCCTGAGTTCTCAAAAATTTTAAATATCGTTTAATTGTTAATAAATATTTTCTGTGGTTATGAGTACAGCTTAGATCGTGACTGACTGAGTAACCGGGGTAGGGTGCTTAGGTTGTCATTCTACTTCGCATCAAAAGGTTTTGTGACGTGACAAGTAAAACTCCGCTAGCCGAGGTTATGAGTGTGGCTCAAATCGTGACTGACTGAGTAACTGAGGTAGGGTGCTTGGGTTGTCATTCTACTTCACGTCAAAAGGTTTTGTGACGTGATGAGTAAAACTCTGCTAACCGGAAATAAATAATTTTAGGAGTATGTTGGAGTGAGTAACCGGGGTAGGGTGCTTGGGTTGTCATCTCTCTTCGCATAAAAAGGTTTAATATATTCCTAAGCAAATAAATAATAAATAATTAAAGAAAAAACAAAAAAAGAAAAAAAAGAAAAAAAAAGGAAAAAAATAATAAGTACTAATAAAGTTGCACTTGGGGGACTAAAGGAGGAAATAATTAGGGTGTCTTGATAGGTTTGGTAATTTACCTAAATAGCATGAAATAATTCAAGACGATCTTAATTTTTGTGTGAATTAATTGGAATACTTTTTCTGTTTTACTTAAAGCAAGCTTAGAGTTCTTTTTATTTTTCGTATGCATTTTTAACTAATTTTTATGAAACTTTGGAGTGGTATTTCTCTTATGGCAGAATCTAGCTTTCACAAGTCGATAGGAACCATACTTGAGGGCAAGTATGGGCTAAGTAGGGGGAATTTGATAATACTTTAGAATGACGTGTTTTTATATATTAATCATGTGTTTATTTTGAGCTTGAGCCTACTAATTTGAGCTATTTATGTCTTTTTATCTTCTAATAACTAAATTAGAGGCGAAAAGTAAATTCAAGGGAAAAAGCGTCAATTTGGAGATTAAATGGGCCAATATGCAACGTGGGACAAATTTGGTGCCAAAAGTGCGAGCATGGAAGGCACAAGGATTGAAAAGTAAATAGAAGAGATTTTATTTTGGGAGACTCTATTTTATTTTATTTATATTAGGATAATTATTGTTAGGATAATTATTAGAATTATTTTAGGATTTTATTTTAATTATTTTTATTTAAATGTATTTATCTTTTAAGAATTTAAGTTAAATTAGACTTTCTTCCTAGCACCATAAATAGGGGGTGAAGTGACTCTAATTGTATCCATTTTTTCCTGTAAACACTCTCCCCCAAAGTCTTTTGTTATTTCCATATTTTCTTTTAATAAAATTCTTTTTCTATTTTTATTTATTTTCTTCCCACTTTTATCATGAGCCACTAAAACCCTTCTAGCCGAAAGTTGTCAATATTTCCCAAAAGGGTTCTTGAGGCTTAGAACCCATACTTAGCCCCTTTTCTACCAAGTATTCATCGTTTCTTCGAATTACGGGCTGACGCTTCCGTCCATGGCCCTTAAGAAGTAAGCTTTTCAACATATGCAAAGGCGGCCGCTTTGTGTGTTTTAGAAGGATTGCACCATCGATTCATCAACTTACTGCGTCAGAGGTTGGCGAGCCAAAGAGACAAGGTGGCGTGGGATTCACCATTGAGAGACGTTGATCTAGCCTAGGATGCTGGCTAGAGTCAGGTTCCCTAAAATCGTAAGTATAAATTGTTAGAGCTGGTGGTCGTAGGCGTCCTCTTCCACTATAACTGGCTTACTTGGTTCGAAAAGGGTCATCCAAAAGCCAAGGATTGAGCTCAAGGCGGAATGAGACAACTGGAGGCTGAAACTTTCCCATAAGAATTTCTTTATCTCAACTCTATTTTCTATTTTTAATTTTCGCAATTTCAATACGACTTCTTAATTCTGTTTTCGTTTTATTTTTATTTCCAGATCAAACTTTTAAATTCTGTTATTTTATTTTCTCCCAGGAACGTAGGTTTCTTGGGCACGATTTCGGCCAGGATATCGAAAAATGAGAGTTTGTATAATCCGGTCCCTGAGGATTTCGACCCTACTTCCCCTTTACTGTTATTCTTATTATTTTGCAGGGAATAGGTTAATTTGGTGTTTTCAACGACCGCATCAACACTTTCATGTGACGCCGCCAGATTCGGCTATAACGTTTAGGCCGGGTTTGGGGTGATACAGTTTAAGTGAATTCTTTCCTGGGTATTGTCTTTATCATTGGTTTATTCGATTACTTTCTTCACTTTCTGTCCCGTTCATAGTAATTAGTTTAGTTTTAGATTAAAAACAACCCATTTAATTATAGTCTAGGTAATAAAAAGATAGTAACTACTAGTACTTTTAGTCCTCGTGGATATGATATTTCGGACTCACCATAGCTATACTACTATTCGATAGGTGCGCTTGCCTTTGTCGTGATCATAGTTAGTTACGTGAATCACTCATCAAGTTTTTGGCGCCGTTGCGGGGGAACTAAGATATTAGGAATGCTTAATTTTTATTACTTTAGCCATTCTTTATTTTTATTGCATTTTTTGTTTAATTTTTATTTTCTAATCTTTCTTTTATTTATTTTTGGCAAGTGTCTCTAATTTATAACTAGAAGAAACCCGTCGGGACCTTTATTATTTGATAGTGAAATCGAAAGTACAGCTCGCAGAAATCGTAGAGAAGCGAGGCAAAATCTACAGTATAAAGAGGAAAAGCAAGAGGATGATACCAATCTTACCAAGGAGATGGTTGAAAATCAGAATAATCCGCTACCTCCTATGGTTGCCGCAAATCCTGTAAATCAGAATCCCGCTCCTCGTACTATGTACACTATGCCAAGCTTAATTTAGCTGGGGCTAAATCGAGTATTGTGAGACCTGCTATTGCTGTAAAACTGTTTGAATTTTAGTTCACAGATTCGTGACATCCAATACTATTTTATAAAAACAAAACTAATCTGTAAAAGAGAAGGGGAAAGAGAAGAGGAAAGAGAGACTTCAATTGGTGTAGACAATGTAAATAGAGAAAGCTATACAACATTGGTTTTAACATCTCATAGACTTAAATGAAAATTTTTGAATAGTTTAGTGATCAAAACAAAAACTTACCCATAGTTTAGTTATTAATAACATAATTTATCCTAAAAACAATAGCCAATTTATCCGTTCAAAGGTACCAAAGTGGAAGATTACCATATAGATAGTACTGACGTCTCTAGCTTTGGATTTGGTAGAAGGCCCGAT
The DNA here is from genome assembly GCA_020496765.1 of Gossypium stocksii. NCBI lineage: Eukaryota > Viridiplantae > Streptophyta > Magnoliopsida > Malvales > Malvaceae > Gossypium > Gossypium stocksii. The sequence goes on along the minus strand of CM035628.1, from coordinate 96,598,066 downwards.
AGCAAAGCTAGCAACTCCATTGACCACCCTTTCAAGCTTAATTGACAGCAATGAAAACCATTTGTGAGACACAACAATTAGTACACAAAATAGTAAAAGTATCATAGAGGCCTCTGTATTAGGAATCAAATTATATTTTACTCTTTTTACTAAAAAATAGCAAATTAATCCCAATACATTGAATCAAAAAGTAAATTGGTAATTCTATTAAAAATTAAATCCACTTCTACTATTAAAAACCGGTACATGTATGCCAGTAAAATGTACACAAGGCACGCCACGTTTTACTGTCCAGTTAGTTTGTCAACTATACGTTTCTAAACAATGGATAAATTTTTAACAAAAAAGACCAATTAAAATTTTTAACTAATATATAGGGACTAATTTACTTATTTTTTATTATTACAGGAGATAAAATGCAATTTAAAGAACTTTTACCACCCAAGACTGATTTTACAAGAAAGAAAACACGTACCAAACCATTATAGCTGAAGGAACACCAAGGCGAAAGAACTGAGGGACACCAAGAAAAGCATCCTTGGACAATGGTGAACGAGGGGACACCAAGAAAAGCATCCTTGGACAATGGTGAACGAGTTTTCTCACATGCAGATGAATACTTTACATAAATCCCAAGTAAGATCACATTCAACCATGTTGATAAACTAAAAGCTATTGCAGCTCCAAGATCACCTAAATCCAATTTAAACACAAGAATCCAACAAAGAGGCACATGGAAACACAGTATAAAAATTGAAGTTAAGAGCATTGGTAGAATCAAACTTTGCATTTGTAGAAATCGAGTCAAAGGTTTAAGGAAGGTGCTTGCAAATAGTCCCGGGATTAACCATAGGGAATATTGGCGAGCTTTGTAAGAGATAAGTGTATCTTGGCCAACGAGAGGTAACAATTTGTCCATAAATATCCATAGCATGCAAATGGGAGGGCAAACTAAGATGAGCGAAATGATGGCACTGTAAGTATAGATTCCAAGCTTTTTGTATTGTTGTGATCCATAAGCTTGCCCACATAGAGTTTCCAATCCACCAGCCATTCCTGACTAGTTTGAATGAAAAACATTCAATTAGTTTAAGATGCTCCATCAATAGAGTAGCTTAACAGAAGAAAGAGTAGCTTACCAGAAGGCTAAAACCAGTGATATTGGTGAGGGATGTAGCAATGGCGACGCTAGAGAGAGAAAGCTGACCAAGATGTCCTACCATTATTACTGATACAACTTGCACAAGGTATTGTAGAACCGTCACCGCCACCATTGGTGCTGCTATTCGACTTCCCTTCTTCAGCTCTGCTATATATCCACCCCAACCCGTTGCCCATTTCTTCTCAGCTTCTCTCTCCTCCAATTTCGCCATGCTTTTTTGTTGTTTTGAATCAATATTGGGGCTCCTGATAAAGTTGTAAACTATGTTTGGATTTCAAGCTAGAATCAAACAAATAAAGGCATAATCTCAAATGATAAAATACACAAAACTAGGACCAAAAAGTAAGAACATATCTGGCTTGAAATCAAAGCTGAATGATGTTACAGTTATTGCATTTATTACTTTCCCAATATTATATTATAATCACAAAGCACAAAAGATCCCAAAAATGTATTCTCTAAGGATATTTATTTAATAATACTATACTTCTAAGGCAGTATTCCTGTCATTGTTATAATAATAACTAGACAAAAATATTTTCAAGAGATCTGATTTTTGGTTAACCTCTATGAATTTTGATTTTTTATAATTTTATGTATGAAATTATTAGTACAATTATAGATATAGTATCAGTTTATGTTTACATATTGCATATAAAAATAAATTGATGTGTTTATTTGTTTAAAAAATGTGCAATTGAATCAAAATTATTGTTTTGTGTGTACATTTGAATCACAATAAACATTTCATTTGCACCAAATCAAAGTTTATGAATTAAATTGCCATTGAATCAAATTTTTTTGTTTAGTTTAAAAATTATCCCTTTTCATATCTTTTAAGAATATCATATCGTATTTAAGTTTAAACTTGAAAAATATTGAAAAAAAAAATACCCTTTAATTTTTTTAACTTAACAAAGTTATCCTATTTAATTTTCAATTTTATTATTTTATGTAAATTTTAATGATAAATATTTAAAAATAGAGTTCACATTATATTAATTTACTCCAAATAAATAAAATTTTAAATATGATTTAAGTATGTAATTTTTGTAAATTTATCTAAATTTAAATGAACTAATTATATAAAATTTTCTATTAATTTAATTAAAATTTAGTAAATTAACCTAAAATTAACTTCTAAGCTTTCAGACTGATTTTTCTAATAAAATTTATTATAATTAACTTTTGAACAACTAATAAATTATGGGAAAATTATAGCAAACCCTTTAAACTTCTAAAAATAACAAATTTGTCATATATAAATATATTATTTTATTATTTTATTTAAATTTAAGTTACTAAATATTAAAAAATAGAGTTCACATGATATTAACATATATTGAAAATTAAAAATATTAAATATAAAAAATATAAATTTATTTAAATTAAAAATCAATAATTTTCCTCTATTTAATTATGTCATTTTATTCATTTATTTAAATTTAAATAACCTAAATATATAAAATAAAGTCCATTCATTTAATTAAAATATAGTAAATTAACCTACAATTAAGTTATTAAATTATAAACTTTTAGTTCCTTTTTAAAAATAAAATTTGCTATTAGAAAGTTTTCAACATTTATATATAAAATTATAGTAAATGGATACATAATATAATAAAGCATATATAAACTATTAATATTGTAATTTTTAAATCTTTCCGACCCAAACAAAAACAAAATAAATAAAGTTCATTTACAAAAAATATATATATATTGACTATATTGACTCAAATTACAAGCTTAAACTTGGCCCAAAGCCCAAAACATATTACACTCTTTTAGATTGTTTGCTCATTTAGTAAAGTTCACTTTACTCAGTTATTTTTTTATCTTTTTCAGAAAAAAAATTTCACCTAAAAATTTATATGTCCAATTTTCTTTTTGTCTTTTTCATTCCTGTTCTCATTGGATTCCCAACCCATTATGTTTTTCATATCAACTACCTGCCTCAAACAAAATGGAAACTACAAAACTGTAAATCAATGTTGAAATAGTGACTAAAATGTCTTGACTCTATCATTTTAAACCTTAAACCTTAAATACTCTTAATCTTTAATTAGCACTAGTAGTCAAAAAGTAAATCAACTCAACAATTACAAGGTATTTTCTGATAACATTAATTATATAATAATATTAAATCATTCAAAGCCAATGGTTTACTCATGATGACAGAAGAAACTTGTGCTGAAAATAAGTTAATTAAAAGCAAGTCCAAGTCCTCCATTAAAGGTTTAATAGTGTGAAAAATGATTACAATTTATTTCTTAATTAATTTAATTTTTTCGGTGGTTTATGGAGGCATAAATTAAATACATCCATATAGTATGAATGCTCATATTCCAGTCAAGTTGGGTCTTTATAAAGAGGCCTTTCCTCAGCTATTAGCATTCAGAATTACAACAACAAAACACTATTTCATTTCCTCTTGCTTCATATATGACGATTACAATGTCAAGTAAGAGTTCTCATAAACTTGTTTTATTTTTTGCAATATATTGTCTGCTTCTTCAGGAGAAATGTACCAAAGCTAGCGTGAAACTATTGTGCAAAGACAGTGAGAGAAGAGCGCTACTTGAATTTAAGCACAGCCTTCAAGCAATGGATTCGTCAGGCAACGACGCCCTTTCATCATGGAAAAGTGAGGAGTGCTGTCATTGGCTTGGCGTCAATTGCAACAGTCTTACAGGATATGTTGAAATGCTCGATTTTAGAGGTCAATTATGGGTTGTAGCAGGTACAATTAGCCCTTCACTGCTTAAACTACATCACTTGACTTCTTTATATTTCAACAGGAATGATTTTAATGGAAGTCTTATCCCAGAGTTTTTTAGTTCTTTGAAAAAATTGAAATTACTGGATCTCTCTAATGCTAATTTTAGAGGTCCAATTCCTTCTCTACTTGGAAATCTGTCAATGTTGGAGACTCTTAGATTGGGTGGCAACGGTGAAGACGTGACCTTTCGCCATAAGTTGAAAAAAATGTATAGTGTTGGAAAACTTGAGTGGCTTTCCCATCTTTCTCGTTTGAAAGAGGTTGATCTCAGTTTCACTAACCTGAGCAATGCCAAGGATTGGTCTCAAATCATTAATCATCTTCCTTTGCTTCAAAAACTAAGTCTGAGAGATTGTGATCTTCCAAGCATCTCATCTTCTTCTGTTTCCCTTACCAACTCTTCTACATTTCTCATCACTCTCGATCTCTCTGATAATAAGCTCCCTTCTTTTGCCATATATCCGTGGCTGTTTAATGTTAGCAGCAACCTTGTTTCCCTTAATCTCTCAAGTAACCAGTTGAAAGGTCCAATTCCAGAAGCTTTCGGGAACATGATGGCTATTCGAGAACTTTATTTGAGTGATAATCTTTTGATATTAGCTGAGAATCAAGTTAGGGGAGATTCCGTGTTGAATGAAATCGTAAAACTACCATATATTACGGCTCTAGATCTTGGGTACAACCTTTTAAATGGATCCATAAGCAAAAGCATTGGACAACTTTCCAACTTGCAATTCTTGCGGCTTGCAGGGAATTCTTTTGATGGTGATATGATTTCCGAAGCTCATTTCTCAAATTTCACATATTTACAGGAGTTGGATTTATCCTACACTTCTTTGACTTTGAAATTCAACTCCAGATGGATTCCTCCTTTTCAACTGCGTCAAATAATGTTTTGCTCTTGCAAGATAGGGCCTCATTTCCCAGATTGGATTCGGACACAAATGTACGTCCTAACCCCTGACCTTGATATTTCTTCTGTAGAATACCTTGATATTTCTGCTTCAGGAATTTCAGATTCTCTTCCCTACTGGTTTTGGGGGTCATTTCATGATTTAAAGTACATAAACATGTCTTTCAATCAGATCAGTGGTACTTTCCCAAATAACTCTATCCGCATAAGCCATCTAGATCTAAGCTCTAATAAAATATCGGGACCATTAACCTTTCCAAAAATAAGTTTAATGGTTCAGTCTCTCCAATTTGCAATATTACCCATAAAGGTGTTTTGGCATTACTTGATCTCTCAAATAATTTATTTTCTGGAGTGGTTCCTGACTGTTTTGAAAGTTTCCGGTCTTTAACAGCTTTGAATTTGGCTGATAATAGTTTCTCCGGCTCACTTCCAAGCTCCTTAGGATCTCTGACTTCTCTTGAAATGCTCAGTTTACGTGGAAATAAATTCTCAGGAGAAATACCTTCATCTTTACAGAATTGTACCAAGTTAAAATTTCTAGACTTGAGTGATAATGAATTATCAGGAGAAATACCTATGTGGACCGGCCAGAGGCTTTCATGGTTGGTTTTTCTTAGCCTTCAAAGGAATCAGTTCAGGGGAATGATTCCCCATCAACTTTGTGGATTGAAATATCTACAAATCTTGGACCTCTCTGTAAATAAAATCTCTGATACCATACCACCATGTCTCAATAATTTCACTTCAATGGCAAAAAAAGTGAGTTTTGATCGAAGGATTGAGCATCACCTCTTAGATGCAGTGTCTACTCTATGGTTCATCCAGCTTAGGTATGTTGATGAGGCATTGCTTACATGGAAAGGAACAAAGCAAAACTATCCACAACTTGGACTACTACTAGCCATTGATCTCTCTTGTAACAAATTAGGAGAGATTCCTGAAGAATTAAATAGTCTTCAAGAACTGGTTGCATTGAACTTGTCAAGAAATTTTTTTACTGGAAAGATTCTTCAAAAGATTGGGCATATGAGACAACTAGAGGTGCTTGACCTGTCAAGAAACAAGTTTTCAGGAAAGGTCCCAACAAGCTTGTCTGAATTAACATTTTTAAGTACCTTGGACTTGTCTTACAATGAGTTGTCTGGAAAAATTCCAACCAGCACTCAACTACAGAGCTTTGATCCTTCATCATTTTCCCATAATAGAGGACTTTGTGGTCCTCCGATTTCACCGAATTGCTCAATGGTGGAACCACCTCCCGGCAAACCTGCAGTAGGAGGTGAAGAAGATTGTGATGAGTTCATGAAATGGTTTTACGCTGGCATGGGACTTGGATATGCTGTGGGTTTCTGGGGGTTTTGCAGTGTTGTGTTCTTCAAGCGTTCATGGAGGCATTCATATTATCGTCACATGGATAATGCAAAGGATTGGGTTTATGTTTCATTTGTTCTGCTGAAAGCAAGGTTAGGGAGGAGAATCAAAGCTCTTTCAACAAGGTAATAAATTTACTTTCTTCAATCCTTAACAAAGTTCTTTCAATGTTGAGAAATATATCCTTAACTAAATAACAAAGTTCTATATTATTATTTTTCAGGTGTGATTAGAACTGCAACTGAAGGTGGTTTTTCCTGCACTTGAGAAAATCTTAATAAAAAACTTATAAATTAAGACATGTTTGTCTTTTCGATGATTTCCAATTTCTATATATTAAGAAGAGATTTGTGATGGCTTTCTTGTAATACGTTTATCTTATATTTGGTTTGTATGTTTCTTTTCTACCGAATGTAATTTTATCAAACCTAAAAGACTCCTTGGTAATAAAGAGGAAAAAAATATTGATTGGAGAAAGATGATCAAAATTATAACAATAGTTTCATAAAATATTGAAAATTTTCTTTATTTCTATGTTTAACTTATAAATTGGTATCTTAAATATATCCTTTTTCTTATCTTGATACCTAAACTTTTTATTTTGCTACATAAGATATACCTAAACTATTTATTGTTCGCAAGTTGGTATCTCCGTTAGTTAAACCGTCCAATCTATTAAAAAAAAAAAAACTTAACCCATAAATTGCTACCTAAACTATGTATTTTTTTCCATTTTGGTACCTAAGCATTTTTTTTTTGTTACAAGTGATACCTTATGTAGCAAAATAGACAAAAACATTATTTTCTTTTATATATATTGTTTTTATTATTTTTCTTTCTTTAGATTCAATCGGATGGTCAAACCGGTTAGGTCACTAATTCTTAGTTTGATTAGTTCTTCCAATTCTATCAATTATTATTGAAAATTCAAGAAAAGTTAAAAATAGAGATGACTGGTTCAATTGTCTTTTTAGCTTGGATCAATCAATATGTATCGATTTGCAAGTCAATTGGTTCAACCCCTATCTCGATTTAGTTGTGAAAACTTTAGTTCTGATCGATGAAATAAATCGTTAGCATCTCAACCTCAAGAGGAAGAGTGAGAGGGAGAGAGATGATGACTATAAAACAAAAGAATTAAAAAAATATTTTTTAAACATGTGGTAAATTATTATTGGTTGATGTAAAATGGGTAATAGAAGAATAGTTGAGGTACCACTTGTAGCAAAAAAAAAATATTTAGGTACCAAAATAGAAAAAAAAAATACATAGTTTAGGTACCAATTTATGAGTTAAGCATTTCCTAAAAATAGATTTGGGGAAAATATGATTATTGATTATGTGGAAAAAGAAAAGGGGTAAAGTAAAGAAATTTGATGTTTACTTTGCATATTTGATTTAGTTTAATCTTACAGTATTGAATTTGAATCGTATTAGCATCCCTAAGTATACAATACTCATCATATGGTTATATTTGTTTCCATGTACAAGTCTTGGATGAGAGATCATAAATTACAAGTCATTAAACATCCAACTCGACATCTCAGCTTAGAAAATCAACTTTTTGCCTATTTTGTATGTATATATATATTGGTTATATGGCATGTATCTAGATTGGTTTGGGATTAGGGGCGAATCTAGGGGGCCGGCAGGCACCCCAGCCCCCTTTTAAAATAGAAAAATCTTTATTTTAACTCTTTAAAAATTTTAAAAATTTTAATTAGTAAAGGTAAAATTGTACTTTGCCCACCCTAAAAAGGATGGATTTTAATTTAATCCTTTAAAAATTACATTTTTACTAAAAATTATAATATTTCGGCCCCTAAAAAAATTTTCTGACTTTGCCCATGTTTAGGCCCATGGCTTAAGTTAATATTTTGGTATAGTTGGTACTTGACATATAAGATTTACAAAGTTATTTCATATCCTTTGATCAGTAGGCAGTTATGCTAGTTTATATAAATTTTATTACACAAATTATTTGGTTGGGCATTGATGCATCGAATGACAAGATATGGTTTTCTTTTATTGTGTTTTGCATGTGTCAAATTGGCTAAAATTAGTTGTGTAATGCTTTGGTATGTTTAAATAAGTTATGATCATGATTTGAATGGTTTGACATATTCATTTTAGGCTAATTTTTCATATAATCTCGAGATAGGAAGAACATGTCTCAGGACTATATTTTATCATTTGGGGTGTTGCATTAGAATGGGTCTCAAGACCAACCATATAGGTATATATTGAGGCAACTTGACTTATGTCTTGAGAAAGAGTGAGTTATTTCTCAAGACAATGGTACATCGAAATAATGACCTATCCACATAATACAACTTATTATTAGTTAAACGTTAAGAAATAAATGAGACAATATTTTCTTATATTTCACATTGTGTACAAAAATGATCGAGGATAAGTACAAATGGTATTAATGTGAATAATGAAATTTTATTTAAACAAATTTGTTTGAAAAGTTATAAGTGCAAATGATGAATAAACTTCACTTATAGCAATAAATCCTAACAACTTAATTCCATAGAAATCAATCTCTCCGTATGTGTTTCTAAAACTGTAATGAAATTAAAACTAGTTTATCATAAGTATACACTTGTGATCAACCAAAGGAGGGTAAATTTGCCCACACCAAAGGAGGGTAAATTTGCCCAAGTAATAACTGCAAAAGCTCCTCAAATCTTCAAATCACATTATTTGCCCAAGTGTTTTCATCCAAATATTCAATAATCCAACATAAATTGAGATTAATAAAAATAAAAATACAAAAAGAGAGAGAGAATAATATAACCTAATTACAAAATGAAATCTAAAGAACCAAAACTACATGAAAAGGAAACTAAGCTTAACAAAAACTTAGTCTTTCTCTATAGTGTTAAGTCTAAAAACCTCTAAAAGTTGCCTCAAATCAACTAAAAATGTGTGTGTATATGGTTTGGTTGGTGAAAGGATGAAGTTGCCCTTAATAAAATTGTAATTTTCAATTGAGTGTCACTACTTTACTATGAAATTTCACAATTTTCCCTTTGTAATTGCTCCAGATTTGGCTAATGTCACAACATCACGACATCAACTGATTCATGTCATGATTTATGGCCTAAAAATGCTCTTATTTTTCCTTTAGCATCCGTGACGTCGCAACGTTAGCTAATCCACTTTGTGAGGTCAGCCATATCATGACTTAGCCACAATCTCATCACGATGTCGGGCATTGATCAACACCATTCATGATGTCGTGATTTTAACTGATAAATCACGACTTGGCCTTTGCCGTGTCATGACGTTGAAGGCTATTTTCTACTATCTTCCTTGAAGTTGAGTGTTTCTCTTACAGCCAAACACAAAAAACATAAAAATTATTATTAAACCTTAAAAACAATTATAATGCATGAAAATAACTTATATTCATTACTAAATTGTAAAATCCTAAAAATGAAAAAACACTACTAAATGTAAGATTTTTGAGACCTACAAAAACAAATTTTTACTCAAAATATATAAATTTTGTATATAACAATGAGTAGAGTTGAATCCATAGAATCAATTGATAATTCTATTTATTTAGTAAAAGAAAATAAAAACAAAGGGTTTAAAATTAAAATTAAAATTAAAATTATGTAAGAAAAATCACAAAACAAAATATAAGAAAAACCAATATGTTGAAAAACTAACAAAAGGTAAATTCTTTATTTGATTCATGAGTTTGATCATCAATGCAAAGATAGCTTTAGTATTCTTTAATAAATTAATTTTAGTTTCCAATATCACGACTAGTAACCAATCTTTCCTTGCCTTCTCGATAATCAAGAAGAAGCTTGTTGAAATTATTTCTCTTATCAACAAACAATCCTATAAGTTTAAGCCTAGGATTTAGCTTACCAATAGTATTACCTAATTCTAACCAATCAACACATGTGAGATTCATTTAGAATCAATTAAATAATTATAAATTTAGCTATTTTAATTCACAAGACAAAATATTTTAACAATTGAATTAGTTTGGTCCTTTGCCCTTTATTAATAAAATTTTATTTGCTGAGCTAAAAAAAAAAAAAGATTAGTTGCAATGGCTGTCTTTTTGGTGGTGAGTAGGAGATTGAAGAAGAAAATAGATGGAAAATTAAATTAACTAAGACAAAAAGCAAGTCTAGTTGTCCACTAAAACTTTTCCATTATAAAGAAATAAAAAACACTTAAATAGCTAGAAATATTTTACCATTATCATTGAAAAATTAACACAAAAAGTAAGTCTAGTGTGGCAAATTGAAAAATTACATTGTAAATCTCAAGTGCAATTTAGAACAAAAGCAAAAACAGACCCTAATTAGTACTTATTGTCAAAAAGTAATTGGACACATCATTTGCAATTGCAATTGCAAGGTATTTTCTGATTCATATTATTGAAGAATTCAAGACCCATTCTTCGTTTGCTTCATATGAAACTGAAGAAGAAAATTGTGGGTAAATTAAATTAATTGAAACAAAAAGCAAGGCTAAGTCAGGTTTAGTAGGCCGATCAAATTTCTCCCTATCACACGTTATTGAGACATTATTCACATTGGAGTCGTAAAGTGATTAACTAAAGAAGAAAATTGAAAGCATAAACATCCATAATTGCTAATTAGTGCTAACTATAACAAGGTATTTATAAGAGTTTTAATTTTACAAGAAAATTGATCACACTTATAAATAAGAACTCTCATTTAAAATATATTTATTAAATTTGCTATTTTTGTCATCATTTTCTTTTATTAATTTGATCACCCAAAAAAGAAATCTATCAAATTTGTCACTCTACCATTAAAATGGTAATAGAAGATTAACTGTGCATTTACATGTATTTTGTCTAGGATGTCGAAAATAAGATTAACTCTTATTTAAAGTGACTATCAAGGTAGTTTACCGTAATTTTAAAGTGACAAAAAAAAAGGAATAATTACTATTTAGAGTGATCAAAATAAGAAATTCACAATCAACATTCTGTTACAATTTAATGGTGGAGTAACCAATTTAATCAATTTTTTGTGCCAAATTTATAAAAAAAATTGGAGTAACCAAAATAGGAATTACTGGCCCCTATTTAGGGTGACTAGTGAGGTAGTTCACCCAAGTTAAAAATTGAAATGCGAAGAGCTTAATTTACAATATATCAATTTTTTATAGTTTTTATAAATGCTTGAAAAACGATTAGAAATTTTTTTATTATTACCATATTTGAATTATTAAAATAATTTATATATTTTAATTATGTTAATAATTCTATTAATTACATGAAATAAAACTATATTGGATATATTAAAAATAGTTCAATTATGATTTGAATTGTGAAATAACAAATGACGTAATTATAATTAATTTTTTTATCATATAAATTTTATAACAAATGACCTATAATTTAATTGTCCACAGAGTTTTTTACCTTCACTTTTTTCAATAAATATAATAAAATATTATAAATATAATATTTAAATTATAATTATAGTTAGATTTAAAAAAATTTAGAAAAATTAAACTGCATAAACAATCTTTTGTGTTATTATTTTCTCTATTATATCACAATGTCACCTTCAGTGGCTACTATAACCATCACTGTAATGACCCGAAAGTCAGTGGTGCCAAAAATAGGATTTTGAGATCCCGTTTTCGTGAACCAAACTCGTAAATATTTAATAAAAACATTTTTGGAGTTATTATATTAATGAATTGAATTTTGAATAGGTAATTTAATCGAATTAGTAGTTAATTAAAGTTTAGGGGCTAAATCGTAAAGTTTACTCGTTATAGATTTTTAATTAGAAAATGGGTTGAGGACCTAAATTGCAATTAACTAAAGGTCTAAAATTTGCAATTAGACCATGTTGGAATTCATAATGGTGGACGGTAAGGATTATGTATGTATATAAATAATTAAAATTAAAATTGAATTAATAAGTTAAAGTTAATTAACTTAATATAATAAACATAAAAATAGGGATAGTGGATGAAAACAACATTTTCATCATCTCTTTTCATCTTCTACCCAAAGCTAAACAAAGAAAACCTAAGGAGAACTTCAAAGTATTCTGCCACATTTAGTTTTTTTTTTTTTGTAATTTTTATGGTTTTAGGTCACGAGAGCTTGATTTAGCTAGCCCATGTACTAATTTGTGAAAGCATTAAAGTTTTAGAAAGTATCGTTATTGAATTCTTGAAGTTTTAGATGTTAAATTGATAGATATTAAGTTTATAGGTGAAAAATGACTAAATTATGAAGTTAATTGATAGTTTCATATATTAAGAATGAAACTAAATAAATTGAAAAATTGAATGTAGAAATGAGAAATAGGAGGTTCCTAATGGTTAATAGTGAAAATCGATTTCAATTTGAAGCTTTAGATTGAAAGTCAAGTCAGTTCCAGTTTTAGGGGCTAAATTGAATAAATTGAAAAGTTTGAATAAAAGGAAAATTGATTGCAAATTGGTTGTTTATTGATAGTGCTATGTGTTTTTGTTAATCCGTAGCTAATGCTGATCCAGATTCCTTGAAAAGGAAGGGAATATCCAAAGTCATCGACAAATAGCTCATAATTTACAATATGTATTTCAATGACTTAAAGACCTATTTAATTTTTGTGCTTTCATGTTATTTTACCATGTACATTGTTGAGTTAAGTTGTTATGAATAACTTGAATTGATCTGGCTTAGTTACTATTAAATGACAAGGCAGGGATTAATTTGAATAAAGTAGAAATTTTAAATTTGATTAGTTTTAGACAATTGGTATGGAATTAAATTGAGGTATATTTGCAATATGATAATTTATTTGTCGATGATAGAATCTAAATTGTAATGAATGTGATTTGGTCTACATGTAACGAAATGAGAAAAGGATAACTTAATAACTATAAGGAACGCGTTAGAAAACAATTGATATGCCATGAGGGCTAGAGTGTTATATAACTCATTGTTGTCGTACAATTTGGGGTGGTAAACCATCATTGTCGGGCAATCTGGGGTGGTAAGTCATCGTTGTCGGGCAACCTGGGATAACAGATTTGAATCGAGAAAACCATCATTGTTGGATAACTCGGGTTGGTAGGCATTGTGCAGAAAATCATTGTTGTCAGGCAACCTGGGATGACAAATTAAGTTGAAGTGATAACAAGCTAAATGTTACCTGGAAAAAGAATGAGCTTATAAGCTCGGGATTTTGTTGAGAAAGTAACATGAACTTGGGCTTTATGTGTAAGGAATGAATACCAAATGATGAGATTACAACCTAAATGCTACATTTATCATCTCTATTATGTTGGTTTATGTTATAGATATACTACTGAGTTATGTTACTCAGTGTATGATTTATTTTCCATCCGTAGACATGTTGTTATGTGTATATATATGGTATGTAACTTAGGATTCCTCTAGTTGAATGCTATAAAGTATGAGAAGGTGCTTGAGAATGCAATGCATATATGTACCTAACAAATTGTTGATATGTTATATGTCACTAAGTGCAACTATGTGTGATTTGAAACTGCTATGGATGATCGAATGGTAATTAATTAATGAATATGATATATTGTAACTTAAATCTAGTAACTGGATCAGATGTAAGGTGTTACAATCACTTCCATTCAAGCATTATATTTTTCTTAGCAATTAGCAACTACTCGTCCATTAAATCAATGATGAAGTCGTCCTTTAAAGGTATTAAAATATTCTATTTCATAGTAGAGGGATTATAATTAATTTTTTTTAATATGGTACAAAGACTTGCAATATGGTAAAATATTTTATAGCTATTATAATGAAATACATCCATATAGTATGAATGGTCATATGCCATTCAAGCTGGGTCTTTATAAAGAGGCCTTTCCTCAGCTATTAGCATTCAGAATTAAAACAACAAAACACTATTTCATTTCCTCTTGCTTCATATTTGATGATTACGATGTCAAGTAAGAGTTCTCATAAACTTGTTTTATTTTTTGCAATATCTTGTCTTCTTCTTCAGGAGAAATGCACTGAAGCAAGCGTGAGCCTATCGTGCAAAGAGAGTGAGAGAAAAGCGCTACTTGAATTTAAGCACAACCTTCAAGCCATGGATTCGTCAGGCGACGATGCCCTTTCTTTATGGGAAAGTGAGGAGTGCTGTTTTTGGCCTGGTGTCGAATGCAACAGCCTTACAGGATACGTCGAAATGCTCGATTTTAGCTTGCAATCTTGGGTTGTAGCAGGTACGATTAGCCCTTCACTGCTTAAACTACATCATTTGACTTCTTTAAATTTCAACAGTAATGATTTTAATGGAAGTCTTATCCCAGAGTTTTCTGGTTCCTTACAAAAATTGAAATTACTGGATCTCTCTAATGCTAATTTTAGAGGTCCAATTCCTTCTCTACTTGGAAATCTTTCAACTTAGATTGGGTGGTAACGGTGGAGACTTGACGTATCGCCATAATTTCAAAAAAATGTTCAGTGTTGGAAAACTTGAGTGGCTTTCCCATCTCTCTCGTTTGAAAGATGTTGATCTCAGTTTCACTAACCTGAGCAATGCCAATGATTGGTCTCAAGTCATTAGCCACCTTCCTTTGCTCCAAAAACTAAGTCTAAGACATTGTGATCTTCCAAGCATATATTTCTTCCTCACTTTCCCTTGCCATCTCTTCTACATCTCTCACCTATCTCGATCTCTCTGATAATAATCTCCCTTCTTCTGCCATATATCCATGGTTGTTTAATGTTCGCAGCAACCTTGTTTCCCTTAATCTCTCAAGTAACAAGTTGAAAGGTCTAATTCCAGAAGCGTTTGGGAACATGAAGGCTATTCAAGAACTTTTTCTGAATGATAATCTTTTGGTACTAGCTGAGAATCAAGTTCGGGGCGATTCGGGGTTGAATGAAATCGGAAAACTTCCAGATTTTAGGGTTCTAGATCTTGGGTACAACCTTTTAAATGGATCCATAAGCAAAAGCATGGGACAACTTTCGAACCTGCATCTCTTGCTGCTTGCAGGGAATTCTTTTGATGGTGATGTGATTTCCGAAGCTCATTTCTCAAATTTCACCAATTTACAGGTGTTGGATTTATCATCCACTTCTGTGACTTTGAAATTCAACACCGGATGGATTCCTCCTTTTCATCTGAGTCAAATAATGCTTTGCTCTTGCAAGTTAGGGCCTCGTTTCCCAGATTGGCTACGGACTCAAATGGACTTCGTACTGGCTTTGAAATACATTGATATTTCTGCTTCAGGAATATCGGATTATCTTCCCTACTGGTTTTGGGACCCATTTCAGAGAGTAAGGTACCTAAACATGTCTTTCAATCAGATCAGTGGTACTTTTCCAAATAACTCTATCCACATAAGCCATCTAGATCTAAGCTCTAATAATTTCTCGGGACCATTACCACATTTTTCTATAGACTTTAGTGATATCGGGACCATTAAACTTTCCAAAAACAAGTTTAATGGTTCAGTCTCTCCAATTTGCAATATTACTAATGAAGTCTCTTTGGCATTGCTTGATCTCTCAAATAATCTATTTTCTGGAGTGGTTCCTGACTGTTTTCAAAGTTTCCGGTCTTTAACAGCTTTGAATTTGGGTGATTATAGTTTCTCAGGCTCACTTCCAAGCTCCTTAGGATCTCTGACTTCTCTTGAAATGCTAAGTTTACGTGGTAATAAATTCTCAGGAGAATTACCTTTATCTTTACAGAATTGTACCGAGTTAAAATTCCTGGACTTGAGTGATAATGAATTATCAGGAGAAATACCTTTG
Organism: Gossypium stocksii; assembly: GCA_020496765.1. Lineage (NCBI taxonomy): Eukaryota > Viridiplantae > Streptophyta > Magnoliopsida > Malvales > Malvaceae > Gossypium > Gossypium stocksii. Next base: position 96,582,063 of record CM035628.1, on the reverse strand, counting down.
TGGCTCGGGCAGAGGCTTTCATCTTTGGTTTTTCTTAGCCTTCAAAGGAATCAGTTCAGGGGAAGAATTCCGCATCAAATTTGTGAATTGAAATATCTACAAATCTTAGACCTCTCTGTAAATAAAATATCTGATTCGATACCACCATGCCTCAAAAATTTCAATTCCATGGCAAAAAAAGTAAGTTTCGATAGAAGGATTGAGCTTCACCTGTTAGATCAACCGTATGCGAGATCGTTGATTCTTGTTAGGTATGTTGATGAGGCATTGATTTCATGGAAGGGAACAAAGCAAAACTATCCACAACTTGGACTGCTACTAGCCATTGATCTCTCGTGTAACAAATTAACAGGAGAGATTCCTGAAGAATTAAATAGTCTTCAAGAACTGGTTGCATTGAACCTGTCAAGAAATTTTTTTACAGGAAAAATTCTTCAAAAGATTGGGCATCTAAGACAACTAGAGGTGCTTGACCTGTCAAGAAACAAGTTTTCAGGAAACATCCCAACGAGCTTGTCTGAATTAAACATTTCTAAGTATCTTGCTTACAATGAGTTGTCTGGAAAAATTCCAACCAGCACTCAACTACAGAGCTTTGATCCTTCATCATTTTCCCATAATAGAGGACTTTGTGGTCCTCCGATTTCACCGAATTGCTCAATGGTGGAACCACCTCCAGGCAAACCTGCAGTAGGAGGTGAAGAAGATTTTGATGAGTTCATGAAATGGTTTTACACTGGCATGGGAGTTGGATTTGCTGTGGGTTTCTGGGGGTTTTGCAGTGTTGTGTTCGTCAAGCGTTCATGGAGGCATTCATATTATCATCACATGGATAATGCAAAGGATTGGGTTTATGTTTCATTTGTTCTGCTGAAAGCAAGGTTTGTGAGGAGAATGAAAGCTCTTTCAAACAAGGTAATAATTTTACTTTCTTCACTCCTTAACAAAGTTCTTACAACGTTGAGAAATATATCCTTAACTAAATAACAAAGTTCTATATTATTTTTTTTTCAGGTCTGATTAGAACTGCAACTGAAGGTGGCTTTTCCTGCACCTGAGAAAATCTTAATAAAAAACTTATAAATTAATACATGTTTGTCTTTTTGATGATTTCTAGTTTCTATATATCAGGATGAGATTTGTGATGACTTTCTTTGATTTTCTTGTCATACTTTTATCTTATATTTGGTTTGTACATTTCTCTTCTATCAAAAGTAATTTTATCAAAACAAAAAGACTTCTTGCTAATAAAATGGAAAAATATATTGATTGGGGAAAATTTATCAAAATTATAACAATAGTTTACCTAAAATATTGAAAATCTTCTTTATTTATATGCTTAACATACAAATTGGTATCTAAACTGAACCATTTTTTTTATCTTGATACTTATTTTTTTTATTTTTATTTTTTTGCTACATAAGGTACCTAAACTATTTATTTTTCCCAAGTTGGTATTTCTGTTAGTTAAACTTTTAAATCTACACAAAAAAAATTAACATATAAATTGCTACGTAAACTATGTAATTGTTTTTCCATTTTTATACCTAAACATTTTTTTTTATTGTAAGTGATACCTTAAGTAGCAAAATAGACAAAAAGCATTATTATCTTTTATATATATTGTTAGAGAGATAAAAAATATTTTTTAAACTTTATACAATGTGGCAAATTATTATTGACTGATTTTTTTTAATTAATAGTTGAGGTATCACTTGTAACAAAAAAATGTTTATGTACTAAAAGAGGAAAAAAATGCATAGTTTACATACCAATTTACGGGTTATGCATTTCCTAAAAATAGATTTAACAATTTGACTAACGGTTTGACTAATAAAGATATTGACTTGGGAAAAAATGTAGTTTAAGTAATACTTGTAACAAAAAAAAAATTAAATACCAAGATGAAAAAATGTATAGTTTAAATGCCAATTTATGAGTTAACCCTTATTTCTAATATTTAATATAGTATTAAAAATATTTATATTTTTTTACAAATTTAACAATACTCATATTGCATTATATTATTTAATTTTAATATCATTATTATGTTTTTCATAATTATTTTTTAACTTATGATATTTCAACATTTAATTATTTTAAAAATTAAATATTTAAATGAAAAAAATTATAAATACCAATATTTTAAAATTATTGTATTCTAAAATCTTGAAAATTTTAAAATTTCCTATCCAAACAAAGTTCTGTTGATAAAAATTAATATATATAAAATTGTTGGACTGATATTTAAAAAATGACATAATTTCAAATTTTCAATAATGTTTACAGTAACGACTTAATTTTCGTCAATGTTAAAAAATTTAGTTTAAGGTTAAATTCCTTAAAATGATCCTTTCAAAATTTCAAATCGAAAAGTTAACAAGTCGTATGTGGGATTAATATATAAAACCAAACAGTAATTAAATAAATTAAGTTGTTTTTTTTTTTTATAATTAGTACGATGACGAAAGTATAAGGTGAGTAGGACGAAGAAATTTGATTGAAGCTTTGTACATGGCATTGATTAGCAAATGATCATGTCCTTAAAATCAAATATTCCATTGTTAAATAAACTTTGTGGCCAACCATGATCTATGTCATTAAGTTCCATTAGCTTGTGCGTAGTGACTTTATGAGCATTGATTTCATTGATAAGTATAGTGGAAGGAAATTGTAACACCCCCTAACCCTAAATTGTTGCTGGAACAGGATTACGGAGCATTACCGGTCAATGTTGATAAAATACGAATACTATACAGACAATTACTAAATAAATTGCAAATCAATCACAATGTCCCTTAGATAGACCCTCAAGGCCCAAAATACGAGTTAGAAGTAATTCAGGATTAGTTCGGGTGCTCGGGCAATTTTTCGTGAAATTTTAAAATTTTTCTTAGTTATAACCATTTAAGACAAATGACGTGTGATATTTATGATGGTCAAGTAATATGATCGTACCCAAAAACTAACTATTATCACGATAAAGGCAAGCGCACTTATCGAACAGTAGTATAGTTTAGTGGCAAGATCGGAATGTCGAACACACAGGAACTAAAAGTACTAGTAATAACTTTATTTTTATTATCTAGCCTAGAAATAAAAGGGAATTGTTCTAAACTAAACTCTAGCTAAACTAAAACACGATAGAGAGTAAATTGGGGAAAATACTTTTGGAAAACTGATTGATAAAGGTAATACCAAAGGAAGAATCCACCTAGACTTCACTTGTTATTAGACTCTGAACTAGACGATTTATTCACTTGACTTTGATCCATAGGAATCCCTAAATTATGTTAATATCTCTTTCAAGACTAAGAACAACTAACCCTAAGTTGATTAATTGAAATTTCTTTCTAATCAAAACCCCTAGTGTTGTATTAACTCGATCTATGGATTCCCTTATTAGATTTGACTCTAATCCGGCAGATTTTCGTCGTCCTATGTCTAGGATTGCGATCAACTCCACTTAATTGTGTTGGATCTACTCTTAGACATGGACTTTTGCTCCACTGAATAAGCACATTCAACTTATATTAATATCCTGAAATCTTAACACAAGAATTATTAACACAATTAAGAACAAATCAAGTATTTATCATATGATTCAGAAAATAATAACAAGATTCATCTTAGGTTTCATCCCCCTCAGGTATTTAGGGGATTTAGTTCATAATTATAAAAGAAAACATCTCAAAATTGGGAGAACAACAAGACATAAAGAACCCAAAAGCTTCAAGAGAAATTGAAGGGAGATCTTCAGTCTTGATGTAGATCCTTGCTTCCGAGATGAATCAATTAGCGTTCTTCTAGTAATTCTTTGCTTTCTACTCTGTGTGTCTTTTGTTCCTCCCTTAGGGTGTTTTTATAGACTTTGGAATGCCAAAATACCCAAAAATTAGCTTTTCCGAGTGAAGTTGAAGCAGGGCTCGACAGGGACACGCTTGTGTGAGGTTGCTCAGGCCGTGTTCAACACTGCTGAATCCACACATCCACACGGGCGTGTGGATTACCCGTGTGAAAATGCCTTAAGCCGTGTTAATGCTAATTTGGGCCCATTTTGTCCGTTTTTGACCCGTTCCTTGCTCTTTTCTCTTCCTTATGCTCACCTAAGTATAAAACATGAAATTAAAGGATTAGGAGCATCATATTCCTCAATTATAATTATAAATCATCCATAAATGTGCCAAGCATGGGGTAAAAATATGTATATATTTTGGTTTATCAACCAACTATACATCATTTACAATCCACTACTAAAATAACCCAACACATATCCTAGTACATGCCATTTACCGAAAGAACTATACATTACCACTTTGATTGAGTTCGTGATTAACTTGGATGCTGCACCAAACTTCTGACTTTACCTCTACCCAACCTGACACGAAAACAAACTGTACGCTGAGTATGATTATACTCAGTGGTATTACTATAATTCAAATGCTTAAAATAAAAATTATTTTAACATATATTTATTGAACCATCCAACCATTTTTCTCTCATTAATTCACTCACGTATTAATATTTCAATTTAATAATAATAGCTATCTTAAATAGCTTTTCTTCATTTCAATTTGCATTTCAATCCACTATATCATTATCCCGTATTAACAGCTTATAATCTTTTATAACCATTTAATACATAAAACAATTTGTTTCATTAATAATATTAACTATCTCAAATTCATTTCAATTTCCCATTCCATTTCAATAACTCATCCATTATATACAAATTCAATCAATTTATCAACTCATTCATTATCATTCCATTAACAAGTTGTTCTTTTATAATCAATTTACACTTGTAGTCTTTTAATACCCAATTCATACATTAAATCCATAAATAAATTTCAATAACTTGTATTCAATTAAATTCACATATTATTTCACTATTTCAAATCATTTTTATTTTCACTTCTAATTATTTCAATTTGCTTTACTTCACTTAGATTTTTACATCATCTCATATTACCAACAACTATTTCATAAACTATATCATTATCGATTTCTTGAACACATGATTCCCACGTTTCATTTTCACATCTTATTTCAATCCACAATTTAACTTTCTCACATTTTCAATAGTACGATCGATCAAATTCATTTAATTTTTTCCATTTCGGTTATTCATCCTATTAACAAATCCTGACTTTGACAGATACACCGATTCCATCCCAAACACACCAGTACGACACATTGTGCCTAAAACGGTACATAGTACCTGATCAGTATAGTACACATAAGTGCCTAAAACGACACACGAGGTGCTTGATACGACACACGAGGTGCATGAAATATGACACATAAAGTACCTGATATACGACAAATAAAGTGCCTGATCGGCAAAGCCGATAAATCTCGTACTCTTCCAAATCCTATGGCTTGCCAACTATATCCGACTTAGCCCGACTAGTTAATAGGGAATTCAATATATTTCCTAAATTCAATTTCAATCTATGCCATTCTAATCACAATATTTCATATTACCATTTGATTCACTTTTCCAATCAATTCACATTTCAATCAATATTTCATTCAATTTTTATAAGCAAATTCACTTCCAACATCAGTATCACATATCAATTTCCACTTTCTCAATTCAATTCCAATAAAATCCATATCAATCGCCAATATCAATATTCCAATTCAATACCACCATAGTTCAATAATTCAATTCAAACTATTCCAATTCCTATTTAACAATCACATTTCAATTTCACTTTCTTAATTCAATATTCATCTCAATTACTCACATATAGTCACAATTCAATCTAATTTCATTCAATTCAATATCAATACTCAATTTCAATAATCATATTCACTTAAAATCAAGTCCATTCAAAACAATATTATCATACCAAATTTCTTACCTTATTTATTTACCATGCATTTCAATTAAAACACAATAATTAATAATAATTAGATTTGAATTATAGTAATACAAACCAAAATTTCCGAGCTACTCCTTGTCGACTTTATCCTTTCCTTTCTTAGTCAAAGTTTCTGGTACAGCGCTAGCTACGAAAATTAAAATAATTAAATTCATCAATACAATACAATTTCACATCCTTAATGTATATATATAATTCTACTATGTACTTATATATTCTTTCAAAGCTGTCCACCTAAGTCATTGTCACTAAATTATTTATATCTTGAGTTACAGAATTCCAAATTAAGATCCGCTTGATTTTTTTGAAACTAGACTCAAATATCTTTCTACCATAAAATTTTTAGAATTTATAGTTTATCCAATAAGTACAGTAAAATCTTCAAACTTACCCCTGTTCTGCTGTTTAACAGCTTCGACCGTTCCTTATTAAAAATTATTGATCTCTTAGCACGGATTTTGAATGATGTTTCTGTTTGTTTCTTAAACATATAAAATTAAGCCCCTAATTATTTTTTTTTTTACAATTTTTGATGATTTTCCAAAGTCAGAACAGGGGAACCCGAAATCATTTTGACCTTATCTCACAAAATTTATTATATCTCATGAATTACAATTTCATTGCTTACACCGTTTCTTCTATGAGAAACTAGACTCAATAATCTTTAATTTCATATTTTATTCATCCTCTAATTCGATTCCCACAATTTTTGGTGATTTTTCAAAGTTAGCCTACTGCTGCTGTCCAAAACTATTTCTTATAACTTATTTTACAATTAAATTCTTTACCCAATTCTAACTTTGAAATTCTGTCAATTTAACCCCTAAATTCACCAATTAATTCAACATAAATTATATTAAAAAACCTAAGAACTTTCAAAACTTCAACTTAATTTCAACAAAACTTTATTCTAAAGCTTCTAAAACATCAAATTTAAGTAAAAATGACTTAATTGACTTACCTATTAAAGTTCAAGCTCTCAAATCCTAGTTTCTCCTTTTCTTTTTCTTTCATATTCTTTCTTTTCCACTTTCGGCCAAGCTGCTGTTCTTTTTCTTGCTTTGTTTCTTTTCTTTATTTCTTTATATATATATATATATATATATATATATATTTATATATTAACTAAATATCTATTATACAATTAATTACACATATACACTTGTACACATATTTTTCACTACATTTATACATCATCAATATCATACACTTGTTATTCATCTAATTTATTTATCAAATAAAAATCTTATAAAATAATTATTTAATTAACAAATATCTTTTTAACTTAATAATAAAAAATAAAAAATAAAAATATCTATTTAATAATCAATATATATATATATATATGACAAATGTACATTATCATGATCACCCTACATTTGTCTATATTTAATTTATTTATCATATAAATTTCTCATAATGTAATTATTAATTATAAAATATCTTATACTTAAATTATAAGAAAATACATTAATATTTTACAATTGTTTACATTTTTTTTTGCCGCCTCACTTATTGGAATAGGCTTAATTCCCATTTTGGTCCTTTATAATTTCTTTTAATCATAAAATTTATTAATTCAAAAATATTTCTAAAATCACGCTTAACTTATTAATTAATAATTTTTTTAACTTTTTGGTCAGATTTAATGATCTCGAATCACTGTTCCGATATTATTGAAATTGGACTGTTACACATACTATTTCCAAACACCAACCCAAATACAACACAAAGACTAATATTATCTCAACCATTTGAACATCATATATATAACTCAAGCAAACTATCAAAATATCAGCCACATAACTAATACGGTCACACACACACACATACTTGTATATAGACACTTGTATACATGGGATTCAAAATAACATCAAGATACAAAATAATCATATTAACTACAAGATTTCCTAGGTAAATGCTGGGACCAAAATAAAAGCATCACCAACACTTGAGTCCTGATTTTTGTTAGATGTTGAGTCGATGATTGTATAGCTAAATACCTAACATCCGCACGGGAAAGAAAATCGTATGCTGAGTATAATTCAATGATATTTCTATAATCCAAACATTTAAATCATATTATGAATCTTAATGATGCATAAACTTAATAAAGATGACATGCAACACGTAAATTCAATAAAATAATTCATATAGTCATTCAGACCATATTACATATTCATTAATAACAACCAATTCATTTATGCTATATCATACTTTCTTAGTTCATATCAACATATTTCCTCGATACCAAAACTTGGCAATTACATTACATAAATCATTTGGTAACTCAATCATGTAATGGAACAATTCATATCACTTTACAATTTTCATATTTCCATTGAACATAATCAATCTATGTTCGTAGCTCAATCCATAATTTCATTCCACTCCATTTCATATATTTCACTTTCATTTCCATCATTTTCCATTTAAATATCAATATTTTGTTTTCACCATTTATTTCCTTATTAACATGACTCGGACTCTGACGGATATATAGATCCAACCAACACACTAGTTTGGCACCTAGTGCCTCATTGAATAAATCTGAAGTAAATAGTTGTGCCCAATGCTATAATTAAGTTGACACCTAGTATCTCATCGGTTAAACCGAAGCAAATTGGCACCAAATGCCTCATCCACTTGTGGCCAAATTAACCCTAAGCTCTTCCTATCCTATGGCATGCCAACTATATCTGACTTTACCTGAACAGTTAATAGGGTTTCTATTTTATTGTTTCATTATCAACAATTATCTCAATTCACGCTTAGTTTAAATCATAAACACATTTAATCAACATATAAAAATAATAGATCATCACATACATATTTGTATAAATATACACACTTTTCATACTTATTCAATTTAGTCCCCGAATATACCAATCAATCCAATTCAGCTTAATTCATCTCATTATCACAAATGACTCACCTCATACCCTTACCATACACAAACAGTTCAAAATGCAACAATTTATGAAGAGATCGGATTATAGAAACACAAATCGTAAACTCCGAGCTATTTGTCTTTTTCTTTCTTTTTTCGAGAAATCCGGGTCGATGTTAGCTATGGATTAAAACAAACATAATACTTTATAAACTCATTGATAATCTCATATTCAATTTCTAATTTATGCAACTTTTGCATTTTATTCAATTTAGTCTCTAATTAAAATCGAGACTAACATAACTTTCAAATTTAGCCTCCAATTTTTATATCATTTTCACTCTAGGTCTAATTTATCTTCCTATTTCAAATTTTCACCTCTAAATAGAAATTTGTTCATTTAAGTCCTTATTGCACAAAATCATCAATTAATTTTACAATTTAGTTATTTAACTAAAAATCTATCAAAACAACACTTCAAACTCCCAATATTTAATAATGGTAACATTTTAAATCTTTAACAGTAAAAAAATTATAACACGAGTCAGCTAGCACTAGGTATTGGGATTTCGAAAATATAAAAATTATAAAAAAAATAAATTCCACTAACAGCTTGAATGTTTTAAAACCCTTGCCGTGCATTGAGGTTTCTTTTCTTCTTTGGTTTCGGCTTGTTGAAAATGAAATGGATGAAAAATAATTTTTATTGCTTCCACTTTCTTTATTATCTTACTTTATGTTTTATTAATTTAGTTTATTTACTTATTTTCTTTTCTTCCATAATTTGTTTATCACAAATTTTAACTAGCCCATGTTACCCTCCATTATTCATATTACATGGGTTAAATTGCCTTATAAGTCCTTTAATTATGTCCTACATTAGAATTTAATTATAATTCGACTTTTGACACTAACGTGATTTAGTTCCTGTATCCAAATTGAGCATTAATTCGATAAAATTAATTAACCTAAATTCAATTCTCTTCTAATATAACTCAGTAAATATTTAATAAAAATATTTATAGGTTCGATTTATGGAAATGAGATTCCAAAATCACATTTTGAAACCATTAACTTTTGAATCGTTACACTAACGATCGAGTCGGACAAAGAATATTACAATCACTTCCATTCAAGCACTATATTTTTCTTAGAAATTAGCAACTACCCGTATCAACAAAAGGAAAAGTACAAAACACTAAATCAATGCTGAAAGAGTGACTAATATGTCTTGAATCTATAACTTTAAACCTTAAGCAGGCTTAATCTTTAATTGGCTCTAGCAGTCAAAAAGTAAATGGACTCAACAATTACAAGGTACTTTCTGATTACATTAATTATAAAATAATATTAAATAATTCAAACCCAATAGTTTACTAATACTGAAATAAGAAACTAAGTCGTCCATTAAAGGTTGAATAGTGTGGAAAATGATAAATGCATGTATCTTAAATAATTAAATATATCCCTATAGTATGAATGCTCATATTCCATTCATGTTGGGTCTTTATAGAGAGGCTTTTCCTCAGCTATTAGCATTCAGAATTACAACAACAAAACACTATTTCATTTCCTCTTGCTTCATATTTCATGATTACGATGTCAAGCATGAGGTCTCATAAACTTGTTTTATTTTTTGCAATATCTTGTCTTCTTCTTCAGGAGAAATGCACCGATGCTAGTGTGAGACTATTGTGCAAAGAGACTGAGAGAAAAGCGCTACTTGAATTTAAGCACAACCTTCAAGCTATGGATTCGTCAGGCCATGATGCCCTTTCTTCATGGAAAAGTGAGGAGTGCTGTCTTTGGATTGGTGTCAATTGCAACAGACTTACAGGACACGTTGAAATCCTGGATTTTATGTACCGACAATGGTTTGTAGCAGGTACAATTAGCCCTTCTCTGCTTAAACTACATCATTTGACTTCTTTAAATTTCTTCGGTAATGATTTTAATGGAAGTCTCATACCAGAGTTTTTTGCTTCTTTGAAAAACTTGAAATTGCTGGATCTCTCTAATGCTAATTTTAGAGGTCCAATTCCTTCTCAACTTGGAAATCTTTCAATGTTGGAGACTCTTAGATTGGGTGGCAACAGCAAAGACATGACGTTTCGCCATAATTTTAAAAAAATGTTCAGTATTGGAAAACTTGAGTGGCTTTCCCATCTTTCCCGTTTGAAACAGGTTGATCTTAGTTTCACTAACCTGAGCAATGCAAATGATTGGTCTCAAGTCATTAGCCACCTTCCTTTCCTTGAAGAACTAGTTATGACGGATTGTGATCTTCCAAACTTATCTTCTTCATCACCTTCTTCTGCCAACACTTCTACATCTCTCACCCATCTCGATCTCTCTGCTAATAATCTCCCTTCTTCTGCCATATATCCATGGCTGTTTAATGTTAGCCAAAACCTTCTTCACCTTAATCTCTCAAGTAACCAGTTGAAAGGTCCAATCCCAAAAGCTTTCAGGAACATGAATGCTATCGAAAAACTTTATCTGAGTGATGATCTTTTGACATTAGCTGAGAATCAAGTTAGGGGAGACTCCGTGTTGAATGAAATCGTAAAACTACCATATATTACGACTCTAGATCTTGGGTACAACCTTTTAAATGGATCCATAAGCAAAAGCATTGGACAAGTTTCCAACCTACAAATCTTGCGGCTTGTAGGAAATTCTTTTGACGGTGATGTGATTTCCGAAGCTTATTTCTCAAATTTCACCTATTTAATGGAGTTGGATTTATCCTACACTTATTTGACTTTGAAATTCAACTCCGGATGGATTCCTCCTTTTGAACTGGTTCAAATAAGGCTTGGCTCTTGCAAGTTAGGGCCTCGTTTCCCAGATTGGATTCGGACTCAAACGGAAGTCGATATCCTTGATATTTCTGCTTCAGGAATTTCAGATTCTCTTCCCTACTCGTTTTGGGACTCATTTCCGGCATTAACGTACATAAACATGTCTTTCAATCAAATCAGTGGTACTTTTTCAAATAACTCTATCCACATAAGCCATCTAGATCTAAGCTCTAATAATTTCTCAGGACCATTGCCACATTTTTCTTTAGACTTTACTGATGTCGGGACCATCAACCTTTCCAAAAACAAGTTTACTGGTCTAATCTCTCCAATTTGTAGTATTACCGGTGAAGGTTTTTTAGCATGGCTTGATCTCTCAAATAATCTATTTTCTGGAGTGGTTCCGGACTGTTTTGGAAGTTTCCCGTCTTTAACAGCTTTGAATTTGGGTGATAATAGTTTCTCAGGCTCACTTCCAAGCTCCTTAGGATCTCTGACTTCTCTTGAAATGCTCAGTTTACGTGGTAATAAATTCTCTGGAGAATTACCTTCATCTTTACAGAATTGTACCAAGTTAAAATTTCTGGACTTGAGTGATAATGAATTATCAGGAGAAATACCAATGTGGATCGGCCAGAGGCTTTCATCATTGGTTTTTCTTAGCCTTCAACGGAATCAGTTCAGGGGAAGGATTCCTCGTCAACTTTGTGGATTGAAATATCTACAAATCTTAGACCTCTCTGTAAATAAAATTTCTGATACTATACCACCATGCCTCAATAATTTCTGTAAATAATATCTACAAAGTTCTATATGATTGTTTTTCAGGTCTGATCAGAACTGAAACTGAAGGTGATTTTCCTGCACGTGAGAAGATCTTAATAAAAAAATAAAAAATTAATACATGTTTGTCTTTTTGATGATTTCTAATTTCTATATATCAAGAAATACTTAAAAACTGGTATTTAAATTTTACCATTTTTTCTATTTTGATGTTTTTTTCCTACAAGTGATGTCTAAATTACTTATTGTCGAGTAAGATGAAGAGTTTGAAGTTGGCCCTCAAAGATTGGAATGTGGATAATTTTTTTTTTTTTGGAATTGATAGAGGAAAATAAAATCGGAGTTGGATGATAACGACAATCATAAAGATCTAAATGGTTCGGAAATGGAAGAGCTTGGTCTGTTGAATATGGTGCCGTGGGAAGTTATCAAGTTCAGTGAGGCGGTATGGTGTTAAAATACACAGAGGTCTTCGTTACAAGAAGACAAATCCAACTTTACCTTTTTTTCATAAAGCAGTTATTATCATTTTTTGTTTGGCGGGGCATTAAGAGACATAAGAAGTGGCTTATGCTTTCTCATCTGTAATTGTTACATTGACGCTGATTATTGGTATGTTAGCATATGAAAGTCACGTTAGTATGTAATATAGTTTGTGCGTGCATTGGAGTTCTAACACCTAAACTTGGCCTAAACATTAGGGCTGAATCTGGCAATGTCACATTGAGGTGCTTTTCGAGAAATATGTTGGTTCTAAGACGTGATGTTTCACTTCAAAACTTGTGTCATTATCAAAAGTCATTGACTCTAAAAGCGTTATTAATTTCAAAGTATCATTTTATAGCGGAAGCTTTTTAAAACAGTTGCGTACTTGTGTTTACTTTGACAAAAACATTTGATTCATTTTGAAAACCTCAATTATTCCTACTACTAACTAGGGTGAGCATTCGGTCGAATCGAATCGAATCGAATGAAAAAATTTCGAGTTAATCGAGTTGACGAATCATAATTTATCATCCTAATTTGATTTGAAATTTTCTCGAATCGAGTCGAGTGAGATGGAATTCGAATTGAGTCGAATCGAATCGAATATATTTGTTCGAGTTAAATTTTAAAAAATAATTTTGGGTCCTTATAACCACTGTCACCCATCGTAATAAAATTTGTCCACCTTAATCAAATTTTTTATTAACTTTCATCACCTTATAATTTATTTATTAATCTTTTATATACGAGTTAGCTTCTTTGCTTGCTTGGTTGTTTCAATTATATTCAAAATTTTGTCACTATATATTTTAAAATTAAAAAATATACTAAATGTAAAAATGAGATTTTTTAATAAAATTTATTTTAAATATAAAATGTGGAATTGATACCAATATAAAATTTTAACATGAATATTTTATGGCATAATTAATAATTCAATTTTAATATAAATATTCTATATGACTAAACAATTCAATAATATAAATAATATAAATGTGAAATTTAATTTAATAATACAAATAGTAGATATAAATAAAATTATTACTATTTATGTTTAATGATTTTTTTTGCATAATTTTGATTTTTTATTTGGGAGTAAAGGGTGAGAAGTAAAAGTTTAGGGGGAAAATAAAAAGTTTTGGGGAATAAAAGTTTGAGGGAAAGTAAATAGAGAGAGTAAAATTTTGGACGGAAAATATTAAAAAAATTGAGGGGGTGGGCTTGGGGTAGATGGGAGGTGGGATGGGAAGGGAGTAAAAGTTTTAGGAGGAAAATGAGAAGGAATAAAAATTTTAGGGGAAAATAAAAAGTTTTGAGGGTTTTGGGGAGTAAAATTTTGAGAAAAAATAAATGAGAGAGTAAAATTTTGGTGGGAAATGGATTTTGAGTAGATTGGGGGGTTTGGATGGGAGGGGAGTAAAAGTTTTGGGAGAAAAGTGGGAAGGAGTAAAAGTTTTGAGGAAAAAGTAAAAAGGTTTGGGAGTTTGGGGTAAAAATGTAAAATATTATAGTTTGATATTCGAATTATTCGAGTTATTCAAATTCGAAAACTCAACTCGATTCGAACTCGAAATTCGAAAAAAAATTTGAGTTGACTCAAATAACTCGATTAACTCAAATAACTCGATTAACTCAAATAACTCGATTAACTCAAATAACTCGATTCGTTTAACTCGAAATTCAAATTTTTTTCGATTTTTTTGAGTCGAATCGAATTTTGCTCACCCCTGCTACTAACAGTTGTAAACTAGACAATAAAAATCCCAAATTAAGAACGAAAATGTAAAGAGGCCATTATTACAATAGAATACCCCAAAATTAATTCAAAAATTATAAAACACTAAGCAGAATTGAAAAGTTCGTATAGTCACCACTGAGTCCTCTGTTGTACCGATCTGCCTATTACTGGAGATTACCTGTACAGTTAAAACAGGTGGGTGAGTTTACGAAAACTCAGTGTGTAATCCCATATAAGAAAACAGACAAAAATTAAGCACAGTCTGGGCCTAAGCCCTTTTCGTATCGGTGACAATATTAGTTTGGGCTTTAGCCCATCTCAGTACAGAACAGTCATGTATTTGGGCCCTGGCCCACTACAGTATCATCAAGCATTGCAGTAACAGATTAATCAGTATATATATCCTACCCATCCATCCTCTACACTCCATCTCTGTCTAACCTTACACTCTTGTGGGGAATAAATCACCCACCCATCCCTACATTTACAAGTTAGCACCAGTTGCGGCACTAGACAGTATTTGCAGCGGAGCTGCCAGTAATATAATCAGCTTAAAGCCATCAATGAGGTGTAGCAGAGCTGCCAGTACAGTACACTTCCTCTAATCATAATATAAAACCCTTCATGCAATGCATCATGCAATCATGTCATGTCATATCAGAAAATCATACATGCATTAAATATAATTAAAATAGCATGTTATAGTACAGTCATACATGCACATATGTATATATACACCGCACAGGGGCAAAACAGTCGTTCAGTCACTTAGGGGTCTAGGTAAGCTTACCGACCCAACAGTAGGTCCACAGTTGTCTCAGGCGGCCCGTGCAACCTTAACAATCAAATAGTGAAAATGGGCCCACTACCCATATTGCGGGTCCATATGGGCCCACATGCCCGTATGGCCCACATGGCTCAGAATGGCCTTGGCCGTGTGAATCATATGGCCTGGCCCAATAATTTCCACATGCCCATGTGTGGGTCCCACATGTCTGTGGGGCTCACACGGCCCAATTCGACCCAATACGGCCCAATATGACCCAACCTATAAAATCGCTCATGGCCGGCCTCGTCAATCATACACCCATGTTTAGTCGCGTGGCTTACCTACATGGGCGCAGGCACGCCCATGTGGCATCAACGTTCACTTATTTCGGCTTTTGTCGATTTCTATAATCTAAGTCGTGCTTATACACACAGACACCTATTATTGGTTTGAATGTAGCACAACCCCAAGTCTTCAAGCACCTATCATTGGCCATTAACACCATATTTAAGTTATTTGCTAGAATTTTAACCATGTCGCAAATGACGACTTAATGACAAACTTACAGATATATCACCTAGAAAGAATGACAACGTTTCCTCTTTTCTTCAACACCGATTGAATCTTTACAGTCACTATCGATTACCTAAACACCAATTAAGCCCCCATTAGAAAAAAAGACTCAACAATCTTAATATAAAGCCTACTCTTACCAACTTTACCTTAATGCACAAAAGAGACCACAAATCCAAAAATCACCAAAACGTTACCTTCAAATGTACCCACGAGGTTTCGCATATTTTGCATGTTGGTCAGAGATCACCAGCTCTCTAAATAATACTTATCGCCAACAAGACCCCATCTTAAACAATACAAGGCTAGCACCTATCGAACTTACCGAACAAATAGAGACGTGAGTTAGCGCAAATGAAAAAGAGACTCTACAGAAGAGATGAAGAGGATAAAAAAAAAAGTGTAAAAAACACAGAGGAGCAGACAACAGTACTACGACAAAACGAAATCGATCAATAGAAGTTCAGGCCAAGGAGAAAAGGACAGAAAATGAAAATAGCCTTGTTTAAAAAAATTAAAAGATAGCAATCGGCCCAAAGAAACAATATAATGGAGATAGGTAGAAGATAAGGAGTTGGCAATAGAGGAGAATTTGGAGAAATCCACTTCGGCATAAAAAACAGAGAAGAGAAAGAAAAGAGCGAAGAAACAAATAGAGAAAAAAAACTGAACGAATGAGCAAATGAGGAGCCAAGCACACCCTTTCGAAATTTTGAGTACAAGGCAGTTCAAACTCGGTTCAGACACTAATCAAATCCCTAAAAATTCTCCACAAAATCCTCCTAAAATTCAGCCATAACACCCCACACTCTTCAAACACTCCAACCGCCTACTAGCTTCAGAATTCAACTGGCACTCAAACACTCACACGGCACCAAGCAAAATAAAATATTCCTCTGCACGCACAGGGACTCAAACTCAAGACCACCAACATTTTAGCTCTCCACCTAACCACCAGACTAGCAGGCCCATTCTGTCATATTTTACTATCATTTATTAATAAGCCTACAAGCTAAGGATAGGGGTTTATTTAATTAAAAACAAAAATTTGCCCAGGCTAAGCCTTGAACCCAAGACATCTCAGACACTTCCCAGAACACTTAACCACTGAAGCAAACAGATATTTGTGTCTCAAACAGATGAAAGAAATTAAGAATTATTGGGCATTATAGGAGTGGCAGTTGGAAAGAAATAATAGATGTGGAAGTTGCGGAATCTAGTCATTGGTATTGCTATGGTATTGATTAGCTGTGTTAAGTTTATTTCATAGTTGTTCAATGGAAATTGTTGCGTGTAAATAAATGATGCAAATGTGCAAGTATACACGTTGTTTAAGTAATAAAATGATAAGTATCGTCTCCATAGGGATCAGAAATTGATTAAAAATTGAGGAAGTTATTATTTTAATCCTACTAACTAAATTGAGCAAAAGGAATAAATCTCAATTTGATAAAGATGTTTGATAAATGTACTAATAAAATCAAAGAGAAATGAAAAATATGATATGGCAATTAAAATGTTGTGACAAATTACAAAGAATATTAAAGAGTATTTTTGCTGCTGAATGAATAAGGTTGTAATTATTCAAGTGATATGTTCATATGATAATAATGCCATGGCAAAATTTTGACCATCCTACTGCACTTAGAATCACTGCTGTAATCTGCCTCCTCCGATAGCTAGATCTTAAGCTAATATTCTGAGTCTTTGTACGTCTATAGGACTCAGGAATAATAACTACATTGAATGTTCTTCTCTTTACAATTCGCAAAACCTATGTCTAGAGTGCTACAAGTGTTCTTTTGAGTACTTGCTTGCATCAATCGATTCACAATCCAATGTAGTTAATCTTTTTAGATTTAAATCCACCTAAGAACACAACATACAATCAACTATGTCTTGAGCTTGCATGCATGCATTTAAAATAAACTTAAATTGAATGAAATAGTAGTATAAACAAATTCAGATCATGGGCATTAAAAATAATATAAAGTTCGCCCAAATGATTCCAACCTAGAAAATGTTTAGTTCATGGGTTGGAAAGTTAAAACTAGAGTTAAATCATTCAAAAACATTCTTCAAATATGTTTTTGATTCGCAGAAATCCAATTAAGAAAAACAAAGGAAGAATTGCAGGAAATTATCGCTACACTCCAGTTCCTACTTTAATCCCAAGATTGTTCTCAAACCCAGGGCAGATTTCTCTTTCCCTTCTTCGTGTTTGTGATATGATCTTCATAGCTGCTACCCTTTCTTTTCTCTGAAATTTTTCACTGGAAGTTCTTTTCTATGGAGAGAAAAAAAAACAACTTTCACCAATCTTTTCTCACGAAAATCTCATCTACTCTTTCTTTTCTTCTCTGTCTTCCTTTTATAGGGTAGATTCGTCTCTCTCAGCACAAACTTTTTTTTCTTCTCTTTTCAGGGTGGTTTTTTTTATATACGTACAACTGACTGAGAGTGACATTGATTGAGTGTTGCATCATCTTCCCATAATTGCCATGGCATATATGTGGGTAATTATTCCCACCATTTGCGATGGTAATGTTTCACTTCTTTCATTTTCCTTATTCGTCCTCTTCTTCTCTTTCAACCTACATCTGCTTCCAAACACAACCACATCTTTCCTTCCTAGTAGTAAAAGTAACAAATGATTAATTTATAGTGCACTCGAAGCTTTGTTATGTAATACTCAAAAAAAAAAAAATCCTAACAATGCAAATGTATTTACTTAATTACAAACAATTAATTCCATCTAGGAGTTTGAAATATAACTCAAATATTCCATGGTTAAAATAAACTTTGTGGCCAACCGTGATCTATGTCATTAAGTTCCATTAGCTTATGCATAGTGACTTTTGAGCATTGATTTCTTTTCTTTATTAATTTAATTAGTTAATTTTAATTAATAATAGAATAAGTATAGTGGAAGGAAAGAAAGATAAGGCTTATTTTCCTCATCTCCCTCATGGCAAAGAAAGAAAAATTTCATGGTTCTTTTCTTCATTTACGTCCCCTAGATTGCTCAAGGAAGATGAATTTTAGTTTGAATTTTTGTTGAAATTTTAGACTTCGATAGTTGATAAGCATAACTAGTTATTTGATGAAGTACTTGATGATGTTTAGTTGAGAAATTATATTGAATACTAAGTTGGAGAGAGATTGAAGATAAGAACTTTAGATGAAAATTATGTTATAATGTTAGTAAGGTAATGGGTGTTATCAGAATAAACTTGATTTAATCTTAAAGGCTTTGAAAACATTGTGGAGTATTAGGGACCAAATTAAATAAACTGAAAGCTGTAGGAAAAATTTTGTCATGAACTAAAAGTTAGAGGTCTCTAGTGGAGAAATATGAAATTAATTTTCAATCTGATAAAGCGAACCAAAATTACGAGCATTTCGAATATTAAGGCTTATAGAGACTAAAATGAATAGAATGTACTCATGTCAATATTGTGTCGAATTTTGTTTGAATTGTGTGATTAATGACTTTTTGTATTCAGGTTTAATTACGTAGCTCAAGACGACGTAGAAGGGAAAGCTAAAGTCATTGAAGAATAGTTGTTTTGAGTTTATAGTTGCTAGTCGTTATAAACAAATATGAATTGCATGCCAAGGTAATTATATCTTTCTCCAAAACTATGAGATGATGAATTTGAAATTGTGATTGTTGAATCAAGCTATGAATGATTGAATTTGTTCTCTCCCAATATATATGCTTGATATATATATGTACTTAGATCTTGATGCTATGATTTTATGGGTTATAATGAAGATTATAATGATAATGTCTCGTTAAACTATGTTAAACATAGTCTGAGTATAGTTGACATAACATAAGATCATAGTTATCAATGATTGATTAGCTCCAATTCCCAAAGGGTTATGAGCATCCTTTATTCTCAAAGGTTGACATGACATATTTTGACATAAATATTAAGTAGTCTCAATTTTCAAAGGGTCATGGACTTATTTGTGTATAGATTTGAGTTTTTGTTCTAATGTTTATCTTTGATTAATAGGGGTCGAAATGAGCAAGTAAAGAAAATGATGATAAATGACATGTTGAAAATTGAATACATTATTATACGAAACCATGAAATGTTGAAATAAATATTGAACAAGTAGATTGGGGGAAAATATGATTATTGATTTTGTGGAAAAAGAAAAGGGGTAAGTAAAGAAATTTGATGTTTACTTTGCATATTTGATTTAGTTTAATCTTATTATATTTAATTTGAATTGTATTAGCATCACTAAGTATACAATACATCAGAAAATCAACTCGACATCTTAGCTCAGAAAATCAACTTTTTGCCTATTTTGAATGTACATATATATTGGTTATATAGCATGTATCTAGGTTGGTTTGGGCTCAAGGGCGAATCTAGGGGGCCACTAGGGGCCCTAGCCCCCCTAAAATGGAAAATTTTTCATTTTGGCTCTTTAAAAATTTTAAAATTTTAAATTAGTAAATGTAAAATTGCAATTTGCCTACCCTAAAAAGGTTAAATTTTGATTTAATCCTTTAAAAATTACATTTTTTACTAAAAATTAAAATATTTCAGTCACCTAAAAAAATTTTCTGACTTCGCCCCTGTTTAGGCCCATTGCTTAAGTTGATATTTAGGTATAGTTGGTACTTGACATATAAGGTTTACAAAGTTATTTCATCCTTTGATCAGTAGACAGTTATTCTAGTTTATATAAGTTTTATTGCACAAATTATTTGTTTGGGCATTGATGCATCGAATGACAAGATATGGTGTTCTTTGATTGTGTTTTGCATGTGGCAAATTGGTTAAAATGAGTTGTGTAATGCTTTGGTATGTTTAAACAGGTTATGATTGTGTTTGGGATGCTGCATTAGCATCGGTCTCAAGACCAACCATATAGGTATTGAGGCAACTTGACTTATGTCTTAAGAAAGAGTGAGTTATGCCTCAAGACAATGGTACATCGAAATAATGACCTATCTACATAATGCAACTTAGTATTAATTAAACGTTAGTAAATAAATGAGATAATATTTTCTTACATTTCACATTGTGTGAAAAAATGGTTGGAGATAAATACAAATGGTATTAATGTGCAAAATGAAATTTTGTTTAAACAAATTTGTTCGAAAAGTTATAAGTGCAAATGATGAACAAACTTCACTTAGAGCAATAAATCCTAACAACTTCATCCATAGAAATCAATCTCTCCGTATGTGTTTCTAAAACTGTAATGAAATTAAAATTAGTTTACTGTAATTATACAGTTGTCATCAACTAATAATTGCAACAAGACACTTGCCTACAGCAAAGGAGGGTAAATTCGCCCCTCAAATCTTCAAATCACATTATTTGCCCAAGTGATTTCATCCAAATATTCAATAATCCAACATAAATTAAGATTAATAAACATAAAACTACAAAAAGAGAGAGAGAATAATATAACCTAATTACAAAATGAAATCTAAAGAACCAAAACTACATTAAAAGAAAACTAAGATAGTTTTAATTCTAAAAACCTCTAAAAGTTGCCTCAAAAAAACTAAAAATGTGTGTATATGGGTTGGTGAATGGATGAAGTGCCCTTAATAAAATTGTAATTTTCAATTGAGTGTCACAACTTTACTATGAAATTTCACAATTTTCCCTTTTGTAATTGCTCCAGATTTGGCTAATGTCACAACATCACGACAAAAACTGATTCATGTCATGACGTATGGCCTAAAAATGCTCTTATTTTTCCTTTAGCTTACATGACGTCGCAACTTTAGCTAATCCACTTTGTGAGGTCAGCCATATCATGACTTGGCCACAATCTCATCACGATGTCGGGCATTGATCAACACCATTCATGATGTCGTGATTTTAGCCGATCCAAATCACGACTTGGCCTTGGCCGTTCACGACGTTGAAGGCTATTTTCTACCATCTTCCTTGAAGTTGAGTGTTTCTCTTACAACCAAACACAAAAAACATAAAAATTAATATTAAACCTTAAAAACACTTAAAATGCATGAAAATAACTTAAATTCATTACTAAATTGTAAAATCCTAAAAATGAAAAAAAAAAAAACACTACTAAATGTAAGATTTTTGAGACTGACAAAAATAAATTTCTACTCAAAAGATATAAATTTTGTATATAAAATGAGTAGAGTTGAATCCATACAATCAAGTGATAATTCTATTTATTTAGTAAAAAAAAATAAAAACAAAGGGTTTAAAATTAAAATTAAAACTATGTACGAAAAATCGCAAAATAAAATATAAGAAAAACCAATATGTTGAAAATCTAACAAAAGGTCAAATCTTTATTTCATTCATGAGTTTGATCATCAATGCAAAGATAGTTTTAGTGTTTTTTTATAAATTAATTTTAGTTGCGTATATCACGCCTAGCAACCAATCTTTCCTTAACTTCTCAATAATCAATAGGAAGCTCGTTGAAATTATTTCCCTTATCAATAAACAACCCTATAAGTTCAAGCTTAGGATTTAGCTTACCGATAGTATTGCCTAATTCTAACCAATTATCAAAACAAATGGAATTTATTTAGAATCAATTAAATAATTACAAATTTAACTATTTTAATTCAGAAAAAATATTTTAACAATTAAATTCGTTTGGTGCTTTGCCCTTTATTAATAAAAATTTATTTGCTGAGCTCAAAAAAAAAAAAAAGGATTAGTTGCAATGGCTGTCTTTTTGGTGGTGAGTACGAGATTGAAGAAGAAAATAGATGGAGAATTAAATTAACTAAAACATAAATTAAGTCTAGTTGTCCACTAAAACTTTTCCATTGTAAAGAAATAAAAAAAAACACTTAAGTAGCTAGAAATATTTTACCATTATAATTGAAAAATTAACACAAAAAGTAAGTCTAGTGTGGAAAATTGAAAAATTACATTGTAAAGCTCAAGTGGAATTTAGAACAGAAGCAAACAGGCCTTAATTAGTGCTTATTGTCAAAAAGTACTTGGGCACGTCAATTGCAATTGCAATTGCAAGGTATTTTCTGATTCATATTATTGAAGAATTCAAGACCCATTGTTCGTTTGCTTCGTATGAAACTGAAGAAGAAAATTGTGGGTAAATTAAATTAATTGAAACAAAAAGCAAGTCTAAGTCATCGATTAAAGGTATAGTAGGACTCACAAATTTCACCCTATGACACGTTATTGAGAGATTATTCACATTGGAGTCATAAAGTGATTAATTAAAGAAGAAAATTGAAAGCACAACATCCTTAATCGCTCATTAGTGCTAACAATAACAATATATTTTACAAATAAATATTGAGTGCAATGATAAGATTAAATGAAAATTAAAACAAAAGCAAAACAGGCTTACTCCTTAATTAGTGCTTATAGTCAAAAAGTAATTGGACACATCAATTACAATTGCAAGGTATTTTCTGATTCATACTGTTGAAGAATTCAAGACCCATAGCTCATTTGCTTTATTGAGGTGACCAAAATAGGAACGATCGGCCCCTATTTAGAGTGATTAATGAGGCTCAAATTAAAAATTGAATTGTGAAAAGCTTAATTTACAATATATCATTTTTTATAGTTTTTACGAATGCTTTAAAAATGATTAGAAATTTTTTTATTAGTACCACATTTGAATTATTAAAATAATTTATATATTTTAATTATATTTATTAGTTATTATTATGAGTAATACTGATTTCTATTAATTACATGAAATAAAACTATATTTCATAATAAATATATTTTTATTATAATATTTGAATTGTTAAATAACAAATGAGGTAATTATAGTTAAAATTTTTTATCATATAAATTTTATATATCCTTAAAATATTTTATTATTATGTTAATAATTATTAAAATTTAAGTATATAAAATCATTAAATATATTAAAAATAAAGATAAAAGTAATATAATTTGTTAAATTTTAAAAAATAAAAATCCAATTTCAATGTTTTCTCTATAAAATGTCGTTAACTTATTTCATTCCTCATTTGTTTGATTTCAATTTCTTAAGAGATTCATTTCTAGTTTTTCGTTTCCTTTTCAATAAATATGAAGAAATACTATTGATAGTATTACATTACCTTCATAAAAATGTTTACATATTAAATGTTTTATGAACCATTATTAATATTTTTATTAAAATGGATTTTAAAAATTTTAACACTTATAATTTAATTGTCCACACAGTTTTCTACCTTCACTTTTTTCAATAAATATAATAAAATATTATTAATATAATTTTTAAATTATAATTATAGTTAGACTCCATAAATGTAGAAAAACTAAACTGCATAAACAATCTTTTGTGTTATTATTTTCTCTATTTTATCACAATGTCACCTTCAGTGGCTACTATAACCATCAATGTAATGACCAAGCCCGTAAATATTTAATAAAAATATTTTCGGAGTTATTATATTAATGAATTAAATTTTGAATAGGTAATTTATCGAATTAGTAATTAATTAAAGTTTAGGGGCTAAATCGTAAAGTTTAATCACTATAGATTTTTAATTAGAAAATGAGTTGAGGACTTAAATTGAAATTAACTAAAGGTCTAAAATTTGCAATTAGACCATGTTGGAATTCATAATGGTGGACGGTAAGGATTATGTATGAATATAAATAATTAAAATTAAAATTGAATTAATATGTTAAATTTAATTAACTTAATATAATAAACATAAAAATAGGGATAGTGGATGAAAGCAACATTTTCATCATCTCTTTTCATCTTCTACCCAAAGCTAAACAAAGAAAACCTAAGGAGAACTTCAAAGTATTTGGCCATATTTAGTTATTTTATTGTAATTTTTATGGTTTTAGGTCATGAGAGCTTGATTTAGCTAGCGGAAGTACTAATTTGTAAAGTTATTAAAGTTTTAGGAAGTATCATTATTGAATTCTTGAAGTTTTAGATGTTAAATTGATAGATATTAAGTTTAGAGGTGAAAAATGACTAAATTGTGAAGTTAATTGATAGTTTCATACATTAAGAATGAAATTGAACAAATTGAAAAATTGAATGTAGAAATGAGAAATAGGAGGTTCCTAATGGTTAATAGTGAAAATCAATTTCAATTTGAAGCTTTAGATTGAAAGTAAAGTTAGTTCCAGTTTTAGGGACTAAATTGAATAAATTGAAAAGTTTGAATAGAACGAAAATTGATTGCAAATTGGTTGTTTATTGATAGTGCTATGTGTTTATGTTAATCTGTAGCTAACGTTGATCCAGATTCCTTGAAAAGGAAGGGAAAATCCAAAGTTTTTGACAAATAGCTCATAATTTACAATATTTATTTCTATGACTTAAAGACCTATTTAATTTTTGTGCTTTCATGTTATTTTACCATGTACATTGTTAAGTTGTTATGAATAACTTGAATTGATCTGGCTTAGGTACTATTAAATGACGAGGTAGGCATTAATTTGAATAAAATAGAAATTTTAAATTTAATTAGTTTTAGACAATTAGTATGAAATTAAATTGAGGTATATTCTGACATATGATCATTTATTTTTCGATAATAGAATCTAAATTGTAATGAATGTGATTTGGTCTACATGTAATGAAATGAGAAAATGATAACTTAATAACTATAAGGAACGTGTCAAAAAACAATTGATATGTCATGAGGGCTAGAGTACTATATAAATCATTGTTGTTGGACAATTTGTGGTGGTAAACCATCATTTTCGAGCAATCTTTGGTGGTAGATCATTGTTGTCGGGAAACCTGGGATGATAGATTTGAATTGAGAAAACCATCATTATAAAATAACTCGGGTTGGTAGGCATTATGTTGAAAGTCATCATTGTCGGGCAATTCGGGATGATAAATTAAGTTGAAGTGATAACGAGCTAAACATTACCTGGAAAAATAATGAGCTTATAAGCTCGGGATTTTTTTGAGAAGGTAACATGAACTTGGGCTTTATGTGTAAGGAATGAATACCAAATGATGAGGTTACAACTTAAATGCTACATTGTATCATCTCTATTATGTTGCTTTATGTTATAAATATACTATTATGTTACTCAGTGTATGATTTATTTTCCATGTGTAGGCTAGGTTTCAAGTAAAGGTCTTGTGTATCGACTTCCACATCTAAGCATTACTTTTAGACTCAACAAAATTTATTTGTTTGATTTTTTTTTATAACTTGGCATATAATTAACTTGAATTTGAAGTTAAAGATGGTATATAATTAACTTTGACATGTTGTTATGTGTATATATATGGTATGTAACTTAGGATTCCTCTTGTTGAATGCTATAAAGCATGAGAAGGTGTTTGAGGTTGCAATGCATATATGTGCCTAACAAATTGTTGATATGTTATATGTCACTGAGTGCAACTATGTGTGATTTGAAACTGCTATGGATGATTGAATGGTAATTAATTAATGAATATGACATATTATAACTCGAATCTAGTGATCGGGTCAGATGTAAGGTGTTACAATCACTTCCATTCAAGCACTATATTTTTCTTAGCAATTAGCAACTACTCGTTTCAAGAAAAGGAAAACTACAAAACTCTAAATCAATGTTGAAATCGTCCATTAAAGTTTTAATAGTGTGGAAAATGATAAATGCAGGCATAAAATTTTTTTGGATAGGTATTAAAGTATTCTATTTAATAGTATTTTTTTAATATGATACAAAGACTTGCAATATGGTAAAATATTGTAGAGGGATTATAATGAAATACATCCATATAGTATGAATGCTCATATGCCATTCAAGCTGGGTCTTTATAAAGAGGGCTTTCCTCAGCTATTAGCATTCAGAATTAAAACAACCACACACTTTTTCATTTCCTCTTGCTTCATATTTGATGATTACTATGTCAAGTAAGAGTTCTCATAAACTTGTTTTATTTTTTGCAATATCTTGTCTTCTTCTTCAGGAGAAATGCACTGAAGCAAGCGTGAGCCTATTGTGCAAAGAGAGTGAGAGAAAAGCGCTACTTGAATTTAAGCACAGCCTTCAAGCCATGGACTGGTCAGGCGACGATGCCCTTTCTTTATGGGAAAGTGAGGAGTGCTGTTTTTGGGCTGGCGTCGAATGCAACAGCCTTACAGGATACGTCGAAATGCTCGATTTTAGCTTGCAATATTGGGTTGTAGCAGGTACGATTAGCCCTTCACTGCTTAAACTACATCGTTTGACTTCTTTAAATTTCAACAGTAATGATTTTAATGGAAGTCTCATCCCAGAGTTTATTGGTTCCTTACAAAAATTGAAATTACTGGATCTCTCTAATGCTAATCTTAGAGGTCCAATTCCTTCTCTACTTGGAAATCTTTCAATGTTGGAAACTCTTAGATTGGGCGGTAACGGTAGAGACGTGACGTATCACCGTCATTTCAAAAAAAAATTCAGTGTTTTAAAACTTGAGTGGCTTTCCCATCTTTCTCGTTTGAAAGAGGTTGATCTCAGTTTCACTAACCTGAGCAATGCCAATGATTGGTCTCAAGTCATTAGCCACCTTCCTGTGCTCCAAAAACTAAGTCTAAGACATTGTGATCTTCCAAGCATATCTTCTTCCTCACTTTCCCTTGCCAACTCTTCTACATCTCTCACCTATCTCGATCTCTTTGATAATAATCTCCCTTCTTCTGCCATATATCCATGGTTGTTTAATGTTAGCAGAAACCTTGTTTCCCTTAATATCTCAAGTAACAAGTTGAAAGGTCCAATTCCAGAAGCTTTGGGAACATGAAGGCTACTCAAAAACTTTATTTGAATGATAATCTTTTGGTACTAGCTGAGAATCAAGTTAGGGGAGATTCTGGGTTGAATGAAATTGGAAAACTACCAGATTTTAGGGTTCTAGATCTTGGGTACAACCTTTTAAATGGATCCATAAGCAAAAGCATTGGACAACTTTCCAACCTACATGTCTTGCGGCTTGCAGGGAATTCTTTTGATGGTGATGTGATTTCCGAAGCTCATTTCTCAAATTTCACCAATTTACAGGAGTTGGATTTATCGTCCACTTCTTTGACTTTAAAATTCAACACCGGAAGGATTCTTCCTTTTCATCTGAGTTAAATAATGCTTTGCTCTTACAAGTTAGGGCCTCGTTTCCCAGATTGGCTACGGACTCAAATGGACTTCAAACTGGTTTTGGAATACCTTGATATTTCTGCTTCAGGAATTTTGGATTCTCTTCCCTACTGGTTTTGGGACCCATTTCAGAGATTAAGGTACCTAAACATGTCTTTCAATCAGATCAGTGGTACTTTTCCAAATAACTCTATCCACGTAAGCCATCTAGATCTAAGCTCTAATAATTTCTCAGGACCATTGCAACATTTTTCTTTAGACTTTAGTGATGTCGGGACCATTAACCTTTCCAAAAACAAGTTTAATGGTTCAGTCTCTCCAATTTGCAATATTACTAATGAAGTCTCTTCAGCATTGCTTGATCTCTCAAATAATCTATTTTCTGGAGTGGTTCCTGACTGTTTTCGAAGTTTCCGGTCTTTAACAACTTTGAATTTGTGTGATAATAGTTTCTCAGGCTCACTTCCAAGCTCCTTAGGATCTCTGACTTCTCTGGAAATGCTAAGTTTACGTGGTAATAAATTCTCAGGAGAATTACCTTTATCGTTACAGAATTGTACCGAGTTAAAATTCCTGGACTTGAGTGATAATAAATTATCAGGAGAAATACCTTTGTGGCTCGGGCAGAGGCTGTCATCTTTGGTTTTTCTTAGCCTTCAAAGGAATCAGTTCAGGGGTAGGATTCCGCATCAACTTTGTGAATTGAAATATCTACAAATCTTAGACCTCTCTGTAAATAAAATATCTGATTCCATACCACCATGCCTTAAAAATTTCAATTCCATGGCAAAAAAAGTGAGTTTAGATGGAATGATTGAGCTTCACCTGTTAGATCAACCGTATGTGAGATCGTTGATTCATTGTTGAAAGTTGGTCAGCATGCAACATCAAGAAGCTGGGCATGCACAGCATGCAGGAGGAGCAGAAACGAATGCAGCCACTGTGTCACTTGTCCCATTTTAAGTCATTTTGTTTATTTAGTTAATGTAATGTAATGTTGTTCTTTTTGAACTATGTTAGGTTTGTAATTTATGTAATTTGACATGTGAATGAGCTGTTTACCAGCTTTGCTTATGAGTGCAAGCTTTGTGTTTGTATTTTCAATGTTTTAGTGGTAGTAGGTAATGTTAAGGTTTACCTATACTGATTTTTGACAAGCAAAGCTTGGTTTTATGTATTGGCTTAATGCCATTTGATCTTTTAATGAATCATCATCAAGTTTTCATTCAATATATGCTCTATTTTCCTTTGCTTCAATTCTGTTCTTGCTCATAAACAATCTTCAGTTCTTGTTTCTTCTCCAAGTCACGAGACTTGCTCACCAAGTCTTCTGTTCTGTTACTTGTTTATGTGACTTTGAACCAACAATTGGTATCTAGAGCACTTATCTTAGAGGACCTGTCCTGCTTGAATCGAAAAGATTGAATGGCTTCTGCTAGCTTCTCTCTAGCAGCACCACCGGTCTTTAACGGTGAAGGTTTTCACATTTGGGTGGTTAAGATGAGGACCTACCTTCAAGCATTCGACTTGTGGGAAGTTGTCAACACAGACATTGAGCCAGCTCCACTCAGAGCCAATCCCACTGTGGCTCAAATAAGACAGCATGCAGATGAGAGGACCAAAAGGCATAAAGCCATGTCCTGCATCCAAAATTACGTGTCCGATGTTATTTTTACCAGAATCATGGCCTGTGAGACACCAAAACAGGCCTGGGATAAACTCAAAGAAGAATTTCAAGGTACAGAAAGAACAAGGCAGCAGCAGTTGTTGAATTTGAGAAGGGACTTCGAGAACTTGAAGATGAAAGAGGAAGAAATAGTTAAGCAATACTTTGATAGGATTATGGCTATGGTCAACAGCATAAGGCTCTTAGGAGAGCAGTTTAATAAAGCAAGGGTAGTGG
The DNA here is from genome assembly GCA_020496765.1 of Gossypium stocksii. NCBI lineage: Eukaryota > Viridiplantae > Streptophyta > Magnoliopsida > Malvales > Malvaceae > Gossypium > Gossypium stocksii. Next base: position 96,552,152 of record CM035628.1, on the reverse strand, counting down.
AGAAGGTGCTTTCTACCTTACCAGAAAGGTATGAAGCAAAAATATCCTCTTTAGAGGACTCTAGGGATCTTTCAACTATTTCCCTAACTGAGCTTATCAATGCTCTATACGCTCAAGAACAAAGAAGGGCCAGCAGAATGGAGGAGCACCAAGAGGGTGCTTTTCAAGCCAAGACCAAGTCTAGCTCAAATGCTTCTGCCTATAAAGGCAAGAAGACTTGGAAAAATAGGCCTAAGCCTGATGCTGCTGGTAGAGCAAACCAAGTATGCAGGCACTGCAAGAGGCCTGGTTATCCAGAGACCAAGTGCTGGTTCAGACCAGATGCTTTGTGCCAACAATGCAAGAAGAGGGGCCATGTTGAAAGGGTTTGTAAAGACAAGCCAAGACAAGATCAACAGCACTAACCAAAGGCTGAGGCTCGAATAGCTGAAGATGGGAGTGATCAAGAAGAGCAAGTCTTTGCTGTCACTTGCTTAGCCACTCAAGGAAAAATGTCGAGTAGTTGGCTCCTGGATAGTGGTTGCACCAACCACATGACATCTGATGCTGGCATCTTCAAGTCTCTAGACAGAAACTACAAAAGGAAAGTAAAGGTGGGCAATGGTCACTGCATTGAGGCAGTAGGTAAAGGAGATGTCTTAGTTTGGACTCCTGCTGGCAATAAACTCATCTCAAATGTCTTCTTAGTACCCGAAATAGACAGAAATCTACTTAGTATAGCTCAGTTGCTTGCTAAAGGCTATACTGTTGTATTCAAGGGTAAAGAGTGTAAAATCAATGATCCAACTGGATGTCATCTTATGACAGTCACTATGACAGATAAAACCTTCAGTGTTAATTGGAGCAAAGGGTCAAACTCGGCCTACATAGCCTCTACTCAAGAGACAAATCTCTGGCACCAAAGACTTGGTCACATCAACTTCGGGGCAATGACTCAATTGATAAGTCAAGATTTAGTTAATAACTTCACTAGCTCAGTGAAGAATGTTGATGTTTGCAAAGTATGCCAACTTGGAAAACTGGCTAAACTTTCATTCCCTTCGAATCAAGCCTGGAGAGTATCAAATAAGCTTCAACTGGTGCATACTGATGTTTGTGGTCCTATGAAGACTGAGTCTCTAAATGGCAACAGGTATTTTATTCTCTTTATTGATGATTATATGAGATTCTGTTGGATTTTCTTCTTGAAACATAAGTCAAAAGTAGCACAAGTGTTTGTAAAGTTCAAGACAGCTGCTGAAACTGAAACTGGGTGTAAACTTCAGATCATCAGGTCAGATAATGGAACTGAGTATACCTCAGCTCGATTCCAAACTTTTTGCATTGATGCAGGTATCAAACATCAGCTTACAAATGTTTATACTCCTCAGCAGAATGGAGTAAGTGAAAGGAAAAATAGGAGCTTGATGGATATGGCCAGATGTCTTCTCTTTCAGAAGAATTTGCCTAATACCTTGTGGGCTGAGGCAGTTAACACTGCTGTCTATCTTCAGAATAGACTTCCAACTAAGGCACTTACTCATAAGACACCTTTTGAGGCCTGGTTTGGGTTCAAGCCTTCACTGGCTCACTTAAAAGTGTTTGGTTACTTGTGTTATTCACAAGTACCTGCTGTTAGAAGGAGCAAGCTGGACAAAAGAGCACAAGTAGGCATCCTGGTTGGCTATAGTTCAGACAAGTACCTGCTGTTAGAAGGAGCAAGCTAGACAAAAGAGCACAAGTAGGCATCCTGGTTGGCTATAGTTCAGAGAAAAAGGGCTATAGGATCTTGGATCCTTCAACAAACAAAGTGACAGTGAACAGAGATGTAGTGTTTAATGAGAAAGTAGGCTGGAATTGGGATAGAAATGTACCAGAAGCTAACTTTGAAGAACTTGCAACTGATCAAACCGAGCCTAATCAAGATGATCCTGAAATGGACATAGATGACTTACCAGTCAGGGGTACAAGAACCTTAGCTGAGATTTATGAAAGAGCCTTCGTTGCACAAGTAGAGCCGAGCTGTTTCGAAGAAGCTGAATCGAACCAGGGCTGGAAACAAGCTATGAGTGAAGAAATTGCCATGATTCAGAAGAATCAAACATGGGAACTAGTTGAAAGGCCAGCCAACAAAAGGGTAATTGGAGTAAAATAGGTCTATCGGGCTAAGTACAATGCTGGAGGCAACTTGAACAAACTGAAAGCTAGACTAGTTGTGAAGGGTTTCAGCCAAACATATGGTTTGGATTATGGTGAGACTTTTGCACCTGTGGCTAGATTGGACACCATAAGGTTGCTGATTGCCTTGGCAGCACATATAGAATGGGATATCCACCAACTTGATGTGAAATCAGCCTTTCTAAATGGCCTTCTTGAAGAAGAAGTTTATGTTGAACAACCAGAGGGGTTTAAAGTTGCTGGCAAAGAAGAGTTTGTTTACAAACTAAAGAAAGCCTTGTATGGCTTAAAACAGGCTCCAAGGGCCTGGTACAGCAGAATCGTTAGCTATCTTGTTAGCTTGGGATTTGACAGAAGCTCTAGTGAACCTACTCTATATGTTATGAAGCAAAATGATGAAACAAAGCTCATTGTTTCACTATATGTCAACGACTTACTGGTGACAGGAGGAGATCAAACCTTTTTGGCAGACTTCAAGCTTAGAATGATGAAGATGTTTGAAATGAGTGATCTAGGGAAGATGTCTTACTTGCTTGGGATGGAGGTGATACAAACAAGGGAAGGAATCTTCTTAAGTCAGAGAATCTTTGCCAAAAAGATCTTAAACAAGTTTTCCATGCAAAATTCTAAGCCTACAGATACTCCTATTGCTGTTGGAACCAAGTTGTCAAGCCAAGAAGATTGTGAAACAGTAAGTGAAACAACTTACAGAAGCCTGGTAGGATGTTTGCTGTATTTGACAGCAACTAGGCCCGATATTATGTTTGCTGTAATTATGTTATCTAGGTTCATGCATTGCTGCAATAAGCAGCACTTACAAGCAGCAAAAAGAGTGCTCAGGTACATCAAGGGAACACTGAGCTTTGGGCTACACTTCTGCAAAGTTGAAAACTTGAAGCTAATAGGCTATACCGACAGTGACTGGGCCGGTTCAAAAGATGCTATGAAGAGTACCTCAGGTTATGCTTTCACCTTTGGATCGGCTATCTTTTGTTCGAGCACGAAGAAGCAAAATGTGGTTGCACAGTCTACAGCTGAAGCTGAGTATGTGGCTGCTGTAGGAGCAGTCAATCAAACTATTTGGCTAAGGAAAATCCTAGCTGATCTTAACTTGCATCAAAGAGAGGCAACAATGATCTACTGTGATAACATGTCTGCAGTTGCAATCGCGAAAAACCCTGTTTTCCATGGTAGAACAAAGCATTTTAGTATTAAGCTACATGTAATTAGAGAAATGCAGCAAGCTAAAGGGGTGGAACTTATTCATTGCAAATCAGAGGAACAGGTTGCTGATATTTTTACTAAAGCTCTTGAAATGTCAAGGTTTGTCAAGCTGAGAGAGCAAATGGGAGTTAGCAGCATCCTACTAAGGAGGAGTGTTGAAAGTTAGTCAGCATGCAGCATCAAGAAGCTGGGCATGCACAGCATGCAGGAGGAGCAGAAACGAATGCAGCCATTGTGTCATTTGTCCCATTTTAAGTCATTTTGTTTATTTAGTTAATGTAATGTAATGTAGTTCTTTTTGAACTATGTTAGGTTTGTAATTTATGTAATTTGACATGTGAATGAGCTCTTTACCAGCTTTGCTTATGAGTGTAAGCTTTGTGTTTGTATTTTCAATGTTTTAATGGTAGTAGGTAATGTTTAGGTTTACCTATACTGATTTTTGACAAGCAAAGCTTGGTGTTATGTATTGGCTTAATGCCATTTGATCTTTTAATGAATCATCATCAAGTTTTCATTCAATATATGCTCTATTTTCCTTTGCTTCAATTCTGTTCTTGCTCATAAACAATCTTCAGTTCTTGTTTCTTCTCCAAGTCACGAGACTTGCTCACCAAGTCTTCTGTTCTGTTACTTGTTTATTTGACTTTGAACCAAAATTCATGTTAGGTATGTTGATAAGGCATTGATTACATGGAAGGGAACAAAGCAAAACTATCCACAACTTGGACTGCTACTAGCCATTGATCTCTCGTGTAACAAATTAACAGGAGAGATTCTTGAAGAATTAAATAGTCTTCAAGAACTGGTTGCATTGAACTTGTCAAGAAATTTTTTTACAGGAAAAATTCTTCAAAAGATTGGGCATCTAAGACGACTAGAGGTGCTTGACCTGTCAAGAAACAAGTTTTCAGGAAACATCCCAACGAGCTTGTCTGAATTAACATTTCTAAGTATCTTGGACTTGTCTTACAATGACTTGTCTGGAAAAATTCCAACCAGCACTCAACTATAGAGCTTTGATCCTTCATCATTTTCCCATAATAGAGGACTTTGTGGTCCTCCGATTTCACCGAATTGCTCAATGGTGGAACCACCTCCCAGCAAACCTGCAGTAGGAGGTGAAGAAGATTGTGATGAGTTCCTGAAATGGTTTTACACTGGCATGGGGCTTGGATTTGCTATGGGTTTCTAGGGGTTTTGCAGTGTTGTGTTCTTCAATCGTTCATGGAGGCATTCATATTATTGTTACTTGGGTAATGCAAAGGATTGGGTTTATGTTACATTTGTTCTGCTGAAAGCAAGGTTAGTGAGGAGAATCAAAGCTCTTTCAACAAGGTAATAAATTTACTTTCTTCGGTCCTTAACAAAGTTCTTTCAATGTTGAGAGATATATCCTTAACTAAATAACAAAGTTCTATATTATTATTTTTCAGGTGTGATTAGACCTCAAACTGAAGGTGGTTTTTCCTGCACCTGAGAAAATCTTAATAAAAAACTTATAAATTAATACATGTTTGTCATTTTGATGATTTCTAGTTTCTATCAGGAAGAGATTTGTGATGACTTTGATTTTCTTGTAATACGTTTATCTTATATTTAGTTTGTATATTTCTTTTCCATCAAAAGTAATTTTATCAAAACAAAAAGACTTCTTGCTAATAAAAAGGAAAAATATATTGATTGGAGAGAATTTATCAAAATTATAATAATAGTTACCTAAAATATTGAAAATCTTCTTTATTTCTATGCTTAACTTTTAAATTGGTATTTAAACTATACCATTTTTCTTTATCTTTGTGATAAACATGTCGAATTGCATATTTTTTGTGCTTAATTTGGTTTATTGATGAACTGAACCCTGCTAATTAACTGTTTTTAGGATTTAATAATTTTCAGGGACAAAATTGGACGGAAACAAGCAAAAATGGGCCGAATTGAAAGACAAATTATTGAATTGGGGCCAAAGCAAAAAGATGGAGAAAGCCAAGGACTAATCATAATTTTGACTTTGTAAAAGACTAAAAATAGGATGATATTTTGCTATATTATTTTTATTTTTATTTTTATTTTATTTTATTAATTAGGCTATTTTTAGTAAACCCTATCTATATAAATAGGGGCTTTTAGTTCTTAGGAAATCATCCTTTGTCTTTACATTCCTATTTCATCTTGGAATAGAATTACTCTCTCTCTTGTATTCCCTTTTTCAATTTGGAGTTGGAATATCAATTTTTTTCTCTCTTCAATTTGACATTACATTTTGTGGCTTTGTCTCCAATTTTTGTTTCTTTTCCATAATTGGGCCAATTTCCTTCCAAGTCCCCTTTCCTTTCCAAAATTCCATCACCTTTCACACCAAGCTGAAACACAATCCTTCAAGCATGATTAAATTCATGCCACACTAAACCCCTTTCAGCTTTAAGCAGGTGTTAACCCCGTCAAAAACCCGTGAGTTATGAACTCGAGCTGTTTAACTTCCAATTTTTGATATTTATTATTTCTCCGGATTAAGAGTATGACTTCGTCAACTCGCAGAGTCAAGCCAATAGTAAGTCAAAAAAGATGTCATTTGAGTTAGTGTGGCTAGACATACAGTTGGAATTCCAAAAGGATAGATTGTCTAATTGGTTTTCTGTGAACACATTGGCGTGCCAAGTGGGGATTGCTATTTGGTTCCGTCAAGGGAAGTAGTAACCGGATTTAAATGTCCCAAACATTTGAGGGCATTGGTTCGAGCTAGGCTCTTCTAGAACGCAAAGCTGCCGGAGTTCTAAATCACGAACGTTTCGTAGGTTGTTCGATCGGCAATGGTTAGTTATAGGACGTTCCATAACTAATTTACACAAGGAAGAGTTGGTGTCCGAGGCATTCTTGGTAGCTATAACTAGCTTATCTGAAAGGAAGAGTTCACGTAATTTTGAGGATCGGGTTAAAGATAGAAGAACCCGTGCTTAAGGCTGAGCTAAGTTTAATTGATTTTCCTTTAAATTACTTCGTTGTTTATTTTTATTTCATCTTTTACTTTTTACTTTTTACGTTTTTCTTGTGTTTATTTTAGGTTTCATATTTTATTCCCCCCAACATTGCAGGCACGACAACTGCCCAGACATAAATATGGTCGAGAGATAAACAATTTTCCATAAACCCAGTCTCTGTGGGATCGACCCTACTCCCTATACTGCTTTAATTTGCAAATTAGGCGTAGGTTTATATTGGTGGAATCGACAACCATCAGTTTTGACGCCGTTGCCGGGGACTGGCAACACTTACAATTGTTTAAATTGTCTTCATGACCAGATCTTCATCTGGAGATCTCGAATACGACCCAGAGATCGAGAAATCAACATGAGCATGATGAAAAGAGACAAAAGCTCTTAAACGTACAAGTAAAGCAGGAATTGAGCTAGGACAAGGGATCCTAGAATCTGACGTTGAAAAGTTGAGCGAAGTAATTCGTGCAGAGGCAATTCGACATGGGAAACAAGTCGAAGAGGTTGAACCTGAGACCGAACCACTCTTTGGAACAAAATGCAACCTCAGTGAACCAGAAAGGATGGCAAACCGAACCATTCGTCAACTAGCCGCTGCTCCTAACGAGCAAACACCGTTTGCATCAACTATCCAACCGGAAGAACTCCTTTCGAATTGAAGTCGGGCTTGATTCACCTTTTGCCCACTTTTCAAGGCTTGAAGAACGAAAACCCACACACTCACTTGAGAGAATTCCACATGGTCTGCTCAAGCATGAAACCCTAGGGAGTACCCGAAGATGAAATCAAACATCGGGCTTTTCCTTTTTCTTTAGTTGATACAGCAAAAGAATGGTTATTTTACTTACCCCCGGTTCTATCACAACGTGGGATGACTTATCTCGTGTATTTCTTGACAGATTCTTCCCAGCGTCACGAGCAGCTGAGCTTAGGAGGGACATAGTGGGAATTCGCCAAATAGAGAGTGAATCGCTCTACGACTATTGGGAGCGGTACAAAAAACTATGTGCAAGTTGTCCTCAACATGGTTGATCGAATAATCACTCCTTCAATATTTCTACGAGGGTTTGCTCCTTATGGAAATGAAGATGATTGACGCTACTAGCGGAGGGGCGCTTGTCAATATGACCCTTCAAAGGGTAAGAGAACTAATATCCATCATGGCGGCAAATTCTCAACAGTATCGGCCAAATTCGGAACCGACAAGATGGGTTAATAGGGTAAACGTTTCAACTTTAGAAGATAAATTGGATAAGCTTACGAATGTTTTTCAATCTTTGCTTAAAGAAAAGAAGAGTCTGACCCTACTATGTGGAATATGTACTACGTTTGAACACCCGACGGATTTGTTCCCGATCCTTAACGACGATTTAACGGCACATGTTGATGCTATCAGAGGTTTTCCGAGACCTCCGTAAAGACGCTATGATCCTTTCTCCAACACCTACAATCCCGGGTGGAAGGATCATCCCAACCTAAATTACGGAGCTAATCCCCAATATAATCCACCATACCAACCGAGACCTCTGCAACCACCACAACAACAACACAAGTCAAGCACATCTCTAGAAGCTGTTGTGGAAAGACTTTCCATCGATGCTGCAAAATATCAACAGAGGACAGGCGCGTCAATACAAGAGTTAACTAATCAAGAGAATGTCTATGGAAATTGGGGTAGGGTTTGAAAGCAAGAGGATGTCTATGGAAATTTTAGTTTTCAATCTAAGATGAGGGGTTTTTTGTAGTTTTTGTCCGTGTATAATGATGCCATTTTACAGGAGAGTTTTTTTTTTTTGGAGTTTTTGTCTGTTTAGGTGGTGTTTTGATACTTGCAAAACCAAATCAGTAGTTTTTTTCGGTGACCCTATTCTCTTGAATAGTTAACGTTTAATGTGTGTGGGGTGGCAAAAGTTGGTAGTGCAAGATGTGGTGGAGATTTGAGAGATAAGGAGGGTGTCGCATGAACATTATTTTTTGGTTCAGAGGCTGCTTATGTAGCTGATGTGGTCGAGGTTGGTGCGGTAAATGTGACTTTGGAAGTATTACTAACTACGAATTGGAATCGATAGAGATATGTTTAAAGATGGAAATGTTGAATTCTTGGTGGCAGATTGTAAAGGAAACGAAACGGCATCTTCATTGGCGTTTGTTGGCCTTTTTTGGAAGATCATGTTTAAAGCTTAGTGGTGAATTTTTAGTATTATTGTTCTTTTGCTGCTGTAATGCTGGTTTTCGATCTTTTGTAATCTTGAAATTCTGTATTTCTGTTTGCTATTCTATTTTTCTTTTGACAACAGTACAGTTCGAATGTTGCAAAAAAAATTAAAGAAAAGGATGAAATTGGAAAGTTGAAAAATTAAAAAATGATAAGTTAATTAAATGAATAAAATAATTTTATTTTCATCATCTTTCAAAAAAAAAAAAGACATGGAAACCCTAATTAGAAGAGGTTGAAGATAGCAAACTTATTTTGCTTGATTAGATATGTTTTCTTATCCCGTTTTTAGTAATTTTTATATTCTCAAGATCGTAATAACCTAATCTAGCTATTTAGGGGTTCAATTTGCAAGGTTATTAAAGTATTAAAATTTTTCCATGGATGAGTATGCTGAAATTTTGAAATTCATGGTAGAAAATAAAAGATTGTTGATAGATAAACAACTTTTGTAAATGAAAATTGCATGAAATTGTGATTTAGTGACTAAATTAAAAAGATGTAAAATTCATGGAAAATTTCTGATTTTTGTGAAATATTGGACTGTTATTATTATATGAAAAAATCGGCTAGGCTTGGAATAAGGATCACATTGCATGAATTTCATTTTCCAAGCCTAGGGACAACATCAGAATTAATCAAAATTATAGGGACAAAATAGTACTTTTGTCTAAAATGTGAATTGGATTAAATTGAATATACAGAACCGAAATGATGAACATGTAGGACATGCTGATGTACAATAACAAAAAATAGAAGGCATAGAAGTCCATGTTTTGTAGAACAGATTTATCAAAGCTTATAAAAACACATTAATCTTGCCATAAAATCACATGCATGATTATATAACAGATTCAGAAATACAAATTAACATAATCATACATTATATACACATATACAGGCATAGCGAATCAGGACGTACCATTAGAATTATTAATATCATATCATACAAATATATATTACATATACCTTAAACACATCAATGTAGAAGGATATTCACAGATACATTGTTTTCAAGTCTTATTAAAGTGGTATGAACCCTACAAAGAGCTAATTACAATTCACGGATCAAACTGGGCCTAGACGGAAATTTTTAGAACACACACCCGTGTGACCCAAATGGCCCAAAATGTGGGAGACACACAGTCTGGCACACAACCGTGTGTTAGACACGGCCTACCGCACGGTCATGTGGCGTCGGTAGACCAGTTTTCGGCTTTCAACCATTCGCTTTTTTTGAGTTTTTCAATACATGCCTGAACGTTTTTGATAAACAACGATCTCGAACACTTCCTGACCCTAAAACCAACATTTAGAACAGATTATTTAGCAACAATATGCATGATTAAATAACAAATTCATCCATATTCAGCAACATTCCGCCCCCAAGAACAAATGGGCATTTACCTTGATCAAGGGAAACGATCCCAAGTTTCCCCCAACATGAAAGGAGGATTTTGCGCCTCACGAAATTCACCTAACAGAAGTTTAAGGTAAAATGAATGAACCCAACATTTACATTTACAAATCGTTAACGAAAGCTCACATTCCACCTCCTAACCAAACAAAAAGATTTATACTTACCCCCAAATGAATATTGCAACAGAGAATAGAGATGGAAAACAGATTAGCGAATAGCAATAGAAGAAAGAAAGGAAAATTTTCAGGAAAAGAAGAAAAAGAATTGACAAAACAAAGAAAGTCTTTTTACCAAAAATCCAACGTGAAAGAAAACTTGAAAGAGTGGGGGGAGAGTAGGATACTGAACGATTGAAACATATTTTTAGGGAGAAAATTTAGGATAATTAATTTTAAAAAAAATGCCCAAAGTTTAAAACAAAACTAATTCTATTTTACACACACAAAATTCAAACATGGGACCTCTAGGTAAGCTAAAATCTTACTACTAAACTAGAAAACTCATTCTATCATAAATTGATCAGGGATTGAGGTTAAGATAAAAAATGTCAAAATTTTAAAAGAAAGGTTCAAATCTAGAACCTTGCACACACAAGCATAACACCTATCCACTGAACTAGATTTACTCACTTTAACATGATTTTCACAATCTTAACTAAAAATTCAGAATGTGATCACTCTTGGTTTCCCTTACCCAATTTCTGCTAATTCGATTTTTGAGATGTGATTGATTTATTAGCTCTAATTCCCAATGGGTTGTAAGCAGCCCTAATTTTCAAAGGGTTGTGGGCGGCCTCAATTCTCAGAGGGTCATAAACATATTTTGACATATAAATTCAGTAGTCTCAATTTTCGAAGGGTCATGGACTTACTTGTGTACAAATTCGAGTATCCATTCTAATGTATACCATCGATTAATAAGAGTCAAAATGAGTAAGTAATGAAAATGATGGTAAATGACATATTGAAAATTGAATACACTATGATATCAAACCATGAAATGTTGAAATAAATATTTAACGAGTAGATTTGGGGAAAATATGATTATTGATTCTGTGATGAAAAAGAAAAGGGGTAAAGTATTTAAATTTGATGTTTACTTTGCATATTTTATTTAGTTTAATCTTGTTATATTGAATTGGAATTGTATTAGCACCATTATATATACAATACTCATCATATGGTTATATTTGTTTTTGTGCAAATCTCGGATGAGAGTTATCTTAAATTACAGATCGCCAAACATCCAATTTGAGAACTCAACACAGAAAAACAACTTGTTGCCTATTTTGTATGTATATATTTGTTTTGATTATATGACATGTATCTAGGTTGGTTTGGGCGTGTTGCTTAAGTTGATATTTTGGTATAGTTGATACTTGACCTATAAGGTTTATATAGTTGAATTTCATCCTTTGATTAGGAGACAATTATGCTAGCTTATATAAGTTTAATTATGCAAATTAGTCTGCTGGGCATTGATGCATCGAATGATAAGATATGGTGTTGTTTGATTGTGTTTTGCATGTGTCAAATTGGTTAAATTGAGTTGCGTAATACTTTGGTATATTTAAATAGGTTATGGTCATGGTTTGAATGCTTTGATTCTAGGCTAATTTTCTATATAGTATTCGAGATAGGAAGAACATGTCTTGAGACCTTAAGGTTATATTTATCATTTGGAATGTTGCAGTAGGCTTGGTCTCAAGACCAACCTTATAGGTCTCGAGACAAATAGACAATTCTCAAGACCAACCTTATAGGTCTTGAGAATTGTCTCAAGACAATGGTACATCGACATAATGATCCATCTATATAATGCAATTAAGTGTTAGTTAAATGTTAAGTAATAAATGAGTCAATATTTTTTTACATTCCACATTGTGTGTAAACACCATTGAGAATAAAGAAAAATAATATTATTGTGATTAATGAAATTTTATTTAAACCAATTTTTTTAAAAAAAATTACATGTGCAAATGATGATTAAACTTCACTTAAAACATTAAATCCTAACAACTTACACTTAATAGAAATCAATCTCTCCAACTTTATAAGTAGATCAAAGTAAGACTCTTTAAATAATATCTTTGCTTGATCGGATAACTTCATCAATACCAATATTGTATGCTGCTGCTTAATCGGCTTGGTACGTGTTTACTTCATCAAGTAATAATTGCAACAAGATACTTGCCTACACATGAATTCCCAAGATCAGAAGAACCGGGGAAAACGAGGGTAAATTTAAATTCCTAAAAGATGATTATCGATCTACTAGAATTTATAGGGTTTGGTTGGTGATAGGATGAAGTTGCCCTTAATAAAATTGTAATTTTCAATTGAGTGTCACAATTTTGCTATGAAATTTCACAAATTTCCCTTTTGTAATTGCTCGAGATTTGGCTAATGTCACAACATCGCGACATCAACTGATGCATGTCATGACGTCGGGCTTACAAATGCTCTTATTTTTCCTTTAGCATACATGAGGTCGCGACGTTAGCTAATCCACTTTGTTATGTCTGGCATATCACGAGTTAACCACAATCTAATCACGATATTAGGCATTGATCAACACCATCCATGATGTCGTGATTTTAGCTGATCCAAATCGCGACTTAGCCTTTGCCATGTCACGACGTTCAATGCTATTTTCTATTACCTTCCTTGAAGTTGAGTTTTTCTCTTACAACCAAACACCAAAAACATATAAATTAATATTAAACCTTAAAAACACTTAAAATGCATGAAAATTGTTAGTAGCTCAGGTAAACACTGTCTTACTCAATTTTACAGAGAACATGATAATGAAACAATATAGTATGAATTATGGTTAAACCTCTCTGTACAGTATAGCATGATATTTACAGAAAAAAACCTAGCAACAGATTCTTACTAACTGCTTAGCCTAACAGCTCACAGCTCACTAACCAACTCATAACAGACTCTAACATTCACCCATCTCCTCCAAACACAAAACCCGAAGAAGACGACGAAACCAAGTAAATCTCGTAACAGATAGTGGTTTAGTAAACACATCAGCCACTTGATCACAGGCAGGAACCTCGCCAACCAGAATCGATCCATCAGCAACTCGTTCACGAACAAAAAACAGATCAAGCTCCACATGTTTGAACTTAGAATGTAACACCGGATTAGCAGCAACAGCAACAGCACTGGAGCTATCACACCAGATATTTGGGGTATCAGCAGACGGGACCTGTAACTCCTGAAGCAACGAAAGCAACCACACAACCGCACTCGTTGCATCAGCAAGACTCCTATACTCCGCCTCAGCCGTGGAACGAGAGACCACGTGCTGCTTTTTAGAACACCACGACACAGGAGTAGACCCAAAATAAACACAATACCCAGAAGTAGAGCGACGATCATCGAAATCCAATCCCCAGTTGGCATCAGCATATGCCACCAAAGACAACCTAGCAGACGGCTGAATCACAAGACCACACGCTACTGTCCCACATAAATACCTTAAAATACGTTTTAAAGCAGTCATATGAACCGATGTCGGACTGTGCATAAACTGACAAATTCTGTTAACAGCATATGCAATATCAGGCCTAGTAATGACAACATACTGAAGAGCACCAGCAAAACTCCTATACTCAGTCGGATCCGCCAACGGATCACCATCGGACTTGACCAACATAGTGGAACTAATCATCGGCGTATGAACAGGCTTTGCATTGGACATCGATGCACGCGCAAGGATATCACGAATATACTTGGCTTGACTTAGATGAATACCGCCCGAGGAAGAACGCATAACCTCAATCCCAAGAAAATAATGAAGATCACCCATATCCTTCAAAGAAAACTCAGCATTCAACTGCTGAACAAAATCAGAAATACCAGCCGAAGCATCACCAGTGATGATAATATCATCTACATAAACAAGAACATAAAGAGTAGAAGCAGATGTAACTCGCACAAACAAAGAAGCATCTGATTTAGATACGACAAAACCAGAAGACACAAAAAACTGCTTTAGTTTATTAAACCAGGCCCGTGGAGCCTGCCGAAGACCATACAAAGCCTTCCTTAGTCGACAGACTAACGGTTTGCCCAACGAATCATATTGAACAAACCCAGGTGGTTGCTGCATAAACACCTCAGTATCAAGATCCCCATTTAGAAACGCATTATTAACATCAACTTGACGAAGCTGCCAACCTCTAGACACAGCAATCGACAGAATCACCCGAATAGTTGCCGGTTTAACTACAGGACTAAAAGTTTCATGAAAATCACACCCTGGTACCTGAGAACAACCTTTAGCTACCAGACGCGCCTTTCGACGATTGACAGACCCGTCTGGATTGCGTTTAATTTTAAACAACCACTTACACCCGACAGCTGTCCGTCCAACAGGTAACTGCACAAGCTCCCAGGTAGAATTAGACAAGAGTGCATCATACTCTGCTTGAACGGCAGACCTCCACTCTGGACGAGCAAGCGCCTCCACAACAGAACACGGCTCAACTTCATCAGGCTCAACAGACAAAACCTTGGGTTTAAAAATACCCGCCTTTGACCGAGTAACCATAGCATGCGTATTCGCGGGCAAAACAGGGTCTGGCGGAGGAACAGACTGACAAGACCTATCGGAAGAAGAGACCGGAGATACAGCACAAGGAGCAACGGAAGTCGACTCACGCACCGAAGGTGAAACAGGCACAGAAGATGACAAGACTGGCTGAGCACTGGCAGGGAGGCCCGACGAAGTGGAGCGAAGAATGGGAACATAAGTGACACCCCGCGTAGCAGCACTAGCAGCCGGTTCTTTGGACGCAGAAAATAAAAAACGACACTCATCAAAAACCACATGCCGAGACACCACTACCTTCTTATCTGGAGTAAGACAAAAATAGCCTTTATGCTGAGAACTATACCCAAAAAACGTACAAGGTTGAGATCGAAACTCTAGTTTTCGTTGCCCAAACAACCGTAAATATGGAAAACAACAGCAACCAAAAACGCGCAGATGATTATACGTAGGCGCAACCCCATAAAGTACTTGATATGGCGACTGACCTTTAAGAACCGGAGTAGGAAGCCTATTGATAAGATGAACAGCCGTGCAAAAAGCATAACCCCAATATTCCAAAGGAATACCAGCCTGAGCTAACAGAGCAAGCCCTGTTTCCACAATTTGTCTATGCTTCCGTTCAGCGACACCATTTTGCTCAGAAGTATGAGGACACGATAACCGATGAACTATTCCCAAATCAGCCAAAACAAGCGCAAACGCACGAAACTCACCGCCTCCGTCACTCTGAAACTGCTTAATGTGTTTCCCAAACAAATTAGTAACCATTTTCTGAAATTGAATAAAACACTCAACAGCCTGAGATTTATTTTTAAGCAAGTATACCCACGTAAACCGACTGCGCATTTCCACAAATGAAATGTAGTACATATTATTCTCACACGCAACCGAGGCTGGTCCCCACAAATCAGATACTACCAACTCAAAACAATCTACATATTCCGTATTAGAGTGTGGAAAAGGCAGTTTATGAAACTTTCCTTTCTGACAAGCATCACAAACATTGTCAAAGGATTTCTTATTAGAAACAATACCACATTGATTTAACACATTATTAACAACTTGGAAAGACGGGTGACCAAGCCTATGGTGCCAAAGCGTAAGGTTATCAAGAACCGGTGGATCAGGTTGAACATTGTGCACGTCAGACCCAGATGGCAAGGGCGAACTTGGCGAAAACGAATAGAGTCCGTCACGAACTCGGCCCTGCAGCAAGATGTCCTTCGTCCGGATGTCCTTAATAACACAGAAGGACGGGTGAAACTCAAAGAAAACATCATTGTCACGAGCAAACTGAGAAACAGACAATAAATTCTTGCGAATGCTTAGAACACACAAAACATTTTTCAAATGTAGCATCTTCGACCTTGAAGGAAGCACAGAGTCCCCAACAGATAATATCTTAGCAGAGGCTCCATTGCCTATTAAAAGATTAGACATACCTGAATACGGAGTAACAGCATTTAGATTAGCGGCACTCTGACACACATGATTTGAAGCCCCAGAATCAGGATACCAAGAGGGAGACCCAACTGGAAGCGGAATATACTGATCAGTCCCATCAAAATTAGAATCATACCGCGTGGCATCTGAATAATCTGATGCATGAAAATCAGGAATTCTCGGCAGCCCGACACATTGAGAATTATTCACATCAAAGACACGAGCACGAGGCTTAGTACGCGATGGGCCCACAGGAAGAGCAGACGAACGAGGACCTTCAACACCAACTAAATTCACATTAGGCGAATCAGGAGAAATTTGCGGAACAGGGGAAGGAGCCCGAACCGGCCCATTCTGTGGAACACCCGAACCATACAGAGCATGAGAGGGACCAACAGCAAAAGGCGCATCAGGCCCATGACCACGCCCATCCGTACGCTGGCCCATAAATCGCCCCACATTAGCCGGTCGACCATAAGGACCAGCAGTCATTCGGCCTGAGTCATAGCCAAAAGGCCCAGGTACCATTCGGCCTGCATCAACTCCATATGGCCCAGCATCACGTTGTCCTGCATTATGGCCAAACTGATTAGAATAAAATCCAAAATTCTGCCTAGCCCAAGGAGGCGTGGAAAAGTCAACACCAACAGCCCTAGGATCAGTCGAAGGAAACCAACGGCCCCACGATCCACTCGACCGTTGCGCCACCGAACCATCCGGAACCGGAGACCCATCAAGATCAGTACCATAGTCCCGATCAAACCGATAGTAACACCTCTGCGCGAGATGACCAAAACGATGACAAATCTGACATTGTGTACGCGGTCTGAAACTGCGACCACGCGTCGCTGCTGCGGAACGGCCACCACGGACTCGACTCGAATCAAAACCAGTCACCACCGGAGCCTCAACATTATGCGCCACCGGTGGAACCTCACGCACCGCACGCTGCTGCCGATGTTCACACTCTAGCAAAATATCGACAAGCTTCTGAAATGAAAATTTATCCGGCGACGCCGAGACCAGCATAAACACCGACTCAAACTCAATCGGCAGCCCGGCAAGGAGAACTTCTGTTTTCTCAGCGTCCGAGATCACACAACCCGACGCCTCAAGTAACGCACACAGATCTAGAATCCTCGACACATACTCCTGCACCGACGAACCACCTTTTTTTGACGAATACAAATCAAACCGAAGCCTAGAAATCTTAGTACTAGAGGACGCGGCAAACAAACGACTCGCAGTGTTCCAGATCTCACACGAAGTTCTAGCAGTTATAAATGAAGTTAACAAAGAGGAATCAACAGTAGAAATTAACCACGAAGCAAGCAACTTATCTTGTTGGCCAAACACAATCACCGCAGGATTAGATTGAAGCTCTCCATCCGACGCCACCACAAAATTCGGCGGAGCCGACAAAGTACCATCCAGAAACCCGTATAAGCCATAGCCCTCAGTAATAAGCCGGACTTGATACTGCCATTGCACAAACGTCTTTGCATCGAGCTTCACTGTATCATGACGAGAAAAGCTATGAACCAAATTGGAATTAGAAAAGACAGAATTAGAAGGTTCACCGGACGGAGATTCGATCGACGGATCCATGAACTGCGCACAAACCAGAAAAGCAGCACAAGCAGAAACGAAGCAAGCAAAGTAAGCTACCCAAGATCAAACCTAAGCGACTGATACCATGTTAGTAGCTCAGGTAAACACTGTCTTACTCAATTTTACAGAGAACATGATAATGAAACAATATAGTATGAATTATGGTTAAACCTCTCTGTACAGTATAGCATGATATTTATAGAAAAAAAACCTAGCAACAGATTCTTACTAACTGCTTAGCCTAACAGCTCACAGCTCACTAACCAACTCATAACAGACTCTAACAAAAATAACATAAATTCATTACTAAATTCTAAAATCCCAAAAATGAAAAAAAACACGACCAAATGTATGATTTTCGAGAACTATAAAAATAAATTCCTACTCAAAAGTGATAAATTTTATATATAATAGGAAGTAGGTTCCAATCCATAGAGACAGATAATAGTTCTATTTCTTTAGTAAAAGAAAATAAAAATAAAGAGGTTTAAAATTAAAATTTAAATTAAAACTATGAAAAAATTGCAAAATTAAATATATAAAAAACCAATTTGATGAAAATCTAGCAAAAGGTAAAATCTTTGTTTAATTCATGAGTTTGATCATCGATACAAAGATAATTTTAATGTTCTTTAATAAATTAATTATAGTTATTGATGTCATGCTTAACAATTAATCTCTCCTAAACATTAATAACCCAAAGGAAGCTCGTCAAAATTATTTCTCTTATGAATAATAACCCTATAAGTTATACCCAATTATGTTATTCGCCACAAAATATTTTAAGTAATTGAATACAATATCAATATTTAACAAACTTAAATATTTGGTGGTGAGTAGGAGATGGAAGACGAAAATAGATGGAAAATTAAATTAAATAAAACAAAAAGCAAGTCTAGTTGTCCACTAAAACTTTTCCATTGTAAAGAAATAATAGAAAAAAAAACATTTAAATAGCTAGAAATTACATGGTATATATAAAACTAATTTACTACAAATATGAGATAAAAAAGTATGATTTTTAAATATAAGAAAAAGTACACATTTTTTATATTTATAAAATCAGATATGGCACAAGGGAAGGCTTTTTTTCGGGTCTTAATAACAAAACAAGCTCTTATTTTTTTTATGATAATTATGATGTCAGGAGGTATAGATCTCAGCTTCTTCTAGTTTCTTTTTTTTTTTTTTTTTTAAGAATAAAAGCATTAAAGAATACAAGACCCAAATGAGAAATTAAAGGCTAACTTTGTTAATTACAGACAATTGCTCCTTAATCAGTGCTTATAGTCAAAAAGTAATTGGACACATCAATTGCAATTGCAAGTTATTTTCTGATTCATATTATTGCAGAATTCAAGACTCATTCTTCATTTGCTACAACTACACTTTTTGCTTCATATAAAACTGAAGAAATTTGTGGGTAAATTAAATTAATTGAAGGTTTAGTAGGCCTAACAAATTTCACCCTATCACACGTTATTGAGACATTATTCACATTGGAGTCGTAAAGTGAATAACTAAACAATAAATATTATATTATGAGTAGGAGTTTGGATAGGTTTTTTTTCAATATATTATATTATTTTATTTCAATAAATGAAAAGTAAAATGTGACCACAAGTCATTTGATTTTGTGATAAATTATTTTATTATTATTTGAGAGTAATTAAATTTTTATAAAGAAATATGTAATAGTTATCGTGAGATAAAATAAAATTATATTTAAAAAATAGATTATTTCTCAAAAAGATTAATGATATACTATTAAGATAGCACACTTATTATAAGACAATTACTTTTCCTACTCCTTAATCAGTGCTTATAGTCAAAAAGTAATTGAAGAATTCAAGGCCCATACTTCATTTGCTACAACTACTCTTTTGGCTTCATATGAAACTGAAGAACAAAATTGTGGGTGAATTCAATTAGTTAAAGGTTTAGTATGCCTAACAATTTTCACCCTATGACACGTTATTGAGAGATTATTCACATTGGAGTAGTAAAGTGATTAACTAAAGAAGTAAATTGAACGCATAAACATCCATAATCACTAATTAGTGCTAACTATAACAAGGTATTTTACTAGCAATTTTTTAATAATTTTTATTTTAATATTTTAAAAAGTCGCCCATCGATGTAGTTTCAGCAATTAAAAAAAAAAACTCATTGATTAAAGAATAAAAATAAAAGAATGAAAGCAATTACTCTTCTTATTTTCTTGTTTCATATAGTATGAATGCTCATATTCCATTAAAATTGGGTATTTATAAAGAGGGCTTTCCTCAGCTATTAGCATTCAGAATTACGACAACAAAGCACAATTTCATTTCCTCTTGCTTTAGATTTGATGATTGCGATGTCAAGTAAGAGGTCTCGTAAGCTTGTTTTATTTTTTGCAATATATTGTCTTCTTCTTCAGGAGAAATGCACCGATGCTAGCGTGTGCAAAGAGAATGAAAGAAAAGCGCTACTTGAATTTAAGCACAGCCTTCAAGCTATGGATTTGTCAGGCAACGACGGCCTTTCTTCATGGAAGAGTGAGAAGTGCTGTCTTTGGCTTGGCGTCAGATGCAACAGCCTTACAGGATACGTTGAAATGCTTGATTTTAGCTTCCAATATTGGGTTGTAGCAGGTACAATTAGCCCTTCACTGCTTAAACTACATCATTTGACTTCTTTAAATTTCAACAGCAATGATTTTAATGGAAGTCTCATCCCAGAGTTTTTTGGTTCTTTGAAAAAATTGAAATTACTGGATCTCTCTAATGCTAATTTTAGAGGTCCAATTCCTTCTCTACTTGGAAATCTTTCAATGTTGGAGACTCTTAGATTGGCTGGCAACGGTAGAGTTTTCAATGTTGGAAAACTTGAGTGGCTTTCCCATCTTTCTCGTTTGAAAGAGGTTGATCTCAGTTTCACTAACCTAAGCAATGCCAATGATTGGTCTCACATCATTAACCATCTTCCTTTGCTTCAAAAACTAAGTCTGAGAGATTGTGATCTTCCAAGCATCTCATCTTCTTCTGTTTCCCTTACCAACTCTTCTACATCTCTCATCACTCTCGATCTCTCTGATAATAATCTCCCTTCTTTCTCCATATATCCATGGCTTTTTAATGTTAGCAACAACCTTGTTTCCCTTAATCTCTCAAATAACCAGTTGAAAGGTCCAATTCCAGAAGCTTTCGGGAACATGAAGGCAATTCAACACCTTTGTCTGAATCATAATCTTTTAAATGGATCCATAAGCAAATGCATTGGACAACTGTCCAACCTGAAAGTCTTGCTGCTTGCAGGGAATTCTTTTGACGGTGATGTGCTTTCCGAAGCTCATTTCTCAAATCTCATCTATTTAAAGGTGCTGGATTTATCCTACACTTCTTTGACTTTGAAATTCAACTCCGGATGGATTCCTCCTTTTCAACTGAATCAAATAAAGCTTTGCTCCTGCAAGTTAGGGCCTCATTTCCCAGATTGGATTCGGACTCAAGTGGCCCTTCAAACCCCTTACCTTGATACTCGTTTCGTAGATTACCTTGATGTTTCTGCTTCAGGAATTTCGGATTCTCTTGCCTATTGGTTTTGGGACTCAAGTTACAGCTCAATGTACATAAACATGTCTTTCAATCAGATCAGTGGTACTTTCCCAAATAACTCTATCCGCATAAAACTTCTAGATCTAAGCTCAAATAATTTCTCAGGACCATTGCCACATTTTTCTTTAGACTTAGGAAATATGGGGACCATTAACCTTTCCAAAAACAAGTTTATTGGTTCAGTCTCTCCAATTTGCAATATTACAAATGAAGGTATTTTGACATTGATTGATCTCTCAAAAAATCTATTTTCTGGAGTGGTTCCAGACTGTTTTGAGAGTTTCCAATCTTTAACAGCTTTGAATTTGGCTGATAATAGTTTCTCAGGCTCACTTCCAAGCTCCTTAGGATCTCTGACTTCTCTTGAAATGCTCAGTTTACGTGGTAATAAATTCTTAGGAGAATTACCTTCATCTTTACAGAATTGTACCAAGTTAAAATTTTTGGACTTGAGTGATAATGAATTATCAGGAGAAATACCTATTTGGATCGGCCAAAGGCTTTCATCGTTGGTTTTTCTTAGCCTTCAAGGGAACCAGTTCAGGGGAAGGATTCCCCATCAACTTTGTGGATTGAAATATCTACAGATCTTGGATCTCTCTGTAAATAAAATCTCTGGTACCATACCACCATGCCTCAATAATTTCACTTACATGGCAAAAAAAGTGAGTTTAGATCGAAGGATTGAACATCACATCTTATATAATGATCTTGTATGGTTCTTTCAAGTTAGGTATGTTGATGAGGCATTGCTTACATGGAAGGGAACAAAACAAAGGTATCCACAGCTTGGACTGCTACTAGCCATTGATCTTTCTTCTAACAAATTAACAGGAGAGATTCCAGAAGAATTAAATAGTCTTCAAGAACTGGTTGCATTGAACTTGTCAAGAAATTTTTTTACAGGAAAAATTCTTCAAAAGATTGGGCATCTAAGACGACTAGAGGTGCTTGACCTGTCAAGAAACAATTTTTCAGGAAACATCCCAACGAGCTTGTCTGAATTAACATTTCTAAGTATCTTGGACTTGTCTTACAATGACTTGTCTGGAAAAATTCCAATCAGCACTCAACTACAGAGCTTTGATCCTTCATCATTTTCCCATAATAGAGGACTTTGTGGTCCTCCGATTTCACCGAATTGCTCAATGGTGGAACCACCTCCCGGCAAACCTGCAGTAGGAGGTGAAGAAGATTGTGATGAGTTCCTGAAATGGTTTTACACTGGCATGGGGCGTGGATTTGCTGTGGGTTTCTGGGGGTTTTGCAGTGTTGTGTTCTTCAATCGTTCATGGAGGCATTCATATTATCGTTACTTGGATAATGCAAAGGATTGGGTTTATGTTACATTTGTTCTGCTGAAAGCAAGGTTAGTGAGGAGAATCAAAGCTCTTTCAACAAGTTGTATACGGTAATAAATTTACCTTCTTCGCTCTTCTTTCAACATTGACAAATATATCCTTGGTAAGTGTCAAAAATAACATATTTTAGCATCATTCTTAATGCAATTTTGAGTGATTATATGATGTTGGTTGTGAATTATATACTCTTAATTTTTTGTGTTGATGTTTTGATACTTAATAGAGCAATTGGGAACAACAAGAGTGAAAAATGGGTGGAAATAGAACATTTGAGTAGTCCAGAAGCTAAACACATGCAGCAAAGTTCTACACAGGTAAATCACACAGTCATGTGACTCACATTACGTATGGCTAGGGATTGTGGATTTAGGGAACTATGTGCGCTGACAGCTAAAAGTTAAAATTTTTATATTTTTCGGCACTTTAAAAAATGTATCAATAAGGAAATCTATTAGGAGACAGAAACCGTCTTGATTTAGCATGAAGATTACTAGAAAAACACCATTGAAGTTGATTTTTGAGCAATTCTCCATCAAGATTCAAGAGTCCAGGTTGATTTCCAAGGGAGTTATTATGGATTTATTTTATTTTTGTGGTTATATTGTATTTTTTGTTTTTATTCTTGCAAGTATGAACTAATTTTCTTAATATCTCGAAGAGATGAACCCTAGAATAGATTTTATTGTTTGATTTATAGTTTTAAGTAATAAAAACTTAGTCTCTTTGTTTTAAATTATGAATGCTTAATTGTTCTTGGATTGATAATTCTAAAGTGTTAATCCATGTTTGACATACATGAGTTTGTGGTTGAATATACCCTTCTTGTGGTTGAATATAGCTTAGTTCTCAGTTTGATCAGTTCTTCCAGTTTGATAAATTATTATTAAAAGTTCAAAAAAATAAAAAGTAGAGGGAATTGGTTCAATTGTCTTTTCAGCTTGGTTCAACCAGCCCGTATCAGTTTGCAAATTAATCGGTTCAACTCCTATCTTGGTCTAGTTCTGATTGACGAAATTAATCGCTAGCATTTCAACCTTAAGAGGGCAAATTTCGAGCATCATTGGCATTGTTATACGTTACAAAAAAAGGAAAATAGAAAAAAAATTAAAGAGAGAAATTATGTCAAAGAAAACAATAAAACAAAAGAATTTAAAAATATTTTTTAAAGTTTATATGATGTGGCAAAATATTGTTGGCTGAAATTTTTTGGGTAAACTACAAAAATAGTCACTTTTGTTTGCCTCAGGTTACATTTTAGTCACTTATGTTTGAAATATTACGTTTTAGTCACTTATGTTATTATTTTGTTACGAAGTGATCACTCTTCCGTTATCTCCCAAACGGTAATCCTACGTGACAGTCCAACTAGATTTTAAGTGCCAACTTGGATTTCCTAATGGGATGAGAATAGATTTTTTATTAAATAAATTTAATTAATTAAAAATTTTAAACCCTAAATCTTAGTTAAAAAACCGTTCATCTCTCCTTTTTTTTTAGTTTTCTTTTTCAATTGACTAAAAAAGCTATTATCATCAAAAATTTTTATTCACGTACAAAAACAAAAGAAAATTCAATAGAGAGTCCGGGCATATCTTCTTCAACGACAAATTTATGTTCTAAGACTTAAAATGAAGTGGTTGTCGACAAATAAGAAGATGGTAATCGTTTTTGTTCCTAATCATTGTATTTTTCAATTCTTCACGTTCTTGAATAATTAGTTTCTCAATCATATATTTTCTGATCTGAATCGGCTTGTTTGTTCATAATCCCTTTGTGGGTATCCCTTTTTTTTGAACTAAAATTCTTTTAGTTGTTAATATTCATATCAAAAATTTTAATTTAGGGTTTTCAATAAACAATAAAAAATCTAATCTTTTGTTTTTTAGTATTGAATAATAGAGATAGAGGAATGCAAAGAAGACATATCCGAACCCTCCATTGAATCCATCTTTATGAAGCAGACAATTTGATTTCAACTATTTTAATCTTAATAATAGTTTTTTCAGTCAAATGAAAAGAAAAACCATTGAAAAACAGAAGAGACTAAAGAAAAGTTAAAAAGAGGAGATGAACAATTTTTTTAGTTAAGTTTAGGTTTAAAAATTTTAATTAATTAAATTTTTTAATTAAAAATCTATTTTCATCCCATTTAGAAATCCAAGTTGGCATCTAAAATCTAATTGGACTGCCACGTAGGATTACCGTTAGAGAGATAATTGAACTTAACGGTAAAGTGATCACTTCGTAACAAAATAATAACATAAGTGACTAAAACGTAATATTTCAAACATAAGTGACTAAAACGTAACTTGAAGCAAACAAAAGTGACTATTTTTGTAGATTACCCAAAGTAATAAAAGACTCCCGTTTAACACAAAAGCAAAAATCGTGAAATTCTAAGAAAAATGGTCGCCACTTCTTTAATTTAATAACATAATTACTTTTTTATTAAAGCAGGGTGGACATAATTACAAACCCATGGATTTGGATTAATCCATTCCATAAATTAGTACTTTTTTTATATTTAATTTATGCCTCCACAAACCACTGAAAAATTAAATTAATTAAGAATTAAATTATAATCATTTTCCACACTATTAAACCTTTAATGGAGGACTTAGACTTGCTTTTAATTAATTTATTTCCAGCACAAGTTTCTTCTTTCATCATTAGTAAACCATTGGCTTTGAATGATTTAATATTATTATATAATTAATGTTATCAGAAAATACCTTGTAATTCCTGAGTCGAATTACTTTTTGACTACTAGTGCTAATTAAAGGTTAGCGTGTTTAAGGTTTAAAGTTATAGGGTCAAGACATTTCAGTCACTATTTCAACATTGATTTAGAGTTTTGTAGTTTCCTTTTTGTTTGAGATAGGTAGTTGCTAAGAAAAACATAATTGGTTGGGAATCCAACCATATAAATGAGAATAGGAATGAAAAAGAGAAAAAGAAAATTAGACATACAAATATTTACATGGAAAAATTCCTTCGAAAAAGACAAAAAAACCCACAAGTAAAGTTGACTTTACTAAATAAGCAAACAATCTGAAAGAGTGCAATATGGAGATAACCAAAATAGAAGACCTTGAATCTCGAAAAGCAAAGCTCTTTGGATAAAACACAAAATTCTCTTAAATTCTCTCAAAAACCTTCTTAATCTTCTATTAATCTTAATATGATGAAGATGTCAATTCTACAGTTACTAAGGTTGTTTTAAAGGTTGAAATTCGTGTGAATATATAACTAAAATTGTAACACCCTAAACTCGACCCAAATTACCAGTTTCGGATCTCGGAAGTTACCACACACAAACGCTTAGCAAAAATATTAAAATAAACAGCGTATAAAACCTCTAAATATAAATCCTATTTCATATAATCAAAGTTTTTGTAAAAGACATTTTTTAATGAATACAATAAGATATCAAGTTAGTTTTTAATGATATAGCTTAAAACTTTATGGAGTACAGACTATTTATAGTGCAGTATACATAACGTCATACTCATATGATGCCCTCTGTATGCATAATATCGCTTCTTGAACAAATACTTTGGTATAGTCCTGGCTTGATCCCTCCTAGTGGACACATTCAGAGATAGAGCTTGCATTAAAACAAACACATATAAGTTGTAATGAACTTAATGAGTACTGAAACAAGTTACCTTGAAACATGATGGTTACATTCCCATATTAAAGATTCTGAATTTCCCTTCCTATCGTTGAAGGATACTTTTCTAATATCGATGTAAACAAAACTCCAATCTTCACGCTCAACCAACCTGTAAGGGCCTAAATCTGCCCGGCCCATATCATAACCAAAAACCAAAAATAATAATAAAATAAAAGCCCAAATATCCATAGTCCAAAATACAACCCAAATCCATAGCATAAAGTCCCAATTTTAAAAAGTCTCATTTACAAATGGACCCAATCACTACCCCAATTAACAAACCCAAATCTAAGCTCGATTCAGGCCCAAATTACATTTTAACCCAACCACCAATGACCCAATATAGCCCAAAACCTAGAAACCCTAAAGCCCACTACCTAAACCATCTTTGGCAGAACAAGGAACCTTAGCCCTAGGCACCGTTTGTCCCACGTGCCTAGGCCATGCAGCCCATGCCTCGTCTCGAGGTCCTTCGTCCCAAGGCTCAGCTCCCATGGCACACTATCACCAAAGTGGTAGCCTTCCAACCTCGTTGACTTCCCTCCGTACCTGTAAACAAACCAAAACAGGAAGGAAACAAGCATCAACACGCAAAAACAGTCGCAGAAACCAAACAGAAAGAATAATATTTTGTTTTTTCATTCGGCTATAAAGAAGCCATGTAACATTTATAACCGGTTACAAATTTTCTTTTGAATACCAAAAAACACACAAACAGAAGTATTATTTAGACTTCTGAATCTATTTCATTTTAAGCATATCATATAGACTTACGTATATTAAAAAATAAATAAAAAAGATCGAAGTTTTAGAAGGAAGGAGAGGGAAGGAACTTACCACGATGGCCGTCGAAACTTCACCCTCTTCGCCGCAATCGGAGTTAGGGGGAGTTTCGGGTACGGGAAGGGTTACGGGTTACAGGTTACGGGTGCATCGTTATTTCCCCTCTCTCTGTCGTAGCCGGAGTAAAGGACGTTATGGCCTTCGAATGACACCCAAACACCGATTTCGGTGTCAAAGCGGTGCCCATCGGAGAGGCCTTAAATCGGCCGAAAAGGGGAGGAGAGAGAACGTCGTTACCCTTTTCTAAAAACGGCTAAAATGCTTAAGCCCTAGGGTTTGTTTTTGGTTTTATACATCTCAAAATGGCACCGTATGGTGCCTATAACCCGATGACCCGACCCAGGCACTGCTTAACCCGAGTGTTTTGGGTCTTTGAGGGGATAATTTCGTGCCTCGTCCCTCGCTTTCGCGCTAGCATTCAATTGGATCCTATTTTAATTTGTGATGCTTTTTAATCTCTCCATATGATTTACTTACTATTTCAAATCAGTCCCCGTTCAAATGCTTTGTTTTGGGATTTGGTGTATTTGTAGTTTTAACCCCCTTCATTCATGTGCTTTGTTTTTTAATCTCCAAACGCGTTTTAATGGTTTATTTAATTTATTGATTTCCCTAGTTAGTTTATGTTGTTTTCAATTAAGTTTTTGTTTCTTTCATCTTGATGATATTTTTCTTAAATACTTTTACATACTATTATTATATATATATTATCATATTTTTATGTATGCGTTATTGATTTCACGTTATTATATATACATTTTCCTTTTAAATTCGTTAGATCCATGTACTTTCATTATGTTTGTATATTTACTTTTGATATATTGTTATATATTTATTTTTGATATTTTGCTTTAAATCATTAAAATCTATCTACCATTCTTTTAAAATAATATTTTCATGTTAAATAGTTAAATTAGGTTCCGATTCGTTTTTTCGCATATCTTATTGATTGGTATATTATCCATTTATATCATACATATATGTTTTTAATCATGCGTAAACACGTTAATAGATTTCTAAAAAAAAAAGGAAAAAAATCATTTTTATATTCATTCTTTTGTATATTATAATTCAAGTTATTTTCATTCTTTTAAGATACCAATATTTTCTTAATGTATGTATATATACACATATCATTCTAAATTTTGTAAGGTTTCATTCTTTTTCATGCATTATTATTATATTACATATCTTCGAATTTTATTGATTATAGAATTTATTCTAAATCGTATTATGTGACACCATTTCTATATAAAGTATTTGATTCAAAACTCATATATATATATATATATATATATATATATTTCTAATTTAAATTCTTATACTTAATTTTAAATTATAATTTGTGTGTTTTATTAATTTCCATTAACAATTTCAAGCTCTTTTCTTTTTATTTGTTTTAGAGATCATTATCGCATGCTTGTGAAAATTCACTTAGTATTCATTGTTCATTCATGTTTTTATTATTGATGTTGGTGTTCATGTGATGAAATGCTATATCTTCGTATGATTTTTTGCTCTTTTTTTATAAGTAAATCTTGATGTATATTAGTCCGCGATTATTGGTTATGTTTACCATGCATATTAGAATCATGATTTCAACCCAAATTTTTACTAAATTTCAAACCATGTACTCAAAAATGTAAAAAGATCAATTTAGACACTTTTGAAATGAGGCAATGCTTAGTATTTGGAAAATCGAAAAATTGTGCCCTAACGTGCTGGGTTGAGATTTTTTGTTCGACTAAATAACTAAATAACCTCTTAGATTACATGTTTTGAAAAATCAAAGATAAACTCGGTATTAAAGGTCTAAGATTGCATCTCCTAACGTGCTGGAGGTGTTATTTCATTCCTTTAAAAACGAGGGAATCCTAAAGCGTCTTAAACCAAGCGCACTAAATCACTTTTAAATCTGTCAATTAAAAATTTTCGAAATAAGACAATATTTAGTGCTTGGAAAAATTGAAAAATTGTGCCCTAACGTGCTGGGTTGCAATTTTGCGTTTAACCAAATAACTAAATACCCTTTTAATTGTATGTTTTAGAAACCATAAGATGATCTCGGTTTTGAGAAATTTGAAATGTTATGTCCTAACGTGTTGGATGTGGCGTTTTAATTTTTCGAAACGAGTAAATCTTAAAATTCACTATAAAATATTCAAAAAAGTCGCTCTTCAAACCTTTTCAAATTTCAATATTAGGACAATTATTAATCAATTAGTACCAATTTTAGGCGTATCGAGGGTGCTAATCCTTCCTCGTGCGTAACCGACTTCCGAACCCGTTTTCTAAAATTCGTAGACCAAAAATCATCGTTTTAATAAAATTTAAACTTTATTAAAATGATTGAATCACGAGGTGATCTGATAACACCTCGAAACAAAAATCGGTGGCGACTCCCGTTTCAATTTTCAGTTTTGTTTTCAAATCAAAGTCGATTCCCTTATTTTCAAAAAATCGTTTTGACATAACCTATTCTCAATTCACTCATTTCTTTTCTAAACACAACGTACTTCTTAGATGAGTATCCAAACAGGGGATTCTCATTCAAGTGATGTTGAATATTTCATTAAGGATAATATGCTCATTTATAACATTCATAGGGAGTACTTATTCTATCTAATCTTTTAAGATGAACTTCCAAGTCGATTCTTCCTTTGATTAATTCCCATATTGGAATTGACAATTGAGAGAACATCAGCCAGTTCATATCTCTAAATCAGCCCAATCTTCAACTTAATCTAATAACATTCTAGGTCATCTTAAGAAATTCCAAATAATCATATCACATATCCTAATAACATCAAATTTGCTGGACAACTTAAATTTTAGATAACCCCAAAACACATTTAGATTTGGCATATCTTACACACATGGCGTTGACAAACTCAGGTCTAACAAACATTTACTACTCATAATTTAAGATATGCTAGATTTCTTGAACTAATGGACTAATATGGTAGATTCACCTCTCAAATAACATTGTTAGAAACTATTTTAGAAGTTTCATTTAAGTCATTTTCATAATCTATCATATAACCAACCAAACAGAGATATCATCTGTAACATCCCATTTTTAGCTAAATCAGAACAGTGATCTTGAAACCACAAAATTGTGGTCTAAAAATTATTTTAATATTATTTTATGTGTTTACAGCATGATAGCATGCATGTGTGAAAATGTTGTGATTTAATTTTATTGTTTGGATGTCTAATTTGATAAAATGACTAAATTGCGTAAAATGCAAAAGTTGCATTCTATTTGTTAAAAGTGCTTAATGGCTATGAAATTTAATGTGGAGGTCCTTATGATGTTATTAGACTATTTTTAAGGTTAATGGACATTAATGATCATGCTTTATAAAGTTGTAATGTTTATTCATTAAGGGCAAAATAGTAAAAATGTGAAATAAGTTAAAATTAAATAAAATAAACACCACATTTTGTCCATCTTCTTCACCATTAACTGAAATTAGAAGAGAAATTTAGGGTTTATGAGCTTCAACATTCTGACAAGAAGAATCCTTAATAGGTATGTGATTTTTGTTCGGTTTTTGATGATTTCTATATTTTTGTGATTGATGCAACTAGCTCTAGCTAGCCCAGGGACTATTTTGCAAAACTGTTTAATGTTTTGAAAGTTTCCATTGATGAACTTATGTGTTCTTGAATGTTTGATGATGAAATATGAAAGTTTGATGATAGATACACATGTTTTGTAAAGTGGTTTTTTAAGAAAATGCATATTAGGGATTAATTTGTGGAATTGAGAAAATATGTGGTTGAAATGTGAAATAAATGAAAGATATGGGCTGCTAGGGACCTATAGAGAATTCGGCTAAGCTTGGGTTATAGTGAAATTGATGTAATTTGTGTTTTTATGAAAAAAGGACTAAAGTGCAAACATGTGAAAGTTTAGGGGCTAATGTTTAAATATGCATAAATAGGTATTTTTGGACTTAATTGAATGAGTTGATGAATAAAAAATCTAAATTTGATTCCATATAGATCAAGAAAGAAAGAATTTGGAATTAGATTGGGGAAAAGGCAAGGTTATTGAATAGTGATCCGAGTCGTCAATTTTGTACCCGAGGTAAGTTCGTATGTTAAATAACATTATTAAATTGTGTTATTTATGCATTACTATTATTGTATTGAATTGAAATGATTACAAATAAGTCTACAGGACATGATTAACAGAAAATCAACAAGTGAAAGTCCCATATGAACCTTAGGAATAGCTTAGGATACAAATGTCATGACATTAGGGTTTTCGAGACTTGATTACGTATAAGACCATATCTGGGATATGACACCAATTTGAGACTTCATGTAAGACCATAATTGGGATATCGGCATCGATACAAGATTACATATAAGACCATATCTGGGATGTGGCATTGGTATTGTGTATATGTGTTCCTAAGTATCCTTTAGCGATTCCAAACTGTTCAATGGGCATAGTCTATACGAGAATGAAAGTACGATTGAATTGAGGAGTACAGGTATGTACGAAACCTATATGGGCATCGAATAAAGGTAAAATGATGAATCCATAATTGATCATGTTTATAACATGAGAAAGATTTGTGCAATATTATGTGTATTGCTATATATATGAATTCAGTTGAATTGTATCTATTTGATAAGTTAAGTTTATTTTCATACGAGCTTACAAAGCTTTGAATATTACTTTGTTTTTCTTTCCATGTCTTATAGAGAATCGAAGCTAGCTTGGATCTAGGGATCATTAGAGATATCATCACACTACCGAACATCTATTTAGTACCTTTTGAAGTTGTATATTTGGTATATGGCATGTATAAGCTATGGTCATTTTGGTTTAGTGTGATGAAGATGTATTTGGCCATTTTGTATGGTTTGTTAATGACTTATATTTTGATGTTTATATTGCCTTGTGATATGGCATGTTTTAGCATGTTATGGTGGTGAATTTTAGCCTTATGAATGGCTTGTAAATGTTATGAGGTTTGATGTGTATATAGCCATGTGATTTGGCTTATCTTGATATAGTTGATGATAAGTTATGACGTTTGAATGGCTAATATGGTATGAGGTAATTGTTGATTGAATTATGCTTGGTTGAGATGTGGTATTTGTATGAGTGAATGGTTGAATTATGAATCATGTTGTATCTGTAGTTGATGGTTATTAAATCATGTTAAGTTGGTATATTTTTGAATAGGTAAATGGTAACGAAATGATTGGAATTGGAATGGCATGTTTGATGCAATTGAGGTTGATGTTTGGCTGCAATTATATGTCTTGAATTGGTACATTTTATGCTTGTGTAGGGTATGCAAACTAGGTGGCAAAATGGCATTGTAAATGACCTAATTTTTGTCTACACGGGTATGGACACGGGCATGTGTCTCAGCCGTGTGTGACACACAGTCATAGTACATGGCCGTTTGTCCCCTAGTGTTGCATTAGAAAGTGAGCCAATATGCTCCACACGGCCTCACACACAAGTGTGTGACTGGTCGTGTGGCATAAGTCAATACACCTTACAGGTTTGGCATGGCCTAGCACACGGCCTGGACATGGGTGTGCAAGGCCATTTCGAAAGGGCACACGGGCTGGCACACAGGCGTGTGGTTGGCCGTGTGACCCAAGTCAGTATACCCTCCAGTTTTCACATTGCTTGACACACGGGCGTGCCTTCGGTCGTATGATACAAGTCAATATGTATGCCCTATTTCCACACGGCCTATGACATGGGCATGCCTGTGGCCGTGTGAGACACACGGCCTGGTCACACAGGTGTGTAACCCCTGTTTACATGAAAGCTTTCTATGTTTTCCAAAGTTTTTGTATGTTATCAGTTTAGTCCTGAACCACTTGTAAAGCATGTTTAAGACCTCGTAGGCCCTCCAAAGGGACAATGTGATTGTGTTTGATGGATGTTGATATACTAATGTTTATTGTTTAAAAGATGTATATTATACGATATGATTCGATCCGTAATACCTCGTAACCCTATTCTGTGGACGGATACAGGTTAGGGGTGTTACATCATCAAACTTACCAAATCATTTCATAGTACCAGTTAATGGAGAAGTCTCAAAATTACCCAAATCACAACACAAAAGCACTTGACTCAGACTTCACCTCAAGGCATTACAGAATAAGTCATACAAATATGACACCACACAGGCCTCTTCGAATACAACATAAAAGCCTTACAAAATAAGTCACAAAGGCTATACAAAATGCACCCTAAAGGCTATAAAAAATATGCCACAAAGGCTATAGAGAATACGCCACAAAACCTTTAATGGAGGACTTAGACTTGCTTTTCATTAATTTATTTTCAGCACAAGTTTCTTCTTTCATCATTAGTAAACCACTGGCTTTGAATGATTTAATATTATTATATAATTAATGTTATCAGAAAATACCTTGTAATTGTTGAGTTGAATTACTTTTTGACTACTAGTGCTAATTAAAGATTAGGCGTGTTTAAAGTTTAAAATTATAGGGTCAAAGATGGTATATAATTAACTTTGACATGTTGTTATGTGTATATATATGGTATGTAACTTAGGATTCCTCTAGTTGAATGCTATAAAGTATGAGAAGGTGTTTGAGAATGCAATGCATATGTATACCTAACAAATTGTTGATATGTTATATGTCACTAAGTGCAAGTATTTTTTGATATGAAACTGCTATAGATGATTGAATGGTAATTAATTAATGAATATGATATATTGTAATTTGAATCTAATGATCGGGTCAGATGTAAGGTGTTACAATCCATTCAAGCATTATATTTTTCTTAGCAATTAGCAACTACTTGTTTCAAGAAAAGGAAAACTACAAAACTCTAAATCAATGTTGAAGTCATCCATTAAAGGTATTAAAATATTCTATTTCATAATAGAGGGGTTATAATTAATTTTTTCAATATGGTACAAGACTTGTAATATGGTAAAATATTGTAGAGGGATTATAATTAAATACATCCATATAGTATGAATGCTTATATGCCATTCAAGCTGGGTCTTTATAAAGAGGGCTTTCCTCAGCTATTAGCATTCAGAATTAAAACAACAAAGTACACTATTTCATTTCCTCTTGCTTCATATTTGATGATTACGATGCCAAGTAAGAGTTCTCAAAAACTTGTTTTATTTTTTGCAATATCTTGTCTTCTTCTTCAGGAGAAATGCAGTGAAGCAAGCGTGAGCCTATTGTGCAAAGAGAGTGAGAAAAAAACGCTACTTGAATTTAAGCACAGCCTTCAAGCCATGGTACCATCAGGCGGCGATGCCCTTCCATTATGGAAAAGTAAGGACTGCTGTTTTTGGAATCGCGTCGAATGCAACAGCCTTACAGGATACGTCGAAATGCTGGATTTTAGCTTGCAATTTTCGTTTGTAGCAGGTACGATTAGCCGTTCACTGCTTAAACTACATCATTTGACTTCTTTAAATTTCAACAGTAATGATTTTAATGGAAGTCTCATCCCAGAGTTTTTTGGTTCCTTGAAAAAATTGAAATTACTCGATCTCTCTAATGCTAATTTTAGAGGTCCAATTCCTTCTCTACTTGGAAATCTTTCAATGTTGGAAACTCTTAGATTGGGTGGTAACGGTGGAGCCACGTATCGCCATAATTTAAAAAAAATCTTCAGTATTGGAAAACTTGAGTGGCTTTTCCATCTTTCTCGTTTGAAAGAGGTTGATCTCAGGTTCACTAACCTGAGCAATGCCAATGATTGGTCTCAAGTCATTTGCCACCTTCCTTTGCTTCAAAAACTAAGTCTAAGACATTGTGATCTTCCAAGCATATCTTCTTCATCACTTTCCCTTGCCAACTCTTCTACATCTCTCACTTATCTCGATCTCTCTGATAATGATCTCTCTGATAATAATCTCTCTTCTTCTGCCATATATCCATGGTTGTTTAATGTTAGCAGCAACCTTGTTTCCCTTAATCTCTCAAGTAACAAGTTGAAAGGTCCAATTCTAGAAGCTTTTGGGAACATGAAGGCTATTCAAGAATGTTGGAAATTGGCCTACCATGCTGCTGTGATATTTTTTGTTAAGTGTATGCAGCTTGTAAACATGCTGCAGCAATATGCTTGCTGTAACAGCAAGATTTTTTCTTTAGTTCTAATGTAATCAAACTAGTTGAAAATGAACAAGCTGATGACAGCTTGATGTGTTTAGGTGATGATTGAGCTGATAATTCAGCTTATTGATGTGTGCAAGTTATGTTTATCAAGTCCCTAGTCTACTTAGTGGGGGTAGGTAGTATTTGGTAATGTCTTTTGTCTATAAATGTATTGATTTTCTAGTTGAATGAATGAGCTAAATGAGCTATCAGCCATAGCTTCCTTGCTGCACATTTGTGAGCAAGATACTACCTTGTTCTGTCCTGTTTTCTTCCTCTGCTCCTCCTCCAAAAAACCCAACAATTGGTATCAAGAGCCTTAGTCTTAAGGGCAATCTTCCGCTGCTTGTTTAAAAGAAAGAAGCTGCCAAAGCATGTCATTTAGGACTGTTTGTAGAGAAGAAAGCAACAGCTCAACCTTAAGAGACTCCCAAACAAGCTTGAATAAGCTGAAGGAGGAGAATACCGCAAGCTCAAGCTGCGAGCTTAGCGAGAAGTGCGAGCTATAAGCTCAGCAAAAGGTACGAGCCTGTTGAAGACACCTTAAGAGACAGTAAGCACAAATGCGAGCCTGTCAAAGGTGAAAACTCAGCCTAGTGCGAGCAGTAAAGTTGAAGACACTTTAAGAGGCAGTAAGCAAAAATGTGAGCCTGTCAAAGGTGCAAGCTCAGCCTAGGTGTGAGCAGTAAAGTACAAGCCAAAAATGGCAGATTGAAGGCAAGCAAACTATACTTGCAAGCTGCAAGCTTAGCAAAAATATGTAAGCTGCAAGCTTAGCAAGATGTCAAAGGTGCAAGCTTAGCGAGAAGTGATGGTTGCGGGCCTGCTGAAGACAGTATGCAAAGATGTGAATCTGTCAAAGGTATGAGCTCAGCAACATGTGGAAGCAAGAAGAAGCAGGACTGTAATAAACAAGGGAACAAGGCAAGATACCAACCAAGGCTATGAAGGAGGAGAAGACTCCATTTGATGAGCAAATCTTTGGCACAAAAGACTGTGATAGTCAAATGTGTAAGTTCAGATTTGTTTGAGAATGAGGCCATGGTTGAGAAAAATTGAAAATGAATTGCTTGAGCAAGTTCAGCTTGAAAGAAAGCATCTAAGGACTGCCAAGTTAAAAAACCTTGATGAATGATTGGCATTTGCAGCATGGAGTCCAAGGAGGAGTGTTGGAAATTGGCCTACCATGCTGCTGTGATATTTTTTGTTAAGTGTATGCAGCTTGTAAACATGCTGCAGCAATATGCTTGCTGTAACAGCAAGATTTTTTCTTTAGTTCTAATGTAATCAAACTAGTTGAAAATGAACAAGCTGATGACAGCTTGATGTGTTTAGGTGATGATTGAGCTGATAATTCAGCTTATTGATGTGTGCAAGTTATGTTTATCAAGTCCCTAGGCTACTTAGTGGGGGTAGGTAGTATTTGGTAATGTCTTTTGTCTATAAATGTATTGATTTTCTAGTTGAATGAATGAGCTAAATGAGCTATCAGCCATAGCTCCCTTGCTGCACATTTGTGAGCAAGATACTGCCTTGTTCTGTCCTGTTTTCTTCCTCTGCTCCTCCTCCAAAAAACCCAACAAAGAACTTTATCTGAATGATAATCTTTTGGTACTAGCTGAGAATCAAGTTAGGGGCGATTCTGGGTTGAATGAAATCGGAAAACTACCAGATTTGAGGGTTCTAGATCTTGGGTACAACCTTTTAAATGGATCTATAAGCAAAAGCATTGGACAACTTTCCAACCTGCATGTGTTGCGGCTTGCAGGGAATTCTTTTGATGGTGATGTGATTTCCGAAGCTCATTTCTCAAATTTCACCAATTTACAGGTGTTGGATTTATCGCCCACTTCTTTGACTTTGAAATTCAACACCGGATGGATTCCTCCTTTTCATCTGAGTCAAATAATGCTTTGCTCTTGCAAGTTAGGGCCTCGTTTCCCAGGTTGGCTACGGACTCAAATGGATTTCTTACTGGTTTTGGAATACCTTGATATTTCTGCTTCAGGAATTTCGGATTCTCTTCCCTACTGGTTTTGGGACCCATTTCGGAGAGTAAGGTACATAAACATGTCTTTCAATCAGATCAGTGGTACTTTTCCAAATAACTCTATCCATATAAGCCATCTAGATCTAAGCTCTAATAATTTCTCAGGACAATTGCCACATTTTTCTTTAGACATAGAATATGGGGACAATTAACCTTTCCAAAAACAAGTTTACTGGTTCAATTGCTCCAATTTGCAATATTACCAATGAAGGTATTTTGACATTGATTAATCTCTCAAATAATCTATTTTCTAGAATGGTTCCAGACTGTTTTGAGAGTTTCCAATCTTTAACAGCTTTGAATTTGGGTGATAATAGTTTCTCAGGCTCACTTCCAAGCTCCTTAGGCTCTCTGACTTCTCTTGGAATGCTCAGTTTACGTGTTAATAAATTCTCAGGAGAATTACCTTTATCTTTACAGAATTGTACCGAGTTAAAATTCCTGGACTTGAGTGATAATGAATTATCAGGAGAAATACCTTTGTGGCTCGGGCAGAGGCTTTCATCTTTGGTTTTTCTTAGCCTTCAAAGGAATCAGTTCAGGGGAAGGATTCCGCATCAACTTTGTGAATTGAAATGTCTACAAATCTTAGACCTCTCTGTAAATAAAATATCTGATTCCATACCACCATGCCTCAAAAATTTCAATTCCATGGCAAAAAAAGTGAGTTTAGATAGAAGGATTGAGCTTCACTTGATAGGTCAACCGGGTATGAGATCGTTGATTCATGTTAGGTATGTTGATGAGGCATTGATTACATGGAAGGGAACAAAGCAAAACTATCCACAACTTGGACTGCTACTAGCCATTGATCTCTCGTGTAACAAATTAACAGGAGAGATTCCTGAAGAATTAAATAGTCTTCAAGAACTGGTTGCATTGAACCTGTCAAGAAATTTTTTTACAGGAAAAATTCTTCAAAAGATTGGGCATCTAAGACAACTAGAGGTGCTTGACCTGTCAAGAAACAAGTTTTCAGGAAACATCCCAACGAGCTTGTCTGAATTAACATTTCTAAGTATCTTGGACTTGTCTTACAATGACTTGTCTGGAAAAATTCCAACCAGCACTCAACTACAGAGCTTTGATCCTTCATCATTTTCCCATAATAGAGGACTTTGTGTGTAATAGCCAATTTTGGCCCGGGCACTAAACGGGCCCCGAAATTAAACCATTTACAATTTAAACCCATTATCCCCTAACCCAATTACCCTACAGTTGAAACCCAATTACTAAACCTGCCAAACAAACCCAAACTTGAGTAGCCCATTTACCCAAACCCACTCAACACTAGCCTAGACCCAAACCCAATTGCAACCCTAATACCTGAAACCCTAATCCTTCTTGCAAGCTACTGTCGATTTGGCCTCTGCCCACTTGCCTCTGTCCCCTGACAATGGTCACGTCCACCGCCCATGCCACCGCCTTGATACCTGCAAGGAATTAAAAGGAAAAGACAGCGAACGGCAGAGAAATGATGACAAACAGACAACTTGTAAAAGAAAGGGTTATAAAAACCCGAATCAAACTTTGTAAAAGGATTCGATTTTCATATATACAAAACACCAAATCTTAAAGCACAGCATAATAGATCGACTTCATAAACACCAAGGCACGGGAGATACACCAACTCGGATAGTCGAAACACTGAAATCGAAAGATCGAAAAACCCAAGGGGAATTTAGGGTCTGTTTTCTTTTCTTCTTTCCTTTTTACCAGTACATACGTATATATACGAATATAAAATAATAAAAAATAAAAAAGGGTATAAAAAATCTCACCTTTTCGAAATTTCGGCCACCGTCCACGTTGGCCGGAGACGGTGACTCACGGCGGTCCGGTGACCGGACGGTGGTCGGACCGACCACCGGAAATTGCCTCCGGGCTTCCCTCTCTCTTCTCTCTCTTATTTTTTTCTTCTACCCGGGCAAAATGAAAATTTTTTTTGGACTTAGGCCTATTTATAGCGCCTGAAAACGGCGCCGTTTTGGCCTTAAGACCCAGGGCACAAAACGACGTCGTTTCGCCCTGGGTCGGAGCCACCCGACCCGTACCGGAGGCAGATCCGCGTGTTTTTAACACGGAAGGGCTATTTGCGCGTTTAGCCCTTCCGCTTTTTTGTAGTTTTGTAATTAAATCTTTCTAAAATTCGATTTTTGCCCCAAAGTTTAACGCGCTTTGTGATTACGTCCCCGTTTATGCTCAGTGTTTTAAAGGCACGGTAAAATTTCCTTTTTGGTCCCCTTGTGTTCCCCCTGTGTCCGTATAAATCCTCCTCTTCCGTCTTTTTATTTAAAATTTGCCCGAAACCTTTGTTTTCACGCAATTTCGTCCCTTTATTTATTTTTTCTTCCCACTGTTTTGTTTTTTTACTTTAATATCATTTATATTATTAACTATATATTATTATTATTATTAGCTTTATTAATATATTGGCATTATTATTACATTGTATCTTGATGATTTCATCTTTATTATTGTTATCCCTAGTATTATTATGATTTATATTAACGCATGTTTTATTATATACATATATATGTACTTTTTATACCTTTTATATAGTATTATTTTCTTTATATATATTATTATTATGCTTATTTACTATTTTAACATATTACCATTATATTTGCTATTCTCATAAACATTATTTAGCCCTCATTTCCTATTTATACTTGCTATCATTTTACCATCATTATTAGTAACTATATATACATATACTTTGTGTTTTTTTACCATTATCCGCATATGTATATATACTTTAATACTTACTCCCATTATTCTATCATTATTCCTTTAGCATATCATTAACATTAATATTAATATTATTTTTCACTTAACACTTGCATATATGTACATATATCATGCTTGATGTTATATTTTTATATGCCTTATGTAAATTGTATGAATACCCTTTTTACACCATTATACATACTTCATGCATACCTTCCAAAACTACTATATTACGTATTATATTTTATACATATTTTATTCATGTTTTATTTCATACATATACCACCTATAGTTTAAATACCATACTAAATATTTTGTGTCATACGTACTTTCCCATATTATATATCTATATATACATCCCATCGCATGTGAATAAATATACTATCATCACTAATATACGGTATTATAATTATTATGCTCGCATGTTTTGTATCTACGCGATTTTACTTTTAACGTTAATATTATTCTAAAATATATGCATCATATTCCGATACTATTACATATATGTCTTCAAATATATCCTTACACATTTTCTAAATATACATAAATATTCTTTAATATCGTTAGTTTTATAATATTACACACTATCTTACACACATTTTTACCATGTTACGTGTTCAGCTGTCATATTATTCATAAATTCCTTTTTTATATTTTTTATTACCCCAAGCGTATATTTTGTTTTTCTACACATACACTCTTCTAAAAATACACTCTCATTATTATCCTTTGCTGCAAATATCACTACTGCTATCCTTTTAAATATCATATTTTAAAATCCAATAACATCATTATTTCAAAAATTACGTTCCGCGTTCAAAAAAAATGTTTAAAAATGAGGCAATATTTTCGTGTTTAGAGATTCGGGAAATAGTGCCCTAACGTGCTAGGTTGCGATTTCTCGTTCGTCTAAATGCCTAAAATACCCTCCTAAATTTTGCAACCCGCAAGATAACTTTAGTTTCGAGGAAATTAAGAACTTCGTGTCCAATCGTGCTGATGTGATGTTCATATTCTTCCGAAGCAAAAGAATCTCGATTTTCAACCCAAATCATCCCATTTTATTCAAAACTGCTCCAAAAACGAGGCAGTATTTTTGTGTTTAGAAATACGGAAATAGTACCCTAACGTGCTGGGTTGCGATTTCTCGCTCATCTAAATACCTAAAATACCCTCTTAAGCAACATTTTGTAACTCACGAGATGACTTTAGTTTCGAAGGATTTAAAAGAACCTCGTGTCCAATCGTGCTGGATGTGACGTTCGAATTCTTCCAAGGTAAAGAAATCTCGATTTTTCTACTCAGACTATTCCAGCTTCCTAAAAGAATTATATTTTTAAATCTTTCCAAATTTAGACTTAAGACAGAAAATTGCTCAATTTGGTAAGAATTTTGGGCGTCGCGGGGGTGCTAATCCTTCCTCGCGCGTAACCGACTCCTGAGCCCATTTTCTCTAATTTTTCGTAGACCAAAGAGTTTTATAAGGTGATCCAATCACACCGAAAAAAGGTTGGTGGCGACTCCCCGTTTTCAATTTTAAAGTCGAGACCCCGTTTTCTTAAACTCGTTTTAAAAAATGGTTACGACAGCTTGGCGACTCCGCTGGGGACACCAAGAGAGTCAAGCAAAAAATTGATCGTTTTCTGTCATAATGTCTGAGTTGGAAATTTTCTAAAATGTGATCTTTTTACATGTGATTGTTGCATATGTCTGTTATTTTCCTCGCACGCATTGCATTTGCATGACCGTTACGGTCACACCCTTAAGTGGGAGTAAGAAGCTACGCTTTCGTGAGGTTTTCACCTCCGCATGGGCTAGTGGATTGCTTCCGGGATACATCCGTACCTATGTGCTTCGGGAGATTTTCATCTCCGCATGGCAGTAGGGAAATGTGTCCCCCTGAACTGAACTTGGTCCATATGAGCCTATAATGGGTGAGGGTCGAGGAATCTGCTGGTTCAGGTACCCTTTTCTCTAGAACCAAAAACACATATAGTGAACCCTAGGAGCTTGCTTTAGGTAGAACCATGTTGACCCTTAGTGACTACCTATATAGGTGCTTGTTCATTTTCTTTGGATTATATTTGTTATATGTGATGCTAACCCATTTTATTTTTTCATCATTGCATGTCATAAAGCATTTAAAGGTATCGATTCCCGGTTCTATTTCTAAGTTAGAAAGTTTTGTAATGGGGAATGAATATCTGCATAAAGTGGAAGACAACGCTAACATACAGACATGGTCAGAGAAAACCCAGTTAGAAAAAGGAGATAGTGTCGCCGAGGGGTATACGTCGGAGATGTGGGACTTTACTCGTATCAGTTCGGCACAGAACGAGCTTTAGGAATTGAGGGACATTTGGACCCAATGGGATGATGAAGCTAAACAGTTATTCTATCAGAATTACGGAGATCTTCCCTATTTGCTAGACATTAAGGTGGATAAGCATCTGTTTCGGGCTATGGTACAGTTTTGGAACCCCGCTTATAGCTGCTTTACACTCGGTGAGGTAGACTTAGTACCCACTTTGGAAGAATATACCGTCCTACTCCGCTGTCCAAGAATCCAAGACAACAAAGCTTATGTTAGGGCTATAAATCTCCCAACTTTCGTGAAAAAATTAATGACTATTACGGGAATGAGTGAGCAATGGGCCGTGGCTCTAATCCAACAAAAAGGTGATAGCAAATGTATTCCGTGGGCAAGTCTAAGGGATTTAATATTGACGCACCCCGACACGAAGAGGAAGGTGGATCTCTTGGCCTTAAGTATATACGGGTTGGTGATTTTCCCGAAGGCTATGGGGCACATAGACGAGGCGGTCACAGATTTATTCGATCGGCTCGACAAACAAGTCACACCCGTGCCTGCAATCCTAGCAGAAACATTTCGGTCCTTGAGTGCGTGTCGGAGAGTGGGTGAAGGCAGATTTATCGGTTGCGCACAGTTGTTGTTAGTTTGGTTCCACAGTCACTTCTGGAGGGTCGATAGGGGTCCTTGCCGAGTGTTCTTACGGGACTATTCTCCCTTAAAAGAAGCAGTAACTACAACAAGAAGGGACGA
Organism: Gossypium stocksii; assembly: GCA_020496765.1. Classification (NCBI taxonomy): domain Eukaryota; kingdom Viridiplantae; phylum Streptophyta; class Magnoliopsida; order Malvales; family Malvaceae; genus Gossypium; species Gossypium stocksii. The sequence goes on along the minus strand of CM035628.1, from coordinate 96,509,052 downwards.
CATCACGGAAGAAAGATGGATAGAGATACTTCGGAATCTCCGAGAAAAAGATGTTGTATGGAAAGCTCCTTGGATGGCCCCTAAAGAAATCCTTTATCGTTGCGGGAATTTTGATTGGGTACCTCTTCCTGGAATTTGGGAAGTGGTCGGTTATGCGCCATTACTCGTTTTGAGGCAATACAAAGCGGAACAGTTTATACCGGCAACACGTGGCTTGGCTCAAAGTGATTTCTCATACAAATGCGATCATTATAAAAAGAAGATACGAGAGATTTCCGACGCCTGGAAAAAGAGTTGCTCCATGAAGGCTTTGACTGACGGCCCGACGACGACCCCCGAGTACAAAGAATGGTTTAACGAGAGGACCAATGACAACATCCTGAGGCCGAGTCTGGAAACAGCTAGATCAATAGAGGAAAACTTACGGGTGATTCCTTCAGAATTAGAACTCGTAAAGTTAGAATTTGAGAGGAAGAATCGAGAGCTCACGAAACAGATAGAGAAGTTAGAAGAAGAGAAGATGTATCTGAGCTTAGATGTTGACGTCCAGAAAACTGAGGTTGAAAAGGTAAAGAAAGAAAAAAGGAAAATAGAAGAAGATCGAGATGATCTGAAGGAACGATATAAGAAGATGCAACTATTAAAGAAGAGAGCCGGATTGGGAAAGACTTCTGAACAATGGCAATTAGAGGTTCGGGAAGAAAAGGCCAAAGCCGACCATTGGGAGAAGAAGTTCCAAGAAATGCGGGCACAGAATCAAGCCCTGGAAAGGAACTTGGTCGAAAATCAGAAAGAGAATCAAGGGCTAAAAGCTAAAGTAACTGAACTCGGACGGGCTCTTCATTTTCACCAAAGGCGTAACTCCGCGGCCGAGTTGAAAGCTAGTCAAGACAAAATTGAGGAAATGAAACATCAAATTGAGGGGCTAGAAGCAGCCTTACAAGACTGCGGACTCCAGATTGAGCAGCTCGAAGCACGAGAGGAACACCGGAAGGGAGAGCTTCAGCATTTCCAAAATCAAGTCAGAGATAGAGATTACCTTATGGGGGAGGCCATCGTCCAGATTCGAGAAGTCGCTGACCATCTGCAGGACCTGGCAGTGCAAGCCGATGTGTTAAGCGTCAGATACGAGCAAGGATCAGACCGAGGTCAAGAACTGGCGGCGTTGCTTAGGAAAATTAAGACTTTAGGCCTAAAGGCAAAGGCGTATCTGTAATCAGCTTATTGTAAAAACTTTTGGTTCTTGTTATTTAAAGGTTGAAACTCTGGACCTAACGATGAAAGTGTCTGTAATCCGTTTTGTGTAAGGATTTTTGTTCTTTAAACAACGTTTTCTAAATTGAAACTGAATCGGGATCGATATCTTTTGCATTCATGCATTCGCATTGCATCACATCACATGCATTTAAACCGAAAAGACCCTGATTAGTGAAAGTTATTACAAAGAAGAAAAGAATCTGGAACCTTCACATCCCTACGGTACACGTGCTAAAACCAAGAATATGGATCAGAGATTCGAACAGCTCCAAAAGGAAATGCAGGAGCAATTGCAAGAACAACTGGCAAAAATACAATAGGATATGCGTGAACAGATGATGGAAGCTCAGAGAAGTATGGTGGCTGAAATGGCCCAATTGCTAAAAGGGGCAATGGATAAGGGAAAGGCCCCTATGGCTACCGCCGCGGAAGATAATGATGATTATCCTCCAGGTTTCACCCCACCCCGTACTCAAACACAGACGGAGGCTCCCCTGCAAAGGCCGTCTGTTACTGTTAGGCCTCAACAGGGGCAAATTGATATTGGAATGCCTGTGAACTTACAAGACGGCTCGGGGTCCAACCCGTTAGATAATCCCATCAATTCACTCACCCCTGATTTGGACTTGGTTGAGAAGGAGAGGGAAAGGACCGAATCCTCAAGACAATTGGAGGAGCGCTGCAAATGGTTGGAAGAAAAGTTCAGAGCTTTAGAAGGTGTCGATGGCCAACGAGGGATGGACGCCAAAGAATTTAGCTTGGTCCCAGACTTAGTCTTCCCCCATAAATTTAAAATGCCAGAGTTTGAAAAATACAATGGGACTAGCTGTCCTGAAGCCCACCTAACTATGTTCTGTAGGCGAATGACAGGGTACGTAAACAATGATCAACTTCTGATTCATTGTTTCCAAGATAGTTTAGTCGGGGCCGCGGCCAAATGGTACAATCAATTAAGCCGTGATAGGATCAATTCCTGGAGAGACTTGGCACACGCCTTCATGCAGCAGTATAGCCACGTGGCTGACTTGACGCCTGACCGAATTACTCTGCAGAACATGGAAAAGAAGCATAATGAAAGCTTCCGACAATACGCACAGAGATGGAGAGAGGTCGCCATGCAAGTTCAGCCACCACTATTAGAGAAGGAAACTACCATGTTATTCATAAATACCCTGAAGGCCCCATTCCTTACTCACATGATTGGAAGTACCACTAAGAGCTTTGCCGACATAGTTATGGCGGGGGAAATGATTGAAAACGCCATAAGGGGTGGAAAGATAGAAGGAGAAACCACTAAAAGACCAGCCCCAAGAAGGAAAGATAATGAAGTGAACAATGCGAGCGGTTACAGCTCGAGGGCAATTACGGTTAGCCAGCCGAGAACGGCTACAGGTAGGCAACAGAGTTCTCAAAAGCAGGAATCTAGTTCAGGACAGAACTCTGAGAAGATACAGTTCACACCTATCCCGGTGACATATGGGGAGCTTTATCAGAGCTTATATAATGCCCACGCAATAGCTCCCTATCACTTGAAACCTTTGCAGCCCCCATATCCCAAGTGGTATGATGCTAATGCCAAGTGTGATTACCATGCCGGAGTACAGGGACACTCGATCGAAAATTGCGTTAGTTTCAAAAAGGCCGTGGAAAGGCTTATTAAAATCGGGGTCGTGAAATTTGACGATACCCCCAGTACGGAAAACCCGTTGCCAAACCACGGTAATCAAGGGGTGAACGCGATCGGGGAAATCGATGCAGAAGGGTAAAAAAGGACATTGCTGAAGTAAGGACATCGCTGAAGGTCATTTGGAGAGAAATGATAAAAAGAGGAATGTTGATTTCTAAAAAGAAAGATGAAAAAGCGAGGGATTATTGTGAGTTCCACCAAGAAGAAGGCCACGAGATTTAGGAATGTGGTGAGTTTAAGGCTCTGGTACAAAGCCTCATGGATAACACGGAGCTAGAATTTTACGAAGGTAGCTTGAATGAGGGGCACGTATACGTATTAGAAGGAACTTCGACAAGTCAAGGGACCAACCGGCCGAGAATCATCATCTTTCTACCAAAAAATAATGAGGTTGAGACGTCAATAACACCAAAGGTCATTATCCGCAAACCTGTTTCTTTTCCATATACGGACAGCAAAAGGGTACCCTGGAATTATGGCTGCAACATAACGATGCCAAAAGAAGGAGAAATAGCTAACGCTTCCAAGGAGACCCAAGCGGAAGGTTCTTACACACGTAATGGAAAGCGTTATGACGCGGGAGGCATCAGGATTGCACCCGTGAAAGCAAAAGCCATAGACCCGGAGAGAGAGCAGGATGCTGAAACACTCATTAATGAATCAGTGAAGGAGGAGGAGGCTAAAGAGTTTCTGAAATTCTTAAAACACAGTGAGTATAGTGTGGTTGAATAGTTACGTAAGCAACCAGCCCGCATATCGGTATTAGCATTGCTCTTAAGTTCAGAAGTGCATCGTGAGGCATTGATGAAAGTGCTTAATGAGACTTATGTTACTAAAGACATATCCGTCAATAAGTTGGATCGTCTTGTTAGTAACATAAGTGCTGACAATTTCATCTACTTCAATGATGATGAAATCCCACCAGGGGGCATGGGATCAACCAAAGCCCTACACATCACCACTCGCTGCAAAGGGTATACGTTGCCAAGTGTGCTTATCGACAATGGGTCAGCCCTGAATGTCTTACCATTATCCACGTTAAATAGACTGCCAATAGACAGTTCTCACATGAAAGCATGCCACAATATAGTGAGAGCATTTGATGGCACGGAGAGAAAGGTTATGGGAAGGATTGATATCCCTTTAATGATCGGGCCGAACACATATGAAGTGGATTTTCTGGTTATGGACATCAAGCCTTCTTATAATTGCTTGTTGGGGAGGCCTTGGATACATTCGGCAGGAGCGGTGCCTTCCTCTTTACATCAGAAATTGAAGTTAGTGACAGACGGACGACTAGTGACCATAAATGCGGAGGAAGACATCATAGCAGCGGTTACCAGTAACGCACCTTATGTAGAGGCAGATGAAGAGTCAATTGAATGTTCTTTCCGCTCCTTGGAATTCGTCAATGCAACTTTCATTTCGGAAGGAAATGAGATACCAGTGCCTAAGATATCCAAGACCACAAAGATGAGCTTACAAATGACAGTAGGAAAAGGAGCTTTGCCTGGAAAAGGGTTAGGCAAATACCTCCAAGGTGGAATCCGAGTCCCCGAGATTAGGGAGAAAAGAGATCGCTTTGGCCTAGGATTTAGGCCAGATAACAGACAGAGAAAGAAGGAGATAGAAAAGCGTCAAGAAAGAAGGAAGGCGCGTTTAAGCGGAAGAGAAGTTGAGTGGGAATCGATGACATTCCCTCACATATCCCAGACTTTTGTGTCGGGGGGGATAATTTACCCCGAGGTGGGGTCGCTCAAGGAAGGAAGCTATCATATCAACGCCATACATGATGGAGAAGCTGAACAGAGGGCTTTGGAGGGCATCTGTCCTTACGAGCCGGGAAGCTCTTTAGACAATTGGACTGCTGAAGAACTTCCTGTAACTTTTAGGAATTTTACAGAGTAATTTTCCAGAACACTCTTGTTGCTCTAAAGCCTAGGAGTAATAAGATTTCGTTTGTGAAATAGGCTTATGTTCGGATATTTTATTTCAATAAAGAACGCTTTTGTCAAATCAAGCAAACGCCCCTCTATCGATAAATATTCTTTGGACCTTCTAATCTCATTCTAATTTTTCAATTCACTCATAACATGAAAACAATCATTATTAAATTCATTCATTCTTTGCACATTCTTTCATACTCTGCAGGTCCCTAGATATCAATGATTTGAGCAATGATACTGCAGACCCTGAAGTCTCCTTTGAGCAAGACTTGTGTTCAGAGGAACCTCAGGATTTTGAAGATGATAGGGATTGTGATGTATCTCCAGATCTATTGAGAATGGTAAAGCAAGAAGAAAAGCAAATTCTGCCCCACGAGAAAGAGGCAATAGAGAGCCTAACCTTGGAAGAAGGGAAGGAAGTGAAAATAGGGACGCACATTTCAGAGGAAACTAGGCAAGATCTTGTTGAGCTACTGAGAGAATTTAAAGATGTATTTGCATGGTCATATCAGGACATGCCGGGGCTAGATACCGACATCGTAGTACATCGCCTTCTAATAAAACAAGATTACAAGCCAGTTCAACAAAAATTACGAAGAATGAGGCCTGACGTCGTGCTGAAGATCAAAGAGGAAGTCAAAAAGCAGTTTGATGCAGGATTCCTGAAAGAGGTCAAGTACTCAGAATGGGTAGCTAACATTGTGCCTGTTCCTAAGAAAGATGGGAAGGTACGAATGTGCGTCGATTACAGAGATTTGAACAAAGCTAGCCCAAAAGACAACTTTCCCTTGCCACACATTGACACCCTGGTAGATAATACATCGGGTTATTCATGGTTTTCCTTCATGGATGGCTTCTCGGGGTACAATCAAATAAAGATGCATCCTGAGGACATGGATAAGACCACTTTCATAACATTGTGGGGCACCTTTTGCTACAAGGTAATGCCATTCGGCCTAAAGAACGCAGGTGCAACATACCAAAGGGCCATGTTGACTTTATTCCACGATATGATGCACAGGGAAATCGAGGTGTACGTGGACGACATGATTGCCAAATCTCGAACTGAAAAAGAACATATCGAAGCCTTGATGAAATTATTCTTGAGATTAAGAAAGTTTCAGTTAAAACTCAATCCGGCGAAGTGTACCTTTGGAGTCAGGTCAGGGAAACTATTGGGCTTTGTAGTCAGTGAGAAAGGAATAGCAGTTGACTCAGACAAAGTCAGAGCCATACAGGAGCTGCCGCCACCACATACTCAGAAAGAAGTTCGAGGTTTTCTTGCGAGGTTGAATTACATTGCTCGGTTCATTTCACAATTGACGGAGAAATGTGACCCCATATTTCGCCTTCTGAGGAAACACAACCAGGGTACCTGGGATGAAGAATGTCAGAATGCTTTTGATAAGGTCAAGCAATATTTGTCAAACGCTCCAGTACTATCCCCGCCTAGTCCAGATAGACCGCTAATACTGTATTTATCGGTGTTCAGCAACTCTATGGGATGTGTGCTAGGTCAACACGATGAGTCAGGAAGAAAAGAGAAGGCGATATATTACCTTAGTAAGAAATTTACTGATTGTGAAATGAGATATCCGCCGATTGAGAAGTTGTGTTGTGCCTTGATTTGGACGACCCGAAGGTTGAGACAATATATGTTATATCACACAACTTGGTTGATTTCGAAAATGGACCCATTAAAGTACATGATGGAGTCAGCAGCCCTGAATGGAAGAATGGCAAGATGGCAGATACTGCTTTCTGAGTTTGATATAGTATATGTGAATCAAAAGGCTATAAAAGGAAGTGCAATAGCTGAATTTCTGGCTAGCAGGGCTCTGGAAGACTATGAACCATTGAGCTTTGATTTTCCTAACGAGGAGTTGATGTACGTGGCAACCGCCGAAAGGTGTCCGTGGAAATTGAACTTTGACGGAGCGTCCAATGCAGTAGGGAATGGAATCGGGGCAGTCTTAATATCACCAGAGGGAGATCATTATCCATTCACATGCAAATTGGATTTCGACTGTACCAACAATATGGCAGAGTATGAGGCATGTATCATGGGGATTCAAGCGGCCATAGAACGGAAGGTTAGAATACTGGAAGTATACGGAGACTCCGCATTAGTGATCTACCAGCTCAAAGGAGAATGGGAGACAAGAGACCCCAAGTTGATTAACTATCGAAGAGTAGTTTTAGGATTACTAGAGGAGTTTGACGATATCACTTTCAATTATCTCCCACGAGATGAGAACCAGATGGTGGACGCCTTGGCAACCCTGGCATCCATGATTAAAGTAAACAAAGAGGAGGATATGAAGCCGATTCAAATGAGCATTTCTGAAGCTCCAGCTCATTGTTGTAACATCGAAGGTGAAGAAAAGGATGACCACCCTTGGTACCAGGATATATTACGATATGTGAAGAATCGTGAATACCCTGAACAGGCAACGGAGAATGAGAAAAGAACCTTGAGAAGGTTAGCTTGCGATTACGTATTGGATGGAGATATCCTTTATAAAAGAGGGAAAGATCAGGTGCTTTTGAGGTGCGTCGACGCTATGGAAGCTAGGAAAATCTTAGAAGAAGTGCATGAAGATGTGTGTGGGACACATGCTAATGGCTTCACGATGGCAAGACAAATTATGAGATTCGGGTACTATTGGTCTACTATGGAGGGAGATTGTATCAGCTATGCCAAGAAGTGTCATAAATGCCAGATCTACGGGGATAAGATCCATGTACCGCCTTCACCTCTACATGTTATGACTTCGCCATGGCCCTTTTCCATGTGGGGCATGGATGTAATTGGCCCAATTTCGCCAAAAGCTTCAAACGGGCATCGCTTTATCTTCGTGGTCATCGATTACTTCACGAAATGGGTGGAGGCTGCGTCATATGCTAACGTCACCAAGTCGGCAGTGAGTCGATTTTTGAAGAAGGAAATCATCTGTCAATATGGGATGCCTGAGAGAATTATATCAGACAATGCACTGAACTTGAATAACAGTACGATAGCAGAAGTTTGTAGCCAGTTTAAGATTAAACATCATAATTCATCTCCTTACCGCCCAAAGATGAACGGGGCAGTGGAAGCGGCCAACAAAAACATTAAAAAGATAGTTGGGAAGATGACTGAGACCTACAGAGATTGGCACGAAAAGCTGCCATTTGCACTATTTGCCTATAGAACGTCTGTTAGAACATCTACCGGGGCAACTCCGTTCTCGTTGGTATATGGGATGGAGGCAGTGTTACCTATTGAAGTGGAGATACCTTCCCTTCGAATCTTGTCAGAAATAAAGTTGGATGAGGCAGAATGGATTCAATCGCGGTACGATCAACTGAACCTGATCGAGGAGAAAAGGCTAAAAGCGATTCGTCACGGTCAGATGTATCAGAAGCGAATGATGCGAGCTTACGATAAAAAGGTCCGTCCAAGAGAGTTTTACGATGGAGACCTTGTACTGAAGAAGATCCTTCCCATACAGAAGGACTTCAGAGGAAAGTGGATGCCAAATTGGGAAGGGCCGTATGTTGTGAAAAAGGCTTTCTCTGGTGGTGCGTTGATTCTGGCAGAAATGGATGGGAAAAGTTTACCCAATCCAGTGAATTCGGACTCAGTCAAGAAGTATTTTGTCTAAAAGAAGGGAAGCCAAGGTGAAAACCCGCAAAGGGCGCTTTGAGACTTCTATTCCAAAAAAAAAAAGGAAAAAAAATGGAGAAGCCAAGGTGAAAACCCGCAAAGGGCGCCTTGAGACTAAAGGGGTTTTGAGTCGAAAACCCGAAAGGGCGGCTCAAATTTCGAACGACACCATCTCACTATACCTAACCTGACGAGAAGTGGAGTACATTACATACCGGGGCATCAACAAAGTGCTTTGGATCTTCTGGAACACATGTCAGACCTAAAGTAGTCTTCATGGAGTTTGTATACGGAAGCTCAAACTGCGATATCTAGGACATCTGACTCTTTGTCCTGTCTACTATCTTTTGATCTTCTCAAAGATATGTTGTAAAATTAATTTCCTCTTGTATCTTTAATGACTTTGTTCCAATCTGACTATCCTCAAGGTTTTTTTTGCCTTTCGCTATACACAAAATGTGTTACATTGAAATAACGATTGATGAACTAAAATATCTTTACAAATGAAGTTCTGCATATTACTCTGCAAAATCTCCCAATAATGCAAGAAACTAAAACAGAACGATTGTTTAAAGAACCCCCGCGTGTAAAGGTTAGGAATACTCAAAGAAAACCCTCTTTTCAGTTCAAGTGATGATTAGAAAATTCAAACAATCCGATCCTAGGAAAGGATCATTTTCGGCATGTCATAATAGAGCCAACTTGATCTGGGGCATACGAGCAGATTGTGAATGACACCTCGAGTAAAGCTTGGATAAATGAGCAATGATAGCCGAAATAGGGACCATTCTCATAACATTTTTGCATTATAATGTGTGCAATTAGGAAACATTTGACTCATTTTGATCATGGCATCCTAATCATTTGCATAAGCATAAACCTCAGGAAATCAATTCTACAGATAGATTCCCCTAGTGGACAATGTAGCAAGATTGACAGAAACAACAAATTCCAACAGGTCTTAACTCCCTAAGCAGTAGGGTAACAGATCGAATTTTCGCGGATCTCATCTCCATACAGCAGTATTGGAGCAGATTTCAGCCGCTCGCCTTAACTCCCTAAGCAGTAGGGTAACAGGCAAAGCACAGCAGATCTTATCTTCGTTGATCAGGAGCGGAGCAGATCACATTCTATCAGATCTTAACTCCCTAAGCAGTAGGGTAACAGATCAAATTTCGGCGAATCTTATCTCCATACAGCAGTGTTGGAGCGGGTTTCAGCCACTCGCCTTAACTCCCTAAGCAGTAGGGTAACAGGCAAAACATCAGATCTTATCTTCGCTGAGCAGGAGCGGAGCAGATCACATTCCAACAGATCTTAACTCCCTAAGCAGTAGGGTAACAGATCAAATTTTGGCAGATCTCATCTCCATACAGCAGTGTTGGGGCAGATTTCAGCCACTCGCCTTAACTCCCTAAGCAGTAGGGTAACAGGCAAAACATCAGATCTTATCTTCGCTGACCAGGAGCGGAGCAGATCGCATTCTATCAGATCTTAACTCTCTAAGCAGTAGGGTAACAGATCAAATTTCGGTGGATCTTCTCTCCATACAGCAGCGTTGGAGCAGATTTCAGCCACTCGCCTTAACCCCCTAAGTAGTAGGGTAACAGGCAAAACAAAACATCAGATCTTATCTTCGCTGAGCAGGAGCGGAGCAGATCACATTCCAGCAGACCTTAACTCCCTAAGCAGTAGGGTAATAGATCGAATTTTGTCAGATCTTATCTCCATACATCAACAATGGGGCAAATTTTGGCCACTCGCCTTAATTCCCTAAGCAGTAGGATGCAAGCAGATTGAAGCTATAAAACATATCTCCGAAGTTGCAGTGGACTGAATCAAAGCTACAAGATACGGCAGATTGGAAAGAAGCTACATGAAGAAGAAGAGCACAAGGCAAGTTTAGACGCAACGGGACCGGGCAAAATTGGCCTTTCTTTGAAGTCTTTGCTCCATTCCCGTTACACGACAATGAGCAAAGAGGGGCAGCTGTAATAGCCAATTTTGGCCCGGGCACTACACGGGCCCCGAAATTAAACCATTTACAATTTAAACCCATTATCCCCTAACCCAATTACCCTACAGTTGAAACCCAATTACTAAACCTGCCAAACAAACCCAAACCTGAGTAGCCCATTTACCCAAACCCACTCAACACTAGCCTAGACCCAAACCCAATTGCAACCCTAATACCCGAAACCCTAATCCTTCTTGCAAGCTGCTGTCGATTTGGCCTCTGCCCACTTGCCTCTGTCCCCTGACAATGGTCACGTCCACCGCCCATGCCACCGCCTTGATACCTGCAAGGAATTAAAAGGAAAAGACAGCGAACGGCAGAGAAATGATGACAAACAGACAACTTGTAAAAGAAAGGGTTATAAAAACCCGAATCAAACTTTGTAAAAGGATTCGATTTTCATATATACAAAACACCAAATCTTAAAGCACAGCATAATAGATCGACTTCATAAACACCAAGGCACGGGATATACACCAACTCGGATAGTCGAAACACTGAAATCGAAAGATCGAAAAACCCAAGGGGAATTTAGGGTCTGTTTTCTTTTCTTCTTTCCTTTTTACCAGTACATACGTATATATACGAATATAAAATAATAAAAAATAAAAAAAGGTATAAAAAATCTCACCTTTTCGAAATTCCGGCCACCGTCCACGGTGGCCGGAGACGGTGACTCACGGCGGTCCGGTGACCGGACGGTGGTCGGACCGACCACCGGAAATCGCCTCCGGGCTTCCCTCTCTCTTCTCTCTCTTATTTTTTTCTTCTACCCGGGCAAAATGAAAATTTTTTTTGGACTTAGGCCTATTTATAGCGCCTGAAAACGGCGCCGTTTTGGCCTTAAGACCCAGGGCACAAAACGACGTCGTTTCGCCCTGGGTCGGAGCCACCCGACCCGTACCGGAGGCAGATCCGCGTGTTTTTAACACGGAAGGGCTATTTGCGCGTTTAGCCCTTCCGCTTTTTTGTAGTTTTGTAATTAAATCTTTCTAAAATTCGATTTTTGCCCCAAAGTTTAACGCGCTTTGTGATTACGTCCCCGTTTATGCTCAGTGTTTTAAAGGCAAGGTAAAATTTCCTTTTTGGTCCCCTTGTGTTCCCCCTGTGTCCGTATAAATCCTCCTCTTCCGTCTTTTTATTTAAAATTTGCCCGAAACCTTTGTTTTAACGCAATTTCGTCCCTTTATTTATTTTTTCTTCCCACTGTTTTGTTTTTTTACTTTAATATCATTTATATTATTAACTATATATTATTATTATTAGCTTTATTAATATATTGGCATTATTATTACATTGTATCTTGATGATTTCATCTTTATTATTGTTATCCCTAGTATTATTATGATTTATATTAACGCATGTTTTATTATATACATATATATGTACTTTTTATACCTTTTATATAGTATTATTTTCTTTATATATATTATTATTATGCTTATTTACTATTTTAACATATTACCATTATATTTGCTATTCTCATAAACATTATTTAGCCCTCATTTCCTATTTATACTTGCTATCATTTTACCATCATTATTAGTAACTATATATACATATACTTTGTATTTTTTTACCATTATCCGCATATGTATATATACTTTAATACTTACTCCCATTATTCTATCATTATTCCTTTAGCATATCATTAACATTAATATTAATATTATTTTTCACTTAACACTTGCATATATGTACATATATCATGCTTGATGTTATATTTTTATATGCCTTATGTAAATTGTATGAATACCCTTTTTACACCATTATACATACTTCATGCATACCTTCCAAAACTACTATATTACGTATTATATTTTATACATATTTTATTCATGTTTTATTTCATATATATACCACCTATAGTTTAAATACCATACTAAATATTTTGTGTCATACGTACTTTCCCATATTATATATCTATTTATACATCCCATCGCATGTGAATAAATATACTATCATCACTAATATACGGTATTATAATTATTATGCTCGCATGTTTTGTATCTACGCGATTTTACTTTTAACGTTAATATTATTCTAAAATATATGCATCATATTCCGATACTATTACATATATGTCTTCAAATATATCCTTACACATTTTCTAAATATACATAAATATTCTTTAATATCGTTAGTTTTATAATATTACACACTATCTTACACACATTTTTACCATGTTACGTGTTCAGCTGTCATATTATTCATAAATTCCTTTTTTATATTTTTTATTACCCCAAGCGTATATTTTGTTTTTCTACACATACACTCTTCTAAAAATACACTCTCATTATTATCCTTTGCTGCAAATATCACTACTGCTATCCTTTTAAATATCATATTTTAAAATCCAATAACATTATTATTTCAAAAATTACGTTCCGCGTTCAAAAAAAAATGTTTAAAAATGAGGCAATATTTTCGTGTTTAGAGATTCGGGAAATAGTGCCCTAACGTGCTGGGTTGCGATTTCTCGTTCGTCTAAATGCCTAAAATACCCTCCTAAATTTTGCAACCCGCAAGATAACTTTAGTTTCGAGGAAATTAAGAACTTCGTGTCCAATCGTGCTGGATGTGATGTTCATATTCTTCCGAAGCAAAAGAATCTCGATTTTCAACCCAAATCATCCCATTTTATTCAAAACTGCTCCAAAAACGAGGCAGTATTTTTGTGTTTAGAAATACGGAAATAGTGCCCTAACGTGCTGGGTTGCGATTTCTCGCTCATCTAAATACCTAAAATACCCTCTTAAGCAACATTTTGTAACTCACGAGATGACTTTAGTTTCAAAGGATTTAAAAGAACCTCGTGTCCAATCGTGCTGGATGTGACGTTCGAATTCTTCCAAGGCAAAGAAATCTCGATTTTTCTACTCAGACTATTCCAGCTTCCTAAAAGAATTATATTTTTAAATCTTTCCAAATTTAGACTTAAGACAGAAAATTGCTCAATTTGGTACCAATTTTGGGCGTCGCGGGGGTGCTAATCCTTCCCCGCGCGTAACCGACTCCCGAGCCCATTTTCTCTAATTTTTCGTAGACCAAAGAGTTTTATAAGGTGATCCAATCACACCGAAAAAAGGTTGGTGGCGACTCCCCGTTTTTAATTTTAAAGTCGAGACCCCGTTTTCTTAAACTCGTTTTAAAAAATGGTTACGACATTGTGGTCCTCCGATTTCACCGAATTGCTCAATGGTGGAACCACCTGCCGGCAAACCTGCAGTAGGAGGTGAAGAAGATTGTGATGAGTTCATGAAATGGTTTTACGCTGGCATGGGACTTGGATTTGCTGTGGGTTTCTGGGGGTTTTGCAGTGTTGTGTTCTTCAAGCGTTCGTGGAGGCATTCATATTATCGTTTCATGGATAATGCAAAGGATTGGGTTTATGTTTCATTTGTTCTGCTGAAAGCAAGGTTATTGAGGAGAATCCAAGCTCTTTCAACAAGGTAATAAATTTACTTTCTTCACTCCTTAACGAAGTTGAGAAATATATCATTAACTAAATAACAAAGTTCTATATTATTATTTTTCAGGTCTGATTAGAACTGCAACTGAAGGTGGTTTTTCCTGCACCTGAGAAAATCTTAATAAAAAACTTATAAATTAATACATGTTTGTCTTTTTGATGATTTCTAGTTTCTATACATCAGCAAGAGATTTGTGATGACTTTCTTTGATTATCTTGTAATACGTTTATCTTATATTTGGTTTGTATATTTCTCTTCTATCAAAAGTAATTTTATCAAAACAAAAAGACTTCTTGCTAATAAAAAGGAAAATATATTGATTGGAGAAAATTTATAAAAATTATAACAATAGGTTACTAAAATATTGAAAATCTTCTTTATTTCTATGCTCAACTTATAAATTGGTATCTAAACTATACCATTTTTTTTTATCTTGATACCTAAACTGTTTTTTTTTTTTTTTCTACTCTAAACTACATTTTTCCCAAGTTGATATCTCTATTAGTTGAACAACCAAATCTATTCAAAAAAAAAAAAAAAAAAAACCTTAACCCATAAATTGCTACCTAAACTATGTATTTTTTTTCATTTTTATACCTAAACATTTTTTTTTATTATAAGTGATAGCAAAATAGACAAAAAGCATTATTTTTTTTATATATATTATTAGAGAGAGAGAGATAAAAAAATATTTTTTAAACTTTATATGTTGTGGCAAATTATTATTGGCTGATTTTTTTAATGAATAGTTGAAGTACCACTTGTAACAAAAAAAAAAAAAAATGCTTATGTACCAAAATAGGAAAATAAATGCATAATTTACATACCAATTTACCTGTTATGCATTTCCTAAAAATAGATTTAACAATTTGACTAACGGTTTGACTAATAGACAGAGGCGGATCCAAGGGGGGCAGGCATGGGCCCCGGCCCCCCTAAAATGTAATTTTTCTATTTTAGCCCTTGAGATTTTTTAAAATTTTCAAATTAGTAAAGGTAAAATTACACTTTGGCCCCCCTAAAATTATAAAAATTTAATTTAATTCTTTAAAAATTATAATGATAGAGACTATAAAAAATTAATTTTTTTTCTGGCCCCCTCTATAAAATTGTTCTGGCTTTGCCCCTGCTAATAGAGATATTGACTTGGGGAAAAAAATAGTTTAAGTACTTGTGACAAAAAAAAAAAAAAAAAAAAAAAAAAAAAAAAATGGATAGTTTAAATGCCAATTTATGAGTTAAACCTTATTTCTAATATTAAAAATATTTATATTTTTTTACAAATTTAACGATACTCATATTGCATTATATTATTTAATTTTAATATCATTATTATGTTTTTCATAATTATTTTTTTAACTTGTGATATTTCAACCATTTAATTATTTTAAAAATTAAATATTTAAATGAAAAAAATTATAAATACTAATATTTTAAAATGATTGTATTCTACAATCTTGAAAATTTTAAAATTTCCTACCCAAACAAAGTTCTGTTGATAAAATTAATATATATATATATATATATATATATAATTGTTTGACTGATATTTAAAACATGACATAATTTCAAATTTTCAATAATGCTTACTATAACGACTTAATTTTCGTCCATGTCAGAAAATTTGGTTTAAGGTTGAATTCCTTAAAATGATCCGTTCAAAAGTTCAAATCGAAAAGTTAACAAGTCGTATGTAGGATTAATAAATAAAATCAAACAATAATTAAATATATTAAGTTTTTTTTATAATTAGTTCGATGACTAAATTATAAGGTGAGTAGGACGAAGAAATTTGATTGAAGCCTTGTACATGTCATTGATTAGCAAATGATCACGTCCTTAAAAGCAAATATTCCATGGTTAAAATAAACTTTGTGGCCAACCATGATCTATGTCATTAAGTTCCATTAGCTTATGCATAGTGACTTTATGAGCATTGATTTCTTTTAGTCATTAATTTAACTAGTTAATTTTAAGTAATAATAGATAAGTATAGTGGAAGGAAAGAGAGATGAGGCTTGTTTTCCTCATCCCCCTGATGGTAAACAAAGAAAAATTTCATGGTTCTTTTCTTCATATACGTCCACTAGATTGCTCGAGGAAGGTGAGTTTTAGTTTGAACTTTTGTTGGAATTCTAGGCTTTGATCGTTGATTAGCATAGCCCAGTTATTAGATTAAGTAACTGATTATGTTTAGTTGAGAAATTATATTGAATACTAAGTTAGAGAGAGATTGAAGATAAGAACTTTAGATGAAAATTATGTTATAATGTTAGCAAGGTAATGGGAGTTATAAGAATAAGCTAGATTTAAGCTTGACGGCTTTGAAAACATTGTGGAACATTAGGAACTGAATTAAATAAATTGAAAGTTGTAAGAAAATTTTGTCATCAACTGAAAGTTTGAGGTCTCTAGTGGAAAAATATGAAATAGGTTTTCAATTCGATAAATCAAATCAAATGTTACGAGCATTTCAGATATTAAAATTTATAGGGACGAAAATGAATGAATACTCATATCTATATTGTGTCGATTTATATTTAAATTGTGTGATTAATGAATTTTTGTATTCAAGTTTAATTCCGTAGCTAAAAACGAAGAAAACCATCTCAAAATAAAAGAAAGGCTCAAGTCGTTGATGAATAGTTGTTTCTACTTTGTGCTACTTTCAATAATAGTTCGTAGATTAGCTAGTGGTTATAAACAAATATGAATTACATGCCCAGGTAACTATATCTTTCTCCAAAGCTATGAGATGATGAATTTGAAGTTGTGATTGTCAAATCAAGTTATGAGTGATTGAAATTGTGCTTCTCTATATATATTTGATATATATATAAGTATTTAAATCTTGATGTTATGATTATATGGGTTGTAACGATGATTATAATGATAATGTCTCATCAAACTATGTTAAGCGTAACGTACTCACATGTCATAGGGTTATAGATATTCAGTGATTTAATAACACCTTAAACTCGACTTAAAAGTTATGATTAGATGTTGAGGAATTACATTAACTTATTTAAAAGTATTTGTTTCGATAAAATTAAAAGATCGTTTAGAAAATATGAAATTTTGGCAAAACTTTTATAGATGATTAAAAAATAACTAAAGTTCGAAGACACTTATTTAAAACTCAGAATTCAAATACAAAGTCACATGTTTTGAAAGTCCTAACATTGGTAGATCATTTTAAGTATTAAATCAAACATTCGTTAAAAACCATGTATTTTATTCACAGAAAATATTTAAGTGATTACTTAATTTTTACAGCGAAAAACTTTTAGAATTTTAATTTTGAAAACCGAGTTTTAAATTGTTAGCCCGTGAGGCTTTGTAGTTTCATAAATAAATACTCAAAACCAAATAAACAGAAACCAAAAGCAATTTTACAGCCTAAAATAATTAAAAACATAAACTATCTTATTTAATTAACCGAGAATCAATCCGAGATCTCCCACATCATCCGGTCCTAATCTTACCGTTTACCTGAAAGGTTAGAGATAAACCAAAGGGGTGAGCTATAAAGCTTAATGTGTAACTAAAACTCAACTGAGATCACACACAATACAATATACAAGTTAGAAAATCACTGAAAACTTCATAACAATCAATCAAATAGAGTCGAGTATGCATGATTATTCCAATGCGGTATTTTTTAGAAAATCATAATGCGAATTTTTCAGAAAATGTCCTACTCAACTCCACTACACACTAAAATAGAGTTCACTAGAACTCATCTAACCAAATCACACCAATAGAATACTTGTAGTCAATGCCACCAAATATTACAGATAAAATTACCAAATCGGACATATGTGGGGTCAAGCCACTATATTACAACCTAGCTACTAGAATAAACATATGTGCTCGAGCCACCATAATTGCAGGCAAGCTACTAGACAGAAATGTGGATGAACCACTAGAAAGCTCAAATCATTAAACTGTCAAAATCTTCCTCATTTCAACATTATCTCAAATCTCATGCAATATACAGATTCAGATTTATCAAAGCTTATAAAAATACAACAATTTTTCCATGAGGTCACATGGATGGTTATATAACAGATTCAGAAATACAAATTAACATAATCATACATTATACACACATATACAGGCATAGCAAATCAGGACATTGTTGGAACATTTTCAAATATTTATAGTGTTCAAAAAACTATAAATGAATAGGTGTAGTTAATCAAAAAATTATATTATTTGATTTTTTGAAAAGAATTATAATTATTTAAATAATATTATTTGAATAGTTATAATTAAATGAATAATTATGTAAAAAATTATAACTATTTCAATAATATTATTTGAATAGTTATGTGTTTGTTTTAAAGACATTATTATTCAAAAAGACACCTATTGATGAAAGATGCCTCTGTGAAGAGACATGAAAATTCCTATAAATAGGAATAAGATTTCATTTGGAAATCATACCAAAAATTCTAAATTCTTTCTTTCCTTCCTTCATTTTCTAATATCATTAGATAATTCTATAAAGTTTTACTGCTGAAATCCTTTATAGAAATTGAATTTCTTGTCATAATATTGCTCAGTGTGTAGTGGGCTATTCTCGTCAGTGCAAAATGCAAATAGTCATTGGCTTCATTGTATCTTCGAGGTTAATTTGCTCAGAGCTCGTTTACACATCGAAGATAGGTGGGGGCGAATATAACCTTAAAGATAGTGGTTTAATACACGCCTTGGAGCCTTGTCCTATTTATTCTTCTGTTCAAGTTTCGTTGGTGTGTTCGAGATTTTCCTTACCGGATTTTTGTACTAACAATTTTAAGGTTATATTTCATGATGACTACACAAATCATGAAAGTGGAACACTAAGGGAGTTGGCTTCCAATTTTGTCAAACTTGATCGGTTTTGATGGTGGCAATTTTCGACGATGGTAGAAAAAGATGCACTTTTTATTAACAACTTTGAAGATTGCTTATGTTTTGGATACTCCAAGACCTAACGAGATTGAAAACAAATTTGTTGCTGCAACCCAAGAAAGACAAAAATGGGACAATGCTGATTACATGTGCATGGGCCACATATTGAATGGTTTATCTGATGGTTTGTTCGACACCTACCAAAACGAGGTCACCACTAAAGAATTATGGGACAAATTAGAGACAAGATACATGACCAAAGATGTTACAAGTAAGAAATTTCTTGTCAGTCATTTCAATAATTATTAAATGGTTGATGGCCGTTCTATTATGGAACAATTCCGTGATATTGAAAAGATGCTGAATCAATTCAAGCAATATGATATGAAAATAGATGAAATGATTGTTGTATCCTTCATAATAGACAAACTTCCTCCATCTTGGAAAGACTTTAAAAGAAGTCTAAAGCATAAGAAAGAGGAAATATCTCTTGAGGCTTTGGCAAATCATATTCGTATTGAAGAAGAATATTGAAAGCAAGATCAGAATTTAAATTTTGAAAATGCCAAAGTACATGTTACGGAGGAAGTGCAGCCATTCAAGAGAAAGTTCAAACAGACTGATAGAGCACCTAAGTTCAAAAAGAAACAAAAGGGCTCATGCTATCATTGCGGTAAGCCAGGACATTTCAAGAATGAACGTCGATTTTTAAAGAAGAAATCATCTTCTAAGGCAGATAATAATGAAAAAATCATTGCAATGATATCTAAAATTAATATGGCACAGGATGATGATACATGGTGGATTGATACCGGAGCAACCAAACATGTGTGCAAAGGCAAAAGCATGCTCACAAAGTTCACACAATGTGAAAATGATAATGTCTTGTACATGGGAAATTCTTCCACCGCAGCAATCAAAGGTAAAGGGTCTGTTGAACTATAATTCACTTCTGGAAAGGTTTTAACCTTAAATGATGTATATTATGTACCAGAAGTTAGAACGAATTTAGTGTCTGGAAGTCTGTTAAATAAGTTTGGTTTCAAACTTGTTTTTGAGGTAGATAAGTTTATTTTGTATAAGGGAGGAATTTTTGTAGGGAAAGGGTATATGTATGAGAGTATGTTCAAACTAAATATTATTAATAAGAATAAAAATACTATTTCTGCTTATATGGTTGAATCTTTTTGTTTGTGGTATTATAGATTAGGTCATTTGAATTATAGAAAATTGAATGACATGTATAAGTTAGATTTAATTTCTGTTTTTAATAATAATATTGAAAAATGCAATACATGTATGTTGACTAAAATTACAAGAAACCCTTTCCCTAAGGTTAAAAGGAAAACAAAATTGCTTGATTTGATACATAGTGATTTATGTGACATGCATAATACTCCTACATTGGGTGGAAAGAAATATTTTGTTACTTTTATTGATGATTGTTCTAGATATTGTTATGTATATTTATTGCATTCAAAAGATGAAGCGTTTGATAAATTTAAAATTTATAAATCTGAAGTTGAACTTCAGTGTGAATCATTTATCAAGTGCTTAAGATCAGATAGAGGTGGAGAATACTATAATCCAAGTTATTTTGAATCCACTGGAATTGTCCATCAAGTTTCAGCCCCTGACACACCACAACAAAATGGTGTAGCTGAAAGGAAAAATAGAGTATTGACTGAAATGGTAAATTCAATGTTATCATATTCAAGTCTTGGACAAGGTTTTTGGGGAGAAGCTGTTCTAACAGCTTGTCATATATTGAATAGAGTTCCTAACAAGGAAACTAAAATAACCCTTTATGAACAATGGAAGAAAAGGAAACCAAATCTTAATTATTTGAAGGTTTGGGGTTGTATGAACAATGGAAGAAAAGGAAACCAAACCTTAATTATTTGAAGGTTTGGGGTTGTAGAGCTATTGTCAAAGTTCCAACACCTAAATGTAAAAAGTTAGGTGAAAGAGGAATTGAATGCGTATTTATAGAATATGCACAAAATAGCAAGGCATATAGGTTCATGGTAATTGAACCAAATGATTCGATTTCAATTAACACTATTATTGAATCAAGAGATGCTATTTTTGATAAAAATAAATTTAATTCTATATTAAGACAATTACAGCGACAACAATTGATTCACTCTTCAAATGAGAATGAGATTCCATTGGAACAAATTGATAATAATGATGAATCTTGTCAAGAATTAAGAAGAAGTAAAAGGATTAAAAAGGTCAAAGATTTTGGACCAGATTTCATTATGGTTCTTGTAGAAGGAAAAGGTAAAAGTATATGCAATAAGATACCTTATTGTTATAATAAAGAATCTGATCTTATTACATTTGAAGAGGCAATGAAATCTCAAGACTCTACTTTTTGGAAAGAAGCAATAAATGATGAGATGGATTCAATAATGGGAAATCTGGATTTTAGTTGATCTTCCACCAGGTTCTAAACCAATAGGTTGTAAGTAGATCTTCAAAAAGAAAATGAAGGTTGATGGAACCATTGATAAGTTTAAAGCAAGGTTGGCAGCCAAAGGTTTTACACAAAAACAAGGTATTGATTACTTTGATGCCTATGATCCAGTAGCAAGAATTGCTACGATTAGGCTCTTAATATCACTTACCTCTATATATAATTTAGTTGTTCACCAAATGGATGTTAAAACTGCATTTTTAAATGATGAATTGGAAGAGGAAGTGTACATGGAACAACCGGAAGGATTTGTTGTTCCAGGACAAGAGCATAGGGTATGTAAGCTTGTTAAGTCTTTATATGGGCTTAAACAAGCACCAAAACAATGGCACCAAAAGTTTGACAATGTTGTTTTAGCTAATGGCTATAAAATAAATGAATCCGATAAGTGTATATATAGCAAATTTGAAAATGGAAAAGGTGTCATAATTTGCTTATATGTAGATGACATGCATATTTTTAGCACGGATTTGGAACAAATAGAAAACACAAAGAAATTCTTGTCAAACAACTTTGCTATGAAGGATATGGATGTAGCAGATGTTATTCTTGGGATTAACATAAGCCGTGACGAAACACTATAGCTTTATCGCAATTACATTACATTGAAAATGTGCTTAAAAAGTTTGATCTTTTAAACTATATACCAGTATCTACACCTATGGATCCTCAAATAAAATTAGTATCTAATGCTGGTAGGAAAACTGATCAATTGAAATATGCAAGTCTAATTGGTTGTCTTATGTACATAATGACTTGTACAAGGCCAGATATTGCATATGCTGTTGGAAAATTGAGTAAGTACACAAGTAATCCAAGTAGTTTGCATTGGCAAGCTTTGAATAGAGTACTTAGGTACTTAAAGAAAACTATTAACTTTGGCTTATGTTATAATGGATATCCTCCAGTTTTAGAAGGCTATTCGGATGCTAGTTGGATTACAAGTTTGAAAGATCATGCATCTACTAGTGGATGGATTTTCATTCTTAGTGGAGGAGCCATTTCTTGGGGTTCCAAGAAATAAACATTTATTACTGATTCCACTATGGCAGCAGAATTTATTGCATTAGCCACTGCATCTAAAGAAGCAGAATGGTTAAGAAACTTGCTTTATGATGTACCTTTATGGCCTAAGCCAATTTCACCTATTTCTATCCGTTTTGATAGTGAGGCTACTCTAGCAAAGGCATATGGCCAAGTATATAATGGAAAGTCTAGACACATTGGATTTAGACATAGTTATGTCTGACAATTAATCTCTAATGGAGTGATCACTATTAATTATGTAAGGTCAAGTGAAAATTTGGTGGATCCTTTGATAAAAAGTCTTGCTAGAGATACAGTAAAAAGGACCTCAAAAGGGATGGGACTCCAGCCCATTAATTAGAGTCACCCATGATGGAAACTCGACTCAACGCTTGGTATAACGTCAAGTCTTGAGTTCAATGAGACAAAGTACATTATTAGTATATGATTGTTAGCACTATAAATAAATCCATCCTAAGATTAAAGTGCTAGGTACCTGTAATGATAAGAGAAAGATGAGTAGTGTACTCTTAATGGACCCATAACATAAATATATTAGAGTGTTATAATTACGGGAACACTCTTAGTGGGATCTACCTATGTGAGTGGAAGTGTGGCCTTTTCTTGGAGATCAAGGGCTTGGCTCTGATAGCACTTATGAAAAAAGGACACAGACACAAGGCCATAATAGTGTCCCTAGATACTATTCATTGACCGATGTTGAAATCATTGTGTGAGATGTGTTCAGTTAATCAAATGAAATAGTTGGTTCAAAGCTTAATCTACCATGCAATTTCGATTAACTTTAACATGTTTTCACTAAGTGAAAGTTCAATCGTAAGATACCTTCATTTATGCAAATTGATTTCCAATAATATCAAAATCTAAAATATTTTGAAAATGGGGGGAGATTGTTGGAACATTTTCAAATATTTATAGTGTTCAAAAAACTATAAATGAATAGGTGTAGTTAATCAAAAAATTATATTATTTGATTTTTTGAAAAGAATTATAATTATTTAAATAATATTATTTGAATAGTTATAATTAAATGAATAATTATATAAAGAATTATAACTATTTCAATAATATTATTTGAATAGTTATGTGTTTAATTTAAAGACATTATTATTCAAAAAGACACCTATTGATGAAAGATGCTTCTGTGAAGAGACATGAAAATTCCTATAAATAGGAATAAGATTTCATTTGGAAATCATACCAAAAATTCTAACATTCTTTCTTTCCTTCCTTCATTTTCTAATATCATTAGATAATTCTATAAAGTTTTACTGTAGAAATCCTTTATAGAAATTGAATTTCTTGTCATAACATTGCTCAGTGTGTAGTGGGCTATTCTCGTCAGTGCAAAACGCAAATAGTCATTGGCTTCATTGTATCCTCAAGGTTAATTTTCTTGGAACTCGTTTGCACACTGAAGATAGGTGGGGACGAATATAATCTTAAAGATAGTGGTTTAATACACGCCTTGGAGCCTTGTCCTATTTATTCTTCTGTTCAAGTTTCGTTGGTGTGTTCAAGATTTTTCTCACCGGAGTTTTGTACTAACAGACATACCATTAGAACAATCAGTATCAGATCATACAAATATATATTACATATACCTTAAACACATCAACATAGAAGCATATTCATAGATACATTGTTTTCAAGTCTTATTAAAGTGGTATGAACCCTACGGGGAGGCTAATTACGATTCATGGATCAAACTGGGCCTAGACGGAAATTTTTAGAACAAATGCCCGTGTGACACACATAGCTCAATTGGCCCAAACGTGGGACAGTCTGACACAGAATAGTGTGTCATACACGGCCTACCACATGGTCGTGTGGCGTCGATAGACAAATTTTTGACTTTCAACCATTCGTTGTTTTTCGAGTTTTCTGAAACACACCTGAACATTTTTTTATAAACAACGATCTCGAACACTTCCTAACCCTAAAACTATCATTTAGAACAGATTATTTATGTAATGACCCAAAATTCACGGGCACCGAAAAAACAAGTCGTAGGGTCTCTGTCTTAGTAAATCGAGTTAGTAAATAATTATTAGAAATATTTGGGTGTTTAGTTATGTGTTTAATTAAGCTTTGAATAGAAGAATTTAGTTTAATTAGAAATAATTAGTATAAAGGACTAAATTGAATAGAGTATAAAAGTTTAATTATAGAATAGAAAAATATTAAGGGATTAAACTAGTAATTAAACCAAATTAGTGATATGTGTAAGATAGAGAATAAATCCATGTGTATTAAAATTATAGTACAAGTGTATATTAGATATATATTTACTTATTAATTAAGTAAAATATATTTGTTTATTTATTTATTATTTATTTTTGCTTATTATTATTAATTATGTAATATTATGTTTTATTGATTAATTGTGATAATGACAAGTGTATGGTGATGGATAATACATGTGTATATGTGTGAATAATACATGTGTATTATTTTTATTTTTTATTATATAGATATTTTATATTAAATATTAATTAAGTTAATAATATAATAAAATAAAGAAACAAAAGAAAAAAAAACAAAGAAAAAGTTACAGAGAAACAAACGAAAGTGGGAAAGAAAAGAAAGAAAGAAAGAAGAAAGGAAAAATTAGGGTTTTAGTGCTTGAAGTTTTAATTGGTAAGTTTAATTAAGCCCTTTTCTTATGACTTTGATGTTTTTGAAGCCTTAGAGTTGAATACTTTTGAATTTGTGTGGAAATATTGAAAGATGATAGACTTTTGAATAGGGTTTATGTTGAGTAAATGATGAAATTAGGGATTAATTTGATAAAATTATTGATTTGAATTGATTTAAGGACTAATTTGTAAACTAACTTATAAGTTTGGAGTTTTAGGGGCTAAATTGAAAAAAATTCGAAATTATGGAAAAATGGTGAAAATTTGATAGTTATATTGAAATTTTGATGGACTTTGAATAATAAAATGATGTGAATTGTGAAAAGGAAAAAGATGAATGTGGTTAGGATAAATTTGGTATTTAGGCAAAAGTTGTATGGAAAGTTATTATTTTGTATAAAATATGTGTGTGATTAATTAATGAAAATTATGCTAATTTTATAGCAAACAAGGAAACCGAGGTGTCAAATACAAAAGGAAAGGAAAAAGTGATCAAGGAGTAGCCCGAGAGAAATATCGGTTTGTATTATCATAATTCAACTTATTTATTATTATATGTTCAATTTCATTATGAATAAATGCATGGAAATGAAATTGAGGTAAGTAGTAGTATTTGAATTGAATGTGATTGGATGTGATTATTGAACTGTATATGGATTGAAATTATGAGGAAGTGTTGAAATGGTTGAGATGTGAATTGATTGGTAAATGTGTATATTTATGTGAATTTGAAGCAAATTGAGATTGAATTGCTGTGATGATTGAATTGAATTCGAATGATTATGATCAATTGAAAGTAGAAGTGAAATGAATAAGTGATTCCGATACCCTATTAACTAGTCGGGCTTAGTGGATATAGTTGGCATGCTATAGGATTGGAACAGTTCAGAGATTCTTCGACCTCGAGTTGATGAGACACTTAGTGTGTCATAGATTTGCTTCGGATAGTTTTGATGAGGCTTTGGTAGCCACTTTGCTTCTGCTCAGTCGATGAGACACTTGGTGTGTCATAGATGTACTTCAAACTATCCGATGAGGTTTTGGTAGCCACTTTACTTCGGCTAAGCCGATGAGGTGTTGGTCGGCGTTCTAATATGTTTAATTGGATCGTGTATCCGCCAAGGTCCGAGTCAAGTTAATAGGAAAAAATAAGTGAAGTGATAAATTCCGAATGAATGTGATTGAGTTATTGAAATGAGATTTGTGATATGTGATTGAAAGCATAAATCAAAGTTTCATGAAGCATTCATATTTGAAATGTGAATTGAGTGATTATATGTGACTTAGATATGAACCAAAGGTTCATGAATTATGGGAAATCATATTGATTTGAATATGGATTCAAATATTGGAAATGATGCAACGTAATATGATAACTTGGTATGAGATTATATGTATGATTTGTAATTATCCATGTATGTTTATGATATTTGATTGTTGCTATAGTTTGAATTACGATAATACCACTGAGTATTTTCAATACTCAGCATACGGTTGTTTTCCGTGCGCAGGTTAGGTAAAGTTGAGGCTTAGTCAAGCATCCAAGTCAATCTCGATCTCAGCTCAATTTTTGGTGATGTATTTATCTTTTGAAAAGGTAGCATGTACTAGGTTTGGTTTTAGCCACTTTGTTTTGAATGTAAATATAGTTTATAAACCTTAAGAAGTTTTTTATATGAATGAATAAATATTTGTTAAATTTGAAAATGAAGTGAATGGTATTTGATTAAGAGTTATAAGTCAATGATATGGGTATGAATTAGGTATATTTGGGGGGTGAAAGTAGCTTAAAATGATGAAAAATGGTGTTTTCACAGGGCCAAGACACATAGGCGTGTGCCCAGGCCGTGTGGGGGAAATCAGACTTGCCCACGGGCTAGCTCCACGGTCGTGTGTAGCAAGTCAGCTCTGTCCACAGCCTGGCCCCACGGCCATGGGGAACCACACGGGCTGGCCACATGGGTGTGTCCCAGGCCACATAGGTGTGTGCCCCTGTTTTCAAAGAAAATTTCCAAAGTTCTTGGTTAATCCCAAATCATTTTCTAAACTTATTTTGGGCCCCGTAGGCCTATATTAAGAACTATTTGATGGAAGTTAGATGATTTTAGATTGAAACTCAAATTTATGTCTTGTTTTTATTCGTTTATTAGTGTATAAGTTCGGTAATGCCTTGTAACCCTATTCCGGCGACAGTTTAGGGTTAGGGGGTGTTACAATTTAGCAACAATATGCATGATTAAATAACAAATTCATCCATATTCAGCAACATTCGACTCCCAAGAACAAATGGGCGTTTACCTTGATCAAAGGAAACGATCCCAAGTTTCCCCCTACATCAGAGGAGGATTTGCGCCTCACAAAATTTACCTAACAGAAGTTCAAGGTAAAATGAAATAAACCCAACATAGACATTTACAAATCCTTAACGAGAGTTCACCCTCCACCTCCTAACCAAAAGAAAAGATTTATACCTACCCCCAAATAAATACTACAATAGAGAGTAGAGATGGAAAACAGATTAACTAATTACAATAGAAGAAGAAAGAAAGGAAAATTTTTAGGAAAAGAAGAAAAAGAATTGACGAAACAGAGAAAGTCATTTTACCAAAAATCAAACGTGAAAAAAAACTTGAAAGAGTGGGGGGAGAGTAGGATACTAAAAGGTTGAAACATATTTTTAGGGAGAAATTCTATGATAATTAATTAAAAAAAAAACTACCCAAAGTTTAAAACAAAACTAACTCTATTTTACACACACAAAATTCAAACATGAGACCTCTAGGTAAGCTAAAATATTACTATTGAACCAAGAAATTCATTCTATCATTAATTCAATGAAAATAATATTTATGCCAGACGATTAGGGATTGAGGTTAAGATAAAAAATGACAAAAATTTGAAGGAAAGGTCCAAACTTAGAACCTCACACACACAAGCACACCACCTATCCACTGAACCGGATTTACTCACTTTACACGATTTTCACAATCTTAACTAAAAATTCAAAATGTGATCACTCTTAGTTTCACTTACCCAATTTCTGCTAATCTGATTTTTGGGATGTGATTGATTTATTAGCTCTAATTTCCAAAGGGTTGTAAGCAACCTTAATTCTCAAAGGGTCGTGGGCGGCCTCAATTCTTAGAGGGTCATAGACATATTTTGACATATAAATTCAGTAGTCTCAATTTTCGAAGGGTCATGGACTTATTTCGAAGGGTCATGGACTTACTTGTGTACAAATTTGAGTATCCATTCTAATGTATACCATCCATCAATAAGGGTCGAAATGAGTAAGTAATAAAAATGATGGTAAATGACATGTTGAAAATTGAATACATTATGATATCAAAGCATGAAATGTTGAAATAAATATTCAACGACTAGATTTGGGGAAAATATGATTATTAATTCTGTGATGAAAAAGAAAAGCGGTAAAGTACTTAAATTTGATGTTTACTTTGCATATTTGATTTAGTTTAATGTTATTGTATTGAATTTGAATTGTATTATTACACATCGCCAAACATCCAACTTGACAACTCAACACAGAAAAACAATTTGTTGCCTATTTTGTATGTATATATTTGTTTTGATTATATAGCATGTATCTAAGTTGGTTTATTGATATTTTGGTATAGTTGGTTTTTGACCTATAAGGCTTATAAAGTTGAATTTCATCCTTTGATCAGGAGACAATTATGATAGTTTATATAAGTTTAATTATGCAAATTAGTCGGTTGGGCATTGATGCATCGAATGATAAGATATGTTGTTTGATTGTGTTTTGCATGTGTCAAATTAGTTAAATTGAGTTGCGTAATGCTTTGGTATATTTAAATAGGTTATGGTCATGATTTGAATGCTTTGATTCTAGGTTAATTTTCCATATAATCTTCGAGATAGGAAGAACATGTCTTGAGACCTTAAGGTTATATTTTATCATTTGGAACGTTGCATTAGGCTTGGTCTTAAGACAAGACCAACGTTATAGGTCTCGAGACAACTAGACTTATGTCTTGAGACAAAGTGAGTATTGTCTCAAAACAATGGTACATCGACATAATGATCCATCCATATAATGCAATTAAGTGTTAGTTAAATGTTAGATAATAAATGAGTCAATATTTTCTTATATTCTAAATTGTGTGTAAACATCATTGAAAAAAAAGAAAAAAATATTATTATGATTAATGAAATTTTATTTAAACCATTTTTTTTCAAAAAATTACAAGTTTAAATGATGCATAAACTTCACTTAAAACATTAAATCCTAACAACTTAATAGAAATCAATCTCTCCAACTTTAGTAAGTAGATCAAAGTAAGACTCTTTAATATCTTTGCTTGATCGAACAACTTCATCAATACCAATATTGTATACTGCTGCTTAATCGGTTTGGTACGTGTTTACTTCATCAAGTAATAATTGCAACAAGATACTTGCCTACACATGAATTCCAAAGATCGATGAACCAGGGCAAACCAGGGTAAATTTAAATTCCTAAAAAATGATTATCGATCTACTAGAATTTATATAGGATTTGGTTGGTGAAAGGATGAAGTTGCCCTTAAGAAAATTGTAATTTTCAATTGAGTGTCACAATTTTGGTATGAAATTTCACAATTTTCCCTTTTGTAATTGCTCGAGATTTGGCTAATGTCACAACATCGCGACATCAACTGATGCATGTCATGACGTAGGGCTTACAAATAATCTTATTTTTCCTTTAGCATACATGAGGTCGCGACGTTAGCTAATCCACCTTGTGATGTCAGGCATATCATGAGTTAGCCACAATCTAAAATCACGATATTAGGCATTCATCAACACCATTCATGATGTCGTGATTTTAGCTGATCCAAATCACGACTTAGCCTTTGCCATGTCACGGCGTTCAATGCTATTTTCTATTACCTTCCTTGAAGTTGAGTTTTTCTCTTACAACCAAACACCAAAAACATATAAATTAATACTAAACCTTAAAAAACCACTTAAAATGCATGAAAATAACATGAATTCATTACTAAATTCTAAAATCCCAAAAATGAAAAAAAAAACTACCAAATGTATGATTTTCGAGAACTATAAAAAAAAAAAAACTACCCAATCAAGCTATTCGTCAAAAAATATTTTAAGCAATTGAATATGATACCAATATTTAACAAACTTAAATATTTGGTGGTGAGAAGAGATCGAAGACGAAAATAGATGGAAAATTAAATTAACTAAAACAAAAAGCAAGTCTAGTTGTCCACTAAAACTTTTCCATTAAAAAGAAAAAAAAACATTTAAACAGCTAGAAATTGCTTACCATTATCATGGTATATATAAAACTAATTTAATACAAATATGAGATAAAAAAGTATGATTTTTATGATTTTTAAATATAAGAAAAAATACACTTATAAAATCAGATATGGCACAAGGGAAGGCTTTTATTCGGGGTTTTTTTTTTTTTTTTTTTGTTGAATAAAAACATTACAGAATACAAGTCCCAAATGAGAAAGGCTAACTTTGTTAATTACAGACAATTGCTCCTTAATCAGTGCTTATAGTCAAAAAGTAATTGGACACATCAATTGCAATTGCAAGGTATTTTCTGATTCATATTATTGAAGAATTCAAGACCTATTCTTCATTTGCTACAGCTACACTTTTTGCTTCATATGAAACTGAAGAAGTTTGTGGGTAAATTAAATTAATTGAAGGTTTAGTAGGCCTAACAAATTTCACCCTATCACACGTTATTGAGACATTATTCACATTGGAGTCGTAAAGTGAATAACTAAACAATAAATATTATATTATGAGTAGGAGTTTGGATAGGTTTTTTTTCAATATATTATACTATTTTATTTCAATAGATGAAAAGTAAAATGTGATCACAAGTCATTTGTCTTTGTGATAAATTATTTGATTACTGTCGAAATTTTTTTTTTAAATGGGGATCGACTTTAAAATGAAATATGGAGTCACCACCAATCTTTTTTGTTAGGTGTGATCGGATAACCTGATAAAATATTTTGTTTTATTAAAATATTGATTTTGGCCTACAAAATTCGAAAAAATGGGTTCGGGAGTCGGTTACATACGAGGAAGGATTAGCACCCTCGCAACACCCAAAATTGGTACCTAATTGATTAATTAATGTCCTAATGTCGAAAATTTGAAAAGTTTTAAAATAAAATTCTTTTTAAAAAAAATGTTTGGATAACTCAAATTGAATATTGAGATTCCCTTGTTCCGAAGAAATAACATATCATATCCAAAGCGTTAGGATACAACATTTCAAATCCTTGATACCAAGATCATCTCATGATTTCCAAAAAAAACCCATGCATTGAAATTTTAAAAAGGATACTCGATTATTTGGTCAAACGGTAAATGGAAACCCAGCACGTTAAGGCACGATTTCTAGAATTTTCAAACACGAAATATTGCCTTGTTTTTTAATTTAAGAAAACACGGACAAAATTTTGAAAGAAAATTTAGTTATTTGGCCAAACGAAAAATCGAAACCCAGCACGTTAGGGCACGATTTCTTGAATTTCTAAACACGAAATATTGCCTTATTTTGAAGAGCTTTCAAATAAGCAATTATAAAACTGGCTCAAAATATATTTATTTAGTTTATATAAGGATTAAAAAATAATTGATATTGGATGAAAGTCGGAAATAGAATCACAATGCAATAACAAGAAATAAAAGTATAGTTACAAGCATGGAGAAATAATACATGACAATAATACGATACAAATGAATAATAATCATATGAATATATCAAAGCCAAATTAGGGTACGCATAATGACAATACATCATACACTATACAAATATTAACATTAATGTTTAAAACCAATGAATTAAAAGATAAATTTTAAAAGAAATATCAAGCAAATTAATTCAAATCAAATGTAACAAATTTTAAGCAATAAAGGAAATGAATGTCATGAGGGAAAAACAATTTGAAATCCTCAATATGTGAACGATAAAGTATATGTACCAAAGTTTTAAAATTGCACATAAAAGTTTGAAATAGATTAAAAACAAAGATAAAAAAATAACTAGTACATGAAATAATAATATAAATGAATTTTAAAATAGAATAATATTAACTTTGAGAGAAATTAACTTTTTATAAATAATATTAACTTTTTAAAGTATATGTACTAAAGTAAAATGTGATCACAAGTCATTTGTCTTTGTGATAAATTATTTGATTACTATTTGAGAGAAATTAACTTTTTATAAAGAAAGATGTAATAACTACCATAAGATAAAATAAAATAATATTTAGAAAACTAGATTCATTCCAAAAAAATTAATAGTATCTTATGAAGATAAAACACTTATTTTAACACAATTACTTTTTCTACTCCTTAATTAGTGCTTATAGTCAAAAAGTAATTGGAGACATGAATTGCAAGTGCAAGGTATTTTCTGATTCATATTATAAAAGATTTCAAGACCTATATTTCATTTGCTACAACTACTCTTTTTGCTCCATATGAAACTGAAGAAGAAAATTGTGGGTAAATTAAATTAATTGAATTGAAACAGAAAGCAAGTCTAAGTCATCAATTAAAGGTTCAGTATGCCTAACAAATTTCACCCTATCACACGTTATTGAGACATTATTCACATTGGAGTCGTAAAGTGAATAACTAAAGAAGAAAATTGACAGCATAAACATCCATAATCGCTAATTAATGCTAACAATAACAAGGTATTTTACTAGCAATTTTTTAATAATTTTTATTTTAATTTTTTAAAAAGTTGCCCATGGATGTAGTTTCAGCAATTAAAAAAAAATAAAAAAACTCATTGATTAAAGAATAAAAATAAAAGAATGAAAGCAATTACTCTTCTTATTTTCTTGTTTCATATAGTATGAATGCTCATATTCCATTAAAGTTGGGTGTTTATAAAGAGGGCTTTCCTCAGCTATTAGCATTCAGAATTACAACAACGAAGCACAATTTCATTTCCTCTTGCTTTATATTTGATGATTGCGACGTCAAGTAAGAGGTCTCGTAAGCTTGTTTTATTTTTTGCAATATATTGTCTTCTTCTTCAGGAGAAATGCACCGATGCTAGTGAGAGAAAAGCGCTACTTGAATTTAAGCACAGCCTTCAAGCTATGGATTTGTAACCGTGGCCTGCATTGTAACATTGGACCAGCAGCAAACCAGCATGGAAGCTGAACCAAAGAAGCTGCAATTTTTTGTTTATGTAACTTGTTTATTCAGGATGAGACTTTGTAGTCAAAGTTAGTAAGATTTTTTGTATCATGTGATGTAATAGCTAGTATAGTAGCTATATTTCATGTGTAATTTTTAGCTTAGTCTTAGTTAAAACATTAATGAGAGCAGTTACAAGTTAGGTAACTGACACATTTTGTATCTATATATTTTTATCAAAGCAAATGAAATAGCAGAATCTTTTTCCAGCTATCTTCAGATCATTTTCTCTCGTTTTCTCTTGTTTTTCTTTGTTTCTTAGCTTCTTTCCATTTATCTAAAAAACTTAAGTTATTGAAGCTTAAGATTGCTTCATACTTTATCCGGTGTTTTTATGAGTTATTGTTTTGCTCATACTTAATCCGGCTATAGTATAGTCTTTGTTCCAACACAACGACGCCCTTTCTTCATGGAAAAGTGAGAAGTGCTGTCTTTGGCTTGACGTCAAATGCAACAGCCTTACAGGATACGTTGAAATGCTCGATTTTAGATTCCAATATTGGGTTGTAGCAGGTACAATTAGCCCTTCACTGATTAAACTACATCATTTGACTTCTTTAAATTTCAACAGCAATGATTTTAATGGAAGTCTCATCCCAGAGTTTTTTGGTTCTTTGAAAATTTTGATATTACTGGATCTCTCTTATGCTAATTTTAGAGGTCCAATTCCTTCTCTACTTGGAAATCTTTCAATGTGGGAGACTCTTAGATTGGGTGGCAACGGTAGAGTTTTCAATGTTGGAAAACTTGAGTGGCTTTCTCATCTTTCTCGTTTGAAAGAGGTTGATCTCAGTTTCACTAACCTGAGCAATGCCAGTGATTGGTCTCAAATCATTAACCATGTTCCTTTGCTTCAAAAACTAAGTCTGAGGGATTGTAATCTTCCATGCATCTCATCTTCTTCTGTTTCCCTTACCAACTCTTCTACATCTCTCATCACTCTCGATCTCTCTGATAATAATCTCCCTTCTTTTTCCATATATCCATGGCTGTTTAATGTTAGCAACAACCTTGTTTCCCTTAATCTCTCAAATAACCAGTTGAAAGGTCCAATTCCAGAAGCTTTCGGGAACATGAAGGCTATTCAACACCTTTATCTGAGTCATAATCTTTTAAATGGATCCATAAGCAAATGCATTGGACAACTGTCCAACCTGGAAGTCTTGCTGCTTGCAGGGAATTCTTTTGATGCTGATGTGCTTTCCGAAGCTCATTTCTCAAATCTCATCCATTTAAAGGTGTTGGATTTATCCTACACTTCTTTGACTTTGAAATTCAACTCCGGATGGATTCCTCCTTTTCAACTGAATCAAATAAAGCTTTGCTCTTGCAAGTTAGGGCCTCATTTCCCAGATTGGATTCGGACTCAAGTGGCCACTCAAACCCCTTACCTTGATACTCGTTTTGTAGATTACCTTGATGTTTCTGCTTCAGGAATTTCGGATTCTCTTGCCCATTGGTTTTGGGACTCAAGTTACAGATCAATGTACATAAACATGTCTTTCAATCAAATCAGTGGTACTTTCCCAAATAACTCTATTCGCATAAAACTTCTAGATCTAAGCTCTAATAATTTCTCAGGACCATTGCCACATTTTTCTTTAGACTTAGGGAATATGGGGACCATTAACCTTTCCAAAAACAAGTTTACTGGTTCAGTCTCTCCAATTTGCAATATTACCAATGAAGGTATTTTGACATTGATTGATCTCTCAAATAATCTATTTTCTGGAGTGGTTCCAGACTGTTTTGAGAGTTTCCAATCTTTAACAGCTTTGAATTTGGGTGATAATAGTTTCTCAGGCTTACTTCCAAGCTCCTTAGGATCTCTGACTTCTCTTGAAATGCTCTGTTTATGTGGTAATAAATTCTTAGGAGATTACCTTCATCTTTACAGAATTGTACCAAGTTAAAATTTTTGGACTTGAGTGATAATGAATTATCAGGAGAAATACCTATTTGGATCGGCCAAAGGCTTTCATCGTTGGTTTTTCTTAGCCTTCAAGGGAACCAGTAACTTTGTGGATTGGAATATCTACAAATCTTGGATCTCTCTGAAAATAAAATCTCTGGTACCATATAATTTCACTTCCATGGCAAAAAAAGTGAGTTTAAATCGAAGAATTGAGCATCACATCTTATATAATGGCCTTGTATATTTCTTTCAAGTTAGGTATGTTGATGAGGCATTGCTTACATGGAAGGGAACAAAACAAAGCTTTCCACAGCTTGGACTGCTACTAGCCATTGATCTCTCTTCTAACAAATTAACAGGAGAGGTGCCAGAAGAATTAAATAGTCTTCAAGAACTAGTTGCATTGAACTTGTCAAGAAACTTTTTTACCGGGAAAGTTCTTCAAAAGATCGGGTATCTAATGAAACTAGAGGTGCTTGACCTGTCAAGAAACAAGTTTTCAGGAAACATCCCAACGAGCTTGTCTAAATTAACATTTCTAAGTACCTTGGACTTGTCTTACAATGACTTGTCTGGAAAAATTCCAACCAGCACTCAACTGCAGAGCTTTGATCCTTCATCATTTTCTCATAATAGAGGACTTTGTGGTCCTCCTGTTTCATCGAATTGCTCAATGGTGGAACTATCTCCTGGCAAACCTACAGTAGGAGCTGAAGAAGATTCTGATGAATTTATGAAATGGTTTTACACTGGTATGGGACTTGGTTTTGTTGTGGGTTTTTGGGGGTTTTGTAGTGTTGTGTTCTTCAAGCGTTCATGGAGGCATTCATATCATCGTTACTTGGATAATGCAAAGGATTGGGTTTACGTTTCATTTGTTTTATTGAAAGCAACGTTAGTGAGGAGAATCAAAGCTCTTTCAACAAGTTGTATAAGGTAATAAATTTACTTTCTTCGCTCTTTAATAAAATTCTTTCAACTTTGACAAATATATCATAAGTGTCAAAAATAACATATTTTAGCTTCATTCTTAATGCAATTTTGGGTGACTATACGATGTTGGTTGTGAATTATATACTCCTAATCCTTTATGTTCATGTTTTGATACTTAATAAAGCACTTGGGAGCAACAAGAGTGAAAAACAGGTGGAAATAGAACATTAGCAGTCCAAAAGCTCAACACATGCAGCAAAGTTCCACACAGGTAGACCACACAGTTATGTGACTCACATGGACATATGGCTAGGGATTGTGGATTTCAAGAACCATGTGCGTTGACAGCTAAAAGTTACGATTTTTATGTTTTTTGGCACTTTAAAGAAGAAGGTATCAATAAGGAAATCTAATAGGAGACAACAACTGTCTTAGTTTAGCACAAAGATTACTCAGAAAACACCATTTAAGTTGATTTCTGAGATTCTCCATCAAGATTCAAGAGTCCAAGTTGATTTCTAAGAGAGTTATTATGGATTTCTTTTATTTTAGTGGTTATATTGTATTTTTGGTTTTTATTCTTGCAAGTACGAACTAATTTTCTTAATATCTCAGGGAGATGAACCCTACAATAGATTTTATTGTTTGATTTATAGTTTTATATAATAAAAACTTAGTCTCTTTGTTTTAAATTATGAATGCTTAATTGTTCTTGAATTTTTTTTATAACAGTCGAACTGTGCTGTTGTCTTTGACAACAGAACAGCAAACAGAATTCAGAATTCCAGTAGCTTAACAGTCGCAAACCAACAATTGCAGCAACAACAAACAACAAAACCATAATCTCACCATCAAGCTTTAAACAGATTCTCCCTATTCATGCCAGCAATCACCAATGCAGCAACCATTTCATTGCCTTTTCAATCAACCATCAATATTCTACTTTTCCATCCTTTAACAACTCTCTATCGATGTCAGCAAACATTGCTTGAAGAGGCCAAGGTCTCATTGCCTTAATCGCACTTGCCTTTGCCTCATCCGCACATAAGCAGTCACCGAGTCCTACAAATAAAGCTCTTGCAACTCCCTTTTTATCTCGCAATACCCCAAAGGTCAATATTCATCTTTTTAAGCCCCTCTAATTCCGACTCTATCAATTTCCTATGTTCGCTTTTCTATTCAATCTCCTTAATTTTGTCTTCGCAATCAACTATCCTTTTCTCCAACATACTGCCATCTTCAATTTTCATCTTTAATTGTTCTTGGATTGATAATTCTAAAGTGTTAATCCATGTTTGATATGCATGAGTTTGAGGTTGAATATGCCTTCTTGTGGTTGAATATACCTTAGTTCTCAATTTGATCAGTTTTTCCGGTTCGACAAATTATTATTAAAAGTTCAAAAAAACAAAAAAAAATAGAGAGAATTAGTTCAATTGTCTTTTTAGCTTGGTTCAACCAGCTCGTACCAGTTTACAAATTAATTGGTTCAACCCCTATCTCGGTCTAGTTCTGATTTACGAAATTAATCGTTAACATCTGGACCTCAAAAGAGCGAATTTTGGGTATCATTGGTATTATTATACGTTATAAAAAAATGAAAATAGAAAAAAATAAAGAGAGAGAAATGATGTAAAAGAAAACAGTAAAATAAAATAATTTTAAAAATATTTTTTAAATTTTATATGATGTAGAAAAATATTGTTGGCTGAAAATTTTTTTAATGAATATAACATTTTT
Source organism: Gossypium stocksii (assembly GCA_020496765.1). Lineage (NCBI taxonomy): Eukaryota > Viridiplantae > Streptophyta > Magnoliopsida > Malvales > Malvaceae > Gossypium > Gossypium stocksii. Next base: position 96,471,127 of record CM035628.1, on the reverse strand, counting down.
GTGTAAAATGGGTAACAGGAAAATAGTTTAGGTACTACTTGTACCAAAAAAGTGTTTAGGTACCAAAATAGGAAAAAAATGCATAGTTTAGGTACCAATATATGAGTTAAACCTTTTTTTTTTAATAGATTTAAAATTTTGACTAACGGAGGTACTAGCTTGGGAAAAAAGTAGTTTAGATAATACTTATGATTAAATAAAAAGTTTAGATACCAAGACAAAAAAATATATAATTTAGGTACCAATTTATGAGTTAAGTTTTATTTTTAATATACAATATAGTATTAAGATATTTATATTTTTTTAACAAATCTAATAATACTCATAGTGCACTATATTATTTGTTTTTAAAATAATTATTCTTTTTTTCATAATTATTTTTTAACTTATGAAATTTCAACTATTTAATTTTTTTACTTTATGTATTTAAATAAAAATAATTATAATATTCTAAAATCTTGAAAAATTTTAAAACTTTCTATCCAAACAAAGTTCTATTGATAAAAATAATTAGGGGTTTTTATTTTTACTTAGGGAAATGGGATGATTTAAATATAAATAAAACATGTATTTAATTTTTTTTAGGATTTAAGATTATTTTATTAATATTTTTAGAGATTAATAAAGAGGCAACCCTATTTTATTTATTTTTCATTTATTTTAGCAATTTCCCTTTACTTTTATTTTTCTTTTCAGTCATTTTTAATTTAAGTTTTCTTATGTAGGATCAAGTTTCTCTGAACCATGATCACAATTTAAAATTGGATGTCTATGGTTAAACAAATCAGTTTAGTGCACATAAGAACGACGAACATAGCCACAGGAAAGATTATGAGTAAAATCTTAAAATTGTGACTAATTGAGTAATTGGAGTCAAGTACTTGAGTTGTCATCTATTTTCGTGTTAAATGATCAAGTGTTATTTTAAGTTATTCACTTATTTTGTTAATCTTAACAATTATGAGTAGAGTTAGTACCATGTAGAGATGTGACAAATTGAGTAACTGGGGTAGAGTATTTGGGTTGTCATCCTTCTCGTATAAAAAAATTTAGTGACACTCTAGACAAACTTTTAATTTTAAAAAAAATGAAAAATAAAAAACTTTAACATAAGAAATGGGACAAACGGTTATTTATAGTTGCAATTTTTTGTTTAATTTTGGTGCGACATTATGAAGCCTAATTATGAGAATATTTGATAATTGTGTGCTTAGCTGAATTGTGACTCGACATGTTTGCTTGAGAAAGATGATTGTAGGAATGAAATTTTACTAATGTCTATTTGTTTGATTGAATGGAAAATTATGATGATTGAACCAACTTTGATGATTGTGATATGCTCGGATTGATAAATGCTTGAGGGCAAGCACTGCCTAAGTGGGGGGAATTCGATAAAGCACGTAATTGACATATTTTCATTATTTATTTTAATTAATTTTGAACATGAATTTAACACTTAATCAATATCTTTTATATATATTGTCCAGTGGGTTGAGAAACCGACGAATATGCGGATGACAAGAAAGATTTGACATGAGAACTCGAGTTGGCCTACCAAACTTTTAGAATTTAGAAATATTCTACTTTTTTTATTTTTATTTGTTAAGATATTTTTTTAAGAAATTAATTAGGATTAGATTATATTTTTAAACTTATTTTATAATTTGAAGATTTATTGTTTTTAGAATGTTTGGGCGTTGTATTAGGAAAGCCGCAGGCTCCTAATTCCTTTAGTGTTTAGGTTAAATTATATTATATATATAATAGATATTTATGAATAGACGAGAAAGGGGGGCGCAAGTCTGCACAACAAAAAAAAAAATATTTCTTTTTCCTTTTATTTAATTTTAGTAAAATTTATATTTTCTTTGATTGTTTTTTTAATATTTTTTACCTAGCTCTCTAGTTTGATGTTCGGTCAGATCATAATATGAAAAGATAATTTGAATTAGTAGATAATTTAAATATGTCTTTAGACGTATCAAGTTTAATTAAGGAGATGTTTTATCTTAAACATTGGAACGGATGACTTCTAAAAGATAGAGATATAGATGTGATTGGCTGAACTGGCAATACATCAACCAAGACTCAAGTAGAATATATGTTAGCTCCGTTATGGATCTATTCACTTGTGACATTCATAGTGTAACATACATTAATCCTAAATGGATAATGAAATATGTATGTATTATTCGTATATTTTGATGTAAATAAAAGATTGAATTCAAATAGATTAAGAACTGGAAGTTGGTGCGTTTGGTATACATCTTTTGCAGTATGTAACATCATTCCACAATAGTGGAATTCATACGGCAACTAAGGGGTAAATGATATCCTCTCATTAGTATTACATAATAGATGAAAAGTAAAATGTGACCACTAGTCATTTATCATTGCGATAAATTATTTAATTACTATTTGAGAGTAATTGACTTTTTATAAAGAATTATGTAATAGTTATCGTGAAATAAGATAGAATCATATTTGGGAGAATAGATTCATTCTCAAAAAGATTAATGATATCTTATGGAAATAACACACTTATTATAAAACAATTACTTTTCTTACTCTTTATTAGTGCTTATAGTCAAAAAAGTAGTTTAATTAGTGCTTATAGTCAAAAAGTAATTGGAGACATGAATTGCAAGGTATTTTCTGAATCACATTATTGAAGAATTCAAGACCCATACTTCATTTGCTACAACTACTCTTTTGGCTTCATATGAAACTGAAGAACAAAATTGTGGGTAAATTAAATTAGTTAAAGGTTTAGTATTCCTAACAATTTTCACCCTATGACACGTTATTGAGAGATTATTCACATTGGAGTAGTAAAGTGATTAACTAAAGAAGTAAATTGAAAGCATAAACATCCATAATCACTAATTAGTGCTAACTATAACAAGGTATTTTCTGGTTATCTTATTTTTATATTAAAGAATTATGAAAAGGGTTTGAAGTGTTTGAAGCGTGAAATAGTAAAGTGACTAAGGTAGGATTAAAGTTGTTATAAGGAAAGGGATTTAGGTACTTAGCATGCTTAGATTGAATAGTTATGACTTAGTAAATTTAAGTACTAAGCATGCGGTAAGTATATATATATATATATATATATATATATATAAGTAGATATACAAGTTATATTTGGGGATAGTATTGGATATTCTAATATTAAATGCTTCGGTTATGGAATTTTCACCGAGTACTTCACTCAATGTATAGTCTGTTTTTTCAGTGTACAGGTAAGATTTATTTCAAGATTTTCGAGCATCGACTTCAGTATTCTCTCCATAATTCCGGTCTCAGTTTTGTTGGGTCGTTCTATTCTTAATTATTTTTGGCATGTACCTAATATGTTAGGTTTTGCGGTAGATGAATGATGTTATAATTAAATGTTTTATATGACCTTGTTGAATTGTTGTATGTTATTAAATGTATATTTGTTTGATTTTATGATATGAGTTGTTTAATTTAATTGGAGTTTTTTCGTAATTACTTCGATAATTAATGTGACACACTGTAACTCGAATTTGATGATCGAGTTGAGTGTAGGATATTACACAAATTTAGAGAAGCTCCTTAGAATTTAAATGATCACAAGAGATAAATTTTTTATTGTCAAATGTCAAAATAATCATATTTAACTCAACAAATCAACCCACACAAGTGATTCTTCATCTCAACAACATTGCAGTGAGTACGAGTTAAGAAAGTTTATGTAAACCAATACAACAAATGTAGAAAATTAGATACAATCTTTTGTCTTCTGTTTCCATGCATAAATAAATTCAACCAAAACAATAAAGATTGAAAGAAATATAACAGAAAATCACCATAGATCAAGATTAACTTCTTCAAAAGAACAGAAAACAAACATTTAAATAAGTATACATATAATTTGGAAAACATGCAAATGCATAATAATTTTGGCGGTGGAAGATCCAAATCCATATAATTGATATCAATTTGTAAGTTTTTGTAACGCCCCAAAATTTTTTATCTCTGCTTCTGTAATTAATTAAAACAACTATGTGTCTGCTTCAGTGGTTAAGTGCTCTGAGTGTGTGTGAGAGGTCCCAAGTTCAAGTATTACAGCAATTTTTGTTATTTTTGGAGTTAAGCCCTATCTCTAGTCAGTAGGCCTTTATTAAATTATTTGTAAGTATATAACAGAATGGGATTGCTGGTTTGGTGGTTAAGTTGAGTGTTGGTGTGTTGAAGGTATTGTGCTTGATTCTTTGTGATGGTAAGGGCATTATCTTTGCTCGATTCTCTGTTAAAGTTGTACTGGAGATAGATTCTGAGTAGTGGATTGGTAGTGGTTTAGTGGAAGATAATTAAAGGATTTAGGGGTTATCAAAATCTTATTTTGGTTTTCTTTTTTGAAAATTTAGATGTTCTTTTTCCAAAATTTTGACGTTTCTTCTCCAAAATTTGGCCTTTCCTTCTTTTCCCTTCCAAATTCTGAACGATTGTGCTTCTTCCATCGTTTCTCTATTTTTTTTCATGTTATCGTGGTTCAGTGAATTGCTGCCAAAATTCCTTGCTACTCTGTCCTTTTTTGAACGTTCGGTAAGTTTTATGTGATTAGAATTTTAGTACTGAGTGTTTAAGGAGAGGGCGTTGTTACTCTCGGTTTAGGTGAAGACCAAGAATCTATTGGTACTCTGCAGCGATTTGAGCGTTAGGGATTCTATTCATTACCAGTAAGTTTACAGCCCTCGTTGTGGTTTTGATTAAGTATCGCTTTATTCGGAGATTATTGGACAATTATAGGTGCTGATGATCTTAGGATTGCGTTTGCTGCAAAAACGAACCAGGTGTGTGCCTGAAAATGATAAAAACGAAGCTTCAGCAAAAGCCAAAAACCATTCAGTTGACACCACATAGGCGTGTGATTGCCCATGTGGTAGGCTGTGTATGATGACACAGCTGTGTGATTGAAGAAGGCCAGGCCATGCGGTGGACACGACCATGTGGTGGCTAGAGTGTAGCCATGTGGGTCACACGGGCTACACCAAACTTGGCGTGTAGGCCACACAGGCATGTGAACCCACATTGGTGTGTCACACAAGCTATGAACTTTTAGGCCAGGCCATGTGATCCATATGTTTAAGGCCAATTTGGGTGTGTGGGCTGCATAGGCGTGTCAGCCTATTTATTTAAAATTTTTCTAGGGTTGCGTGGGTCGTCCCAAACGACTATGAGCCTACTGTAGGGTCAGTAAGGGCTAACTAGACCCTAATTTTTTTTATTTGAATGACTAATATTATGTTCTAAGCATGTTATTATCATGCATATCTGACTTATCTGATACATATATCTGTACTTGCATTGTATATCTGTAATTAAGCATGTAAGCATGTTTAATCTGTATCTCTGATTCCATTTACTGTATCTGTCATTGGGGTTGGGATGATGTATATGGAGGAAGTGTTCTGAAATGCATTTACTGCCTATTATCTGGCAGCATGGCTGTATTATATTTGTTATGTGCCACATCGGTACTATATGGTGTGTAGGGTTGGGTAGGTGTTTTAAACCCCACATGGTGTGTAGGAATGGTCGGAGATGGTGTGTAGAGGATGGGGGTAGGATATCTGATTTTTTATTTTTGATTCTGATCTGTATATCTGCATCTGTATCTGATATGGGTTTAGGCTTGAATCTGCATCTGTATCTAAAATGGGCTTTGGCTCGAATTTGTATCTAACTAATTTGTGAAATTTTGTATGTTTACATGCCTAATTCTACTGTGTCACACACTGAGTTTACGTAAACTCACCCATTTTCTATTTAATCTATGCAGGTAATCCACAATCTTAGGCGGATCAGTTGAGCCAAGGGTTCGACGGTGACCACTCACCATAGACTGCTTAAATTTGCTTTTATGGTTTAAATTAAGTTTTGGCATTTAAATTTTTTTTAGAGTTTGTAAGTTTTTGGACTCTCTAGGATGTAAGGACTTTTAATTGTTGGTTTTGGTTTTTGCATGCTTGACAAATGTTTTCTTTTAAAATGACGATTTCACTTAAACAAAGGTTTTCTAAAAATACAATCTATTTTTCTTAAACACAACAACTTTTCTAAGCTTCCACTAAAAAGATACGTTTTAAGGCAAATCGACTAATTAAATATAGGTTTTTGAAACAGATGAAAGCAATCAAGAACTAATATACTGAAATGGTTTTATCGAGAGGACTTTGTATTCAAACCCATTCCATATGACATCACCATATTCGGCCATAATGTCTAGGACAGGTTTGGGGTGTTACATTTAGTAGTATCAGAGCCAGGTTGCGAAACTCAGCTTTAATTTTGGGTTCCAAAATTGTGATTTTAAAGAATTGGTTTTCAAATGGTTTAAAAATATTCTGATTGAGTATGTCGTATATAGAATCTCCGGCGCTGATCTTGTAAGTTTGTTGTACTTAGATAAAACTGTTTTGTCACACTATAGATGGTCAGTTCTGAAAAATTATAGTAGGTTCCTTCTGAAACTATAGAAAGACTGATAGAGACTGAAACTCTCAAAAAAACTTTTGAATTACCGATACTCTATGCATAAAATATCTGTTTATAAAAACTGAAGCTAATGCATAAAATTTTTAATGTAGATAAATTCGAATGGACAATGAGTGCACGTGGTATCCATGAACATTGTACTCTAAGCCGAGGTAGAGGCCGTAGAGGGGCTTGAGCTGAGTCCTCATCTCTGGATAGTATGCCAAATCTAGATACTAGTGAGACTCCTGTTTCATCCGCTACTAAGACTGGGTCTCAGATTCACTCAGCTGGGGACGACGCACTGTCTCAGGCCATGCTGAAGATATTAGAGAGGGTCGCTGGGCCCAATACTAGATCTGGGGACCGAAGGTCTGTACTTGAACGACTCTGGTTAGATGAAGTTGAGTTGTTTAGGGGTGTCACTGAAGTCACCCCTAATGTGGTCGAGTACTGGTTAAAGGCCACTGAGAGAATTATGGATGATCTGGACTGTACCTCTGAGCAGAAATTAAAGGGTGTAATTTTCTTGCTTCACGATGAAGCATACTAGTGATGGCAAACGGTTAAGGAGGACACTTAGCCTGATCGCCTAACTTGGGAATTCTTTAAGACTGCATTCTAGAGCAAGTATGTGGGAGATAGCTATATTGATGCTCGTAGGCATGAGCTCTTGAATCTCATGCAGGGTGACCAATCTGTGGCCGAGTATGAGGCTGAATTTCCAAGGCTGAGCTGCTATGCTCGTGGTATGGTGGCATCTGAATATGAGAGGTGTCTTCGTTTTGAGGATGGGTTAAAAAATAATCTGAGAGTTCTGATTGCTCCGTAGAGGGAGTGTGAGTTCTCCGTCCTAGTTGAAAAGGAAAAGATCGTTGAAGATGTTAAGTGCGCGGAATGCCAGAATAGAAATAAGGAGAGAGGTAAGAACAAGAGGGATTCAGAGCGCTCGAGTTTTATACAGAGGCCTAAGAAAAAGGCCAAACCTGATGGGCCAGTTAGAGTGGGAGCCCTTGTTATTCCTACTAGATTACAGCCTTGTGGAGACTGTAGTAGACGCCATCCGGGTGAGTGCTGGAGGAGGACTGGAGCATGTCTGAGATATGGGTCTCTAGAGCACCATATCTGAGAGTGTCTTTTAAGGGTTGATCAGGTACAAGCTACAGGACAAAGTATTACGCAGCCGCAAAGAGTTACGCAGTAGCCACTTAGGGGCCGTGGACAGGCTAGGGGTGGTAATGGTATGGGCCGAGGGCAAAAAGCACCGGGCAGAGGTGCTGGTCAAATAGAGGCGAGGCAGCCTGCTTTGGTTTATACTGCACGTCACCGAGAGGATAGAAATGCTCCTGACGTCATCACTGGTACGTTCTTTATGTTTGATTTATCTTACTTGGCTTTGATAGACATAGGGTTTACTCATTCATACATAGCTAGTTCGAAATCTGAAAACTTGAGGATATCGGTTAAGAGCACTGTGAGTGAGATTACTGTACTAAGTATGTTGGGACATTCTATTCAGGTTAGTAAACTCTATAGGGATGTTCCTCTAGTGGTGCAAGGGGTGACTTTTCTGGCAGATCTAATGGAACTTCCGTTTGGGGAGTTCGACTTAATTCTGGGTATAGACTAGCTGGTTAAGCACCGGGTTAGTCTGGATTGTGCGACTAAGAGGGCCATTCTGAGAACTGAGGAGGGTGATGAGGTGGTTGTGATCGGAAAGCACCGAGATTATCTGTTTAATATAATCTCCGTGCTTGTGGCTGAGAAACTAGTTTGGAAAAGGTGTGAGGCGTACTTAGCCTACGTCAGTGTTTCTGCTTTTGGGGACTCTACTGTAAAGGATATTAGAACCGTAAGAGATTTTTTAGACGTCTTCCCTGAAGAGTTACTGGGATTACCACCAAATCAGAAAATGGAATTTGGGATTGAGCTTCTTCCGAGTACAGCTCCAGTGTCTATCACTCCCTATCATATGGCACTAAAGGAGCTTACAGATCTTAAGGCTCAACTTCTGGAGTTGTTGGATCGTGGTTTCATCCACCCTAGTGTGTCTCCATGGGGAGCACCAATTCTGTTTGTTAAGAAGAAGGATGGGACCATGAGGATATGCATTGACTATCGGCAGCTAAACAAACTGACCATTAAGAATAAGTATCCATTTCGAGGATCGACAACCTATTTGATCAGTTTCGAAGAGCTTCTGTATTCTCTAAGATAGATCTACGATCTTGGTATCATCATTTGAAGGTTAAAGAAGCTGATGTGCATAAGACTACATTTAGGACTCGATATGGACATTACAAATTGCTAGTTATGCCATTCGGTTTGACGAACGCTCTGGCAGCATTTATGGATATAATAAACTGGGTGTTTTAGCCATTCTTGGATCAGTTTATAGTGGTGTTCATCGATGATATATTGGTATACTCTAAGGCTGGGGACGATAATGACGACCATCTTAAGGTGGTATTTCAGACTTTGTGAGAAAAGCAACTTTACGCTAAATTCAGCAAGTGTGAGTTCTGGCTACGTGAAGTGACTTTTCTAGGGCACGTAGTTTCTATTGAGGGGATTCGTGTTGATCCAAGAAAGATTAAGGCTATGCTTGAGTGGAAACAGCCTAAGAATGTATCTCAAATTCATAGTTTTCTAGGTCTAGCAGGATATATTAGCGGTTTGTCAAGGTTTTCTCTTTGATTGTTGTGCCACTAACTAAGCTTCTACATAAGGGTATCCCATTTTTATGGACTACTGCACAGCAATCGAGCTTTAAAAAGCTCAAATTTGTTCTAACTCAGGCTCATGTTTTGATATAGCCTAAATCAGGCAAGAAGTTTATGGTTTATAGTGACACGTCGCATGTGGGATTGGGCTATGTTCTGATGCAGAATGGTAAAGTTGCGACTTATGGGTCTCGTCAGCTTAAAGCACAGAGGCAAACTAGCTGACACATGATCTCGAATTGGCAGCAATAGAGTTTGCATTGAAAATCTGGAGGCATTATCTATATAATGAGAGGTGTATCATCTACACTGATCACAAGAGCCTTAAGTATCTCCTTACTTAAAAAGAGTTAAATCTTAGACAGTGTAGATGGATTGAGCTGCTCAAAAACTATGACTGCACCATCGAGTATCATCCTGGTAAGGCCAATGTGGTGGCCGATATTCTAAGTTGTAGAGCGATGTCTAATCTGAGGGTGATGTTTGCTCGTCTTATACTATTTGACGATGGGAGTTTGTTGGTAGAGTTGCAAGTTAAGCCAACTTGGATTGATCAGATTCGAGAGAAATAGTTAGGGGATGAATCTCTGGGTATTCGGTTCCATTAGGTTGAGAGTGGCTGCATTGTGGATTTTGGTTGAATAATGAGGGTGTTTTGTCTTTCCGTGGTTGGATTTTGAGCCGAATGAGACAGATCTGAGACAGTCAATTATGAGGGAGGCACATAGTAGCTATTATGCTATGCATCCCAGTGGGAATAAGATGTATCGTGACCTTCGTGAGTTGTACTAGTGGTCGGGTTTAAAGCATAAGGTTATAGACTTTGTTGCTCGATGCTTGACGGTCAGCAGGTTGAGGCTGAACATCAGTTACCTTCGGGTTTGCTATAGCCGGTTAAGATTTCCTTATGGAAATGGGACCAACTAATGATGGACTTTGTTAGTGGGTTGCCCTTGACACCCACTAAAAAGGATTCTGTTTGGGTCATCGTTGATCGATTGACCTAGTCTGCTCACTTTATTCCGATTAGAACGGAATTTTCTCTTCAAAAGTTAGCAAAACTATATATTTCTAATATAGTAAGAGTGTATGGGATTCCTATCTCGATTATTTCCGATAGGGATCCTTGCTTCATGTCTCGATTTTAGAAGAAGTTACACGAGGCTCTGGATTCAAGGTTGGACTTCATTATTGTGTTGCATCCTCAGACCGATGGTCAATCTGATAGGGTGATTCAGATACTGGAGGATACGTTACGTAGTTATGTAATCGACTTTTGAGGTAATTGAGTGGATTATCTGCCGCTAGCTGAGTTTGCCTACAATAACAGCTTCCAGTCTAGCATTCAAATGGCACCTTACAAGGCTCTGTATGGTCGCAAGTATCGTACTCCTTTGTGTTAGACCAAGTTGGGTGAACGTCGTGTTTTGGGTCTTGAGTTGGTTTCTGAGACTGAGGATAAGGTTAGATTGATTCGAGATCGACTGAAAGAGGCTTTTGATAGACATAAATCATATGTAGATCTGAAGAGGCATGAGATTGAGTACTCTATGGGGACTTCGTATTCTTTAAGGTTTGACTGCAGAAAAAGGTTCTGAGGTTTTGTCGTAAGGGTAAGCTGAGTCCTAGGTTTATTGGGCCATATTGGATTCTAAAACATATGGGACTAGTTGCTTATCAGCTGGAGCTACCCCCTAAATTAGACTGTATTCATGATGTATTTCATGTCTCGATGTTGAGGCGGTACAGCTCAGATCCATCTTATGTGGTATCTGTTGAGAAGATTGAGGTTAGACCTGATCTGACCATTGAGAAAGAACCGATTCAGATTCTGGATTGCGACATTAAGGTACTCAGAAGGAAATCTATTCCATTAGTGAAGTTGCTGTGGCAAAATTAGGGCATAGCAGAAGCCACATGGGAACCTGAGGACTCGATGCGTCAATAGTATCCTCATATATTCTGATCAAGTAAATTTCGAGGTTGAAATTTCTTTTAGGGGGTAGAGTTGTAACGCCCCAAAATTATTTATCTCTACTTCTATAATTAATTGACACAACTGTCTATCTACTTCAGTGGTTAAGTGTTCTGGGTGTGTGTGTGAGGTCCCAAGTTTAACTCTTACTTGTAGCAATTTTTGTTATTTTTGGAATCAAGCCCTATCTTTGGTCAGTAGGCCTTTATTTAATTGTTTGTAAGTATATAACAAAATAGGCCTGCTGGTTTGGTGGTTAAGTTGAGTGTTGGTGTGTTGGAGGTCTTGCGTTCGATTCCTTGCATTGGCAAGGGCATTATTTTTACTCTGTTCTGAGATAGAGTTGTGTTAGAGATGGATTCTTAGTAGTGGATTGGTAGTGGGTTAGTAGGAGATAATTAAAGGATTTAGGGGTTATCAAAATCTTATTTTGATTTTCTTTTTTAAATTTCGATGCTCATTTTCCAAAATTTTGACATTTCTTCTCCAAAATTGGGCCTTTCCCTTTTTTCCCTTCCAAATTCTGAACGGTTGTGCTTCTTCCATTGTTTCTCTATTTCTTTTTCGTGTTACCGTGATCCAGTGAATTGCTATCAAAATTCCCTGCTACTCTGTCTTTTTCTGAACATTAGGTAAGTTTTTTGTGATTAGAATTTTAGTACTGTGTTAGCTAAGTGTTTAGTGAGAGGGTGTTGTTACTCTCAGTTTAGGTGAAGACTAAGAATCTGTTGATACTCTACAGTGATTTGAGCATTAGGGATTCTATTCATTACTGGTAAGTTTACGATCCTCATTGTGGTTTCGATTAAGTACCATTTTAAGTGATTTAATCAGAGTTTCTTGGACAATTATAGGTGCTGGAGGTCTTAGGATTGCGTTTGCTGCAAAAAAAAAAAAACTAGGTGTGTACCTAAAAATGTAGAAAATAAGGTTTTGACAAAAGCTAAAAACCATTTAGTTGACGCCACATGGGTGTGTGGTCACCCGTGTGGTAGGCCGTGTAAGATGTCACAGCCATGTGATTGACGAAGGCCAGGTCGTATGCTGGACACAGCTGTGTGGTGGCCAGAGTGTTGCCGTGAGGGCCACACGGACTATACCAAACTGGGCGTGTGGGCCACACAGGTGTATGGACTGACACGGGTGTGTCACACAAGCATGTGAACTTTTGGGCCAGGCTGTTTGATCCACACGGCCAAGGCCAATCTGGGTGTGTGGGCCACATGGGCGTATGGGCCCATTTATCTTAATTTTCCCTAAGGTTGCACGGGTCGTCCCAAACAACTATGAGCCTACTGTAGGGTCGATAAGGGCTAGCTAGACCCTAATTTGTATGATTTGAATGACTGATATTATGTTCTAAGCATGTTATTATCATGCATGTTTGACTTATCTGAAACATATATTTGTACTTGCATTGTATATCTGTAATTAAGCATCTAAGCATGTTTAATCTGTATGTCTGATTTTGCATTTACTATATTTGTCATTAGGGTTGGGATGATGTATATGGAGAAAGTGTTCTAAAAAGCGTTTATCGCCTATTATCTGGCAACATGGCAGCATTATATCTGTTATGTACCGTATCGGTACTATATGGTGTGTAGCACTGAGTGGGTGTTTTAAACCCCACGTGGTGTGTAGGGATGGTCGAAGATGGTGTGTAGAGGATGGGGGTTAGGATATCTAATTTCTGATTTTTTATTCTGATCTGTATATCTGCATCTGTATCTAATATGGGCTTAGGCCCGAGTCTGCGTCTGTATTTGAAATGGGCTTTGGCTCGAATCTGTATCTGTGATTTGTGAAATTCTGTATGTTTGCATGCCTAATTTTGCTGTGTTACACACTGAGTTTACGTAAACTCACCCCTTTTCTATTTAATCTGTACAGCTAACCCACAGTCTTAGGCGGATCGGTGCAGTGGAGGACTCGTTGGTGACCACTTGCCATAGACTGCTTAATTTTATTTTTATGGTTTAAATTAAGTTTTGGCACTTAATTTTTTTTGAGAGTTTGCAAGTTTCTGGACTCTCTGGGCTGAAAGGACTTTTAACTGTTGGTTTTGGTTTTTACATGCTTAACAAATGTTTTCTTTTAAAACGACAGTTTCACTTAAACAAAGGTTTTCTAAAGATGCGATCTATTTTTCTTAAACACAACCATTTCTAAGCTTCCGCTAAAAAGATACGTTTTAAGGCAAATCAACTAATTAAATATAGGTTTTTGAAACAAATGAAAGCAAACAAGAACTAATAAACTGAAATGGTTTTATCGAGACGACTTTGTGTTCAAACCCATTCCATGTGACATCGCCATATTCGACCATAACGTCCAGGTTGGGTTCGAGGTGTTACAGTATTAATTGGTATTTATAAACCACAAAATTTTAATATAATAATCAAAACCTAAACAACTTCAATATGAATCTCAAACATCAATATATATAATTGAAATTAAAAATATCAAATCTATAAAATTTCAAAAACGAATCAATCTAAAAATAATAGAGAATCAATTTGTTCTTAATGATTCAACATTATAAGGCTCAGATGCCACTTGTTAGAACCATAAAACAAGATCTAACTTAAAACTTAACAAATCAGAATCTATCATGTCAGATCATTAAGAATAAATCAAGACCAAAACTAGATTTGAAAGCGTACCTGAATCTATTGATTTCTTGAAATATTTGGATCTTATGGTTTTGATCTTCCAAATTAGCACACAAGTAATTCAAAGAAGGCGACCCTCTCTTTTCTAAATATGAGATTGATAAACCATAATATATACATATTTTAATCCCATGCTTGGCATATTTTTGGATGGTTTTTCATTAGATTTGATGAAATCGATGCTTCTAATCCTTTAATTTCATGTTTTATACTCAGAAGAGCTTAGGGAGTCGAAAAGAGCAAGGAACGGGCCAAAAAGGGACAAAATGAGCCTAATTCAGTACGTCACACAGCCTAGCCACTTCCACACGGGTCATCCACACACCCGTGTGCTACACACGGATAGACCACACGCCCGTGTGACATAGGTGTAACACCCCTAACCCGTATCCGTCGCTAGATTAGGGTTACAAGGCATTACAAAAAATTTTCAGATTACTTACATTCACATGCTCACTAATTCAAATTTCACAAACCAAACAATTTACTTTCATAAAACTTAATAACCTCTTACGAATAATTCCATATCATGCAACTAATATGTATAAATATTCGATTGACTGATAACCACAAATACAATTATGAAAAATTCACTTAACATATGCACCTACTAAACAAATAAATCTATTTACTACAAGGATCTTATAAAAAGTAAGCAAAATATGCATTTCCAAATAAGGCCATGTTATAATCGGCTTAATCAATTAACACATGGCCAAACTTTTCATTGACACTATTCATTTGGTCAGTTTCTTTAATGATAGCCAAACATACTCAAGCTCATCTTTCATAAATATTTTATTAACAAACCAAAAACAACCCCAATACAATTTAGTAAAATAAAGATTACATATATATATAAACTCCACTCATAGTCTTTCTTGCTATTCGGCTAACAATATGGTCAATTTATTTCCCAATCCATGCATCATTCATTATAAGTGAAACTTAAATAACCATTTTACAACTACCAAATGACTAGCATTATAATTTACTTAGTGTACCAATTCAATACCTATAATCGAATCATTACTTAAGTGTAAATATCATTCACATCATTCATCCATTATCTAATTTTAACTTAAAAAATCATTTATAACAACTACTAAATACTTTTTCAGCCATTCACCTAAACCAAAACAGGCACACCGACATTGAATTAAGCATAGGACATAGCCTTAACAAAGTTAATAAGCCATTTTCGCATGGCCTTTATAAATACATAAACAAAATATATTTTTTTGACACATTGTCTAACCTATACATGCCATAAGATGAGTTTTAAAACATTAGATATCGAAATAGTAGATAGTGTGGATGACTTCGATGATGATCCCCGAGCTCGCAATCCACAACCAAAATCTATAAAACAGAGCAAATAAAAACAAATACATGGAGTAAGCTAATTTAGCTTAGTAAACCTTAAGCAAATAAAAGTTTGAATAGCATAAATCATTCATAGAAACTTAAGCTAAACACATTAGTCTTAAATTACTCTCAACGATCAATGCTTATAAATCATAAAGTTTTCTTCTATTAATATCTCAAGGCCGAATTTATTCTTAATCCCTTATGCATTATAACTTATCACCATATATTCCAAATATCATGAAACTCTATTTTTTTACTTAACCGTATTTTTTTAAGCTTAACATTCATGACATCTATTCTCAAGTACACATAAATATACACCATAAAAGGCTGAATATTAACCTTTTAGTTCACCAATTACAATATAGTAGAATGAGTTACAATTTAGTTCTAACATATTCAAATACACGATCACCTTTCGATTTCATAGTACATGCATTATAACACATATTAACCCAAGTACTCACCTTATTACGGTAAACAACAATTTAACTTGTACTTAGCCTATTTTCGCTCGTTTTAACCTATTGGATAATACATTGGCATAAAGACTTGAAAATAATACTCCGGCATATTGCCTACTAGATACCAACCTAGTTAAACACAACGACAAAAGGCATATTAAGCTTATAACCTGACGAATTTCACCGGCACGAGGCCTGCTAGGCTTATAGCCTGATTCATTTCACTGGCACAAGGCCTGCTAGGCTTATAGCCTAATTCATTTCACCAGCACAAGGCCTGCAAGGCTTATAGCCTGATTCATTTCACCGGCACAAGGCCTGCTAGGCACGGAGCTCGAATTTCTCAAATACTTAGTTTGTACTATCAATCAATAACCGAAACACTAGCAAAATCATTGATTTATCACTTCCCAATCAAATTCACAATCGGCAACCTCAATACACATTAACTAGAACAATTCACTATTTCATATCACATTCGGCAAGTATTATTATACCATAGCTACAATAATTCAACAATCCAAATCCACATTCGGTAATGATTCAAAATAGTTTCTAATATTTCAATTCAGCATATTTATTTTGCATTTCATTAAATTTAAGTACAACTAGTAGCTTATTGGGTATTATCGTACGATAATATTGACTACTCAACTAGCTTTGTTTTCCCTCGATCCTAATCCGCCTTCTTTTGATCTTGAGATAATTAAAAGCAAGTTGAATTTATTTAATTAATTAATCAACTTAATTCACTCAAAAATCACACAACTATATAATTTACACATTCACCTTTTACATTTTGCACTTTAACAAATTAGTCTTAAATCCATAAAACATCAACCAAATATATTTTTTCCTTGATACACTTAGGCCGAATATGCTCCTACCCCATCTAACTCCTCCTAATTCATTTATTTTAAAATTTTAGTCACTCAAATTTACAAATTTATAATTTAATCCTATATACTAAAAATCGCATAAAACTCAAATACATAATATGTTCATCTAATACCTATATTTCAATTTCTAACATCAAACACAAATTTCATAACCTTTCATTCATGACCGAACATCAAATTATCACCCATATCAAAAAATTAACTCATGGATTTTGGAGAAAATCAAGCAAGGAATTCAAAAATATCAAAATTAACAAAACTATCATGAAAATTACCTTGAATTTTTGCTTGCAAATGGCCGAAACTTCAAAGCCAATGTTTCTATTTTCTTTCTCTTTTGTTCGGTCCCAAGATGAACTACATGCATGCCTTTTTCTTTTATGTTTTCTTTTATTATATTATAACTTAATTATTGTTTACTTATTTAACCTTTAATATAATATAACATTACTTTATATTTCTTATCATTTACCGTCCATGTATTATTAACGGCATAATTGCCATTTAAAACCCCCAACATTCAAAAGACATGGCAAATTAACATTTTCATGATAGCATGCTTATTAATCAATTGATGCAATTTAATCCTTTTTAATAATCAAGCACTCAAACCTCAAAATTTAAACACGAAAATTTAACACACATAAATACCCACATTCAAAACACAGAAAATAATATTTAAATATTTTCCAAACTCGAATTCGTGGTCCCGAAACCACCGTTACGGTTAGGGTCAAAATCAAGCTGTTACAACTCCCCCCTTAAGAAATTTTCGTCCCTAAAAATCTTACCGATAAATAGGTTAGGATAACGTTCTTTCATCAAATCCTCGAGTTCCCAAGTTGCCTATTCAACTCTGTGTTTGTGCCATAGTACTTTTACTAGAGAGATTTTCTTATTTTGTAACTCTTTCACTTCTTGAGCTAAAATGCGAATCGGTTCTTCTTCATAACTCAAATCGGACTGAATTTCAATTTCAAACAGACTAATTACATGCGAGGGGTCAGATCAATACCGTCGTAGCATTGAAACATGAAAGACATTGTGGATCTTTTCTAACTCAGGTGGCAACAACAATCTGTACGCAACTGGCCCAATAAATCTCGGATTCAACTTGCCTTTACGGTCGAATCTAAATATTTTCTTCCATGGTGAGACTTTCAGAAATACTTTTTGTCCGATCTGAAATTCTATATCTTTATGTTTTAAATTCGCATATGATTTCTGATGATCCGATGCTTTCTTCAAACTTTCACGGATCACTTTCACCTTCTGTTAGTTTCTTTAATTAATCAACTGAGCTCATTCCAAAACAAAGGTGTACGACATTTACGACCATACAAAGCCTCGTAAGGTGCCATTTTGATACTCGATTGAAAGCTATTATTGTATGCAAATTTGACCAGAGGCAAATATCTATCCCACGAACCTCTAAACTCAATGATGCAATATCTTAACATATCCTCAAGTATTTGAATGACTCGCTCGGACTGACCGTCTGTCTAGGGATGAAAAGCGGTACTAAAATGCAATTTAGTACCTAGCGCATCTTGCAGTTTCTTCCAAAACCACGATGTAAATCTCGAATCTCTATCCGAAACAATAGAGATAGGTACCTCGTGCAATCGTACAATCTGAGAAATATACAGTTCCGCTAGCTTATCGAACGAGTAATCTGTACGAACCGGATTAAGTGAGCAGATTTTGTCAATCTATCAACAATAACCTAGATTGTATCTTTCTTGCTCGATGTTAACGGTAGGCCCGATACAAAGTCCATCGTAACTTGGTCCCATTTCCATTCAGGTATCATGATCGGCTGAAGTAATCTTGAGGGTACCTGATGCTCGGCCTTCACTTGCTGACATACTAAACATTTCGAAACAAAGTCAGATATGTCCCATTTCATACCGTGCCACCAATAATATTGTTTTAGATCATTATACATTTTTGTGCTACCTTGGTGAACAGACATCGGACTGTTATGAGCTTCATTCAAAATCATCTGTATCAACTTTGTATTTCTCGAAACACATAATCGGTTTCTAAATCTCAAACAATCTTCCGCATCAATGAAAAACTCTAAATCAACATTTAAGTTACACTGAGCCCTTTTTGCAACTAACTTCTCATCGGCTTTCTGAGGTTCACAAATCTGTTAAACAAATAACGGTTTTGCCTTTAACTCAGCTGTTATCGCACCATCAACTGACATAGCCAAATGCGCATTCATTGTGCGCAAAACAAACAATGAGTTTCGACTCAGGCATCTGTAACAACATTAGCCTTTCCTGGATGATAATCAATCACTAACTCTTAATCTTTTAACAACTCTAGCCACCTTCACTGTCTCAAGTTCAAATCCTTCTAAGTCATCAAGTATTTAAGACTTTTGTGATCAAAGTAAACATGACATATCTCATCAAATAAATAGTGGCGTCGTATCTTCAAAGCAAACACAATAGCGGCCAATTCAAGATCGTGAGTCGGATGGTTCTTTTCATGTAGCTTTAACTGTCTTGAAGCATATGCAACAACTCTACCTTCTTACATCAAAAAACAGCCCAGGCCGTTCAAGGATGCATCACTATAGACAACAAACTCTTTACCCAATTCTGGCTGAACTAGTACTGGAGCTTCAGTCAAAAGGGCTTTCAACTGATCAAAATTTTTCTGACACCTTTCTGACCACTCAAATTTAACATCCTTCTAAAGCAGTTTTGTCATTAGGGTCGCAATCATTGAGAAACCTTTCACGAACCTCCTATAATAACCAGTAATTCCTAGAAAACTCCAAACTTCTAAAACATTCCTCGGAGGTTTCCAGTCAAGTATAGCCGAAATCTTACTCGGATCAACCTGAATACCTGATGCTGATACAAAATGTCCCAAGAAGGTAACTTCGCGTAACCAGAATTCACATTTACTGAACTTCGCGTACAACTGTTTATCTCGCAAAGTCTATAACACAAGCCTCAAGTGCTCGGCATGCTCTGTTTCATCACGTGAATATATCAGAATATCATCTATAAACACAACCACAAACTGATCTAGATACTGTCTGAAAATCCGATTCATCAAATCCATGAAAACAGCAGGGGCATTTGTAAGCCTGAACGGCATCACCAAGAACTCATAATGTTCATATCTCATTCAGAAAGCAGTCTTTGACACATCAGAGTCCCTAACTCTCAACTGATAGTAGCCCGATCTCAAATGTATTTTCGACGATAATCGATGCACATTCTCATAGTTCAATCTTTCTTTTTCACGAATAGTACTGGCGCACCCCAGAGAGAGAAACTCGGTCGTGCAAAACCTCTAGCTATCAACTCTTGCAACTAAGATTTAAATCTTTTAACTCAGTAGGTGCCATTCGGTACGGAGGTATCAAATTGGAGTTGTCCCTGGCACTAACTCAATACCAAACTTTACCTCCCAAATAGGTGGCAACCCTGGCAATTCTTCAAGAAACACGTCTGGATACTCACACACAATTGGTACGGATTCAATCTTCTTGTCGGTCACTTTACTATCAAGTATATATGCAAAATAAGCTTCACAACCCTTTTTCACATATTTCTGAGTTATCAGTGATGATATCACTATCGGTAAACCAGTTAGATCATTAGATTCAATCTGAATAATCTCGTCATTCTGGCACCTCAAATCAATAGTCTTTCTTTTACAATTCACCACCACATTATGCACTAGTAACCAATCCATATCGAGGATGATATCAAATTCATCAAAAGGTAGTAACATCAGATCAGCTAGAAAACATGAATCTGGAATCATCAGGGGGCAATTCTTGCACACTTTTTCAACTAATACACATCGACCTAGGGGGTTCGAAACTCGAATCACAAACTCAGTAGACTCAACAGGTAGAGTCTTACTGGATACTAATGTTTCACATACATAGGAATGAGTCGAACCAGGATCAATAATAGCAACTACACTAGTATTATAAAGGGTAAATATACCAGTAATAACATTTGGAGATGACGCCTCCTCTCGAGCACGAATGGCATAAGCTCTAGCAAGAGCACAAGCCTCGGATTGAACGGTTGTATCTTTCATTCCTTTCTGACTACCACTAGCATTACCCGTATATCTGGGTGGTCTGCCTCGTGATGACATATTATTCGGTCGTGAATTCTGAATGGTATTTTGCTCGGCTAACATTAGACACTCCAGATAAAATGATCCACCGATCCACATTTAAAACAAGAACAATCACGCATTCTACAATCTCCCAGATGTCATTTACCATAATGTTTACACTCATAACGTTGCCAACATAAGCAACTGAAGTGGCTCGTGAACTCACAGGTGGTCGATCTTGATCTCGTCTAGGAAACCCCATAGTAGTTTTAGATCGGCTAGAATCTTCTTTGAACTTCTTTGATGACTACTAAAAAGTTTTACTCGCTAATCTTTTACGGGAATCTCTAGCTTCAAAATCAGCCTTTCTCTTTTCATTCCCAAGCTCTTCGGCTTTACAAGTTCGTTCGACAAGTACCGCGAACTCTTTAATTTCAAGGATGCCAACCAACAATTTAACATCTTCATTCAACTCATATTCAAAGCGTTTACACATGATAACTTAGGTTGAGATACACTCCCGGGCATATCTACTAAGTCTTACAAATTTTTGCTCGTATTCAGTAACAGTCATGCGACCCTGTTTGAGTTCGAAAAATTCTTTAAGTTTTTGGTCGATGAATCTTACTGATATACTTCTTACGAAACTCAGTCTGCAAGAATTCCTAAGTAACCCGCTCTCTCGGCACAACCAAAACTAAAGTGTTCCACTAATAATAAGTAGAATCACGTAACAGAGATATGGCACACTTTAGACACTCATTGGGTGTACACGATAGTTCATCGAATACTCAGATAATGTTATCAAGCCAAAATTCAACCTGCTCAGCATCATCACTATCTGTAGCCTTGAACTCATTGGCCCCGTATTTTCAAATTTTATCGACAGGGGGCTTATTCAATCTCATCAAATTGATCATCGGAGGTACCACAGGTATCGAAGGTGGACTATTCGGGAGTGGAGGTTGTTGTGTAACCAGATTATTTCGTACAAATTTTGAGAACCAAACGTTCATCATTTGAAAGAAAGCTTGTCTGGCCTCTCCCTCATTACCCAGGATCGGCCGAGATTCAACCAGTGCTATCCCTTAAGCGGGAGCATGTGTTACACTCTCAACATCATCAGCTATGACTCTGTTGGGATCCATTTACTATACGAAAACACATTTTTAAATGTCAGAAGTCATCACACAATCACAGTAAAATATTATGGCATGTATAGCTAGACTCACACACGCTACATTAGTTCTAGAATCGACTAAACTATAGCTCTGATACCAATCAAATGTAACACTTGTAACTCGTATCCATCGCCAAATTAGGGTTACAAGGCATTACCAAAAATTTTCAGATTACTTACATTCACATACTCACTAATTCAAATTTCATAAACCAATCAATTTACTTTCATAAAACTTAATAACCTCTTATGAATAATTCCATATCATGCAACTAATATGTATAAATATTCGATTGACTTATAAGCACAAATACAATTATGAAACATTCACTTTAACATATGCACCTACTAAACAAATAAATCTATTTACTACAAGGATCTTATAAAAAGTAAGCAAAATATGCATTTCCAAATAAGGCCATGTTATAATCGGCTTAATCAATTAACACATGGCCAAACTTTTCATTGACTTTATTCATTTGGTCACTTTCTTTAATGATAGCCAAACATACTCATGCTCATCTTTCATAAATATTTTATTAACTAACCAAAAACAACTTCCAATACAATTTAGTAAAACAAAGATTACATATATATATATATAAACTCCACTCATAGTCTTTCTTACTATTCGGCTAACAATATGGCCAATCTATTTCCCAATCCATGCATCATTCATTATAAGTGAAAATTAAATAACCATTTTACAACTACCAAATGACTAGCATTATAATTTACTTAATGTACCAATTCAATACCTATAATCGAATCATCACTTAAGTATAAATATCATTCACATCATTTATCCATTATCTAATTTTAACTTAAAAAATCATTTATAACAACTACTAAATACTTTTTCATCCATCAACCTAAACCAAAACAAGCACACCCACATTGAATTAAGCATAGGACATAGCCTTAACAAAGTCAATAAGGCATTTTTGCATGGCCTTTATAAATACATAAACAAATATATTTTTTGACACACTGTCTAACCTATACATGCCATAAGATGAGTTTTAAAATATTAGATACTGAAATAGTAGATAGTGTGGATGACTTCGATGACGATCCTTGAGCTCGCAACCCATAACCAAAATCTACAAAATAGAGCAAATAAAAACAAATACACGGAGTAAGCTAATTTAGCTTAGTAAGCCTTAAGCAAATAAAAGTTTGAATAGCATAAATCATTCATAGAAACTTAAGCTAAACACATTAGTCTTAAATTACTTCCTCTCAACGATCAATGCTTATAAATCATAAAGTTTTCTTCTATTAATATCTCAAGGCCGAATTCATTCTTAATCCCTTATGCATTATAACTTACCACATATATTGAAAATATCATGAAACTCCATTTTTTTTAGTTAACTGTATTTTTTTAAGCTTAAAATTCATGACATCTCTTCTCAAGTACACATAAATATACACCATAAAAGGCCGAATATTAACCTTTGACTTCACCAATACGCGATCACCTTTCGATTTAATAGTACATGCATTATAACACATATTAACACAAGTACTTATCTTATTACGGTAAACAACAATTTAACTTGTACTTAGCCGCTTTTCGCTCGTTTTAACCTATTGGATAATACATTGGCATAAAGACTTGAAAATAATACTCCGATATATTGCCTACTAGATACCAACCTAGTTAAACACAATGACAAAAGGCATATTAAGCTTATAACCTAATGAATTTCACCGGCATGAGGCCTGCTAGGCTTATAGCCTGATTCATTTCATCAGCACGAGGCCTGCTAGGCTTATAGCCTGACACATTTCACCGGCACAAGGCCTGCTAGGCTTATATCCTGATTCATTTTACTAACACAAGGCCTGCTAGGCTTATATTCTGATTCATTTCACCGGTACAAGGCCTGCTAGGCACGGAGCCCGAATTTCTCAAATACTTAGTTTGTACTATCAATCAATTACCGAAACACTAGCAAAATCATTGATTTATCACTTCCCAATCAAATTCACAATCGGTAACCTCAATACACATTAACTAGAACAATTCACTACTTCATATCATATTCGGCAAGTATTATTATGCCATAGCTACAATAATTCAACAATCCAAATCCACATTCGGCAATGATTCAAAATAGTTTATAATATTTCAATTCGGCATATTTATTTTGCATTTCATTAAATTTAAGTACAACTAGTAGCTTATAACTTACCTCGGGTCTTATCGTACGATAATATTGACTACTCAACTAGCTTTGCTTCCCCTCGATCCTGATTCGCCTTCTTTTGATCTTGAGCTAATTAAAAGCAAGTTGAATTTATTAAATTAATTAATCAACTTAATTCGCTCAAAAATCACACAACTATATAATTTACACATTCACCCTTTTACATTTTGCACTTTAACAAATTAGTCTTAAATCCATAAAACTTCAACCAAATATATTTTTCCCTTGATACACTTAGGCCGAATATGCTCCTACCCCATATAAGTCCTCCTAATTCATTTATTTTAAAATTTTAGTCACTCAAATTTACAAATTTATAATTTAATCCTATAAACTCAAAATCGCATAAAACTCCAATACATAATATGTTCATCTAATACCTATATTTCAATTTCTAACATCAAACACAAATTTCATAACCTTTCATTCATGACCGAACATTAAATTATCACCCATATCAAAAAATCAACTCATGGGTTTTGGAGAAAATCAAGCAAGGAATTCAAAAATATGAAAATTAACAAAACTATCATAAAAATTACCTTGAATTTTTGCTTGCAAATGGCCGAAACTTCGAAGCCAATGTTTCTGTTTTCTTTCTCTTTTGTTCGATCCTAAGATGACTACATGCATGCCTTTTTCTTTTATGTTTCCTTTTATTATATTATAACTTAATTATTGTTTACTTATTTAACCTTAAATATAATATAACATTACTTTATATTTCTTATCCTTTACCGTCCGTGTATTTTATTAATGGCATAATTGCCATTTAAAACCCCAACATTCAAAAGACATGGCAAATTAACATTTTCATGATAGCATGCTTATTAATCAATTGATGTAATTTAATCCTTTTTAATAATCAAGCACTCAACCTCAAAATTTAAACCTGAAAATTTAACACACATAAATACACACATTTAAAAAAAATAATATTTAAATATTTTCTGGACTCGGATTCATGGTCCCGAAACCACCATTCCGATTAGGGTCAAAATCGAGCTGTTACAATGGGCATGTCAACTAAAGACCAACTCAGAATTACACACGGCCTGAACACACTCACATGAGTGTGGTATAAGGGCGTGCCCTTGTCGAGACCTATTTTAATTCTACTCGAAAAAGGCTAAGTTTGGGCTATTTTAGGCATTCCAAAGTCTATTTAAACACATTAGGAGAGGATCTAAAGACCCACAGAGCAGAAAGCTGAAAATACTCGAAGACAGCCATTAGAAGCAATTTAGAAGTAGGATCTCCATCAAGACTGAAGATCTCCTATCAATTTCACTTAAAGTTTTTGGGTTTTCTTATTTTTTTGTAGTTTTCCTTCTTTTAAGATGTTTTCTCCTATGAGTATGAGCTAAGCTCCCTAAATACCTAAGGGGATGAAACCTAAGATGGATCTTGTTACTATTTGATTTATATGATAAATACTTGTTCTTATTCTTAATTGGGTGTTTTCACTCTTGTTTTAATAATTCAGGTTATTGATTCATGTAACACCCTGAATTTGGGCCTAGAAGTATTGGGCCTTGAGTAAGGGAACGGTTAGGAAACTGTGCAAAAAAATTTATGTAATGACACAATTAAATGTCTGCTTTAGTGGTTAAGGGTCCAGAGAGGTGTTGGAGAAGTCTTAGGTTCACACCAAGGCTCTAGCAAAAATTTTAATTTTTCCCTTAAGTGGACCTTAGCATTAGCTTGAAGACCTTTTAAATATTTTTTATTAAAATATGGCACAAGGAAGCAAGTGGTCTAGTGGCAAGGCATCATTAAGGTTGCAAGAGAGCATGGGTTCAAGTCTTGGCACTTGCAATTCATTTTGATTTTCTTTTAAATGAACTTAGACTTTGGCCCATAGGCTTATATTTAATTGTGCTTGTTTTGTAACACAAGGAGCCTTGTGTTGCAGTGGCAAATGGCGCCACATATAGGACATTGAGGTGGTGTCACATGCATGGCAAGCAGGTCTGGGGTTCGAATCTCTCCTTTCTCAAAAAGGGTGATTTATTGTACCTCCTGATGGACCAGAGGTTATGTTGGACTTAAATTCTACATAGAGGAGGTTTGAATTGGTTTTCAAGTTTGAATGGGTGATAGGGAGTAAATTGTGGAGTAAGTTAAGAAGGAAATCAAGGGATTGGGTTATAGGAGGAGTTGTGGCCGAATGGGGAGTGTGGGGAAGTCAATTTCAGCAAAAAGGGTGTTATGTGAGTGGGCATTCGGTTTTAGGGTTCTTTTGGTGTTTAGTGCTAAATTTTATTCTTTATTTTGCCAAAAACCGAAGCTCTTTTCCTTTGGTTTGATTGGTGCTGAAATTTCAATATCATTTAGGTCACTTTTTAGTCAAATTCACATCTTCTAGTTCAGTCCTCTCAATTCTATTTGTGCAGATCTTCCTATCTCTTTTCTATTATTTTCTACTTTCATCACTATAGTCGAGCCTATTGATCCTTTTTCTTTTCTTTTCTACTCTATTGCTTTCTCTCTTAAGGCCTTGGTTGATTATTTCTTTTCTTACAGCCATCTTATGCGTTCAAAGATCTTTTCTTCGTTAAACCTCTCATAACCGATTTCTTCCTAGACATATTCGGTTTTGGGCTCTTTGTCAATCGATAAGTGTGCTCTTTACCTATTTGTCTTCTCTTTATTCATCAAGCGGTGTTCTCTTATTTAGTTCTTGAATCTCCTTCCTCTTCTCTTTGATTTCTCAAACCTTAGCTAATTTCTCTCTTTAGGGGTTATGTGCCGTTGGGGCTTTTGGTAAGCAAATCCTTTCTCCATCTTTTGTCATAGTAATAATGTTATTTTCCCTTGGGGAGGCCGAATGTTCCTTTAATCTTTCTCCTTTGGTTGGATTCATCATTGTTCATAGGTGCCTAAATCTCTCGACATTCAATCAATCTTTGGGTATACACATTAATCACGTGAGATAGTAGTCAAGTGAAGTGGTAGTAGGTAAACGTTGATCAAACTTTGAGTATGGTTCTTTCAATTCGTTGATAAGGGTGTTGATTCATATTATTATGATAATAGAACTGCAATCACATTAGGTGTGTAACCGTATGCGATGTTTGATGATTAGTTGAAAAGCCAAAAGTATGGTTATTTACATTGCTATGTCTGTTGATCGGCAATATGCTGAAAAGCCAGAATACTGGCGAATGATGCCACATGAGTGTACGATCGCACGTGTGGTGAATCGAGCCCACGAACATGGGCATTAGACTGTTGAGGCCCCCACAGACATTCTCGTGGGCTTAGGTTATTCTGGGCCACGTTGGGCCGAAATGGGCCTTGTGAGCCCAATGGGCTTGTGGGCCCCATACAAATAAAATGTTTGTTGAATGATTACTGTTAGTTTAGACTATGTTGTTCGTATAGCTGCAACTATTTTTGGGCCAATTAGGCCACACGGGCATGCGGGCCCACTTGGGCCGAGTAATGGGCCTTAGGCCCATTTTCACCGTTATGTCTGTTTAGGTTACTTAAGTCGCTTGAGGTGACGAAGGACCTTCTGTTAGGATGTTAAGGCCCCGATTTGGAAAATTATTGAAATAACACTGACTTGTAAAATTACAGAAATACCCTCGATTTATAAAATTACAGAAATAGCCTCAGTTTACAAATTTATAGAAATACCTCCAATTTACAAATTTACATTAATACCCCTAGTTTACAAATTTACATAAATACCCCTGATTTACAAATTTACATAAATACCCTCGATTTATAAATTTACATAAATACCCTTGGTTTACAAAATTACAAAAATACCCGCGATTTATAAAGTTACCGAAGTACCCCTGTAGGGTAGAATTACCAAAATACCCCTGTAGGGTAGAATTACCAAAACAACCTGTGGGGGAAAAATGACCATTTTGCCCCTAGAGTATAAGATGACTATTTTGCCATTGTGGGCAAGTGACGAACTTGGACTGCGAACTTGACTGGTCTGACTATGGTTAAAGGACTGTGTTTTAACTGATCTAATTATGATTGTATCACTGTGGTTAACTGATTTGACTGTGGATTCTGTGACAGATAGTCCTTCAATATATGTGTAAATGACTGATATTGAGCATGGCCATTATACATATACGTGTGATGATTGAGCATAGCATACATGACATATTGCATGGGGTTGGGACATTGATTTAGAGGAAGTTCTGTGCTAGTTGCTTTACCATGAAACCCGTATCTGGTGGCTCTTCCACGTATTTGTTATTAGCAACTTAACTATGTATTGGTGTGTGGGCTGGGTGGGTTGAGTTATTCCCCACATGGTGTGTTGGCTGGTACGGGTGGTGTGATGGTTGGACTGGGCTGGGATTTCATACATATTATTTACTGTATCTGTATTAGGCTTGGGGTCGCTCTATTTCTATTTAGGGCTAAGGCCCAGACTGATCTGTATTTGAATAGGCCTTAGGCTCATTCTATTTTGTTTATCTGGTTTCCGTTTATGTTTCTATTTCTATTTCTATTTCTGTATACTAACTATTTCCCTGGTAAGGGGAATTACACATTGAGTTTTTATAAACTCACCCCGTTTATTACTTGTGCAAGTAATCCTCACCTTAGGCGATTTGGAGCCGTGAGGGACTCGGAGGTGGCCACACGTTTGCTGACATTCTGCACTTAAACTTTAGTTATTTAAATTTGATATTTTGGGTTTTAATTTTGTAATAAGGCCACTCTAATTGATTTCTGGTTTCAATTTGAGATTTTTATTTATGTTAATTTATAACTGCTAGAAGTAGGAACTCAATTTTCCAAAACTTAAACTGTTTTTAAAAAGCATTGTGTTTTCGCAAACTACAAGTTTTGACAAGCTTCCGCAACTTAATTGGTTTCTTACTTATAACCACAAGAAATGTTTTCAAAGCAATAATGTTTTAAATGAATAACAAATATCTAAGTTGATTCGAGCTTTTAAACAAAAAGAGGCTTCAACTTTCAAACGAAATCGAAAGTTTTAAATACTAAGAAGGGTTTTCAATGGAAACTTGTTTTGAAAAACACGTCAATGTGACACGCCAAATTCGGCCATAACATCTAGTCTAGGTTTGGGATGTTACAATTCAAGTCTAATGTGCTTACTCAGTAGAGCAAAAGTCCATGTTTAAGAAAAGATCGACATAATTAAGTGGAGTTGAATGCAATGCTAGAGATAGGACGACATAAATCTGCTGGATTAGAGTCAAATCTAATAAGGGAATGCATAAATCGAGTTAATGAGACAATAGGGGTTTTAATTAGAAAGAAATTTCAATTAATTAACCTAGAGTCAGTTGTTCTTAGCCTCGAAAGAGGTATTAACATCAATTAGGGATTTCTCTGGATTAAGTCAAGTGAATAAATCGTATGAATCAAAGGTAATAAGTGAAGTTTAAGTGGATTCTTCCTTGGGTATTGTCTCTCTCATAAGTTGTCAAAAGTATTTTCCCAATTTATTCTCTGTCATGCTCTTAGTTAATTTTAGTTTTAAAAGTCATTACAATTCTTAGGTTAAATAGTAGGAAGATAGTAATTACTAGTACTCTTGGTCTTTCTGGATATGATATTTCTTGTCTTACCATAACTATACTATTAATCGATAGGTGTGCTTGCCTTTGTCGAATTGTTGTTAGTTTTGCGACCATCAAGTTTTTGGCACCGTTGCCAGGGGCTAAGATATTAGGAATACTTAATTTCTATTACTTTAGCCATTTTTACTTTTGCTGCAATTTATTTTTGTTTTTAGTTTAATTTTCATTTTCTAATTTTTCTTTTTCTTTGCTTCTGGCAAGTGTCTCTAGTTTATGACTAGGAGGAACCCGTCAGGACCTTTGCTTTACGATAGTGAAATCGAGAGAACAACTCACAAAAATCAAAAGAAAATCAGGCGAAGCCTACAGTACATACAAGAAGAGCAAGAGAACGATATCTCTAATATCGAGGAGATGGCTGATCCTCAGAATAATCTGCTACCTCATGTGGTTACCGCAAATCCAGTAAATCAGAATCCTGTTCCTTGTGCTATATATGATTATGCTAAGCCTAATTTAACTGGAACTGAATCGAGTATTGTTAGATCTACTATTGCTGCAAATAATTTTGAACTGAAACCTAACACAATTCAGAGGATTCAATAGTTTTTTCAGTTTGAAGATTTGCAGGACGAGGATCCAAACACTCATTTGGGAAACTTTCTGGAATTTTGTGACACATTTAAGATTAATGGCATTTCTAATGATGGCATTCGCCTTTGGTTGTTTCCCTTTTCATTAAGGAACAAGGCTAAACAGTGTTTGAACTCGTTATCATGAGGGTCAATCACTACATGGGAACAAATGATCGAAAAATTTTTGTTAAAATATTTTTCACCGGCTAAAACGGCTAAGTTGAGGAATGATATCTCTCCTTTTGTGTAGATGGATTTAGAGACACTTTATGATACATGGGAGAGATACAAGGATTTACTGAGGAGGTGCCCACACCATGGGCTACCTTTATGGCTACAGGTTCAAACCTTCCACAACAGTTTGAACCCCTCAACTAAATAGATGATCGACATAGCTGCTGGTGGTACCATCAATAACAAGACACTTGAGGAGGCTTATGAGTTCATAGAGGAGATGTCACTGAATAATTATCAGTGGAGAGTCATGATGACAAAGCTGACAAAAGCAGCCAGAGTTTTTAACGTCGACTCGGTTACTATACTTTCAAATCAGGTAGAACTTTTGAATAGAAAGATTAATGGTTTATTTGGTTCTACACAGGTACACCCAGTGATGCAATGTGACGCAAGTGAAGGTGGAACGAGCAATTCTGAATACTCATTTTACGGTCCTAGCATGGAAAGTGAACAGATGAATTACATGGGTAATAATCTTAGACCCTAAAATAATCCATATAGTAAAACTTACAATGCAAGTTGGAGAAATCACCAAAACTTTTCTTGGGGAGGACAAGGGAATTAGAGACAACAACCCCTTCTAGGATTCCAACCACCTTATTAGCAAGAGAGAAAGTCGAATCTTGAAGAGATGCTTACGAAATTCATCTCGGTGTCAGAAACCCCTTTCCAAAACACTGATACAGCACTTAAAATTAGCAAGCATCAATTCAAGGACTCAAAACCCAAATAGGATAGCTTACTAAATTGATTTCTAAACGACCACAAGGTAGTCTACCAAGTAACACTAAAACTAACCCAATGGAGCAACTCCATGCTATTACTGTGCGCAATGATGATAGGTTAGTTGAAGAAGAACCAGAACCACGGCAAGCAGATAGGGTAAGTAAAGGTAAGGTTGATGAGAGTCACAATAAACCAAAGCCGGTAAGTAAATAATATAGACCTCAGGTGCCATATCCCAGTGCAATAAAGAAAGACTGCATAGATGAATAATTCGATAAATTTCTTAATCTGTTGAAAAAGTTACATATCAACTTACTGTTTATTAAAGCTCTGTTGCAAATGCCCAACTCAGTTAAATTCTTCAGGGAGCTTCTGGCAAATAAATAGAAGTTAGACGATTAGTCACACATGGAATTGAATGCAGTTTGCTCAATAATCCTTCAGAATAAACTACCCAACAAGTTAAAAGATTTAGGGAGTTTTACGATTCCCTGTTTAATTGGTAGTTTGAATGTTAATAATGCTTTGGCTGATTTAGGGGCAAGTATTAATGTTATGTCTTATAAAATGTTTAAACAACTAGGTCTTACGAAACCCAAACAAACTAGGATAAGCATTCAGTTAGCCAATAAAACCATTAGATTTCCTAGGGGTATCATTGAAGATGTGCTTGTTAAAATTGATAAATTTATATTCCCATTAGACTTTATCGTTTTAGACATGGATGAGGATGGTGACGTCCCTTTAATTTTAAGGAGACCCTTTTTAGCAACTGCTAGGACTATTATTGATGTTGGTACAGGTAAGTTAATCCTTCGTGTAGGTGATGACACGATTAAACTCCAAGCCCATGACTCTGTCAAAAAGTCTAGTGATCAAGATGATTATTCAAGTCCTTTTAATGTAAGTAACTTTGTTGCTCAACCTTCTTTGTAGGATAATCTTTGGAAAAACGTGATAGAGCCATAAACCAAATCAGGCAACATAAATAGAATGACGCTTGAGGAACGAAGATTATAGATCGAGGAACTAGATGAATGGCGAACACAGACTAAGGAGAAACTGAAAATACAAGATAAACTGAAGCAATGCCATGACGAACTTAAGGGTGAACCGAATCAATTTAAGGTTGGAGACAAGGTACTATTACATAAAGTAGCCATCGTGTTGCCACTTCTAAACCTAATGGAGCAATTCTTTTAACGAGGTTAAACGTTTTCCCATACGGTACAGTCGAGGTAATGTATTCCAAATTCGACACCTTCATGGTAAATAGTACTCATCTAAGACTTTATTTTGATAAGGTTGATAGCAAGAATGAGGAGTTCCAACTCCTCGAACCACTATGACTATGTGAATAAGAGGTAAGTCGAGCTTAGACTCTAAATAACCGCTTCTTGGGAGGCAACCCAAGCACTAACACAACTAATTAGTATATTTTTATTTATTTTTCTTTACCTTTTTGTGTTTTTCTATACAGGTCAGTGACCCATATGGTCTGGACACATGGGCGTGTCTTTGGCCATGTGAAAATAGGGCCAAAAATACCAAAAAATCGACATACACACGGCCTCTATTTCAAGCCACACGGCTAGGGAACACGGGCGTGCTCATAAACCGTGGACGATACTCACAAAAGAGCACGATCATATACCATGGCCATGCTTAAAAGACGTGTGTGAATCTTACCAAACACACACGGGCATGTGGGCGAGCCACACGGGCGTGGGACAAGTGAATAACATAACACACGACTGTGCGACATGGCCATGTGAACCACATGGCCTAGTGACACGGGCGTGTGCCGCGATCGTGTGAACAATTGGGCTATTGATTTCATGATAAAGACGGGCTAGAGACTAAATCACACGAGCGTGTGACACGGCCGTGTGGACCAACACGAGCCTCACGCGACCGTGTCCCCTTAAAAACCCCCCAAATTGTTAATTTTAATTCTTTTGTCACTTATGTTATTTTTATTTTTATTTTTATGAACTCATCTTTTATAATTTGAACTAGGTTTATCTTTATGGCTTTTATCGAGTAACCATCTAATTCTCTTCCACAGTTGTGTTTATTTTCTTTAGTTGCTCCAAATCATGCACTACAATTCACTTCGCCTACATCTCAGCTCTTCACTATTCTGGGATTTTCATCCAATTTTCATGGCAGTTTCACTTCTCCCTCTCTCTTATGATATTGTGCTTCTATTATTATTATCCATCTTTGTACATTGAGGACAATGTACATCTTAAGTATGGGGAGATCATTTATTTGATAATCAGAAAATCCCTGAATTTTATCTTGTTCTCAAGTAATTTACTCATATTACTGTTAGAATGAATTTGGATTGATTTTTTATTTTTTATTGATATGTTTTGGATTAAATCATAGGTAATTGTGCATTGATTATTAAACTTTAAGACATTAGAGAATCAAGCATGATAAGTTGATCTTTTGAGAATTAAAATCATTAGGCTATTTCCCTGAATTGAGGTATTACCTTGAAATTTTGAATTTACAGGATTGACATCAAAAACCCATAATTTTTGTGAGATTTTGAGCCTTTAGAGCATTTATCTTTCTTGCTTACTTCTTTTATTGGTTATGAGTGTGTCGACACTGATTTGTTATTCTAGAACTTGCTTCGATTATCATGTCAAGACCACACTTTTGATTTGATATACTGAGATGATAAAGGCACCTAGGATTTAACCCACTTACTCCATAAAAAGCCTACCTATGTAATTAACCCTAGATTTAAACCACCATTTCTTGATTTATCCCCATTTAATGATAACCCACAACTTAACTCTTTTTGACTCATTAAGAATTTTTCCCTTTTTATTGACTCCCTTTTTATCGAAATTTAATTTGATTTATTACCTAACTATGTTCGTCGATTCTGGTTGTTGAATTATTTCTTGTTAGGTACTATCTACGTATACTCATTCATTGTTCTTATTCTTAAAAAAAAATCCATCATTTATGCATTTATGTTGAGCTTGAACTAGTTAAAGTTATTATTTTGAGGAAAAGCTTAGGTTTTTAGGTACCTTTAATTTTTGGGTACTTGTTTGTAATTCAGTAAATCACTTTATTTTGCTAGTTTGGTAATTCATTGAATTGATTTTGATTCTAACCCTTTTTCTCAGCCTTTATCCACACCTTTAAACCTTAGCCCCATTACAACCCTGATAAAGACCTTTTGATTTGTGTATCATCTCTATTGTAGTGGTGGAGATTTGATTTTCATGCAAGCCTATAGTAATAACTTTTCATGTTTGACTATTGAGTGCTTAATTTTTGAACCTTAAACACCTTAAGTGATTTGAGTGGATCTTTAGTGAGGATGTCAACTCTTGTCGATTTGGAATTAAAGGTACTTACGTAGATAAGGGGAGATACCTATAATTTTATGATCAAAATGTTTAACCTGGATTGTTAGAGACTTTAATATTCTTTTAGTTGAATTCTTAATGTATGATTACTTGTGAATTTTTTTGAAACATATTTGATAAAGATTATAAGTTGAGAATAATTTATTTTGGTTGTGAGTTGAGGACTTTGCTTGAGGATAAGCAAATGCTTAAGTGTGGGGATATTTGATAAACCATAATATATACATATTTTAATACCATGCTTGGCATATTTTTGGATGGTTTTTCATTAGATTTGATGAAATCGATGCTCCTAATCCTTTAATTTCATGTTTTATACTCAGGAGAGCTTAGGGAGTCGAAAAAAGCAAGGAATGGGCCAAAAAGGGACAAAATGGGCCTAGTTCAGTACGTCACATAGCCTAGCCACTTCCACACAGGTAATCCACACGCCCGTGTGCTACACATGGGCAGACCACATGCCCATAGCTCATTAGTGCTAACAATAACAATGTATTTTACAAATAAGTATGGGGTGCAAGATTAAATGAAAATTAAAACAAAAGCAAAACAGGCCTAGTACTTACTCCTTAATTAGTGCTTATAGTCAAAAAGTAATTGGACACATCAATTAGAATTGCAAGGTATTTTCTGATTCATTTTATTGAAGAATTCAAGACCCATAGCTCATTTGCTTCAAATGAAATTGAAGGAGATAAATGTGGGTAAATTAAATTAATTGAAACAAAAAGCAAGTCTAAGTCAGGTTTAGTAGGCCTATCAAATTTCACCCTATCACACGTTATTGAGAGATTATTCACATTGGAGTCGTAAAGTCATTAACTAACGAAGAAAATTGAAAGCATAAACATCCATAATTGCGGTATTTATAAGATTAATCCCATCACATTTATAAATAAGAGTTTTAATTTTACAAGAAAATTGATCACACTTATAAATAATAACTCTCATTTAAAAGACACTTATAAAGACATTTGAAAACTGGCCCTTTCCGGTAAGTAATTTAGTAATCAGTCTATTTCCATAAATATACTTAGAAATGGGCTTTTTTAGGTAAATCGCCCCAATAAAATAGATGAAAAAATAAATTAAATAAAACAAAAAGCAACTCTAGTTCTCCACTAAAACTTTTCCATTGTAAAGAAATAAAAAAAAGCACTTAACTAGCTATAAATTTTTTACCATTATCATAGTATATATAAAACTAATTTAATACAAACATAGTCAAAAAGTAATTGGAGACATGAATTGCAAGGTATTTTCTGATTCATATTATTGAAGAATTCAAGACCCATTGTTCGTTTGCCTCATATGAAACTGAAGAAGAAAATTGTGGGTAAATTAAATTAATTGAATTGAAACAGAAAGCAAGTCTAAGTCATCAATTAAAGGTTCAGTATGCCTAACAAATTTCACCCTATCACACGTTATTGAGACATTATTCACATTTTAGTTTTTAGTGTTTTTATTTAGATTTTTATAATTTTTCCATTTTTGAATTGTTTATGTTTTATATATTTTTTATTTTAGATAATTCATATCTTATTATGTTTAAATAAGAATTCTCATTTAAAAGACATTTATTAAATAAATTTATATAATAATGAATAAAAAAAAAGTAATTGGACACATCAATTGCAAGATATTTTCTGATTCTTATTATTGAAGAATTCAATACCCACTGTGAGTAGATTAAATTAATTGAAACAAATTTCACCCTATGACACGTTATTGAGAGATTATTCACATTGGAGTCTTAAAGTGATTGCTAGAGAAGAAAATTGAAAGCATAAACACCCATAATTAGTGCTAACAGTAACAAGATTTCCAATAAGGACAAGTTATTGTGCAATGTAGAAAAGATGAAATGTGAAAGAATCGCTATCATTTTGATTCACGTTTCATCTTTTCTGCACCGCATAATAACTCGTTCTCGTTGGAGATTTTGTTGCCCTCAACTCTATCACGTTTCATCTTTGATGAAGATGGACAAAACGAATTATGTAATTATAATGGAAGGCCCCTGTGTTTCTTGCTTTAAATTTCTGTATGGGTTTTATAAAACATCCTACTCTAATGCGGAAAAACTCGTTGTCGTGCCCACATAAGCACTACCATTTGGGGCCCCATTTATGCCCCATCCCTGGATAACATAACATTTGTAAACTTAAAGCCCTAGTTACACTTCAACCCAGAACCATATAATCACTGCCAACAAGGGCCTTGAGTTGCAATGCGGCCTTGAGTTGCAATGCGTTCTTTACTTCTCAAGTGATGGCCCTATCCTAACATGGTAGATGAAATTTGTAGGTCCCAGAGCTCCATGTCATCACCATGAACCCAAACAGAACTTCAAACTATGATTCTGTCTCCTTCAAAGAGAAAGAGAAATAAATCTTTAAATCAAGAAATTTCACAAGCAAGAAAAAGAAAAAGAAACAATTTAAAGGAGACAGTGGGTGAGAAAGATGATGGAGTAGAGGGATGGAAACTCTCTTCTATATAGGTAAGGGTACCGAGGGAATATCTTTCGCATGCAATTTTATCCCGGGAATCTTGAGGCAGCATGTTTTAAACTCAAAATCGTTTGATAGCTAAAAAAGCCCCCTACGGCATGCCTTTTCTCCCTCACTATTTTCAACCCTAATTGTGTATGTTAGAACCCGAGAATTCTAGGATAATTTTCAAACACTAGAACCTAGGAATCCTAGACAGCATGTGTTAAATATGAAATCGTTTTGTAGCTAAAAATGCTCACTACGGGAAGAATTTTCTCTTCCACCATTTTCAACCCTAACTTGGTACCTCAGACTCTAGGATAATTTTCAGACATTGTAACCCGGAAATCCCAGGTAGCATGTGTTGAACATGAAATTGTTTGATGTCAGGAGGTATAATTCCCTATAAAATAAACTTAGTACATTCTGTTAAGTTTCCATACCAAAATTTCGAGCAGATTGCTACAAAACTCTAATCTTTAATTAGCTCTAACAGTCAAAAAGCAATTCGACTCAACAATTACAAGATATTTTCTTGTTTCATTAATTATATAATACTAGTAAATAATTCAAAGCCAATAGTTTACTAATGCTGAAATAAGAAACTTTTGCTAAAAATAAATTAATTAAAAGCAAGTCTAAGTGTTGAAGTTAGTTCCCATACAACGCATGCAGCAGCAAAGGTGGCCATGAAGCCAATGAGCAGACCATGCAACATAAGTTATACGGGTGAAGTATGAAGAAGCAAATTAAGATATACTAACTCCATATAAAGTATGTGTTATCTGCTGAACAAAGTCCTACTGTTTCATTTTGTTACTTAAATGATTACTTTGTAATTTTGTTTGTTTTTAACTTGGTTGCTGATGTATTTCAATGTAATTATGTGCTGATAGTTTGATAAATCAGCTTATCTATGTTTGCAAGTTATGTTTTGTAAGTTCCAATTTACTTTGCGGTAGTAGGTAGTTGTTTAGGTGATGTAAGTGACATCTTGACAGCTTATGAACTGGTATATGTAATGGTAATATGCCAATGTTTTTGTAGAGTTGGTCTGTTTCGATTCTTCATTCTTTCAGTTATTAATAAATACCTCTGACGTGGTTGAGGGGCAGCTGATCTAAAGGTTAAAATTATTCAGTTTTCATCAATATACTTCTCCATTTTCTTTGCTTTCATTTTCTCTCTTTGTTTTCTGCTTGTATCCTGCTTGGTTCTTCTACAAGTTACAAGCTTTGTTGTTAGATTCTCAGCTAAAGCATACTTATTTCGGTGACATTACACTAACAATTGGTATCAAAAGCTTATTTCTTAGTGGACCTATTATATTTCAACCTTGAAAACAATGGCTTCATCAGGCTTCTCACCAGCTGCACCACCAGCCTTCAATGGAGAGGGCTATCATATATGGGTGGTTAAAATGAAGACCTACCTACAGGCATTCGACCTATGAGAGGTGGTCAACTCAGACGTTGAACTAGCACCACTCAGAGCCAACCCAACAATGGCTCAAATGAGGCAGCATGCTGATGAAAGGACAAAGAGGCACAAAGCCATGTCTTTCATTTAGAATTGTGTGTCAAATGTCATATTCACCAGAATCATGGCTTGTGAGACACCAAAGCAAGTCTAGGACAAGCTCAAGGAGGAAATCCATGGTACAGAAAGAACAAGGCAATAGCAGTTGTTGAACTTGAGAAGGGATTTTGAGAATTTGAAAATGAAAGAAGAGGAAACAGTGAAGCAATATTCTGATAGGATCATGGTAGTGGTGAACAGTATAAGGCTCCTTGGTAAGCAGTTTAATGAAGCAAGGATAGTGGAGAAAGTGCTTTCTACCTTACCTGAAAGGTATGAGGCAAAAATATCCTCCTTAGAAGATTCAAGGGATCTATCAACCATTTCCCTAACAGAGCTAATTAATGCTCTATATGCACAAGAACAGAGAAGAGCCAGCAGAATGGAGGAGCACCAAGAAGGTGTTTTTCAAGCCAAAACCAAGTCTGCTTCAAGCACTTCTACCTACAAAGGCAAGAAGACTTGGAAAAACTGGCCTAAGCCTAATGCTGCAAGAAGAGATGACCAGCTCTGCAGACACTGTAAAAGGCCAGGTCATCCAGAAGAAAGATACTGGTTTAGACTAGATGCACAATGTCAACATTGCAAGAAGAAGGGGCAAGTTGAAAGGGTTTGCAAAAATAAGGGCAGACCAAGGCAGAATCAAGCACAACAGCAAAAGGTTGAAGCTCGAGTGGCTGAGGACAATAATGACCATGAGGAGCAGGTCTTTGCTGTGTCATGCTTAGCTAGTCAGAAGAAGGCTTCAAGTGGATGGCTCCTTAATAGTGGTTACATTAACCACATGTCACTTGATGTAACCATCTTCAAAACTTTAAACAGGAGCTGCAAGCCCAAAGTGAAAGTTGGTAATAGACAGTTCATAAAGGCTGAAGGAAAAGGGGATGTGCTGATATGCACTCCTACAAGCAATAAAGTTATCCCAAATGTACTGTTAGTGCTTGAGATTGACAGGAACCTTCTCAGCATTGCTCAATTGCTTGAGAAAGGCTATTCTGTTGTGTTTAAAGATGAAGAATGCCAGATAAGTGATCCAAGTAGATCTATGTTCATGTCAGTTACTAGGACTAATAAATACTTTAAAGTCAACTGGCCAAGTGACTCACATTCAGCTTGCATTGCCTCTGTTGAAGATTCCAAGCTTTGGCACCAAAGGCTTGGGCATGCCAACTTCAGATCGGTGGCTCAAATGATTAGTGAAGACTTGGTTGAAAACTTTACTTACTTTGTTGAGGAAGAAGAAGTAAGTGAGGTCTGTCAATTGGGAAAGCAAGCCAGACTGCTATTCCCTTCAAATAAAGCATGGAGAGCCTCTGAGAAGTTGCAGCTTGTACACACTGATGTGTGTGGTCCTATGAAGAATGAATCATTGAATGGAAGTAGGT
This sequence comes from Gossypium stocksii, assembly GCA_020496765.1. Classification (NCBI taxonomy): domain Eukaryota; kingdom Viridiplantae; phylum Streptophyta; class Magnoliopsida; order Malvales; family Malvaceae; genus Gossypium; species Gossypium stocksii. The sequence continues at coordinate 96,431,019 of CM035628.1, read as the reverse complement.
ACTTTATTTTATTCATTGATGATTACTCTAGGTATTGTTGGGCATACTTCCTCCGGAATAAGTATGAAGTACCCTTAATATTCTGAAAATTCAAAGCTACAACAGAGACTGAAACAGGCTGTAAGCTTAAGACCCTTAGGTCTGATAATGGAACTGAGTATACCTCAGCTCAGCTTTAAGCTATTTGCAATGATGCAGCCATCAAACACCAGCTAAGCAATGTCTATACACCTCAACAAAATGGGGTCAGTGAAAGGAAGAATAGAAGTTTGATGGATATGGCTAGGTGCCTGATGTTTGAGAAGAATATGCCCAAGACCATGTGGGCTGAAGCAGTTAACACTACTGTCTACATTCAAAATAGGCTTCCAACTAAGGCACTTGCTCACAAGACACCTTTTGAGGCTTAGTTTAGATTTAAGCCATCATTGGCTCATTTGAAGGTGTTTGGTTGCCTATGTTACAGCCATATTCCAACTGTAAAGAGGGACAAACTATCCAATAAGGCTCTGTCTGGTATTTTAGTCTGCTACAGTATGGTCAAGAAAGGCTATAGGATCTTGGATCCTACAACAAACAAGATCCAAGTAAGTAGAGATGTGATATTTGATGAAAAAGAATGCTGGAATTGGGAAAGAAATGAGCCAGAAGCTATTTCTGAAGAGCTGATGGCTGATCAGGTTGAACCTGATCAAATTTGTCCTGAAATGGACATTGATGACATGCCAGTTAGAGGCATTGGACCCTTGGCTGAAGTTTATGAATGAGCACAAGTTGCCATAGTGGAGCCAAGCAGTTTTGAAGAAGCTAAAGCAGATGAGGGATGGAAACAGGCTATGGTTAAAGAAATCAAGATGATTCAGAAGAATCAGACATGGGAACTGGTAGAAAGGCTTGCCAACAGAAAGATCATTGGTGTAAAATAGGTCTATCGAGCCAAACAAAATGTTGATGGTAGTTTAAACTAGCTGAAAGCTAGGCTTGTTGTCAAGGGCTTTAGTCAAAGATATGGTCTGGACTACATGGAGACTTTTGTACCAATAGCCAGGCTTGATACAATCAGATTGTTAATTGCTTTGGCTGCACAAAAACAATGGACCATTCATCAGCTAGGTGTGAAGCCTGTATTTCTCAATGGCTTCCTTAAAGAAGAGATCTACATTAACCAGCCTTAAGGCTTCATTGTGTTTGACAAGGAACGCATGGTGTACAGGCTCAAAAAGGCTTTGTATGGCCTGAAGCAAGCTCTTAGAGCCTGGTATGCTCGAATTGATAGCTACTTGGTCAGTTTGGGATTTGAGAGAAGTGTTAATGAGCCGTCACTATATGTCAAGAAGAATGAAGCTGAAACACAGCTTATTGTATCCCTTTATGTGGATGATCTCTTGGTGACAGGAGGAGACAAGATTATGTTGGCTAATTTCCAAACCAAAATGAAGTACATGTTTGAAATGTCTGACTTGGGGCTAATGACATACTTTCTTGGAATGGAGGTGTGCCAAGCAAAAGGAGGAATGTTTTTGGGACAGAAGACATTTGCCTTGAAGGTTCTGTCCAAGTTTTCAATGGAGAACTGTAAGCCAACAAGCACTCCTATTACTGTTGGAATGAAGCTGTCAAGCCAAGGGGTTCATGAACAGGTCAGTGAACCTACCTACAGAAGCCTAATTGGTTGTTTGTTGTATTTGACAGCAACTAGGCCTGATATCATGTTTGCTGTGAGTATGTTATCAAGGTTTTTGCATTGCTGCAATGACAGCACTTTCAAGCATCAAAAAGAGTGCTAAGGTACGTCAAAGGCACTCTTGACATGGTGTGTTATTAAACAAAGCTGAAAGTTTGAAGTTGATAGGCTATACTGATAGTAACTGGGCTAGTTCGAGTGATGATATGAAAAGCACTTCTGGATATGCCTTTACCCTTGGCTCAGCCATGTTTTGTTGGAGCTCGAGGAAGCAAAATCTTGTAGCACAGTCAACAGCAGAAGCTGAATATGTTGCAGCTGCCAATGCTGTGAATCAAGCCATTTGGCTGAGAAAGATTCTAGCTAATCTAAACCTACATAAAGGGAAGCAATAGAGATCTACTGTGATAACAAGTCCGCTATTGCAATTGCAAAAAAACCCTTTTTTCCATGGAAGAACTAAACGTTTTAGCATTAAGCTACATGTGATAATGGAAATGGAGTAAGCTCAAGAGGTAGAGTTGTTCATTGCAATTCTAAAGAGCAAATTGCAGACATCTTCACCAAGGCCCTTAATGTGTCAAGGTTTATAAAATTGAGGAAGCAGCTAGGTGTTACGAGCATGGAAACTAAGGAGGAGTGTTGAAGTTAGTTCCCATGCAACGCATGCAACAGCAAAGGTGGCCATGAAGCCAAGGAGTAGACCATGCAACATAAGTTATGTAGGTGAAATATGAAGAAGCAAATTAAGATGTACTTACTCCACATAAAGTATGTGTTATCTGCTGAACAAAGTCCTACTGTTTCATTTTGTTACTTAAATGATTACTTTGTAATTTAGTTTGTTTTTAACTTGGTTGCTGATGTATTTCAATGTAATTATGTGCTAATAGTTTGATAAATCAGCTTATTTATATGTGCAAGTTATGCTTTGTAAGTTCCAATGTTACTTAGTGGTAGTAGGTAGTTGTTTAGGTGACATCTTGACAGCTTATGAACTGGTATACGTAATGGCAATATGCCAATGTTTTTGTTAATGAAAATTATTCAGTTTTCATCAATATACTTCTCCATTTTCTTTGCTTTCATTTTCTCTCTTTGTTTTCTGCTCGAATCCTGCTTGGTTCTTCTACAAGTTACAAGCTTTGTTGTTAGATTCTCAGCTAAAGCATACTTATTCTGGTGATATTACACCAACACTAAGTCATCCCTTAAAGGTTTAATAGTGTGGAAAATGATAAATACATGTATCAACTATATTAATGCAATTTATTTTTTTCCCATCGATGTAGTTTCAGGAAAAAATCCCCCTCATTGAAAGGACTAATAAAGAGATTGATTAAAGAATAAAAATAAAAGAATGAAAGCAAAACAGGCCTAATCCTTAGTTAGAGATAATGGTCAAAAGTAATTCAACACCCATAATTGATTTGCTACCGTTACCATTCAAGTTGGGTGTTTATAAAGAGGGCTTTCCTTGGCTATTAGCATTCAGAATTAAAACAATCAAAACACTATTTCATTTGCTCTTGCTTCATATTTCATGATTACGATGTCAAGTATGAGGTCTCATAAACTTGTTTTATTTTTTGCAATATCTTGTCTTCTTCTTCATGAGAAATGCACCGATGCTAGCGTGTGCAAAGAGAGTGAGAGAAAAGCGCTACTTGAATTTAAGAACAGCCTTCAAGCTATCGGTTTTTCATCATGGAATAGTGAGGAGTGCTGTATTTGGTATGGCGTCAATTGCAACAACCTTACAGGATATGTTGAAATGCTCGATTTGGGCGGTCAAGTATGGGATGTAGCAGGTACAATTAGCCCTTCACTGCTTAAACTAAATCATTTGACTTCTTTAAATTTCAGCTGGAATGATTTTAATGGAAGTCTCATCCCAGAGTTTTTTGGTTCTTTGAAAAACCTGATATTACTGGATCTCTCTAATGCTAATTTTAGAGGTCCAATTCCTTCTCAACTTGGAAATCTTTCAATGTTGGAGACTCTTAAATTGGGGGGCAACGATAGAGTTTTCAATGTTGGAAAACTTGGGTGGCTTTCCCATCTTTCTCGTTTGAAAGAGGTTGATCTCAGGTTCACTAACCTGAGCAATGCCAATGATTGGTCTCAAATCATTAACTATCTTCCTTTGCTTCAAAAACTAAATCTGAGAGATTGTGATCTTCCAAGCATCTCATCTTCTTCTGTTTCCCTTACCAACTCTTCTTCATCTCTCAACACTCTCGATCTCTCTGATAATAATCTCCCTTCTTCTGCCATATATCCATGGTTGTGTAATGTTACCAGCAACCTTGTTTCACTTGACCTCTCAAGTAACCAGTTGAAAGGTCCAATTCCAGATGCTTTCGGGAACATGATGGCTATTCAAGAACTTTACCTGAGTGATAATCTTTTTATATTAGCTGAAAATCAAGTTGGGGGCGATTCTGGGTTGAATGGAATCGGAAAACTACCAGATATTAGGGTTCTAGATCTTGGGTACAACCTTTTAAATGGATCCATAAGCAAAAGCGTTGGACAACTTTCCAACCTGCAAGTCTTGCGGCTTGTAGGGAATTCTTTTGATGATGATGTGATTTCCGAAGCTCATTTCTCAAATTTCACAAATTTACAGGAGTTGGATTTATCGTACAGTTCTTTCACTTTAAAATTCAACACCGGATGGATTCCTCCTTTTCAACTGAGTCTAATAAAGCTTTGTTCTTGCAAGTTAGGGCCTCGTTTCCCAAATTGGATTCAGACTCACTTGGACGTCCCTGACGGCTATTTTTCTTCCATAGATTACCTTGATATTTCTGCTTCAGGAATTTCGGATTCTCTTCCCTACAGGTTTTGGGACAACTTTCGGGGATCACCGTACATAAACATGTCTTTCAATCAGATCAGTGGTACTTTTCCAAATAAATCTATCCCCATAAACCATCTAGATCTAAGCTTTAATAATTTCTCAGGACCACTGCCATGTTTTTCTTTAGACTTCGTCATGGATATGGGGACCATTAACCTTTCCAAAAACAAGTTTACTGGTTCAGTCTCTCCAATTTGCGATATTACCGGTGATGGTCTTTTGGCATTGTTTGATCTCTCAAATAATCTATTTTCTGGAGTGGTTCCAGACTGTTTTGGAAGTTTCAGGTTTTTAACAGCTTTGAATTTGGGTGATAATGGTTTCTCAGGCTCACTTCCAAGCTCTTTAGGGTCTCTGATTTCTCTTGAAATGCTAAGTTTACGTGGTAATAAATTCTCTGGAGAATTACCTTCATCTTTACAGAATTGTGCCAAGTTAAAATTTCTCGACTTGAGTGATAATGAATTATCAGGAGAAATACCTATGTGGATCGGTCAGAAGCTTCCATCGTTGGTTTTTCTTAGCCTTCAAGGGAACCAGTTCAAGGGAAGGATTCCCCATCAACTTTGTGGATTGAAATATCTACAAATCTTGGACCTCTCTGTAAATAAAATCTCTGATACCATACCATCATGCCTCAATAATTTCACTTCCATGACAAAAAAAGTGAGTTTAGATCGAATGATTGAGCATCACATCTTAGATACTGGACCTATAACTTCATCTATGTCGGTGTCGGGTATGTATGGTGAGCCTCTATGGAGCATTCAGGTTAGATATGTTGATACGGCATTACTTACATGGAAGGGAACAAAGCAAAGCTATCCACAACTTGGATTGCTACTAGCCATTGATCTCTCTTGTAACAAATTAACAGGAGAGATTCCTGAAGAATTAAGTAGTCTTCAAGAACTGGTTGTATTGAACTTGTCAAGAAACCTTTTAAACGGAAAAATTCTTCAAAAGATTGGGCATATAAGACAACTAGAGGTGCTTGACCTGTCAAGAAACAAGTTTTCAGGAAACATCCCGACGAGCTTGTCTGAATTAACATTTCTAAGTATCTTGAACTTGTCTTCTAATGACTTGTCTGGAAAAATTCCAACCAGCACTCAACTACAGAGCTTTGATCCTTCGTCATTTTCCCATAATAGAGGACTTTGTGGTCCTCCTATTTCACCAAATTGCTCAATGGTGGAACCACCTCCTGGCAAACCTGCAGTAGGAGGTGAAGAAGATTCTGATGAGTTCATGAAATGGTTTTACACTGGCATGGGACTTGGATTTGCTGTGGGTTTCTGGGGGTTTTGCAGTGTCGTGTTCTTCAAGCGGTCATGGAGGCATTCATATTATCGTTACATGGATAATGCAAAGGATTGGGTTTATGTTACATTTGTTCTGCTGAAAGCAAGGTTTGTGAGGAGAATCAAAGCTCTTTCAACAAGGTAATAAATTTACTTTCTTCAATCCTTAACAAAGTTCTTTCAATGTTGAGAAATATATCCTTAACTAAATAACAAAGTTCTGTATTATTATTTTTCAGGTCTGATTAGAACTGCAACTGAAGGTGGTTTTCCCTGCATGTGAGAAAATCTTAATAAAAAAACTTATAAATTAGTACATGTATGTCTTTTTGATGATTTCTTTTTGTTTTTTGAATAAAATCTTTTTGATGATTTCTAATTTCTATATATTAAGAAGAGATTTGTGATGGCTTTCTTTGATTTTTTTTGTAATACGTTTATGTTATATTTGGTTTGTATATTTATTTTTTTGTCAAAAGTAATTTTGTAATACTCAATTTCGGCCTAGAAATTATGGTCATATACATACAGAGATGTTACCGTAAATCATTTGAAAATCCAGAAACTTTTGAATTGAAAAGATTTTGTTAGTTGTTGTTACGTAAAAATCCAGTTTACTAAAAAACATATCTTCATTAACAGATTCGAAGGAACTATTGATTAATTATACTTTGAAGATGTTTACGGTTGCACCGCGGGAAAAATCTCAGTCAAGTCCAATTTTGGAAAACACGATTAAGCACATTTATTTGCAGCGAAATTCTTAGTTAAATTCGATTTGGAAAACATAAGTCGTGTTTTGAAAGTCTAGCGTTTTGATGTTCGTGAAGTTTCCCTTTAAAATCAATAAAGGGTTTAAAACAACATTTAAAAGTCAAAAATCGAATGGTCCCCAAAAATGTCCAAGAACGTCACTAAAAATCTGTTTTACTGTAGTGACAACAATCCTAATATTTAATTAATCAGAATAAAAGTAAAATATTTTATCTAAGCTCTTGTCGCATCGACCCATCCTAAGTCTGACGGTTACCTGAAAGTAGCAAACAAACAAAAAATGAGTTTCGAAACTCAGTGTGCAACATATCATATCATCAACAGAAACTAATCAGACATATATCAAAAACAAAAACTGTATTAGAACACAATAGATGTAGATTTACAATCATACCCCCATCTGCTACACATCATCTCTGACCATCCCAACACATCATATAGGGTATTGAATCAGGGGCGAAGCCAGAACAAATTTTTAGGGGGGCCGAATGAAACTTTAATTTTTTATAGTCTATATATTTATAATTTTTAAAGGATTAAATTGAATTTTTATAATTTTAGGGGGCCAAAGTAGAATTTTACCTTTACTAATTTAAAATTTTAAGAAAAATTCAAGGGCCTAAACATAAATTTTCCAATTTAGGGGGGCCAGGGCCACTACCAGCCCCCCCTGTATTGCCTCTGTATTAAATACCCATCCAGCCCTATACACCGTTTAGTGTCGGTATGACACTTTTCAGAATATTTGCAGCTTAGCTGCCAGTTCATTAAGCGATTTATCACATTTTACAAAGATATGTGTGATTGTGCCACCAGATACATCAAAGATATATTTGCTCACACTTTCCCGATATACACAAGTCCCACCCCAATGCACAAACATAATTTATCAGATATCAGAATATACATGTCATACATGCTCCTATAATATATACATATCAACCTTACCATAAAAACAGTTCATGCTAAGCATGCATCGTATTAATCAAACAAATACATCAATATTTTTATGTTAACAGAACATCAAAATTGACCAAACTAACAAGCTCATTCTATCCTAAATTGACCAAAAATAATATTTAAGCCCAACGAGCAGAGATAGGCTTAGGAACAAAAATAGTTGAATTTTTCCCAAAAAGTGTGACTTGAACCCAAGACATTAAACATACAATCAAAGCATTTAACCACTGAAACAAATACTTATTTATAATAAAATTTATTAAATTAGAAATTAGAAATTTATCAAAGCATTTCCAATTTTGGAAAACACGATTAAACACATTTATTTGCAGCGAAATTCTTAGTTAAATTCGATTTGGAAAACATAAGTCGTGTTTTGAAAATCTAGCGTTTTGATGTTAGTGAAGTTTCCCTTTAAAATCAATAAAGGGTTTAAAACGACATTTAAAAGTCCAAAATCGAATGGTCCCCAAAAATGTCCAAAACAGTCCAAAAATAACAAAACATAACAATCCTAATATTTAATTAATAAGAAGAAAAGTAAAATATTTTATCTAAGCTCTTGTCGCACCGACTCATCCTAAGTTTGAGGGTTACCTGAAAGTAACAAACAAACAAAGAATGAGTTCTGAAACTCAGTGTGCAACATATCATATCATATCCCCAATCCGCTACACACTATCTCCGACCATCCCAATACACCATATAGGGTATTAAATACCTATCCAGCCCTACACATCGTTTAGTGTCGGTATCACACTTTTCAAAATATTTACAACTTAGCTGCCAGTTCTTTAAGTGATTTATCGCCTTTTACAAAGATATGTGTGATTGTGCCACTAGATACGGCAAATATATATTTGCTTACACTTTCTCGATATACATAAGTCCCACCCCAATGCATAAACAAAATTTATCAGATATTAGAATATACATGTCATACATGCTCTTATAACAGATACAGATCAAACTTACCATAAAATCATGCTAAGCATACATCGTATTAATCAAACAAATACATTAATATTTTAGAATTTGACAAGAAAGATTTGACATGAGAACTCGAGTTGGCCTACCGAACTTTTAGAATTTAGAAATATTCTACTTTTTATTATTTTTATTTGTTAAGATGGCTTTTTAAGAAATTAATTAGGATTAGATTTAAAGAGTCCTTATATTTTTAAACTTATTTTATATTTTGAAGATTTATTGTTTTTAGAATATTTGGGCGTTGTATTAGGAAATCCGCTGGCTCTTAATTCCTTTAGCATTTAGGTTAAATTATATTTTATATATAATAGATATTTATGAATAGACGAGGAAGGGGGGCTAATAAAATTTATATTTTCTTTGATTGTTTTTTTTACTATTTTTTATAAATGAGTTTGACTTAGCTCTCTAGTTTGATGTTTGGTCAGATCATAATATGAAAAGATAATTTGAATAAGTAGATAATTTAAATATATCTTTAGACTTATCTAATCTAATTAAGGAGATGCTTTATTTTAAGCATTGGAATAGATGACTCATAAAAGATAGAGAGATAGATGTGACTGAATGAACTAGCAATACATCAACCAGGACTCAAGTAAAATATATCTTAGCTCAATTTATGGATCTATTCACTTGTGACATTCATAGTGTGATATACATTAATCCTAAGTGGATAATGAACTATGTATGCATTATTCGTATACTTCGATGTAAGTAAAAGATTGAATTCAAATAGATAAGGAACCGGAAGTTTGTGCGTTTGGTATAAATATTTTGCAGTATGTAACATCATTCCACAATAGTGGAATTTATAGGGCAACTAAATGATAAATGATATCCTCTCATTGGTATTACATGATAGATGAAAAGTAAAATGTGACCACAAGTCACTTGTCTTTGTGATAATTATTTAATTACTATTTGAGAGTAATTGGCTTTTAATAAAGAAATATGTAATCGTTATCGTGAGATAAAATAGAACCATAATTGGGAGAATTGATTCATTCTCAAAAACATTACTGATATCTTATGAAGATAATACACTTATTAGAAAACAATTACTTTACCTACTCTTTAATTAGTGCTTATAGTCAAGAAAGTAATTTAATTAGTGCTTATAGTCAAAAAGTAATTGGAGACATGAATTGCAAGGTATTTTCTGAATCACATTATTGAAGAATTCAACACCCATACTTCATTTGATACAACTACTCTTTTGGCCTCATATGAAACTGAAGAACAAAATTGTGGGTAAATTCAATTAGTTAAAGGTTTAGTATGCCTAACAATTTTTACCCTATGACACGTTATTGAGAGATTATTCACATTGAAGTAGTAAAAGTGATTAACTAAAGTATAAAATTGAAAGCATAAACATCCATAATCACTGATTAGTGCTAACTATAACAAGGAATTTTCTGGTCATCTTATTTTTATATTAAAGAATTATGAAAAAGGTTTGAAGTGTAAATAGTAATGTGACTAAGGTAGGATTAAAGTTGTTATTAGGAAAGGGATTTGGGTACTTAGCATGCTTAGATTGAATAGTTATGACTACTACGCATGTGGTAAGTATATATATAAGTAGATATACATGTTATATTTGGGGATAGTATTGGATATTCTAATATTAAATGCTTCGGTTATGGAATTTTCACTCAATGTATAGTTTGTTTTTTCTGTGTACATGTAAGATTTATTTCAGGATTTTCGAGCATCGGCTTCAGTATTCTCTCCACAATTCCGGTCTCAGTTTTGTTGGGTCGTTCCATTCTTAATTATTTTTGGCATATACCTAATATTTTAGGTTTTGTTGTAGATGAATGATATAATCAAATGTTTTATATTATCCTAGTGGAAGGTTGAATTGTTGTATGTTATTAAATGTATATTTGTTTGATTTTATCATATGAGTTGTTTTATTTAATTAGAGTTTTTTTCGTAGTTGCTTCGATAATTAATGTGACACACTGTAGCTCGGACTTAATGATCGAGTTGAATATAGGATGTTACACAAATTTAGAGAAGCTCCTTAGAATTTAAACGATCTCCAGAGATAATTTTTTATTGTCAAATTTCAAAATAATCTTATTTAACTTAACAAATCAATCCATACAAGTGATTCTTCGTCTCAACAACATTGCAATGAGTAAGAGTTAAGGAAGTTTATGTAAACCAGTACGACAAATGTAGAAAATTAGATACAATCTTCTTTCTTCTGTTTCCATACATAAATAAATTCAACCAAAACAATCAAGATTGAAAGAAATATAATAGAAAATCACCACAGATCAAGATTAACTTCTTCAAATAAGTATACATAATAATTTTGGCTATGGAAGATCCAAATCTGTATAACTGATATCAATTTGTAAGTTTTAATCAATATTCATAAACCCCAAAATTTTAATATAATAATCAAAACTTAAAAAAACTTCAATATGAATCTCAAACATCAATTTATATAATCGAAAATAAACATATTAAATTCATAAAATTTTAAAAATGAATCAATCCAAAAATAATAGAAAATTAATTTGTTCTTAATGATTCAACATGATGAGACTTGGATGCCACTTGTTAGAACCATAAAACAATATCTAACTTAAAACTTAACAAACCAGAATCTATCATGTCAGATTATCAAAAATAAATCATGAACAAAACTAGATGTGGAAGCGTGCTTGAATCTATCGATTTCTTGAAATCTTCAGATCTTATGGTTTTGATCTTCTAAATTAGCATACAAGTAATTCAAAGAAGGCAACCCTCTCTTTTCTAAATATGAGATATTAAAAAAGTTATACATGTTGTAATTTGAGAATCATAACCTTAATATATAACTTTTGCACGTTAACCTACTTTTTAATCAGCCCATCATTAATTAGAATTTAGTTACTAAAGTATGTATACATATTTGGATCATACAAAAGCCCAATAAATCTTAACCAAATTAGATCACTTTTTAACATAGGCTAACATTTTTATGATAGTAGCACTACACCAAAATAGACTTTTAGCGGCGTTTTTTTTTGCTTTTAGCGGCGCTTATAAGCGCCGCTAAATGTATTAGCGGCGCTTTTAGAAGCGCCGCAAAAAACGCCGCTATAAGCGACGCCGCAAAGGTTTGCGGCGTTTGTGTAAAAAACGCCGCTAAAAGTACGGACCTTTAGCGGCGCTTTGCCCACAAACGCCGCTAAAAGTACGGACCCTTAGCGGCGCTTTGCCCACAAACGCCGCTAAAAGTACGGACCTTTAGCGGCGCTTTGCCCACAAACGACGCTAAAAGTACGGACCTTTAGCGGCGCTTTCGACAAAAATGCCGCTAAAAGTACGGACCTTTAACGGCGCTTTTCCCACAAACGCCGCTAAAAGTACGGACCTTTAGCGGCGCTTTTCCCACAAACGACGCTAAAAGTACGGACCTTTAGCGGCGCTTTTCCCACAAACGCCGCTAAAAGTACGGACCTTCTTTCAACAAAAACGCCGCTAAAAGTACGGACCTTTAGCGGCGCTTTCAACAAAAACGCCGCTAAAAGTACGGACCTTTAGCGGCGCTTTCAACAAAAACGCCGCTAAAAGTACAGACCTTTAGCGGGCTTTTCCCACAAACGCCGCTAAAAGTACAGACCTTTAGCGGCGCTTTTCCCACAAACGCCGCTAAAAGTACGGACCTTTAGCGGCGCTTTCATCAAAAACGCCGCTAAAAGTACAGACCTTTAGCGGCGCTTTTCCCTCAAACGCCGCTAATTTTACAGATTCAAAACAGTATATTTTAGCCAATGTCGAACCCTCCTGCAGAATTCAACCAATAACAGTAAATATGACATACAAATCCAACCAATAACATTAAACCTAAATAATACTTCAAATTCAATGAAAGATATATGATTTACATTAATAAATAAAGTATAACTAAGTATATTGTTACAATAATATTCAATGTAAAAATGTTAAAAATATCGTCACAACAGGAAAAGAAATATCTAAGAAGGCGGTTGCTGCGACTGCTGAAACATCTTCATCATTTGCTGAAGCTGTAGCTGCAGCTCATCATACTTTCTGCTCTGCTCCGCCTCCCTCGCTGCTGCATCGGCTAGAAGTTGTTGCTGGAGTTCTTCATATTTTCTTTGAACCTCTGCAATTTGCTCAACTGTGCTCGCTTGCATCTGAGCTAGCTGATCTCTTAACCTCTGAACTTCAGCTTGAGCTTGACTTCCGAAAGACATGTATTGCTGGGAGCTGGATCCAAAATATTGGGTCGGGGTAACACCAGATCCTTGAAATCGAACCCGACCATACCTCTCAGGACCCAAAACTTCAGTAATAATTCTGTTATCAATGTCCTCATGATTAACAGAACTATCAGTCGAAGCAGTCGCTTCGTACTCCGCCTTCTTCTCCTTTAGTCTCTCCTAAAAAATAAATGAAAGGGTTAGAAACGAAATATATAATGAAAAAAGAATAGAAAATAACATAACATTATTTAAAAAAGAATGCAACATAATTTAGAATAAATCAAATTTTTTTAAGTTAATATACCATAATTTCTCCGGCTTCGGATGTCATTGGAGATCCATCTTTCTTCCTATGCGTAATGTCAAAAAGCTGAAGGCGTCCAACTTTTTGACCAGACGAGACTTCCTACAATATAGTAATAAAAATATTATTTAATAGTAGAGACTCATCGTAAGTTGATAAAATTAATAAATTTATAATACCTTGGCCTCAGCTACGCGAGCAAAACTTCTCGACCCTGCCGTGTGCGTGAATTTTTGTTTCTGTCTGCTACTTGTTCCAACACGCTCACGGTCCTACATAATGAAATTATTACTACGTATATAGTAAATACTAGAAACCGAACAATTTAGAAGAGTTTGAAAATACGTAATACCTCTCCTTTTTTTGAATTCCAAAATCTAACCGTATCTTCCCACTGGTACCTCAGCATTCCCGGCGGAACATTGCACAATTTTTCCTCGAGGCTTATTTCTTTCTTAAAATATTGCTTTTTTAAAGTACTTTTATTGTCTCTCCATTTTTTGCCCAAGGTCTTCTTGATATAGTTATCCGATACCTCTAAAATAAATCTCTCCTAAAAAAACACAAGGTTAAAAAGTAAATAAAAATTAAACCTAAACCAAAGCATTATAGATTAATTTCACGTTTCCTTACCTTAATATTGTCAAGAGCTTGATTTTTGTTACTGTCAGGCATGTGATGCCATGATTCGTAGTTGATGGGCAACATATTTGAATTTCGTGCAAGAATGCCCAAATAGCCAGCTAAAACTTGAGCTTCAGTTCCGACAGGCTGACCATGATTATTTCTACGAACTTTGACACGCTCGGTAGGAGCTAAGTCGTACAAATCTGTAAGTAGCGTACGACCTCGACCTCTGCGCGTCCCTGCACTCTCAGCTGAAAAATGACATTATTATATTAAAAATAAAAAATAAGTTAATAATAAAAGCGAACACGCATGTAAAACAAACTAAACATTACTCTGAACTTCTGCAATATCGTGAAGTGTCTCCGGCACACTTGAAGATCCAACAACTGTTTGCTGTTCACTATTGCCTTCTTCCGAATTTGGATTATTCTGAACAATATTTAAATCTCGTAACTTTCTTCTACGCATTTTTCCTGCAATAAACATAAAACGGTGTAAATTTTAGTAACAAATTAGAACAACAGTACACATAAAATAGTTAAATTATATAACATGAGCAAGATTAAAATAATAGCATTACATATAAGTAAAAAAATTGTAAATTCTTACTACATTATAATTCGTAAATATCTTCATCCACATCCTGACGAACCCATTGAAATTGCGTACTAGTACTAGGGATATTTTCATTTAAGTTTTGTTGTGGAAAAGGCAAAGTTTCTGATCTTTCGACGATATCATCTCTACTTTCATTGCCCATGTCAAACAAGTCTCTAGGGCTGTTTCGGAGTACAACGTACCAACCCTCATCAATTGGATCTTTCGAGTAAAAAACTTGTTTCACTTGAGAAGAAAATACGTACGGCTCGTCTATCAATTGTTCTCCGGTGTGAATCAATCGAGAGAAATTCACCATTGTAAACCCAAATTGATCGTTTTTAATGCCACGAGCAGTATTCACATCAGCCCAATCACCTCGAAATAAGACAACTTTCCATTTTCCATAGTAATCCAATTCAATAATGTCGGTAAGAAGTCCGTAAAAATCCACATTTCCCTCGACAGGATTACTGTCCCTAGCACTAGCATAACTCGTAATAGAAGAATTAACAACTAGTCCGCAATTTTGGGTTCTCCTCAATCTCTCCCGATATTTAGTATGAAATCTGAATCCATTGATGATGAAACCACTGTATTTTTTCACTAATCGATTCGGACCCTGGGAAAGCCATTTAACTTCGTCACTAACGGCCTTCCCACTCCAAACCTATTGAATCGAAAGATGATTTCAGTAATAATTATAAATGTTACGAGAAAACTTTATTATTTGGCAATAAAAGGTTAAGTTGCATACCGTTTGGCTTAACCATTCATGAAAAGATTCAGTGAATAACTTATTAATCTCTCGATGTGGTAATCTTCGTGAGCGTGAACGAGATCTCAATATTTGTTTGTACTCACTATGTTGAAAACAAGTTTAGTTGGTTAGAAAATAAATACATCAAGAAGATGAATATTTATCATATTCTAAAACTTACTTGCATAACGGTTGAATTGCATCGTGGTGGAAAAGAACATATCTATGTGCTTGTATCCAAGATCGGTCATCTAATTCCGCAACTTCAACTTTGCCGAATGGTTCTCCATAACTTTGAAATAAATAAGTTTCGGCCAAGTTAGGATCATTGAGCCCAGCATTTCTACTTGGTCTATTCAATCTTGTTTCAACATCTTCTAAATATCTAGAACAGAATGTCATACATTCCTCTGCCAAGTAGCCTTCAGCAATTGATCCTTCTGGATAACGCTTATTACGGCAATAAGACTTCAATTTGCTCAGGAACCTAAACACGATATACTACGTTATCAAAGGTTGTAACTATAGGTATAGAGTTGAATAAATGAATAACTCTGAAATAAATTAGCACCTTTCTATGGGATACATCCAACGATAGAAAACCGGTCCACCAATTATTGCTTCACGAGGTAGATGAATTACCAGATGCACCATAATAGTGAAGAAGGAAGGTGGAAAGATCTTCTCCAAATTGCATAATGTTAAAGCGGCTCGATTTTGTATTTTTTCAAGTTCTTCAACGTTCAGAACTTTGCCACAAATTGCTTTCATTATATTCGACAGTTCAATTATACAAGACGTTACCTTCTTTGACATACAGCACCGTAAAGCAACTGGAAGTAGATCTTGCATCAAGATGTGATAGTCATGTGATTTTAATGAATACAGTCTTCGATCTTTAAGACTTACACATCGAGATATATTTGATGCATATGCATCTGGGACCTTTATATCCTTCAACACCGTACAGAACATTTCTTTCTCTTTCTTCGACATTGAAAAAATTGGAGGAGGCAACCGATATCTTCCATTCGGAAGTTCTTGGGGATGAAGATCACGTCGAATTCCCATGTCAACTAAATCAAGTCGACTCTGAAGATTATCTTTTGATTTACTATCGACGTTCAAAATTGTCGCGATGATGTTCTCACAGACATTCTTCTCAATATGCATCACATCAAGATTGTGACGTAATATGTGATGCTCCCAATAAGGCAACTCAAAAAAAATACTTCTTTTTTTCCACAAGTCCGCCTCATTAGGGTCATCCTCCAAATCAGATTCATCATCAGATTCATCCCTCGATCGTCTATTTCTTTGCCTGTTGGATGGTTGATTGAGCTTTCCATAACTGAAATCAATATCTTTTAACATGAATAGTATTTCAGATCCAACGGTCTGCTCAGGAGCTTCTCTGAACTCTTCAGTACCGTCAAATAAAGCCCTCTGACATCTAAATCTATGATCTGCATCTAACCACCGTCGATGCCCCATATAGCAGAACTTCTTCCCATTATACAACCACTGTGAACACGTTTGCGCAGCACAACAAGGACAAGCATAACGTCCTCTGGTACTCCAACCAGATAAATTTGCATATGCGGGAAAATCATTAATTGTCCACATCAAAGCAGCACGTAAGTAAAAGTTCTCCTTTCTCACAACATCATACGTCTCAACGCCCGCCCATAATTGTTTTAACTCATCAATAAGTGGCTGCAGATATATGTCAATATCATTTCCGGGACCTTTCTCTCCAGGGATAATCATAGATAAAATCAAAGAAGATTGTTTCATACAGAGCCATGGAGGCAAATTATAAGGAACAAGTACCACAGGCCAAGTACTGTATGAGGTGCTCATGATCTTAAAAGGATTAAATCCGTCCGATGCTAGACCGAGCCTCACACTCCGAGGATCACTTGCAAAGCTTGGAAACTTATTGTTAAATGATTTCCATGCTAAAGAATCTGCAGGATGCCTTAGTAATCCATCATCCGTTCGTTGATCATGATGCCACGTCATAAACTCGGCTGTCTTTGACGACATGAATAGCCTTTGAAGCCTTGGAATTAGCGGAAAATACCGCAAAATCTTGCTCGGCTTCCTTCTTGATTTTGGCTCATATTCATCCTCATTAACATCTTCTGCATCTGCATTCATCCAACGAGATTTACCACAAACATCACAAGACTGTTGATTTCTCTGATCACCCCAATACAACATGCAGTCATTTGGGCAACTATGAATTTTGTTGTAACCAAGGCCCAAATCTTTTATCACTTTCTTCATGTCTTTGCATGATTGAGGGATTTTTGCAAATGGGAACATTTCTCTCAAAAGCTCTAACAGCATTGTCAAAGAGTTTCCGCTCCACCCTCCTAAACATTTTAAGTGAAAAAGGCGAACACAGAATGACATTCTCGAAAATTTTGATCCTTCATAAAGTTCTTCATTCATTTCACCAAGTAATGTGTAAAACTTCGCCGCTTCTTCATTCGGCTGTTCATCCGGTACACTTCTTCCCGTTTCCATGAAAGTATTTCCACCGATATTATAATCATCGGATGCAACATAGTTTGGTGGACATGATTGAAAACCTTCGCTCCGCATATTAAATGCATCCCGCAGCATACCTTCCATGTCATCTTCTCTAACATATTGACGGTAACCACTATAAGGATAACCCGAATTAATCGTCGAAGAGGCTCCACTGGGTGTACACTCACCATGGAAAATCCATTTTTTATACCCCCGAATGAAGCCATCAACAATTAGATGTTCGTAGACAACTTCACGATAATGCCAATAGATATTGCCACACTTCTTACACGGGCAAAGAATCATATTCTCTTGGCTTGAATTGTGAAATGCAATATCTAAAAAAGTTTGCACTCCATTTCGATACTCGTTGCTTGCCCTTGATAAATTCATCCAAGTCCTATCCATTTCGTAGTTGTTGAAGTCTAAAGTTGGCAATAAGTTACACCGGTAAGTTGTTTATTATGTAAGTTTTGATATGATATATATTTATGTTTTATGTAAGTTATGTAGATTATGTAAGTTATGAGTTTTGTAAATTATGTAAGTTATGTGAGTTATGTAAGTTATGTAATTTATTTAAGTAATGATCAATATTATTACTATTTTGAGCTCGATAGAACCTTTTTCAAGTCTTTTTGAATTTTTTAAGATTCATCATACATGGCGTTGTTACACCTAGGGAGGATCCATTATATCTTACAGTGAGATATAAGGCAACCCATCAGGTTTCCAGCCTATATACTTTGAATCTTTTTCTTTTTTATACAAATACCTTTAAAAATATTAAAACTCCAAATCAAACATTATTAATATAAGAAAATAGTAATTTGAATATAATAATATCAAAAAAGAATCATAGTTGAATTTTTATATTAGAATATATTTAAAAAATAATCAATATTATTATATTGATAATTTTTTTTATAAGTGGCCCTTCAGTCGTCAAATGCAATAGCGTATCGATATAAACATTAACATTTACAAACAAATTTTTTAAGTTCCTTATTTACAAACTATTTTTTTTTATACTTTGAATCTTTATTTTTCTATACAAAAACCTTTAAAAATATTATATATTATTTCTTTAAAAAAATATTTTTCTTTAAAAAAATATGTTGTTTTAATATTTGTTATTAAATAAATTCTTTTAATCGGAGATGACGTAACGATTAGCCTTACCTTAGTTTAATTTTTGATTCAACTGTTGGACTTTTGAATTTTTTAAAATTTTTAATATACAATATAGACATAACCAACAATAAATAAATAAAAATGTAAAACTAAAAATAAATAAATAAATAAAAATGTAAAGTTTCAAAAAGAACTTTACCCCAGAATCCAACCAATTGTAGGCACTTTAGTGGATGGTATTAAGGAGGTGTAATTATGAACTAAAACGGACCTTAATAATTTCAACAGGCTGGTGTATTTATTTGCAGCAAATATGACATGAAATGTCCACCCTTTGTGTTTTCAACGAACACGAAATGTCCACCCTGTATATGACAGAAATGCAGCCAAGATAAGGAGCAGCCAATAACTTATGAAAGAAAGAAAGGAAGTACAGTTTTCTTACCTCAGACAATGTGGATTGAAGCTAAGCTTTAGTTGAACCAATACTTGCAGGAGGAGCAGGAAGCAGTAACTGAGTAAATGGGAAACTTGTAACAGTGCATCAAGTGCATATGTGGAAAAACCCCGTTAGTTAAACCTCAAGAATTTCCGATGTTTCATATATCACAGAAGATGAAAACATTAAAATAATTATAAGAAAATATAAATTTGAAATCATAGGAATATTAGCAGTAGTGAAACATTTTCAAATCAAGTTAATTTTTAAGTAACAAAATACATAGTTTTCGGCAAAAATATAGTTATAAACAAAAAAAATAGAGGCCATAAATACTTACTGCTCAGTTAGTCGTGAGGAAAAAAAATGTACATTACACAAACCAGTTAGGCCATCATTTGATTTTGGAATAATTAAAATGTGCTTAGGAGCCTGGGGAGCTATGTCCCTAAAAGCTAAGACCTACAAACAACAAAAATGAATCACAAACCAAATATTTAAGCATAACATATATACAAACTTCACTGCACTCAAACATTACTGCACTCATATGATACAAAAATACCATAATTTAAAAAATAGACAGCATTTAAGCACCAATTTGGACAGCAATTATATGGCTGTAAAAACATTCAGCCAACACTGATTAAACAAAGATGAGTAAACAAAGAAACTCAAGCTCATTAAACAAAGAAACTTAGTTGTTAAATCACAAATTTTACCAGCCACGTAATGACCTTATTAAATTAATTTAAGCTATGTTCAGACTTAGCCAAGTCTATGATGCCGAATTACAATTAATACAATGACCGAATGTACTCACCACAGTCACATATATTTTACTCCTTGTATACCTAGCCATATCAACCTTACATTCAATCAAAATCATTATTGAATACACTTTGATCAAATTTGATATTTAATCTCTATACATAAAAGATCAAAGTTAAGTCTTACTTTTTAAAAAAAAATTCCTATTCCAATAATTAAAATCATAAACAGTTTTCATCCAAATTTGCTAATTTGACGTGTTGATTAGACTACCCTTATGTGACGTAACATATGACTGACAGATAATAAGATGTTAAGTTCACATATTTTAATAGAAACTACAAATGACAATAACGACTGGACTAAATATATACCAATAAAAACATAAGTGAAAAATCATGAAATGAGCCAAGTAGAAAATAAAGACAAATGAGTTGGACATATTCAAAATCATAAAACAACGAACTTATTGATAGCTCAAGAACAAAGATTGAACAATACAAAAGATAATCATATAAATGATTACACTCCAAGATCAATGAATGAAGATGAATCAAATTCACAAGATAAAAGAAGAATGACCAAAACACTTTCATAAATAGTTGGACATTATGCTTAAAATTTTAAAACAACAGAAAAGAAAGAACAAAATCTCCAAAGAACCAAGTTTAAGATTAATGAAAAATTAAATAAAAGAAGTAATTTAATGTAAAATTTAACTCTTTTATTTATCATCAGATATATATAATCTAATTAAAAATCATGTTAGTAAATGACATAATGACATAAAGACTCCCCCATGGTGAAGCAGCCTTCTCTCTGTCTTTTATATTCATATCACACTCATATTCATATTCAGTATTCACGGCTAAACAGTATATACATGTCAAAATTTAATTAAGAAAATATAGTGTGAGATAATGGTGAAGCAAATTGGAAGAAGGAATTATCTGCATGATATTTTCAAATGTACCATTTTTTAAAGCCATCTTCTAAGTAAAATTTACGGTGTCTGTGTAAAGTTGTCAGTTTAGTTTTCCCATAGCATTGGCCAAGTCAAGCTTATCCCTCTTGAAATCAAGATTCTCCATTTATGTTATTATAGCCGAATGTGATTGGAATAGAAAACTACATAAAATAGAAAGCAAATGGGAGATTAAAATGACGAATTACCTCAAGAAATGCCTTTAAAACCCATAAAAATACCAGTATCAGAACTCCATCAACAGAGAATCCAACCTACAATAACTCAAAAAGAAATGAAAATTTCAGTACTTGAAGCAGGAGAATTCAAAAAGAAGATGGTGTATAAATTAAAGGGTGTACCAGTTTAGTACAGATAGAGATGGGCAAAACAGCTCGTAAGGCTTTCCTTGCTTGTTTGTATTCGTGAAAAAGGGGCACTGACTTGAGGGTAAATGGGGATTCTTCGTGAACCAAGAAGGTGCTGAAAGGAGTGGGATTTGAAAGGGAGGGTTTTGGTGTTACAGGAAAAGCTAAGATATGGACGAAAATCAGTGGGGGAAACCGAATTGGGGGATTTTGGGTTGGGGATTTTGGAGACTTTGGGAACTTAGGGTTTTGGGAAATAAAAATCGGGGTTATGGGATTATTCAATCTTAAGGTTGTTGGTACAGCTTTGGACAAGAAATATTTTTTAAATCCACAAATAAAGGTCATAAATCCCTTAGACCCAACAGCAGATTTGCCCGAGTGGTTAAGGGGGAAGACTTAAGAGTTTCAAACGCAAGTGTGCATGGGTTCGAATCTCATAGCTTATTTTTTACCTCCATTTTTTGCGGCGTTTTTACTAAAAACGCCACTATAGTTCCATTTTTTGTGGCGTTTTTACTTAAAACGCCACTAAAGCTCATTTTTTGTCTATTGCATAATTTTTTTTTTCATTTTTACCTATATTTTTCTATGTTTTTTCTTTCAAAATATATTTTGAGTTTTGAACATTTTTACCAATATTTTTTTGAATTTTTTAATTTTAATTTTTAAAATTTAACTACCATTATCAACTCTTTTAGGAATTTCTTTTTTCTTTCTTTTTGCATCAACATTATTCCTTTAAGTATAATCTGTATTATTTGTTTAGATTTTTATATGTATACACCTAAATTTTGATATAGATACATCTGATCAGAATTATATATGAATTTTGGTTTAATGTGAAATTCTATTTGTAGTTTAAATGTTTAGTTGAAACTTTAATTTTGATTTAATCATACATATTTTTATATATGCAATATATGAATAAAAATTTATGTTAATTATATCAATAATTGTGTTAATATTTTACAATATCTGGATCAAATTAAAGTTCATATATACGATTGCACACTAAACCATTGTTCATGTATGCTTTTGGGATTTAACCCATTTTGATATATATTTTTGTAAAATAATAATTTATATTTATCTAATTTTGATTTATTTTCTAAAAAATCTAAGATTAAACCCTAAACCCTTCTAAACACCAAACCTTAAATTAACCCCAAACCATACACCACAAACCCCAAACCATAAATCTTACACCCTAAACCCTAAACCCTAAACCCTGAACCCTAAACCACAAAACATGCATAATCATAAACCCTTGACCCTTAACCCCTAAACTCTTAACTCCTAACCACTAAACCATAAATCACAAACCCTAAATCATAAATTTAACATATTAAACATTAAACCCTAAGTCATAAAACCCTAAACCATATACCTTAAAGTTTAAATACCCTAAACCCTAAAATAAATTAATTTTTTTGTCATTTTATCAAAAACCATAACCCTTAGAACCCTAATAGCCTAACCCCTAAAACCATTAAGAGTACTAAGACCATAACTATAAAATAATAAACCCTAAACCATAAACTATAAATCACAAACACTACTAAACCCTTAACTTTAGACCTTTAAACCCTTAAACGCCCTAAACTATAAAAACATAAACCATAAACCCTTAACCCTAAACCTATAACCCCTAACCCCTAAACTCTTAATACTGCTAAACATAAAGATCTTAAACACTAAACACTATACCTCAAACCCAAAATAACAAACCCTAAACTATAAATTTAACATTTTAAACATTAAACCCTAAACAATAGACCTTAACCCTTAAATATTAAACTCTAAACCTAAAAATAAGAACTATGAAAATATAATTCAAAACAAGAATACGAAAAAAAATATGAAAATTAAATCAAATCAAATAGAAACGAGACGCTACACAAAAAAATGCTACAAAGACTTTTAGCGGCGCTTCAGAAAAAGCGCCGCTATTGCTCAGCCTTTTAGCGGCGTTTTTTCAGAAGCGCCGCTATTGCACAGGCTTTTAGCGGCGTTTTTTCAGAAGCGCCGCAATTGCTCATGCTTTTAGCAACGTTTTTGAAAAAGCGCCGCTAATGCTCATGCTTTTAGCGGCGTTTTTGCAGAAGCGCCGCGATTGCTCATGCTTTTCGCGGCGTTTTTGCAGAAGCGCCGCGATTGCTCATGCTTTTAGCGGCGTTTTTTCAGAAGCGCCGCTATTGCTCATGCTTTTAGCGGCGTTTTTTCAGAAGCGCCGCTATTGCTCATGCTTTTAGCGGCGTTTTTGAAGAAGCGCCGCTATTGCTCATGCTTTTCGCGGCGTTTTTGCAGAAGCGCCGCTATTGCTCATGCTTTTAGCAGCGTTTTTTCAGAAGCGCCGCTATTGCTCATGCTTTTCGCGGCGTTTTTTCAGAAGCGCCGCTATTGCTCATTCTTTTCGCGGCGTTTTTTCAGAAGCGCCGCTATTTCTCATGCTTTTCGCGGCGTTTTTTCAGAAGCGCCGCTATTGCTCATGCTTTTAGCGGCGTTTTTGCAGAAGCGCCGCTATTGCTCATGCTTTTTGCGGCGTTTTTTCAGAAGCGCCGCTATTGCTCATACTTTAGCGGCGTTTGTTGCATAAGCGCCGCTATTGATCAGGCTTTTAGCGGCGTTTTTCTAGAAGCGCCGCTACTGCTCAGGCTTTTAGTGGCGTTTTTGCGTAAGCGCCGCTACTGCTCTAGCTTTTAGCGGCGTTTTTTACAAAAGCGCCGCTATTGCTCAGGCTTTAACGGCGTTTTCAAAAAAACGCCGCTATTGCTCAGACTTTTAGCGGCGTTTTCTGTAAAAACGCCGCTATTGATCAGACTTTTAGCGGCGCTTTTGTAAAAACGCCGCTATTTCTCAGTTTTTAGCGGCGTTTGAAAGAAAACGCCGCTAATGTATAATATTTGCGGCGTTTTTGTACCAAACGCCACGAAAAACGCCACGAAAGGCCTGTTTTGCTGTAGTGTAGATAGTGACATGTAGAATACAAAATAACAAAATAAAATTTTATTTTTTTATGATAATTATGATGTCAGGTGGTATAGATATAAGCTTCTTCTAGTTTTTTTTTTTTTTTTAACAATACTTCAATAACATTCAGCTCACATTGTTAATTACAGACAATTGCTTTTCTTGCTTCGAATAAAATTGAAGAAAAAGCTGAGGGGAATTAATTATTAACAGAAAAAGTAAGTCTAGTGTGGAAAATTGAAAAATTACATTGTAAAGCTCAAGTGGAATTTAGAACAAAAGCAAAACAGGCCTTAATTAGTGCTTATTTTCAAAAAGTAATTGGACACATCAATTGCAATTGCAAGGTAATTTCTGATTTTTTTTTCGCTCGGTCAAATGATAACAAGAAAATGTGTTGGAATCACCCAACCCATACCAGTTCAAACAAGAACAAAAACAGCAGACAAAATACTACCAAAAAAGATCACAACAGCAAAAACAAGAACAAATAAACCATCATGCTCAAAACCAAGTCAACCACCATTTCTGATTCATATTATTGAAGAATTCAAGACCCATTGTTCGTTTGCTTCGTATGAAACTGAAGAAGAAAATTGTGGGTAAATTAAATTAATTGAAACAAATGCAAGTGTAAGTCATCAATTAAAGGTATAGTAGGACTCACAAATTTCACCCTATGACACATTATTGAGACACTATTCACATTAGAGTCTTAAAGTGATTGACTAGAGAAGAAAATTGAAAGCATAAACACCCATAATTAGTGCTAACAATAACAAGATTTCCAATAAGGACAAGTTATTGTGCAATGTAGAAAAGATGAAATGTGCAAGAATCGCTATCATTTTGATTCACATTTCATCTTTTCTGCACTGTATAATAACTCGTTCTTATTGGAGATTTTGTTGCCCTCAACTTTATCACAGGTTTAAGTAATAAGGTCATTGTCTTTGATAAATATGGACAAAACGATTTATGTAATTATACTGGAAGGCCCTTGTGTTTCATGCTTTAAACTTCTGTATGAATTTTATAAAACATTCTCCTCTAATGAGGAAAAACTCGTTCTCATGCCTGCATAACCACTGCCATTTGGGGCCCCATTTATGCTCCATCCCTTGATAACATAATCTTTGTAAACTTAAAACCCTAGTTACACTTTAACCCAGAACCATATAATCACCGCCAACAAGAGCCTTGAGTTGCAATGTGGTCTCAACTTTTGAAGTGATGGCCCCATCCTCACACAGTAGATGAAATTTGTAGATCCCAAGCTCCACGTCATCACTATGAACCCAAACAAAACTTAAAATTATGATTTTGTCTCTCTCAAAGAGAAAGAGAAATAAAGAAATAAATCTTTAAACCAAGAAATTTCAACATGCAAGAAAAAAAAACAATTTAAAGAAGACTGTGGGTGAGAAAGATGATGTAGTAGAGGGATGGAAACTCCCTTCTATATAGGCAAGGGTGCCGGAGGGGGAATATCTTCCGCATGCAATTTTATCCCGGGAATCTTGAGGCAGCATGTGTTAATCACGAAACCGTTTGATAGCTAAAAAAGCCCCCTACGGCATGCCTTTTCTCCCTCACTACTTTCAACCATAATTGTGTATGTTAGAACCCGAGAATTCTAGGATAATTTTCAGACACTGGAACCTAGGAATTCCGGACAGCATGTGTTAAATATGAAATCGTTTTGTAGCTAAAAAAGCTCACTACAGGAAGAATTTTCTCCACCATTTTCATCCCTAACTGTGTACCTCAGACTCTAGGATAATTTTCAGACATCATAACCCGGAAATCCCAGGCAGCATGTGTTGAACATGAAATTGTTTGATGTCAGGGGGTATAATTCCCTATAAAATAAACTCAGTACATTCTGTTAAGTTTCCATACCGAAATTTCGAGCAGATTGCTACAAAACTCTAATCTTTAATTAGCTCTAACAGTCAAAAAAGTAATTCGACTCAACAATTACAAGCTATTTTCTTGTTACATTAATTATATAATACTGGTAAATAATTCAAAGCCAATAGCTTCCTAATGCTGAAATAAGAAACTTTTGCTGCAAATAAATTAATTAAAAGCAAGTCTAAGTCGCCCATTAAAGGTTTAATAGTGTGGAAAATGATAAATAATGCAATTTATTTTTCCCATCGATGTAGTTTCAGGAAAAAACCCCCTCATTGAAAGGACTGATAAAGAGATTGAGAATAAAGATAAAAGAATGAAAGCAAAACATGCCTAATCCTTAGTTAGAGATAATGGTCAAAAGTAATTCAACACCCATAATTGATTTGCTACCATTACTATTCAAGTTGGGTGTTTATAAAGAGGGCTGTCCTCAGCCATTAGCATTCAGAATTAAAACAATCAAAACACTATTTCTTTTGCTCTTGCTTCATATTTCATGATTACGATGTCAAGTATGAGGTCTCATAAACTTGTTTTATTTTTTACAATATCTTGTCTTCTTCTTCATGAGAAATGCACCGATGCTACCGTGTGCAAAGAGAGTGAGAGAAAAGCGCTACTTGAATTTAAGCACAGCCTTCAAGCTATCGGTTTAAGGCAACGACGCCCTTTTTTCATGGATAAATGAGGAGTGCTGTCTATGGCGTGGCGTCTATTGCAACAGCTTTACAGGATACGTTGAAATGCTCGATTTTAGCTACCAACCTCTGGTTGTAGCAGGTACAATTAGCCCTTCACTGCTTAAACTACATCATTTGACTTCTTTAAATTTCAGCAGTAATGATTTTAATGGAAGTCTCATCCCAGAGTTTTTTGGTTCTTTGAAAAAATTGAAATTACTGGATCTCTCTAATGCTAATTTTAGAGGTCCAATTCCTTCTCTACTTGGAAATCTTTCAATGTTGGAGACTCTTAGATTGGGTGGCAACAGTAGGGTTTTCAATGTTGGAAAACTTGAGTGGCTTTCCCATCTTTCTCGATTGAAAGAGGTTGATCTCAGTTTCACTAACCTGAGCAATGCCAATGATTGGTCTCAAATCATTAACCATCTTCCTTTGCTTCGAAAACTAAATCTGAGAGATTGTGATCTGCCAAGCATCTCATCTTCTTCTGTTTCCCTTACCAACTCTTCTACATCTCTCAACACTCTCGATCTCTCTCATAATAATCTCCCTTCTTCTGCCATATATCCATGGTTGTTTAATGTTAGCAGCAACCTTGTTTCACTTGACCTTTCAAGTAACCAGTTGAAAGGTCCAACTCCAGATGCTTTCGGAAACATGATGGCTATTCAAGAACTTTGTCTTAGTGATAATCTTTTTATATTAGCAGAAAAGCAAGTTAAGGGCGATTCTGGGTTGAATGAAATCGGAAAACTAACAGATCTTAGGGTTCTAGGTCTTGGGTACAACCTTTTAAATGGATCCATAAGCAAAAGCATGGGACAACTTTCCAACCTGCGAGTCTTGCGGTTTCCAGGGAATTCTTTTGGTGGTGATGTGATTTCCGAAGCTCATTTCTCAAATTTCACCTATTTACAGAAGTTGGATTTATCCTACACATCTTTGACTTTGAAATTCAACTCCGGATGGATTCCTTCCTTCCAACCGAGTCAACTATTGCTTTGCTCTTGCAAGTTAGGGCCTCGTTTCCCAAATTGGATTCAGACTCAAATGGACTTCCTAAACCCTGACGTTGATATTTCCATAGATTACCTTGATATTTCTGCTTCAGGAATTTCGGATTCACTTCCCTACTGGTTTTGGGATAAATTTCAGGGATTATCGTACATAAACATGTCTTTCAATCAGATCAGTGGTACTTTTCCAAATAACTCTATCCACATAATCCATCTAGATCTCAGCTCTAATAATTTCTCAGGACCATTGCCTCGTTTTTCTTTAGACTACATTATGGGGACTGTACATGCCAATTTTGGCCCGGGCATTAAACCAAACCCGACAGACCCAAAATACAATTAGGCCAAAACCAAATAAGCCCAATGCCCAACCCAAATCAGAGAAACACAAAGCAGGAAACCCTAACCCTAGGTATGCCGCCCCTACCCTTTGCCAAAGCCCCCACTTGCCACTGACCACCTGCGGCCACCGCCCATGCCAGGTCAAATTCACCGCCCTCCACTTGCCTCTGCACCTGCAAAAGAAGAGAAAAGACAGAAAGAATAAACAAAAATATGTAAATGGCTATATAAGCCAAGCAAAACAACAATGTAAGGATCCGATTTCAAAAAAAAATTATAGAAGCAAGATTCGACAATTTTCAATATATAAATATATTACTTTCGAACAAAGATAACAGATCCAAAGCAAACAATCCCAAAACACAGTGATTCGAGCATCAACAATTGCAAAAAGTAAGAAGAAATCTAAAGAGGAAGTCGAAATCGGAAACCGAAAAGGTTTTTTTTATATATTTCGAATCTGTTTCTTTTTTTTTTCCTTTTTGCCTTCTTTTCTTTTCTTTGTATATTTGTATATATTATTTAATTAAAAATACATAAAATAACACACAAAAAAAAGGAAAAAAAGTACCTTTCTGATTTTTCGGCCACCGTTTTTCGGCGACGACGACTGATCGGTGATCGGTTCGATGACCAGACACCTCCACCGGGAATCCTCTCTCCCTCTCCCTCTCCATTTTTTTTCCTTACTCGGTTAGACTGATTTTTTTTTAGGATTTTTGGCCTATTTATAGCCTATCAAAATGGCACTGTTTTGATTAGGCACCCGGGGCATAAAACGACGTCGTTTTAGCCCCGGGTCGGAGCCACCCGACCGATACCGGATGTAGGTCCGTGTGTTTTTAAACCCAAATGGGTTTATTGCTGAATTAGCCCTTCCGCTTTTTCTATATTTTGCAATCAAGTGTTACCTTTTCTTAATTTGGCCCGTTAATTCACTTTGGTTTTTGATTTAGTCCTCTGTAATGCTACGCCGTTTTGAAGGGTGGGTATATTCCCCATTTCGGTCCTTCATTGTTTCACGCGTGTTCAGCCTAGTCCTATGTTTTCTGTTTACATTCGATTTCGCCTCATTATTTTAGTTTTTAGTTCAATTTAATCCCTTTATTAACTATTATTGTTATTTTATTATTAAAGTTAATTAACTATTATTGTTATTTTATTATTAAAGTTAATTAATCTATTATTATTATTATTATTATTATTAGCCTTAATTAATATCTCTATTATATATATATATATATATATATATTATATAGTATTAAATACTTATTCTCAATACTATTTTAATATTAACTTCCATGTTCTATTACTATTATTTTATAATACTACTGTATTATGTTTAGTTTTTTATATGTCACATTTTTTATATGTCACGTTTTCCTATTTTATATATTATTATCATAAAGTATATTTACTATCATTAATATTATTTTTTATGCACATTATTATTTTCTTTTTTTTCATCATTTTACTATTATATATTATTATTATTATTAACATATCATATATTACTTGTTATTTTCATCATGCTATTATCATTTACCTATGTATATATAAATATTTTTATGTACTTATCATGTATATATATTTTTTCAATATTTTTACATATATTATGTATATATTATATTTATATTTTTATATATATATATATATATATATATATATTAATGTTTTAGTTATATATCTTTTATACTATCTTATGTATACATATTTGTGATATTATTATATACATATATTTTTGTATATTACATATATATTTTTTTTCAATATTATATCTTTATATCTTTATGTATTATGTATGTTATTTTTTTTATATATTATACACGCATTTTTCATCTTATTAGTCGCATACTTTTTATATTATATCATATAAATATTCTAATATTATATTATGTGTACATTTTTACATACCATGCATGCATATCTCTAATATCGTATTATTCATATTTTTATCATCTCATACATATTTTGTTCTAACTATATTATATATGTTTTTAACGTTATATCATATATATTTTTTACCATGTATATACTCTTTTAAGTACACTCTTTTTTATATTTCCTTTTACTGTAAATATCATCACTATTATTGTCTTATTACACTAACTTTATATTTTGTCAATTTCATCATGTTTTCAAAGTATATATATTTCACATAATTCAAAAATGTTTAAAAAATGAGGAAATATTTTTGTGTTTAGGGATTCGGGAAATAGTGCCCTAACGTGCTGGGTTGCGATTCCCCACTTGTCTAAATACCTAAAATATCCTTCTAAATAAACTTTTCAACTCGCGAGGTGATTTTAGTTTTGAAGAATTTAAACCTCGTGTCCAATCGTGCTGGATGTGACGTTCTAATTCATTCGGAGCAAAGGAATCTCAATTTTTTTACTCAAAGTATTCTAGTTTTAAAAAGGGATTCTATTTTTTAAATCTTTTCAAAATTTTGACCTAAGACAGAAAATTGCTCAATTTGGTACCAATTCTGGGTGTTGCGGGGGTGTTAATCCTTCCCCGTGTGTAATCGACTCCCGAACCTTATTCTCGATTTTCGTAGACCAAAACATTTTATAAGGTGACCCAATCACACCTAAAAAAGGGTTGGTGGCGACTCCCCATTTTGTTTTAAGTCGACATCTATTTTTTCAAAAAAATGGTTTCGACAGCTTGGCGACTCCACTGGGGAAAGCTAAGAGAGTCAAGCCGAAAATTGATCATTTTCTGTCTTAATGTTAGAAATTTGGAAAATTTTAAAATATGATCTTTTACATGTGATTATTGCATATGTTTGTTATTTTTCCTCGCACACATTGCATTAGCATGACCGTTGCCGTCACATCCTTAAGTGAGAGTGAGAAGCTACGCTTTCGCGAGGTTTTCACCTCCGCATGAGCTAGTGGATTGCTTCCGGGATACATCCGTACCTATGTCTTCGTGAGATTTTCATCTCCGCATGGCCATAAGGAAATGTGTCCCCCTAAACTGAACTTGGTCCATATGAGCCTATAATGGGTGAGGATCGAGGAATCCGCTGGTTCAGGTACCCTTTTTCTCTAGAACTGAAATAAATATAGTAAGCCTTAAGTGCCTGCCCTAGGTAGTACGAAGATGACCTTTAGTGACTACCTATGTAAGTGCTTGTTTATCTTCTTTGGATTATATTTGTTATGTGTGACACTGACCCATTTTATTTTGTCATCATTGCATGTCATTCAGCATTTAAAAGTATCGATTCACGGTTCGATTTCTAAGTTAGAAAGTTTTGTAATGAGGAATGAATATCTTGATAAAGTAGAGGACAACGCTAACGTCCGTGCATGGTCAGAAAAAGCCCAGTTAGAAAAGGGAGATAGTGTCGCCCAGGGGTATACGTTGGAGTTGTAGGATTTCACTCGTATCAGCTCGACACAGAATGAATTTCAGGAGTTGAGGTCATTTGGGCCTAGTGGGATAATGAAGCCAAGTAGTGGTTCTACAAAAACTATGGGGACTTGCAGTTTTCACTTGACAGGAAGTTAGCGTGGGAGTATTTGTTGGACATTTCTACCATTACAGCATCCCTCTTTCATATGAAGATGGTCGCCCTGTGGATAGTAAGGGTGTTGGAAGGAAAGTGATTGACAGAATGCGTGAGACCTACAAAATGAGTTGGATGGAAAGAATTTCGCCTTTTATGGTAAAAAGGTTCATTTACTATAGGATCGCTACCAAACAACAAGTCTGAGTTTACTGTTGTATTTTAGGATATTGTACTTATAGAAACAATGGAAGTGCAAGCCCTGATGACTTAGATAGCCTGGATGAGCATGAAAGAAAGCGATTAAAGAGGACCGTGTCATTCAAAGACCTTTAGAGATTAGCTATACTACGAAGATACCCATGCAGTCAATTCAAGATGCTCTGCGTGGGCAAAAATCTGAAAACTCTCAAGAAGCACCGAGAGCGTAGGATATCATTTTAAGGCGGCGTATTATGGAATATGGATACCTACTTGTTCGCCAATCTCTCTCAGGATAATCAGAACAACTTCACAGATATTGGAAGAAGTATCCTTGGCTGTAAGGATTACCTCATGAATGAGGTCTTAGCTCAAATTCAAGAGTTAGCTAATTATTTACAGATCCTGGCGGTACAGGCTGACACATTGAGTGCCAATATGAGCTACAGTCCAATCGTGGTCAAGAGTTTGCTTTGTTGTTAAGACTTTGGACGTTAGGGCGAAGGCGTATTTGTAATCCGTTTTGTGTAAAGATTTTTGTTTCTTAAACAACGTTTTTTAAAAAGAAACTGAATCAGAATCGATATCTTTTTGCATTCATGCATTTATATTGCATCAAAGAAAAGAAGGTGTTGATTCGAAATTCGATTCCTAAATAGAATAGTTTGTCATAAGGAAACGAATTTCTTGATAAAAGTGGATTATAGTACGGTCGTCTGGATATAGTCCAAGTAAATATGATGAGAGAAAGCCGGTAGTCCACGAAGGAATACATCATTTACTTGCCAAAAGCATGAAAAGAGAAAGCCGGAAGTCCACAAAGGAATACATGACTTGATTTCATTGCCAAAGATTCAAGCCAACGAAGATTATCCAAGAGCCGTCATTTTTTGATAAGTATCATGGAGACAAGCGAGCAAGGAGTCGTGGCCCAGATCAAGCAATAAGGAGCTAGCAAAGGCATCTTTTGGAAAACTTACAAGATTTGACCATGAAGAGAAGATCAGTATTCCCACTTGGACCATGAAAGGGCAAAGGCTGTACATGTAATCCGTTTTCATGTAAAGAAATCTGTTTTCTAGAAAAGTTATTCTAATGAAATTGAATTCATAATCGACGTCTTCTTTTCTTTTGCATTCATGCATTTGCATTTCATGCATTTGCATTGCATCATTTGTATTGGATTTTGTGCATTAAATTTTCACAAAAGGTCCCTAATTAGGTGGAATTATTTTAGTTAGCCTGAAAAAAATGAAATAAAGGTTAGAGAGATTAGAGCAAAGGCAAATACAGATGCAAGAGCAATTGACCGAAATCCGACAAGATATACGTGATCAAATGTTAGAGCTCCAAAGAAATGTGATTGGCCAGCTAAGACAATTATTAGTCGAAGGGCTTGAAAAGATAAAAGGCCCAGTGGTCAACAGTGAGGATAATAATGAGGACATCGTTTATTCCCCAAGTTTTACTCCAATAAACATCCAGACTCAACTAGACGCACCTTGGCGAAGGGTACCCATTACTATCAGACCCCAACAGCATCAGGCCGGTATGTCAGCGCTAGTAAATTACCCAGTAGGCTCAGGTCCCAATTCGGGGGGCAATCCAGCCAATCTGATTATCATTGAAGAAAGAAAGAAGGCCAGTGTGGAGCATTCAAAACAGTGCGAAGCTTTTAAAAAGCAAGAGTGTAGCTCCCGAGATAATACTTCAAAGGCAATAAAGATAAAAGAAAATAGGGTGAAACCGATTACCATAGGCCAGCCAAGAATGACAACTACTAGCCATCAGGTGCCTCAAAAGTAAGAATCTAATCCAAGACCGAACCCTGAAAAGCTCTTGTTTACACCCATCCCGATGACATACAAGGAGTTGTATCAAAGCCTATTTGATGCGTGTATTGTATCTCCTCGTTATGTGTAACTAATGAAACCCCCATATCCCAAATGGTACGACTCAAATGCTCAATATGAATACCACGCAGGGATTATAGGGCATTCAATAGAAAATTGCCTTGCTTTCAAAAAGTTGGTCAAAAAGTTTATTGAAATAGGAATTGTAAAGTTCGACGATTCCTCAGAACCTAGTCACTTAGACAAAGCAGTAAATATGATAGTTGAAGGTAGGGGCAAAAGAGTGACGATGCCTTGAATAAGTCAAATGCCGAAAAAATATTGGGGAATCTGAATGACCTATCCAAAGAGGGAACCAGGGAATAAAAGTTTCTACCCTCACATACTTGGGAGTGTTTTGAACGATGGAACTGTGGAAGAGACCTATTTTAGAACTTACTTGAAGTAATATCCAAAACACGCTTGTTACTTTCAGCCTAAAAGCAATAAGATTCCTTTTGTGAAATAGGCTGGTGTCTAAAATTTTTATTTCAATGAAATGCATCTTTTTGAGCAATTATTCTTTTACTCTTTACAGATTCTTTGGTACTCGAACTTTCAATCATATTCTTTCATTCGTATTCATGATCATACCAATGCAAATAATCTTCTTAGAATCATTTATTCTTCAAAATTTGCCTTCGTACTTACAATAGGTACCCAGATATCAATATCATAAGCGACGCTGTTACTGACTCCCTTTTGAGTAAAATATGTGTCTAGAGAGATCTTAGGACTTCGCAAATGATAGAGATTGTACCTATCTTCTAACTTTTTAATGATGGTAGAACGAGATGAGAGACAGATCCTAACTTACGAAGGGTCAATTAAAATTGCGAGCTTGGGGAAGAAATGAAGATCAAAACCTAGCTCGCCACAAAAATAAGACAAGTCATATATATTCCCTCTATTTCTTCATGGAGTCTCTATGTGGATATGAATGTTATAGGATCAATGTTGCCGACACTAATTCATCTTCATAGTTGTTGATTACTTTACTAAGAGGATAAGGTCACTTCATATGCCAAAGTTACAAGGTGAACAGTCATCAAATTCAAATTCAAATGCAAATCCAAGTTCAGATTTGAATACAGATCCAGATCCAAATTCAAATTCGAAACCAAATCCAAACTCAAATCCAAATCCAAGTCCAAATTTGAAATTCAAATTCAGAATTCAAAAATTCAAATTTCAAATTCAAATTCGAATCCAAAAATGGCAATTTAAGGTCTATTCAAAGATCAGACACAATATCGATGCAACAAAGGTAGCCAAAACCATCCAAAAGGATTTTGAAAGGTGACTGAGGCTTGTAATGGTTGGCATAGAGAAGTTACCATTTACCCTCTTTGCTTATCAAACGTTAGCCAGAATCTTCACCAGGGCAACACATTTCTCATTGGTCTAGCCTATTGAAGTTGAGATTCTTTCCTCCGAGTTTTATCAGAACTGAAGATGAATGAAGCAGAATGAATCTAAGTCTGATGTGATCAATCAAATTTGAAGAAGAAAAGTTAATAGCAATCTATCACGGGCAGATAATGTGATTTTACAATGAAAATGTTCGCCTAAGAGAATTTCATGATGGAAGCTGATATTGAAGACGATCTTTCATATACAAAAGGAGCTTTAGAGGAAAAAAGGCGCCTTGAGACAAAAAAAATCATCAAAAAGGAAGAAAATCAATCAGAAAAAGAAAAGAAAAAGGAGAGGCCAAGGCAAAAACCCGCAAAGGGCGCTTTGAGACCAAAGGGGATTTGAGTTGAAAACCCGAAAAGGGAGGCTCAAATTTTGATTGAAAGTGGGGCATACAGTAGTCTTGCTATGTTTGAATTGACAATGAAGAAGTACGCTACATCTTGGGGCATCGACAAAGTACTGCGGATCCCTTAGACACATATTGAGCTTAGAATGGTTCTCAAGAAGTTGGAACAGAGAAGCTCAGGCTGCGATATCTGGGGCACCTAGTTTCCATCTTACCCCATTCTAAATCTGCTATCTTTGATTATTTTATGCTTTTTAACACACGCACCTAATAAATGTCCTTCTTGATTGCATTTGCTTAACTTGTTTGTTTTGAGCTATGCTCCCAATCAATTCCCTTATTGTCCAGTGTTAAGATTTTTTTCAAGCATTTTGCATTGAAATAACGATTAGTGGACTAATATTACTTTCATGAAAGGAGTTTTCCATTTTACTCTAGAAGCTCTTAAATAGGACAAGAACCTGAAACAGGACTGTTGTTTGAGAGCTCACCAAGTATGAAAGTTGGAAAACCTGAGCTTAAATTGAGTTTATCTCTTCAGATTTTCTGTCAAAGATATTAGTTGAACAAAAATAAGATATTGCATTGGTGATAATCTCGATGAAAACGAACAATGTCAACCTAAGCATGAAAGAGGATCATTCTCGAGAAAAATGATATTCTGCATCCATACACATTTGGTCAGATCACCCGATGAGCGATCAGCTGAGGAAACAAGTTACAGGTCCTACACCCTGAGTTACAGTGGAATGGATAGAAGTTGATACGAATCCTATAGCCAGGAATTGTAGTGGGATGGTTTAAAGTTGGTACTAACCTTGCGTCCCCAAGTTACACTAGATTGGACCCCAAGGTTATAGTGGGGCAAGCTAGTTGAGCAAAATGTGATTATTTCTTTGGGTTTAGGTCAAAATACCAGCTGAATAAGAGGGCAACATACTACGATAAAGCCTTGATGGGCAACAAGTGATGACACCCTAGACATTAAAAAATATCATTCTCATGACGTTTCTGCATTCATATCTTTCATAATGCATTAAGATTAGGAGCATTTGATTCATTCTGATCATAACATCCTAATCATTTGTCATAAACATAGGCATATAAAATCAAGTCTACAGGACATGTCCCCCAGAGGACGGTGTAGCAACATTGGTGAAAACACCAGATCTCGTCTTCCTGAGCGAAGCAGATCAAAGATTTGAGTCTGGCAATCCCTGTATTGGCGGGGAGCAGATCAAAGATAGCAGATTTGGCATCTCTGTATTGGCAGAGAGCAAATCAAAGACAGTAGATTTGGCAATCCCTATATTGGTAGGGAGCAAATTGAAGAAAGTAGATTTGGCAATCCCTGTATTGGCGAGGAGCAGATCGAAGATAGTAGATTTGGCATCTCTGTATTGGCGGAGAGTAAATCAAAGACAGTAGATTTGGCAATCCCTATATTGGTAGGGAGCAAATTGAAGAAAGCAGATTTGGCAATCCCTGTATTGGCGGGGAGCAAATCGAAGATAGCAAGTTTGGCATCTCTGTATTGGCGGAGAGCAAATCGAAGACAGTAGATTTGGCAATCCCTATATTGGTAGGGAGCAAATTGAAGAAAGCAGATTTGGCAATCCCTGTATTGGCGGGGAGCAGATCGAAGACAGCAGGTTTGGCATCTCTGTATTGGCGGAGAGCAAATCGAAGACAGTAGATTTGGCAATCCCTATATTGATAGGGAGCAAATTAAAGAAAGCAGATTTGGCAATCCCTGTATTGGCGGGAAGCAGATTGAAGACAGCAGGTTTGGTATCTCTGTATTGGCGGAGAGCAAATCGAAGACAGTAAATTTGGCAATCCCTATATTGGTAGGGAGCAAATCGAAGAAAGTAGATTTGGCAATCCCTATATTGGTAGGGAGCAGATCGAAAAAGTAGATTTGGCAATTTCTGTATTGGCAGGAACCAGATCGAAAAACTAGATCTTATCTTCGCTGAGCAGGAGCGGAGCAGATCAAATTCCAACAGATCTTAGCTCCCTAAGCAGTAGGGTAACAGATCGAATTTTGGCAAATTTTATCTCCATACATCAGCGTTGGAGTAGATTTCGGCCACTCACCTTAACTCCCTAAGTAGTAGGGTAATAGGCAAAAATACAGCAGATCTTATCTTCACTGAGTAGGAGTGGAGCAGATCAAGTTCCAGCAGATCTTAACTCCCTAAGTAGTAGGGTAATAGATCAAATTTTGGCGAATCTTATCTCCATACATCAGCGTTGGAGTAGATTTCAGCCATTCGTCTTAACTCCTTAAGCAGTAGGGTAATAGGCAAAAATACAGCAGATCTTATCTTCGTTGAGCAGGGGCGGAGCAGATCAAATTCCAACAGATCTTAACTCCCTAAGTAGTAGGGTAACAGATCAAATTTTGGCAAATCTTATCTCCAAGTATCGACAATGGAGTAGATCTCGGCCACTCGCCTTAACTCCCTAAGCAGTAGGGTAACAGGCAAAACAAAGCTGATCTTATCTTCGCTGAGCAGGAGCGGAGCATATCACATTCCCATAGATCTTAACTCCCTAAGCAGTAGGGTAACAGATCAAATTTTGGTGAATCTTATCTCCATACATTGACAATGGAGCAGATTTCGGCTACTCGCCTTAACTCCCTAAGTAGTAGGGTAACAGGCAAGCACAGAAGATCTTATCTTCGCTGAACAGAAGCGGAGCAGATCAAATCCCAGTAGATCTTAACTCCCTAAGCGGTAGGGTTACAGATCAAATTTTTAGCAGATCTTATCTCTCTGTATTGGCAGAGAGCAGATCAAAGAAAACAGATTTGGCAATCTCTGTATTGGCAAGAACCAGATCGAAGAACCAGATCTTATCTCTTTGTATTGGTAGAGAGCAGATCGAAGAAAACAGATTTGAAAATCTCTATATTGGAAAGAACCAGATCGAAGAACCAGATCTTATCTCTCTATATTGGCAGAAAGCAGATCGAAGAAAATAGATTTGGCAATCTCTATATTGGCAGGAACCAGATCGAGAAAGTAAATCTTATCTCTCTGTATTAGCAGAGAGTAGATAGAAGAAAACAGATTTGGCAATCTCTGTACTGGCAGGAACCAGATCAAAGAAAGCAGATCTTATTTCTCTGTACTGGCAAAGAGCAGATCGAAGAATAGCAGATTTGACAATCCCTATATTGTCCCAGCAGAGAAGATTGAAGTTACGAATCTCTTCTCTCTGAATTATTATATCTTTGAAGAGACGAGTAGATTGAAGCTACAAGGTACATCTTTAAAGGCGCGAACAAATTGAAGCTATAAGGCATATCTCTGAGGTTGCAGTGGAGTGAATCAAAGCGACAAAATACGGTGGACTGGAAAGAGACCACATGAATAAGAAAGAGCACCAAAGAAGTCAAGACTAGGCAAGACCGGGCAAAATTGACCTTTCTTAAAGTCTTTTCTCTGTTCTCGTTACACGACAACGAGCAAAGAGGGGCAGCTGTATATGCCAATTTTGGCCCGGGCATTAAACCAAACCCGACAGACCCAAAATACAATCAGGCCCAAACCAAATAAGCCCAATGCCCAACCCAAATCAGAAAAACACAAAGCAGGAAACCCTAACCCTAGGCATGCCGCCCCTACCCTCTGCCAAAGCCCCCACTTGCCACTGACCACCTGCAGCCACCGCCCATGCTAGGTCAAATTCACCGCCCTCCACTTGCCTCTGCACCTGCAAAAGAAGAGAAAAGACAGAAAGAATAAACAAAAATATGTAAATGGCTATATAAGCCAAGCAAAACAACAATGTAAGGATCCGATTTCAAAAAAAAAAATTATAGAAGCAAGATTCGACAATTTTCAATATATAAATATATTACTTTCGAACAAAGATAACAGATCCAAAGCAAACAATCCTAAAACACAGTGATTCGAGCATCAACAATTGCAAAAAGTAAGAAGAAATCTAAAGAGGAAGTCGAAATCGAAACCGAAAAGGTTTTTTTTATATATTTCGAATCTGTTTCTTTTTTTCCTTTTTGCCTTCTTTTCTTTTCTTTGTATATTTGTATATATTATTTAATTAAAAAATACATAAAATAACACACACAAAAAAAGGAAAAAAACGTACCTTTCTGATTTTCAGGCCACCGTTTTCCGGTGACGATGACTGATCGGTGACCGGTCCGATGACCGGACACCCCCACCGGGAATCCTCTCTCCCTCTCCCTCTCTATTTTTTTTCCTTACTCGGTTAGACTGATTTTTTTTAGGATTTTTGGCCTATTTATACCTATCAAAACGGCACCGTTTTGATTAGGCACCCGGGGCATAAAACGACGTCGTTTTAGCCCCGGGTCGGAGCCACCCGACCCATACCGGATGTAGGTCCGTGTGTTTTTAAACCCAAATGGGTTTATTGCTGAATTAGCCCTTCCGCTTTTTCTATATTTTGCAATCAAGTGTTACCTTTTCTTAATTTGGCCCGTTAATTCACTTTGGTTTTTGATTTAGTCCTCTGTAATGCTACGCCGTTTTGAAGGGTGGGTATATTCCCCATTTCGGTCCTTCGTTGTTTCACGCGTGTTCAGCCTAGTCCTATATTTTCTGTTTATATTCGATTTCGCCTCATTATTTTAGTTTTTAGTTCAATTTAATCCCTTTATTAACTATTATTGTTATTTTATTATTAAAGTTAATTAATCTATTATTATTATTATTATTAGTATTAGCCTTAATTAATATCTCTATTATATATGTATATATGTATATATATTTTTATATAGTATTAAATACTTATTCTCAATACTATTTTAATATTAACTTCCATGTTCTATTACTATTATTTTATAATACTACTATATTATGTTTAGTTTTTTATATGTCACGTTTTTTATATGTCACGTTTTCCTATTTTATATATTATTATCATAAAGTATATTTTCATTGCTGTCTTATATTATCCTAATTATTATCATTATTCTTATTACTATTACATTTACTATCATTAATATTATTATTTATGCACATTATTATTTTCTTTTTTTTCATCATTTTACTATTATATATTATTATTATTAACATATCATATATTACTTGTTATTTTCATCATGTTATTATTATTTACCTATGTATATATAAATATTTTTATGTACTTATCATGTATATATATATTTTCAATATTTTTACATATATTATGTATATATTATATTTATATATATATTTTAATGTTTTAGTTATATATCTTTTATACTATCTTATGTATACATATTTGTGATATTATTATATACATATATTTTTGTATATTACATATATATATTTTCAATATTATATCTTTATATCTTTATGTATTATGTATGTTATTTTTTTATATATTATACACGCATTTTTCATTTTATTAGTCGCATACTTTTTATATTATATCATATAAATATTCTAATATTATATTATGTGTACATTTTTACATACCATGCATGCATATCTCTAATATCGTATTATTCATATTTTTATCATCTCATGCATATTTTGTTCTAACTATATTATATATGTTTTTAACGTTATATCATATATATTTTTTACCATGTATATACTCTTTTAAGTACACTCTTTTTTATATTTCCTTTTACTGTAAATATCATCACTATTATTGTCTTATTACGCTAACTTTATATTTTGTCAATTTCATCATGTTTTCAAAGTATATATATTTCACATAATTTAAAAATGTTTAAAAAACGAGGCAATATTTTTGTGTTTAAGGATTCGGGAAATAGTGCCCTAACGTGCTGGGTTGTGATTCCCCGCTTGTCTACATACCTAAAATATCTTTCTAAATAAACTTTGCAACTCGCGAGATGATTTTAGTTTCGAAGAATTTAAACCTCGTGTCCAATCGTGCTGGATGTGACGTTTTAATTCATTCGGAGCAAAGGAATCTCGATTTTTTTACTCAAATTATTCTAGTTTTAAAAAGGGATTCTATTTTTTAAATCTTTTCAAAATTTTGACCTAAGATAGAAAATTGCTCAATTTGGTACCAATTCTGGGCGTGCGGGGGTGCTAATCCTTCCCCGTGCGTAATCGACTCCCGAACCTTATTCTCGATTGTCATAGACCAAAACATTTTATAAGGTGACCCAATCACACCTAAAAGAGGGTTGGTGGCGACTCCCCATTTTGTTTTAAGTCGACATCTGTTTTTTCAAAAAAATGGTTTCGACAGGGACCATTAACATTTCCAAAAACAAGTTTACTGGTTCAGTCTCTCCAATTTGCAATTTTACCGGTGCAGTTTCTTTGACATTGTTTGATCTCTCAAATAATCTATTTTCTGGAGTGGTTCCAGACTATTTTGGAAGTTTCCCGTTTTTAACAGGTTTGAATTTGGGTGATAATAGTTTCTCAGGCTCCCTTCCAAGCTCCTTAGGATCCCTGACTTCTCTTGAAATGCTCAGTTTACGTGGTAATAAATTCTCAGGAGAATTACCTTCATCTTTACAGGACTGTACCAACTTAAAATTTCTGGACTTGAGTGATAATGAATTATCAGGAGAAATACCTATGTGGATCGGTCAGAAGCTTTCATCGTTGGTTTTTCTTAGCCTTCAAAGGAAACAGTTCAAGGGAAGGATCCCCCATCAACTTTGTGGATTGAAATATCTACAAATCTTCGACCTCTCTGTAAATAAAATCTCTGATACCATACCATCATGCCTCAATAATTTCACTTCCATGACAAAAAAATTGAGTTTAGATCGAATGATTGAGCATCACATCTTAGATACTGGACCTAGATTTTTATCTCTGGAGGGTGTGTATAGTGAGCCTTTATGGATCATTCAGGTTAGATATGTTGATGAGGCATTGCTTACATGGAAGGGAACAAAGCAAAGCTATCCACAACTTGGATTGCTACTAGCCATTGATCTCTCTTGTAACAAATTAACAGGAGAGATTCCTGAAGAATTAAGTAGTCTTCAAGAACTGGTTGCATTGAACTTGTCAAGAAACCTTTTGAACGGAAAAATTCTTCAAAAGATTGGGCATATAAGACAACTAGAGGTGCTTGACCTGTCAAGTTTTCAGGAAACATCCCGACAAGCTTGTCTGAATTATCATTTCTAAGTAACTTGAACTTGTCTTACAATGACTTGTTTGGAAAAATTCCAACCAGCACTCAACTACAGAGCTTTGATCCTTCGTCATTTTCCCATAATAGAGGACTTTGTGGTCCTCCTATTTCACAAAATTGCTCAATAGTGGAACCACCTCCTGACAAACCTTCAGTAGGAAGTGAAGAAGATTGTGATGAGTTCATGAAATGGTTTTACACTGGCATGGGACTTGGATTTGTTGTGGGTTTCTGGGGGTTTTGCAGTGTTGTGTTCTTCAAGCGTTCATGGAGGCATTCATATTATCGTTACTTGGATAATGCAAAGGGTTGGGTTTATGTTTCATTTGTTATGCTAAGAGAAAGGTTAATGAGGAGAATCAAAGCTCTTTCAACAAGGTAATAAATTTACTTTCTTCTCTCCTTAACAAAGTTCTTTCAACACTGAGAAATATATCCTGAACTAAACAGCAAAGTTTCATATTATTGTTTTTCAGGTCCGATTAGAATGGCAACTAATGGAGATATTTCCTGTACATGAGAAAATCTTAATTAAAAAATTTATAAATTAATAAATGTTCGTCTTTTTTATGATTTCTTTTTGTTTTTTGAATAAATTCTTTTTGATGATTTCTACTTTCTATATGTTTAGAAAGATTTTTGATGGCTTTCTTTGACTTTTTTTTGTTGGTTTGCATATTTATTTTTTTGTCCAAAGTAATTTTGTAACACCCAATTTCGGCCTAAAAGTTATGGCCATGTACATACAGAGATGTTACCGTAAATCATTTGAAAATCTAGAAACATTTGAATTGAAAAAACTTTGTAACCTATTATTACGTAAAAATCCAGTTTACTAGAAAACATATCTTCATTAACAGATTCGAAGGAACTATTGATTAATTATACTTTGAAAATGTTTACGGTTGCATGAGGGAAAAATCTCAGTCAAGTCCAATTTTGGAAAATACGATTAAACACATTTATCTGCAGCAAAATTCTTAGTTAAATTCGATTTGGAAAACATAAGTCGTGTTTTGAAAATCTATCGTTTTGATGTTAGTGAAGTTTTCCTTTAAAATCAATAAAGGGTTTAAAACGACATTTAAAAGTCCAAAATCGAATGGTCCCAAAAATGTCCAAAACAATCCAAAAATAACAAAACACAACAATCCTAATACTTAATTAATCAGAAGAAAAGTAAAATATTTTATTTGAGCTCTTCTCGTACCAACCCATCCCAAGTGTAAGGGTTACCTGAAAGTAGCAAACAAACAAAGAATAAGTTTCGAAACTCAATGTGCAACATATCATATCATCAACAGAAATTAATCAGACATATATCAAAAACAAAAACTGTATTAGAACATAATAGATGTAGAGTAGATTTACAATCATACCCCCATCCGCTACACACTATCTCCGACCATTCCAACACACCATAGAGAGTATTGAAAACCCATCCAACCCTACACACCGTTTAGTGTTGGTATGACACTTTTCAGAATATTTATAGCTTAGTTGCCAATTCTTTAAACGATTTATTTCCTTTTACAAATATATGTGTGATTGTGCCACAAGATACTGCAAAGATATATTTGCTCAC
The DNA here is from genome assembly GCA_020496765.1 of Gossypium stocksii. Lineage (NCBI taxonomy): Eukaryota > Viridiplantae > Streptophyta > Magnoliopsida > Malvales > Malvaceae > Gossypium > Gossypium stocksii. Next base: position 96,386,670 of record CM035628.1, on the reverse strand, counting down.
ACTTCCCCGATATACACAAGTCCCACCCCAATGTACAAACAAAATTTATTAGATATATCAAAATTTATCTGACAGTATATATGCATTATTTTATTGTGCTTTAATAAGTGCTAAAAGTAACATGTTTTAACCTCATTCTTAATGCATTTTTAGTTGATTATTCGATTTTAATGATGAATTTTATGCTGTTAATCTTTTAAATTTATGTTTTTGTACTTAGGAGAGCATTTGTGACCAAAAAGAGAGAAAAACGAGCGAAAATAAAAAAATTGGAGTAAGTTACAAAAGCCACACAGGCTGACCCCTTCCACATGGCCTAGCTACATGACCATGTGAGCCAGATGGCCTACCACATTGCCATGTGGTAGGCTGTGTCAATTTCGTAGATTTGTACCTTCAATTGTGAGAAAACATTTTTTTTTATTTTTCGAGCATACTAAGACATATATATGACAAACATAAGAAGATATGAGGGAAAGTCATAGAATATTCAGGAAAACAATTCAGAAAACACCATTCAAGCTGATTCTGAAGCAGATTTCCGTCAAGATTTAAGATTCCCATTTGATTTCTTAGGAGATTATCATGAGCTTTTTTATTTCTTTCAATTATATTGTATCTTGGATGTTTTTATTTTAAATTATAAACTAATTTTCTAAATACCTAGGGGAGATGAACCCTCTGATGGATTCTGTCTTTTAATTTTTATTTTATGCAACAAATACTTAGACCTTGTTCTCAATTATGTGTGCTTAATTCTTAGTTTGATACTTCTAAATTATTGATCCATATTTGATGTGCTTAAATCAAAGGAGGAATAAACATTGTTTAAGAGTAGGTCTTGCATAATTAAGTGGAGTTACATGCAATCTTAGAAATAAGACGATATAAATCTATCAAATTAGAGTCAAATATAAGATAAGAATCCATAGCATGAGTTAATGTGATAATAAGTGTTTTAATTAAAAAGAAATTCCAATTAATTGACCTTGAGTCAGTTGCTCTTATTCTCGAAAGAGATATTAGCATAACTTATGGATTTCTATGGATCAAGTTACAAAGTAAAGAAATTGCATAATTTAGATTGATAGTAACAGATGAAATCTAAGTGAATTCTTTCCTAGGTATTATTTCACTTCTCGATTGTTAATCATTTATTTTCTTATTTTGTTCTTTATCGTGTTTATTAGTTAATTAATTTAGTTAATTTTAATTTTTAATCAATCACTCAATTTATTTAGTTAAATAATAAAAAGATAGTAATTTTTAATTTTTTTTATTTTTGGGGAAAATATTTATTTATTTTTATTTTTTATGACACCAAATTCTTTAACCCGACAAAGACTCTTTTTTTTTTTATTTCCTTTGATTAATAATTTATAAATTCTATAGTTTTTAGTCATTTAACACGAAATTTTCTAGCATTGCAAAATTCAAGAAGATTAAAATGGGATTGATTATGGGTGTTTAAGTGAATGATGTGAGAAAGAGGTTTCATTCAACTGTTAGTTTTATTAATTTCTATGATTAAAGTGAAAACAATTAAAGTAAGGTTATTAAATTAAAAGCACTTTTATTATTTTATTAATTCACAAATCAAAATCAAAATCAAAATTAAAATCCAATATATTTAATTATAATCCAAATCACAATTTTATAATTGGGATATTGTAAAGTAATTGATTAAAGAAGAAAAAAGTGGAGGTGAAAAATCAAAGGCAAAGTAGAAATAGTCAAAAGCTAATTTCCTGAAATAAATTCCACAAATATGAGTATGAAAAAATTTAGAAAAAAAACTTCAAAAAATTGAAAGAGTTGAGAGTTAAAAAAAAAAATAGAGAGAATTAGATTTGAGTGAAAATAATGAAAAAGAACCTATTATTTATAGGGAAGAAATTATCGTTGGGGTCTTTAAAAAATTTTATAGTTACCAACGTTTAAAAAAATAATCGTTGAAACATGTATCTAACTGGACACGTTTTCATACTACCTCTCTAGAAATGATCTATTTTCTCAAATTAAATAAAAACAACCGTTTTTTTTTTTTTGTACTTTTTCAATAAATGCTACAGATATCACTCAAATATATATATAAGATAAAAAAAAATATTATTTTTAAATATATGGAAAAAATACACATTTTTTTATATTTATAAAATAAGATATGGCACAAAGGAAAGACTTTGGTCATTATTTAGGGAAGGCTTTCTAAAATATAAGAAAAACTAATACGACAAAAATCTAGCAAAAGTTAAAAATTTCATTTGATATATGAGTTTAATCATAGATGTAAAGATAGCTTTATAGTTCTTTAATAGATTAGTTATAATTATTTATGTTTCATTTAGCAATTAATCTCTCTTTACTTTGTTGATAATAAAGATGAAATTCATTGAAATTATTTCTCTTTATCAATAAACCACCAGTTCGAGTCTAAGATTTAGTTTTTTGATAGCATTAAAAACGGGAAAGACCTAATTCTAACCAACCAACACACAAACGAGGTTCATTTAGAATAGATGATATGTTCATGTAACATGAATTCCATACGTAACTTATATCCAATCATGCTATTCAATGCAAGCATTATAATTAATTAAACAATTATAGATTTAATTATTCTAATTAACAAACCAAAATATTTTAAGCAATTGAATGTGATATCAATATTCAACTAACTTAAATATTTGTAATTAAAGCAGAAAACATCAACGAAAAAGAATAGTTGCAATGGTTATTGTCTTGTATTCATATTTGGTGCTTTGCCCTAAATAAGGGTCATTCTTATTTTGGTCACATTTTACTTTTATTTATTTGGTCACCTAAAAAGGAAATTGATCAAATTGGTCATTCTGTCATTTAAATGGTAATAGAAGACTAAGGACTAATTTAGCATTGCTTTTGAGAAGTGTTTTTAAAAAGAATTAATAATACTTTTGGGAAAGAAAAACTACAAATTTTAACTTTTTCATTTGGGAAAAAGTGTTTTTGAAAAGCAAAAAAATTCTTTCAAAAGTTACTTGTTTAGCATTCCTTTTATTCGAAAGTGATTTTTATATCAAAAGTGCTTTTAAAAAGTATTACTAAACACAACTAAACTGTGCATTTATATGCTTTTTTTTTAAAGTGTCAAAAATAAAAATGACTCCTATTTAAAGTAATTCAACTCAACAATTATATATTATGAACAATATTAAATAACTCAAATCCAATAGTTTACTAATGCTGAATTAAGAAACTTGTGAACCCATGTATTGGCCAATAATTATGGTATTCATAGCTCCAGATGTGATCTCGATTCGAGTCACATTAATCACGTTGTTGTTAAACTTTACCTTCTCTTATAATTCACTAAAAAAAAAACTTGTATTCAAAATAAATAAATTAAAAGCAAGTCCATTAAATGTTCAATACTGTGGAAAATGATAAATGCATGTATAACTATATTAATGCAATTTATTTTTCCTATATTTCTTTCATTTATATTCATTTCAATTAAATTAATTTGATATATTATTTAAAATTAATTACAAAAACATAATTAAAATTTTTATTAATATAGATTTTAAAGTATGAAAAATATTATTTTTTATATTTATCTTTAAATTTTTAAATAATTCATCTTATCCTAAAAAAATAAAAACTTAAACATACTATAATATTAAAATAAATAAAATAAAATTAATTGAAATCATTTTCCATTAAATGGTAATTAGTTCTTTCATACCATTTTTCACATTTTTTTATAGAAAAATTCTATCGATTATTGTTATTTTGAATTATCAGAGGTATATAAAAATTTAAATTATTGAAAATTTTCAAATTTTAATTGATTTAATTTTTTTAGTGGTTTATCAAACAATTTAAAATACAAATTTTTGGGCGTTATAAATCAAAATTAATTTTGATCCATGTAAATAATTAATTATATAAAAATTTTGATGCAATCATATTTCCTAAAATTTGGAGTCTAATATAACCTTTTTTAAACTAAATAGCACATTTGAAACTTACTATTAATTGTATAAGAGATAAATTTCCCTATTAAGGCAAAGCAAAATTTCCCATAAATTCCCAATAACTCATACAATACTCACAAGAAATGGGTCACCATTGCTACACTCTATGCTTCAATGGGGTCCCTTCATTAATTATATATATATACATACAAAACTTTGACATGCACAGTTTCAATCATCCTCTTTTTACCACTCCCTCCCTCTTATATATCTATAATTTATGCAAATGTCTCCATCGCAGGTTTCCCTACATTGTTTCATGCCAATAATACAACTCTTTCCTAATATAAAAGTGTACATATTAATAAATTATTATGGGATAGCATACTAGGGTTTACTTGTGATTTTTTGAGATTGAAGTTGATGGTTGAATATAAGTATAACTACTATTCTTAATTTAATATAGGCTTGAAATAATTGGAAGTATGATGGTGATTTTTTTACTAAAAGTTAGATTGTATTTTGTCTTTTTTACTAAAAATAATAAATTAGTTCCTATACATTAGATTAAAGAGCAAATTAGTCATCTCTCTAAAAATTTTCATCCATTTGTACTGTTAAAAATTGGAGTGACTGGCAGAATAACTAGACAATAATATGTGATGTACCATATGTACCTCATGCTGATGTAAAGGAACCAGTTTTTAACAATAAAAATGAGTGAAATTTTTAATAGAAGAACCATATTTCTATTTGATCTAATGTATAGAAACTAATTTAATTCTAACAATTCAAAACACAAAACTTTGTGGCGTTACAATATAACAATGAGTAGGGTTGAGTCCACATTGGGATATAATAATTCTATTTCTTTAATAAAAGAAAATAGAAACAAAGGAGGATTAAAATTAAAAACTAAAACTAAACTTAAAACTATGTAACAAAAATTGTAAAATAAAATATAAAAAAAAACCCAATAGAATGAAAATCTAGAAAAAGGTAAAATTTTCTTTTGATTCATGAATTTGGTCATTGATGCATAAATAATTTCTGTGTTCTTTAATAAATTAACTATATTTATTGATGTTACGCTTAGCAATCAACCTCTCTTACCTTATAAATAACTAAGAGGAAATTTGTTGAAATTATTAACACAAAAAGTAAGTCTAAGTAGTGTTTAAAAAGTTCATTGGTAAGAAAAAGTGAAGAAATATTTTAAAGGTGAAGTGGAGATAAAAACAAAAGCAAAACAGGCCTAGTATTTGCTCCTTAATTAGTGATTATTGTCAAAAAGTAAAAGGCATTTTCTGATTCATATTATTGAAGAATTCAAGACCCATAGCTCTTTTTGCTTCATATGAAACTAAGAAGAGAATTGTGGGTAAATTACATTAATTGAAACAAAAAGCTAGTCTAAGTCATCAGTTAAAGGTTTAGTGGGCCTAACAAATTTCACCCTATTGTGATGTGATTAACTAAAGAAGAAAACAGTGGAGGTTAAAAGAGAAAGTAATTGAAAGCATAGACATCCATAATCCTTAATTAGTGCTAACAATCACAATCTATTTTATAGTCATCCTATTTTTATATTAAAGAATTCAAGCACTAATGAAAAAGGCTGACAGTTAAATCCCAATACTGTCAATTAATATATAAAAGTAGTCTATTTATATAACATAAGGATATGATATAGGATCATGTAAAGACTTTGGTCTTTAAATTAATAATTTTTTAAATAATATATTCTATTATATTAAATTAATTATATATTATTTAAGAATTATTATGTTGAATTGATTGATCGTTAAGAAAAAATAAAAAGATAAACTATCCTATTAATCACTCTAAATAGGGCATTTTACTTAAAAAGGCCTTTTTCTAAATTTAATTATGGAAATGAGCCATTTTTTGGGTTATTTATCGGATTAGGTCATTTTCCCGGAAAACGCATCCACATCAACACGAGTTCAGGGGATGTGCCAACAAAACGCGTTCCTGGGGAAGCGTTTTTGCCACGTCATCACAAAGCGCTTCCTTGAGGGCGTGCTTTGCTGATGCGGCAAAAACACTCTCCCACGGGCACGTTTTAGCCCGTGTTTAAATTTCCAAAAAAATTTATTTTTTAAATATTATAAAAATAAACCAATTTTGTTGAAAATTTACAAGAATAAACCTTAAAAAAGGCTCAAAGTGACAACGCCATTTTTTTTAAGGTGCCACCAATTAATATGAAAATAAAACTTACAAAGCAAATCTTTATATAGACTCAAAGTTTCATTTCCCTTGTTTTCTTAAGCAATGTGGGATATAAGATATGTGTATATAGACTCATGAATAGGTTCGCAGCTTCTTCCTAAACAATGCGGGATTCCTTCCTCTTTTAATTAACAACATGAGATTAAAAGCTACACTATATTTTATATTTTTTACTTGGAGTTTAAATTTTTTTACAAAAAGTTAACATTTGTTACATTATAAATAAAACTTTTAAACTCTATAAGTAAAAAAATTATAAAATATAAAATGAGTATGGTAAAATATTAAAAAATAAATACTTAAAAAACTACTAATAGTTGAGTGATCATTCTGTAAGTTTTTATAATTCGATAGCTAAAAAATCATAGTTAAGTGACTACTAATGTAATTTAATCTAGATTTAAAATATGAAAAATAATTATTATATTTTATGTATATTATATATTTCTATAAAAAAACTTATTTAACATAATTATACACTATGTTTAAATAGATTATCTATTTAGTCAAAATACATCTAAAATAAATTTATCAGCAAAGAAGCAAATGACTTAATCTAAATTTTGAGAAGCTCCTTAGAATTTAAACGATCACGAAAGATAAAAAATTTATTGTCAAATTTCAAAATAATCTTATTTAAGTCAACAAATCAACCCATACAAGTGATTCTTCGTCTCAACAACATTACAGTGAGTAAGAGTTAAAGAATGTTTATGTAAACCAGTACAACAAATGTAGAAAATTAGATACAATCTTCTTTCTTCTGTTTCTATACATAAATAAATTCAACCAAAACAATCAAGATTAAAGAAATATAACAGAAAATCACCACAGATCACTTCTTCAAATAAGTATACATATAATTCGAAAAACATGCAAATACATAATAATTTTGGCAGTCCGTATAATCGATATCAATTTGTAAGTTTTAGTCGATATTCATAAACTCCAAAATTTTAACATAATAATCAAAACCTAAGAAACTTTAATATGAATATCAAACATCAATATATATAATTAAAAATAAAAATATCAAATCCATTAAATTTCAAAAATGAATCAATTCAAAAATAATAGAGAACCAATTCGTTCTTAATGATTCAACATGATAAGGCTTGGATGCCACTTGTTAGAACCATAAAACAAGATCTAACTTAAAACTTAACCAACCAGAATCTATCATGTCAGATTATTAAGAATAAATCATGAACAAAACTAGATGTGGAAGCGTACCTAAATCTATCGATTTCTTGAAATCTTCGGATCTTATGGTTTTGATCTTTCAAATTAGCATACAAGTAATTCAAAGAAGATAACTCTCTCTTTTTTAAATATGAGATACTAAAAAAGTTATACATGTGTAATTTGAGAACCATAATCTTAATATATAACTTTTGCACATTAACCTGCTTTCTAATCAGCCCATCATTAATTAGAAATTAGTTACTAAAGTACGTATACATATTTGGCTCGTACTAAAGTTCAATAAATCTTAATCAAATTAGATCACCTTTTAATATAGGCTAACATTTTTATGATAGTAGATAATGACATGTAGAATCCAAAATAATAAATTAAATTATTGTTTTTTATGATAATTATGATGTCAGGAGGTATAGGTATCAGCTTCTTCTAGGTTTTTTTTTTTTTTTTTTTACAATACTTCAATAACATTCAGCTCACATTGTTAATTACAGACAATTGCTTTTCTTGCGTCGTATGAAATTGAAGAAAAAGCTGAGGGGAATTAAATTATTAACAGAAACAGTAAGTCTAGTGTGGAAAATTGAAAAATTACATTGTAAAGCTCAAGTGGAATTTAGAACAAAAGCAAAACAGGCCTTAATTAGTGCTTATTGTCAAAAAATAATTAGACACATCAATTGCAACTGCAAGGTAATTTCTGATTCATATTATTGAAGAATTCAAAACCCATTCTTCGTTTGCTTCGTATGAAACTGAAGAAGAAAACTGTGGGTAAATTAAATTAATTGAAACAAAAAGCAAGTCTAAGTCATCAATTAAAGCAGATTGTTACAAAACTCTAATCTTTGATTAGCTCTAACAGTCAAAAAAAGTAATTCGACCCAACAATTACAAGGTATTTTCTTGTTACATTAATTGTATAATACTAGTAAATAATTCAAAGCCAAAACCTTACTAATGCTGAAATAAGAAACTTTTGCTGAAAATAAATTAATTAAAAGCAAGTCTAAGTCGCCCATTAAAGGTTTAATAGTGTGGAAAATGATAAATACATGTATCAACTATATTAATGCAATTTATTTTTCCCATCGATGTAATTTCAGGAAAAAAAAAGAAAACCCTCATTGAAAGGACTAATAAAGAGATTCATTAAAGAATAAAAATATAAAAGAATGAAAGCAAAACAGGCCTAATCCTTAGTTAGAGATAATGGTCAAAAGTAATTTAACACCCAAAATTTATTTGCTACCATTACCATTCAAGTTGGGTGTTTATAAAGGGGCCTTTCCTCAGCTATTAGTATTCAGAATTAAAACTATCAAAACACCATTTCATTTGCCCTTGCTTCATATTTCATGATTACAATGTCAAGTATGAGGTCTCATAAACTTGTTTTATCTTTTGCAATATCTTGTCTTCTTCTTCATGAGAAATGCACCGATGCTAGTGTGTGCAAAGAGAGTGAGAGAAAAGCGCTTCTTGAATTTAAGGACAGCCTTCAAGCTATCGGTTTTTCAGGCAACGACCCCCTTTTTTCATGGATAAATGAGGAGTGTTGTCTATGGCTTGGCGTCTATTGCAACAGCTTTACAGGATACGTTGAAATGCTCGATTTTAGCCACCAACCTCTGGTTGTAGCAGGTACAATTAGCCCTTCGCTGCTTAAACTACATCATTTGGCTTCTTTAAATTTCAGCAGTAATGATTTTAATGGAAGTCTCATCCCAGAGTTTTTTGGTTCTTTGAAAAACTTGATATTACTCGATCTCTCTAATGCTAATTTTAGAGGTCCAATTCCTTCTCAACTTGGAAATCTTTCAATGTTGGAGACTCTTAGATTGGGTGGCAACCGTAGAGTTTTCAATGTTGGAAAACTTGAGTGGCTTTCCCATCTTTCTCATTTGAAAGAGGTTGATCTCAGTTTCACTAACCTGAGCAATGCCAATGACTGGTCTCAAATCATTAGCCATCTTCCTTTGCTTCAAAAACTAAATCTGAGAGATTGTGATCTTCCAAGCATCTCATCTTCTTCTGTTTCCCTTACCAACTCTTCTACATCTCTCAACATTCTCGATCTCTCTGATAATAATCTCCCTTCTTCTACCATATATCCATGGTTGTTTAATGTTAGCAGCAACCTTGTTTCACTTGACCTTTCAAGTAACCAGTTGAAAGGTCCAATTCCAGATGGTTTCGGAAACATGATGGCTATTCAAGAACTTTATCTTAGTGATAATCTTTTTATATTAGCAGAAAATCAAGTTAGGGGCGATTCTGGGCTGAATGAAATCGGAAAACTACGAGGTCTTAGGGTTCTAGATCTTGGGTACAATCTTTTAAATGGATCCATAAGCAAAAGCATTGGACAACTTTCCAACCTGCGAGTCTTGCGGCTTCCAGGGAATTCTTTTGGTGGTGATGTGATTTCCGAAGCTCATTTCTCAAATTTCACCTATTTACAGAAGTTGGATTTGTCCTACAATTCTTTGACATTGAAATTCACCTCCGGATGGATTCCTCCCTTCCAACCGAGTCAACTATTGCTTTGCTCTTGCGAGTTAGGGCCTCGTTTCCCAAAGTGTAACAAATTAAGAGGAGAGATTCCTGAAGAATTAAATAGTCTTCGAGAACTAGTTGCATTGAACTTGTCAAGAAACTTGTTTACCGGAAAATTCTTCAAAAGATTGGGCATCTAAGACAACTAGAGGTGCTTGACCTGTCAAGAAACAAGTTTTCAGGACACATCCCAACAAGCTTGTCTGAATTAACATTTCTAAGTACCTTGGACTTGTCTTACAATGAGTTGTCTGGAAAAATTCCAGCCAGCACTCAACTACAGAGTTTTGATCCTTCTTCATTTTCCCATAATAGAGGACTTTGTGGTCCTCCTGTTTCACCGAATTGCTCAATGGTGGAACCACTTCCTAGCAAACCTGCAGTAGGAGATGAAGAAGATGCTGATGAGTTCATGAAATGGTTTTACACTGGCATGGGAGTTGGATTTGCTGTGGGTTTCTGGGGGTTTTGCAGTGTTGTGTTCTTCAAGCGTTCATGGAGGCATTCATATTTTCGTTACTTGCATGATGCAAAGGATTGGGTTTATGTTTCAGTTGTTCTGCTGAAAACAAGATTAGTGAGTAGAATTAGAGCTCTTTCAACAAGGTAACAAAGTTGATTTCTTCACTCTTTAATGAATTTCTTTCAACGTTGAGAAATATATCCTTAACCAAATAGCAAAGTTCTATATGATTGTTTTTCAGGTCTGATCAGAACTGCAACTGAAGGTGATTTTCCAGCACGTGAGAAGATCTTAATAAAAAAAATCATAAATTAATACATGTTTGTCTTTTCGATGATTTCTAATTTCTATATATCAAGAAATACTTATAAATTGGTATTTAAATTTTACCTTTTTTTTTAAATTTTGATATATATATATATATATATATATTAATAAGTGGTATCTAATCTACTTATTGTCGAGTAAGATGAGGAGTTTGAAGTTGGCCCTCAAAGATTGGAATGAAAAATCTGATGGTATTGTGGATAATTTTTTTTTTTTTGGAATTGATAGAGGAAAATAAAATCGGAGTTGGATGAAAACGACAATCATAAAGATCTAAATGGTTCGGAAATGGAAGAGCATGGTCTGTTGAATATGGTGCCGTGGGAAGTTATCAAGTTCCGTGAGGCGGTATGGTGTTAAAATACACAGAGGTCTTCGTTACAAGAAGACAAATCCAACTTTACCCTTTTTTTCATAAAGCAGTTTTTTTTTTTTTTGAGGGGCCTTGAGAGACATAAGAAGTGGCTTATGCTTTGTTATCTGTACTGATTGCATTGACGTTGATTATTGGTATGGTTAGCAATTCGAAAGTCCCGTTAGTATGTAACATAGTTTGTGTGTGCATTTTAGTAGCAGTTGGAACGAAATAATAGACGTGGATGTTGTGGAATCTAGTCATTGGTATTGCTGTGATATTGATCAGCTGTGTTGAATTTATTTCGTAGTTGTTCAATGGTAATTGTTGCGTGTAAATAAATGATACAAATGTGCAAGTATATACTTCGTCCAAGTAATAAAATGATAAGTATCGTCTCCATAGGAATCAGAAATTGATTAAAAATTGAGTAAGTTATTATTTTAATCCTACTAACTAAACTGAGCAAAAGGAATAAATCTCAATTTGATAAAGATGTTTGATGATGTACTAATAAAATCAAAGAGAAATGAAAAACATGATATGGCAATTAAAATGTTGTGGCAAATTACAAAGAATATTAAAGAGTGTTTCTTCTGTTGAATGAATAAGGTTTATTCAGGTGATATGTTCATATGATAATAATGCCATGGCAAAATTTTGACTATCCTACTGCTCATAAAATCACTGCTCTAATCTGCCTCTTTTGATAGCTAGATCTTAAGCTAATATTCTGAGTTATGTCTACAGGACTCAGGAATGATAACTACATTGAATGTTCTTCTCAGTACAATTCGCAAAATCTATGTCTAGAGTGTTACAAGTGTTCTTTTGAGTACTTGCTTGCATCAATCGATTCATAATCTAGTGTACTTAATCTTTTTAGATTTAAATCTACTTAACTATGTTTAGAGCTTGCATGCATACATTTAAAATAAACTTAAATGGAATGAAATAGTAGTATAAACAAATTCAGATCGCCGGCATTAAAAATAATATAAAGTTCACCCAAATAATTCCAACCCAGAAAATGTTTAGTTCATGGGTTGGAAAGTTAAAACTAGATTTAAATCATTCAACAACATTCTTCAAATACGTTTTTGATTCACAAAAATCCAATAAAGAAAAACAAAGGCAGAACTGCAGGAAATTCTCACTACATTCCAGCTCCTACTTCAATCCCAGGATTGTTCTCAAACCCAGGGCAGATTTCTCTTCCCCTTCTTTGCGTCTGTGATATGATCTTCATAGTTGCTACCCTTTCTTTTCTCTGAATTTTTCACTAGATTTCTTTTCTATGGAGAGAAAAAAAACTACTTCCACCAATCTTTTCTCACGCAAATCTCCACTCCTCTTTCTTTTCTTCTCTGTCTTCCTTTTATAGGGTAGATTCGTCTCTCTCAGCACACACATTTCTTTCTATTTTCAGGGTGGTTTTTTTTGGTACATGTACAGCTGGCTGAGAGTGACATTGATTGAGTGCTGCGTCATCTTTTCAGAATTGCCATGGCATTTATGTTGGTAATTATTCCCACCGTTTGCGATGGCAATGTTTCACTTCCTTCATTTTCCTTCTTCGTCCTCTACTTCTTCTCCTTCAACCTACACCTGTTTCCAAACACAACCACCTTTCCTTCCCAGTAGTAAAAGTAACAAATGATGACATTTACAGTGCACTCCGAACTTTGTTATGTAATACTCAAAAAATATCCTAATAATGCAAATGTATTTACTTAATTACAAACAATTAATTCCATTTTAGAAGTTAGAAATATAACTCAAATATTCGATGGTTAAAATAAACTTTATGGCCAACCATGATCTATGTCATTAAGTTCCATCAGCTTATGCATAGTGACTTTATTAGTATTGATTTCTAATTTTATTTATTATTTTAACTAGTTAATTTTAATTAATAATAGAATAAGTATAGTGGAAGGAAAGAAAGATAAGGCTTATTTTCCTCCTCTCCCTCACGGCAAACAAAGAAAAATTTCATGGTTTTTTTCTTCATTTACGTCCACTAGATTGCTCAAGAAAGGTGAGTTTTAGTTTGAATTTTTGTTGAAATTCTAGGCTTTGATAGTTGATAAGCATAACACAGTTATTTGATGAAGTAATTGATGATGTTTAGTCGAGAAATTATATTTAACACTAAGTTTCAGAGAGATTGAAGATAAGAACTTTAGATGAAAATTATGTTATAATGCTAGTAAGGTAATGGGTGTTACAAGAATAAGCTTGATTTAATCTTAAAGGCTTTGAAAACATTGTGGAGTATTAGGGACCGAACTAAATAAATCAAAAGCTGTAGGAAAATTTTGTCATGAACTAAAAGTTAGAGGTCTCTAGCGGAGAAATATGAAATTAGTTTTAAATATGATAAAACAAACCAAAAGTTACAACCATTTCGAATATTAGGGCCTATAGGGACTAAAATGAATAGAATGTACTCATGTCAATATTGTGTCGAATTTTGTTTGAATTTTGTGATTAATGAGTTTTTGTATTCGGGTTTAATTACATAGCTCAAGACGATGTAGAAGAAAAAGCTAAAGTCATTAACGAATAGCTGCTTCGAGTTTATGCTACTATAATTCACTTCCAATAATACGTTTGTAAATTAGCTAGTCGTTATATACAAATATGAATTACATGTCAGGGTAATTATATCTTTCTCCAAAACTATGAGGTGATGAATTTGAAATTGTGATTGTTGAATCAAGCTATGAATGATTGAATTTGTTCTCTCCCTATATATATGCTTGATATATATAAGTACTTAAATCCTGATGCTATGATTATATAGGTTATAATGAAGATTATAATGATAATGTCTTGTTTAACTATATTAAACGTAGTCTGAATATAGTTGATATGACATAAAATCATAGATATCAGTGATTGATTAGTTTCAATTCCCAAAGAGTTATGAACATCCTTAATTTTCAAAGGGTTGATATAAAATATTTTGACATACATATTAAGCAGTCTCAATTTTCTAAGGGTCATGGACTTATTTGTGCACAGATCTGAGTATTTGTTCTAATATCTATTGTTGATTAATAGGTGTAGAAATGAGTAAGTAATGAAAATGATGATAAATGATATGTTGTAAATTGAATACATTATGATACGAAACCATGAAATGTTAAAATAAAAATTGAACGAGTAGATTTGGGGAAAATATGATTATTGATTACGTGGAAAAAGAAAAGGGGTAAAGTAAAGAAATTTGATGTTTAATTTTAATTATGATGTCAGAAGGTATAGATATCAGCTTCTTCTAGGGTTTTTTTTTTTTTTTTTTTTTTTTTACAATACTTCAATAACATTCAGCTCACATTGTTAATTACAGACAATTGGTTTTCTTGCGTCGTATGAAATTGAAGAAAAAACTGAGGGGAATTAAATTATTAACAGAAACAGTAAGTCTAGTGTGGAAAATTGAAAAATTACATTGTAAAGCTCAAGTGGAATTTAGAACAAAAGCAAAACAGGCCTTAATTAGTGCTTATTGTCAAAAAGTAATTGGACACATCAATTGCAATTGCAAGGTAATTTCTGATTCATATTATTGAAGAATTCAAGACCCATTCTTCGTTTGCTTCGTATGAAACTGAAGAAGAAAAAACTGTGGGTAAATTAAATTAATTGAAACAAAAAGCAAGTCTAATCTTTGATTAGCTCTAACAGTCAAAAAAAGTAATTCGACTCAACAATTACAAGGTATTTTCTTGTTACATTAATTATATAATACTAGTAAATAATTCAAAGCCAATAGCTTACTAATGCTGAAATAAGAAACTTTTGCTGAAAATAAATTAATTAAAAGCAAGTCTAAGTCGCCCATTAAAGGTTTAATAGTGTGGAAAATGATAAATACATGTATCAACTATATTAATGCAATTTCTTTTTCCCATCGATGTAGTTTCAGGAAAAAAAAAAAAAAAAAAAAAAAAAAAAAACCTCATTGAAAGGACTAATAAAGAGATTCATTAAAGAATAAAAATATAAAAGAATGAAAGCAAAACAGGCCTAATCCTTAGTAAGAGATAATGGTCAAAAGTAATTCAACACCCATAATTGATTTGCTAGCATTACCATTCAAGTTGGGTGTTTATAAAGAGGCCTTTCCTCAGCTATTAGCATTCAGAATTAAAACTATCAAAACACTATTTCATTTGCTCTTGCTTCATATTTCATGATTACGATGTCAAGTATGAGGTCTCATAAACTTGTTTTATTTTTGGCAATATCTTGTCTTCTTCTTCATGAGAAATGCACCGATGCTAGCGTGTGCAAAGAGAGTGAGAGAAAAGCCCTACTTGAATTTAAGCACAGCCTTCAAGCTATGGGTTTTTCAGGCAACGACCCCCTTTTTTCATGGAGAAGTGAGGAGTGCTGTCTATGGCGTGGCGTCTATTGCAACAGCTTTACAGGATACGTTGAAATGCTCGATTTTAGCTACCAACCTCTGGTTGTAGCAGGTACAATTAGCCCTTCACTGCTTAAACTACATCATTTGACTTCTTTAAATTTCAGCAGTAATGACTTTAATGGAAGTCTCATCCCAGAGTTTTTTGGTTCCTTGAAAAACTTGATATTACTGGATCTCTCTAATGCTAATTTTAGAGGTCCAATTCCTTCTCTACTTGGAAATCTTTCAATGTTGGAGACTCTTAAATTGGGTGGCAACCGTAGAGTTTTCAATGTTGGAAAACTTGAGTGGCTTTCCCATCTTTCTCGTTTGAAAGAGGTTGATCTCAGTTTCACCAACCTGAGCAATGCCAATGATTGGTCTCAAATCATTAACCATCTTCCTTTGCTTCAAAAGCTAAATCTGAGAGATTGTGATCTTCCAAGCATCTCATCTTCTTCTGTTTCCCTTACCAACTCTTCTACATCTCTCAACACTCTCGATCTCTCTCATAATAATCTCCCTTCTTCTGCCATATATCCATGGTTGTTTAATGTTAGCAGCAACCTTGTTTCACTTGACCTTTCAAGTAATCAGTTGAAACGTCCAATTCCAATTGCTTTCGGAAACATGATGGTTATTCAAGAACTTTATCTTAGTGATAATCTTTTTATATTAGCAGAAAATCAAGTTAGGGGCGATTCTGGGTTGAATGAAATAGGAAAACTACCAGATCTTAGGGTTCTAGATCTTGGGTACAACCTTTTAAATGGATCCATAAGCAAAAGCATTGGACAACTTTCCAACCTGCGAGTCTTGCGGCTTCCAGGGAATTCTTTTGGTGGTGATGTGATTTCCGAAGCTCATTTCTCAAATTTCACCTATTTACAGAAGTTGGATTTATCCTACACTTCTTTGACATTAAAATTCACCTCCGGATGGATTCCTCCCTTCCAACCGAGTCAACTATTGCTTTGCTCTTGCAAGTTAGGGCCTCATTTCCCAAATTGGATTCAGAAGACTCACGTCCTAAACCCTGACGTTGATATTTCTTCCATAGATTACCTTGATATTTCTGCTTCAGGAATTTCGGATTCTCTTCCCTACTGGTTTTGGGACAAATTTCAGGGATTATCGTACATAAACATGTCTTTCAATCAGATCAGTGGTACTTTTCCAAATAAATCTATCCACATAATCCATCTAGATCTAAGCTCTAATAATTTCTCAGGACCATTGCCACGGTTTTCTTTAGACTACTTTATGGATATGGGGACCATTAACCTTTCCAAAAACAAGTTTACTGGTTCAGTCGCTCCAATTTGCAATATTACCGGTGATGGTTTTTTGGCATTGTTTGATCTCTCAAATAATCTATTATCTGGAGTGATTCCTGACTGTTTTGGAAGTTTCTTGTTTTTAACAGCTTTGAATTTGGGTGATAATAGTTTCTCAGGCTCACTTCCAAGCTCCTTAGGATCTCTGATTTCTCTTGAAATGCTAAGTTTACGTGGTAATAAATTCTCTGGAGTATTACCTTCATCTTTACAGAATTGTGCCAAGTTAAAATTTCTCGACTTGAGTGATAATGAATTATCAGGAGAAATACCTATGTGGATCGGTCAGAAGCTTTCATCGTTGGTTTTTCTTAGCCTTCAAGGGAACCAGTTCAGGGGAACGATTCCCCATCAACTTTGTGGATTGAAATATCTACAAATCTTGGACCTCTCTGTAAATAAAATCTCTGGTACCATACCACCATGCCTCAATAATTTCACTTTCATGGCAAAAAAAGTGAGTTTAGATCGAAGGATTGAGAATCACATCTTAGATACTGGACCTAGATTTTTATCTCTGGAGGGTGTGTATAGTGAGCCTATATGGATCATTCAGGTTAGATATGTTGATGAGGCATTGCTTACATGGAAGGGAACAAAACAAAACTATCCACAGCTTGGACTGCTACTAGCCATTGATCTCTCTTGTAACAAATTAACAGGAGAGATTCCTGAAGAGTTAAGTAGTCTTCAAGAACTGGTTGTATTGAACTTGTCAAGAAACCTTTTGAACGGAAAAATTCTTCAAAAGATTGGGCATATAAGACAACTAGAGGTGCTTGACCTGTCAAGAAACAAGTTTTCAGGAAACATCCCGATGAGCTTGTCTGAATTAACATTTCTGAGTAACTTGAACTTGTCTTATAATGACTTGTCTGGAAAGATTCCAACTAGCACTCAACTACAGAGCTTTGATCCTTCGTCATTTTCCCATAATAGAGGACTTTGTGGTAATCCTATTTCACCAAATTGCTCAACAGTGGAACCACATCCTGGCAAACCTGCAGTAGGAAGTGAAGAAGATTCTGATGAGTTCAAGAAATGGTTTTACACTGGCATGGGACTTGGATTTGTTGTGGGTTTCTGGGGGTTTTGCAGTGTTGTGTTCTTCAAGCGTTCATGGAGGCATTCATATTATCGTTACATGGATAATGCAAAGGATTGGGTTTATGTTACATTTGTTCTGCTGAAAGCAAGGTTAGTGAGGAGGATCAAAGCTCTTTCAACAAGGTAATAAATTTACTTTCTTCACTCCTTAACAAAGTTGAGAAATATATCCTTAAGTAAATAACAAAGTTCTATATTATTATTTTTCAGGTCTGATTAGAACTGCAACTGAAGATGGTTTTTCCTGCACCTGAGAAAATCTTAATAAAAAAACTTATAAATTAATACATGTTTGTCTTTTTGATGATTTCTAGTTTCTAGTTTCATATTATTGTTTTACAGGTCCGACTAGAATGGCAACTAATGGAGATATTTCCCGTACGTGAGAAAATCTTAATAAAAAAATTAATAAATTAATACATGTTGGTCTTTTTTATGATTTCTTTATTTTTTAATAAATTCTTTTTGATGATTTCTACTTTCTATATATTAAGAAAGATTTGTGATGGCTTTCTTTGTCTTTTTTTTGTAATACGTTTATGTTATATTTGGTTTGTATATTTATTTTTTTGTCAAAGGTAATTTTGTAACACCCAATTCCTACCTAAAAGTTATGTCCATATACATACAGAGATGTTACCGTAAATCATTTGAAAATCCAGAAACATGTGAATTGAAAAAATTTTGTTAGCTATTGTTACGTAAAAATCCAGTTTACTAGAAAACATATCTTCATTAACAGATTCGAAGAAACTATTGATTAATTATATTTGGAAAATACGATTAAACACATTTATCTGTAGCAAAATTCTTAGTTAAATTCGATTTGGAAAACATAAGTCGTGTTTTGAAAATCTATCGTTTTGATGTTCGTGAAGTTTCCCTTTAAAATCAATGAAGGGTTTAAAACGACATTTAAAAGTCCAAAATCGAATGGTCCCAAAAATGTCCAAAAACAATCCAAAAATAATTAAACACAACAACCCTAATATTTAATTAGTCAGAAGAAAAGTAAAATATTTTATTTGAGCTCTTCTCGTACCAACCCATCCCAAGTGCAAGGGTTACTTGAAAGTAGCAAACAAACAAAGAATAAGTTTCGAAACTCAGTGTGCAACATATCTGTCGAAATCATTTTTTTGAAAAAACGGATGTCGACTTATTTTAAAACACGAAAATGGGAGTCGCCACCAACCTTTTAGGTGTGGTTGGATCACCTTATAAAATGTTTTGGTCTACGAAAAATCGAGAATAAGGTTCGGGAGTAGGTTACGCACGGGGAAGGATTAGCACCCCCGCAACGCCCAAAATTGGTACCAAATTGAGCAATTTTCTGTCTTAAGTCAAAATTTGGAATGATTTAAAAATAGATTCTTTTTTTGAATTGGGATGATTGGAGTTAAAAATCAAGATTCCTTTGCTTCGATAAAATACGAACATCACACCCAGCACGATTGGACATGAGGTTCTTAAATTCTTCGGAGCTAAAGTCATCTCGCTAGTTGCAAAACTTTGTTTAGAAGGGTATTTTAAGTATTTAGATGAACGAGAAATCGCAACCCAACACGTTAGGGCACTATTTCCCGGATCTCTAAACACAAAAATATTGCTTCGTTTTTTAAAACAATTTTGATTATGTGATATATATATGTGTTTTTAAAAACCATGATGAGGTTAATAAAATATTAAAACATAAAGTTAGTATATTAAAAATGATAGTAGTGATGATATTTGCAGTAAAAAGGATAAAAAAAGGGGTGTATTTAAAAGAGTATTTACATAGTAAAAATATAACGGAAAAACATGTATAATGTAGTTAGAACAAAATATATGCATGAAATAACAGAAAGATATGAGTAATATGACATTAAAGAAATGTACGCGTAGTATATAAAATGTACGCGTAATATAATATTAGAATTTTTATATGACATAATATAAAAAGTATGTGACTACTATAATGGAAAATACGTATATAATATATATAATAAAAAATAACATATGAAATATATAAAGGTATAAAGATATAATATTAAAATGTATATATATGTAATACGCAAAAAATATATGTATATAATAATATCACAAATATATGTACATAAGACACTACAAAATGATATATAATATTAAAACATATATATAAATATAATATGTACATAATATGGTGTTAGGAATATATATCTAAAATAGTATAAAAATATGACTGATAATGTTAATATGTAATATATGTAAAGATAAAAAAATTATAAATATATATATATATATATATATATATATATGTAAAATGTATGCATGTAGTATTAAAATGTAACACATATACGTGTTAGAAGTAATAGTAATATAAAAACAGTTATTAATATCTTTATGAAAATGTATATACACATATTAAAAATAAATATATAATAATGTTAAAGGTTTATAGTATGTGCATATGTAGTAGAAATAATAACGAAGACAATAATAAATACAATAGTGAACATAATATAATGAATATAACATAATAATGTTATGAAAAATGATAGTAAAAATAATAGTGGTAATAATGTGACTAATATAAGTATAGTGTAGTAATAAAATAATAATAATAATAATAATAATAATAATAATAATATAAGTATAGTAGTAAAATATAAAAGAAAGGGCATAATTGAAACAAAACAGAAATGCTGGGCAAATTTGAAGACAGGTATGTATAAAGGAGGACCGATTGGAACACGTTAAAACAGGGGAGGGATTGGGAGCGAAAATATCCCATTCTCTCAGAACGCTGCATTTAATGCGGGTTAATTTTAAAGCGAGCAAAATCTTAGGGCCGAAGTATAAATAAATAAGAACTGGATTATAAAAGCATTAAAAAGCGGAGGGGTCAGAAGGGTAAATAACCCGTTTGATGAAAACACGCGGATCCTAGCTTAAGGTCGGGTCAAATCAGGTTGACCCAGGGCCAAACGACGTCGTTTTATGCCCTGGGTTCTCAAGCTGAAACGGTGTCGTTTCATAGGGGTATTTAAGCCACATTTTGCCCTAAAAAAACACTTTTGTCTCGGTTTTAGAAAAATAAAATAAAAAAAATGCTCCTAAGTGCTCTCCCCTCCTCTAAAGGCCCGGTCAACGGACAATAGGGCGCCGCAGTGAGCTCCGCTGCTGGCCACTGTGTACGGTGGCCAGAAATTTCAAAAAGGGAGTTTCTTTTCTCTTTTTTATTGCTTATTTGTTTCCTTTTTATTTAAAGTATGCTATACGTATATAGATGCTTTGGAAAGAACGGATACGCAAGATAAAATCACCTTGAGCCTCTGATTCGGATTTTGCAATTTTTGTTTAGATCCTCTAACTTAGAGCGATTCTGGCTCTTGGTATCACTGATTAGTGTTTTTGCTTTGCGTTATTCGAATATGGCTGCTTCTATTCTAGAGTGACTTTGTGTATTTTTCTGTTTTCATTCCAAAAAAGAGAGCCTTTACAACACTTTTCATTCGGCTTATATAGCCGTTTTACAATGATTTTTTATTAGTTTCTGTCATTTCCTTTTAAATTTTGCAGGTGCAGATGGATGGCGGTGGATGTGACATGGCAATGGCGGTGGGTCAGAGGCAGTGGCAGCAACGCAAGTGGGCAGAAGGTGAGTCGGCAGCTGTTAGGTTTAGGGTTTTTTTAATTTTGGGCTAGGATAGATTATTGGGTCATGTTGGGTCTGTTTGGTAAAGGTTGGGGTAGTTTTAGAGGGGATTGGGCTATCCGGGTATTGGGTTTGTTTGGAAGGTTTAGTAATTGGGTCAGACGAGGCTTTGGGTTTTAGTAAATGGGGTTTTGGTGTATTTGGGCTAAAGTAGTTTATTTAGATGGGTTAGTTGTTGGGTAGGTTTAGTAATGGGTAAGGGTTATGTACCCGAGCCAAAATTGGCCTACAATAGCTGCCCCTCTTTGCTCATTGTCATGAAACGGGAATAAAGCAAAGACTTCAAAGAAAGGGCAATTTTGGCCGGTCTTGTTGTGTCTTGACTTGTTCTGTGCTCTCCTTCTTGTTCATGTAGTTTCTTTACAGTCCGCCATCCCTTGTAGCTTGGGTTCGATCCACTGCAACTTCAGAGATGTACTTTGTAGCTTTAATCTGCTCGCATCTTCAAAGATGTAGCAATTCAGAGAGAGAAGATTCGTAACCTTGATCCTCTTTGCTGAAACAATAAAAGAATTTGTCAAATTTACTTTCTTCGATCCGCTCTCTGCCAATACAAAGGGATAATATCTGCTTCTTTGATCTAGTTCTTGCCCATACAGAGATTGTCAAATCTGTTTTTCTTTAATTTGCTCTCTGCCAGTACAAAGAAATAAGGTCTGCTTATTTTTTTGCCTATTACCCTACTGCTTAGGGAGTTAAGGTGAGTAGTCGAAATCTGCTCCATCGCTGATACATGGAGATAAGATTTGCCAAAATTTAATCTGTTACCCTACTGCTTAGGGGGTTGAGATCTGTTGGCATTTGATCTACTCCGCTTCTGCTCAGCGAAGATAAGATCTGCTATATTTTGCCTGTTACCCTACTGCTTAGGGAGTTAAGGTGAGTGGCCAAAATCTGTTCCATCGCTGATGTATGGTGACAAGATTCGTTAAAATTTAATCTATTACCCTACTATTTAGGGAGTTAAGATTTGTTGGAATGTGATCTGCTCCGCTCCTGCTCAGCGAAGATAAGATCTGCTTTGTTTTGCCTACTACCCTACTACTTAGGGAGTTAAGGCGAGTGGCTAAAATTTGCTCCATTGCTACTGTATGGAGATAAGATTCGCCAAAATTCGATCTATTACCCTACTGCTTAGGGAGTTAAGATCTGTTGGAATTTGATCTGCTCCACTCCTGCTCAGCAAAGATAAGATCTACTTTGTTTTGTCTGTTACCCTACTACTTAGGGAGTTAAGGCGAGTGGCTGAAATCTGCTCCAACGCTGCTATATGGAGGTAAGATTTGCCAAAATTCGATCTGTTACCCTACTGCTTAGGGAGTTAAGATCTATGGGAATGTGATCTGCTCCGCTCCTGCTCAGCGAAGATAAGATCTGCTTTGTTTTGGCTGTTACCCTACTACTTAGGGAGTTAAGGCGAGCGGCTAAAATCTGCTCCACCACTACTGTATGGAGGTAAGATCAGCCACAATTTGATCTGTTACCCTACTGCTTAGGGAGTGAAGATCTGTTTGGAATTTGCGGTTCCAATCAATTTTGCTACATTGTCCACTGGGGAATGCACCTGTAGAATTGATTTCCTGAGGTTTATGCTTTTGCAAAGGATTAGGATGCCATGATCAAAATGAGTCAAATCCTTCCTAATTGAACATATTATTATGCAAAAATGTCATGAGAATGGTCCCTATTTTGGCTATCATTACTCTTTCATCAAAGTTTCACTTGAAGTGTCATTCATACTCTGCCTGTATGCCTTGAATCAATTTGGTTCTGTCATGACTTGCCAAAAATAATCTTCTCTTAGGATCAAATTGTTTGAATTTCCTAATCATCATTTGAGTTGAAAAGGAAATTTTCTTTCAGTATCTCCGATCCTTACACATGGGGGTTCTTTAAACAATTGTTCCGTTTTAGTTTCTTACATTACCAGAAGATTTCCAGAGTAATACGCAAAACTTCGTTTGTAAAAATATTTTAGTTCATCAATCATTATTTCAATGTAACACACTTTGTGAATAATGGAGGACAAAAATATTGAGGATAGTTAGATTTTAACAAAATCATGAAAGATACAAAGGGAATTAATCTGGCAACATATCTTTGAGAAGAATTCAAAGATAGTGGAAAGGATAAAAATCAGATGCCCTAGATATCGTAGCTTGAGCTTCTATATACAAATTCCGTGAAGACTACTTTGGATTTAACATGTGTTCAGAAGATCTAAAGTACTTTGTTAATGCCCCGGTATGTAATGTACTCCACTTCTTGTCGAATCAAGCATAGTGAGATGCGTGTCTTTCGAAATTTGAGCCGCCCTTTCTGGTTTTCGACTCAAAACCCCTTTAGTCTCAAGGCGCCCTTTGCGGGTTTTCACCTCGGCTTCTCCTTTTTTTTAATAGAAGTCTCAAAGCGCCCTTTGCGGGTTTTCACCTTGGCTTCCCTTCTCGTTTTAGACAAAGTACTTCTTGATTGAGTTCGAATTCCCTGGATTGGGTAAACTCCTCCCGTCCATTTCTGTCAAAATCAGCACACCATTAGAAAAAGCCTTTTTCACAACATACGACCCTTCCCAATTTGGCTTCCACTTCCCTCTAAAGTTCTTCTGTATGGGAAGAATCTTTTTCAGTACAAGGTCCCCCTTGTAAAACTCTCTTGGACGAACTTTTTTATCATAAGCTCGCATCATTCGCTTCTGATACATCTGACCATGAAGAATTGCCCTTAGCCTCTTCTCTTCAATCAAGTTCAGTTGATCGTATCGCGATTGAATCCATTCTGCCTCATCCAACTTTATTTCTGACAAAATTCGAAGGGAAGGTATTTCCACTTTAATGGGTAACACTGCCTCCATCCCGTAAGCCAG
Source organism: Gossypium stocksii (assembly GCA_020496765.1). NCBI lineage: Eukaryota > Viridiplantae > Streptophyta > Magnoliopsida > Malvales > Malvaceae > Gossypium > Gossypium stocksii. Next base: position 96,362,142 of record CM035628.1, on the reverse strand, counting down.
CGAGAATGGAGTTGCCCCAGTAAAGGTTCTAACTGATGTTCAATAGGTAAAGAGTGCAAACGGTAGTTTCTAGTGCCAATCCCTGTAGGTCTCGGTCATCTTCCCAACTATCTTCTTAATGTTTTTGTTGGCCGCCTCCACTGCCCCATTCATTTTTGGGCGATAGGGAGATGAATTATGATGTTTAATCTTGAACTGGTTGCAGACCTCTGCTATCGTGCTGTTATTCAAGTTTAGTGCATTGTCTGATATGATTCTCTCAGGCATTCCATACCGACAGATGATTTCTTTTTTCAAAAATTGACTCACTGCCGACTTGGTAACATTAGCATACGAAGTAGCCTCTACCCATTTCGTGAAGTAATCAATGACCACAAAGATGAAACGATGCCCGTTCGAAGCTTTTGGTGAAATTAGACCAATGACATCCATGCCCCACATAGAAAAGGGCCATGGAGAAGTCATAACATGTAGAGGTAAAGGCGGTACATGAATCTTATCCCCATAGATCTGGCATTTATGACACTTTTTGGCATAACTGATACAATCTCCTTCCATAGTAAACCAATAGTATCTAAATCTCATGATCTGTCTTGCCATCGTGAAGCTATTAGCATGTGTCCTACAAACACCTTCATGCACTTCTTCTAAGATTTTCTTAGCTTCTATAGCGTCAACGCATCTCAAAAGCACCTGATCTTTCCTTCTTTTATACAGGATATCCCCATCCAATACATAGTCGCAAGCTAACCTTCTCAAGGTTCTTTTGTCATTCTCTGTTGCTTGTTCAGGGTATTCACAATTCTTCACATATCGTAATATATCCTGATACCAAGGGTGGTCATCCTTTTCTTCTCCTTTGATGTTACAACAGTGAGCTGGCACTTCAAAAATACTTATTTGAATAGGTTTCATATCCTCTTCTCTGTTTACTTTAATCATGAATGCCAGGGTTGCCAAAGCGTTAGCCATCTGGTTTTCATCTCGTGGGAGATAATTGAAAGTGATGTCATCAAACTCCTCAAGTAGCCCCAAAACTATCTTCCGATAGTTAATCAATTTGGGGTCCCTTGTTTCCCATTCCCCCTTAAGCTGGTAAATTACCAACGCAGAGTCTCCGTACACTTCCAATGTTTTAATTATCCGCTCTATGGCAGCTTGAATTCCCATGATGCATGCTTCATATTCCATCATATTGTTTATACAGTCAAAATCTAATTTGCATGCGAATGGATAATGGTCTTCATCCGGAGATATTAAGACTGCCCTGATTTTATTTCCTACTGCATTGGATGCTCCATCAAAGTTCAACTTCCATGGGTATTTCTCAATCGTTGCCACATACATCAACTCTTCGTTGGGAAAATCAAAGCTCAATGGTTCGTATTCTTCCAGGGCCCTACTAGCCAGAAATTCTGCTATTGCACTTCCTTTTATGGCCTTTTGATTCACATATACTATATCAAACTCAGAAATCAGTATTTACCACCTTGCCATTCTTTCATTTAGGGCTGCTGACTCCATCATGTATTTTAATGGATCCATTTTTGAAATTAGCCAAGTTGTATGATACAACATATATTGCCTCAACCTTCGAGTCGTCCAAATCAAGGCACAGCACAATTTCTCAATTGGCGAATATCTCATTTCACACTCAGTGAATTTCTTACTGAGGTAATATATCGCCTTCTCTTTTCTTCCTGATTCATCGTGTTGGCCTAGCACACATCCCATAGAGTTACTGAACACTGACAAGTACAACATCAACGGTCTATCCGGACTAGGCAGAGATAGTACTGGGGCATTTGACAAGTATTGCTTGACCTTATCAAAGGCATTCTGGCATTCCTCATCCCAGGTACCTTGGTTGTGCTTCCTAAGAAGGCGAAATATGGGATCACATTTCTCCGTTAATTGTGAAATAAACCAAGCAATATAATTTAACCTTCCAAGGAAACCTCGAACTTCTTTCTGAGTATGCGGTGGAGACAGCTCTTGTATGGCTCTGACTTTGTCTAAGTCAACTTCTATTCCCTTCTCACTGACTACAAAGCCTAATAATTTCCCCGACCTGACTCCAAATGTGGATTTCGTCGAATTGAGTTTCAACTAAAACTTCCTCAATTTCAGGAACAATTTCCTCAAGGCTTCAATGTGTTCCTTTTCAGTTCGGGATTTGGCAATCATGTCGTCCACATACACCTTAATTTCCTTGTGCATTATATTATGGAATAAAGTCACCATAGCCCGTTGGTATGTTGCACCTGCATTCTTTAGCCCAAAGGGCATTACCTTGTAATAAAAGGTGCCCCACAATGTTATGAAAGTGGTTTTATCCATGTCTTCGGGATGCATCTTTATTTGATTGTACCCTGAGAAGCCATCCATAAAGGAAAACAACGAATAACCCACTGTATTGTCCACTAGAGTGTCAATGTGTGGTAAAGGAAAGTTGTCCTTTGGGCTAGCTTTGTTCAAATCTCTATAATCGACACACATTCGTACCTTCCCACCCTTCTTAGAGACTGGCAGAATGTTAGCTACCCATTCTGAGTACTTGACCTTTTGCAGGAACCCAGCATCGAATTGCTTCTTGACCTCATCTTTTATTTTCAGCACGATATCAGGCCTCATTCTTCGCATTTTTTGTTGGACTGGCTTGCAATCTTGTTTTATTGAAAGGCGATGTACTACGATGCCAGTATTCAGCCCCGGTATGTTCTGATATGACCATGCAAAGACATCTTTAAATTCCTTCAGTAACTCGACAAGATCCTGCCTAGTTTCCTCAGTAATGTGCGTCCCTATTTTCACTTCTTTCCCTTCCTCCAAGGTTATGTTCTCTATTGTCTCTTTCTCGTGGGGCAGAATTTGCTTCTCTTCTTGTTTCACCATTCTCAATAGATCTGGAGATACATCACAATCCCCGTCATCTTCAAAATCCTGAGGTTCCTCTAAACGCATATCTTGCTCAAAGAAGAATTCAGGATTTGCAGTATCATTGCTTATATCATTGATATCTAGAGACCTACGGGGTATGAAAGAATGTGCGAAAAATGAATGAATTTAAGAATGATTGTTTTCATGTTATGAATGAATTTAAAAAAAATTAAATGAAACTAGAAAGTCAAAAGAATGTCTATCGATAGAAGAATGAAAGAACGTTTACTCGATTTGACAAAAGTGTTCTTTATTGAAACCAAATATCCAAATATAAGCCTATTTCACAAACGAAATCTTATTACTCCTAGGCTTTAGAGCAACAAGAGTGTTCTGGAAAATTACTCTGTAAAGTTCCTAAAGGTTACAGGAAGTTCTTCAGCAATCCAATTGTTTAAAGAGCTCCCCGGTTCGTAAGGACGGATGTCCTCCAAATTCCTTTGTTTAGTCTCTCCATCATGTATGGCGTTGATGTGACAGCTTCTCTTCTCGAGCGACCCTACTTTGGGGTGAATTATCCCTCCTGATACAAAAGTCTGGGATATATGAGGGAACATCATCGATTCCCACTCAACTTCTCTTCCGCTTAAGCGCGCCTTTCTTCTTTTCTGATGCTTTTCTATCTCCTTCTTTCTCTGTCTATTATCTGGCCTAAATCCTAGGCCAAAGCGATCTCTTTTCTCCCTTATCTCGGGGACTCGGGTTCCACCTTGGAGGTATCTGCCTAACCCTTTTCTAGGTAGAGCTCCTTTTCCCACTGTCATTCGCAGGCCCATCTTTGTGGTTTTGGATATCTTAGGCAATGGTATCTCATTTCCTTCCGAGATGAAGGTTGCATTGACAAATTCCAAGGAGCGAAAAGAACATTCGATAGACTCTTCATCTGCTTCCACATAGGGTGCATTACTGGTAACTGCTGCTATAATGTCTTCTTTCGCGTTTATGGTCACCAGTCGTCGGTCCGTCACTAACTTCAATTTTTGATGCAAAGATAAGGGTACAGCACCTGCCGAATGTATCCACGGCCTCCCCAACAAGCAATTATAAGAGGGTTTACTGTCCATTATTAGAAAATCCACCTCATATGTGTTTGGCCCGATCATTAAAAGGATATCAATTCTTCCCATCACCTTTCTCTCTGTACCATCAAATGCTCTCACTATATTGTGACATGCTTTCATGTGAGAACTATCGATTGGCAACCTGTTTAATATGGATAATGGTAGGACATTCAAGGCTGACCCATTATCGATAAGCATACTTGGCAGTGTATATCCTTTGCAGCAAGTGGTGATGTGCAAAGCCTTAGTTGATCCCATGCCACCAGAAGGGATTTCATCATCATTGAAATAGATAAAATTGTTGGCGCTTATGTTACTGACAAGACGATCCAGTTTATTGACAGATATGTCCTTAGTAACATAGGTTTCATTAAGCACTTTCATTAATGCCTCGCGGTGTACTTCTGAACTCAGGAGCAATGCTAGCACTGATATGCAGGCTGGTTGTTTATGCAATTGCTCGACCACGCTATATTCACTGTGTTTTAAGAATTTTAGAAACTCTTTAGCCTCTTCCTCCTTCACTGGTTCATTAATAAATGCTTCAACCCCTTTCTCTTTCTCGAAGTCTAAGGCTTTTGCTTTCATGGGCTCGACCCTGATGCCTCCTGCGTCATAACGCTTCCCACTACGTGTGTAGGAGCCCTCAGCTTGGGTTTTCTTGGAAGCATTAGCTATTTTTTTTCCTCTGGCTTCGTTACATTGTAGTCATAATTCCAGGGTACCCTTTTGTTATCTGTATAAGGAAAAGAAACGGGTTTGCAAATGATCACTTTTGACGTTATTGGTGTCTCGACCTCATTATTCTTTGGTAGAGAAATAATGATCCTTGGCCGGTTAGTTCCTTGATTTGTCGATTCTCCTTCCAACGCGCATACGTGTCCTTCATCTGAGCCACCTTTATAAAATTCCAGCTCCTTATTATCCATGAGGCTTTGTACCAAAGCCTTAAACTCGACACATTCCTAAATCTCGTGCCCCTCTTCTTGATGGAACTCACAGTAGTCCCTCGCATTTTCACTTCTTTCTTCAGAAATCAACATTCCTCTCTTCTTCATTTCCTTCCAAATCACTTTCAACGGTGTCCTTACCTCAGCAATGTCTTCTTTGACCCTTCTCATGCCAGTTTCTTTGATTGCATTCACCCCTTGATCGCCATGGTTTAGCATCGAGTTTTCTGTGCTAGGGGTATCGTCAAATTTCACGATCCCCACCTTGATGAGTCTTTCTACCGCTTTCTTAAAGCCTGTGCAATTTTTGATTGAATGCCCCGGTACTTCCCCATGGTATTCACATTTGGCGTTTGCATCGTACCACTTGGGATATGGGGGTTGTAGTGGTTTCAAGTGAAAGGGAGCTATTGCGTGTGCATTGTATAAACTCTGATAAAGTTCCCTATACGTCACTAGAATAGGTGTGAACTGCATCTTCTCAGAGTTCTGTCTCGTGCCAAATCCATGCCTTTGGGAACCCTGTTACCCCATTGTAGCTGCTCTTGGCTGGCTAACCGTGATTGCCTTCGAGTTATAACTACTTATGTTGTTCACCTCGTTATCTTTCCTTCTCGGGGCTGATCTTTTAGGAGCTTCCCCTTCTATCTTACCACCCCTTATGGCGTTTTCAATCATTTCCCCTGCCATAACTATGTCAGCAAAGCTCTTAGTAGTACTTCCAATCATGTAAGTAAGGAATGGGGCTTTCAAGGTGTTTATGAATAGCATGGTAGTTTCCTTTTCTAAGAGCGGGGGTTAAACTTGCATGGCAACCTTCCTTCATCTCTGTGCATATTGTCTGAAGCTTTCATTAGGCTTTGATAAACGCTAAATTATACATATTTTTACCTCATATTTAGCCTATATTTTGGATGAATTATTAACAAAATGGTGAGAATTGGTACCCGTAATCCTTCTTTTCTTGTTTTACACTCAAGAAATCATAAGGAAGAGAAAAGAACAGAAAATAGACCGAAAACCAGAGAAAAATGGGCCAAAATATGCAAACGCACGGCCCTAGGGATCACCACATGGCCGTGGCACACGGCCGTGCCACACGAAGATCACACGTTCCAGCCTCGACAAACACAGCCAGGTCACACGGCCGTGTTAAATCACACGACCTATTATCGAAGTCACACGGGCATGGCACACGGGCATGTTCTAGTCGTGAGAAAGAAGAGTTTCACTCGGATTTTGATGCTTAGAGGCTAAGAAAGGCTCCCCAAAGCTCTATATAAAGACCTTAGGAGGCAACTCTAAGGGTGTACTCTTTTCTCCCAAAAAAGGAGCGCCATCTTTCTGCCAACACGAGGAGTGAAATCAAGGAATTACTTGAAGGAAAAGCCGATTAATTCGTCCAGAAGCCAGAATTCTGCAGCAACATAGAGGATCTCCCTAAATTCCTTCAGGGGTTTTTGGTTTCTTTTATGTTTTGTCATTTATTATCTTCTGAGATGTTTCTTTCTTTTATTATGAACTAAACCCCTCAAATACTTGAGGAGGATAAAACCTAAGACAGATCTTGTTATTATTCATTGAGATATATGATAATTGCTTGAATTGTTCTTAATTATGAGTTCTTAAATCTTGATTTAATAATCCTAGGTATTACTTCAAGAATTTGATGCGCTTAGAATAGAGGAGCAAAAGTCCCTGTGATAAGAATAGATCTACCATAATTAAGCGGAGTTGCATGCAATCCTAGACATAGGACGACATAAATCTGCCGGATTAGGGTCAAACCTAATATGGGGAACCATAAATCGAATTAATGCAACCTAAGGAGTTAATTAATAAAGGAATTTTAATTAATAACTTAGGCCTAGTTACTTTATGCCTCGATGGAGGGTTTAGCATAAATTAGGGATCTCTACGGATCAAGCCAAGCAAATTAATCATATAGTTCAAGAATTTAATAGCAAGTGAAGTCTAGGTGGATTCTCCCTTAAGTATTGCTTTTATAAATCAGTTTTCCCAAAAGTTCTTCCCCAATTTACTTTTTGTACTTTCTTTAATTTAGTTTTAGAATTAGTTTAAACATCCCTCTCTTATTCTTTAGGCTAGATAATAAAAAGGAAGTAAGTACTAGTACTTTTATTTCCCTTGGGTACGATAACTCGGTCTTACCACTAATCTATACTACTGTTCGATATGTGCGCTTGCCTTAAAGGTCGTGATATTTGTTAGTTTTGGTGTGATCAAGTTCTTTATAAATTTTATTACTTCATATCGCGAGCATATCAGGCTTCTTTTCCATGTTTTGTAGAGTAATTCGATCAGGTGTCAAGTCAGCCACATGACTATATTGCTGCATGAAGGCCTGCGCTAAATCTCTCCAAGACCTGATTCTATCGCGGCTTAATTGATTGTACCACTTAGCCGCGACTCCAACCAAACTATCCTGGAAATAATGGATCAACAATTGATCATTGTTTACATAACCGGTCATTCGCCTACAAAACATGATGAGGTGGGTTTCAGGACAACTAGTTTCATTGTATTTTTCAAACTCAGGCATTTTAAACTTATGAGGAAGGACTAGATCTGGAACCAAGCTAAACTCTTTGGCATCCATTCCATGATGACTATCAGTGCCCTCTAAAGCTTTGAACTTTTCCTCCAACCATCTGCAATGCTCCTCTAATTGCCTCGAGGATTCAATTTTCGTTCTCTCTTTTTTGGCCAGGTCTAGATCAGGGGTGAGTGCATTGGTAAGGTTATCTACTGGGTTGGATCCTGAACCAATTTGGAAGTTCACGGTTACTCTAGTATCGTCTTGCCCCTGTTGAGGCCTAATTGTAATAGACGGCCTTCGCGGAGGCACCTCAATTTGTGTTTGCATACGGGGTGGGGTAAAACCCGGAGGATAATTCTCACTATCCTCTCTAGTGTCAGCCATAGGGGCCTTTCCTTTATCCATTACCCCTTTTAGTAGTTGAACCATTTCAGCCATCATATTTTTTTGGGCTTCCATCATTTGCTCTCTCATATAATGTTGCATTTTTGCCAACTGCTCCTGCAACTGGTCTTGCATGTCTTTTTGAAGTTGTTCAAATCTCTGATCCATATTCTTCGCCCTGGCATGGGTACCGTAAGGGTGTGTAGTTTCCAGATTCTTTTCTTAACTGTAATAACTTCTATTAATTAGGGTCTTTTTATGGGTTCAAATGTGTGTGATGCGATGTAATGCAAATGCATGAATGCAAAAGATATTGATTCTGATTCAGTTTCTTTTTAGAAAATGTTGTTTAAGGAGCAAAAATTCTTACATAAAATGGATTACAGATACACTTTCGCCCTTAGGCCTAGAGTTTTAACCTTCCTAAACAACGGGAACAAAAGTCCTTACACCAAACGGATTACAGATAAGCTTTTGCCCTTAGGCCTAGAGTTTTAACCTTTCTAAACAACGTAGCCAACTCTCGACCTCTGTCCGATTCTAGCTCGTATTTTATACTTAACATATCAGCTTGCGCCGCCAAGTCTTGCAGGTGATCGGTGACTTCTCGAATTTGGACTATGGCTTCTCCCATGAGGTAATCCCTATCTCTGACTTGACGTTGAGAGTAGTGAAGCTCTCCCTTCCAATGTCCTTCTCTTGCCTCGAGCTGTTCAATCTGGAGTTCACAGTTCTGTAATGCTGTTTCTAACCCCTTAATCTGGTGCTTCATTTCCTCGATCCTATTCTGACTTGCCTTTAACTCAGCCGCAGAGTTACGACTTCGGTGAAGATGAAGGGACCATCCAAGTTCATTTACTTTAGCTTTTAATCCTTGATTCTCCTTCTGATTCTCTGCCAAGTTCCTTTTCTAGGGCCTGATTCTATGCTTGCATTTCTTGAAATTTCTTCTCCTAATGATCGGCTTTGGTTCTTTCTTCCCGAACCTCTAGTTGCCACTGTTCGGAAGTTTTTCCCAATCTAGCTCTCCTCTTTGACAGTTGCATCTTCTTATATCGCGCCTTCAGGTCATCTCGATCTTCCTCCACTTTCTTTTTTTCTTTTCCTACTTTCTCGACCTCCATTTTCTGAATATCAACGTCTAAGCTTAGGTACATCTTTTCTTCCTCTAACTTTTCTATCTTTTTCGCGAGCTCTAAACTCTTTCTTTCAAACTCTTGCTTTATGAGTTCTAATTCTGACGGAACCACCCGTAAACTTTCCTCCATTGATCGCGCAGCCTCCAAACTCAGCCTTGGGATGTTATCGTTGGTTCTCTTGCTAAACCACTCTTTATACTCAAGGGTAGTCATCGAACCTTCAGTCAGAATCTTCACACAGCAAACCTTCTTCGAAGCTTCAAAAATCTCTAGCATCTTCTTCTTATAATGGTCATTTTTATATGAGAAATCGCTTTGAGCTAAACCTTGTGCTGCCGGTATGAGCTGCCTCGCTTTGTATTGCCTTAAGACGAGTAATGGTGCATAACCAATAACTCCCCAAACTCTAGGAAGAGGTACCCAATCGAAACTCCCACAACGATAAAGGATTTCTCTAGGAGCCATCCAAGGGGCTTTCCACACAACGTCTTCCTCTTTGAGGTTCTGAAGTATTTCCATCCATCTTTCCTCTGTAATATCGTCCCTCCTTGACGTAGTTGCTGCTTCCTTTGAGGGAGAATAGTCCTTCAAGAACACTCGGCAAGGACCCCTATCAACTTTCCAAAAGTGACTGTGGAACCATACTAACAACAACTATGTGCATCCAATGAATTTACCTTCACCAGCTCTCCGACATGCACTTAAGGATCTGAACGTCTCAGCTAGGATTGAAGGCACAGGCGTGACCTGTTCACCGAGTCGATCGAATAAATCCGTGACTGCCTTATCTATGTACCCCATGACTTTGGGGAAGATCACTAACCCGTAAATACTTAAGGCCAGGACATCAACCTTCCTCTTCACATCTGGGTGTGCCAATATCAAATCCCTTAGACTGGCCCAGGGAATGCATTTACCATCACCTTTCTGTTGGATTCGAGCGGCGGCCCACACTCATCCCCATGATAATCATTAGTTTCTTCACAAAAGTCGAGAGATTAGCAGCCCTAACATAAGCTTTGTTGCCTTGAATTCTTGGACAGCGAAGCAAAGTCGTATATTCCTCCAAAGTAGGTGCTAAATCTACCTCTCAAAATGTAAAACAACTGTAAGCGGGGTTCCAAAACTGTACCATAGCTCGAAACAGATGCTTATCCACCTTAACATCTAGCAAATAGGGAAGATCTCCATAATTTTGGTAGAACAACTGCTTAGCCTCGTCATCCCATTGGGCCCAGATGTCCTTCAACTCCTGAAGCTCATTCTGTGTCAAACTGATACGAGTGAAGTCCCATAGCTCCGACGTATACCCCTCGGTGATACTGTCCCCTTTTTCTAGCTGGGTTTTCTCTGACCATGCACAGACGGTAGCGTTGTCCTCCACTTTATCAAAATATTCATTCCTCATTACAAAACTTTCCAATTTAGAAATCGAACCGTGAATCGATACCCTTAAATGTTGGATGATATGTAATGATAACAAAATAAAACGAGTTAGTGTCACATATAATAGATATAATCCAAAGAAGATAAGCAAGCATCTACATAGGTAGTCAGTAAAGGTCATCTCCGTACTATCTAGGGCAGACACTTAAGGCTCACTATATGTGTTTCAGTTCTAGAGAAAAGGGTACCTGAACCAGCAGATTCCTCGATCCTCACCCATTATAGGCTCATACGGACCGACTTCAGTTCAGGGGGACACATTTCCCTATGGCCATACGAAGATGAAAATCTCATGAAGACATGGGTACGGATGTATCCCGGAAGCAATCCACTAGCCCATGCGGAGGTGAAAACCTCACGAAAGCGTAGCTTCTCACTCCCACTTAAGGGTGTGACCACAACGGTCATGCAAAATGCAATGTGTGTGGGAAAATAACAAACATATGCAACAATCACATGTAAAAAGATCATATTTTAAAAATTTTCCAAATTTCCGACATTAAGACAGAAAATAATCAATTTTCAGCTTGACTCACTTAGTGATCCCCAGTGGAGTCGCCAAGCTGTCGAAACCTTTTTTTTGAAAAAACGGATGTCGACTTATTTTAAAACACGAAAATGAGAGTCGCCACCAACCTTTTAGGTGTGATTGGATCACCTTATAAAATGTTTTGGTCTACGAAAAATCGAGAATAAGGTTCGGGAGTCGGTTACGCACCGGGAAGGATTAGTACCCCCGCAACGCCCAAAATTGGTACCAAATTGAGCAATTTTCTGTCTTAAGTCAAAATTTAGAATGATTTAAAAATAGATTCTTTTTTTGAATTGGGATGATTGGAGTTAAATATCAAGATTCCTTTGCTTCGATAAAATATGAACATCACACCCAGCACGATTGGACATGAGGTTCATAAATTCTTCGGAGCTAAAGTCATCTCGCGAGTTGCAAAACTTTGTTTAAAAGGGTATTTTAAGTATTTAGATGAACGAGAAATCGCAACCCAGCACGTTAGGGCACTATTTCTCGGATCTCTAAACACAAAAATATTGCCTCGTTTTTTAAAACAATTTTGTTATGTGATATATATATGTGTTTTTAAAAACCATGATGAGGTTAATAAAATATTAAAACATAAAGTTAGTATATTAAAAATGATAGTAGGGATGATATTTGCAGTAAAAAGGATAAAAAAAGGGGTGTATTTAAAAGAGTATTTACATAGTAAAAATATAACGTAAAAACATGTATAATGTAGTTAGAACAAAATATATGCATGAGATAACAGAAAGATATGAGTAATATGACATTAAAGAAATGTACGCGTAGTATATAAAATGTACGCGTAATATAATATTAGAATTTTTATATGACATAATATAAAAAGTATGTGACTACTATAATGGAAAATACGTATATAATATATATAATAAAAAATAACATATGAAATATATAAAGGTATAAAGATATAATATTAAAATGTATATATATGTAATACGCAAAAAATATATGTATATAATAATATCACAAATATATGTACATAAGACACTACAAAATGATATATAATATTAAAACATATATATAAATATAATATGTACATAATATGGTGTTAAGAATATATATCTAAAATAGTATAAAAATATGACTGATAATGTTAATATGTAATATATGTAAAGATAAAAAAATTATATATATATGTAAAATGTATGCATGTAGTATTAAAATGTAACACATATACGTGTTAGAAGTAATAGTAATATAAAAATAGTTGTTAATATCTTTATGAAAATGTATATACACATATTAAAAATAAATATATAATAATGTTAAAGGTTTATAGTATGTGCATATGTAGTAGAAATAATAACGAAGACAATAATAAATACAATAGTGAACATAATATAATGAATATAACATAATAATATTATGAAAAATGATAGTAAAAATAATAGTGGTAATAATGTGACTAATATAAGTATAGTGTAGTAATAAAATAATAATAATAATAATAATAATAATAATAATAATAATAATATAAGTATAGTAGTAAAATATAAAAGAAAGGGCATAATTGAAACAAAACAGAAATGCTGGGCAAATTTGAAGACAAGTATGTATAAAGGAGGACCGATTGGAACACGCTAAAACAGGGGAGGGATTGGGAGCGAAAATATCCCATTCTCTCAAAACGCTGCGTTTAATGCGGGGTTAATTTTAAAGCGAGCAAAATCTTAGGGCCGAAGTATAAATAAATAAGAACTAGATTATAAAAGCATTAAAAAGCGGAGGGGTCAGAAGGGTAAATAACCCGTTTGATGAAAACACGCGGATCCTAGATTAGGGTCGGGTCAAATTAGGTTGACCCAGGGCCAAACGACGGCGTTTTATGCCCTGGGTTCTCAAGCTAAAACGGTGTCGTTTCATAGGGGTATTTAAGCCACATTTTGCCCTAAAAAAATACTTTTGTCCCGGTTTTAGAAAAATAAAATAAAAAAATGCTCCTAAGTGCCCTCCCCTCCTCTGAAGGTCCGGTCAACGGACGATAGGGCGCTGCCGTGAGCTCCGCTGCTGGCCACCGTACACGGTGGCCGAAAATTTCAAAAAGGGAGTTTCTTTTCTCTTTTTTATTGCTTATTTGTTTCCTTTTTATTTAAAGTATGCTATACGTATATAGATGTTTTGGAAAGAACGGATTCGTAAGATAAAATCACCTTGAGCCTCTGATTCGGATTTTGGGATTTTTGTTTAGATCCTCTAACTTGGAGCGATTCTGGCTCTCGGTATCACTGATTAGTGTTTTTGCTTTGCGTTATTCGAATATGGCTGCTTCTATTCTAGAGTGACTTTGTGTTTTTTTTCTGTTTTCATTCCAAAAAAGAGAGCCTTTACAACACTTTTTATTCGGCTTATATAGCCGTTTTACAATGATTTTTTATTAGTTTCTGTCATTTCCTTTTAAATTTTGCAGGTGCAGATGGATGGTGGTGGATGTGACATGGCAATGGCGGTGGGTCAGAGGCGGTGGCAGCAGCGCAAGTGGGTAGAGGCTGAGTCGGCACCTGCTAGGTTTACGGTTTTTTCAATTTTGGGCTAGGATAGATTATTGGGTCGTGTTGGGTCCGTCTGGTAAAGGTTGGGGTAGTTTTAGTGGGTATTGGGCTATCCGGGTATTGGGTTTGTTTGGCAGGTTTAGTAATTGGGTCAGACGGGGCTTTGGGTTTTAGTAAATGGGGTTTGGGTGTATTTGGGCTAAGGTAGTTTATTTAGATGGGTTAGTTGTTGGGTAGGTTTAGTAATGGGTAGGGGTTATGTACCCGGGCCAAAATTGGCCTACAACATATCATATCATCAACAGAAATTAATCAGACATATATCAAAAACAAAAACTGTATTGCAAGACAATAGATGTAGATTTACAATCATACCCCTTCCGCTACACACCATCTCTGACCATTCTAACACATCATATAGGGTATTGAATACCCATCTAGCCCTACACACCGTTTAGTGTCGGTATGACACTTTTCAGAATATTTACAACTTAGTTGCCAGTTCTTTAAGCGATTTATCGCCTTTTACAAATATATGTGTGATTGTGCCACTAGATACTGCAAAGATATATTTGCTCACACTTCCCCGATATATACAAGTCCCACCCCAATGTACAAACAAAATTTATCAGATATATCAAAATTTATCCTCCAATATATATGCATTATTTTATTGTGCTTTTATAAGTGCTAAAAGTAACATATGTTTTAACATCATTCTTAATGCATTTTTGGTTGATTATTCGATTTTAGTGATGAATTTTATGTTCTTAATCTTTTAAATTCATGTTTTTATACTTAGGAGAGCATTCGTGACCAAAAGGAGTGAAAAACAAGTGAAAATCAAAAAATCGATAAGCAAGTTACAAGAGCCACATAGGCTGACCCCTTCCATATGGCCTAGCTACACGACCATGTGACCCAGATGGCCTACCAGATAGCCATGTGGTAATTAAGCTGTGTCAATTTCGTAGATTTGTACCTTCAATTCTGAGAAAACATTTTTTTTTAATTTTTCGAGCATTCTAATATGTATATATGAAAAACATAAGAAGATAAGAGGGAAAGTCATAGAATATTCAGGAAAATAATTCAGAAAACACCATTCAAGCTAATTCTAAAGCAAATTTCAGTCAAGATTGAAGATTTCTAGTTGATTTCTAAGGAGATTATCATGAGCTTCTTTATTTCTTTCAGTTATACTGTATCTTGGATGTTTTTATTTTCAATTATGAACTAATTTTCTAAATACCTAGGGGAGTTGAACCCTATGATGGATTCTGTCTTTTAATTTTTATTTTATGCAACAAATACTTGGATCTTGTACTCAATTATGTGTACTTAATTCTTTGTTTGATACTTCTAGATTATTGATCCATATTTGATGTGCTTAAATCAAAGGAGGAATAGACCTTATTTAAGAGTAGGTCTTGCATAATTAAGTGGAGTTGCATGCAATCTTAGAAATAAGACGACATAAATCTATCAAACTAGAGTCAAATATAAGATAAGAATCCATAGCATGAGTTAATTTGATAATAGGTGTTTTAATTAGAAAGAAATTTCAATTAATTGACCTAGAGTCAGTTGCTCTTATTCTCAAAAGAGATATTAGTATAACTCATGGATTTCTATGGATCAAGTTACAAAGTAAAGAAATTGCATAATTTAGATTGATAGTGACAGATGAAATCTAAGTGAATTCTTTCCTAGGTATTATTTCACTTCTTGATTGTTAATCGTTTATTTTCTTATTTTATTTTTTACCGTGTTTATTAGTTAATTAATTTAGTTAATTTTAGTTTTTAATCAATCACTCGATTTATTCAGTTAAATAATAAAAAGATAGTAATTTTTAGTTTTTTTATTTTGGGGGAAAATATTTATTTATTTTTATTTTTTATGACACCAAATTCTTTAACCCGATAAAGACTTTTTTTTTAAAATTTCCTTGGATTAATAATTTATAAATTCTATAGTTTTTAGTCATTTAACACGAAATTTTCTTGCATTGCAAAATTCAAGAAGATTAAAATGGAATTAATTATGGGTGTTTAAGTGAATGATGCGAGACAGAGGTTTCATTCAACTGTTAGGTTTATTAATTTCTATGATTAAAGTAAAAAAAAATTAAAGTAAGGTTATTAAATTAAAAGCACTTTTATAAATTTTTTTAATTTACAAATCAAAATCTAATATATTTAATTATAATTCAAATCACGATTTTATAATTGGGATATTGTAAAGTAATTGATTAAAGAAGAAAAAAGTGGAGGTGAAAAATCAAAGGCAAAGTAGAAATAGTGAAAAGCTAATTTCCTGAAATAAATTCCACAAACAAGAGTACGAAAAAATTTAGAACAAAAACTTCAGAAAATTGAGAGAGTTGAGAGTTTAGAAAAAAAAATAGAGAGAGTTGGATTTAAGTGAAAATAATAAAAAAGAACATGTTATTTATAGGTAAGAAATTATCGTTAGGGTCCTTAAAAAGTTTTATCGTTACCAATGTTTAAAAATAATCGTTGAAACATGTATTTAACTGAACACGTTTTCATACTACCTCTCTAGAAATGATCTATTTTCTCAAATTAAATAAAAACTACCTAAAGGACCAAATAAAAAAAAAAGAAAAAAGAAAACCCGCATATATAATTAATTGAACCGTGTTATTTGTTTTGTTCCTTGGGTTTGAGAATGATGCCGTGAGGTTTTTTTTTTTTTTTTAATAAATGCTACAGTTGGATATCACTCATATATATACATGAGATAAAAAAAAAATATGATTTTTAAATATATGGAAAAAATACACATTTTTTTTATATTTATAAAATAAGATATGGCACAAAGGAAAGACTTTGGTCTTTATTTATAGGGAAGCCTTTCTAAAATATAAGAAAAACTAATACGACAAAAATCTAGTAAAAGCTAAAATTTTCGTTTGATTCATGAATTTAATCATCGATGTAAAAATAGTTTTATAGTTCTTTAGTAGATTAGTTATAATTATTTATGTTTCACTTAGCAACCAATCTCTCTTTACTTTGTTGGTAATAAAGATGAAACTCATTGAAATTATTTCCCTTATCAATAAACCACCAGTTCGAGTCTAAGATTTAGTTTACCGGTAGCATTAAAAACAGGAGAGACCTAATTCTAACCAACCAACACATAAGCGAGGTTCATTTAGAATAGATCATATGTTCATGTAACATGAATTGCATACGTAACTTATATCCAATCATGCTATTCAACGCAAGCATTATAATTAATTAAACAATTACAGATTTAATTATTCTAATTGACAAACCAAAATATTTTAAGCAATTGAATGTGATATCAATATTCAACTAACTTAAATATTTGTAATTAAAGCAGAAAACATCAATGAAAAAGAATAGTTGCAATGGTTATTGTCTTGTATTCATATTTGGTGCTTTGCCCTAAATAAGTGTCATTCTTATTTTGGTCACATTTTTCTTTTATTTATTTGGTCACCCGAAAAGAAAATTGATCAAATTGGTCATCCTGCCATTTAAATAGTAATAGAAGACTAATGGCTAATTTAGCATTGTTTTTGAGAAGTGCTTTTAAAAAGTGTCAAAAGTGTCTTGAGGAGAGAAAAACTAAAAATTTTAACTTCTCCATTTGGGGAAAAATGCTTTTGAAAAGCAAAAAAATTCTTTCAAAAGTTGATTATTTAGCATTCCTTTTATACTAAACACAACCTAACTGTGCATTTACATGCAGTTTTTTTTGGAGTGTCAAAAATAAA
The DNA here is from genome assembly GCA_020496765.1 of Gossypium stocksii. NCBI lineage: Eukaryota > Viridiplantae > Streptophyta > Magnoliopsida > Malvales > Malvaceae > Gossypium > Gossypium stocksii. The sequence goes on along the minus strand of CM035628.1, from coordinate 96,344,842 downwards.
AATGAGTCCAATTTAAAGTAATTCAACTCAACAATTATATAGTATGAACAATATTAAATCACTCGAAGCCAATAGTTTACTAATGCTGAATTAAGAATCTTGTGAACCCATGTGTTGGCCTAATGGTTAGGATATTCACCGCTCCAGATGTGATCTCGGTTTAAGTCACGTTAATCACGTTGTTGTTAGGCTTTACCCTTCTTTTGTAATTCACCAAAAAAAAATTATATTCAAAATAAATCAATTAAAAGCAAGTCCATTAAAAGTTCAATACTGTGGAAAATGATAAATGCATGTATAACTATATTAATGCAATTTATTTTTCCTATATTTCTTTCATTGATATTCATCTCAATTAAATTAATTTGATATATTATTTAAAATTAATTACAAAAATATAATTAAATTTTTTTATTAATATAGATTTTAAATTATGAAAAATATTATTTTATATATTTATCTTTAATTTTTAAATAATTCATCTTATTGTTAAAAAAATAAAAATTTAAACATACTATAATGTTAAAATAAATAAAATAAAATTAATTGAAATCATTTTTCATTAAATGGTAATTAGCTCTTTCATACCATTTTTCACATTTTTTATAGAAAAATTCTATCGATTATTGTTATTTTGAATTATCAGAGGTATATAAAAATTTAAATCATTGAAAATTTTTAAATTTTAATTGATTTAATTTTTTATTGGTTTATCAAACAATTCAAAATATGAATTTTTGGGCGTTATAAATCAAAATTAATTTTGATTCAGGTAAATAATTAATTATATAAAAAATTTGATACAATCATATTTCCTAAAATTTGGAGTCTAATATAACCTTTTTAAACTAAATAGCACATTTGAAACTTACTATTAATTGTATAAGAGATAAATTTCCCTATTAAGGCAAAGCAAAATTTCCCATAAGTTCCCAATAACTCATACAATACTCACAAGAAATGGGTCACCCTTGCTACACTCTATGCTTCAATGGGGTCCCTTCATTAATTATATATATACATACAAAACTTTGACATGCACAGTTTCAATCATCCTCTTTTTGCCATTCCCTCCCTCTTATATATCTATAATTTATGCAAATGTCTCCATCATAAGTTTCCCTACATTGTTTAATGCGAATAATACAACTCTTACCTAATATAAAAAGTGTGCATATTTATAAATTATTATGGGATAGCATACTAGGGTTTAGCTGTGATTTTTGAGATTGAAGATGATGGCTTGAAATGGGTGAAGTATAATGGTGATTTTTGTATTAAAAATTAGATTGTATTTTGTCTCTTCTACTGAAAAAATAAATTAGTTCTTATGCATTAGATTAAAGAGCAAATTAGTCATCTCTCTTAAATTTTTTATACATTTGTACTGTTAAAAATTTGCGTGACTAACAGAATAACTAAACAATAATATGTGATATACCATGTGTACCTCATGCTAATGTCAAAAAAACCAGTTTTTAAAAATGGAAATGGGTGAAATTTTTAATAGAAGAATCATTTTTCTATTTGATCTAATGTATAGGAACTAATTTAATTCTAACAATTCAAAACACAAATTTTTGGGGCGTTACAATATAACAATAAGTAGAGTCGAATCCACATAGGCAGATGATAATTTTATTTCTTTAATAAAAGAAAATAAAAACAAAGGAGGATTAAAATTAAAAACTAAAACTAAACTTAAAACTACGCAACAAAAATCATAAAATAAAATATAAAAAAACCCAATATGATAAAAATCTAGAAAAAGGTAAAATTTTCTTTTGATTCATGAGTTTGATCATTGATACATAAATATTTTCAGTGTTCTTTAATAAATTAACTATATTTGTTAAAGCTACGCTTAGCAATTAATCTCTCTTACCTTATAAATAACTAAGTGGAAACTTGTTGAAATTATTAACACAAAAAAGTAAGTTTAAGTAGTGTTTAAAAAGTTTATTGGTAAGAAAAAGTGAAGAATACATTTTAAAGGAGAAGTGGAAATAAAAACAAAAGCAAAACAGGCCTAGTATTTGCTCCTTAATTAGTGATTATTGTCAAAAAGTAAAAGGCATTTTCTGATTCATATTATTGAAGAATTCAAGACCCATAGCTCTTTTTGCTTCATATGAAACTAAGAAGAGAATTGTGGGTAAATTACATTAATTGAAACAAAAAGCTAGTCTAAGTCATCAGTTAAAGGTTTAGTATGTAGGCCTAACAAATTTCACCCTATTGTGATGTGATTAACTAAAGAAGAAAACAGTGGAGGTTAAAAGAGAAAGTAATTGAAAGCATAGACATCCATAATCCTTAATTAGTGCTAACAATCACAATCTATTTTATAGTCATCCTATTTTTATATTAAAGAATTCAAGCACTAATGAAAAAGGCTGACAGTTAAATGCCAATACTGTCAATTAACATATAAAAGTAGTCTATTTATATAACAAAAGGATATGATATAGGATCATGTAAAGACTTTGGTCTTTAAATTAATACTTTTTTTAAATAATATAATCTATTATATTAAATTAATTATATATTATCTAAGAATTATTATGTTGAATTTACTGACCGTTAAGAAAAAATAGAAGGATAAATTATCCTATTAGTCACTCTAAATAGGGGTTATTCCTATTTTGATCTCATTTTTCTTTTGTTAATTTGGTCACTTAAAAAAGAAATTGATCAAATAGGTCACTTTACCATTAAAATGATAACAAAAGATTAACTTTGCTTTTACATGTATTCTTTTGGAATGTCGAAAATAGGAATTACTCCTGCTTAAGGTGACTAACAGGGTAGTTTATTGTAATTTTAATGTGAAAAAAAATAAGAAATGTATAGTCAGCATTCTGTTATCATTTTATAGTGGAGTGATTAATTTAATCAATTTCTTTTTTGATGTCCAAATTATAAAAAAATAAATAAATTTAGAGTGACTAATGGGTTTGTCATAGGCCAATTTTGACCGGTTACACCATAACAGACCCAAAGGCCCAATAAATCAGACCCAAACCACTAAACTTTAAACCAAATAAACCAAAACCAAAAAAACAAAAAAAAATATATAAAAGTCCAATTTACAATTCCAAAGTTCAAAATTACAAAACAACCAAAGCCCAAACCCAGATCAGACCCGTATGGTCCAACACAAAGACCTAACAACTGAACCCAAAGTCATGGCCCGAAGTTGGTAGCCGGGAGGTCAAATCGGATGGGCAAATCTCAAACCCTAGGCGCGGCGCCCCAGGGCCTTCTGACACTGCTACTGAAGACCCGACGCCACCCCATCCCACCGCATTTAATGAAGCCGTCACCTGCAAAATCAAAGAAGAAAGGACAGCAAATCGAAGCAGAGATAGAAATAGTGAAATCACAATAAAATATTGGGAGTTTTTTTTCGTTTTTTCTCGGTGGGAATGAATTTTTTTCTTTCGGATATAAAAAGTAAGAAGAGAAAAGAAAAGAAAAGAGAAAACTCTCTCTTTGAAAATAGAAGCGAATACGGAGAACGGAATTAAAAACGGAAATTGCAAAAGGTTGTCTTTCCGATCTTTTACCTCGAAGCATTAATTTTTAGTAGCGAAATCTTACCGTTTTAGGGCAGATCCGTGGTCGAAGGCCTCCGGTGACCCCAAATGTCACTAAGTTCCATCCGGATTCTGACGGGGTAGGAGATGCCGAGATCGGACTCATCCCTTTATCGTCCTCTTGTTTTTTTTAACTTGTGCATGCATAAACAATAGAGTCAGTTTTAAGAGATAATCAAAATAAATAAAAGAGGAGAAGAAATTTACCCTCAGTCACGCCACCGGATCTTTATTGCTTCGTCGAAATCGGAGCATCGGATGAGGTTTCGAGGCAAGAATGATGGAGCCCTTGAGTGGGCTTGTGAACCGGGTCCTTCGTGACCCATGAGCGTCGTCGATCGCCGATGTTGATGGCGTTTCGGCAACTGCAGTCAAGGACCTTCATCGTTCGGCCAAGGGAAAGGAGTTGGAGGGAGCGCCGTTCGCTCATTCGGTTTGAATGAAGGCTGTGTTTTAGGTTTAGGGTTAACTTTGTTTTATTTCTGTTTTAAGTATCGCTAAGCGGCGTCACATTGTGTAGCCCGTGAATGACCCGACCCAAAGGACCTGGGATCCGCGCGTCTCTGGCCTAATAGGTCTATTTGCAGCCTAGGTCCTCCCGAGTTGGTAGCGTTCGCAGCCTAACCCTGTGTCCCCTTTACAATTTGGCCCGATTACTTTGTCGCAGTTTCAATCTAGTCCACAAACACTAGGTAACCCACGCACGAACGGCAGCGTTTTGAGTATCTGGAGATATTTCCCTTTCAGTCCCTAACCCTTGCTCGCATGTCCGAATCGGCCCTGGGTTTTGCATTCTTTTTTTTTTAATCGGCCCTAAAGTTTGCTCATGTTTTTGAAATTAATCCCTTTTTTGTATTTAACTCGATTTTCATATTTTCTTGATTATTTCTCGTATTAAAATACTAGTTATTGGTATCATCGATTTTCTTTATATTTTTTTTAACATATCATCATTGATAATATTAGCTTGCATTCTGTTATTCTTAGCACATTTTATTATCCGTATACATATATAAGTTTAAACAATTTGAATTTCTATATACTCCCATGTATCATTATACATATGTTTAAATATTATGCATATTTTTGCAACTTCTTTTATGTGCGCATGCATTTTAAAGGTCATGCTTGCAAACTCACATATGCTTGAGTATTAACATTAGTATCGTTTTTTTATTTAATGTTTATGTATATATATATTCATGTAATTTCATTAATGGTTTGTTTATAACATTTTGTGTATATTATGTACATTTCTAATACTACATTAGGTATATCTTTTCATATGTAAAAATATGCATATTTTTATATATTACCTTTGTACATATACTTTATTTATATATAGATCTATTTACCTCGTATTTTAAAAAAAAAAATAATACTTATTATGTGTATATTTTAAGTATTCTTATTATACTGTTTGATATTTTTCATATTTGTTAATGTTGCATATTACCATGTTTATATTCTTGTATATTCGCGTTTTTATTGTTGGCATGCTTCTTAATTGAATACGTATGTGAATTGCTTTTGATTACAACCTTGCCACGCATTTTTTATCGTTTTAAAACGTTTTTTTTCATATTCTCGATTAATTTTGAAAATGAGGCAATGTACCGATTTAACATTAAGTCATCAATTTCATCGCTATGTTGGATGAAATTCGTCGGCTCGTGTTAAAAACGGAATATCCTTCTCAAGAACTAAAAATTTTCAAAATTCTTGTGTTTGAACGGATCACGATTAAATCTCAAATTGAACTCGTATTTTTAAAAATCAAAACAACACGTGTTTATGAGATACCAATTTTGGGCGTCGCGGGGGTGCTAATACCTTCCCCGCGCGTAACTGACTCCCGAACCCTATTTTTCTTTGGATTTCAACGCGGACCTAAAATTTAGCCTTCTCTACTCGAAAATAAATGTTTTATAGGTGTCCGATCACACCTAGAAAAAAGGATCGGTGGCGACTCTCTTTTTTAAAACCAAAATTCGAACTTTCAAAATTTTTACAAAATCGCCACAATTAGCGACCGAAGCAAAATTTTACGTCGCTACAGGTGGCGACTCCACTGGGGACCCAGTTTTTGAGAGTCGAGTCTAGAAATAAACGTGTTGTCAAAATTTTCAAAATTCCTCGTTCAAGTGAATATTTAGTCGTGATCCTGAAATTTTGTTTTTGAAAAATCCTGCATTTGCATCTATTGTTGATATTTTGTTGATTTGTTTTATTCTTCTGCTTCAAGCTCTAAGTTTTACGATTCTAGTTTAGCTTTGAATAAACGTAAGGTTTATGAGTTTCTCGCCACACACCGTTCACGTGCATTTTACATAACATGAGCGCCATATCCGGGCTCTGTCCATTTAAGTGAAAGTAAACGCTACGCCTTCGTGAGTTAACTCGTCCCTCCGCACAGGCTAGTGAATACTTTCGGGTTACATACGACTTATGCTTTCGTGAGTTAACTTGTCCCTCCGCATAAGCATAAGTAAATGTAACCCCTCGAATCGATCTCGTTAGCCTATGGTGGGCCATGACCGAGGCTCCGTACTAATCTTAGTAGATGACAGTATGGACAATTCGAGTACCCATCTAGAACCAAAACCACATGTAGTGAAACATACGAACCACCCAATTAGAGCCGTGTCGAACCCCTGTCCACTTAGTAGTTACCAAAATAAGTACACGGGAGAAGCGTCTCGTATCTTTTACTTTTTTTTATCTTCTATGCAAGGGAATCGGGTTTGCTTAATAGATTAGATCGGGTAGCTTAATTTGCCAAATTCTTCGTCTTTTTTTACCTATGTTACTAATCATGATTTGTTTGTTGTTGTCTTATTTGTCATCATGCATTCTAGGCATCATATTAGAAAGGTGTTGATTAGAGATCGGTTGCCGAAAAATGGGTTTCTAATGGAGGAGTCGATTACACAAACAACCGAAAGGAATGTCACAGTTCGGGACTGGTCTGTAAAAACCCAAAGAGAAAGAGGGGATAGTCTAATGGAGGGATGTGCTGCCGATTTGCCGGGGCACGTAATGGTGAATGTTCGTCAAAATAATCTTGAGGATTTGGTTCAGATTTGGAATCAATGGGACTCGGATACTAGGGAAATCTTCATTGAGAGGTATGGTGATATAGCTAACCTAGTCGCTGTCAAGGTAGACGAGCAGTTGATACAAGCTTTAGTCAAATTTTGGGATCCCGCCTATCAATGTTTCACTTTTAATGGAGAAAATATGACTCCCACTATCGAGGAATACGCGGCCTTACTTCGCATTGATAATGTACAGCCCTACAAGATCTATGTAAAAGAACCTAAACCGATGACCTTCAAAAAGAAAATAATGAGATTGACGGATATGACCGACACATGGGCCGAGAAACAAATAAAGAAGAAGAATGAAACTATTTGTATTCCGTGGTCCTCTATACGAGATTTGGTCTCGAGCCATCCTGACACCTTGAAGAGGGTAAATCTGTTTGCTTTGGCCGTCTACGGGTTGGTTGTCTTTCCGAAAGTCCTCAGACACATTGAAGTCGCGGTGGTAGATTTCTTCGAGAGGTTAAAACAAGGAGTCAACCCTGTCCCGACAATCCTAGCCGAAACCTTCAGGTCCTTGAATAGTTGTCGGAAGAAAGGGGAAGGACGATTTATTGGATGTGCGCAATTGCTCAACGTTTGGATCATGAGTCACTTTTGGAAAGAGGAACGCACGCCGTATCACATGTTTTCAAAGATGTTTTCCCCTTTAGAAGCCTATTGTAAGAGGGAATGGCCTAAAGAGGTTACTAAACAACATTGGGTTTCGGTTTTTCAGAATCTCCGCGCTAAGGATGTGACATGGAGGGCGCCATGGATACGCCCGTCAGTCTTATTATATAAGGTCGGGAGTCAGGATTGGGTACCACTGCTAGGTCTGTGGGGAGGAGTCGGATACGCCCCGCTATTGGTCCAAAGACAGTTTTCTTCGCGACAATTCATACCCGCCACTGGAGGTTTAGCGCAATCCGAATTCCCTTTCGCGGGCGAGGGCTACATGAAGAAAGTTCGAGACACCGCTAAGTCTTGGAAAAGAATTTATCTGATGGAATTGGCGTTGTATGCCGATACTCTCACCCAAGACTATGATGTGTGGAGAAAGCAACGGATGAAAAGCCAGCAAATATCGTCGACAAGTCATGCTGCTCAGAACCCTTTCATAGAGGAAGCACCATCCGAGCTTGAAATAGCTAGAGGAGAATTTGAACGCGAGAAATCCAAGATGTTGCGGGATCTCAGCGTCCTTCAAGAAGAAAATTACCAATTAAAGATTGACGTTCAAATTGAAAGATCTAGGACTGAAAAAATACAAAAAGAGGCCGAAATCGTGAGGAACGACTTAAGAGACCTTTACTTGAAAAATAAGAAGCTAAGAGCCACTATCAAGAATAGTGGACTAGGCAAGTCACCTGAAGAATGGAAGGAAGAATTGAGCAACGTAAAAGGCGGAATGGAATTTTGGAAAGGGAAGGCGAAGAAAGAGGAGGAAAAGACTGCTCGGGCTATGATAGAATTGAGAAAGAAAAATGCTGAATATGAGACTGCGTCTAATGAACTGATGACTAGCCGATCTGAATGTCAGGGGTTAAGAGAAAGAATAAGAGATTTGGAAGACGCGATGCAAGCTCAACAACAACAATTGGATACTCTCTTAAAGGCTTTGGAAGAAAAAAATGATCAATATGATAGAGATATCCATACTTATAAAACGGACCTCCAGGAAAGGGAAATGCAACTTGGCTTCTTGATTAATGAAATCCGTGGAGTGGCAATCTACATGGTCCAATTATCAGATGAAGCAGAAGATCTCAGTTGTCGATTCCCACCAAGTCAACGATCGAGCATATCAGAATTCCTAGAGCGAGTAAAGAAATATAGTGATATAGCTAGAAAGTTCGTGTAATAGCCAAATAAGATGGCAAAATGGTTTGTAACGAACTCTTTTGAATGAATGAAATGCCTAGATAGGGGCTATCTTGAAATCAACACCTAATTCTTGCATATGCATTCATAACTAACATTCATATAGCATTCATGCATCCATTCATTGCATACACATATCCCGTGATCGTTCACTAAGGTTAGAATCGTACAATTCGCAGTTGCAACAATACAAGGCTGGAATCACGACATTCGTATAGAACGAGATGACAAACTAGAGTAATGGAGGCAGAGTTTAATGAAAAAATCGAGAGAATGGAAAGAGTTCAACGGGAATTGCAAGAGCAACTGGCCAAATCACAGCAAGAAACAAAGGATTTGATGGTGAGGTCCCGGGAGGAGTCACTGGAACAAAGAGAGCAGATGGCTAAAATGATGGAAATGATGTCAGCCCTGGTAAAAGGGAAGGGGCCCGTGCAGAATCCTGAGGTTGTTAACCTTGATCAAGATCCACTTTACCCACCGGGATTCACTCCACCTCATATGACACAAAGAGTACAAACTCAAGGGGAATCCGCTGGCTTAGAACAACGACCTGTGCCGGCCACACATCTAGAACAGGGGATATTTGTGTCTGCTCCTACCAACCCGCCTGTCCCAGATCTAGATGATCCGGCGGAAATTGCTAGGTTGAGAGTGGAAGATCATGAGGTCCAAGAAAAGTACAAAAGTCTAGAAGAAAGACTAAAAGCGATAGAGGGCACTGAGGTCTTCTCTGCGCTAGGTGCTAAGGAGCTTAGTTTAGTACCTGGTTTGGTTTTACCGCCGAAGTTTAAAACACCTGATTTCGAGAAGTATGATGGGACAAGGTGTCCAAAGGCACACTTGGTCATGTATTGTCGAAAGATGACCGGATATGTAAATGAAGATAAACTGCTTATACATTGTTTCCAAGACAGCCTTGTTGGATCAGCTCTTCGCTGGTATAATCAGCTTAGCAGAGAGAGGATCCGAACATGGAAGGATCTGGCGTCAGCATTTTGCGAGCAGTACAAACACGTCTCCGATATGGTACCCGACTGCATGACGCTACAAATGATGGAGAAAAAGCCATCAGAAACTTTTAGACAATATGCGCAGAGGTGGAGAGACATCTCGGCTCAGGTGGAACCTCCATTGACCAAGACCGAGATAGCAGTCCTGTTCATCAATACCCTGAAGGCGCCATTCTATGATAAATTAGTGGGAAGCGCCACAAAAGACTTCTCGGATATTGTCATATCCGGTGAACTAATAGAAAATGCGGTTAAAAGTGGAAAAATGGAAGGAGAAGGTTCGAAGAAGGCAGTGCCTATGAGAAAAAAAGAGCCGGAAGCCCACATGATGGGAACCGGAAACTGTTATGCTCCTAGTCCATATCCTAATCAATTTCAACCTCGAAATTACCCGCCACCAAGCTTCTATCAACCACAAGCCCCCTATTACCAACCACCACCTCCCTATCCTTCTTACCCTGTCTATGCAACCAACAACCCGAGGCCAGCCACCACGTTTCCTCAAAATGCCGGCTCTACCCAAGGCCAACCTAGAGGAGAACCAAGGCCAGCGAGGCCTAACCCCGAGAGACCCCAATTCACTCCTATTCCTGTATCTTACGGGGAACTGTACCCTAAGCTTTTGGAAAAACAGTTGATATCTCCTCATTACATGGCACCGTTGAAACCCCCGTACCCAAAGTGGTACGACCCTAATGCTAGCTGTGCATACCACGCGGGAAACCAGGGGCACTCTACGGAAAACTACATTGCCTTTAAACGAAGAGTCCAAGGATTAATCGATGCCGGTGTTTTGCGCTTCGACGGTACCGGTGGTGAAACTGGGAACCCGTTCCCAAATCATACTGAAAGAAATGTAAGTGCAGTGGAGGAGATAAATGAATTGCAAACCAGAAGAGTTGTTTCAGAAATAAGCTCACCTTTGCAGAGAATCTGGGAGGTGCTGCTTGAAAGAAGGTTACTCTGTCGTCTTAAAGGGGTAACCGAGAAAAGAAACACGAAAAGTCAAAATTTTTGTGATTTCCATGAAGTCGAAGGACATAATATCCAGTCGTGTGAGCAATTTAAAGGATTACTCCAAAACATGATGGATAATAAAGAAATTGAAATCTTCAATGGAAGAAAAGAGGCCAATGAAAGAGAAATATGTGCCTCTGATAGTCAATCATCAGATCTCCCTTACACGGCTGAACGACCATTGATAATATATTATGATGCGAGGAGAGAACCAGTAAAACCAAAAATGGTAATTGAGGCGCCATCGCCTTTTCCGTACCAGGATAGTAAGGCAATACCTTGGAAGTACGATGTTAATATCGTCACTCCTGAAAGTGAAAAATCCCAAGGCACCGCTAAAAATATCGGAGAAGTTGGTCACTTTACTCGGAGTGGAAGATGCTATTCCAAAGAAGTTGAACCAGCAAAAAGGAATAATGATTCCAAACAAAAGGGAAAGGCACCCATGTTTGGGGCTGAAGTTGAATCGGAAAGTCCGCCTGAACGACAAGAGACTAAAAGACCTGTAAATGAAGAAGAGGCACAGGAATTCTTGAAATTCATTAAACACAGTGAGTACAGCGTGGTCGAACAATTAAGTAAACAACCTGCACGTATTTCGGTATTATCCCTATTATTGAACTCAGAGCCACATCGAAATGCCTTGTTAAAGGTATTGAATCAAGCCTATATAGCAAACAATATATCGGTCGAAAAGCTTGATAGGTGGATCAATAACTTGAACGCTGATAATTTCATCTCCTTCAGTGATGATGAAATACCACCGAACGGAAGAGGCTCCGTGAAGGCACTGCACATAACAACCCGATGCAAAGGATATATAATACCAAACGTGCTTATTGATAAAGGGTCAGCGCTTAATGTTATGCCTCTGGCCACGCTTTCTAGAATTCCGATGGATTTGTCCTACTTGAGGCCGTGTCATTCCACGGTGAGGGCATTTGATGGAACGAGACGAGAAGTTGTAGGGAAAATTGAGATCCCTCTAGAAGTGGGTCCTTATGTCTATGACGTCGAGTTCCAGGTTATGGACATCACCCCTTCATATAATTGCCTCCTGGGGAGGCCATGGATCCATTCGGCTGGGGCAGTTCCATCATCCCTTCATCAGAAAATAAAGTTTATCATGGATGGCTGTTTGGTTACCGCTGAGGGTGAAGAGGATATTGTTGCGTCTATCTCTGCAGACACACCTTACCTCGAAGCGAACAAAGACGCCGTGGAATGTTCCTTTAGATCCTTTGAGTTTGTCAACGCCACATTTGTGGCTGAAGGAAACAGAATTCCCGTGCCTAGGCTGTCGAAGAATACTAAAATGGGAATCAAGCTGACGGTAGGGAGAGGGGCCCGAGCAAGGAAAGGTTTGGGAAGACATCATCAAGGGATAGTCAGGGCCTTAAGGCCAGTACCTCATAAGGCACGATTTGGTCTAGGATTCCAACCGAATGCACATCACTTGAAGAAACAGTGGAAGAAGGAGCAAGAAAGAAGGGTTGCGAGGACCCTAGGACGAGAACCGGAATGGGAACCCATTGAGTACCCCCATCTGTCAACGACATTTACATCTGCTGGAATAATATATCCTGGGCAAGATAGTGTGCACAGCCCATTGTTACTCATTGAGAAGGCTTTCCAGAACGTTTGCATAAATGTCATTGATGAAGAAGCTGGCACAAGTAAGAACGCTTCAAAGATACGCCCTTGTCCCCCGGGTTACGTGTTGAACAATTGGACCGCTGAAGATCTCATTGTGGTTTACAAGTCTCCCTGAGAGTAATATCCGATATTCACTTTTTGTGTCCCTAAATATAATGGGATTCTTTTGTAAGAGCTGTCGTCTGCTCTTTATCTATTAAATGAATATTAATGAAGAAGCATTTTGTCATAACCTTTTGCATTTGCATCTACTCCATAATTTTTCTTTCATTTCATGGCCTGTTCCTGTACTTACCTCATACCATAATGTTTTGTTTGTTGTTTCCAAAACTTGGATGTCCCTCTATAGTGTTCTCTTTCCCATTCAATTTTCAGGTGTTCAGATGCCAATGACATGAATGAACCCGTTACCAATCTTGAAATCGATTTTGAAAGGACCGTTTGTTTAGGAGAATTCGAGGATGAGGGAAATGCCGAAGACTATGTCTCGTCTCCTGACTTGCTAAGGTTGGTGGAACAAGAGGACAAACAGATTCTACCTCATCAAGAATCTGTTGAAACAATAAACCTGGGCACTAATGAAAATAAGCAAGAAGTGAAGATTGGGACCTCACTCTCAGAGGACACCAGGCATCATTTGATTGATTTGCTTCATGAGTACAAAGACGTGTTTGCATGGTCCTATCAGGACATGCCGGGATTGGACGGGGACATAATGGTTCATAAGCTCCCGCTGAGACCCAAATGTAAACCCATTCAACAAAAATTAAGGCGGATGAGGCCTGAAATGCTGCTGAAGATAAAAGAGGAAGTCAAGAGGCAATTCAATGCAGGCTTCCTACAAGCTTCCAGATATCCAGAATGGGTGGCTAATATTGTCCCAGTGCCAAAGAAGGATGGTAAAGTGCGAATGTGCGTGGATTATCGTGACCTGAACCGCGCAAGTCCTAAGGATAATTTTCTCTTACCACATATCGACACATTGGTGGACAATACGGCGAAGCATTCATTATTTTCTTTCATGGATGGATTTTCGGGATATAATCAGATCAAAATGGCTCCCGAGGATATGGAGAAAACCACATTTATAACGATGTGGGGAACGTTCTGTTACAAGGTGATGCCATTCGGGCTCAAGAATGCCGGGGCCACGTATCAGAGGGCCATGGTGACATTGTTCCATGATATGATGCATAAGGAGATAGAAGTCTATGTTGACGACATGATTGCTAAATCCCGAGGAGAAGAGGAACATATTGTGAACCTCAAAAAGTTATTTGAAAGACTGAGAAAGTTTCAGCTAAGGCTTAATCCGGTTAAATGTACATTCGGGGTTACCTCGGGAAGGTTGCTAGGCTTCATCGTCAGTGAAAGAGGCATCGAGGTGGATCCGGAAAAGATGCCATTCAAGAATTACCGCCTCCGCGTACACAGAAAGAGGTCAGAGGATTCCTGGGAAGGCTAAACTACATTTCCCGATTCATTGCTCAACTCACCAATCAGTGTGACCCCATCTTTCGACTCCTTCGAAAGCACAACCCTGGGGCATGGGATGAAGAATGCCAGGAGGCCTTTGACAAAATAAAACAATATTTGTCTAGCCCCCCAGTGCTAGTGCCACCAACTCCAGGAAGGCCTTTGATTTTGTATTTAACGGTGTTTGAAAACTCAATGGGTTGTGTACTCGGGCAACATGATGAGTCGGGAAAGAAAGAAAAGGCGATATACTACCTCAGCAAAAAGTTCACAGAATACGAGGCAAGGTATTCGTCGATCGAAAGATCCTGTTGTGCTTTGGTTTGGGCAGCTAGGAGGCTCAGGCAATACATGTTGTATCATACGACACGGTTAATCTCAAAGCTAGACCCGATAAAATATATGATGGAATCACCCGCACTCTCGGGGAGAATGGCCCGATGGCAGATCCTGTTATCAGAATATGATATCAGCTATGTGAACCAAAAATCGGTGAAAGGGAGTACAATAGCTGATTTCTTGGCGGCTCGAACAACAGAAGAATATGAGCCCCTGAGATTTGATTTCCCGGATGAGGACTTAATGTGCATCACAGAGAAAGAATGTGAGTCATCAAAAGGGACGCCTTGGAAGATGAGCTTCGATGGTGCATCGAATGCTCTGGGGCATGGAATTGGAGCAGTCTTAATATCACCGGAAGGAGACCATTACCCTTTCACTGCTAGGCTCAATTTCTTCTGCACCAACAACATAGCAGAATATGAGGCTTGTATCATGGGACTACGGGTAGCCATTGAACGAAACATCGAGATCCTAGAGGTATACGGGGATTCAGCTTTAGTGATCTACCAAATCCGTGGAGATTGGGAAGTGAAAGACCCAAAGTTGATTAACTACAGCCATCTGGTAGCTGAATTGATCAAAGACTTCAAAGAAATAACATTTAATTACTTCCCACGCGAAGATAATCAATTGGCCGATGCCTTGGCCACTCTGGCTTCCATGTTTAAAACAAATAAAGAAGCAGAAATAATGCCCCTCAGGATGAGCATATACGAGGTCCCTGCACATTGTTATAGCATCGAGAAGGAGGCCGATGAACGACCATGGTACCATGATATCTTAGAGTACATCAAGAATCAAACGTATCCTGAACAGGCAAACGAGAATGACAAAAGAACAATCAGAAGAATGTCAGTGGGATTTGTTCTTGATGGAGACACCTTGTACAAGAGAGGCAAAGATCAGGTGCTTATGAGATACGTTGACACCGCTGAAGCTAAGAAAATACTTGAAGAAGTTCACGAAGGAATATGTGGGACCCACTCCAACGGCTTCACTATGTCCAGAAAAATTATGAGACTCGGGTATTATTGGTCGACGATGGAAAGGGATTGTATTAGCTATGCAAGAAAGTGCCACAAATGTCAAATTTATGGCGACAAAATTCATGTGGCTCCTTCTCCCCTTCATGTTATGACGTCTCCATGGCCCTTTTCAATGTGGGGCATGGACGTTATAGGGCCGATCTCTCCCAAAGCTTCTAATGGGCACCGATTCATTTTCGTGGTCATCGACTATTTCACAAAATGGGTAGAAGCTGCCTCATTTGCTAATGTGACAAGGGCCGCTGTCTGTAGGTTCCTGAAAAAGGAAATCATTTGTCGATATGGTTTGCCTGAAAGAATCATCTCAGATAACGCTTTGAATTTGAACAATAAAATGATGACAGAAGTGTGCAAGCAATTTCAAATAAAGCATCATAATTCTTCGCCCTATCGACCGAAGATGAACGGAGCTGTAGAGGCGGCTAATAAGAACATAAAGAAGATCATCGGCAAAATGACAGAGACCTACAAGGACTGGCACGAAAAGCTGCCATTCGCTCTGTTCGCATACCGCACATCTGTGAGGACGTCCACAGGGGCAACTCCTTTCTCTCTAGTCTATGGGATGGAAGCCGTGCTGCCCATTGAAGTCGAGATTCCCTCCTTACGAGTCTTAATGGAGTCGAAACTCGAGGAGGCAGAATGGGTCCAAGCTCGTTATGATCAGTTGAATCTCATCGAAGAAAAACGCCTAAAGGCAATCTGTCATGGACAGATGTACCAAAAGAGAATGATTGCGGCCCATAACAAGAAGGTACGGCCAAGAGAATTCCACGAAGGAGAACTCGTTTTGAGAAAGATCCTCCCAATACAAAAAGATTTGAGAGGGAAATGGGCACCTAATTGGGAAGGACCGTATGTCGTAAAGAAGGCATTCTCTGGCGGGGCTTTGATCCTTACAGAAATGGATGGGAAGGAGTTACCAAATCCAGTAAACTCCGATGTTGTGAAGAAATACTACACTTAAAAAAAAAAAGAAAGAAAAAAAAAATGGGGAGATCAAGGTGAAAACCCGAAAAGGGCGCCTGGGTCAAACACAGAACATTAAGATGAAAACCCGAAAGGGCGTCCTAATAAAGCAAATCTGGGCCCAAGGGGCAGAAGCAATTTTGAACAGTGGGCCAAGTGACCAGGCTATAGTATGAAGCATTTCTGAAATACTCGAGATCTTCTACACAAGAAGTCTTGCTCAGAAAGATTCTTGATTCAGAAACGTGGCAGAGTTCATGCATTGAATATCTAGAACATTTGTATCCACCAATATGGTTCCTTTTCTTTTATAACACTTTTATCTTTGGCGAACTTTCTTTGTTTGTTACCTTTGAAATTAATATGAAGTCTTTTTCTCATACCTACCTGACAACTTGCATGCATCTCATTATGTTGTTTATTTGATTGATAAATAGTAATATGACGTGCTCTGAACAAAAGAAATGTTGAATATTACTCCGATAGAAAACTTGATAGGCACAAGAGTCTCAAAGCAGGAACAAAGGTTCAACGTATACCAGACAATTGATATCTGAGAAACGCAGATTACTTGTAAGGCTTAAAAGATGGATACAAAGCCTGAAGAGAAACTTAAGAATCCAAGCAATGAAAACAGATCATCATAATAAGTAAAACAAGAGCTCGGAAGCAGGAACAAAAGCTCAGATGGGGCAAAAGAGTGCTATCCAAGAAACAAAGGTTACTCGTGAAATTGGGAAACGAGTACGAAGTTTAAAAGAAAAGGTCAAGAAATAATGAGACAAGATCACTGCGAGAGTCGTGATGAAAAGAGATCACGACAAACGAATGCAAGGCACATAACATGTTCATGTAGGCATGAATGCATTTAAGGCAAATTGGTGCATATCACGATAACATCATGCATGACATATACAGGTATTCCAAACAGAGCAAAAGGTTTTGGGAAAGCTATCCAAATCAAAGAAAAGATACTGGAACTCCACCATGTGAGAAATTCTGGGTGATTTTAATTTATGTTTCAAAATCAGCTCATATTGCGAGAGGTGAGCTGAGCCTCAAGACGCGTTGAGGTACATTTAATTTATGTTTTAAAATCAGCCCATATTGCGAGAGGTGAGCTGAGCCTCAAGTCACGTTGAGGTATTTTTAATTTCTGTTATTGACTCATATTGCGAGAGGTGAGTCAAATCGCAAGTCATGACCAGATGTTTTCAACATCTGCCTTTATGTTTTAAAAGTCAGCTCATATTGCGAGAGGTGAGCTGAGCCTCAAGACACGTTGAGGTACTTTTTAATTTATGTTTTAAAATCAGCTCATATTGCGAGAGGTGAGCTGAGCCTCAAGACACGTTGAGGTACTTTTTAATTTATGTTTTAAAATCAGCTCATATTGCGAGAGGTGAGCTGAGCCTCAAGACACGTTGAGGTACTTTTAATTTATGTTTTAAAATCAGCTCATATTGCGAGAGGTGAGCTGAGCCTCAAGACACGTTGAGGTACTTTTAATTTATGTTGCTAAAATCAGCTCATATTGCGAGAGGTGAGCTGAGCCTCGAGACACGTCGAGGTACTTTTAATTTCAGTTTTAGCTCAACTCATATTGCGAGAGGTGAGTTGAGCTCTTTTCAGTTCCTTTTAAATTTGTGCTTCAAAAACCAACTCATATTGCGAGAGGTGAGTTGAGCTCTTTTTAATTCTTCTTAATTTTATGTTTCAAAGATCAACTCATATTTGCGAGAGGTGAGTTGAGCTCTTTTAATTTCAGCTTTTATTTCCTGCTTTTCAAAAGTCAACTCATATTGCGAGAGGTGAGTTGAGACTTTTCAATGTCTATTTGTAATTTCTATTTCTCAAAGGTTAACTCATATTGCGAGAAGTGAGTTAAGCCTTGGACCTCATGTCCAGATATTTTCAGATTCTATTCCTAAACGTTCGCTCTTCAAAAAACCAACTCATATTGCGAGAGGTGAGTTGAGCTCTTTTTAATTCTTCTTAATTTTATGTTTCAAAGATCAACTCATATTGCGAGAGGTGAGTTGAGACTTTTCAATGTCTGTTTGTAATTTCTGTTTCTCAAAGGTTAACTCATATTGCGAGAAGTGAGTTAAGCCTTGGACCTCATGTCCAGATATTTTCAGATTCTATTCCTAAACGTTCGCTTTTCAAGAGCCAACTCATATTGCGAGAAGTGAGTTGAGCCTCAGTTTGCACACTGAGGTACTTGCAATTTATGCTTCAAAAAAAAATTAACCCATATTACGAGAATGCGCAGGTCGAGCGATTTTTGATTTCATCTCAATGAAGGATAAAGTTGCAAGAAAGCCAATTGAAGATGCAAAATTTGCCTTTTGAAGTCACAAGGGAGCTGATCAAAGGTGTAGACTTTGCATTCCCAGTGAAGTCGCAGAGGCACAGATTGAAGTCACAATGGAGCTGATCAAAGCAGAGCGGATTGAAGATACAAGATCTCATCTCTAAAGTGGCAGAAGATAGATCACGATGAATTACATATCCCTGAAGAGAAGACAGATCGAGGCTACAAGGCAGATCTCAGAAGTCGCGATGGATTGAACCTAAAGCTACGAGAGGCGATGGGTTACTTAAGAAGGGAAACCCCAGAGCAAGTCAGAGGCTAGCAAGACCAGGCAAAATTGGCCTCTTCTTTATGTCTTTGCTCTATTCCCGTTACACGACAATGAGCAAAGAGGGGCAGCTGTCATAGGCCAATTTTGACCGGTTACACCATAACAGACCCAAAGGCCCAATAAATCAGACCCAAACCACTAAACTTTAAACCAAGTAAACCAAAACCAAAAAAACAAAAAAAATATATAAAAGTCCAATTTACAATTCCAAAGTTCAAAATTACAAAACAACCAAAGCCCAAACCCAGATCAGACCCGTATGGTCCAACACAAAGACCTAACAACTGAACCCAAAGTCATGGCCCGAAGTTGGTAGCCGGGAGGTCAAATCGGATGGGCAAATCTCAAACCCTAGGCGCGGCGCCCCAGGGCCTTCTGACACTGCTACTGAAGACCCGACGCCACCCCATCCCACCGCATTTAATGAAGCCGTCACCTGCAAAATCAAAGAAGAAAGGACAGCAAATCGAAGCAGAGATAGAAATAGTGAAATCGCAATAAAATATTGGGAGTTTTTTTTCGTTTTTTCTCGGTGGGAATGAATTTTTTTCTTTCGGATATAAAAAGTAAGAAGAGAAAAGAAAAGAAAAGAGAAAACTCTCTCTTTGAAAATAGAAGCGAATACGGAGAACGGAATTAAAAACGGAAATTGCAAAAGGTTGTCTTTTCGATCTTTTACCTCGAAGCATTAATTTTTAGTAGCGAAATCTTACCGTTTTAGGGCAGATCCGTGGTCGAAGGCCTCCGGTGACCCCAAATGTCACTAAGTCCCATCCGGATTCTGACGGGGTAGGAGATGCCGAGATCGGACTCATCCCTTTATCGTCCTCTTATTTTTTTTAACTTGTGCATGCATAAACAATAGAGTCAGTTTTAAGAGATAATCAAAATAAATAAAAGAGGAGAAGAAATTTACCCTCAGTCACGCCATCGGATCTTTATTGCTTCGTCGAAATCGGAGCATCGGATGAGGTTTCGAGGCAAGAATGATGGAGCCCTTGAGTGGGCTTGTGAACCGGGTCCTTCGTGACCCATGAGCGTCGTCGATCGCCGATGTTGATGGCGTTTCGGCAACTGCAGTCAAGGACCTTCATCGTTCGGCCAAGGGAAAGGAGTTGGAGGGAGCGCCGTTCGCTCATTCGGTTTGAATGAAGGCTGTGTTTTAGGTTTAGGGTTAACTTTGTTTTATTTCTGTTTTAAGTATCGCTAAGCGGCGTCACATTGTGTAGCCCGTGAATGACCCGACCCAAAGGACCTGGGATCCGCGCGTCTCTGGCCTAATAGGTCTATTTGCAGCCTAGGTCCTCCCGAGTTGGTAGCGTTCGCAGCCTAACCCTGTGTCCCCTTTACAATTTGGCCCGATTACTTTGTCGCAGTTTCAATCTAGTCCACAAACACTAGGTAACCCACGCACGAACGGCAGCGTTTTGAGTATCTGGAGATATTTCCCTTTCAGTCCCTAACCCTTGCTCGCATGTCCGAATCGGCCCTGGGTTTTGCATTCTTTTTTTTTTAATCGGCCCTAAAGTTTGCTCATGTTTTTGAAATTAATCCCTTTTTTGTATTTAACTCGATTTTCATATTTTCTTGATTATTTCTCGTATTAAAATACTAGTTATTGGTATCATCGATTTTCTTTATATTTTTTTTAACATATCATCATTGATAATATTAGCTTGCATTCTGTTATTCTTAGCACATTTTATTATCCGTATACATATATAAGTTTAAACAATTTGAATTTCTATATACTCCCATGTATCATTATACATATGTTTAAATATTATGCATATTTTTGCAACTTCTTTTATGTGCGCATGCATTTTAAAGGTCATGCTTGCAAACTCACATATGCTTGAGTATTAACATTAGTATCGTTTTTTTATTTAATGTTTATGTATATATATATTCATGTAATTTCATTAATGGTTTGTTTATAACATTTTGTGTATATTATGTACATTTCTAATACTACATTAGGTATATCTTTTCATATGTAAAAATATGCATATTTTTATATATTACCTTTGTACATATACTTTATTTATATATAGATCTATTTACCTCGTATTTTAAAAAAAATAATACTTATTATGTGTATATTTTAAGTATTCTTATTATACTGTTTGATATTTTTCATATTTGTTAATGTTGCATATTACCATGTTTATATTCTTGTATATTCGCGTTTTTATTGTTGGCATGCTTCTTAATTGAATACGTATGTGAATTGCTTTTGATTACAACCTTGCCACGCATTTTTTATCGTTTTAAAACGTTTTTTTTCATATTCTCGATTAATTTTGAAAATGAGGCAATGTACCGATTTAACATTAAGTCATCAATTTCATCGCTATGTTGGATGAAATTCGTCGGCTCGTGTTAAAAACGGAATATCCTTCTCAAGAACTAAAAATTTTCAAAATTCTTGTGTTTGAACGGATCACGATTAAATCTCAAATTGAACTCGTATTTTTAAAAATCAAAACAACACGTGTTTATGAGATACCAATTTTGGGCGTCGCGGGGGTGCTAATACCTTCCCCGCGCGTAACTGACTCCCGAACCCTATTTTTCTTTGGATTTCAACGCGGACCTAAAATTTGGCCTTCTCTACTCGAAAATAAATGTTTTATAGGTGTCCGATCACACCTAGAAAAAAGAATCGGTGGCGACTCTCTTTTTTAAAACCAAAATTCGAACTTTCAAAATTTTTACAAAATCGCCACAATTAGCGACCGAAGCAAAATTTTACGTCGCTACAGGGTTTACCCAAATTAGAAATTGAGTTGTGAATAGCTTAATTGTAACGCTTTTTTGTTTTTGAATTGTGAAATTATATCAAGTGAATTAGTTTGGTTTAATGGTTAAGTGATGTTTATGTGCCTAAGGTCCTGTGTTTAAATCCTTACTTTTGAATTATTATTATTTGTTCCAACCCCTAACTTTGAACATCTAGCTTATCAATTATTTTTGTTCAATTATTAACAAGAATGAGCATGTTAGTTCAATGGTAAGACTTCATCTTACTCAAATGTCTTGTATTTGGATCCTATGTGTGCAAAGAGAAATAATTTTTTGTTTAGACTCTACTGTTGTTGTCCATACAAGTCAAAGTTTCAGTCAAATTCTAATGTTGAGTAATCTGATAGGTGGTTACTATTTAGATTAGATAGGATTTTTGTTTGAATTATTCTTTTTGAAATTATAAAAAAAATCTTAAAAATCTCCCCACTAATTGTCCCATCTCTCCCACTTCCCCTCTTTTCCCATTTTGTGATTTCACGTTACTTTCTTCTTCTATCAAAATTTCTCTGATATTCTTTTTTTGGTTTTGTTTTCTTTCTTTCCCATTTTATTTTGTTTTTGATTTTCTATTTTCTTTCATTCTGTTGCCACAAAGTCTCTCATGCCATTCTACTTCTGCAATTCTCTGTTTCTTCTCTTAATTCTGATTAGCATCCTTGTTGATTTGTTGCCATCTTTCTATTTTGTGTCTCTGCGTGTGGGTTGTGCGTGATTAGGGTATATTGGTTTAGTGTAACATTTGGTTAGTGAGTATTTTCTATTCATATTCTTTCAAGTGTTATTATATGAAGTATGTGAGTTGGTGTGGAGTTTCGGTTTAATTATTTCAAATCTATTTAGGTGAAAATCATACAATAAATACTTCTCCTACAATTTGAAGTGTTTTAGGAACTAACTTAGCATTGGGTAAGTGTCTGAATACATTAGTTTAGGGGTTGTTTCGTTAGAGCCATTCATTTGATCTAATGCTCCAATTTAGTTTGGACGGAAGCTTTTGATTCGAATATTGTGCAATTTGATTAATCGTTTATGTGGTGATTATTGTCTACAGGCTTTGGTCCTGCTATTGTAACAACAATTCAAAAAACATTAAGGTGTGTAACTTCAATCCCAAAAATATGTGAACGGCCTGAAGTTGAAAAGCTTATTATTGACGCCACTCAATCGTGTGGACCACACGGGCTGGGCTAAGTAGGCCGTCTGGACCTATTTTTAGTAAATTCAATTATGGTCATTGTAACGCCCCAATTATTATATTTCTGTTTTCGTGAATATCTAACACTAATATCTGTCTATTTTAGTGGTTAAGTGTTCTGGGTGTGTCTTTAAATTAATACTTTTTTTAAATAATATATTCTATTATATTAAATTAATTATATATTATTTAAGAATTATTATGTTGAATTTACTGACCATTAAGAAAAAATAGAAGGATAAATTATCCTATTAGTCACTCTAAATAGAGGTTATTCCTATTTTGATCTCATTTTTCTTTTGTTAATTTGGTCACTTAAAAAAGAAATTGATCAAATAGGTCACTTTACTATAAAAAAGATAACAAAAGATTAACTTTGCTTTTACATGTATTCTTTTGGAATGTCGAAAATAGGAATTACTCCTGCTTAAGGTGACTAACAGGGTAGTTTATTATAATTTTAATGTGAAAAAAATAAGAAATGTATAGTCAGCATTCTGTTATCATTTTATAGTGGAGTGTTTAATTTAATCAATTTCTTTTTTGATGTCCAAATTTTAAAAAAAATAAATAAATTTAGAGTGACTAATGGGTTTACCCAAATTAGAAATTGAGTTGTGAATAGCTTAATTGTAACGCCTCAAAATTTTCTGTTTTTAAATTGTGAAATTATGTCAAGTGAATTAGTTTGGTTCAATGGTTAAGTGATGTTTATGTGCCTAAGGTCTTGTGTTTAAAAATCCTTACCTTTGAATTATTATTATTATTATTTGTTCCAACCCCTAACTTTGAATATCTAGCTTATCTATTATTTTTGTTCAACTATTGATAAGAATGAGCATGTTGGTTCAATGGTAAGACTTCATCTACTGTTGAGTAATCTGATAGGTGATTACTATTTAGATTAGATAGGATTTTTTTTTTCAGTTTTTCTTTTTGAAATTATAAAAAAATCCTAAAAATCTCCCCACTAATTGTCATCCATCTCTCCCACTTCCCCTCTTTCCCCATTTTGTGATTTCACTTTACTTTCTTCTTCTGTCAAAATTTCTCTAATATTCTTTTTTTGGTTTTCTTTTTTTTCTTCTCCATTTTCTTTTGTTTTTGATTTTCTATTTTCTTTCGTTCTATTGCCACAAAGTCTCTCATGTCGTTCTACTTCTATAATTCTTTGTTTCTTCTCTTAATTCTGATTATCATCCTTGTTGATTTGTTGCCATCGTTTTATTTTGTTTCCTTGCATGTGGGTTGTGCGTGATTAGGGTATATTGGTTTAGTGCGACGTATGGTTAGTAAGCATTTTCTATTCATATTCTTTTAAGTGTTATTATATTCATATGTGTGTTGGTGTGGAGTTTTGGTTTAAATGTTTCAAATCTATTTAGGTGAAAATCGTATGACAAATACTTCTTCGGCAATTTGAAGTTTTTTAGAAACTAACTTAGCATTGGGTAAGTGTCTGAATACCTTAATTTAGGGGTTGTTTCGTTAGAGCTATTCATTTGATTTAATGCTCTAATTTAGTTTGGACCGAAGATTTTGATTCGAATATTATGCAATTTGATTAATTGTTTGTGTGGTGATTATTGTCTATAGACTTTGGTGCTGTTGTTGTGACAACAATTCAAAAAATAGTAATGTGTGTAACTTTAATCCCGAAAATATGTCAATGGCCTGAAGCCAGAAAGCTTATTATTGATGCCACACAATCGTGTGGACCACATGGGTTGGGCCAAGTAGGCCGTGTGGACCCATTTTCAGTAAATTCAATTATAGTCATATTTGAAGTGTGTTTTGAGGTTAGCTAATACGTAGGGTTTGTTATGTGTTATGTAGGACTTTGATATATGAAATCTATAGTATTGATATTGTGTGTGTAGCATCCAAAAGCATGTCTATAGGGTAAATTTTGCATTTGATCTGTGAATTTAAGAAATCTGTTAAAGTATGATTCATCTGTGTACGTCTAAGTATGTATTATGTTTTAGCATGTGCATTGGGGCGGGATAATTATGTGATGGAAGAAGTGTTGGTAGTTTAATGATCTGCTCTATCAGTCGCATTATTTCTAACAGCCTTGTCTACATATTCTATATAGTGACATACGATCACTTACCCAGTGTGTGGGGTTAGATGAGTATTTATTACCCTAATTGGTGTATATGTCACAGACTTAGAGTTTTCACAAGCAATTCATGTGACCTTAGGCAATTTCTTCACTCAAAAATGCCTAAGTCAGCCTAACTCGCAATAATTGAGGATCAACAGAACTCCTCTAAGGTACCCACAAAGAACAGCAGAAGTACGAAGTAAGAACGAACTTGAAAGATGAACAAAAGCCACAGAAAAGCAAGAACACTTAAGAGAAAAGTTTGAATGAATACTCCCAAAATTCTATTAATAACTGAATGAATTAGAATGAGGGAGAGAGGCTCTGCTTATAGCTGAGCCTCCCAAAAATCACGGTACAGATCGAAATACATCAATGGCTAAGATTAAAAGCTATCTAGATATCAAATCTCTAAGATTACAAAATCGTATCTTTTAAATATGACATTTAATGTCTAAGATCACATATCCTTGAAGTTCACTTTTCATATTTACCAATCTCTAGAGATGGGCTTTCAATCTCTCTAAGCAATGGACTAGTCCAGTTGGGCCAAATGACCTCTCTCGAATGCGATGGATCGTATAAGTTTGTCATGGTTGTAGACTCCCATGCGCAACCCATGACATTATCCCCCACTTGTTCTAGCAACGCCCTCGTCGTGTCTTCCTTATGGAACTAGTCTATCTTTCTTTAGAACTGTCATAATGCCTCAGCAGGTTCTAACTTATTTCACTGTTGGGAAATCCCTTCCATCGAACTAAGTATTCATGGCACGGCCAATGGTTCTTTCGTCTAATCACATGATCTGCCTTAATGTTTTCAACTTCATGGTCATAAGAGACATTTACCCCCATTGGTGCTTGTTTGGACTTGCCTCGATTTAGATTCTTTTGATCCCTATAGAATGGCTTAAGCATGCTTACATGAAACACTAGGTGCACTTTGAGCTTTGCTGGCAACTCAAGCTTGTAGGCCACCTTGCCTACTCTCTTCATAACTTTAAACGACCCTTCATACCTTCGCACAAGCCCCTTGTGCAAACTCATATATTGCAAAATCAAGTATAGTTTGACAAGGACTGAGTTACCCATCTAAAATTCTATATCTCTTTGATTCTGATTGGCCCACTTCTTGTTGCGCTTGCTTGCTTTATGTAAACAAGCTCTAGCCAAGTCATTCTTCTCTTATCAATCCTTTGCAAATCGATAAGCTACAAGATTTGGTCCTGTATAACAGGTCACAACAGCATTAGGTGTGAGTGGCTGTTGGCCTGTCACTATCTCGAACGGGCTTCAATTTGTGGCTCTATTTCACTGTAAGTTGCATGAAAATTAGGCCACATCCAACAACTTTGGCCAATCCCTTTGTGTGGCACTCACATAATGCCGAAGATATGTCTCCAACAACTTATTCACTTGTTCAATTTGCCCATATATTTGCAGATGCATGCTTGTGGAAAAGTTGAAGTCTGAGCCCATTGACTTGAATAACTCTATCCAGAACCAGCTTGTAAATCGCCCATCTCGATCATTAATAATAGACAGTGGCACCTCCTAATATTTTAGTACGTGTCTAAGAAATAATCGAGCTACTTCCTTAGCAGGGCACTCCTTAGTAGCTGGAATAAATGTTGCATACTTTGAAAACCTGTCCACCACAACAAGAATACTTGTAAACTCATCACAGTTAGGCAAACCAACAATAAAATCCATGGTTACACTCTCCCATGGTCTTTTCAGAATGGGCAAGGGTTGTAGCAAACTGGCCGGACTCTTTAACTCGACCTTGTATTGTTGGCATACTAGACAAATCTTTACATAGGTCACTTCATCTTCACCCATGTGAGGCCAATAGTAACGATCCTCCAAAAGGGCCAAGGTATGGTGCATTCCTAGATGGCCCGCCCATCTCGATTCATGAAATTCTTTCATGACTTCCTTGCGTAATTTCCCATAATGAGGTACATAGAAGCGGTGCCCATGAATGTATAGCAATTTCCCTATCAAGCCAAAATCTCCTCGTTTTCCCCTCTTTGGCAAGCTCAATCAAGCTTTTGGTTATGGGGTCATAGGACAATCTCTCTTGAATGCATTCCAATAAGGAACCATCAAGTTGACTGATTACCACAAATTCCATCTTTCAGCTAAGTGCATCAGCCACAATGTTGGCACTCCCTGGCTTATACTTTATCGTGCAATCAAACTCAACTAGGAGAATCTGCAAACGAGCCTATTTGGGAGACAACTTTTTCTGGGTTAGAAAATAACTATTGGCAATGTTATTGGTAAGGATTACAAACCTGGAACCCAGTAAATAATGTCTCCATATGCATAAGCAATGCACGACAATAGTCATCTCCTTTTCTTGGACCATGTATCTTTGCTCCGTTTTATTAAGCTTTCGACTCCTGAAAGTAATTTGGATGCCTATCTTGCATCAGTACTCCCCCAATGGCATGATTTGATGCATCTATGCATACCTCATAAGGCTTTGAATAATCCGACGAAGTAAGACAGGCTCCCTCGTCATCGGTTGCTTTAATTGATTAAAGGCCCTCTCACATTACGAATTTCAATCCCATACTTCACCTTTTCAATATGTTCGTCAAGGGTTTGGTAATTCTAGAGTAGCCTTCGGTGAAGTGTCAATAGTAACTTGCCAACCCAAAGAAAAATCTCAACTATGTCACCTTGGTTGGAGGCTCCCACTCAGCAATAGCTTGAATCTCTCATCCATTCGAGTCTTGCCACCTCTCATAATGTAGCCTAGGAATGGTACTTCTTGTTGGGCAAATGAGCATTTCTCCTTTTTGACGAATAGCTCATTTTCCCTCAAAGTTTGAAATACCTCCTTCAAATGTCTCACATGCTCCTCAAGCGACTTACTATACACCACAATATCATCAAGGTAAACAACCACAAAACGGTTAAGAAAAGGTTGAAATGCCTTATTCATTAGGGTGCAAAATGTAGTTAGGGCATTCGTGAGTTCGAAAGGTATCATAAGGAACTTATAAGAACCATACCATACCATACAATCTGTCTTTGGCTCATCCCCCTCAACTATCCAAACTTGATAGTAACCCGATCTCAAATGCAACTTGGTTAACCATCTCGTTCTACCAAGTTAATCAAACAAATCCAAATAAGAGGAATAGGGTACCTGTTCTTCATAGTGATCTTGTTTAGAGCCCGGTAATCAATACACATTCTCAACGACACATTATATTTCTTTTGAAACAACACTGACGCACCATATGGAGATTTAGATGGCCTAATAAATCTCGTACCTAAAAGCTCTTTTAATTGTTTTTGCAACTCTTCTAATTTTGGTAGAGACATACGATATGGGGCCTTTGCTGGTGGCACTATGTTGGACACTAACTCTATCTTGTAGTCCACCTCCCTCTTAGGTGGCAAACTTTTTGGCAACTAAGCGGGCATCACATCCTGAAAAGATTACAATAATTTCCCACTTTTTTCAAAATCTCACCAACGAACTTAATGGCCTCCTCGTTCTTCAAGATGGCCAAATAGAAGACTTCATCTCTACGTACTCCTTTAGCAAATTGAATTAATCCAACCACAAAATCATAGGCATCAGGTGGTATCACCTTAATGGATGTCTTACCGGTCCAATTACCAAGTTGGAGATCTACTCTCTTTGCAACCCCTTGATTGGAACACTCATTATTTTGATCCTACGCGACTCATTCTCTATATTGAGGAAAAGTTTACAAGCATCCTCTTCAGACATGAAAAAATTAGACGTACCTATGTCGATAAGATCATCCAAATTTCTATCAACTATAATGATGTCTACAAATATCAGCCCATGACTCGTCCTGTCTTCGACACCCCTTAATATTGAACTAAGATTTTTATCCTCCACATCTGCCTCCACTTTGTCTTACATAGCAGAGAGTGCAGCCTTCTTTGAACAATTTTTGATTATGTGTGAGCCATCACAGTGGAAGTAACTTATAGGCCCACTCTTCTATTTGTCTCAAGGCTTCCTACCGTTGCTATTCCTAGTTGACCTTTCTTTATCTCCTCCACTATTTCCCTTTGGATTGAATTTGGGCTTAGAAGACTCAGGCCTGTCTTTCTTTCTACCAAATTCGGCCAACGATTTTACTACAGGCATTGCTTTAGTAAGCTCTTGGACTCCTCAGCGATGCAACTCTTGCTTCACCCATGGTTTCAACCCATCCATGAAAGAAAAGAATACATTTTTTTCACCCATATTTGAGATAAAGAATACATTTTTTTCACCCATATTTGAGATTTAAAGCATGAGTTTGCTAAACTCCTGCACATACTCCCTCACAGTGCCTTGTTGTGAAAGCTGGCACTACTTGCTCAAGCCTCATCCTTGGCATACTCTTGATAAAACTGTGCCTTGAACTCACATTGGAGATCCTCCCAACTCCCAATCTCAGTCCCACCACGTCTCACATCAATGGACCTACGACTCCACTAGAACAAGGCAACGTCAGTAAGATATATAGTAGCAGTAATTATTTTAGTGGCATCATTTGTGATGCCTTTAACACGGAAGTATTGCTCGATTCCCCACAGAAAATTATCCATATCTTTTGCAAACCTTGTTCCCTTGAACTCTTTGGGCTTGGGAATATCAACATTGGGCTTGGGTGCGATATTAGCTAACCCTCTATTGCTCAAAGCAGCCTTGTAGATTGTGAGTTCACCTTTGAGCTCCGCAATTTCCTCCTTCAAGGACATCAACATAGCCTCAATGGCATCATCCCTACCAGTTAGCTTTTCAACAGAGTCTAACACATAATATCTAAGTTGCTCCTTCATAGACAGCAACCCATAATTGACCTTACCATCGATATCCTCAATCCTCTCCTTGACACCCCCCACGGATTTCTCCAGAGTGACGACTCGATCTTTCAAGACTGATAGTATGTCCTATAAACGACTAGCTTTCCTAGCTTTTCTACAGGTCTCCATTCCCTCAACATTCTCAATAACTTCTTTTGACATCTTTTAACGGTGCCTTCGAACGCTAGCTCGGATACTAACTGTCACGGACTTAAAGTTTTCACAAGCAATCTGTGTGGCCTTAAGTAGTTTCTTCACTCAAAAATGCCTAAGTCAGGCAAACTCGCAACAATTG
Source organism: Gossypium stocksii (assembly GCA_020496765.1). Classification (NCBI taxonomy): domain Eukaryota; kingdom Viridiplantae; phylum Streptophyta; class Magnoliopsida; order Malvales; family Malvaceae; genus Gossypium; species Gossypium stocksii. The sequence goes on along the minus strand of CM035628.1, from coordinate 96,314,851 downwards.
AGGATTCAACAAAACTCTTCTAAGGCACCCATGAAGAACAACAGAAGAACAAAGTAAGAACAAACTTGAAAGATGAACAAAAGCCATAGAAAAGCAAGAACACTTGACAGAAAAGTTTGAGTGACTGCTTTCAAAATTCTATTAATAATTGAATGAATTACAATGACGGGGAGAGGCCTCTATTTATAGCTGAGCCTCCCAAAAATCAACGGTACAGATCAAAATACATCAATGGCTAAGATTAAAAGCTATATAGATATCAAGTCTCTAAGATTATAGAATTGTATCTTCTAAAGTTTACATTTAATGTCTAGGATCACATATCCTTGAAGATCACTTTCCATATTTACCAAGCTCCGGATATGGGCTTTCAATCTCTCTAAGCAGTGGACCAGTCCAATTGGGCCAAATGACCTCCCTCGAATGCGATAGATTGTACAAGTTTGTCATGGTTGTAGGCTCCCATGCGCAACCCATGACATATAAAGATGGATGAAGATGGTGTGAAGTAGATGGGGGTAAGATCTATATTTGTAACACCCAAAACTCGACCTAGAAGTTTAAGCTGAATCTAGAAAGGTTACACTAACGAACTGAAAATTGATTTCGTTGACTATTCAGAAACGATTCAAAACTTTACTTCATTTGTTGCAGAAATCTTTTTAGAGTTTTAACTTTGAAAATAAAAAAAAAGTCATTTTAATTGATTTAGGTGATTCTGTAACTCTATGTTAGAGATTATCAGTTACTGACGAAATTAACCAAAACTAGAACAAGTTCAAACACAGACAAAGATAAAACAAAAGATATGCTACAAGCACGCCCATAACCTAACTCAAAAACAAATAAACAAATCGTAACATATAGTTTATAATAATGTGGAGAACTTAAGTACAGTTGTATAACTAGTATAAAACAGTTCTATAATATCATAAAAATTTCAACATTGGTAGCATAGCAGAACAAAACTGAATAGAGAAAAATAAACAATTTAAAATAGAGCAGAACTGAACAGAATAGTACAGAATGATGCAAAACATAATAGAAATTTCATGCCAATGTCGATGCAGTATTATTTTTCGAAATCAAAGAGAATGAAAATTTATCAAAAAAACATCCTACCCAACTCCGTTACACACCAAAATAGAGTTTCCCAAAACTCGTCCAACCAAATCACACCAACAGATAACTGTAGACATTGCCACCTAAATTTACAGTGAATCTGACAGATCAGAGATATGTGGTCGAATCACTATATTGCTGTCAAGCTGTCATAATAGAGTTGTGGATAAACCACCTAATAATGCAGATTAGTAAACTGCCAGAAACTTCATCCTTTCACATCATATCAATCTTATGCAATATGTCATGGCATACAGATATAGAGTCAAGGTGGTAAGGATATGGGTCATACTATCATACAATAACAGAATTAGGAGGTATGAGAGTTTATGCTTATAAAACAGATTTATCAAATCTCAATAGATCATATCAGATTGCCATGAAATCATATGCATGATTATAAGTTAGAATCAATACTAGTTAATTTAACATATTCAGATATATCATATTTTGTCACGGAGTAACATAGGGCATACCATCAGACTTAACAAAATACAGATCATACCTAGATAAATCGCATATCTTAATTTATCCAAACAAAGGTACATTATACATTATCCAATTACTATTTCTAGCTTATATCAAAATAGACAAGAGTACAGATAGCAGATTCTAAACTAGCAGATCAACAAATAGAGAGTTTTATAACTTAATACAGATCATACAAACCTTTCGAAAGGCCTAAGTTCATATCGAATGGTGTTCACAGCCCAAAAGAAAATTCAGAATATTTGTCCATATGCCCATGTGGTTTCACATAGCCTGGAAAGCTAGCTCGTGTGACTCTACACGGTCTAACATATGCCCGTATGCTTGCTCGTATGTCCTGCACGGCTTGATATATGCCCATGTCACCTATCTATATGGTTCTATTTCGCAAACAGTGAGTTACATATCCTGGACACGCACCCGTGTGATTGGCCCATGTTAACTCTGCACAACACATAACCACACACAGTCTGGGTACATACCCATGTGCCTTCAATTCTTGTGAGTAGTGAGTTACACGGCTTGCCACAAGGTCATATGGCATCGAGAGTTTATTTTTTGATGACTAAACTAGAAAAAAATTGGGATTTTGATACCCACTGGATACGGATTCGATGTAGAATCAACAAGGATGAATTCCCGTCACTAAAAGACAAGTAATTTCCTAACAAATGATTAATTTGCAGTTATATCTCTAAAAACTAACATTCCAAAATTGAAGTTACATCGAAGAACTTTCGACACCAATACTTTAAATCGAACTTACCATTCAATAAATTGAACTAGAAAGGAGAAGTCAAACCTCGTACAGAATTAGTGTAATGTAACATAGCACAAAGAAAGGAAGTTTGAAAGAAAGAAATCATAAAGAAGAAAAATTAAAGAAATAGCGGGGAAAGAATGAAACAGAAATGGGAAAACCTAAATGCCCAGGAGGTTTTTGGAAGTTTAAATACTCAATTAAAAATAACTACCATGCCAAGTAATTCAAAAATAAAACATTCCCTATTGCTTTCATGGGATTCAAAGACAAAACCGGAGGATACATAAAAGCTTAACCGTTGAACCAGTAGACTCATTTTTATCACCAATTGACTGAATTTAATTTATAACCCACATGTCCAAAAATAGAGTTTAATCAAAAGTAGCAAAATTTCAAGAGATGAGATTTGAACCTAGAATCTTACATACATAACCAGAACACTTAACCACTGAACCAGGTCAATTCACCTATCGAAAATTTCCAAAATCTAAACTCAAAATTGAGGGATGAGCACTCTTGGTTTCAAAACTCAATTTCTTTTAACCCGGTTTATGAGATGTTACAGTACCTATATCTGATATGTGTAATATGTTACATCGCATGATATGCCATGCCATATGTATCTAATCTGTCTGCCTTGTTACATCGCAAGATATATCATGTTTTATATCTATTCGATCCATGATTTATGTATGATTGTTTGCAATCTAATCTTGATGTATAGGCTAAATTGTACATTGAGCTTTATTAGCTTACCATATATTTTTATTTTCTTAGGTAATCAGCAACTTAGGATCAGGCAACGTGCGGGAGCTTGGATTGGATTTTCAATAATAAAATGGTTTTTAAGAGACTTATCGTCTAATATGTGCTTTTTGGACTGTTGGTCCTTTTGGACTTGTTTTTCGATTCTTGGTTTATTTCGTTTGACTTTTTGATATAATTAGCATTGCTAAATTGTAAATTACGTGTTTTCACAAACTAAAACCATAATTTTTAAAGTTAACAACTTAGAAATTTTCATTGCAAAATAAAGTAATCACTTAAGTGTTTTGTTATAAAATAAAAAACTTCAACGGGAAATTTTTTCTAAAAACTTGGAAGAGATTTGCCAAGTTAATATTGTCGAAACTCTCATTTTTCAAGTTAAAAATTTGGAATTCTAAAACAAGATTTTGTAATACCTCAAGATTCATCCTAACATCCAGGCCGGGTGTGGGAGGTTAAATTAATTTTAATTATATCAATTTTTTTTCTAGATTTCAAAAATGCTTTAAAAACTATTATAAATTTTTTATTAGTACCATAGTTCAATTATTAAAACAATTGATATATTTTAATTACGTTAATTAATTATTAATTTGTGTAATGTTGCTTTCCTTTAATTTTTTTTGACAAAGCAATGGCTGATAATTTATTTATTAAAGTAAGAAGAAAACCAACGGCTACAATTTTTAAGAAAAAAGAAAAGATAGACAGGCTATAAAACACTAATTGGACACCTGCATGGTTCCTTGAAAAAGAAAAAATAAAGAAAAGACCTGACTTAAAATGTAAAAAATGCATATCTGAACCGTCAAAAACTAAAAACAAAAGAAGAAAAGAAAAGACACTTTGTTTGTAGCCTTTTCTTCCTCTAACTATCATCCATTTGAAAACCTTTGTATCTGCCATTCAAGAGACTCACTTTCATCCAAGTTAAAGCATTCAGCGTCCACCGTCCCTTTGTAAATCTTGAGTTCCTCGGGCAACAATGACCAAAGAGCCCGGACTCTTCTTCTCTTACTAACCCCCTGTGCCTCCAAATCTCCTCTCATGAGCGACCAGAATCTCTACCAGATGCGGCGCCTCCTTAATCCAGAATCGAGGACCCTCTTGCCTCCGACCTTCTTTCGCCATCGTATGAGCAGCTTTATTGGCCCCTTTTGGTACATGTTTAAAACTCAGCTTTCTGAAAGTTTGACTTCTTCGCTTTATTTCTTTGATTAAGTTACTGATACAAGATCTGTCCTCTTCAACAGAGTTCAGTTTGCGAATGATGGTCAACGCGTCCCCTTCCACGCATATCTCCTAGAACCCCATTTCTTTGGCCATAATAATGGCTTGTAGACACGCCCTTGCTTCTGCCATCACTGGATCTGATATATTTTCCCACGGGTAGGTACCAGCAACCATTATTAAACCTTCATCATTTCATGCAATGAAACCTGAGATAGAACATGTAGTAGCCTGATAAAATGCAACGTCAAAATTGATTTTTATGATTCCTATGTCTGGTGGCTTCCAAACAGGGTCTCTGACTATAGATGTGTTTTGTAGTCTCTCCCCCATAAAAGATATTTCTGCATAATAGGCCCTAATAAATCCCACCACATCAGTTACTTGTTCCCGTATACCCTCATGGTATAGTTTGTTACGATTATACCATAATGCCCAAAAAGTGATAGATGTGAGTTTACATGCTTCTGTACTCTGGCTTTCAAAATCTGTTGCTAACCAATGTTTCCATCCTATCTCTCTCATGCATGTTGGAGATATCACTCCCAAACCTCGCAATACCTGCTGCGTAAAAGTGTAATCTCGAAACAGATGTTCCACCGATTCCTCCTCATCTTGGCAAACAATGCACAAAGAATTGACAACCAAGTTGCGAGTTTTTAGATTCTGTAAAGTAGGAAGATAATTATTTGCAATTCGCCATGTCAGAATGCGCAATTTGCTTGGAATCTGAAACATCCACAACTTTGTATAGAAATTTTTATGGATGTCATTATTGTATCTGGTACTCCCCTCTGTAATAAGCCACTTGTATCCACTTTTAGCAGTGTACTCCCCAGTGTTATCTCCCCGCCACACCAGTTCATCCGAAGGCCTGCTGCTTACTAGCAAAATTGATAGGATGTTGTTCATCTGCTCCTCTCCAAACAACGAAAAAAGTACATCTTGCTTCCAGGTATTAGATTCTTTATTAATTAAATCAGACACTAGAGAATACCTGATATCAATATGTTGACATTTTATTCGACCATCCCCAGGTCCTGGAAGCCACCTATCATTCCAGATATTTATCGATTCCCCATTGCCAATTCGCCATCCCATTCCATCCTCAAGAAGGTGTCTAGCTCCCAACAGACTACGCCAGGTATATGAAGGGTAAGACCCAAGATTTGCATACATAAAATCCCCTCTCGGAAAATATTTAGCTTTCATTACTCGCGCAAACAAGCAATCAGGTTGCATGATCATTTTCCACCCCTGCTTCACTAATAAGGCCAAATTGAATTTTGATAGATCTCTAAAACCTAACCCTCCTTTTTGTAGCGACGAAAAATTTTTAGCTTAGGTCGCTAATTGTGGCGATTTAAAATCTTGAAAACGAATTTTAATTTTATGAAAGCAAAGGAGTCGCCACCGATCTTTTTTCTTAGGTGTGATCGGGCACCTAATAAAACCTCTTTCTAGTAGAAAATTCATTTTTTGAATAAAAAGGAAGGCCGAGTTTAGGTCCGCGTTAAAGTTCAGAGAAAAAGAGGGTTCGGGAGTCAATTACGCGCGGGGAAGGTATTGGCACCCCCGCGACGCCCAAAAATTGGTATCTTTTCAAACGTACGTTGTTTTAATTTCCAAAAGCACGAATTCAATTTTAAAATTTAGTTGTGATCCGATCAAAATACAAGCATTTAAAGGTTTTCATTTCTGAGAAGGATATCCCGCTTTTAACACGAGCCATCCGTGATTCACCCAACATAGCGATGAAATCACCGGCTTAAAGTTAGAATCAGTATATTGCCTTGTTTATTAAAACATGAGAAGATTATGAAAAATAGAGTTTACGTAGAAATAATAATAATAAATAATATGCTGCATTAAAAACAAATAATGATAAAGGTGAAAAATATACGAGATGAATATATTAAACATATAACAATGCATGCGTAATAATAATGATTATAATGATACATATAGTATGACGATAATAATGCAAGTACAAAGTAGTAAACATGTATATATAACATATAATTCTAGGTTTTAGAAAGGTATAATAATAGTATTAAAAAATATACTCGAAACATATTAACAATATAATATTTAGGAGAGTACATAATATACGAAAGTAATATTAAAACATATTTAATACATATATATTAAATACAAAAACAACTACTAATATACTAATACTTACCTATAATGTATTAATATTGAAAGATATATATACGTAAGCTTATACGTGATAATATTAAAGAGACCAAAATATATGTACAAGTATTAAGCAAAAATGGATGATACAAATATTAATAATAGCAAAACATTAATAAACAAAAAATTTAATAATAATAATAATGAAACACAATAATAATATTATTACAATAATATCATAAAAATACTAATTAAGTAATAACATAAAATGATAAAAATAATAGTAAATAGTAGCACAATATCAAAAATTATACTAAACATAATGTAGTAATAAATACAAAGTAAATAGAACTTAAAACAAATACAAATACTACTAAGTAAAATACTATACTATATGTATGAGTATAAGTATAACAGTACTAATAATAATAATAATAGAGAAAACACATATAATTAATATATATGTATAACAATTATATAATGATAATAATAATACCTAGTATAATAAGGATAAATATAAATAATATATATAATAATAATACTAATAATAAGTAGTAATAGGAAATAGAATAACAAAATTAATTAACTATAATGAGGTAGGCCTTAATTGGAAATAGAATAAAAATCTCGGGCTAAATTTTAAAATTAAAACAAGTAAAAGGACCGATTAGAACACGGGTAAAACCTAAGGGGACCCAGACAGCAATTTATCCCAGGGTTTAAAACGCTGCGCATCAGTTTGGGGTTTAATTGGAAAACAAAACAAATTTTCGGGTCAAATTACAATTTGAAGAACTTGATTGTAAATTGAATAAAAAGCGGAAGGACTGGGGATGATAATATCCCCAGTGACGTCAGAGCACGCGGATCCCAGGTGGACCTGGGTCGGGTCGACCCAACCCAGGTCGGTTACTATAAAAGGCTTATTTTTTTGTTTTTGCCTCATTTGCACGGTGAAAGGAAAAAAAAAAGAGAAGAGGAAGAGAGGAGAGGGGAAGGAAAGGAGAGGGAAGAGAACGGGGACTGGGGGGATCCGGTCACCGGACCGGTCGCCGGCCGGTCACCGGCCGATCGCCGGCCGCCTTTCGCTGTCGCTCCGGCCACCGGAACGGTGGCCGGAAAAAGGTAAAATTTTTTCTCTTTTTTGTTTTATTGTTGTATTATTAATATTTTAAAACATATACGTATATAAAAAATAAGAAAAACGAAATCACCTTTGACAATCGGTTCTGATTCTATGATATTTGGTGCCTGAAGCTCTCTGATTATGGAGTATTTGCCTATTTTGTATATTGATGCTGTTTTCTGAAATGTGGTATTCGTATTTCTAGGGAAATTTGTCTGAATGCGTGTTCTTTTATTGATAATAAAAATGGCCGAGAGTCCCCTCTACATTGAATTTTAAATCGGCTTTTATAGCCTCTTTCGTTACAAGTTGTTTTTCCCTTTCTAGCTTTCTGTCTCGTCTCTTTAATTGTTTTGTAGGTACGTGAGGCGCAAGGGCGGTGGGATGTGACTGTGGGCGGTGTTTGCAGCTGCTGTCAGAGGCAAGTGGGTAGCCACCCAGGGGCTAGGGTTTCTGCTGTTGGGTCTTCGTTGGATATTGGGTCTGTCCGGGTCTGTTTGTAAATGGATTAGGGGTTATTAGTTGGGTTTTGGGCTAGTGAATATTGGGTTTCAGTTAGGTAGGTTGACCGAGCACGGGTTATCCGGGTATTGAGGGATTTGGGGTTAGGGATTATTAGGTTCTGTTCTGGGGTTTTGAAATGGGTTGTACGGGTTTGGGTAAATTTTGTAAAAGGCCCAAAATTGGCCTGCAACACTTTTGCTTTGGGAATGCATAATTTGCTCCATTTGCACCAATGAATGCCCTTATTCGTTTTGAATTGAGCCACCAGAATTTGCTCATGAGGCTCTCAATTTCTTGACAAAACGTAATTGGTAATTTGAAACATTGCATTGCGTAGACTGGAATTGCCTGTAAAACAGATTTTAGGAAAACCTCTTTCCCTCCAGCTGATAATAATTTCATATTCCAATTGTTCAGCAATTTCACACACTGCTCTTTAATTACCACAAACGCATGCTTTTTCCTCCGCCCCACCATAGTTGGTAAACCTAAATACTTTTCTGGGTTATTAAAGACTCTGACTCCCAAAATTCTCGCCACTTGATTTTGTATAGCCAACTCAACATTACTACTAAAATAAATAAGGGACTTATCAAAATTAACCAACTGGCCTGATACTTTTTCATACTCCTAGATCACACTTTTCATATTATAAGCCCCTTCAGCCGAGGCAACTCCGAACAGCATGCTGTCATCTGCAAAAAATAGATGGGATAACGAAACATTTCCTCTTCCCACCTTTGTTCCAGTAAGTCTACCATTCCTTTTTGCAATCTCAATGAGTCTTGAGAAACCTTCCGCACAAAAGAGAAACAAATACGGACTTAACGGGTCACCCTGTCGCAGCCCTCATTGCAGCCTGAATTCTTCGCAATTTTTTCCATTAAGCACAACTGTATAAGCTACACTAGTCACACATCTCATAACAACTGAAATCCAGCCCTCACAAAAACCTATACTACACAACATTTTGTCAAGAAAACTCTATTCAATCCGGTCGTATGCTTTACTCATGTCCAGCTTTAAGGCAAAACTTTTTTTCAAAGATCCACGTCTATTTTTGAAAGAATGCAAGACTTTATATGCCACAAAGATGTTGTCTGTGATTTGCCTTCCTGGAACAAATGCCCCTTGAGAATCCGCAATGCAAAAATTAAATACTTTTCGGAAACAATTAATAAGGACTTTTGAGACAATTTTATAAAGCACATTGCATAAACTAATGGGGCGGAATTTATTCAAAGACTTTGGTGAATTTTCTTTAAAAATAAGGACGATGCTAGTATTATTCACCTCCTCAATATTTCCTTGACCATTAAGAATAGCTAGATAGTATCCAATAACATCCTCTCCAACAATGTGCCAAAACTTTTGATAGAAGATTGCTGGAAACCCATCCTGTCTTGAAGCCTTAAGGGGTGCCATAGATTTAACAGCCTGAATGACTTCCTCCGCTTGAAAGACCTCCATGAGCAAAGCATTATGTTCATTTGTAATACAAGGGACATAGGAATCAAACAAACTCTCGCCATTACTTACTGGTTGAGAGGAAAACAAATCTTTGAAATATGTCGTGGCAAGCTTAGATAATTCTGTCTCATCAGTAATCAAGACTCCAGTTTCATTTTCCAGCCCCACCACCTTATTTTTCCTTTTATGGTGTGTTGCAAAATTGTGAAAAAATTTTGTATTTCTATCACCAAAACGAAGCCAGTTGACTCTCGCCCTTTGCTCCCAGAATAATTCTTCTTTATCTGCTTCGATATTCAGCTCTAGCTGAATTTTAGTGATTTCCTCCAGAACTGCATCATTGACATCACAATCACCTAACTCCAACAGTCTATCATTCAATTCATTTGTACGACGTTTCTTCCTTTTTTTCTCCTTTTTCTCCCAACTACATAAGAGTACCCCCATTCTTCTCAGTTTCGCTGGCACATCCAAAGAATTCGAATTCCATTCTCGTTGAATTAGTTCCTCTACTTCAGTATCAAGGATCCAATTTGCATTGAAACGAAATAAATCTTGTTCAGCTCTGCCTTGCATGTTCCCACTCCTATCGATATCCACCATAACCGGACAATGATCAGAAAAACTATGTTGTAAATGATAATCTTTATAATTAGGAAAAAGATCCCACCATCCAGTATTGGCAATTTCTCTATCCAGTCTTTCTCTAATATTGGTGTCAACAAACCGACCTCTCTCCCAAGTGTACCAATGGCCAACAAACCCCAAATCACTTAATTCACAGTAGCCAAGTGCCTCCCTGAACGCGGCCATCTGTCTTTCCTCTCGAATTCTCCCTCCCCTTTTCTCAAAAGAGAAAAGAATCTCATTAAAATCACCAACAACCAACCATGGCTTGTTATTCTCACGTTTCAGCAACTGTAATAAATCCCGTGACTATTTCTGTCACTCTCTATTGGCGCTCCATAAAACCTTGTGAATCTCCATAGCCTCCTCTTATTTTCATCTTCAACCTCAACATCAATATGAGATTTTGAGAAGCTTCTCAAATGTAAAGTCAACCCCTCCTTCCAACTTAGCGACAAACCTCCTCTCGTACCATCTGCCGTAATGTCAATACCATTAATGAAGCCACATTGCCTACGTATTGACTCCATCCGTTTACCTGTAACATTTGTTTCCATCAGAAACAAAATTTGAGGCTGGATGTGTCTCAATTTATTCTTGAGACGTCGAACTGTACGCGGGTGCCCCAACTCACGCACGTTCCAACTCAGGATTTTCATTGATCCCGGCCAGCCACCTTCTGAGTGGCCGCCGATAAATTGTTGTCAATAGTTCCATCTACAAGACTCCGAAATTAACCCATTATTTTCTTCTCTGAGGTAAACCGTTGCCTTTTTTTTCCATCCAAAAATTCTACTAGTAAATGCTCCAACTCTTCCTCAATCTCCCGTCCTTTTAACACTCGTGGATTAACCATCACATCCCCACGAATTCCTTTTATGTTTGCAACATCCACGCCAAATTGTCGTGCCCCTATTTCTCCATCGATCTCCATCGCAGACTATCTAACTAAACTTGTATCCTCTCTTAGCCACTTACTCGTGGCTTGCCCTCCCCTTCTTGGCGCAGCTCGTAGTGATAAATCCCACCCAAATTCCACTTGCTGGCTTTCCAAAGTTAATCTAACTTCACAATAGCTTTCTCCATGACCAAGTTGACCACAAAGAAAACAAAAAAGTGGCAATCTTTCATACTGAAATAAAACATACGTGGATTTATTCTGACCAATGTTGATCCGTTTCTTCCTTTTAAGCGACAATTGCACATCAATTGAAACCCTACCTCTCATGAAACTTCCACCCCCTCTTGTCACCAAAGATGTGTCATATTCTAAAAATTTCCCCACAAAATCTCCAAACTGGCGTGCTGTTCCCTCTGATGTAACACCGACCGATAAGTTATGAATCTGTTCGAATGCCATAAAGGGACCGAATCTGGATCCTCTCCCTCTGTCAATTGATGAAAAAGAATGAGATGTCGATTAAAAAACCACGATAGTCCATCTAAAACGCGCTTCAAGTCAATCTCACTGTAAAATCGAAATAAGATTCTTTTATTCTCCATATCAGAAATTGATACCCCTCGTAGCGGATGCCATAAATCTGCAAGGGTATTCTTTAAGGATGGGAAGTGGACAACGCTATCAGTGAGGACTCTCCCAACTAAACATAGATCATATAAATGCTCAGCACCAATATTTTCTCGTAAAACCACCATGGGGTCTTCCTCCTCATCCATAATATTAAGGTTGGCTAGCTCAGTATCCACCGAATCAATTTGCGTCATGACAGCCCTTCAGTATCTTGTGAACAATCTCCTTTCAAGCGGCAACAAATCTCAAAAAACCCTAAAGTAGGGTTAGCGTGCAACCAAGCAGACTAAAAAACCCTAAACGCGTGCAATAAGGCAGACTTTTTTAATCTAATTGCTTTCCTTTAATTAGATGAAGTAAAATTATATTTCATGTTTCACAATATATTTCATATTGAATATATTAAAAATACTTCGATTATGATTTATATTTTTTTATTATAATATTTGAATTATTAAATAAGTAACAAATTAATTTTTTTTTTTACAAAGTCAAGTTACTTATCAAAAGCAATAAGTGACGTAATGACAATTAATTTTTTTATCATATAAATTTTACATATCTTTAAAATATTTTATTATTATGTTAATAATTAGATTGTTTGATTAATATAGATTTTAAATTATAAAAAAATATTTTATATTTATATTTTTAATTTTTAAATATTTTATTTTATTTTATTTTAAAAAAATAAAAATTTAAACATACCATAATGTTGAATTAAATAAAATAGAAGTAATTGAAATCATTTTCCATTTAATGATAATTAGTTCTTAAATACTTACCATTTTCACATTTTTTAATAAAAAAATCTTATCGATTATTTTTAATTATCAGAGGTATATAAAAAAGTTGAATCATTAAAAACATTTAATTCTTAATTGATTTTCGCATTCAATTTTATTTTCTTTTTTTTTTCAATTTTTCTCTTTATTTCCTGAAAAAATATGAGAAAAAATTAATAGTTGAATTAAGGTTTATAAACTATTATGACGTAATCCAAGTTTCCTACACCTTTTCTTAATAATTTTAACCCTAAATTAAGCTATTTAGCAACTTTAGTTATTGGTATATAAAAATATTGTGAAATAATTTCCCTGGACAACATCTTTGCATTATTCAAATTTTTAGCCTTCTTCTCCTTCATTAATCTCTGGTCCCCATGGTATCTTTTATTGATAACTTTCAAAAGCTTTTAATTTTCTAGTTCAAATAAAGTTCCTAGTTCATTCCAAAAACCATTCTGTACAAAAAAGAATTATATAAATATATATAATTTTTTCAAAAAAAATAAGTTTATGAGTGTAAAAAATATATTAGACTTTGAGTTAATCTTGGATTTTATTTAACATCAACATATAAACAGAAATTATTCATCACCGGAATAGTATTGTAAAAGCTTATGTCTTGTACGGTAAACTAATTGTCTCCCATTAAATTATAATATAAATTAAAAAAAATTAAACCATAATTGAGGATATAACAGATATGAAGTTAAAATTTAAGAGGTGAGGATTGGTTGATGGTGGCAGAGGAGGAAAACAAAAAGGGTTTAAGAGATGTGGGGGTTAGTTGATGGTGGTGATTAGATAATGAGAAAGTGAGGGAAAATTAAAACGGGGGTTAACAAAAGAATGAAAGAAAAAAAGATAGGAAGTGTAGAAGTAAACCCAGAAAAAGAAAGAAAAAGGAAAAAAGAAAAATATAAAATAAAATAAAATAAAAAGAGGTATAAGAGGACATCACATGGCGGCGCACAATTGACAATAGTACCACATCAGCAAAAAATTAACGGGGTTAGACTTAAATACCAATTTAATTAAAAAAAATTGAGATATTAATCTAGAACCAAAAAAATATAAATATCAGTCTTAAAGAAATGAATAAGTTCAAGTACTAATTTTATATATCTGGATTGGCTATGTTGTTGGAGTTTGTTTTTAGCTGCATAGCTCATGCTAATTGTTTAAGTATTCTTCATATTGGTTTTATTATTAAAAAAACTAACTTTTTACTAATTTTTTATATTATTTTAAAATTTCCCATCGATGTAGTTTCAGAAAAAAAACTCATTGATTAAAGAATTAAAAAGAAAAAAGAATGAAAGCAAAACAGGCCTAATCCTTAATTAGAGAGATAATAGTATCAACACCCATAATTGATTTGCTACAATTACTTTTCTTATTTTAGTGCTTCATGTGAAACAATCTTAAACCTTATAGTATGAATGCTCATATTTCAGTCAAGTTGGGTCTTTATAAAGAGAGCTCTCCTCAGCTATTAGCATTCAGAATTAGAACAACAAAACACAATCTCATTTGCTCTTGCTTCATATTTCATGATTACGATGTCAAGTATGAGGTCTCATAAACTTGTTTTATTTTTTGCACTATCTTGTCTTCTTCTTCAGGAGAAATGCAGCGATGCTAGCCAGTGCAACGAGAGTGAGAGAAGAGCGCTACTTGAATTTAAGCACAGCCTTCAAGCTATGGATTTTTTAGGCGACGACGCCCTTTGTTCATGGATAAATGAGGAGTGCTGTCTTTGGGATGGCGTCTATTGCAACAGCTTTACAGGATACGTTGAAAGGCTCGATTTTGGCTACCAATCTCTGGTTGTAGCAGGTACAGTTAGCCCTTCGCTGCTTAAACTACATCATTTGACTTCTTTAAATTTCAGCAGTAATGATTTTAATGGAAGTCTCATCCCAGAGTTTTTTGGTTCTTTGAAAAACTTGATATTACTGGATCTCTCTAATGCTAATTTTAGAGGTCCAATTCCTTCTCTACTTGGAAATCTTTCAATGTTGGAGACTCTTAAATTGGGTGGCAACCGTAGAGTTTTCAATGTTGGAAAACTTGAGTGGCTTTCCCATCTTTCTCGTTTGAAAGAGGTTGATCTCAGTTTCACCAACCTGAGCAATGCCAATGATTGGTCTCAAATCATTAACCATCTTCCTTTGCTTCAAAAACTAAATCTGAGAGATTGTGATCTTCCAAGCATCTCATCTTCTTCTGTTTCCCTTATCAACTCTTCTACATCTCTCAACACTCTCGATCTCTCTCATAATAATCTCCCTTCTTCTGCCATGTATCCATGGTTTAATGTTAGCAGCAACCTTGTTTCACTTGACCTTTCAAGTAACCAGTTGAAAGGTCCAATTCCAAATGCTTTCGGAAACATGATGGTTATTCAAGAACTTTATCTTAGTGATAATCTTTTTATATTAGCAGAAAATCAAGTTAGGGGCGATTCTGGGTTGAATGAAATAGGAAAACTACCAGATCTTAGGGTTCTAGATCTTGGGTACAACCTTTTAAATGGATCCATAAGCAAAAGCATTGGACAACTTTCCAACCTGCGAGTCTTGCGGCTTCCAGGGAATTCTTTTGGTGGTGATGTGATTTCCGAAGCTCATTTCTCAAATTTCACCTATTTACAGAAGTTGGATTTATCCTACACTTCTTTGACATTGAAATTCACCTCCGGATGGATTCCTCCCTTCCAACCGAGTCAACTATTGCTTTGCTCTGCAAGTTAGGGCCTCGTTTCCCAGATTGGCTTTGGACTCAAATGGACTTCCCACTGGTTTTGGAATACCTTGATATTTCTGCTTCAGGAATTTCGGATTCTCTTCCCTACTGGTTTTGGGACAAATTTTGGGGATTATCGTACATAAACATGTCTTTCAATCAAATCAGTGGTACTTTTCCAAATAAATCTATCCCCGTAAGACATCTAGATCTAAGCTCTAATAATTTCTCAGGACCATTGCCAAGTTTTTCTTCAGTCTTCTTGGAGAGCATTAACCTTTCGAAAAACAAGTTTACTGGTTCAGTATCTCGAATTTGCAATATTACAGCCGAACTTTTGGAATTGCTTGATCTCTCAAATAATCTATTTTCTGGACTGGTTCCTGATTGTTTTAAAAGATTTTGGTCTTTAACAGCTTTGAATTTGGCTGATAATAGTTTCACAGGCTCACTTCCAAGCTCCTTAGGATTTCTGACTCCTCTTGAAATGCTCAGTTTACGTGGTAATAAATTCTCTGGAGAATTACCTTCATCTTTACAGAATTGTACCAAGTTAAAATTTTTGGACTTGAGTGATAACGAATTGTCAGGAGAAGTACCAATGTGGATCGGCCGAAGGCTTTCACGGTTAGTTTTTCTTAGCCTTCAAAGGAACTAATTCAGGGGAAGGATTCCCCATCAAATTTGTGGATTGAAATATTTACAAATTTTGGACCTATCTGTAAATAATATCTCTGATACCATACCACCGTGCATCAATAATTTCACTTCCATGGCAGAAAAAGTGAGTTTGGATCGAAGGATTGAGCATCACCTCTCAGATGATTTTTGTATCTTTCACTCGGCTTAGGTATGTTGACGAGGCATTGTTTACATGGAAGGGAACAAAGCAACGCTATCCACAACTTGGACTGCCACTAGCCATTGATCTCTCTTGTAACAAATTAACAGGAGAGATTCCTGAAGAATTAAATAGTCTTCACGAACTGGTTGCATTGAACTTGTCAAGAAACTTTTTTGCCGGAAAAATTCTTCAAAAGATTGGGCATCTAAGACAACTAGAGGTGCTTGACCTGTCAAGAAACAAGTTATCAGGAAATATCCCAACGAGCTTGTCAGAATTAACATTTTTAAGTACCTTGGACTTGTCTTACAATGACTTGTCTGAAAAATTCCAACCAGCACTCAACTACAGAGCTTTGATCCTTCATCATTTTCCCATAATAGAGGACTTTGTGGTCCTCCTGTTTCACCGAATTGCTCAATGGTGGAACCACCTCCTAGCAAACCTGCAGTAGGAGGTGAAGAAGATTGTGATGAGTTCATGAAATGGTTTTACACTGGCATAGGACTTGGATTTGCTGTGGGTTTCTGGGGGTTTTGCAGTGTTGTGTTCTTCAAGCGTTCATGGAGGCATTCATATTATCGTTACCTGGATAATGCAAAGGATTGGGTTTATGTTTCATTTGTTTTGCTGAAAGCAAGGTTAGTGAGGAGAACCAAAGCTCTTTCAACAAGTTGCACAAGGTAATAGATTTACTTTCTTCACTCCTTAACAAAGTTCTTTCAATGTTGAGAAATATATCCTTAACTAATTAACAAAGTTCTATATGATTGCTTTTCAGGTCTGATTTGAACTGCAACTGAAGGTGATTTTTCCTGCACCTGAGAAAATCTTAATAAAAAAGTTTATAAAATAAAACATGTTTGTCTTTTTGATGATTTCTAATTTCTATATATTAAGAAATTTGTGTTGGCTTTCTTTGATTCTCTTGTAATATGTTTTTCTCATATTTGATTTGCATATTTCTTAGTAATTTTATCAAAACAAAAAGACTACAAAAATATTTTTGATTGGAAAAGAAAATCAAAATTATAACCATGGTTTCCATAAAATATTGAAAATCTTCTTTATTTTTATGCTTAACCCACAACCTAAACTATACTATTTTTCCTATCTTCAACATCTAAACAAATTCAAAGTTCCATAATAATATGAAATAGCTTAATTACTTAACCCATGCTAATTGTATATATTATAATCTACCATAAAATTAGTTGTACATTTAAAATTTAAGATTACCTATCATTAATATAAAAATATACGTTATAATATCCTAAGTATATAATGTTAATTTATATAGTATAATTTACCATAAAATTAATTCCATATTTAAGATTTACGTTGCATATCATTAATAAAAGAAAATAAATTATAATATCATAATCGTATAATATTTATTATGCATGATAAATTTAATTATATATAACAAGTGATATATTATACGTAATTAAACATACATGAATGCTATTTTTTGTAATATAATATGTACGAAATATAATTATATCTCATATTATAAAATAAATTCATATTAAGTATAAAATTTATTTTAATGATATAAATACTAATTATTTTTATGTTTAACTTAATTTAATTAATTAAGTTGATCAAATAATAAATGAATAAACACAAGTGTAAGGATTTCAATGATACCATCTTATTGTTTGTTTAGGTTTACGAATGCTTAATAATATGAGTCGAGATTAACTAAATAAAATTTAAGAGAATAATATGTTAAAAATATTACATTTAATTTTATTATCAATTAGCATATTTGATTTTGCAATTAATTATTATAGTTAATTTTAAAAAAATTATTATGCTTTTATATATAACATTTATTAATTTGTGTAAAGTATAATTAATATTTAAGGCAAGTATTGATGATTAAAATATTATTGTATATATAAGTTTTTTATATAAACTTTATTGAAAGCATTTATTTTGCAACCAAAAAAATATAGATTAGATATACATAAATCCGCAATCTAAATTATCATCCCTACATTTAGCCTTAAAAAATACAAATAATAAATTTGGATAGAATATATCCAAATTTACAATCTAACTTCTTATCCCTACATTTAACCCAAAAATAAGTACAGTAAAAAAAAACTTTAGCCCAATAAAAGTACTGTAATTTTTTTTTAAAGAAAAACCTAAACAGTCAACCTAACATAAATATTTGATTAAATTAAATTCTCAAATCCTACATTAATGAATATGGTAGAAAAATGTATAACTCTATGTTGGGTATGACTCATATTTCAATTAAATTTGAGAGATAATTTCTCAGTTAAACTCTGTTTATTTGTTTCAGTCGAACTTTGATTAGTGTAAATTATTTTATTATTATTTTAGTTTTATCTCTATCTTTTGTATTTTTCATTCTTTTGCCATTATAGTAAAATTATCTTTGCCCGTGATTTTTTTCTCTTTAGATGGGTTTTTTACGTTAAATTTATGTATTCAAAAATTTTCAATTTCTTTTACTATTTTTACTTGTTCGTTGCTTAATCGAGTTGATCTCCAACACCTTCCTATTCCACAAGAGATTTGATAAAAAAAAGTTGTTAAAATAAGTTTCTCTAATGCATTAACGATTCAATCTTCTCACATCTTCAGGTGTGTCCAACTCCATGAGCCTCATGCTCAACCTTTATCACCTGCACAATATTAAACCCTTTGCAAAATATATAAGAGTTTTGTCATCTTTATATTTTTGAAACACATACTGAAATTAGAAGTTTTTAAACGAGATCAAATTAAGAGTTTTTCTGTAAAATAAATAGGTTCTATGCGTAATTTCCAAAATAATATAGAAGTATTTTGTTAAAAATTAATATTTTCAGAATTCACGATTTCTAAAGTTGGGATTAAAACTTCTGGGTTTTTAAACACACTAATGTAATTTCTCCAAATTAAACCATAACATCTAAGTGGGGTTTGGGGTGTTACAATACAAGTCTTTCAGGGAGATCCTGATTTATGGCAGAGACAAACTCTCATTCGAGAATGTGAAAGAGTCGTTTGTTAAGTAAAGTTAAACTCAATAATGAGTTTGATTTGGATAGCAAGGAAGATAGGCAAGCTTCCGCTTTGAAACATTAAAAAAGCGAGATAAAATGTGTCACTATTGTAATAAGTTAGGTCATGTCAA
Organism: Gossypium stocksii; assembly: GCA_020496765.1. Taxonomy (NCBI): domain Eukaryota; kingdom Viridiplantae; phylum Streptophyta; class Magnoliopsida; order Malvales; family Malvaceae; genus Gossypium; species Gossypium stocksii. The sequence goes on along the minus strand of CM035628.1, from coordinate 96,295,548 downwards.
AGTAGATTGATATAAACTGCGAAATAAAATGACTGCTAAGAGTAACGAGGAAGATATAGCAATACTTTCAAAATAATGGTGATATAAATGCTTAACAATACATTTAAATAGTCATTTGAAAAACAAATATTCAAGATTGAATATGTAGAATATGAGAAAATATGTGATGTTTTCATGAGGGGGAGTAAATATGCATTGTACTGTTTTTCTCTTAACCGAAATTTTGTCCTGTTGGGTTTTCCTAGTAAGGTTTTTAATGAGGCAAAATATTATACATATTATAGATATGTATACTCTTTTTCCTTCAGTAATGGACATCTAATAGAGAGTGTTATAAATATTTTATTAAGTAAATGTCCATCAAGATCAAGATAAGTTTTGATATACTTTAAATTCTAATAGTCATTGGTATTAAATCTCTACTTTATTTATACTTCTTATATCTACCTTAGAGAATCATTGTAAATATTTCAATTGATTAATAAAATATTTTACCTCTTTACTCTCTCATTCTCTTTGTTATTTACTCTCTGTCTATTTATTTCATAACAATATCAACTTTTAATTAGTTGAAAGAATTTTTCTAACAAATATAATAGGATAGGTCATAATACTTTTGAAATTATAGTTTAGATTGTTTTTTGACAAAAATTAAATTTAAATATCTAACCAAAAAATATATAATTTGAAGGTTGCTTATTCAACTTTTATTTTATACAATAATAATAATAATAATAATAATAATAATAATAATAATAATAAAAGAAACCAAACAAACATGACTATCAATGGTAATTATGGGATCATATTGTACTTTTTTATTAGTATTTACGCAACTACTAAAACTCCTAAAGTTAGTTATGAATTATGTAAAATGAACACAACAAAAATAATTAAAAATAAATAAATATATATCAAGAAATGGGTTGTGATATTTTCTTCCAAATTTAACAGTTCCAATCATATAAAAATTTGAATATGAATTCGTGAAATAAACATAAAATTAATTTTATAAAAAAATTTACTCATAATTAACAATAAGTAAATGCAAATTAACATTTAACCCAATAGAAGTACGGTAAATTTATATTTTCTGAAGAAAAATCACCCTCATCAGAAAACATTTGATTAATTTAAATTCTTAAATCTTACATTAAGAAAGATAGTGGAAAAATGTATAACCTTCCTATTCCACAAAGAAGTTGTTAAGACAAGTTTCTCTCACGCATTAATGATTCAATCTTCTCCACATCTTCAGGTGTGTCAACTCCATGAGCCTCATGCTCAACCTTTATCACCTGCACAATATTAAACACTTGGTGAATTAATCCCCTTTTTTTATTTTAAATTTCGTGCACAATATCCAATTGAGTTATGTAAAATTTCTGAACAGGCATAAAATACAAATACCAATGTACTGTTTTTAAACACTCGTGTTAATGTAATTTATGCGGATCATGAGTGAGGTATGTAAACAACATTTTGACATTGCAAACCAACATGCAGTTAATGTAATAGCCATTTTAAAGGCAATCAAAGCTCTTTTACTTGCTTCAAAGATTTTAATCTGGATTCTGGGGACCTTACCTACATTGTTGGTATCATGGACTTGTTTACTTAAACGTGCGGGGTTGTGATATAGACCAGAGGCTGGTGGTCTCGATCTTAGGGAACATATACATGATGCCCATGGTTATCACTTCCATGTATTGAAGTTATTTATTTGAGACATAAAGCTGACAAAGGTAGTGATTCCTATGGTGTTAATGTTTTGGATGATTTAGGGGAAATGGATTTCATAGGAAAAGAGGACCCTTCTTTTGAACATGTCTCACACACTTTGAGAAGGCTACTTTCAAACAAGTCCTGTTGATTACAAAAAATCCAAGTATTCTCACTCCAATGTCAGTGGCCACAGTAGAATTCGAACATTATTTACTAGATAGTCTTGGTGATGAAATTTGGGAATAGGAAAATAACAAAATAAAGACGTTGAAGCTGCCAGATGTTGCAAGACATTTTTCTCAAGGCAAATAACAGGGATCTGCAACCAGAAGTTTTATATATATCGTTTAAGTCATCTTGGAAACTACAAGTTAGGTCAGCAAATAAAGACTATTACTCTCTTGGTCTTAAACATGGCTGGATTTCCTTCTTTGTTGCAAGAGATAATCTTGAAAATCCTTGAATATACTGCGAAAGTAGTGAATTGCGCTCCTAAACAGGAAATATTGTCTCTGTGTTGCCTATTACATCAACCAGTTACGTCAGTTAAAGCTCACCCTCCTTTCTATTTTTTGTAAGGTTCCTATCATTTGATCAGCAATACAAGAAACTCCTAAGAGAAGTAGGTATGCTGGAAGTCTTGTTGGATGGTTTGAAACAACATTAGTTACTATAAGGTAAAAAACTATCATGATGGTAAAGCCAATCAGTTGGAGAGAAAATCTGGTTCTAACAGGTTCAAGCAACACTTCAACAGTGACTGTTGTTATTGCTTCACCCAAGTTCATGGAATCTGGTTCGGTGAAGTTTCTTATTTTTGAAGCAAAGGATATTGGCATTGATTCTGAACTACAGTGCATCTACAAGACATTCACTAGAACTTAGATTCACAGAGTGATTTGGGTTTGCAGGGGGTCAAAATTGAACATATTTCCCACTATGAAGCTGATAGAACTATTCTTGTATTCCTCACAGTTTGCGAGGACACTTCTAAGCTCCGTGACAAGATTAAAAGCAAACAACTTTCCAGGGAATCTTAGCAAACTTTCTAATTTTTCCTCTACATGGTTCCATGCTCACCATTAATCAAGAAGGAAAGTTTAACCATGCTCCACCTAAGAAGCAAAAAAATTGTTTTGGCAACAAATACTGCTGAAAGTAACATCACCATAGATGATGATGAAAATTCAGATAAGATGCTGCAACTTCCCAAGGCAAAAAAGTGGTTATTGAAGATGTGGACAATGTCAAAAAAGCTAGGTCTAGAAGGTGTAATCTATATAATGGACTTTTGGTGAAATTGTTAGACAAAACAGCTAGTCAAAGTTCTTGGATGGTGCAAGGAGTGATGCAAAGAGCTGGTCAAAAAATGTATGCTAACGTGGTGAAAGTTTTCTTATTTGAGTTGATTTTCCAAGCTGAAGAGTGACATAGGAGCTTTTAATTATTTTATAATACTTTATTATTTTAGTTTTATTTATTAAGTATTATATATTATGGACTGCTAGGATTATTAAGGGTTTAAATCCAGGGTTAAAATAAAACTTTCTTTGCAAGAAAGCCTAGTAACTTTACTCGCAAGAAAGAAATCCTATATAAATAAGTTGTAAGCTTTAAAACCAACAGTATTATTCTTATTATTTTCTTGAATTAACAGAAAGAAACTAGAGGTTTTTATAACCATACAATTTCTAGAGTTTCAACCTCGTTCTTACTTGTCTGTTCAGCCCTAATTCTATTGATATCCTCTAAACCACATCAATCCCTTTCCTTTATCACTAGAATAGACTCCTTTGTACCAAAAGAAATGATGAGAGGGGTTCTGACTTCCGATATGTTTGCATTATTAACTCACCCCACACTAATATATTTGATGGAACTAAGGTCATTTTAGGCATCCATTTATCTGCCGTGTGAGGACAGCTCCATTATAGATGCAGCTGACATAACCAAAGATTTAGCCTAGAACCTGGGTTCATTTTTATGTTTGAGTATATTACCTGGTTATATTGGTGTTAATTGAAATTATGGGATAAAGACAAGTGAATTTTGAAGTTTTAACAGCACATAACACATTATCTCAAGCGTGATAAAGTGAAAATGATGGTCTAAATGTGGTAAAGAACATAAAAATTACATGCAGCAAAGCAGCATCCGCGGTTTCTATAATTTTATGTGACTAGAAAAGGGATTAAACAGTATTATAAGATTCTTGCCATACCTTCATCTTATAGCCATTCTCAAGGACCTTAAGCTGTTCCAGATCCTCTTCTAGTTGCAGTGGTGTAGGCTGAAGCTTCGGATATATTTTCAGAAACTTTGAATCATAGCTCTGTTTACACATAAATCAGTACTAATAACAGAAGAAACAATTAATTTTAATTTTAAAGTACAAAAAATTGCTTCTTAATACCTGAATTCCAAGATGAAGCATGTAAGGGAACTGTGGATTGACTTTCGCAGATCTACATCAAATTGGTCCACAAATACATTAGTGCAAATGCAATTAAAACAAAGATGTCACAACTAAAATACATACGGACGTGCACATATAAATGTATAATCTTACTTGTTAAATGGTATTAGTCCTCTAGAAAAATAAATAGCATAACCGCGATTATCAACCACACATTTCACTCTATTTGTATCAAAAGCATCTTCTGGTTTCAAAGAAGTCACAGCAGTGCTAAACACTGCATCTGGTGCTGCCTGCAGCACAAAAATCATTTTAACACCACATGAAACGACAAGCACTTGTACAAGGAACAAGTATATCATTGAAATAAAACAAAAAGAGATGCAGATGCTAATTTGCAGAACTCAGAATGACAAACCTGCAGAGCTTTAACAATTCCATCTATTATCTCAGGTTCAATAAGAGGTTCATCTCCCTGAATATTCACAACAATGTCATACTTCTTCTCTAGCTTTTCAAGAGCTTCATTACATCTTTCGGTGCCTGTAATGTGCCAAAGAATGGATCCACAAGTTCAGCTAAGCAAGTATAAATGAAAGATTAGCAATATGGCGATAATCATGGCCCCACCATTTTGACAAGACTCTGATGTCATGATCACATCAGCGCCAAATCCTCGACAGCATTCTGCTATCTTTTCATCATCTGTTGCCACAACTGTATCCGAAAAATAAATATGTCAACACCATAAATGTTCTGAAAGAAAAAGGCAATTCAGACACAAAAAAAGTTAAGAGGACATAAAAATTTCAGACAAGACGCTAAACTATCCATCCTGAAGATCAGTGGCAACCGTTATTACATTCCTATTTTTTATGCTCCCATATTTTGTTCATAACACTGATCCTAAAGTATAAATCACATAGGTAAAGGATATTGCATGATTCCATTGCCAATACGATGCGTGATAAACAAGACAAAACCAAGATGAAATTTCAGTCATCAATCACTGCCTGAACCTAAATTCATTCTTTTGGATTATATCATCCAGTTGTCTAGCAAGTAATATGAAAAAAACTCTAGCCTATAGATATTAATGTGAATAAAAAAAATCAAATTATTTAAGCACAAACTTGGATATAAGCAAAATTGAATGGGAACCAAGCAGCAAACTTACCTAGATGGTCCAGTGTAGTTGCCAGTTTTGACCTCTCCCATGTCCTCTATTTAAAACCAAGAAATGTCAAGACAGAAACATGTAATATGGTCAAATATTGCGAAGCAAGACAAGAAGTGCTTAAAATTCGGCAATAAAAACTGGCATCTGAAAACCAAGTTTTTGACAAGTTTTCTTCATAATCTAGGGAGGAAAAGCTGGTGATCATGTTTAAACTTCACTGAAGTTAAATGCAGGCATATACATGTCATGGCTTTGGACATAAGCAAACGGGTATTTCAATCAATAGGAACTAATTTTCAACCTATAAAGTCCATCTCACAGATTAAATGAAACCCAGATCTTTATCCAGACCAATAACCCAAGATCCATTGTTATCAAACAAACCGGAATTTCCATGTTCAAATATGGTTCAACTTAAATCAAATGATAGATCATCTTCCATCTCAGATATTCATCAACCTATACAAGAGCACAAAGAAATCTAAAGCCCTGTAGATAACAAATGCATAATCTGTAGTATTCATTCTCCTACTTGCAGAATATTGATCCTCTTGTTCTTAGGAAAGTAATCAAAGTACTAAATATTAATTACAATGCTTCATTGAACAACTATAACATGCTTGCAGATAAAAAAAATTTGGATCTTTTGCTTTTTGTCAAATATTTTGGTCCAAATTTTAGTATTAAAAATTAAAAAAAAAAAATACTTTACTCTCCTGAATTACATTAAAAGAAAACCCAAACCACATTCCCTAGAAAACCACAATCCCTAAACGTTGCAACAAAGAAACTGATAAAATCCAAGGGCTTTAGCCAAAAGGGTACCTGGATCATGGGTTTCCCAAGGATATGAACCAAAGGCTTGCCTTCGAACCGAGAAGATGCATATCTGGCGGGTATAATTCCCACGACCCGTGTCCGAAACTTCCTAGCCCGACCCAGAAAGGCATGGGCACCAATGGCTACCGCAATTGCTGTGCCAGCTAAAATACTGTGAACTATCCAAGCTTTACCTGTTGAAGAAGAAGAAGAAGAAGAGCAGACTGACATGGTGTTCACGAATTTATTTTTATTTGGTTTCAGAGAGAAAGAGAAGGGGGAAACAGAGAGATCTGGAGACAGAGTTGAAGTGTGTGTTTCACTGTTTTGGAAGGCGTCTTTGCGGGAACAAGGTAATGTGATTTAAGGAGTAATTTCTATTAATATACACCACAGCTGATCACATCAATGGCTAATCACTTTAATATACACCATAAGCATCCAAGTTCATTTCATTTTTAGTCAATTTTTTTAATTAATCGAAATTTTTTTTATCTAATATTATCCTCAATTTTTATATATTATATTAATTTAATTATAATTTTAAAAAATAATTTTTAAAATTTATAAATTATCTCTATTAAATTTCAAATATATATAAATAACTTAAAAATGTCACAAATATGTGCTTATGAGTTTATAATTTGTTACGATGAAAATGTATTGGAATGCTTGAAATAATATATGAAAGAATGATAATGTGATGTAACTATTATGAAATGCTATGAAATGTTTTGGATAGATTATAAAATTAGTTATATGGAGATTTTTATAGTTTATACAAATGATGCGGAACATATATTATTTTGGATGTATTAATAAGGTGCTAGATATACATTACTTCAGTTTATATCGATGAGGCACAAAGTGCATAGTAATTTCAATGTATCGATGATGCACTGGGTGTAATTTATATTAGTGTAATGGTAGATTGATTTATGTATCCATTTTGAGTTTGTGTTCGATTAATAGAGGCCACAAAATAAGTTTTTTATTATTGATTATAAAAGTTTATGTGTGAATGAGTAACTTGTACTTGAATACTTCAATTGAATACAAAAATAAATGAAACGAATAAAGCTTTAAGGGCCAATAATGTTATAAAATGAATCAATGGATTCGATTGGTAAAATGAGATATGAATGCAAATGTGAATATGTGTTGTATGGTATAATGAATTACATCAAGTTGTGATCTTACATGTAGTATTCTAAAACTTTAAAGGCTTATTGTGATATATAAGAGACTCAATCCAAATATAAACTTTATAGGAAAACATTTAGCAAAGATCTCGAGACAATGATACCTTTGACATATACTTGTTTCATATATGATTTTATGAAAATTTATATACTTAATTTGATTATGCTTTGTTTTCAAATTATGTCAGTATCATTGAGTTCGTTTGTTTAGTGTGTGGATTCGTTTATTTTTGTATGCAGATGACATTTAGGTCTCAAGGATTTGAGAAGGTTAACAACATTCAAAACTCAATTCCAACTAAACAAAGTTAGTATAACTTTTGAATGTTATTTTTGAGTTGATATATACTTAAAACCAATATTAGTTCGGAGTCTCTTTTGATGACATTAGTGGATTTGTAATCTAGTTATGCATATATGTGTGTGTGATGGTATGATTATATGGTTATGTTGGTATGCATGATCTTTATATAAAATTGTGCTATGAAACATGAGTTGCTTGCATGCCAAGTAAGTTAATATTAATGTTGGACATCGGTAACTTGTGATCAAGTTAGTGTCATATTGTTTGAATGTGATTAAGTGAGTTTCAATGGTGTTTAAAACACGAATTTTGAGTACATGAGTCATGGATTTGATTTGGTAATGTTTAGAGTTAAAATAGGTGAATTTAAGGTAATTTTTTAATTCAGACACTTTTTTTTAGTATAAAAGGTCAGTTGTATCGAAACAAGTCAGAACATAAAAAGCTAGAATATAGGAGACTTGTAGCGGAACAACTAAGGGCTTGTATTGATACCATAGTTTCTGACATAAGTCCCTATACTATTTTAAACCCTTTTGACCTCTTGAGTTTTGCATTGGATCTCGAATATCTCTGAATATCTAAAAACCAATTTTAAATGATTTCAACATGATTTTAAGTCTTAAAATTTAGTTTAACTATTTTCAAATATTATGTAAAATTTTTAGAATTAAATCTAATTTCTTATGGAATGATAGATAATAGTCTAAGTTGCTTAAATAATGAATGTGTGATCTCACATTTGGATTTAACGACCGGGTCGAGTGTGGGATGTCACGAAAGGATAAGAAAGTAGTTTCCAAGCACGAGGATATGGAGACTTGATTGGAGACTATCGATTGCCATATGGATGGCACTGTCAAGATTATAGGTGACTTAGCTTGACAGAACAAAGCCTTGGTGGTTTTGGTAGAGGCCTTGCGCAGCGAAATCATGGAGCTCAAGGGGAAGTTTGAGAGTTAAAGCCTTGGGTGGTGTGCTTGGTGTACCAGGGCTTCACGTGGGAATCTCAAAGCCAAAAGAGTTCGAGGGTTCAAAAGACATAAAGGAAGTCGACAATTTCATATAGGGCATATATAGAACAATACTTTCACACGACCAACATCTTGGACGAGATGCTTGAGTTTTCGTCTATCATTATATCGAAAAATCGACTTGACATTTTAAGCAATTAACTTACTTCATTGATGATCATAATAAACTAGCTAGTATTCATCTAAAGTTGTGACTAATTGAGTAATTAAGGTGGGGTGTTTTGGTTGTCATCTTTTTTCACCTTAAAAGATCTAGTGACACTTTAGACAAGTCAATAAGATGCTTTAGCTGAAACAAATGTTATTATGGTGTCTTGACAGGTTTGGTACAAACGTGACGTTGTAGAGCTTAATTTTACATGAGACAAATTATGTGCTTACACAGACTTGCGAACTAATGTGTTTGTTGTTGCAAATTTATCACAACATATTTTAATTCTATTTTATCTATTTCCTGATGGATTCGATAATACTTCCATATATACAAATTTATTTTTCTTTTTAGGTGTAAGAATTTAGAATTGGTGGATTCAACACCATCATGGACATGGTTTGCTCCACCAAAGAATGTAGAAGTTTAAGGGGTTGCATGTCGGTATCAAATATGATATTTGTCTTAACACCTATAAGTTCATTTTCTTAAAAAGTTTATCCATGTATTTGGAGTGCTCTTGGAGTTGGAGAATCATATGCCTTTACCCATTTTTGAATGTATATCAGATATGAGTGTAAAATATGCATTCTTCAAGCAAAATAAGATGTAGCAGCAGCACATATTTGGGCATTTGGAACGTGATGATCCAACATGATGTATGATCCTTGTATTACAAGTTAAGTAATTTCAGGTAACTTTATCTGGAATCATAGGCCTTGTTGTTGATGTTGAGCAGAACCTAATTATATGAGAAGCTCACAAATCTGAGTGAGTTTCAAATTCAGAAGTGGGATCATAAGAGACAGAAAGATTCGAAGTTCAAACATCTCGCATACATACTTCCATTACCTTAACAACATGGTTAAACATAGATATCAATACAAATATAACAGATAGAAATTTCTTCTTAGACATCATTTTTAATGGCAGAACTGTATCCAGTTTGATCATCATAGTACTTAGACCATAGCATCACGCCTCCATACTTGGCAGAACCTTTGATGGCAGGGAGTACTTGAGAAGTAAGATCAGATACAGGGATAAATCCGCTACCAGCTGCCTCGGGTGATGCCGGGAGTCCTAAGAAAATTTTGGTAGCCGGAACATCTGTAGTCCATTGCTTCCATGCTTGTTCAAGGTTTGTAATATCACCATCTGTGTATTGGCATTGAGGATTGTTATAGAATTGAACCCAGACATAGTCAAAAAGGCCCGTTTTAAGGGCACCCCCAACCCAAGCATCAGGGAATGGACACTGTGGGGCTGCCGTCAAGTATACTTTCTTGCTGCGTTGGCTATACCCGGAGAGATACTTCGCAAGATCATCCCAGTGTTGGTTCGTTCCGCCTTCAATATCAAAATCAATTCCGTCTAAAATGGCATCACCGAAAGGTCGAGAGGCTGATTGTCCCCCCAAGAAATTGTTCCACAAGTAGGCCGCGACCTGTCTAGCATCGTTGGATGAGGCAAGGAAATAACTCCCTGCTCCTCCTCCTAGTGAAAGTATTACTTTAATCCCTTGTGCTTGACATGATTTGATGTCTGAACTTAAATTAGTGCATCCATTGCTATACGGATCACAATGACCAGCAAGGTTGATCATTGGAGTCTGGCCATTGCCAAACGTTGGAAGGAATGCTAAGTTCACAAAGTCATAGTTGCCAGTCGCACATGTCTCCGCCAATGTGCCCTCGTCAGTGTTCTGACCCCAGTAGATTGCGATGTCACCGGCATCTATACTGATAACTAGCACCAGAATCAGTGAGATGGCAAATGCAAGTAAGATTGCAGACTTAATAGCCATCTGTCTTTGCTAGTGTTGGAATCGTTTTGTATGCTTAAAGTGTTCACCAAATCATCCTTTTATAGGTGAAAATGCTTATCAGAAACCAAATAAGATATTAAATTCTTTGAATGACTGCTCAAATATACAAGAAATGAACCTTTTTCAAGGCATTGTTCGCTATTTTGGTGGCTTATGATTGTCTCTTTTTCCTTGAAATTATTGCTGTTAGATTGGTATTGTCAGTTTGTCATATTAGGCATATATATATATATATATATACACATTGCATTAAATGTAATTGTTTGTAATTTTAATTATCATTTTCAATATGTTGGATTGAGATATATCTTTTAGAATATCAAATTTAAACTGATAAAATTAAGTGTGCAGATTGAAATTTTAAACTTATCTGACTCTTGCTTTGTCACTGTAAGTATATGGAGTCTGATGATACTAAGCCATTGTCTGTATACAAACAAAACCACCATAGATGACAAAAACTACTTGAAGTATATGTACATGAATTAGTAGCCAATAAAGTGGTCATCAACTCGCCATTCAATTGTAAAAAATTATATGAATAGTAATGACAAGAGTATGAGTGTATGATACCAAATAATAATAATAATAATAATAATAATAATTCATACCACGTTTCATGACAGATCAATTTTTTTTATCAATCTACAGAGTAAATATTTAAAGGTCAAAATATATTTTAAATTCCTACTTTTTTCACATATTTGAAATTTAATTTTAATATTTTTATTTTTAGAAATTTAATTCATTTACTTTTCGGATTTAAAAATTTAAATCTTGATTATTAATATTAGGGTAAATACCACAAACAGTCACCTAACTTTGGGGTAATTGACAAAACAGTCACCTGGATTTCATTTCAGTCACCCAACTTTCAAAAAGTTACAAAACGGTCACTATTACCGTTTTCCGTCATAGATGTCACAGAAATGTGACATGGCAAGTGACGTGTCTAACATTTTCTTCTTCCCTAAACCCGTTTCTCCCTCCCTTATTCTCTCTCTTCTTCCTTTAAAGAAATCCCTTCTTTAATTTTTTGTTCCTTTTCCAGAAACGTGAAAAAAGCCCTCCAGCTTCCTTTCTTCTCCAAACTCTCCTCCTTCAGATAACTACATCGGAGCAAAGAAATCTCATTCTGGCAACACCATTCCCTGCCGGCCTCTTTCCACTGCCTCTTCTGCATATCCAGTTACTCTGTTTCTCATAAATCTTTGTTCCCCGTTTTTCAACCCTTCTGTGGCTAACAGATGGGCTACTCCATCCATCGGTCGGTGGTCGTGCTTGAACTTGCAGGTTTAGGGCAATATAATTAGAGACTAAGTTTGAACTTAAAAATGAACAGAAAGACAATAGCAGGGCAATATAATTAGACCTTCTTTATTGGTAATACAACAAGATTTTGAATCATTGTAAATGAGCAAGTTACCGTTGAATTTGAGACCTTCTGGTCTCATGCTACATCTGGACCAGCTATGGTTTCCTGTTGCTTGATATCTTCAATCAGTAATGCAATGTTAAGATAAGAAGACCTTCCTTCTTCAACAGCTTTCTTCACCATCTCAGCTAGGTTTGTTGCCCTTTCCCTTCTCTCTTCTCCTTTCTTTCCTTTATCCATTAAACTCTCAACAGCTTTTTTAATATCTTCACTCTTCACCAGCACCCCATATTTATCTTCCTCCCCCATATTACAGTCAGCCAATAGCCTGCCTATGTCTATCAAGGGAAGAAGGTGCCCTTGGCACATAAAGGGTATCAATACGAAATGAGGTTTGGTAGAGTTCAAGGCCATTGCTAATTGGAGATTTTAAGGATGGCAGATAACTTATCAGGCAAATATGTTTTTTTTTTTTTGTTGGTTCTTTCATCAGCTCATTTTTGCTGTTATATTTATACATGGTTTAATAGTTTGCAGATGCGTAATGGAATTGATTTTAAGTTTGACTGATTCATGAATACCAAGTACTTTTACTTCTGTTCTTGAATTTCGCCTTGGATGTTCAACATGCCATTGTCAAAGGTTTACAAACACGCAAGAAATCAGAGGTGGCGTTGCTTTCGATTTCGGGGACTGATTTATTAAGTGAAGAAGAGAGGTTTTGATGGGATTGAGGCTTCTGATTTTTCAGAAGGTACTATCATTTGATGTTAATAATCATTTCAACCAACTCAACAGTAGCAGCAGAAGAAGAAGAAGAAGAAGAAAAATTATTCAACCAACTCAGCAGTAGCAGCAGAAGCCAACTCAGCAGCAGCAGTAGAAGCCACTTCACCAACGTGGCAAGTTAACTTGCCACATCAGCTGGTTAACTTGCCACGTCAGCTATTCAGTTAACACCCTAATGGTAAACGTTAACTAGTGACTGTTTTGTCATTTTTTTATAACGTTGGTGACCGTTTTGTAACTTTTTGAAAATTGGGTGACTGAAATGAAACCCAGGTGATTGTTTTGTCAGTTACCCTAAAGTTGGGTGACTGTTGGTGTAATTTACCCTTAATATTATTAAAATTCTTATATTAAATTTGTTGATGCAACATATTAAAATTTAAAAAAAAAAGAACTCACCAAGTGACAATATTCTTAAAAACTAATGTCAACATTTTAATTAGAATAAAATATATAAGGTAACTAATTATATGCATAGATTGAAATGGTTTTTACATGCACTTCCTTCTTACTATCAATGATCAATATATTTTTTTAACTCTTTTTTGGTTACATAGCCAAGTCGAGTCAAGTCGAGCCAAGTCGATATAAATTTTTAGGTCCATTTTCAAGGTTCAAGTTTTACTTGTATAATGAGTCTAAAATTTTGCCCAAAACCAAACCAAATAAAAAATGCTAAACCCAAGCCCAATGCAGCCCGCTTGTATTAAATTTTTATATTATTTTTAAATTAAATACAAATTTAAGAAATATAATACATCAAATACACTAAAAACATTAATAGTTGTAACTTAACAAACAAATACTTTTAAAATAGTAATAAAATTAACAATAAAACAAGGATTATACAATATCTAAATCATAAAAAACCAAAACAGTATAATAGAAAAATTATACAAAACAGTAGCAAAACAACAACAAAAAGAAGTAGAAAAAAAATTAGTCAATTTCGGGCTGAGTTGGGCCAAAAAACTTACTCAAGACCCTGTTTGTTGACCACACCCCGATGTGCAAACGTCGAGAGTGTACATCATGCAAATAAAATATATAAAGTTAAGCGTGGTATCTACAAGCAAACATGTTAAATTGTAGGGTAAATTACACCAACAATCACCCAACTTTGGGGTAGCTGACAAAACAGTCACCTAGGTTTCATTTCAGTCACTTAACTTTCAAAAAGTAACAAAACAGTCCTTTTTACCGTTTTCCGTCACAGACGTCATGGTAAAGTGACATGGCAGGTGACGGCGTCCTTGCTGTCAACCTTAAGTCCAGCTGGCCAGTTATTCTTATTTAACAGTCCTACCAGCACCATTTTAGGGTTAGAAAAAAAAGAAGAAGAAGAAGAGGAAAAGAAAAGAAGGAGAAGAGGATAAACCTCCTCAATCAGTGTTCTAGGTTTTAATGCCACATCGGGCCTCATGGTTTTTGACTTAATTTTTTGGATAAGTTCTTGCCAATTTTTTGCAAAAGGTAACACGGTATCTTTGTATGAGAAAACAAGGAATAAAAAACTACATTAAGAATCTTTGAGGATCTACTACAGTACATATGCAGAAACTTCGGTTATAGCATCTTTTGTGGAACAAAACCATGAGGCTTTCAGACCGAAGCAGACAATACCTTGCAGGTTGGGTGCGTGTCTCCATAATAAGATGGCAGTGAGTAAAACAAAAACGAAAAAAGATAATCAAAACCCACCTTTGGATACTTCAACATGAGAAGTAAAGCCAAAAGCGCAGGCTTTACCTAAAGGTTCAACATAATCAATAAGATTAGTGACCATAAGGTGGCAATCCAAGAAATGGCCGGTAAGAGAAGAAGAATACTTGATCTATTTAGAATTGTAAACTTACAGCTAATATTGAAAAGCCAAAATAGTGCAAGTGCACAAAGAATGTTACTTTGTGTACTTTCTTAAACTCTCAATGACTGAAGCCCCAATGGTTAAGTTGGGGACAAAATACCTACATAAAAAATTTAACAATGAACATGTAAGCATATCTACAAGTACCCAATAATGTAAACATAAAGGACTATGTAAATAATACGTAATGCAGATCAAAAGCTCTAGTGTTAACCAGAACATAATAAATCATCATTAAAAAACTATAGCAAGATGTCAAACAAAGCTTAAGAACCTCAATAACTTGCACTCTACATAAACCAATCCAATTTCAGAAGTTCATTTAACAGATTGAAAGCACAGAAGATTGTATTCAGTTTAAACAGTTATTTAAGGTCCTTCACATTCTATCAACAAAAACTTCCAAAATCCCAAAGTTTTTAAAAGTAACTTTTCAAGCTATAAACAAGCAAGATCATTGAGTCTTTCAATTTCCTAACCCATAATCATATCCTCACCCAAAGTAGGCAACTCTTAAACGTTTTTTTATACCATAGATCATGATTTCATGGATGACAGAAACATAAGGCTTAAGTATAAGTTAATAATCTTAACTAAAAAGATTAGCAAATATAAAATAGCTGAAAAAACCAAACCTATAAAAATAACAAAAACAGGAAGTAGAGAAGAAATAGAAAGATAAAGAAGCAAAATCCTAGAGAAGAGAAGTCCACGAAAGCAATGAAACATACCCATCCTGCAGAAAGAAGCCCAGAAACCAGAAAAATGTAGAATGTTGAAAATTATTTCATTTCTCTTGAGAATCCATAAAAGAAGCAAAGTTAGAAACAAATTTTACCATGATATCCATGTGAAGCCAATCAGCACTGAAATCAAGCATGCGCTTTGCCTCTGACGCTAAGTTAGCGAAGCTCGATGAAAGCATGGATGGAGCAATTTTTGGTGTTACACCCATCTTAGGGATTCGGGTGTTCTAGGTTTGCAGTTTTTTTTGTTGAAGAGCTAGTGGATGGTTCAAACCAGAGAGAGATTACAATTGGATTCAATAGAATTCTGAGTTGAGCTTAGGATACAGGCTACACTTTAGTCAAAGTTGACTTACCTTGTCAGCAGGTTAACTTGCCACATCAGCAGGTTAACTTGCCATGTCACCAGTCCTATTAACACTTTAACAGAAACTGTTAATCAATGACTATTTTGTTACTTTTTTATAACGTTAGTGACTATTTTGTAACTTTTTGAAAGTTGAGTGACTAAAATGAAACCTAGGTGACTGTTTTGTCAGCTACCCCAAAGTTGGATGACTGTTGGTGTAATTTACCCTAAATTGTAATATAGTTAGTTTACAACGAAACACTTGATAAGAATTTTGAAAATCGCACCCAAGTTATTGTAAATTGGAGAAAATCATTATTAAATCAATTACCAAAAATAAGTATCAATCTTATCGAGTCACGAATTAGTAGTATTAATTCCAATTTATGATGATGATGATGATGATGATAATAATAATAATAATAAAACTAATTAAATAAACTAAGACTAACCCTAGGTTAAGTTATTTGACTTTTCCTATTCCTTGTTTTAACTATGCGAGCTACTTAGTCTAGAATCAATTGTGTTACCTAATTATTAACTAAGCCAATAATTACCCTTAATTAAGTACTTACGAACCTTAAATAGGAATACCCTCTCCATATCATCTTCACTAAGATTACCACCTAAGATATTCTCCCAGTTTCACCTAAGCAAACGAATACCCTCTTGGTCTCACCTGTCTAAATGTTCTACTAATGACTGCCATAGTTGAGTTATCGTCACAACGTCATGAGCCTCCACGTCGCAACGTTGCCCTTGTTTTGACCATAGGTGTGTCTATCTTCGGTGTCACGATTTCGATGTATTGGTATTGCAACATTGGCAACAATTAGCCTTCCAGATTTGACCTATATGACCGCGTAATTTTATGAAGTATCTAAAACATCATAAAAAACTATAAGAAAACGTAAATTATTAGTTAAGATGTAAAAGCATAAATAAGTAATAAAATGCCTTGATTTAGCCTATTAAATATGTTAAAAGGGTGGGAAAAGGGATGTAAATAGAAGTGTAGATTATGACAAATCACTTGTTTTAAAAAATGAGTCTTATTTTTTGATCTTATATTTTTACCCGAATTCTCTTACTTTTTTAATAGACTTTTGAGTTTGGACAAATAACTCGGCCCAATTCTACTCTTGAAACATTAATTTCATAACATCTATAACTTAATATTAAAGTTGTCCGATTGAGGATGGGAAATTTTAATTTTGATACTTTCAATTATATGACAACAAAGAAATGGAAAGTTTTTTTGTCATGATGAGGCAATTAAGTCATTCTATTTTTTGGAAATAAGTGTAAATTGTGTAACAAATAGAGCTATCATATAAAGGTAGAAACCATACTAATATTATAAAGGTAAGCTCAATATCTCAATAACCTTAAAACTCATTTTTTAACAAAATATAGTTTATTATATATTTTTTATTTTCTATTTTTCAATGTAAAATGGGATTTCTAACATTTTCTTTTAAAAATTAAAACTTCAATTCACAAAGTCCGTATCAAACTGCTCAAAGAGAAGGATTGGGTGAAACAGAACAAAAAAAGTGCATTGATTCCATACTTGTGCACTATTTGATGAAATTACCGATGTATCAATATTTTTGGAGGAAGGGAGTCCAAGAGTTCTCTTCACCAATGCTTCATGACATGGTAGACCCAAATTCACTAGTTGATGATAGTTCCAACTTTGAAATGCTATTGAAAACTTCAATAATACAATCAAGTTCGTCTTACTCTGATTCTCACAATCATTTGCCTTGTTTTGGATCAACATCTCCTGCATCCACTGCTTCACTTGCCATTATGACTAAAATTGCTAGTGCACCATAAACCTTCAAACTTGCCATTGCAGCCTATAGGAAATAATGGGTTTATTTTTATTGTGGTTGGCAGGGAACTTTGGTGCAGCTGCTACAACAATTTGCTGACAACGACAAGGTTTATTCATAAGCTATGATAATGGAGGTGACATGTAGTTAATTAAAGCCCCTCGAAAGAATTTAAGTACACTTCATTTATCACTTGAGTCAATTGAGGTTCGCTGGTGGGTTGTCAGCTATCTATGGTTAGCTGTAATGTATAGTTCGCTGAAATGATGGCTCCAGTGTCGGGCATCATTTGAGTATACATGAGTTCCTCGAGGTTTGCAGCCTGACCTCAATGTAGTGATATTGTTCTATTGAAATTACAATATCTAGTAATTGTCTCCAAAGTCGCAACCTGTATAAGTCATGGCCTCTGCTTCGTCTACTTTTGCCTTTCTAACTTCCATTTGTTACCAACGGTTCGCGACGACTTTCGTAAGTTTAGATAGAACCTGGATGAGAAGCATAAATGCTTCTAATTTGTTTTATTGAATGCATGTTCCGAACCTAAATTGCTGTTAGAATGATTTCCATTAGCTGATAGTTGAAATTGTAGTTGCTTCGACAATGTATTGTGATGTCATATATTTAGATTTGATAATCAAATCGGATGTGGGGTGTCACAATACGTATATTATGTAAATTTATTTTTCAAGATTTTAGTATTCTTTTCTAGTTTGGTTTTTATCATGTAAAAGTTATAAGACCATGAGAATATCATTTGCTTTGATTGCAAATATTAGAGAGTTTCTATAACATTCCTCACCAATCTTGACATCTAGTATAAATGGAAGATGCCATTGGAACACATATATTGCAAAACAAATTTTGAATTTTTTTTCAAGAAATCAAACTTTGAAACAATTTAATAAATCATTGAATTGGATCCATAAAACTATTTAGAAATATTTAATGGATGGTTGGAAGTGTTTAGGGTTAATTCTAAACTTTGGTGGGCTTAAAATATTATTAATTGTGTAATGGTACAAAATCAAGAGCTATGTATCGATACATATATACCGTGTACTGATGCGTTGAGTAAGGTGTCGATGCATAACTCACAATTCATTAACAAATTATAAGAATCAGTCTCATTTACCTTGCATTGACCACAACCATGAATCAATACCATACATCCATAAAAACTCATCACTAAAAACCCACTAACTAAGCATGAATCATACTTAAATTATCAACAGACATTTCTAATCTAAATCAAGCCATTTAAACAGATATAAAAAAAAGGTGAATTAAACTAGTACAAACCGAAAACCATGAAGCCTCAATGAATTCCCCTTTCCTTTGCTTTTGGAATTCTCTCCGATGTTTTTTGCTTCAAAATCAACATCGACACAATGAATGAAGTTAGAACAACAAGAATTAACAATCAATGTCTCTAAAATCCAACAAAAACATATAATGCGATCAAGCAATATATTTTCTCATTTCAATGTCCACTCTCGAGAACTTTAATAAAAACTTATTACACCTCAAATCTAACCTTAGATTCACTCTTAGAAACTTAAATCTAACTTAAAAACACAAAAACCACTCTTAACAACAACCTCTTAACTTAGTGGCAAGAATATTATGTTATAGGGATGAAAAATTAAGTTTAGTCCCAAGTAACTCCATTTCCCGCCCCCAATTATAAAAAAAAACAAAAACAAAAAAATCACCACTGATATTTCACCTCCTCTTCACTTTCCCTTAAGCACATCAACGTCAAGTCAAAATTCTATTCCAATCTAAATTCTAAACTCATTAACAACTCAAATTTAACTTGGAAACAAGAACAAGTTAGAGAAATATAAACTTTCTCCCACTACCCACAAATCAAGAACATAGTTGAGAAAATGAAGATAAATTATTAGAAATCAATTAATATTGAAGGTTAGAAAATCATACTTATAGTTAGAAACTTCATTACCTTGTTGGATTTTAAAAGATCCAATAAAAAAATCAAGCAATAACTCTTTCTCTCTCAACTTCTATATTCTTACAAAAATGAAGAAAAGAGAAAAGGAAAGTGAGAAATCTAATTTTGATATTGAAAACATTAAGAATCAAAGACTTCAAAGAAGAAAATTGTAGAGAGATTTGAGAAAATTTCGAAAGAGAGTGTAGAGAAAATGTGATTTTGCAAAAATAACTTCTCACCCCATTCCAAAACTACCAGGGTCCAATTTCTATTGGGCCCCTGGAGAAATTACCTTTTAAAACCCTCAAACTTGAAAAATTGAACTTTTAAAACTATAAAATTGCCCCCAACAATTTTGGAAAGTTTACAATTTAGTTATAATATCTCTTTTCACTAAATTAACTCCAATTAAAGCCTAATAATCATACTAATTAACTACCAATTAATAGTTCTGAATTAACCCAACACTAATTCCAGTCAAACTCTCAATTAATCATAAGCATTTTCAGTAACGACTCGATTTTAGGTGGTGTCAAAAAATGCGGTTTCGAAACTCCATTTCAGTAAACCAAGTTTGTAAGGATGAAATAGAAAGATACACAAAGTTATTATGAAAATGTATTAAAGATCGGTTAAGTAATTTAACAGAAAAATTCATTAATTAAAACTTAGAGACTAAATTGTAAAAGTCCAATTACTATTTAAGTTTTAATTTATAAAATGCTTAGAGACCTAGTTAAAAATTATTCAAATGGCCTAAATGGCTATTTAACCATTATGGTGAATTGAGTTAGTGGATGTTGATGGTTATCCACTTATGATTAATGGTAATCAGATAAGTAAATAAGTTAAAAGTTAAATTTTGAATTAAATTAGTTAATTAAGATTTACTAGTTAATTAATCTTAGTATAAATATAATATAGTGGAGAGAAAAAGATGAAAGCTTCATCTTTTCATACTATTGTCGTCCAAGTTCAAAGAAAGAAAGAAACATCAAGCTAGTAACTAAGCATTTGACCATTCAAATTTCTTAAGGTAATCAAGATATTTTCTTGAATTTTTTTATAGATTTATGATCATGGGAGATTGATTTAGCTGGTCCATGTATCAATTTCGTCAATTATTAAATATTTAGCAAGTTGCCATTAAAATTAAATTGATGATTTTGAACTTGATTTGAAGAAATTGATAGTTTACTAGTAGACTTAGATTTTGATAAGGACTAAGTTAGAAACTAGGTTAAGCTTGTTAGATAACTTTGTGACATTAGTGGCTAAATTGGATAAATTGAAAAATGTTATGAAATTATGCAATAGATAGAAAGTATAAGGTCTCTAATGAAAGAATCTAAAATCAGATTTTTAATCTGAGGTTAGATATGGAAAAATACAAGTATCTCGAATATAGGGACTAAAATGAATAAGATAAAAAATACGTTGGCTATATATTTCAATGTGATTGGGATGTAAACTAACATTTTTTTATAATTAAATTATCGAACGAAGCTAAAGACGATGCCAGACCATCTTGAGAGAAGGGAAAGACGAGTGACGAAAACTGCAGTTTGTACTTTTATGTTTCAAGTTCAATACATAAATACATATATGCAATTGTTGCAAATCTACCTATTGAGGTAAGTTTATTACTACTTCTTAACTTAGTTTATACATGATGATATCTAATGCCGTGAATTAGATTGAATTAAATATAGTAGAAACAACCATGATATGAATTGATAAATGATATGTGATGTGAATTAATGATGAAATGGTATAAGATCATGATATGTGAATCGGTTTATAAAATGTAATTGGAACATTGATATCCTATTAATTGTTCGAGTAATGTCGAATATAGTTGGTATGTCATAAGATTAGATTTGTGTACGATTTTATACTTCGGTTTTGTAACGGCCCAAATTTCAGTGGTGTCGGAATAGTGATTCGAGATAACTAAATCCGACAAGTAATTTAGAATTTTTGATAAATAATAGATAAATGTAGTGTTAATAATATTGTTGAAATTGTAGCTTAAGAGAATTATTAGGTAAATTAAGCAAAACGAAGTATCGAGACCTTGGAATATTAAACCAAGCCGTAAATATTTTTATAAATATTTATGGAGTGTTAATAAGTTAGTATTAAAGTTTCATTGAGAAATTTTAAGGTTATGTTGGTCAATTAAGTAAAAAGGACTAAATTGAATAAAGTGTAAAACTGTGGAAAGTGACTAAATAGCTTAGATAATTAATAAAAGGGACTTAAAGTGTAATTGAGCCCAAAATTTAAGTGGGCTGGACGGATGGGTTGAGAATTGGGTGTGAACTGATGGCAGATTTGTAAATAAATTGAAATCCAATAGTGAAAAATGGATGAAATTGGAAGAAAAATCTAGATTTTTCATATTCTTTCATCTTCTCCAGCAAAAACACCATAGGAGGGTTTCTAAAAGCTGGTTTTTCCTATTTTTACTACAAGTAAGTTCAATTCTTGATTATTTCTTGAAAGTTTTGTTTTTGTGACTTTTACAACTAGGTCCACTTATTGAATTCATCAGTTTTTGATTTCATGCATAAATTGAAAGTTGCTATGAATATGTGCTGGAAGTATGTGATGATTTAGCATGGGATTAAAGCTTTAATTTGTTTATATGTTGATTTTATTGAAAGAATTGAATAGAAAGTGAATATTTGGGGACCTATTTGTAAAAGAGTTTGGTACTGGGGTTTGATGTTGAAATTCTGAATATCAAAGGCTGTAAATAGTTCAAAATGATAGGATAAAGTGTTAATTAAGAAGAATTAGTTTTATAAACGGGTTAATTGGTCAAGGACCAAACTGTAAAAATTATAAAGTTTGGGGTAAAAGTGTAATTTTAGAAATTAAAATGTATAGATTGTGAAATGAATTGAAATTGAAATAAATTCTAATGAAGGAATGATTTTGAAATTTTAGATCAAGAAATTGAAGTAAATCGAGGAAAGGAGAAAATAGTCAAATAATTCCCAAACTTCTACAACTTTTGCGAATTAGCCCAGGTAAGTTCATGTGGCTGAATTTTTGTGATCGTTTGTTAATCTTATGAATTTTAAAATTTGTTACGCTATTTGTATTTAATAAAACCGTGAATAATGTAAAAGTATGAAATGGAAGAAATGATCAAATGGAGTGGAACATAGGATTGAGTACTTCTGTCCCGTGACAAGTGATGAATTGACCGAAAAAGACCATGATTGGACCATGGCAAAAAGTGACAAGCGATATCCGTATAAGACCATAGCTGGGCTATGGCATCAGAAAACAAGTGATAAGTGACTCTCGTATAAGACCATAGTTGGGCTATGGCATCAGTGAGAAGTGCCAAGTGATTTCCATATAAGACCATAGCTAGGCTGTGGCATTGGATTAAAGTGATATAAGTGACCCATATAAGACCATAGTTGGGCTATAGCATCGGAGATAAGTGATAAGTGCTCCCGTGTAAGACCATATCATGACAGGAAAAATAGTGAATTGTATATTATATGAATGCTTTACCATACTTGGTAAGTTTACTTTCCAAGCCTATGAACTTACTAAGCTTTCATAAGCTTACTTGAATGTGTTTTATATGTCTTGTAGATTAACGTGGATACAGAGGATTGGATTATCACCAAAAATCACACTATCTAGACATTCTCCAATAGTTTTGGTTTTTAGCTTTTAGTTTATATGGCATGTATAAGTAATGGTTGTTAATGAAGTAGTTTCAGTTAACTATATGTGTGAAATGACAAAGGAGTTAGTTATCTTGGTGATATATATATATGTGTGTGTGTGGCTTAATGTTCTCATTATATACATGGTTTAGCTTAAAATGGTTGATTGGTTGGTTGGATCTAGTATGAAATGTTGTTTATGTGCAGGAAAGTAAAAAAGGGTGAGAAAAGTGGCCTAGAACAGCTTATTTTCGTCCACACGGGTTAGACACACGAGCATGTGTCTAGGCCATGTGTGACACATGGTTAGTCACAAGGGTGTGTGTAATGATTGTGTATCCCTTGCATCCTTAAATGTGAAGTCAGGATAGCACACGGGCAAAAGACATGGCCGTGTGTATTGGTCGTGTGAGGGCCACGGGTTTCAAGCATGGTCATGTGTTATAATAATGTGAAAATGGTTTAAAAATGGTGGAAAGTCAGGTTACCACACGGTGTAGTCACATGGGCGTGTGTCCAGGCCGTGTGGCCTTCTGTTTCTTAAGAAATTGCAAGTTAGAATGTCACACGGGTTGGCCACACGGCCATGTCCCAAGCCACAAGAGTGTGTGCTCCTATCTTCAAGAAAAATTTTCTAAAGTTACAGATTTAGCCCCGAACCATTTCCAAAACATGTAATGGGCCCCGTAGGCATATATTAGTGACTTTATGATGAAATTTGAAAGATTTTAATTTGGAATAAAAATTTATGACCCGATTTTGTACAAATGCTAGTGTTTTAGTCTGATAATGCCTCGTAACCTTATTCCGATGACAGATACGGGTTAGGTGTGTTACAAGTTTTACCGATGTGGCGCGGAGTGCAATTAATATATACATTGGACATTCCAATGAGGTACTAGGTGCCATATTGATGTGATAGTTGAATGATCTGTATATCTATCTTGAGTCCGTTTTTAGTTGATAGAGATTATAACATATGAACCTAATAAATGATATTTGAATTGAAATGATTATGTGAAATGACTTTATATATATATATATATATATATATATATAATGTATCAAATGATAACATGTGAAAGATTATGTAAATCATTTTAAATGAACCTTGAGGACCGATATGATAATGAAATTAATCAATAGGTTCGAGAAAGATTGAGATTATGAAATAAATGAGTAGTATGAAACATTCATTTGAAAACAAACATATTAAGTTGACATATTTTAATGGAAATTATCAACAATAATAATTATTGGACTAGGGTTTTTAAATTAAAAATAGTAATAAAATTAAATTTTTAACTTTTAAAATATAAAAACTAAATTTTAAATTCTATAAAATTTCAAAAACTAACAACATGTTTTAATGAAATAATAATAGCACATTACTTGGAAGCATTAAATAAATGAAAATGAGAATTTTACCTATCCTCTCTGACTTAGGTAGCACAATGGGGCAGGGCGAGGGTAAATGTTATTAAATTTACTATTGCTTCATAATTGACACAATTTGTTTTACTATTCACCTTACTCTATTATGGAAATATAATCTTGAAAATCTCTACCATCTCTATGAACATTGAATGCATCCATTCTCGCCCCACCTGCTCTGCTTCAATTTAATTTTTATGTTTCACCTTTAATATTTTTAATCTTTTTAAAGTCAAGTAAATATTTAAACATAAAACATATGAATTTTTTCATAAAATACTTTACCCTTTTAATAATTATATATATGCAATTTGATAAAATAATAATTTCATATAATGAAGCGAGACAAGACGAAATCCAACATTCAAAAGAAAAAAAATCTACTCCACCGCATTCCGCATCCACTTTTTTTTTTTAAATCTTCTTCATTAAAACGAATTAATTCTCGAATTCGAATTTTTTCCTCAACTAAAAATATAATAAATATTACTAAAAATGGATCAAAGATTCAAAGTAATTAAAATAAGTAAAATTGTGGCAAACCTATCATTACCAAAATAGTATAAAATTAACCAAAAAACAAATAATATTTGATATTACTGACACAACCAAAAACATTTTCTTCTCTTCGTTAAAACTTCCATTTAATTTTTTTCATTAACATATATCTTTCTAATTTTGCAAATAAGAAACTATTTGAAACGTTGTACTTTTATAACTCAATTAACAATCCCTAAAATTAGAACTCAAACCAAATTTTTTTACAAAAATAAATTCAACGATTGAATTCGAAAAATATTTATATTAATATAACCGCGAAATAGATTTATTCAAAAATCGAGTTAATGCATGCTAAAAATCATACATTCTTAAACATGATTAAGCTAAATTTTGCCATTCAATATTCTTTAGATTACCGTTTAATTCTTTCCTCTCTTACAGCCCTTGGCATTGCTCTTCTCTTATTATGCTGCATGATTGCAGCCTGCATCTTAATTTCGTTAATCGTCACCATCTTCATCTACCTTCGGCTACTTACTTCCGAATCAAGAATCCGTAACTATTTACAGTTGCCGGTTACGATACAACGGCTTCCGGAAATCGTCGACGACAGGGCGGTGTTAAGTGTGCAGGTCTTGGAGAAGCTCTTACCCTCGCTTAAGATTTATGAAGACAATAAACATCAGTTAAAATACAGTGATTGTCCCATATGCTTGGATGATTACGTGGTTGGTGAATCTTTTACGGCTTTCCCAGTGTGTAAACACACGTTTCATTCGAGTTGTATTCAGCATTGGCTCCAGAATAATCTAACCTGCCCCGTTTGTAGACAATATATTTATGATTTATAGATTACAACTTTGGCGATTTGGGTTACTTTTCATCTATTTGGAAGATTATTTTTTCTATTTGTGTCCTTTTATCTAACTAGACTATGTTTAAATTGAATACCCAAAAAATGAACATCAAAACGATACTAACATGTAAGTTTTCTTTAAATTGAATTTTTAGAGATAAAATAAATTAAATGGAGAGTTGATTACCACTTTATTGGCCACTAATTCATGTACATATACTTTTGTCATCTATGAAGGTTTTGTTTGTATACAGACAATGGCTTAGTATTATCATACTCCATATGCTTACAGTGACAAAGCAAGAGTCAGATGAGTTTAAATTTTCAATCTGCACCCTTAATTTTATCATTTTAATTTTGATATTCTAAAAGTTATATTTCCATCCAATACATTGAAAATAATTAATGTAAATATATATCTATGCCTAATATGACAAACTGACAATACCAATCTAACAGCAACAATTTCAAGGAAAAAGAGACGATCATAAGCCACCAAAATAGCGAACAATGCCTTGAAAACGGTTCATTTCTTGTATATTTGAGCAGTCATTCAGAGAATTCAATATCTTATTTGGTTTCTGATAAGCATTTTCACCTATAAAATGAGGCTTTGGTGAACACTTTAAGCATACAAAACGATTCCAACACTAGTAAAGAAGATGGCTATTAAGTCTGCAATCTTACTTGCATTTGCCACCTCAGTGATTCTGGTGCTAGTTACTGGTATAGATACCGGTGACATCGCAATCTACTGGGATCAGAACAGTGATGAGGGCACACTGGCGGAGACATGTGCTACTGGCAACTATGACTTTGTGAACTTAGCATTCCTTCCGACATTTGGCAATGGCCAGACTCCAATGATCAACCTTGCTGGTCATTGTGATCCTTATAGCAACGGATGCACTGATTTAAGCTCAGACATCAAATCATGTCAAGCACAAGGGATTAAAGTTATACTTTCACTAGGAGGAGGAGCGGGGAGCTATTTCCTTGCCTCATCCAACGATGCCAGACGGGTTGCGGCCTACTTGTGGAACAACTTCTTGGGGGGACAATTGTTGGTGTAATTATGCCGGTATAAGTATGCTTTCTTGAACAACAACGTACTTAATCCGGTATAGTATGCTTTGGTTGAGGATCAAGCAACAAAGCTCTTTCACGTAAAAGAACCAAGTAGGATTCAAGCAAAGAAGAAGAAGAGAAAAAAAGAAAGCAAAGAAAAATGGAGCATGAAAGTTGAATGAAATCTAATGATTTTCATTACCTTAAAACAATGGCTTAATGCCAATACATAAAAGAAAATATTGACATAGCAAAGTCAATCAACACTTCACCTAATGCTTACCTAATACCAGTAATTACATTGAAACTATGAAAACATAACTTGTACACTTGGATAAGCTGAGTTATCAGCTCAATCACTATCAAAATCACATAAAATATTAACCTAACATGGTTACAAATGAACAAGGCTTCATTACATTGACAATGGATTACAAAATAAGCAAAATGACAAAAGTTTCCACATGAAATAACAACTTCAGCACGTCTTGACAGCTCGGCATATTGGCTGCTGTTTTGCTTGCTGCATGGGCTGCATGGATGGCCAACTTCTAACACTCTTCATTGGTCTCCATGCTGCCAACTCCTAGCTCCCTTCTCAGCTTAGTAAACCTTGTTACATTGAGAGCCTTAGTGAAAATATCAGCAATCTGGTCTTCAGAATTGCAATGAACCAGCTCAACTTCTCGAGCTTGCTCCATCTCCCTTACAACATGTAATTTAATGTTGAAATGCTTGGTTTTACCATGGAAGACAGGGTTCTTTGCAATTGCAACAGCAGATTTGTTGTCACAAAATATCTCTGTTGCTCCTCCTTGATGTAGGTTTAAATCACTAAGGATTTTTCTCAGCCAAACACACTGATTACAGCATTTGCAGTAGCAACATACTCAGCTTCTGCGGTTGACTGAGCTACTATCGATTGCTTCTTTGAGCACCAACAAAACATTGCTAAACCAAGGGTAAAAGCATACCCCAAAGTGCTTTTCATGTCATCTTTTGAACCGGCCCAATCACTATCAGTGTAGCCTATCAATTTTATGTTTTCAGCTTTGCTGAACTTTAAACCATAGCATAGAGTGCCTTTGATATACCTAAGGACTCTTTTTGCTGCTTGTAGATGCTGCTTGTTGCAGCAATGCATGAATCTCGATAGCATGCAGATAGTAAACATAATGTCTGGTCTTGTTGCTGTTAGATACAATAGACAACCAACAAGACTTCTGTAATCAGATTCACTGACCTTTTCATAATCTCCTTGACTCGAGAGCTTTATTCCAACAGCCATAGGTGTACTTGTTGGCTTGCAATTTTCCATAGAGAATTTGCTTAGGATCTTTGCAGCAAATGACCTCTGTCTCAAGAAGATTTCACCTTGTTTTTGCAACACTTCCATCCCAAGGAAGTATGTCATATATCCAAGGTCAGACATTTCAAACATGTCTCTCATTTTCGTCTTGAAATCAATCAACATTCTTTGATCTCCTCCTGTGACCAAAAGATCATCAACATAAAGGGATACAATAAGCTGTGTTTCTGCTTTTTCCTTCTTGACATAAAGTGTTGGCTCGCTGACACTTCTTTCGAATCCCAAACTGATCAGATAAGAATCAATTCGAGCATACCAGGCTCGAGGAGCCTGTTTTAGGCCATAAAGAGCCTTTTTTAGCTTATACACCATGTGTTCTTTGCCAGGCACTATAAACACTTGAGGCTGATCAATATATATCTCTTCTTCAAGGTAACCATTAAGGAAAGCTGACTTTACATTGAGTTGGTGGATCTTCCACTCCTTCTGAGCTGCTAAGGCAATCAACAGCCTGATGGTATCTAACCTAGCCACTGGTGCAAAAGTTTCCAGGTAGTCCAGGCCATACTTTTGGCTAAAGCCCTTCACAACTAGTCTGGCCTTGAGTTTGTTTAAGCTCCCATCTGCATTCTGTTTAGCTCGATAGACCTATTTTACTCCAATAACCTTCCTACTGGCAGGTTTTTCAACAAGCTCCCATGTGTTGTTTTTGTCAATCATGGCAATCTCATCTGCCATTGCTTGTTGCCAACCTTTATCTGTTTCAGCATCCTCAAAACAGCTTGGCTCGACTTGTGCAACAGCATGTCATCTATGTCCATCTCAGGACCAATTTGGTCTGGTTCAGCTTGATCAGTCATCAGTTCTTCAGAAATGACCACTGGCTCATTTTTGTCCCAATTCTAGCTTAACTTCTCATCAAATACTACATCTCTGCTAACTAGCACTTTGTTTGTTGTAGGATCAAGAATTCTATAGCCCTTTTTGACCGAACTATAGCCTACCAGAATGCCTGCTTGAGCCTTTTTATCCAGTTTGCTTCTTTTCACAGCTGGTACTTGTACATAACACAAATAGCCAAAGACTTTTAAGTGAGCCAGTGATGGCTTGAATCCAAACCAGGCCTCGAATGGAGTCTTGTGCTCTAAGGCTTTGGTTGGTAGCCTATTCTGAAGGTAGACTGCAGTGTTAACTGCTTCAGCCCACATGGTTTTTGGCAGATTTTTCTCAAACATCAAGCATCTAGCCATATCCATCAGACTTCTATTTTTTCTTTCACTAACCCCATTCTGCTGAGGTGTATAGGCATTGGTTAGCTGATGTTTGACACCATCATCATTGCATAATGTATGGAATTGGGCTGAGGTGTACTCTGATCCATTATCTGACCTGATGGTCTTCAATTTCAGCCTGTTTCTGTTTCTGCTGCAGCTTTGAATTTCTGGAATATTGAGGGCACTTCATACTTATGCCGGTGGAAGTATGCCCAGAAATACCTAGAATAATCATCGATGAAAAGTATGAAGTACCTGTTTCCACTAAGTGATTCAGTTTTCATAGGGCCACACACATCAGTGTGCATGAGCTGTAGCTTCTCAGATGCTCTCCAGGCTTGATTGGTAGGAAATGGCAATCTTGCTTGTTTTCCCAAGTGACATACCTCACAAAAATCATCATCTTGCACTGATTTTGTGAAGTTTTCCACCAGATCTTCTTGGACCATTTGAGACAGTGCTCTGAAGTTGGCATGCCCAAGCCTTTGATGTCAAAGCTTGGATTCATTTGTAGAAACAACATAAGCACTGTCTAGGCCTTTATTCCAGTCCACAACAAAACTCTTGTCTGTCATGGCTACTGTCATTAGTATGGATCCTCTTGGATCACTAATTTGGCACTCATTGCCTTGGAAAACCACAGTGTAACCCTTCTCAAGTAACTGAGCTATACTGAGCAAGTTTCTATCAATATCAGGTACAAACAACACATTTGAGATGAG
Organism: Gossypium stocksii; assembly: GCA_020496765.1. Lineage (NCBI taxonomy): Eukaryota > Viridiplantae > Streptophyta > Magnoliopsida > Malvales > Malvaceae > Gossypium > Gossypium stocksii. The sequence continues at coordinate 96,265,103 of CM035628.1, read as the reverse complement.
TTTGGTACCTGTAGAAGTGCATATCACCACATCACCTTTGCCCTCAGCTTTGATAAAGTGACCATTTCCAACTTTAACTTTGGTTTTGCAGCATCTATCTAATGTCTTAAAGATGGCAGCATCCGGTGTCATGTGATTGGTACAACCACTGTCTAGGAGCCATCCATTTGAGACCACTCCTCTAGCAGCTGAACAAGAGACAGCAAAGACTTGCTCCTCATGGTCACTGCCTTATTCAACTACCCGAGCTTCAGCCTTAGGCTGTTGTTGTTGGTTCTATCTCGGTTTGCTTTTACAAACCCTTTCAACATGACCTCGTTTCTTACAAAGTTAACACAGTGCATCTGGTTTAAACCAGCATTTGGCTTCTGGATGACCAGGCCTCTTACAGTGCCTACAGAGCTGGTCTTCATTTCTTGTAGCATCAGGCTTAAGCCTATTTTTCCAAGTCTTTTTGCCTTTGTAGGCTGAGGAGCTTGAAGCTGACTTGGTCTTGGCTTGGAAAGCACCTTCTTGGTGATCCTCCGATCTGCTGGCCCTCCTTTGCTCTTGTGCATACAGAGTATTGATCAGCTCTGTTAAAGAGATGCTGGTCAGGTCCCTTGAATCCTCTAAGGAGGATATTTGTGCCTCGTACCTCTCTGGTAAGGTAGAGAGCACTTTCTCCACAATCCTTGCTTCATCAAACTGCTCTCTAATAAGCCTTATGCTGTTAACTACAGCCATGATTCTGTCAAAATACTTCTTGACAGTTTCTTCTTCCTTCATCTTCATATTCTCGAAATCCCTTCTTAAATTCAAGAGCTGCTGCTGTCTTGTTCTTTCAGTGCCTTGGAACTCCTCCTTGAGCTTGTCCCAAGCCTGCTTGGGGGTCTCACAAGCCATGATTCTGGTGAAGATAACATCAGAAACACAATTCTGAATGCATGACATGGCCTTGTGCTTCTTGGTTTTTTCTTCAGAATGCTGCTTCAACTGAGCCACTGTTGGGTTGGCTCTCAGTAGTTCTGGTTCAACGTTTGAGTTAACCACCTCCCATAGGTCGAATGCCTGTAGATAGGTCTTCATTTTGACCACCCATATGTGATAGCCCTCTCCATTGAAGACTGGTGGAGCAGCTGGTGAGAAGCCTGATGAAGCCATGGTTCTGAGATTTGAGTATAACAGGTCCACTAAGAAATAAGCTCTAGATACCAATTGTTGGTGTAATTATGCCAGTATAAGTATGCTTTCTTGAACAACAACATACTTAATCCGGTATAAGTATGCTTTGGTTAAGGATCAAGCAACAAAACTCTTTTCACGTAAAAGAACCAAGTAGGATTCAAGCAAAGAAGAAGAAGAGAAAAAAAGAAAGCAAAGAAAAATGGAGCATGAAAGTTGAATGAAATCTAATGATTTTCATTACCTTAAAACAATGGCTTAATGCCAATACATAAAAGAAAATATTGACATAGCAAAGTCAATCAACACTTCACCTAATGCTTACCTAATACCAGTAATTACATTGAAACTATGAAAACATAACTTGTACACTTGGATAAGCTGAGTTATCAGCTCAATCACTATCAAAATCACATAAAATATTAACCTAACATGGTTACAAATGAACAAGGCTTCATTACATTGACAATAGATTACAAAATAAGCAAAATGACAAAAGTTTCCACATGAAATAACAGCTTCAGCACGTCTTGACAGCTCGGCATATTGGCTGCCGTTTTGCTTGCTGCATGGATGGCCAACTTCTAACAACAATCGGTCTCTCGACCATTCGGTGATGCCATTTTAGAAGGAGTTGATTTCGATATTAAAGGCGGAACGAACCAATACTAGGATGATTTTGCAAAGTATCTCTCCGGGTATAGCCAATGCAGTAGGAAAGTATACTTGACGGTAGCCCCACACTGTCCATTCCCTGATGCTTGGGTTGAGGGTGCCCTTAAAACTAGCCTTTTTGACTATGTTTGGGTACAATTCTATAACAACCCTCAATGCCAATACACAGATGGTGATATTACAAACCTTGAAAATGCATGGAAGCAATGGACTACAGATGTTCCGGCTGCCAAAATTTTCTTAGGACTCCCAGCATCACCAGAGGCAGTTGGTAGTGGCTTTATCCCTGAGTCGGATCTTATTTCTCAAGTACTTCCTGCCATCAGAGGTTCTACCAAGTATGGAGGCGTAATGCTGTGTGTAATACCCTAATTTTGCCCGGGCCTTAAAATAAATAAACCAAAATAAATAAAAATTATTTTAAACAGTCCTCTTACAAAGTCCAAGTTGGGCTAATCCAATACCTAAGACTCACTTAGCCCAAATACCCGTTACACCCATAGTCCACTACCTAAACCCATAACAGATTTGACCCGAACATGCCATACCCAAAGCCAACGGAAGCCCAAAAGCTTAAGTCTTCCAGCTAGGGTTAGAAACCCTAGCTCTCTGATCGCGCCGCAGGCCCCAACAGTGGCCTCCTCATCACGCCGTAATCAACGCCCGGTTGCAGCCGAAGATCTCGCCACGAACCTGCAAAAGGAAAGGAAAAGGGACAGTACCAGCAGTATATGGCAAGAAATCGAGCAAATAACGGCATACCAAAATTTACATTGTAACAGAGCCTATAAAGGCCGAATACCATCAGTGTAAAAGGGGACTTCCTTTTTTACAGACATATACGATATTTTTACACAAATACACAATAAAGAGAGCAAACTTTTCGAAATCAGAGAGGTGATTATTTTTTAAGTTACGTTCGTTTTTTATAATCGTATAAAAACACAAATACCAAAACGTGCTGTTTGTTTCATATTTTACACAAAATATTGTTTAAAAAAAAGGGGAAAATTTAGCTGAAGAGTGGAAGGTTTTTGACCTTCCGGCCACCGTGAAAGGTGGCGCGTGAGGCGGCGCGTGCGGAGGCCGATCGTCGGAGCTCTCGCCGAAATCTGGGCAAAGGAGAGGGTTTTGAAAGAATTTTCGAAGTTTTTTTTAGAAGTGGGGTTGTAAATAATTTTTAGGGCTTAAGATTTGGCTTATATAGCCTAATGAAAACGGTACCGTTTTGGCCTAATTTAATAGGCATGAAACGACGTCGTTTCAAGGTTGAGACCCGATTGACCCGACCCGTTCTTTGAAAGATCCACGTGTTTTGCCGCTAAAATGGTATATTTATTCCCTAGGTCCTTCCGCATTTTTATTTTATTTAATTTCGTTCAATGCAGATTTTATTTTATTTTAATTTGGCCCCAATTGTTTATTTTTGTTGCAATTTAATCCAAATTGTTTCTCTGAGGCTTGTTTCTGGAACGACGTCGTTTTAGGGATTAGGGTCAATTGCCCAGTGAGTCCATTGATTTTAAACGCGTGTTCCAGAAGGCCCAAATTCATTTTTTTTGTTTTTTTCCAAAATTAGCCCCTTAAATTTGATTTTTTTTTAAATTTTAATTATTTTTTTATGTTATTTTAAACTTATACATTATTATATACGTTTTATTATATATATATATATATATATTATATATATATATATATATATATTAATACATTAGTGTTTTTTTACTTTAGTAATATTTTATATGTTAATATTATATTATTATTATATTTCATTCTATTTGTACTTTTATTATAATTTTAGAATTTTATAAATTACTATTAAATGTTATGTTTTTATAAGTATTATCTTATTATTATATATCTTTAATATTTTATCATATATATTATATATATGATTTTATATTTTACTTTTATAAAAATAATTATACTTGTAAATAGTTTTCCCTATATTATTTTATTATTTTCATATATATACTTATATTATTTTTATATTATTTGTTATTGTATATTATTTATTATTTATTTATACTCTATTCTATTATACTTTATTATGTATATCATTTCTATTATATTATCGTATAATTTATTATATATTATTTTATTATGTATAATTTATAAATTTTTAAATTTTTCTTAAATATTATGTTTTATATATTAAATATCTAATTTGTACGTTATCAAATTTATCATAAAGTTTTTGTTCCTATTTTTTCTATAAAATTATTTTTTTAAATATATTATATAATATATTTTTATCTTTTTTCCTTATTATTATTTATATATAGTTTCAAATATTGTTTTTTTTAATGCTTCATTTTTATTCTATTTTTATCTTTTCAACCTTTTTTACATATTCAAACTTGTTGATTTATTTGTGTATATATTTGCAATATGTTAAATTTATCTTATTTTTTATCGTTTATTGTTTATATATTTGCATGGAAGTTGATTCTTTATGTTAATATTTTAAGTTATATTTGTATGTAATATTGTTGTATATGTATCTTATTTTAAGTTATATTTGGTATTCATTGTTTTTGTATTTTGCATGAAATGTGATTGTATATGCCTTGAAATTTTATGTTTTATACTTATTTGTATGACATGTAAGTGTACAGAGTGTAGATTATATTTGATTATTTGATATATGTTATGTTTGCATGAAATATTAATGCATGAAATGTTATATTATATTTGTATTAAAGCATGTGTTATAATTGTTTAAATTTTGTTATCCTGTAATGTATCATTTTAATTGCATCATATTAAAATAAAATATAAATATAAAAATGTTTTAAAACAAAGGCAATGTTTTTGTATTTAGAAATTCGGGAAATAGTACCCTAACATGCTGGGTTGCAATTTCCCGTTTGTCTAAATGCTTAAAATATCCTTCTAAATGATTTCATCAATTACGAGATGATTTTAGTTATAAAAGTTTTAGAATATCATGTCCTATCACGCTAGATGCGATATTCATACTCCTTTTGAACGAAAGAATCTCGGTTTTAAACTCGAACCATTCTAATTTCAAAAGGGATAATATTTTCAAATATTTTCAAATTTTGGCATTTAAAGACAGAAAGTTATTCAATTTGGTACCAATTTTGGGCGTTACGAGGGTGCTAACCCTTCCTCGTACGTAACCGACTCCCGAACCCGTTTTATTGATTTCGTAGACCAAAACAAATGATTCTAAACAAAATGGTTTAAAAGTGGTTCAATCACACTTAAACTGATTGGTGGCGACTCCCATTCCCATTTTTTAAAGTCAATCCCGTTTTTCAAAACCCCGTTTTAAAAAGGTTTCGACACTATGGTCTAAGTACTATGATGATCAGACTGGATACAGTTCAGCCATTAAAGATTATGTCTAAGAAAGAGTTTTTATCTGTTTTAGTTGTATTAATATGTAAGTTTAACCATGTTTTTAATGTAATGGAAATATGTATTCTACATGTTTGAACCTTTCCCCTCTCTTATGATCCCACTTTAAAACTTAAAACTCATTCGGATTTGTGAATTTATCATATAATTAGGTTCTGCACAACAAGAACAATTGCCTATTGAATCCACTAGAAGGTACCTGAAATTACAGACTGCCAATACATGGATCATACACCATGTTCTATCATCATGTATGTTTCAAATGTTCAAATTTGTGTTGCTCCAACTCTCCATTTTGTATTCGTTTCTGACATCCATATTCATCACATATGTGGACTTGGGAGATGGGATAGACCCTCCAATTCCAAAGATACTCCATATATATGGAAAAATATAAAGATAATTTATCATATCAACATTACACATTATATTCAACATTCACACTCAAATCTAAATATCGTAGTTCTAAGAGTATATTTCAAAAACGAAAACCGTAAATTAAGTGTTGGTACAAACTTCTCCATGGTAATTAAGAGTAGTGGTCAACAAAAAGCATGCACTAGGTGCTATATTTCAATACAATTGTTCTTGTTGAAGTTAGCCTCCATGCAGCAATAAAGCTAGCCATGCAGCACATGCAACAGCCAAGGAGCAGTTATGCGGGTGAAGTATGAAGAAGCAAATTTAATTGTACTTTTACCACCTTTAGTATGTGTTATCTGCTGAACCGAGTGCCACTGTTTCATTTTGTTACTTTAATGATTTCTTTGTAATTTTGGTTTGTTTTTGACTTAGTTTATGATGTATTTCAATGTAATTATGCGCTGATAGTCTGATAAGTCAGCACATCTATGTGTGCAAGTTATGTTTTGTAAGTTCCAATGTATTAAGTGGTGTTAGGTAAATGTTTAAGTAATTTTTTGACTTGTAATGATCAACTCATGGTTGATATATGTAATGGCAACTTGCCTATGAAAAATTAATGAAAATTATTCAGATTTTCATCCATACTTCTCCATTTTCTTTGCTTTTCTTTTCTCTCTTTCTTTTATGCTCGATTCCTGCTTGTTCTTCAACAAGCTAAGAGCTTTGTTGCTAGATCCTCAACTAAAGCATTCTTATACCGGTCAAATTGCACCAACAGTTCTTTTGAATCCATTGGAAGTTCCTCATCTATCACAGATCCCGAAAACCTCTTCAGAAGGAAATATCGACCGCCAAAGTGCTGTTGGTAGTGTACTATTGTAACAAAGAACGTACCCAAATACAATAATAATCAAGTCCCAAGTAGTGCAGTAGTAATATGTACCATGATCTGCATAGATGTATGAGTCACCTATATCAACATAGTTGTTTGCCCTGGCAGATCATATCCATGGGACACTAGACAAACAAGATTAATTTTGAAGTAAAAGAGTCAAGAAAGAGCCAGTTCTCTCGAGTTCCGGAACATGTTGAAGATGATTTGAGGGAAAAGAAAAACATCCACTATCAAACCAGCATAAGATCTCAAACTGCCCAATTGATTTGATCTATGTAGTACTGAGAATGCTTTCCAGTCTGCCTCGACTTAACGAAAAAGCCGATTACAACTCTGGTTATGTACAATGAAAAACATAAGTAAAGTCCCCTTTATTCGGCAATCCACAAGGCCTTTTTATTCTCACTGGAGCATCTAGTAGTGCATTACAGCATCAGAACACAATTAGTTCCTTTTATCTAAACGAGACTATTTCTTGCTTCAAGAAATCAAATTTTAACACCTAAAAATTCAACATCAACGTCGGTTTGATTAACTGAAAATGATTTCCAAAAAATAATTTCTGGAAAATAATTACTTTTTTGAAAAAATTAATATTCTGTGTAAAATATTTTCAATTGTTTGATAAATTTTCTGAAAATATTTCATAAAAGTTGTTCTTAATGAAGCAAACATACATTTGAATATTTATTATCTTTTCATTGTTTAATTGATTTTATTTCATAAAATTTATTTATATTTTCATTAATGATGTTTTAACTTTAATTAATATTAATTTACTTAATTAAGCGTAATTGTTAATTTCGTACATTATGGAATATAAATTTATAGCTACAAGTTTATTTTTAATTAAGTTGAATTTTTAATTAATTTGAAAGTGGTAAGTATTTAATATTTGCGCTAGTAAGTTGAAAAATGATTTAATTTGATAAAAATTGAAGAATCAAATTGAAAAATTTATAAAATTTTGAATTCTAAGGGTTTGAGTAATGAAATTTGAACATTGATATAGTAACTAAATTATATGATTATGAAATATGAAAATTTAGAAAGTTGAGCATAAAATAGTAAAGTTTGAAACTATAAAGATTAAATTGTAAAAATTCCAAAACTTGGCTTTTAAAACTAATTTATCTTATTTGAGAATTTACAATTCTAAATAATAGAATATAAAAGTTTAACTGTTCAAAAATTAAGGATTAATTTTTGAAAATTTTGACAATTTTAATTACAACAACAATACCTACATTGATAACTTTGGTCATTAAAAAGTTTTGTACTTCAAAAGAGAGAAAATTGATAAAGAACTATAAATTACCAGAAAAATATGGATTGCGATGCTACAAATATGTTGAATTTCATAAGATTTTATGCATTATAAAAAATTAAATGAATAAAATCTGCTTCAAAATCAACATTAACATTTAGTTTATTATTATTATTATTATTATTATTATTATATATATATATATAATTTTGATGAAAAATAATGTTTTAATTATTGAATTAATATTTTATTAATTATATATATATACATTGATGATCTTTGAATAGAACTCAACATTGAAAAACCCTAAATTTTTTTTTCAAGTCATTTGTTTATTATCTTTTTGTTTTTGTTTAGTAGCGGTGTTAGTTTCCATGTTAGCTACCGTCAGCATTTTTCTCCTGCACATCAAACCTCTTTTTTTTTTCTCATTCACTCCATGCGTCTTCTCTCTTTTCAATTTACATATCTATTTTGTAGGTATATTTGTTGTTGTCGAAACTATTTTTAAATTTAAAAAAAACGCATGGATCGACTTTAAAAACAGGGAGTCGCCACCAACCTTTTTCAAGGTGTGATTGGATCACCTTATAAAATATTTTGATCTACGAATTTCAAGAAAATAGGTTCAGGAGTCGGTTACGTACGAGGAAGGATTAGCACCCTCGTAGCGCCCAAAAATTGGTACCAAATTGATTAATCATTGTCCCATTGTTGAAAATTTGAAGAGATTTTAAAATACAATACCTTTAAAAATGTTTGAACGACTCATTTTGGAATATTAAAACTCATTTGTTCCAAAAGGATAAAACATCACACCCAGCACGTTAGGATGCAACTTTTTAACCCTCAAAACCAAAATCGTCCCTTAACCTCCCAAAACATGGAATTAAAAGGATATTTAGACATTTGGGACGAATGGAAAAATCGCAACCCAGCACGTTAGGGCACGATTTTTTCGAACTTCCAAACACGAAACATTGCCTTGTTTTAGAGAAGTTTCAAATAGGCAGTTATAAAATCGGCTCAAAATGCATTTATTTGGTTTGTTTGGGGTGAAAATGTAATAATCAATATCAATCTAATAAAACCAAATTTGGATCATCATACCATAAAAGAAACAAGAGTACAATTGTAAAACATGAAGCAATAATACAATACAATAATATAACACAACTGAATAATAGTAAGACCAAAAGATACGAATATAGAGTGAAAGACTTAATTTAAATAAAGTATATACATATAAACAATAATAAAAGAAAATATTTGAAACAAGAAAAGTATAATGTAAGAATGGGATCTTTAAAAGAAATAAATTGTATATATATAATTAGATTTAAAATAATATATAGAATAAAGTGACAATATATACGTAAAATAATATGAAATTGATAATAATATATATATATAAAACAATTAATAAAAACTATGTGTATATATAAAGTAATAATTTATAAAAGTATTTGAATTTAATATCATACTAATTCTTAAAACAAAGAAATATATAAAAGAGAATTTTAAAATAAAATAACTATATGATAAAACCATTAAAATATATATACATATACAAATTTAAAAGAAACTATTTATAATAATAATAGTAATAATAATAATATATAGTAATTATAATATTAATAAAATAAAATAATATTACAAACAATTAATTTTGAAAACAAATAGCAAAAATGGCGAAGAAGGACTGAATCGTGAGCAAAACAGAATTAGTGGGGCGAAATCGGAGATAAAAAATGGAAAGTAGGGCCGAATTACGACACGTGCGCAACCTACAGGGATTGAAATAGAAAATATCCCCACACGCCTAAACTCCCAAAAGGGACCCCATTGAAACCCAAACAAAATGATAGGGCTGAAATTAAGGAATAAAAAATCCTGATTTTAAACCATCAAAAAGGCGGAAAGGCTACAATCGCAATTAGCCCTTCCAAAGAAAAACACGCGGATCCTAAATGGAGCGGGTCGGGTCGGCCCGAACCGAGTCAAAATGACGCCGTTTTCACGTCGAAGGCCCCCTTCCAAAACGGTGCCGTTTTCAAAAACTATAAAAGCTAAGATTTTTTTAAAAATTCATTTTTCTTTCATTGTTTAAAAAAGCAGTTTTGCTCTCTCTCTCAAAACCCCCTCTCATCGCTCTAAATCCGGTCGCCGGACTGATGGGCCACCATCACACATGCTGTTGCCGGCGCCACTGTGCGCGGTGGCCGGAGGCTTAAAAATCTCTTTTTTTAGGCGAATCAAAAATAGGTAAGACCCTTCTTATTTCGTATATTTGAAAGCATAAAAAAAAAAAAAAGAAAATTTAGCAACGAAAAAAGAGGAAAAATAAGGCGACTATCACTTTGAGATTCTAGATCTGGTTCTCTGTGATTTTTGATCTGAAGCTTGTGTATTCTCTAGTATATTCTCTCTGTATTCGTATAAAAAAAGTGTCCTTTTTACAATATTTTTCACGATTTTTATAGCCCTTTCTCTACAACTGATTTGCAGGTATAACGGCGTGGTGGGGAAGGACTTTCCGTGGAAGCGTGGCGTGCGACGTGCGGCAAGCGTGGTGGCCTTGCTGTTGGGACGTGCGGCGCAAGAAGCAACCAATTGTTGCTAGGGTTTGTTTGTTGTATTGGGTTAGGGTTAGTAATTGGGTAATGGGCTTAGGTTTTGGGCTTATGGTCAGATTGGGTCTAATGTATTAGGTTTGGGTCTTAGGTCTGCGTCTTAGGTTTGGGTTTGTAATTTAGTTTATGGGTTTTGTATCTGGGTTGCTATTTTGGTTAATTGAAATATAATTTGGGCCTGGGCCGGGCAGAAATTTGGTCTTACAGTTGTCATTATAAGTTATGATGGACAGATGATGACGCCTATCATCATTGAAACACCACCAACCACTGACAATTTCTTTTAGAAAGTGGGTAGCTCTTCATTGACTTCTCAATTAGTTTCTATTTTAAGAGTTTCAGAATAATAAATGATTTTATAAGTCGATTTAGACTCGTGTTGTCTTAAATTTTATATATTTTTTTCATTATTTAATAAGTTTTCACTTTTAGAAGTTTTTGTCTACTATTGTAGTAAGCCTTTTAGTCTGACTTATGCATTTAGTCTTACTTTTGCAAGTAATTTTAGGATTTTTTTTGTCGTTATCCTTTCTAGTTTAGTAGATTCTTGGTTCTTTTACCGATTTATGCTTGCCGCTTTGGACCATCCGGGGTTGATTTTCTTATTATATTAAGTGCTTGCAATCACTTTTGATATGTTATGCATGAGTTGTGATCTCCGAGATAGTGCCCAGATCGTTGCACCTTTCGTGCGAGTTGGTACTTACCCGATAAAGAATTTCGTTACCTTAGGACTGTTATAATTACGGCCGCCGTTCATCGGGACTTCGGTCGTCAGCTCCCTTGTCATCAAGTCACCAACTTTCTTGACCTTCCGGCACTGGGCAGGCGTCAACCCTCATACATGGTCTTACGACTTTGTGAAGGCCTGTGTTTTGGGTAAAAAATCGCTCGAGCCTAGTCACTGCGACCCTCTTTGTGAGGAGGCACCCCTTCTCTCGAAGTTAAGGGACTATTTTGCCGAGTTCCTTAGAGAGAGTTGTCTAGGGCCCCTAAGTATTCTTTACCTACCCACCCATGTCGGTTTCAGCTACAGGTACCATTAGAGTTAATTGGCAACGTGCCATAATATTCTATTGATTCTAAAGCTGAAGCTTTTGTTGTAGTAATGGGGGTTATCCTTCAACGAGTATTGTTTGTTATCCCCCCTCCTCGAAATTGTATGGTTTCATTCATTAAATAAATTAATGAATTTCCCTTTAAAAAAATATAAGATTTTTAAAACAATTTTATATGAAAAAGACGGTTTCTTTTATAAAATTTCTAAGAGTTAATTACTATAACCTTTTACCTTACAAAAAATTCCTTTTTTTTTTTTTTTTACAAATCTAAGAAAATCCATTATTTCTACTATTCTCTTTGAAATTGTTTTCTTTGTTCCTTTTCTTTGCATGCAAATTAATCCCATAATTTTATTAAGGGTAAACTATAAAAATAGACGTTTTTATTTACTTTAAATTACATTTTAGTTATTTATATTTGAAACATTACATTTTAGTCACTTACATTATCGTTTTGTTATAATGTGATCACTCTACCATTAAGCTCCATTACCCCTAGAACGGTCGTCCTACATGGTAGCCCAAATGGATTTTAGATGTGAACTTGGATGTCTTACGTGACAGTCCAAATTAAATTTATTTAATTAAAAAAATATATTTTTATCCCAACAACTAGACATCCAAATTGGCATTTAAAGCCCATTTAGATCACTGCCACGTAAGACTATAGCTAAGGAGGTAATAGAGTTTAACGGTAGAGTGACCAATTTATAACAAAATGATAACGTAAGTGACTAAAACGTAACTTTTCAAACATAAGTGACTAAAATATAATCTGAGGCAGAAAAAAAATAACTATTTTTTGTAGTTTACCTTTTTATTAAATAAAATGCAATCTCATCTTTTCTTTTCTTATTTAAGAGATTCATTGATTTTAACTTTTGACTTGAAAAAAAATGAGACTTTTTTATCATTAACGTCAATATATAATGGTATTATAATAATTTTTTCAGAATTAGACCTTTTCTTTGTTGTTTGAAAAAAATATATAAAAGTTAGTTCCAATGAAAAAAAAAAAGGTAAATATATAATTTTGGGCATAACTCAAATAAATAAAAATCTTAATTATAAAAAAAAATAGATTAGATCATTATTATTTTTTATACAAGATTACATCATTACTTCTTAAACAAAATAAAACTAGCTAATATATAACAACTTAGGTAGATAGGCAAATCTTTTAATATATATATATATATATATACACACATATATATATGACTAGAAAATATATGTATGTATGCAGGGGCGGATGCAAAAAATTTTGTTGAGAGGGGCTAGAATATTTATGATAGTAAAAGTAATATTTCACTATTTTAATAGTTTCCTATTTTTATAAATTTTAAAGAATTAAATTAATTTTTTCCAATTTTAGGGGCCGGGCCCTATCTGCTCCCTTGGCTCCTTCCTTGTATGTATGAGAATTTAGAAAATAAATAGAAACTGAAAATGCTTAAATAAAGGATAAAAAACCATAAGAAAATTCAAGAAAAAACAGATAGGAGTTATTAAATAAAGGATTCCATTCCAACAGAGCTTCAAAAGAGAACACTTTGCAATGGTTTTAAACATTATAACTAAAACTCAGTTTCTTGAGGACACTCATCCTTGCAAAAATCACAATGTTCCTAGACAGTACACAACTTCTTCCTCTTGCACCAGACATTTTCTAAGCCTATTCTATTATTAGCATAGCCTACCTAGGACAATCCAAGACTTTAAACATTGCACAACTGATTCAGTATAAAAGAAGATAACAAACTTAATTGAATAAACCTATTACCGGGGTCTCCATTAGCTCCTCACTGAAATGTATAAGATCTAATGGTCAATTTATAGCTCAGTAATTCATAAACTTGTACGATGTTTGGGCTTAGTACGATTCGGAATTAGAAGAAACATAGGGTTGAATAATCTGAAATACACATGGAAGATTGAATTGCCTAAATCATGAGTCTTATATATTGTATTACGATTACCTCATGTTGATAAAATGTCCGGTTAAACTCTGTGTGACTTGGGGGACTTAATACTTTTTGGTAAAGACAGAAGTCTTTCCAACTGGGTGCTCCTACCCACCATGCTCAGCCCTTTACCTTATTTTAAGAAGAAAGAAAGGGTACCTTAAGTCTATGGAACCTTGTTAGCTTCTACCTTCAATACTGTAGTTAAAATGCATGAATTAAAGTTTGCTTGTGGATTTATATTGTGTGCTGCATAAATCGATGGTGTAAGTAATTTGTGACCACCAAACATATGGGCTATTGAATGATCAAAGTCAAGTAATAACACATGGGTGTTGGTTTCTAAGAAAAGCTTAGTTTTATCCCGAACATCTGATCCTTGTTTTTGGAATGTGAATTATAGTTTTCAAAATGCTTTATGCTACCGGGGATATTATTGGGGATGTAAATGACAGTGTTGGAACCTGCTTTAAGAAGCTTGAAATCTACAATTTCATTCTAAAGATTTAACTTTGATTTTTAGGTTTCTTGCTTTAATTTATTTTCTACTAGTGATATATGGTTCCTTCTTTTGACTTGTAGCAAAGAAGTTTAGCTTCTCTTAGGGCTAGATATGAACAACAATGCAAGTTGTACCATCTCGAAGACCCTATTCCTATAAAGTTCCTTATAGGAGACCAAGGAATCAAGTTCTAAACATTTTCCTTTTGAAGCTCAGAACCTCAAAAATATCAATTTGCAAACATATTCCAAACACAAACACCTATATATATGGCTTCATTTATATATTGCAATAATCATAACAAATACTTCTACAAGAATAATTAAGTTAACTGAGTTTGATTAAAAATGAATATTTTATTTTACAATAGTTTTCGTAATTAAATAATGAAAAGAAATATTTTTTCCGTTATGAAAATATTTATGTATATTCGGAAAATGACTTTAAGAAAATAATGTAAAATGTTTTACCTAAAATCATTTAAACACAAGAAAATATTACATTTTACAGAAAACCATATTTTCCAGAAATAATTTAATGTTGGTTTTCCCCTAATTTCTTGACATTACCCACCAACAAGATTCTCACTTACCACACAAGTTAGAACAAAATCAACAAAATTGAAAATAGACACTAAAACTCATTCTAGTTTCCAAATTCTTTTATCACTGTGCAATGGTTATGTACAAACTGATTCACATTGCAAGTGATGATCTGTACACAATTTGTGAAACATTTCAGAGCAAGATTGATTTATTAGAGTGCACAATGAGATCCAGAAATAAGGTGGCAGTGAATATATCGGCAGAAAAGCCCTTACCAACCATTTCCGTAAGAAGTTGTGTTGCCTTTAAGGTATAGCTGTTTCGAAGGAACCCCCGGATCATTACATTATAACAGCAGCTATTAGGCAAACAACCATTATCTCCCATGCTCCCAAACATTTTATATGCTTCCTCTGGCAATCCCTCTTTACACAGTCCATTAATCATTATACAATATGTGTAAACATTCGGTTTTAAACCATTGTTTGAGAGTTGATGAAATAATTCCTTGGCAAGTTCGATATGCCCAGCTTTACACAACCCATCAATTACGATAGTATATGGGACAATATCAAGTTCCAACCCACTGTTTTGCATTGCTTGAAAAAGTTTCAATGCCTCTTTGATATGACCTGTTTTGCATAAACCATTCAGCAAAATCAAACAGGTCACTATATTTGGAACTTGTCCAGAAGTAAGCATCTTCCTAAAAAGTTCACATGCAGTTGAAACTCTCCCTAATTGAAACATACTTTGAATAAGACTGTTGTAAGTAACTATATTAGGTACACAACCCTTCTCAATCATCAAGTTGAAAACTCTTCTAGCTTTATCCATTTCCTTCAGCAAGCAATGGCCATTGATTAATGCACTATAGGTAACAACATTAGGCTCAATGTCTCGCTTTATCATTGCATCAACAATATCCTCAGCTGCAAAAACCATCCCTTCCTTGCAATGTGCATCAATCAATGTACTATACGTGACAACATTGGGCTCAATGCCTTGTTTTCTCATTATGCCAACAGTTTCTACAGCTTTCGAAATCATTCCTTCTTTGCAAAGTGCATCAATCAATATAGTATATGTGACAATATCAAGTGAAATATTGTTATCAACCATTTCATTCAAAAGCCTTGTTGACTCCTCCTGCTGGCCTGAATTACACATACCATGAATTAAGCAACTATAAGTAACGATATCTGGTCTAATGTCTTTATCCTTCATTTCCGAGAAGAGATCGAGAGCCTCCTTTACCAACCCATTCTTACAAAGACAGTCAATCACAGTACTATATGCTACAATATTGGGTTGAAAACCTCTTCCTTCCATCAGCCTTAGAAACCTAACAGATCTTTCAGTATTGTTACTCTTGCACAGCCCCTTAAGTATTGTATTGTAAACAATCAAATTAGGTTGATACCCTCTTTCAGTCATTTCATCGAACATACTAACGGCCTCGAAAATCTTACTTTGATTACAGAGCCCATTAATCAAAGTTGAAAAAGTTACAACACTTGGTTCAACACCTAATTTCAGCATTTTCCCCAAAACAGAAAACCCAAAATCAATTCGACCTAATTGACAAAAGCAATTAATTAAGATGTTCAAAGAATAAACATCATGGGAAACGCCCAATAAATCGATCGGTCTATACATAGAAACAACAATTGCATAATGTTTCATCCTAACAATGGCTCGTAATAATTTATTAAATTCCACAATGGAAGGCTTTGGGTACTTGTCAATCATCTTATTGAACAAAATCAAAGCATCATTAACATTATCGAAGCGATCATCTTTTTCCCCCTTTCCTCTAATAGACATGGGTTTCTTACTTAAGGCTTCGATGTGGGTAGCAATGGTGTTAGAAGAAGAAGAAAAAGAGTAGAAATTAGAAAGATGGCTTCCACCATTAACAACTGAACAAAGAATAAAAGAAGAAGGAAGCTTACCCATTTCTTGAAAGTAAGCAAAATGGAAAACCAACGAGCGCTGAGTTTGAAAATGAAACCTCATTTCGATTAATTACTCTCCCGTCTGAAATAGCCGTAAGAGAGAGGCTCCATGGAATTGCTTCAATCTCTAATCTCGACTTGCCTGATTTTCGTTGTTTTTTACTACAATATCTACCGGAGATTACAGCTTCCTCACTTAACTTTGGACACTTCTCCCATAGCCCTAGCATTCAGCCCAAATTCACATTATCAGCATTGGTCTTTTTTGTTTCGCTGCAAATTCAGGAATTGAACTTTTTGGAAATTTACCTAATTTTCTTTAAAAAATATTTTTTTTGGTGTTTGAATAAATATGCTTAAAATATTTTTTTTATTGTTTGACATATTGTTGGAAATGTAAAATATTTTTTATTATTTGATAGATTTTCTGAAAATATTTGATACAAGTTAATTAAGTTGAAAGTGGTAAACATTTAATATTAATATTTTTTGGATTAGTAAATTGAAAATTTATTTAATTTGATAAAAATTGAAGGACCAGATTATAAAATTTTTAATTATAAGGGTTTGAGTTGTGAAATCTGAAACATTGATGTAGTAACTTAATTATATAATTATGAAATATAAAAAGTTGAAAAGTTGAACATAAAATAGTAAAGTTTGAAGCTATAGGGGGTTAAATTGTAAAAATTTCAAAAATTAAGTTTTAGGGCTAATTTACTTTATTTGAGAATTTACAATTCTAAAAAAATAGAATATGAAAGTTTAACTGTTCAAAAATCAAGGATTAATTTTTAGAAATTTTGACAATTTTAATTATAAGGACAAATTAAAAAATTTAGAAATTTAGAAAAGGGATTTTTTTTGTAAAATTTTACAAAATGAGGTTTAGGATTGAACCATAAAATAAGAAAATCTATTTTTGAGGAATTAAATTATAGAATAATAAAAAAATTTATTTCAAGATTAAATTGTAAAAAATATAAAATTAGAATATAAAGGACTATTTTTTTCTACACTAAAAAGAGTTTTTCCTTTGTTGCTCTCAAAGCTTACCCTTTTTGTTTATTCGATAGTGAAGACAGTGAACCTTATTAGTTTTCTGTAAAACATTTTCTTAAAAAAAGCCTTGATTTTTTGCTTTTTTTGGAGAATGATTTTCTTTGATAATTCATTTTTCATCAAACAAACACCGTAAAAAAATGAAAAATATTTTACATGTAAAGGGATCCTAAATTTTCTTTAAATTGAAATTTTGGAGATAAAATAAATTAATTGGAGAGTTGATTTTGTCATCTATAAAGGTTTTGTTTGTATATAGACAATGGATTAGTATCATCATACTCCATATACTTACAGTGACAAAGCAAGAGTCAGACGAATTTAAGTTTTCAATTTGCACCCTTAGTTTTATCATTTTAATTTTGATATTCTAAAAGTTATATCTCCATCCATTACATTGAAAATAATCAATATATATATATGCCTAATATGATAAACTGACAATACCAATCTAACAGCAACAATTTCAAGTAAAAAGAGACAATCATAAGCCACCAAAATAGTGAACAATGCATTGAAAAAGGTTCATTTCTTGTATATTTGAGCAGTCATTCAGAGAATTTAATATCTTATTTGGTTTCTGATAAGCATTTTCACCTATAAAAGGATGCTTTGATAAACACTTTAAGTGTACAAAACTGTTGAGATTAGCCTCCATGCAGCAGCAAGGTGGCCATGCACATGCAAACCAAGTCGGCATCAACGAGAAGCCTTGAAGTTGTCGAATACCAACTGAATTTTGTTCATTTTGAAGTCTACTTCATTTAGAATTAGTTGATTGATGTAATTTTGATGTTGATAGAGCTGAAAACCATCTTTTGTTTAATGAACAAGTTAAGTTATTTTGTTTGTAATGTTTAGTGGTAATGTTTAGGTAAGGAATTTGACTTGTAAGCATAATCTTTGTTTTGATATATGTAATGACAATAGTGCAATGTTTTCAATGAATAAAAATACATTTCTCATTTCAGCAAAAAACTCTCTCAATTTTTCCTTGCTTCCTCATTTTCTTTTCTTTTCTTTTCCCGAATCCTTCTTGTTTGCTCAGCAAGTATCGTGACTTACTGTGAAAGCCAAAGCCATACCAGCTGCTTGCTGCACGATAGCACCAACAATTAGTATCTAGAGTCTTTGTCTTAGAGGACCTGTTGTGTGTAAACCATAAGTCTGATAGCTTCTTCAAGTTTTGCTCCTGCAGCTCCACCAGTCTTCAATGGAGAAGGCTTCTATATCTGGCTAGTCAAGATGAGAACACACCTTCAGGCATTCGATCTGTGGGAAGTGGTGAACTCTAATACTGAGCCAGCTCCTTTAAGGGCCAACCTCACTGTGGCTCAGATTCGATAGCATGCAGATGAGAGGACCAAGAGGCACAAGGCCATGTCTTGCATTCAGAATTGTGTCTCTGATATGATCTTCACTAGGATCATGACTTGTGAGACTCCAAAGCAGGCTTGGGACAAGCTTGAGGAGGAGTTCCAAGGCACTGAGAGGACCAGGCAGCAGCAGCTTCTGAACCTGAGAAGGGATTTCGAGAATTTGAAAATGAGAGAAGAAGAAACTGTCAAGCAATTCTCTGACAGGATAATGGCTGTTGTGAACAGCATAAGGCTCCTTGGTGAGCAGTTTGAGGAAGGAAGAATAGTTGAGAATGTCCTCTCTAATCTACTAGAGAGGTATGAAGCCAAAATATCCTCCTTAGAGGACTCGAGGGACTTGGCAAGGATCTCCCTGACTGAGCTTATCAATGCTCTCTATGCACAAAAGTAGAGAAGAGCCAGCAGGATGAAAGAGCACCAGGAGGGTGCATTTCAGGCCAAAGTCAAGCCTAGCTCGAATAATGCTGCCTACAAAGGCAAGAAGAACTGGAGGGGTAAGTCCAAAACAGATGCTCCAAGGAAATGGGATAGACCGTGCAGGCATTGCAAGAGGCCTGGTCATCCAGAGGCAAAATGCTGGTTCAAGCCAGATGCCATATGTCAACATTGCAAGAAAAAAGGCCATGTTGAAAGGGTTTGCAAAGAAAAAGACAAACCTGAGCAGAATCAACCACAACACAAGGCTGCAAAGGCTCGGGTGGCTGAACAAGGCAGTGACAGTGAAGAACAGGTGTTTGCAGTCTCATGTCTAGCTGGAAAAGCAAAGGTTACCAAAGGATGGCTCCTCGACAGTGGCTGTACTAACCACATGTCACCAGATGAATCCATCTTCAAATCTCTAAATAGGATTGGAAATGGGCACTGTATTCAAGAAGAGGGCAAAGGTAGTGTGATGATATGCACTCCATCAGGTAACAAACTCATCACAAATGTATTGTTTGTACCTGAAATTGATAGAAATCTATTAAGTATAGCTCAGTTGCTCGAGAAGGTTTATACTGTGATCTTCAAAGGCAATGAGTGCCAGATTAGTGATCCAACTGGATCCATGCTCATGACAGTAGCTATGACAAACAAGAGTTTTGTTGTGGACTGGAACAAAGGCCTGGATAGTGCCTATGCTACCTCCATAGAAGAGTCTAAGCTTTGGCATCAAAGGCTTGGCCATGCTAATTTCAAATCAATGGCTCGAATGATCAGGAAGGACATGGCTGAAAACTTTATCAAATCAGTCCAGAATGAGCATGTTTGTGAAGTTTGTCAGATAGGAAAGTAAGCCAGGCTTCCATTTCCTACAAGCACAGCCTGGAGAGCATCAGAGAAGCTTCAGTTAGTGCATAGTGATGTGTGTGGTTCTATGAAGATCGAATCACTCAATGGCAATAGGTACTTTATTCTCTTCATTGATGATAGTACCAGATATTGCTGGATTTACTTCCTAAAGAACAAGTCTGAAATGGTTCAAGCCTTTTTGAAGTTCAAAACAGCAGCTGAGACAGAAACTGGGTGCAAACTTAAGTCTATAAGATCAGACAATAGGACTGAATACACTTCAGCTCAGTTCCAAGCCATTTGTACAAAAGATGGCATCAAACATCAGCTAATAAATGTGTACACACCTCAACAAAATGGGGTATGTGAAAGAAAGAATAGAAGCCTTTTAGATATGGCTAGATGCCTGCTATTTCAGAAGAATATGCCAAAGAATATGTGGGCTGAAGCTGTAAACACTGGATTCTATCTTCAAAATAGACTTCCAACAAGAGCTCTAGCTCATAAGACCCCCTTTGAAGCTTGGTTTGGTTTCAAGCCTTCACTGGCTCATTTGAAGACCTTTGGATGCTTGTGCTATACTCATGTACCAGAAGTCAAGAGAGATAAGTTGTCAGAAAGGGCCCAACCTGGTATTCTGATTGGTTATAGTGCAGTAAAAAAGGGCTATAGATATTGGATCCTTCATCAAACAAGATCCAAGTGAGCAGGGATGTAATCTTTGATGAACAAGCTTGTTGGAACTGGGACAAAGGTGAACCAGAGGCTGCTTCTGAAACCTTGACATTGGAACAAATTGATGGTACTCGAGATGGTCCTGAAATGGATATTGATGATGAACCAGTAAGGGGTACCAGACCATTAACTGAGGTCTATGAGAGAGCACATGAAGCAATAGTTGAGCCATGCACCTTTGAAGAAGCTGAGGTAGATGAGGGCTGGAATCAGGCTATGGCTGATGAGATTGCCATGATCGAAAAGAACCAGACTTGGGAGCTGGTTGAAAGGCCTGCAAACAGGAAGATTATTGGAGTAAAGTGGGTCTACAGGGCCAAACAAAATACTGATGGAAGTCTGAATAGACTGAAGGCTAGGCTTGTTGTTAAAGGTTTTAGCCAAAAATATAGGCTGGACTACCTAGAAACCTTTGCACCTGTAGCAAGACTAGATACCATCAGGCTGCTAGTGGCATTGGCAGCTCAGATGGATTGGAAGATTCACCAGCTTGATGTAAAGTCAGCATTTCTCAATGGTCTCCTAGAAGAAGAAATATATGTGGACCAACCCCAAGGCTTTAAGGTGCAAGACAAAGAAGAGATGGTTTACAGGCTCAAGAAAGCCTTATATGGGCTAAAACAGGCACTAAGAGCCTGGTATAGCAGAATTGACAGCTATCTGCTAAGCCTGGGATTCCAAAGAAGTCTTAGTGAGCCTATATTGTATGTTAAAAGGAAAGAAACTGAAACTCAGCTCATTGTGTCCTTGTATGTTGATGACCTTTTAGTCACAGGAGGAAATCAACCAATGTTGGCCGATTTCAAAGCAAAAATGGAGCAGGAGTTTGAGATGTCTGATCTTGGCAAAATGACCTATTTCCTTGGTATGGAGGTCTCACAAACTGAAAAAGGAATATTCCTAAGCCAGAAGACTTTTGCATCCAAAGTCTTGACCAAGTTTTCTATGCAGAGTTGCAAAGCAACTGCTACTCCTGTTGCTGTTGGTGAAAAACTATCGAGCCAAGCCACTGCTGAGCAGGTTGATGAATCAATTTATAGAAGTCTAATTGAGTGTTTACTATATCTAACTACAACTAGGCCAGACATCATGTTTGGTGTAAGCTTGCTCTCGAGGTTCATGCATTGCTGCAATCAGAAGCATTTACAAGCTGTAAAAAGAGTACTTAGGTACATTAAAGGCACACTAAACTATAGAATAATGTTTAGTAAGGCTGAAGGCCTTAAACTTGTTGGCTTTACTGATACTGATTGGGCTAGCTCGTTGGATGACATGAAGAGTACCTCAGGATATGTTTTTACACTTGGATTAGCTGTTTTCTGTTGGAGCTCGAAGAAGCAGAACATGGTTGCTCAATCCACAGCTGAAGCTGAGTATGTAGCAGCTACTGGAGCAGTTAACCAAGCTGTATGGCTAAGAAAAGTCTTGATCGACTTAAATTTATATCAAGAGGGAGCAACAGAGATAATGTGTGACAACAAATCTGCTATTGCAATTGCAAAGAACCCGGTTTTTCATGGAAGAACTAAGCATTTCAATATCAAGCTTCATGTTGTTAGAGAGATGGAATTAGCTAAAGAAGTGGAACTAGTTCATTGCAGTTCTAAGGAGTAACTTGCTGATATTTTAACCAAACCTCTTAATGCATCAAGGTTCACTGAATTAAGAAGACAACTAGGTGTTAGTAGCATGAAAGCTAAGGAGGAGTGTTGAGATTAGCCTCCATGCAGCAGCAATGTGGCCATGCACATGTAAACCAAGTCGGCATCAACAAGAAGCCTTGAAGCTGTCGAATACCAACTGAATTTTGTTCATTTTGAAGTCTACTTCATTTAGAATTAGTTGATTGATGTAATTTTAATGTTGATGGAGCTGAAAACCAGCTTTTGTTTAATGAACAAGTTAAGTTATTTTGTTTGTAATGTTTAGTGGTAGTAGGTATATGTTTAGGTAAGGAATTTGACTTGTAAGCATCATCTTTGTTTTGATATATGTAATGACAATAGTGCAATGTTTTCAATGAATAAAAATACATTTCTCATTTCATCAAAAAACTCTCTTAATTTTTCCTTGCTTCCTCCTTTTCTTTTCTTTTCTTTTCCCGAATCCTTCTTGTTTGCTCAGCAAGTATCATGACTTGCTATGAAAGCCAAAGCCATGCCAGCTGCTTGCTGCACGATAACACCAACAAAAACGATTCCAGCACTAGCAAAGAAAGATGGCTATTGAGTCTGCAACCTTACTTGCATTTGCCACCTCAATGATTCTGGTGCTAGTTACTGGTATAGATGCCGGTGACATCGCAATCTACTGGGGTCAGAACTCAGAACAGTGTGACCGAAGACATGTGTGACCGGCAACTATGACTTTGTGAACTTAGCATTCCTTCCGACATTTGGCAATAGACAGACTCCAGTTGTCAACCTTACTGGTCATTGTGATCCTTATAGCAATGGATACACTGATTTAAGCTCAGACATCAAATCATGTCAAGCATAAGGGATTAAAGTAATACTTCCACTAGGAGGAGGAGCAGGGAGCTATTTCCTTGCCTCATCCGATGATGCTAGACATGTTGCGACCTACTTGTGGAACAATTTCTTGGGGGGACAATGAACCTCTCGACCTTTCGGTGATGCCATTTTGGATGGAATTGATTTTGATATTGAAGGTGGAACAAACTAATATTGGGATGATCTTGCGAAGTATCTCTCCTGGTATAGCCAACACGGCAAGAAAATATACTTGACAGTAGCCCCTCAGTGTCTATTCCCTGATGCTTGGGTTAGGGGTGGCCTTAAAACTGGCCTTTTTGACTATGTTTGGGTACAATTCTATAACAATCCTCAATGCCAATACACAGATGGTGATATTACAAACCTTGAAAATGCATGGAAGCAATGGACTACAAATGTTCCTGCTACCAAAATTTTCTTAGGACTCCCGGCATCACCTGAGGTAGCTGGTAGCGGCTTCATTCCTAAATTGAATCTTATTTCTCAAGTACTTCCTGCCATCAGAGGTTCCACCAAGTATGGAGGTGTAATGTTGTGGTCTAAGTACTATGATGATCAGACTGGATACAGTTCAGCCATTAAAAATTATGTCGAAGAAAAGTTTTTATCTGTTATACTTGTATTAATATGTAAGTTTAACCAAGCTTTTAATGTAATGGAAATACTTATTCTACATGTTTGAACCTTTCCCCTCCCTTATCCCACTTTTGAACTTAAAACTCATTTGAATTTGTGAATTTATCATATAATTAGGTTCTGAACAACAAGAACAATTGCCTATTGAATCCACGAAAAGTTACTTGAAATTACAAACTGCCGATGCGTGGATCATACACCATGTTGTATCATCATGTTTCAAATGTTCAAATTTGTGTTGCTCCAGCTCTGCATCTTGAAGTATTCGTTTTTGACACCTATATTCATCACATACGCAGACATGGGAGAAGGGATATGACCCTCCAATTCCAAAGATACTCTGTACACATGGAAAAATATGAAAATAATTTATCATACCAATATTACACATTATATTCAACATTCACACTTAAATCTAAATAATTAGTCCTAAGAGGATTTTTCAAACACGAAAACCATAAATTAAGTGTTGGTACAAACTTCTCCATGGTAATTAAGAGAAGTAGCCAACAAAAATGTTATTTTTCTGGCAAATGAAGAAAGGAAAGACAGGCTAAATTTAGCAATCAAATGTGATTTGCTATATATTTTTTAATACATAATTTACATACAAAGTGTATCATTAAATAAAAAAAAAATAATAGCATTACATACAAAGGTTCATAAGATCTGAAGGGTTTGTTGAATGTGCATTAGTTGTGGAAGTTCAGTACAGTCGAGGAGGAAAGGGAAATAAACATGAAAAGAACAAGAAGGGAAATCATGATTCTGATTCTTCCATTATATTGACAAAACCTGATTCCCCTTCTTGTAAACAAGAAGAAAGGGTCATTCACCTTTCAAATGCAGGAGAAAGTCAGACCACCAATGTGATAAGTGTCAGAAGATGAAGCATCATCAAATAAATTGCAAAAGTAATACTCAGCAAAAGACTATCGCACAAGTGAATTTGCAACAAGGGAATGCTGCTCAAGTTGGCGACGAAGAAGAGGAGCAACTCTTTATGGCCACTTGCTTTGCAACCTGTCATTCAAGTGAGAAGTGACTCATTGACAGTGATTGCACCAATTATATGACTTTTGATCATAATCTCTTCAAGGAATTGGATTCTTCAGTAGTTTCCCAAGTAAAGATTGGCAACAATGAGTACATTGCAGTTAAGGGAAAAGACTGTTGCAATTGAAAACATTTCAAGTATAAAACTTATCAAAGATGTGTTACTTGCACCTAACGTTGAGTCAAAAATTGTTGAGTGTTGGCCAATTAATTCAAAAGGGTTTCAAAATTATCTTTGAAACAAATCAGTGTTTAATCAAAGATACAAATAGCAATGATGTATTCAAAGTAAAAATTACAGGGAAGAGCTTTGCACTTGATCCATTGATCTCTGCAACAAATGTCCATGCTGAAGTTTGGCACAAGAGGCTTGAACATTTCGATCATGCAGCTGTTCTGAATTTCCAAAGAAAGCAATTGATTCAAAGTCTCCATTGTTTGAGCTTGCCAACAAGGAAAGTAATCGAGACTTCCATTCAAGCAGTAAACTTAAAGAGCTATTGAGAAGTTACAATTGATATACACTGATGTGACCGGACCTCACAACACTCCACCTCTCAATGGAAGTAGATTCAGAAGAATAAAGAGGGTAAGTCGGAATTTTAACGATAATGTATTAAAAACATTTTTCATTTCTAACTTTATTTTACATCAGACTCATTAAGCTATAAAAAAAATCAATTTACATGATTTTTTCGGCACAGTATTAAAAACAAGTCCATGGTAAGCAAAAATAGTTAACACAAAGTGTGCACTAGGTCTTATATTTCATTGTCAATTGTTCTTCTGAATCCACTGGAAGTTTGTTGGTGTAGTTTGATCGGTAAAAGTATGTTTTAGCTGATGGATTTGGCAACAAAGCTCTTAGCTTATAGAAAAACAAGCAGGAATAGAGCAGAGAAGAAAGAGAGAAAAAGAAAGCAAAGAAAATGGAGAAGTATATGGATAAAATCTGAATGATTTTTCATTAACATGAACAATGGCTTGAAGTCAATACAAATATCAAGCATTTGACTTGACAAGATCAAAGCAAGTCATCAAAACATCTACCTAACACCACTAAGTTACATAGAAACTCACAAAACATAACTTGCACACAAAGATGTGCTGACTTATCAGGCTATCAGCATATAATTACATTGAAATACATCATTAACAAAGTTAAGAACAAACCAAAATTACAAAGAAAAAATTAAAGTAACAGAATGGAACAGTGGCTCTCGGTTAAGCAGATAACACATACTTTATGTGGTGTAAGTACAGTTTAATTTTCTTTTTGTTGCATGGGCTGCATGGGAACTAACTTCAACAAAGTTCCTCATCTGTCACCGATTAGTGGAATCTCTTCGGAAGGAAATATCCACCGCCGAATTGTTGTTGGTACTGTATTATTGTACCGAAAAGAACATAACTGACACATTAACAATAACGTCCCAATCAGTTGAAAAGTAATCTGCACCATGATCAAATCGAAATTCATTCTCCGCCAAATCGATCTAATCTCGAAATCAGTTATCATAATCTGTTCCATTATCTGACTGCGATAACCAGATCTTCCCGAAAACTGCAGAGGCTTGAAGGACAGAGGATCGGTTTTTTCACGCATGCTCTGGATGCTTCCTTTGATCTTACTTCTCATGTCCGAGTTCAATGGAGGAAAACTGATTTTCACGAGGATCTCACAATCCATAGAATCACTTGAAAACGATTTTTCACCTGACCTTAAATGTCTGCAGCCAACCATGCACAGGCTACCAGTCTCTATATCATAAACCCCTTCAGCAGAAATTCGGATTTTGGTTCGCAGAGATTCATTTGAAGAATCATTAACCGGATTAAGACCACCATCCAATTTGGAACTAGATAGTGTGATGCTTATTTTATAGCTGATATTAACAATGCCACTGTTGGAATCGGATTCAACACCAGGATTATTAGGCTTTGAGCTTGAAGATGGTAGCAGAAATGGAAATCTCTGATATTGTTGATCGCCTACCGCAAGAGGATGCAAAGAACCCCATCCGATTATTCCTTCAGAACGTTCGATGACCCACAACCTAAACCGCATGTCCGTAGAATAACCATATAGATATTGTCCCCTGTTGCTACTATTCCTAGGATTCTTCATTGGACATGATTTCTTCACTTTGTCCATTTGCATGTACTCATACTTCAAACCTTGAAGTTGAATTCGTCCCCCATAACGAAACTGGACCCTATCAAAGAACCCTGATTCATTCCTAGGCTTCACACTCCAAATTTCTCCTACAATGGTGCTTGTGTTTCTGATAGACAAGATGGCTGGGAATCTTAAGCTCAACCTTGTTGTGCAGTCTCCAACATGAGACTTCTCCAAGGAGCTTGGTGTATCATAGATTCGGCAAGCAACGATACAAAGCCGGTTCTTCTTCTCATCCCAAGATCCTTCTCCAATTAGTGAAGTGCTAATATTGGGAGAGCCATAATATCCCCTGTAACTATTGCTCCGAAATTCTATCAGAAACCTCAAGCTTAGCCTATCATTGGAGCACTGAATCATACTCAATGACATCACCGAAGGCAAATATCCAATACTATTACCAAATGGATTGCAACTCTTTGAAGACTTACAACTACCAGTATACTCCAGTTCGAAAGCATTGCCTCCTAAAAACATATTGCAAATGGTTCGAGTTCGCAATAATCTAAGGGACAACTCCGGTTGGACATTGGTTCCCTGAGAACACCCTTCACTAAACTGTTTTGACACCATAGTATAAGTGTAATTTACTTGAGGAAACATCAGTAGTGAAATTCGCTCAAAATAATTTGGATCATCAACAGATTTCAAGCTATCCATGGTACCAGTGACTAAAGTTCTTATAGTACTTGAATTTTTAAGATTATTAATCTTAAGAACAGCTGCAAGATTAAGCAATTTACCTTCTTTGGAGTAAGCATAACTCTTTCCCACCATGCAAAGCTTCCCTGTAATTCGAGACCAGAAGCCTCGAAAATCGAAGTCTAGAGTCCCACGGTTGCTTGAATTGCTCGAACTTGAAATGAATGAGCTTCCAGAGGAGATATTCTGTTCGTAGGAAAACGAGGTTTGAAAAATCAGGTTTCCTTCCACCATAAAGACATCATCAGCATGGGTTGTAAATACGTGGTGAGTCTCGAAAAGGAACGTTTTCGATTCGGGTGGAGGGTAGGAACGTGAAGGAGGATTGTTTAGGACTTTATCACCACCACTGAAGTAACCATTTTGACGTCCAGGGAAAGGCGTGATATTGAACTCCTCATCAGCTGGTTTGGATTCATGAACAACTGAGTTACAGTGAACACCATAATCAAATTCATTTGCAGTGCCAAAGACTACATGAAGACAAGTAAAAGAGGAGATGATAAGCAAGAGGAAGAAAGCATTAGTAGAACAAAGTTTCGTCCTACAGAATACGGAACAGTCCATAACTATAGACTTGAATTTCTTCAAACAAGATTGTGATAAAGAAGTTATTGCAAAATCTTTGAAATGGTCTGAAATATAAATATTACTCTACATCTCTCACTGCACATAGGAAATTTCCAAGAACAAGAGCTTGCAGAAAAATTCGTATGAATAATTATATTTGATCACATTAAATAAAGTCTAGAGTCAAGCCTCGGCTCTACCTCAACCCGATAAGAGTGGTTATTATTATAGCTAAGTCAATCTCAACGGAAATACACATATTTTTCCAGTTTTGGGGTCCAAACCAAAGACTTTTCTTGGCAGGTTCCTACAGCTGACTTTATTTAAGAAACTGGAGCATAGAGATGAATGAAAGTTCCTGCTATTTGCTCAAAAATGGTCCAATCATTCATTTTCGGAGACTTGAAATCAACCATTCATTTAACTAATTATGCTGACTTGAATTTTACTCTACATCTCTCACTGGACATAGGAAATTTCCAAGGACATGAGGTTGCTGAAAATGGCTATGAAAAACAATAGAAGATTAGGAGAGGTTGAGCAAATGACAATATAAAATGAAGAGAAATTGAAATAGTGAAAAAGCAATAAACCTTAATTTCAACACATTAATTATGAGTTTTCCCTTCTCAAATTTGGTTAAGTGAATGCAGTGGGACATTAGATTAGTGGTCTCTAATAATACGGTTACTTTTTTTTACATAATGGAATATAATGATCACATGTGGCATAAAAATAATTTTTTCAAAAATTTAAATAATTTAAAATTAAGATTTTTATTTTTTATTTTGCATGAATAACTTGGATAACCATTTCTCCAGATTCACTCATAATATTTCTTTTTATAATTTTAAAAATATAATATAATATTTTAAATAAACGCTTGTATTTACTAAAATTTTTTGTTTTTACTTTTTTGTAGAATTTTTTTAATTTTAGGATTTTATTTTTTTTAATTTTAAGTGCACAATAAATATGACAAATAATTGTCTAGATATAAATGAACCTCGAGTAACCATTTTTTTAAGTTCATTTTTAAAATATATTTCCCTAGTAATTTTATATTTTTTAAAAAATTATATAAATTTTTAAAATGAATTCCAAATTTAAAATAAAATTAATTTTTGTCACTTAAGTAATAAATCATTTTAAAATTAATTTAATTTTTATTCTAGACTTTAAAAAAATTATGATGATGATAAATTATTTTAAAATATTTTTTATTACTTGAGTAATAAATTTAAAAAAATTCCAGATCGGATTTTTTTAAAATGATTATAATTAATTTAATTAATAAAACTAGAATTTATTTAAAAGATATTTTTATATTATTATGTTTGAAATTATAAAAGAATATATAAAATTATTAGAGAAATACACATTAGAATGAATCTGAACAAATGATTATCCAGATTCATTTGTATATGGATGACTCTGAGTCCAAATTTGTTGTGCACTTGAAATAAAAAAAAATTCTTAAAATTCAAGAAAAATTCTTCAAAATATAAAAAAAAATATAAAAATAAAACACAAGATTTTGTTTTTTTAAAAAGAATTATATTGTTATTTTTAAATTTTAAAAATATAAAAATTATTAAAAAATTCGTAATGAACTTGCCCAACTTCAAATTAATCTAGACAATCAATTGTCCAATCTTATAATGCATTCAAAATAAAAATAAATAAATAAATTTCATAATCTTTTAATTTTTTAAAAATATATTTTTTTATTTTTTATACCATGTGTCAACATTCTATTGGTTGTTAGATAAAAAAAACTAACAATGTTAGTCCCATACTAATAAAATGTGCCAACTTTGTTTATGGTTTTTAAATTTAGGTGCTAAGTAGATCTAAAAAAATTAGATACCAAATAAGTATAAATTATAAAATTTATGCACCTCCATATATATTAATCCTTTGAAAGCTGAATTTGGAGACTATGAAGATCCCCAAACTTATAAACAAGACCAAATAAATAGATGAATTATATGGAGAAAATATTTGGTACATTATCAGTGAAGTTTTAGACTCCAAGATTAGAGTATTGACAAATGTACTATAAGAGTATAGTAAAATATTAAAAAAAAAACACATAATTTTTTTAAAATACTTGTAAAATAAAAGAAATGTACACTAACATCAAACTAAATACTAACCCTCACCCTAATTAGAATGAGTGTAAATGTTAAATATGATTATATTAAATGTGATTATGTTTATTTTTTTTAATATTTTTCATATAAATAGGAAATATTTTCTTTGAATATAAATTTATATCAACACCTTTTATACTAAAGGGGCCTACTAAATTTAAAATAGTGAATGTAAAACTCTTTTGTGAATCTCTTTTTCTCAAACTTTTTTTATATATTTTTATCTTTATTAATTTAAAATTTTAAAAAATTTATATAAAAAATTTTCTATTTTAAAGTATCGAGCACTTGCCAGACCCTAACTATGTGCCTGCCTTTCTCTCCTCTTCTCTCCCCGAAGTGAGGCAAGGGGTTTTACACTAAAAGAGATCGCAATTAAACTTGGTCACCAAAACTGTAAGAAAATAATTTCCATATTTGAAAAGTTACAATTTATTGAACATTTTATATAGATTAGATCGAGTATATGGACGATATCTAGCTCAAGACAGATTCTACTATTTTAAAAGTTTACTTGGTGTCCTCAACTTCGAATAGTATCTTCTTCGGCATGAGTAGTTGGTGTGTTGTTTTGTGAAATAGTATCCACTGGAAGTTCCTCATCTGTCACCGATTAGTGGAATCTCTTCGGAAGGAAATATCCACCGCCGAAGTGTTGTTGGAACTGTATTATTGTACCGAAAAGAACATAACTGACACATTAACAATAACGTCCCAATCAGTTGAAAAGTAATCTGCACCATGATCAAATCGAAATTCACTCTCCAAAACGATCTAGTCTCGAAATCAGTTATCGCAATCTGTTCCATTATCTGACTGCGATAACCAGATCTTCCCGAAAACTGCAGAGGCTTGAAGGACAGAGGATCGGTTTTTTCGCGCATGCTCCGGATGCTTCCTTTGATCTTACTTCTCATGTCCGAGTTCAATGGAGGAAAACTGATTTTCACGAGGATCTCACAATCCATAGAATCACTTGAAAACGATTTGTCACCTGACCTTAAATGCCTGCAGCCAACCATGCACAGGCTACCTGTTGCTATATCATAAACCCCTTCAGCAGAAATTCGGATTTTGGTTCGCGGAGATTCATTTGAAGAATCATTAACCGGATTAAGACCACCATCCAATTTGGAACTAGATAGTGTGATGCTTATTTTATAGCTGATATTAAGCAGGCCACTGTTGGAATCGGATTCTACAGCAGGATTATTAGGCTTTGAGCTTGAAGATGGTAGTAGAAATGGAAATCTCTGATACTGTTGATCGCCTACCGCAAGAGGATCCAAAGAACCCCATCCGATTATTCCAACAGAACGTTCGATGACCCACAACCTAAACCGCATGTCTGTAGAATAACCATATAGATATTGTCCCCTGTTGCTACTATTCGTAGGATTCTTCATTGGACATGATTTCTTCACTTTGTCCATTTCCATGTACTCATACTTCAAACCTTGGAGTTGAATTCGTCCCCCATAACGAAACTGGGCCCTGTCAAAGAACCCCGATTCATTCCTAGGCTTCACACTCCAAATTTCTCCTACAATGGTGCTTGTGTTTCTGATAGACAAGATCGCTGGGAATCTTAAGCTCAACCTTGTTGTGCAGTCTCCAACATGAGATTTATCCAAGGAGCTCGATGCATCATAGATTTGGCACGCAACGATATGAAGCCGGTTCTTCTTTTCATCCCAAGATCCTTCTCCAATTAATGAAGTGCTAATATTGGGAGAGCCATAATATCCCCGGTAACTATTGTTCCAAAATTCTATCAGAAACCTCAAGCTTAGCCTATCATTGGAGCACTGAATCATACTCAATGACATAACCGAAGGCAAATATCCAATACACTCACCAAATGGATTGCAACACTTTGAAGACTTACAACTACCAGTATACTCCAGTTCGAAAGCATTGCTTCCACTTGAAAACATATCGCAAATGGTTCGAGTTCGCGATAATCTAAGGGACAACTCCGGTTGGACATCGGTTCCCCAAGGACACTCTTCACTAAACTGTGTCGACACCATAGTATAAGTGTAATTTACTTGAGGAAACATCAGTAGTGAAATTCGCTCAAAATAATTTGGATCATCAACAGAATTCAAGCTATCCATGGTACCAGTGACTAAAGTTCTTATGGTACTTGAATTTTTAAGATTATTAATCTTAAGAACAGCAGCAAGATGAAGCACTTTACCTTCTTTGGAGTAAGCATAACTTGATCCCACCATGCAAAGCTTCCCGGTAATTCGAGACCAGAAGCCTCGAAAATCGAAGTCTAGAGTCCCACGGTTGCTTGAATCGCTCAAACTTGAAATGGATGAGCTTCCAGGGGAGATACTCTGTTCGTAGGAAAACGAGGTTTGAAAAATCAGGTTTCCTTCCACCTTGAAGACATCCTCAACATCGGTCGTAAATACGTGGTGAGTCTCAAAAATAAGCGCTTTTGATTTGGGTGGAAAATACCCAGGTGAAGGAGGATTGTTTAGGACATTATCCCCTCCGCTGAAGTAACCACTTTGATGTTGAGAAAAAAGCATGATATTGATCTCCTCATCAGCTGGTTTAGATTCATGAACAACTGAGTTACAGTGAACACCATAATCAAACTCGGTTGCAGTGCCAAAGATTACACGAAAACATGTCAAAGAGGAGATGATAAACAAGAAGAAGAAAGCATTAATAAAACAAAGTTTCGTCCTACAGAATATGGAACAGTCCATAACTATAGACTTGAATTTCTTCAGACAGAAAGATTGTGATAAATATAGTGATATTAGTCTACATCTCTCACTGGACATCGTAATTTCCAAGAACAAGAGCCTGCAGAAAAATTCCTATGAATAGTACTTATTTATATTTGATCACAATAAACAAAGTTTAGAGTCAAGCCTCGTGTTCTACATCAATCCAATAACAAGTGGTTATTATTATTATTATGTCAATCTCAATCGAAATACACATTTTTTATTTCTATGTATTATTTCGTTACTGTTAGGTTTACCCTCTTCATATAATCCATAAAAATAAAAATACAAATATTTTTCCAGCTTTTGGGTACAAACCAAAGACTTTTCTAGGCAGGTCCTACAGCTGACTTGATTTAAGAAACTAGAGCATAGAGTTTTATCACATCCTTTTTTAAGTTATGAAGAAATGTTTTTTTAATACTAAATTTTATTATTTTTATAATATGTTAAAGAAATTAAATTTTATTTAAAAAATACAATTTCGTCGTTTTTAGTATTAAATTCGAATATGGTATTGAGTCTGCTGTCAAGTTTGGATTTATTTAGCTAAGATTTTTTGGATGTGAGTTTTTTTTAACTCAAACTTTTGGGTTAGATAATTTCGGGTTTAAATTTTTTTAAGTATGTATTAAATCAGATAAAAATATTTATTGTATTAGGTTTTGGACTAAATTAGGTTCAAGTTTTTTTAAGTTTAAACCTTTTTAGATTTGAGTTTTTCGAGCTTAAATATTTTCAAATTCTGACTTAAATTGTATAAGAATAAGTTTGAGCTCTGATTTTTTAGATGGTATTTTCAAGTTCAATCTCATTTTGCCACAATAATGGCATAAGGGTCTTCCTTTCATCTTGTTACATACATGTTTTTGTCTTGGTATTATTCTATCAAATGTCGCAATATCTGATTTAAGTCCCTTTTTTGATAATTTCTTCATGATCTTTGTGAGTAAGATAAATAATTTCCAACATCTGGTTTAAGCCCCCCCCTTTTTTTTCCTTGAGTATATTTGTTTCTTTCCTTGAGTCGAGTGATATCATTAGTGGCAATAACAGAGGATTGAATCCACCCATCTTCAACAACCTCTGAAGTTGCTTAATCAATTAACAAGATAAAAGCCTTCAATATACATAATTTGACAAATCGAGTAGCAATAGTACTTAAGTAATTGAAACACCTTCCTTCATAAATTTTATGATTGTTGTAAAAATAGAATATCGATAATGACAATATATCGCAAAGAAAAGACAAAAAAATAAAGAACACATAGATTTTTACGTGGTAGAGGAGAAGAAAATTCAGTATGTCGAATTCGAATAATTACAAGAGGAGTAGACTATATCTATTTATAGGCTTGTAAAACTATATTCTAATAAGAGTGTAATAAGATTGAAATATCTTATTCTAATCAATATCAAATAGATGGAGTTTAACAAGGTTAAAAAAAAAAGAAAAACCTTGTAAAAAGCCCAATTTACCCGGGCCCGTTACAAAACAAATAAATCAAATCAATTTAGCCTAACCATTAGCCCAACTTAAAACCCCAAACAAAACCAACCCAATACCCAATAAACCAATAAACCCAACCAAAGCCAAACCCAAACCTATTACATCAATCCAACTAAAACCCAAACCAATTAACCCTAGCCCAGCAGACCAAAAACACTAATTTTTTTAGCAAAAAAAAAAAAAGAAGCAAAGGAAAACCTAGGTGCCGCCCCTAACCCTAGCCTCTGCCACCACCTGCTCCACCTCCCTTGTCACCTCACCACCGCCCACTTGCTCCTCGACTCCCCCGCTTGCACCTGCAAAAATTGAAAGAAGAAGTGACAGAAAATAATAAAGAAAATTGTGTAAAATGGCTATAAAAAGCCAATAAAAAATCCATTGTAACTCTCTAGAGATTATCAATAAAAAAAGTCTTCAAATACAAATCAAAGCAACAAAAACAAAAGGAGTTGAAGAGAAAAACACAAAGTTCAAACGTGTAAGGTCGTTGCCTTTTATTTTTCTCTTTATTTTCTTTCTTTTTCGAAACTGTTTATACACCAATATCTCTTGATTTTCCTTTTAAAAAAACTATTTATATACGAAAATATACTAAAAAATAAAAATAATAATAAAAAACACACCTTTCGGAACTCTGGCCGCCGTGCATGGCGGTGCTGGCGGCAGAGGACGACGATCATTAGGCCGAACCTGAGGCGAGTTAAGAGAAAAATAAAAGGAGGGTTTTAGTTTTAGAATGGCTGAAATGAATTTTTTTAAAAAAAAATTGGGTTTAAATAGGCCTCCAAAATGAAGTCGTTTTGGAGTGGCCTCCTAAGCCCCAAAACGACGTCGTTTTGACCATGGGATCCGCGTGTTGACCCGACCCGTCTAGGGGATCCCCGTGTTTTTAGATTATGGGCAATTTGCGCATCTGGTCCTTCGGCCTTTTTATTGTTTTGCAGTCAAGGTTTTTGTTTTTTTCAATTTTGCCCCAGAAGTTTGTTGTGCGTTCCAATTTAATCCTCCCTTAAGCTGCGCGTTTTGGGGGTGGGGATTATTTCCCCTTTTGGTCACTCCTTGTTATTTACGCGTTTGAATAGGTCCTTTCTTTTTGTTTTTATTTCTGATTTGCCCCAGAACTCTGTTTTTAATTCGATTTTAGTCCTTTTTGGTTATTTTCACTCATTTATTATTAAATTAATTTTATCATTATTATTTTGTTATATTTAATATTTTGTTATATTATATTTTTATTATTATATTTGCTATTATATTATTATAGATGTTATTATTATGTTCACTATTATTATTATTTACCTTATTATTATAGATGTTATTATTATGTTCACTATTATTATTATTTACCTTACTTTTATTATTATTATTATTATTATTATTATATTATTATTATTATTATTATTATATATTTGCTTTTAGTCTTTATTATTATATTTATTGTATTTATTTTTATTTATTATTGTTATTACCATTTTCTTTTTACCTTTTTACTATTATTATTATTTATATAATTTATTATTCATATTCTCTTTATCAGCATTATTATTTTCAATTATTATTATTCTTTGTAATATATTATCATTTTCCTTTATTATTATAAATTATTATTACTATTATATTTATTCTTATTAGTATTAATCTTAATTTATATTATTATTATTTTAAGGTTATCGTATTATATTTAATAATTGTTTTTAATATTATTCTTAATATTATTCTTACTATTATATTTTCTATCATATTTATTTTTGTTATTGTTATTATTATACTCACTATTATTATTTACTTTATTTTTAATATCATTATTACATTGTATTTGCTTTTTGTATATATTATTATTATATTTATTATTTATTATTATTACTATTATTGTTTTAATTATTATAATTTTTATTCTCTTTTATTGCTATTATTAATATATATTGTTCATATTAATGTAGTATTATTATTACTGTTTTTTAATCTTATTATTGCATTTCTTTGTGTATTTACTTAAAATTTATTTTATATATATATATATATATATATATATATTATCTTGTTCATTTTCAATCTCATATTATTGTTTTATTAACGCGTTTATCGTGTCACACATGTAGCACCGTATTCTCACATTATACTACTTGTCACATTAACCTTTACCCAATACATCAAGTTTTCAAAATAATCGATATTTCGTATTTAGAGATTCGAGAAAATCGTGTCCTAACTTATTGGGTTTCAGTTTTTCTCATTTAATCTAAATAACGGGATATTTTTTTAAATCGTAATACGAGTTTTGAATAAAATGCTTATTCTCGGAGATTCAAGGTGTTGTGCCCTAACTTACTGGCCATGACTTCTTGTTACCTCGAGATAAGATTTTTGTATATAAAGGTAATATTTGGTATGTGAAAGTTTGAGAAATCGTGCCCTAACTTACTGGGTTTCGATTCTTCTCGTTTACCCTAAATAATCGAATATCCTTTTAAAAAGTTAAAATACACGGATTTTAAATAAAAGGCCAGCTCGTTCTCAAAGGTTCAAGATGTCGTGTCCTAACTTACTGGATGTGACATTTTATTACTTCGAGATGAAAGGGTCTTTAACATTCTTTTCAATTCATCCAAGCATTTTGAAATTAACATTAATACAAGAAGGGATCTATTTTAAATTCTTTCAAGTTTTCAAATCTTCGACACTAAGACACTAATTAATCAACTAGGTACCAATTTTGGGCGTATCAAGGGTGCTAATCCTTCCTCGTGTGTAACCGACTCCCGAACCCGTTTTCCTAATTTTCGTAGACCAAAATCATTGTTTTGATAAATCAAACTGTTTATTAAAACAACCACACTTTCGAGGTGACCCGATCACACCTCAGCAAAAAAAAGATTAGTGGCAACTCTCTTTTTTTGTTTTCATTTTCAAAATCTAAGTCGACCTCCGTTTTTCAAAAAAAAAAGGTTTCGACAAACCTTATTCTAAAATAAAATAAAAGAAGTATAGTTCTATATAGATTTTATTTTTATTTTATTTTACCACTATATTTTATTTAAATAAAGATTCGGGTCACTTAATTCTAACAATTGCAAATCAAATATTGAACCATCTTCAAATAATTCCTGAAGCCCATTCTAATACCAATTGAAAAATTCTTGGTTTGTACTTGTTTCAACTTCAATGTTCGAACTATTGTTCGAACAAATGTTGCGATAGAACAATTTATAACAAGGAAGAACAAGCAACAAAGTAAAGAGAAAAATAACATATAATATTTGTGAACGCGGTACAAATTAAACACCGTAATTTGCGGAGTTTTATTTTGAGAATGATTTTGCTCAAAAAAAATTTAATTTTGTATATCTATTAGCTTAATCCTAATTTACTCACAATGGATAATTGTAATGAACCCTTATACATTTCAAATTCTGCCTATTTATAGATTGTTTCAAGAGACATTTTATTAGTGTTTTGATAATTGTTAAAATTTCATTTAAAAATTAAATTTATCACTTAAATTATCTTAAATATTTATCTCATAAAATTTTTTATAAACAAGTATCTCCACAACTTCACAAAGGCTATTAAATGGATAAGCATAT
Source organism: Gossypium stocksii (assembly GCA_020496765.1). Classification (NCBI taxonomy): domain Eukaryota; kingdom Viridiplantae; phylum Streptophyta; class Magnoliopsida; order Malvales; family Malvaceae; genus Gossypium; species Gossypium stocksii. Next base: position 96,226,576 of record CM035628.1, on the reverse strand, counting down.
ACTCCTCATACTCTAGTTTTATAATTATATATAACTTAAAAACAAAAACTTGATAATGAAATATAATTGTAAATTTTATAATTATAATCTTCAAATCTTGTATAACTCAATAACAAAGTGTAAGTGAAAAAAAGTTATATATTTGTATAAAACATCATAATCTTTTTAATACTCAATTGAAAATATATATATTTATATTATAATTTTATAATTTAAATTTTAACTTGCAATTAAATAAAAAATTATATTTTTAAAAACTACTATACAAATTAATTAATTAAATTTTATTTTAAAATATTAACATTTTAAATAATTAACTTGTAAAGAAAAATAAAATAGAGAATGTTTGCATATTTTATGCGTTGAAATGTATTATCCTTTTATTTATAGATTGAGAAGTAATCACTATATAAAGAAAACATATATGACCATATGCTTTTATTATACAATTTATCATATTTTGAAATCCGAATTTTCAAATACCATCTTAAAAAGTAAAAATTCCAAATGATAAGGACATGAGAGGAGGATAGCAAGCCAACCATTTCCCTACCTCCATTATCAATATTCCTTTCCTTTGAACTCTTGTAGCAGAGACCTGCTTGGGCCCCCACAGATGCCTTCCCTTTTCACCATTTCAATGTACTTCCTCATCTATAAATACATCAATTGCATAGCTTTGGAGATACATTGCAAGTTGGCTAACTGCTTTAGAAACTCAAACAAAACTTTTACTTCTCAACTCTCTCAAATTCACCATGGCTGACAAGTGCGGCAACTGCGACTGCTCTGACAAGAGCCAGTGTGTGTAAGTAATCCATAATCATCCATCCATGATGGAGCTTTCCAGCAGTTTCCAGTCTTGTGTGTGATTTTGAGATCATGTTGTTGTTTTTGTTCTGCATGATTTCTAGCTGCATTTTACTACATATATGTCACCACTAAGCTGGACCAACGCTTTTTCAAAAGCACTTATGAACCCATGTTTCCTCAAGAATGTTACCCAGTACGAGAGTGTAAGATATAGATGTGTCAACCGGAGGATCATATTCTTATACTCTTGCTCGAATATCAGACACCAGTATTGCTAAGCTTGTTACAACTAAGCACATGAGTTTGAAATCAATATTCATGGAAACTAAAGGCTTTTTTTTCAATGCTTACAGGAAGAAAGGAAACGCCTTGGTCATTGAGACTGAGAAAAGGTATATATTTTGTCAGTCTAATGCATGATTCGCTACATACATGCATTAATACTTCCATTTATCGTATTACTCACCTAGAGAAGCAAAAACGAAGGAACTATGCCTTGCACTGTTGAAAATTGAGAATTAAGAAGTTTAAAGTTGCTTGTACATATGCTAAACATAATCTGTTGTGTTATTCTTGTGCAGCTACATCAGCACTGTAGTGGTCGAGGCTATGGCAGAGAACGATGGCAAGTGCAAGTGTGGAGCTAGCTGCAGCTGCACAAACTGCACATGTGGCAATCATTAAGCAGACATATAGAACCATGATGTTTTAGTCCATAATTAAATTAAGTTGAATAATTGGTGGCGTGTTTCATGTCTGTCTGCCTTATGTCTGAGTCTCAATGTATACCATGATGGAATGGCCATGTCTATGGACTTCGTCTGATTAATGAATGATTATTAGCACAAATCTGCTCCATGAACAAAGAGGTATAATCTTCAAATTTATCCATATTCTGATATATATTCGTATTCAATATTTACTCAAGCACAAAATAAATTTACAACAAGATAATTTTATTAAAGAAAATCAAGGACAAATGAAAAAAAAGTTTTGATGAAAAGTCAAACAAGCACAAAACAAATTTGCAAGCAGCCTTTCCCTCTTAAGAAATTGATATATGGTTCTTAAACTAATAAATTACCAATTAATGTGATCTTTATCAGAGTCTTAATAAGCTCTAATATCATGTTAAAACTCATGATGATGATATAAAAAAGGGGAAATCGAAGAAAATGAAAGAAAATAAACTATAAAATACTTTAATAATCAATACTAGTTACAACATACATATTTATAAGTTGTGTTCTTGATTGATTATTGACAAGCTAAAATAATTAACTAATAATTTTTGTACATCTTTTCAATGAATATGCTAATATTTTAAGAATTTGGAAATAATAAAATAAAAATTCAAGATAATTTTTTTTCATAAAAAATTGTCATAAAAATTAGTAAAATCTATTATTCAGAAAGTAAAATAAAATGAGAAAGTATATAAGATATGATTAGACCTATCCATGGGCCGGCTCAAGTGGGCTCAAAAAGTAAGAGGATTTAGGTAAAAATATAGGTCCAAAAAATAGGTTTGGACAAAAAAAAAGATCCACTTAGAAAACGGGCCAGGTCTCGGCTAAAGCGTTTTTGCCCGGGCCCGACTCGAATATGCAAAAAAATTTTTGTTTTGTTTATAATTTTCTTGCCTTTTTTTCTATTTTCTTGTTATTTTTTCATTAATTTGCTACAATTTTACTATTATATTACTATTATTTTATTTTTATTATTTATATATTGTATAACTTTTGTCATCCTCTACTCTTAATAGTATATAAAAATGTAATCAAATGTATTTAATTATACATCCTCCTAATTTTTATATACATTTTAAATGAGCTTAAAATGAAATTTTCTTATTTTTCAAGAGAGAGTTACATTTGAATCATCGAATGAAAATAAATGTATTTGTAGGAATTTCAAAATAAAAAAAAAACCTAAAGGATAATTTTTCAAAAACCCTACTAGAATCTCATATTTAAAATATTAAAATAAATAAGATAAACAAATAAAATAAATACATGAGAAAAGAATATATATATATATATATATATAAAAGATATGATGCCAAACCCACTTATATAACATATTGATGTAAATGAATGCCACTCACATTTATTTATTGAGGTAATTGCTTGAGACATCCCTTAATTATAATTTTTATTTTAGGTTTATCTTGCAATTTTAAAATATTTTAGTTATATCTTTAAATTATCGATATTATATCAATCAAATTCTTCTTATTTTGAAACCATTAATTTAACGATTAAATGACACATAAAATTTTATATGGCATAATTTAAGATAAAAATTAAAAAAAAGAAAGTAAAATGTTATTGTAAAACCTCAAAACTAAGAATTTTTTCACATCCATTTTTACAATATTCATTTGTCTTTAAAATTTTCATTTTAGATTATGTCATATAAGATCTGACATCTCATTTGATGGTTAAATTAATGATTTTAATGACAAAAAGATCTCATTAATATAACATTGATAGTTAGGAGACATAAAAAAAACGTTTTAAAATTTTCGGTGCAATTAATTCTCATTTATTTGTAACATTTATATTTAGATGAAAATACTAATGTCTTTGAAAACTATGATCATGATAAGGCAGCACCAATTCAAAGTTCAATTTGATATTTCTTTTTGGGTAGAGGCCAAATTGCATAGATTTTGGGATTACATTCTAAAAGACAACCTAAAAGAAAATTCCAAATGATATAGACATGAGAGGAGGACAGTAAGCCAACCATTCCTTTGCCTCCATTATCAAGATTCCTTTCCTTTGAACTCTTGTAGCAGAGGCGTGTGCTTCTCTCATGCCTGCTTGGGCCCCTACAGATGCCTTCCCTTTGCACCATTTCAATGTACTTCCTCTTCTATAAATACATCAAGTGCATAGCTTTGGATATACATCGCAAGTTAGCTTAACTACTTCACAAACTCAAAACAAACTTTTCACTTCTCAACTCTCAAATTCACCATGTCTGACAAGTGCGGCAACTGCGACTGCTCTGACAAGAGCCAGTGCGTGTAAGTAATCATCCATCCATCATCAGCTTTCGACCAGTTTCTACTGTTGTGTGTGGTTCTTTGATTTTGTTATTGTTCCTAAGTTACCATGTTTATGTTCTGCATGTTTTTTAGCTGCATACTGCTAGGGGCAAATTCAAAAAAAATATTTAAGGGGGTTGGAATTTAATTATAATTTTTTTCATAGATAAAAATATAAATTTATTAAGGTTGTTGCGACTAAATGCATGAGTTTGCAATCAATATCATTGAAACTGAAGGCTTTTTTTTTTTTATGCTTACAGGAAGAAAGGAAACAGCATGGTCATTGAGACTGAAAAGAGGTATATTAGGACTAATATTGAATGATTTAACCAAAATTGAACCCATTTGGACAAGTTATTGTATACTTACCTAGAGAAGCAAAAAAAGAAGGAGCTATGTCTTGCACAGTCGAACAAATATGCTTAAATATAATCTGTTGTGATATTTCTTTGCAGCTACATCAGCACTGTAGTGGTCGAGGCTGTGGCAGAGAACGATGGCAAGTGCAAGTGTGGAGATAGCTGCAGCTGCACAAACTGCACATGTGGCACCCATTAAGCAGACATAGAACCATGATGTTTTAGTCCATAGAACTATTAGGACCTAAAACTAATGAAATTGAGTTGAATAAATTGGTGTTTTGTTGTTGTAGTTTGAGACATTGAGTGTGTTTTCATGTCTGTCTGTCTTATGTCCGAGTCTCATTGTACACAATGATGGAATGGCCATATCTATGGACTTTTTATGATTAATGAATTATTATCAGTATAAATCTTCTCTTTAGATTCATGTTCGATACATGTTTAAACACGGATAAGGAGATATAATCTTCATATTTATTCATATTGGACATATATTCTTACCCAACACTCACCCAAGCTACAAAAAAACATTTTTTAAAACAGTTCTATTTATTATTTCGAATCAGTACTAAAAACAAGTCCATGGAAAGCAAAAGTAGTTAACACTTAAAAAGTAACATAAAGCATGCACTAGGTGCTATATCTCAATGGCAATTGTTCTCCTGAATCCACCGGAAGTTCCTCATCTATCACAGATTCTTGGAATCTCTTCGGAAGGAAATATCGACCTCCGAGGCGCTGTTGGTAGTGTACGATCACAGCAAAGAATATACCCAACAGAATAATAACAAAGTCCCCAGCAGTTGAGTAATAATCTGCACCATGATCTCCGTAGATGTATGAGTCATCTATATCAGCATAGTTGTTTGCTCTGTACAGATCATATCCATGGGGTACGAGGCGAACAAGGGTGATTCCTATGTAAAAGAAACGAGAAAGTGCTGGTTCTCTCAAGTTCTGGAACATATTGAAGATTATTTGAGGAAAAAGAAAGGCATCCAGTACCAAACCAGCATAAGCTCTTGAACTTCCCAAAATGATTTCATCTATGTAGTACCAAGTTAGATCTACATTCTGCCTTGACTTAACCAAAAAGGCGATAATAGCTCCGATTATGTACACCGGAACACATACATAGAGCCCCCTTTTTTCTGCAATCCAAAAGTTCTTTTTCTTTTCAGTGGAACATCTAGCAGTCCATGAAAGCATCAGAAGACGGACTTGCAGCAGAAAAGCCACCATAGTGACCACTCTAATGATCACCTCTTTCATTTCAAGCCATGTTCCATCTCTAATCAAGATTGATCTCTCGCTATCTTGAATGAACATTGCTTCGAGATTTAGAACCAAAGGGATCAAGTGTCCCAGGGCTAGAATAACAAGCATGAGAAGTGAAACCATAGGACCAATGCCACGGTGCTTCCTGACATGAAAGATTTGAAATGCAACAAAGATAATTGCAAGAGTATTGGATATTACCAACATGATCATCTCGAAATCCATTCTCCAAATTGATTCCGTAGCCCAACTGCGATAATAAGCTCCTCCCGAAAACTGCAGGGGCCTGAAGGACAGAGGATCGGTTTCTTCACGTGTGCTTTCGATACTTCCTTTGATCTTACTTCTCCTGTCTGAGATCAATGGAGGAAAATTGATTTTCACCAGGATCTCGCAATCCATCGAATGGCTTGAAAATGTTTTGTCACCTGACCTTAAATGTCTGCAGCCAACCATGCATAGGCTTCCAGTTGCTGTATCATAAACCCCTTCAGCAGAAATTTGGATTTCGGTTTGAGAATATTCATTTGAAGATTCATTAAACGGATTAAGCCCACCATCCAATTCCGAACTAGGTAGCATGATACTCATTTTATAGCTGATGGTAAGCAAGTCACTGCTGGAATTAGATTCAACTCCAGAACTTTTTGGCTTTGAGCTTGAGGATGGTATTAGAAATGGAAATCTCTGATCTTGCTGATCACCAACCGCAAGAGGATCCGAAGAACCCCATCCGATTCGTCCTTTGGAACCTTTGATGATGGACATCCTAAAACCCAGATAATAGCCGTCTGGATATTGTCCCATGCTGTTCCTAGTCCTAGGATTCTTCTTTGGACATGATTTCTTCACTTCGTCCATTTCCGTGAACACATACTTCAAACCTTGAAGTTGAATTCCTCCTCCATAACGTGTACTATTTCGGAACTCGACCCTATCAAAGAAACCAGCTTCATTGCTAGGCTTCAAAGTCCAAATTTCTCCTACAATGGTGCTTGTGTTTCTGATAGACAAGATTGCTGGGAATCTTAAGCTCAACCGTGTCGTGCAGTCTCCAACATGAGACTTCTCCAAGGAGCTCGATGCATCATAGATTCGGCAAGCAATGATACAAAGCCGATTACTCTTTGCATCCCAAGATCCTTCTCCAATCAATGAAGTGTTGAGATTGGGACAGCTATAGTATCCCTGATAGCTATCGTTCCGAAATTCTATCAGAAACCTCAAGCTTAGCCTATCGTTTGAGCACTGAATCATACTCAACGATATTACTGAAGGTAAATATCCAATACCATCACCAAATGGGTTGCAACTCTTTGAAGAATTACAACTGCCAGTATACTCCAATTCGAAAGCATTGCTTCCACCTAACATATCACAAATAGTTCGAGTTTGCGATAAGCGGAGGGACGACATCAGTTGGTGTTTGAAGGTGGCAACTATAGCAGCAATGTGCATGCAGCCATGCAAACATGCAGGAGCATGCAAGTGACCGATCATCACAGCTGGAGCATGCTATTGTCCAAGGAGCAATTCAACAAACTATCTCATGTGATAGTTGACTTTTGTTTAAATGTAATTTTTTGTACTAGCTAAGGTTTAGTTTGATACTTAGCTGATTTAGCTACTTTTTAGATTGTAATTATGCTGATTTTACAGCTTAGATACTTGCACAAGCAAGCTTTAGTTTCTCCCTAGGTAATCCTTCTATTTATGTATTATGTATGTAAAACAAAAATGTATGGAGAGTTGCCAATTTGTTCTCTCTCACCACCATCGATTTTTGCCTCTGTTCTTTGAGTTCAAAACACAAAGAATTTCTTTGTTTTTGTTTCACAAAACGGTTTACCAACATACGTAATTCCCTTCTGTTTTCATCATCGGTAATTACCTTCTTTTATTGTTGGCAATCATTCTCTCAACATTAAGGTTTACACAAAACCTTTTACCAACATTGGTAATACGTTGTTTTTGATCCAACAAATGGTATCAAGAGCCTGTTGTCTTTGAGGGCCTTGGTTTTTGTGGTTGATTTGTGTTTGAAAGAAAGAAGCAGGAGCTGTTGTTGTTGGCCTATTTTTTTGGTTGTTGCAAGCATGAGTTTCTCACCTCCACCACCACCGGTTTTTGCTGGTGAAAACTACAACATTTGGGCTGTCAAAATGAGGACATATCTACAGGCACATGACCTGTGGAATGTTGTTCAAAATGACACTGAACCACCTCCCTTGAGAGCAAATCCAACCATTGCTCAAATTAGGCAGTATAATGAAGACTGTGCAAAGAAGTACAAGGCCATGTCATGCCTTCAAAGTGGAGTTTCAGATGTGATCTTCACAAGAATAATGGCTTGTACCACTCCAAAGCAGGCATGGGATAAACTCAAGGAGGAGTTTCAAGGATCGGAGAAGACAAGGCAGCAACAACTGATAAACTTAAGGAGAGACTTCGAAAATCTGAAGATGAAGGAGTCTGAGACTGTCAAGCAGTATGCTGACAGAATCATGGCCACAGTCAACAATATAAGACTGCTTGGGGATGATTTTAGTGACCAAAGGGTAGTTGAAAAAGTCATAACAACTCTGCCAGAGAAGTATGAATCAAAGATCTCTTCCCTGGAGGATTCGAGGGACCTATCAACAATCCCTTTGACAGATTTGATAAATGCTCTCTATGCACAAGAGCAAAGAAGAGCAAACAGAATGGAGGACCACTCTGAAGGAGCCTTTCAAGCTAGAAGCAGAGAAGGTTCAAGTTCGAGCTCAAATTTCAAGGGAAAGAAGCCGTGGGCAGAGAAGAAAGACAAAGGAAAGAAAGAAGCTGCAAAGAAGAAGTTTCCACCCTGTTCTCATTGCAAGAAGACCACTCACCTTGAAAAATACTGCTGGTACAGACCTGACATCCAGTGTAGGGGCTGCAAACAGCTAGGCCACATTGAAAAGGTGTGTAAGAACAAGCCAAAGACACAGCCACACCACCAAAGTCAAGCTCAGGCTGCTGAAGATGTTGAAACACAAGAAGAGCATGTCTTCACAGCTACTTGCTTTGCAAGCTCGAGCAAAGTAAGCAAAATGTGGCTGATTGATAGTGGATGTACTCATCACATGGCTTCAAATAGAAGCATGTTCAAGGAGCTAGACACCACTATTGTGTCCAAGGTCAGAATAGGGAATGGTGAACTCATAGAGGCCAGAGGCAAGGGCAAGGCAGTGATCAGCACAAGGTCAGGTAACAAAACCATCTCTGAGGTTCTTTATGTACCTGACATTGACCAAAATTTGCTGAGTGTTGGTCAGCTACTCGAGAAGGGGTATTCTCTTATTTTTGAAGGCAAGGTCTGTATAATCAAAGATGCTGCTGATCAAGTGCTAGCAACAGTAGCCATGAATGATCGAAGCTTCACTTTAGATGTGAATCAGCTGGAACCCAAAACACATGTGGCTCAAGCTGATGATTCAAGTTTGTGGCATAGGAGGTTGGGTCATGTGAACTACAAGTCACTCGACCTGTTGCACAAAATGAACCTGGTGGAAGACATATCATGCATCGAACCAAAGAAGGATGTGTGCGAGATCTGTCAACTTGGCAAGCAGACCAGGTTACCTTTTCCTGTCAACAAAGCCTGGAGAGCCCAAGAGAGACTTCAGCTGGTGCATACAGACATCTGTGGACCTATGAAGACCACCTCACTAAATGGTAACAGGTATTTTGCACTATTCATTGATGATTGCACTAGATTCTGTTGGGTGAGTTTTTTGAAACAAAAATCAGAAGTTGTCGACTTCTTTTGCAAGTTCAAGGCATTAGCTGAAAACCAAGCTAGTTGTAAGCTGAAATGCTTAAGGTCAGACAATGGAACAGAGTATGTGTCTCATAGTTTCCAAAAGATATGTGATGATGTTGGAATTCAACACCAGCTAACGACAATCTATACACCACAGCAAAATGGTGTTTGTGAAAGAAAGAACATGACAGTTCTTGATATGGCCAGGTGCCTTCTGTTTGAGGCTAAAATGCCTAATAATTTTTGGGCTGAGGCAGTAAACACATCTGTTTACTTGCTGAACAGACTGCCAACTAATGCAGTGAAGGGTAAAACACCCTTTGAAGCCTGGTTTGGACAAAAACCAACAGTGTCACATTTGAAAGTGTTTGGTTGTTTGTGCTATGCACTTGTTCCAGCAGAGAAAAGGACCAAGCTTGAAAAAAGGTCCATGCCAGGGGTGTTTGTAGGGTACAGCAGTGTAAAGAAGGGTTATAGAATCTTTGATCCATCAACCAAGAAGGTTGTTGTAAGCAGAGATGTAAAGTTTAATGAAGAAGGGCACTGGAAATGGGATGGAACTGATGCAAGCCTGATTGAGGAAGATCAGAACAATCCTGATCTGCAGCCTGCTGAAATTGAAGCTGATGCTGAAGATGATGTTGATGATGTACCTACTCGTGGTACTAGAACATTGGCAGACATCTATGAAAGGTGTGCCATGACAACACTTGAACCATCCTGCTATGCTGAAGCTGCAAAAGAAAAGTGCTGGCAAGAGGCTATGGAAGCTGAATTGAGAATGATTCAGAAAAATGACACTTGGGAGCTGGTCAATAGGCCAATAGATAGAAAAGTTATTGGAGTTAAATAGGTGTTCAGGACCAAGAACAATGCAGATGGGTCACTGAACAAGCACAAAGCTAGGCTGGTTGTGAAGGGCTACAGTCAGCAGCAAGGGATTGATTTTTTTGAAACCTTTGCACCTGTTGCAAGGTTGGATACCATAAGGCTGCTATTTGCCTTAGCAGCTCAAAACCAGTGGGAAGTGCACCAGTTAGATGTGAAGTCAGCATTTTTAAATGGATTTCTCAAAGAAGAAATTTTCATTGAGCAACCTGAAGGATTTGAGGTCTCGGGTAAGGAACACAAGGTCTATAAGCTCAAGAAGGCCTTGTATGGTCTAAAACAGGCACCAAGGGCCTGGTATGATCGAATTGACTCTTACCTGTCAAAGCTCGAGTTCACAAAGAGCACAAGTGAACCCACTCTATATGTTAAGAAGGCTGGAAATGAAACCCTACTGATCGTGTCACTGTATGTTGACGACTTGCTGGTCACGGGCAGCAAAGGTAAGCTAATTAAAGATTTCAAGAGGCAAATGCAAGACATTTTTAAGATGACCGATCTTGGTCTAATGTCATACTTCCTTGGTATGGAAGTAAAACAGAATGAGCAAGGAATTTTTATAAGCCAGCAAGCCTTTGCACTGAAAGTTCTAAGCAAGTTTAGTATGTCAAAGTGCAAGCCTGTCAGCACACCTGTTGCACTTGGAGAGAAGCTGTCAAGCACAAGTGAGTACGATCGAGTTGATGAAACAGGGTACAGAAGCTTGGTTGGATGTCTACTCTACCTGACAGCAACAAGGCCAAACATTCTCTATGGTGTCAGTTTACTCTCGAGATTCATGCATTGCTGCAATGTTACACACTTTAAAGCAGCAAAAAGGGTCCTAAGATATGTCAAAGGAACCTTGAACCATGGTGTGAAGTTTGGAAGAGCAAAGGAGCTAAAACTTGTTGGTTATTCTGACAGTGACTGGGCAGGCTCTGTTGATGATATGAAGAGCACATCAGGCTACTTCTTTAGTTTAGGCTCAAGTGTTTTTAGCTGGAGTTCAAGAAAGCAACAAACAGTGGCTCAATCCACTGCAGAAGCTGAGTACATTGCAGCTGCTGCTGCAGTTAACCAAGCCATTTGGCTTAGAAAACTACTTGATGACTTGAATTTCAATCAAGCAGAATCAACTGAGATTAAGGTTGATAACCAATCTGCTGTTGCCATTGCCAAGAACCCGGTGTTCCATGGAAAGACAAAGCATTTCAAGATAAGGTATCACTTTGTTAGAGAAGCAGAATTGGCTAAGGAAATCTGCTTGGTGCATTGTTGTTCGAGGGATCAACTTGCTGATGTTTTGACCAAACCATTAGCTGGAGCAAGGTTTGAGTATTTAAGAAAGGAAATTGGAGTTAGCTGCTTAGTAGCCAAGGAGGAGTGTTTGAAGGTGGCAACTATAGCAGCAATGTGCATGCAGCCATGCAAACATGCAGGAGCATGCAAGTGACCGATCATCACAGCTGGAGCATGCTATTGTCCAAGGAGCAATTCAACAAACTATCTCATGTGATAGTTGACTTTTGTTTAAATGTAATTTTTTGTACTAGCTAAGGTTTAGTTTGATACTTAGCTGATTTAGCTACTTTTTAGATTGTAATTATGCTGATTTTACAGCTTAGATACTTGCACAAGCAAGCTTTAGTTTCTCCCTAGGTAATCCTTCTATTTATGTATTATGTATGTAAAACAAAAATGTATGGAGAGTTGCCAATTTGTTCTCTCTCACCACCATCGATTTTTGCCTCTGTTCTTTGAGTTCAAAACACAAAGAATTTCTTTGTTTTTGTTTCACAAAACGGTTTACCAACATAGGTAATTCCCTTCTGTTTTCATCATCGGTAATTACCTTCTTTTATTGTTGGCAATCATTCTCTCAACATTAAGGTTTACACAAAACCTTTTACCAACATCGGTAATACGTTGTTTTTGATCCAACAGTTGGACATCGGTTCGCCGAGGACACCCGTCACTAAACTGTTTTGAAACCATGGTGTAAGCGTAATTTAGTTGAGGAAACATCAGCAGTGAAATTTGCTCAAAGTGATTTGGATCACCAATTGAATTCAAGCTATCCAGGGTACCAGTCACTAGAGTTCTGATAGTACTTGACTTCCTAAGATTATTAATCTTAAGAACAGCAGCAAGATGAAGCAGTTTACCTTCTTTGGAGTAACCATAACTTGATCCCACCATGCAAAGCTTCCCGGTAGTTCGAGACCAAAAGCCTCAGAAATCGAAGTCCAGCATCCCACGGTCGCTTGAATCGCTTGAACTTATAACGTATGAGCTTCCAGAGGAGATACTCTGTTCATAGTAAAATGAGGTTTGAAAAATCAGGTTTCCTTCCACCATAAAGACATCATCAGCATCGGTTGTATATACGTGGTGAGTCTCGAAAAGGAACGTTTTCGATTCCGGTGGATAGTAGGAACGTGAAGGAGGATTGTCTAGGACTTTATCACCACCACTGAAGTAACCATTTTGACGTCCAGGGAAAGGCATGATATTGAACTCCTCATCAACTGGTTTGGATTCATGAACAACTGAGTTACAATGAACACCATAACCAAATTCACTTGCTGTGCCAAAGACTACATGAAGACATGTGAAAGAGGAGACGATAAACAAGAAGAAGAAAGCATTAATAAAACAAAGTTTCGTCCTACAGAATATGGAACAGTCCATATCTATAGACATGAATTTCTTCGGACAGCAAGATTGTGATAAAGAACTTATTGAAAAAGCTTTGAAAATGATCATAAATATATAGATATTACTCTACATCTCTCACTGGACATGGGAAACTTCCAAGAACAAGACCTTGCAAGACTTTGAAAAGTAAGAGAGGATTATGACAATGTTTTATATTTAATCCGAAGGAGGTTTTTGATCAAATCACATTATAAAATGAACACAACAAAAGACAACCTTATATTTAATCACTAAATAATTTTTGAAAAATGACGTATTTTTTTGTAGACTCCATAAAGACCCTCAAACGTATAAACAAGACCAGAAATATGGGTGAAATCATGCCATTTGGTGTGAATGTCTTATATGAATATTTATATAATCAACACCAAAATGTTTAATTTTTTTCATATATTTAAAAAATCTTATCCACGAATATGAAATTCTTATATGAATAATATTTATATATATATATATATATATATATATATATGATAAAATTAAGGGTTAATATACCACTCGGTACTTACATTTAGCTTGAATTTTCAATTTGGTACCTAATCTTTTTTTGTTTCAATTTAGAACATAAGTTTGGCTTCAATGTTCAATTTAGTACCCAAACTAAACGACATCATATGGTTCAATAAATATTTGACATGTTTGCCCTTGTAAAAAGAAAAACATGGGTACTTAATTGGGACAAAAGAAAAACTCAAGTGTTAAATTGATCATTGAAGTCAAACCTAAGTATTGGCATGGGACAAAGAAAACTCAAGTATCAATATGAAAAAAATCAAGTACGAAACTAAACATTGAAACCAAATTTAGGTACTAATTTGAGAAAAAAACTTAAGTATCAAATTGAACATTGAAATTAAATATAGGTACTAAATAATATATTAACTTTAAAATTAAAGGAAATTTAGAGTCATGCCTCGGCTTCTACCTCAATACAATAACGAGTGGTTATTATTATTATTATTATCGGCAGGTCCTACAACAGCTGACTTGACTTAAAAACTAGAGCACATGGATGCAATTTCCTGCTATTTGCTAAAAGTGGTCCAATCTTTGATTTTTCAAAGGGTTAAAATTTGTTATAGGTCCCTGTACTATTCGTAAATTTAAATTTTAGTCCCTATATTTTTATTTTCAGGAACTTAGTTTTTTTTACTTTTCAAATTTCAAAATTTAATTACAATTGTTAACACTGTTAATTTTCTTTTTGTTCAATTTAGTACCCAAACTAAACAACATCATGTACTTCAATAAATATTTCACATGTGCGCCCTAGTAAAAGAATTATAAGTACTTAATTGGGACAAAAGAAAAAAACTCATGTGCCAAACTGAACATTGAAGTAAAACTTATGTACTTGTATGTGATAAAGAAATTAAACTCAAGCATTAATATAAAAAACTCAGGTACCAAACTAAACATTGAAGTCAAACTCAGATACCAAATTAAACATTAAAATCAAATATAGGTACGAAATAATATATTAACAAGTTGAGAGTCAAGCCTTGCGTTCTACCTCAATCCAATAATGAATTATTATTATTATTTTAGGCCCGTTTGCTATGCTTGGGCTTGATTTGGCCCTAAAAATGGGCCTAAATTTTTTTCAAGCCTCACTTGGATAAAAAAACTAAAACTTGAGTTTGCTCGATCCGCCCAAATTAATTTCTTTATATTATTTATATATATAAAATTAAAATAGATACATAAAAAATACTAAAAATATTAAAATAAATGATTCCCAACAAATTGAAAATAAATTCAAAAATATATTTATGCTTAAATAATACTAAAATGGGTGTAACTTAACAAGTAAATGCTTCTAAAATAGTAATAAAATTAATAATAAAATAATAGTTATACAATATTCATACAATAATAACAAAATAGTAATAATATAATAGTGAAATGGTAGTAAAACAGTAAAAAAAAAAAAAGCAAATAGTAGCAAAACAACAAGAAAATAGCTTCTTTTTTTTGTCTTTTTACTAATTAGAGCCGAGATCAGGCCAAAAAGTCTTACCCAATGCTTGACTCGTTTTTTTAACGAGTCTTATTTTTTTACCCAAGTCCATTTTTTAGGCCTATATTTTTATTTAAACCCTCTCACTTTTCGGGTGAGACTTCGGATATGGTTGAATGACCCGACCATAGACAGATCTATTATTGAGTTATTATTATTTTTAGGTTAATGAATTATTATTATTATTATTATTATTATTATTATGAAAAATAGCAAAGTCAATGCGAATCAGTTTAGTCATGTTTTTGTAGGTTTTGGGTCGAAACGAAAGGATTTTATTGGCAGGTCCTACAACAGTTGACTTGACTTAAAAGCTAGAGCACAGAGATGGATGAAAATTCGTGCTATTTGCTAAAAAGGTCCAATCATTAAGGGTAAAGTTATGTCATCGGTCCCTGCACTATTGAAAAATTTTAAATTTAGTTCTTGTACTTTTATTTCTAATAATTTAACCTTTACCTTTTAGATTTCAAAATTTTGACATAGGAAATATTTTCACACCCTAGAATTTTCATCAAGCAAATTATTTCCTCCACCATTACCAAATCAATCTTCAAGCAAAGGAATTCAAAAAGTTTTGAAAATCATCCCTCTCCTCCCGAGTAGATCGTCAATCTCTTCATCCAATTAATGTTTTTATGTCTTCGAATCAGGTATGGGCTCTAAACTTAAATCTTTTTGTATAATTGAAAGTAGTAGAAAGTAATGGTTAAAATCATACCTTTAATGTTTAGGATAATGTGTTGTGAAAAGTAGTGGTTAAAATCATAATCATTATATGTTATAAAAATAATTTTATAAAGTTATAATAAAATTTATATTATTTAAATCTTATTTTATTAAGTTATGATAAAAAAATTTATTATAAAAAATAATTTGCATATTATAAAAGTGATGATTCATATTTCGTTGGATTGTATTAACATATTACATAATTTATAACTTCATTCATAGGTGGATTTGGGATAACTTGTACTTTTAATATAATTTTATTTATAACTTTATATTACATTAGGCTTAGTAAGCTATAAAAGAGAAAGGATCAATTTACACAATTATTTGGAAACAGTAAAAGTTGTAAACACTTAAAAGTAACACAAGGCATGGACTAGGTGCTATATTTCAATGGCAATTGTTCTTCTGAATCCACCAGAGGTTCCTCATCTATCACAGATTCTTGGAATCTCTTCGAAAGGAAATATCGACCGCCGAGGCGCTGTTGGTAGTGTATGATCATAGCAAAGAATATACCCAACACAATAATAATGAAGTCCCAAGCAGTTGAGTAGTAATCTGCACTATGATCTGCATAAATGTATGTGTCATCTATATCAACATAGTTGTTTGCCCTGTACAGATCATATCCATGGGGTACGAGGCGAACAAGGGTGATTCCGATGTAGAAGAGTCGACAAAGAGCCAGTTCCCTTGAGTTGTGGAATATGTTGAAGATGATTTGAGGGAAAAGAAAGGCATCCAGTATCAAACCAGCATAAGCTCTTGAACTCCCCAAAATGACTTCATCTATGTAGTACCAAGATTGCCTTGCCCTTACTGTTCGGTGTACATTCTGCCTTGACTTAACCGAAAAGGCGATAATAGCTCCGATTACGTACACCGGAACACACACATACAGCCCCCTTTTCTCTGCAATCCACAAGGTCTTTTTCTTATCAGTGGAGCATCTAGCAGTCCATGAGAGCATCAGAAGACGGACTTGCAGCAGAAAAGCCACCATTGTGACTACTCTAATGATCACCTCGTTCATTTCGAGCCACATTCCACCTCTAATCAAGACCGATCTCTCCCTATCTTGAATGAACATTGCTTCGAGGTTTAGAACCAAAGGGATCAAGTGTCCCAGGGCTAGAATAACAAGCATGAGAAGTGAAACCATGGGACCAATGCCACGGTGCTTCCTCACATGAAAGATTTGAAATGCAACAAAGATAATTGCAAGAGTGTTGGATATGACCGACACGATCATCTCAACATCCATTCTCCAAATCGATTCCGCTGCCCAACTGCGAGAATAAGTTGATCCCAAAATCTGCAAAGGCTTGAAGTACAGACTATCGGTTTTTTCACGCGTGCTCTCGATGCTTCCCTTGATGTTATTTGTCTTTCTCGAGTTCAATGGAAGAAAGTTGACTTGCACAAGGATATCACAATCTATCGAATGGCTTGAAAATGATTTGCTGTCTGACATTGAACGCCTGCAGCCAACCATGCATAGGCTACCTGTTGTTGTATCATAAACCCCTTCAGCAGAAATTTGGATTTTGGTTTGCAGATAGTCATATGAAGATTGGTTAACCGGATTGAGGCCACCATTCAATTCCAAACTAAGTGGGGGGATGCTAATTTTATAGCTGACATTAAGCAAGCCACTGCTGGAATCGGATTCAACACCCGGATTTTTAGGCTTTGAGCTTGAGGATGGTAATAGAGATGGAAATCTCTGATACTGCTGATCATCTACCGCAAGAATATCCGAAGAACCCCATCCGATGCTTCCTTTGGAACCGTTGATGATCGACATACTAAAACTCATGTCTCCAGAATAGCCATCTGGATAGTGTTCCCTACTGCTTTTAGTCCTAGAATTCTTCTTTGGACATGATTTCTTCACTTCGTCCATTTTCGTGTACACATACTTCAAACCTTGAAGTTGAATTCCTCTTCCATAAAGTGCAGTATTTCGGAACTCGATCCTATCAAAGAAACCACTTTCATTCCTAAGCTTCACACTCCAAATTTCTCCTACAATGGTGCTTGTGCTTCTGATAGACAAGATTGCAGGGAATCTTAAGCTCAACCGTGTAGTGCAGTCTCCGACATGAGACTTCTCCAAGGAGCTCGATGCATCATAGATTCGGCAAGCAATGATACAAAGCCGATTACTCTTTGCATCCCAAGATCCTTCTCCAATTAATGAAGTGATGAGATTGGGAGAGCTATAGTATCCCTGATAGCTATCGTTCCGAAATTCTATCAGAAACCTCAAGCTTAGCCTATCGTTTGAGCACTGAATCATACTCAATAATATTACTGAAGGCAAATATCCAATATCATCACCAAATGGATTGCAACTCTTTGAAGAATTACAACTGCCAGTATACTCCAATTCGAATGCATTGCTTCTACCTAACATATCACAAATAGTTCGAGTTTGCGATAAGCGGAGGGACGACATTGGTTCAACATCGGTTCCCCGAGGACACCCTTCACTAAACTGATTTGAAATCATGGTGTAAGCGTAATTTACTTGAGGAAACATCAGCAGTGAAATTTGCTCAAAGTGATTTGGATCATTAGCAGAACTCAAGCTATCCACGGTACCAGTGACTAAAGTACTAATATTACTTGAACTGTGAAGATTATTAATCTTAAGAACAGCAGCAAGATGAAGCAATTTACCTTCTTTAGAGTAAGCATAACTCGATCCCACCATGCAAAGCTCCCCGGTTGTTCGAGACCAGAAGCCTTGAAAATCGAAGTCCAGTGTCCCACGTTCACTTGAATCGCTTGAACTTATAACGTATGAGCTTCCAGAGGAGATACTATGTTCATAGTAAAAAGAGGTTTGAAAAATCAGGTTTCCTTCCACCATAAAGACATCATCAGCATCGGTTGTAAATACGTGGTGAGTCTCGAAAAGGAGCGTTTTCGATTTGGGTGCAGAGTAGGAACGTGAAGGAGGATTGTTTAGGACTTTATCACCACCACTGAAGTAACCATTTTGACGTCCAGGGAAAGGCATGATATTGAACTCCTCATCAGCTGGTTTGGATTCTTGAACAATTGAGTTACAGTGAAGGCCATAATCAAATTCATTTGCAGTGCCGAAGACTACATGAGGACATGTGAAATAGGAGATGATAAACAGGAAGAAGAAAGCATTAATAAAACAAAGTTTCGTTCTACAGAATATGGAACAGTCCATAACCATAGACATGAATTTCTTCAGACAGAAAGATTGTGAATTTGTGATTAAGAACTCATTGTAAAAACTTCGAAATTGATCATAAATATATAGATATTACTCTACATCTCTCACTGGACATAGGAAATTTCCAAGAACAAGAGCTTGCAGAAAAATTCGCATGAATAATACTTATTATTATTATTATTTTTTTTGATCAATGAATAATACTTATTTATATTTTATCACATTAAATAAAGTTTTAGAGTCAAGACTCGTGCTCAACCTCAATCCAACAACGGAGTGGTTGTGATTATTATTATAGCTAAGTCAATCTCAATGGAGATACACATATTTTTCCAGTTTTTGGGTCCAAACCAAAGACTTTTCCTCGCAGGTCCTACTACAGCTGACTTGATTTAAGCAACTAGAGCATAGAGATGAATGAAAATTCCTGCTATTTGCGGCTTTTTTTAAAAAGATAACTCAGAAATTTTAATTATTTAACAAATTAACTATTTTTTTAATTAAAAATGTAAATAACTTAAAATATACAGTAAAAATTGATGGAGCCAAATAATTTGGCGCCACCAACATGCCACGTCAGCAACCAGAAAAAAAGTTATTTTTTGGTGGAGCAATGTATAAATATTAAAAAAATACTACAATTTCTAAAAATATAGGAGACGTGGTGGAGCTAATTAATTTGGCCCCACCAGATTCCCCTAACAGTACCCACTTTCTTTTTTTTTACTTTTTTAACTTCTGTCCTTTGTTTTATTTTTTAAAAATTTTATCTTTATCTTTATTTATTTATTTATTATTTATTTATTATTAATTTTAAAAAACTTAAAATGTATATTTGAAATATTTTATAATATATATTTTTAAAATTTTAAATATATATTTTTAAAACTATTTTTTAAATTTTTAAATATTAATTTTAAAATTATTTTTTAAAATTTTAAATATATTTTTAATAATATAAAACATTTAAATATTTCAAAGATATGACCTTTCAAATTTATTATTAGTTTTATAATATTTTAAATGTATATTTTAAATTTTAAATGTTTTTAATTTATTTTTTAAATACTAAATATATTTTATTTATTTTTATTATTAATTTTAAAAAAACTTGAAATATATTTGAAATGTTTTATAATATATGTTTTTTTAAATTTTAAATATATATATTAAATGTTAAATATATATTTTTTAAATTTTAAATATATATATTTTAAAATATATATTATTTTTTAAAATTTTAAATATATATTTTTGAAACTATTTTTTTAAAATTTTAAATATTATTTTTTAAATGTTAAATATATTTTTTAATCATATAAAACATTTAAATATTTTAAAGATATGACCTTTCAAATTTATTATTAGTTTTATAATATTTTTAATGCATATTTAAAATTTTAAATATTTTAATTTGTATTATTATATTTTAAATTATCATTTTTATATTATTTAAAATATATTATTTTAAAGATATGACCTTTCAAATTTATTATGTATTTTATAATATTTTAAATATATAGTTTAAATATAATTTTTATAAACTATTAATTTTAAAATTAATTTTAAAAATATTCAAACTTTTTAAATAATATTTAAAATTTAAAAAAATAGTTTCAAAAATATATATTTAAATTTTAGAAAAATATATATTATAAAACATTCAAGTACACATTTCAAATTTTTTAAAATTAATAATAAATAAATAAAATAAATAAATAAGGATAAAGACAAAATTAAAAAAAAAAGTAAAAAAAAAAAAGAAGAATAAGAGTTAAAAAAAGTAAAAATAAATAAATAAATAAAGTGGGTGGTGTCAGGCTTAGGACTTTTCTTCTCTAAAGTCTAAAGAGATTTCCCGCTGAGTACTCCCTCGTTAAGGAATGGTCGCTTATTGGTGCTGAGTAGGGTTACTGCAAAGTTTTCGTGTGATCGACTCCCGGGTTTCCTCTTGAAGCGGCGCAGCTCCCAAGTACCATTTGTCTCCAAGCCTATCTCCCACTTCCCATTGTGCGTTTGATTCCATCTCTCAATCGACGGACGATTTCTAAATGCTTTGGACCGGTGAGCGCTATGGACTAACTTCCTTACAGGCGGAGTTAGCAAAGGTACAGACAGTCCGATCTAGTTAGCAAAAATTAATTGGCTCCATCAAAAAATGGAATTTTTTTTCAAGTCCCCCATATTTTTAAAAATTGTAATAGTTCTCTAGTATTTATATAGGTAGCGTCATTCTACATGGCTCCACTAAAAAATTAAATTTTTTTCCTGATTGCTGACGTGGTATGTTGGTGGCGCCAAATTATTTGGCTCCACCAACTTTTACTGTAAATTTTAAGTCATATACGTGTTTAATTAAAAAAAGGGTCATTTTAATAATTAATTAAATTTTCTGAGTTATTTTATAAAAAAAAAGCCTGCTGTTTGCTTAAAGATGTTTCAATCAATCATTTATTTTCAGAGACTTGAAATCAATCATGCATTTAATTAAATATTGATGTGTCATACACATAACAGCTTATCTGTGTCACATTAGTAAATTATGATGAGATATGAACCGTTAACATAAAAAATTTTAAAAATTTTAATTTTATTATTCCAATTAAATACTCATTATATAAAATTTTAACTAATATATTAATTATATAATTTCTTTTCATTCATATTTTGATTGTATGATAATCTAGTATTGAATTGTAAGTGATCATCTAATTAAGATAATTGAATTAGATGATGAGACCTTAACTCGTTCACACGGTTGAAAGAGTTAAATTTTGATTTAGATCAATCAAATGCCTACAACGATAAGTCACATTATTTAAATTTTTGAGACAATATTGTTGAAAAGGAAAATCGTAAACCTCAAATATGTAACATAAAATAAAGATAAAAAAATACCAAAAATATATAAAAATATCTAATAAATAGTAATCATAACTTTTTTAGATTTATTGTATCGATTTTGATTATACAAATGATTATAATTTAATATCCGATTATGAACTTTAAACATCAACTTCAAGCATGTAATATCTACTAATTCTGCATTAGTACATTAGCAGTGATACTGATACTTGTAGGCATCACTCTACATCTCTCACAGGACTGGAATTTCCAAGAACAAGAGGTTGCAGAAAATGGCTATGAAAAGCAATGGAAGGTTTGGAGAGGTTGAGCAAATGACATTATAAAATGCAGAGAAATTGAAATAGTGAAAAAGCAATAAACCTCAATTTCAACACATGAATTATGAGTTTTCTTTTCTCAAATTTGGTTAAATGAATGTAGTAACTTTTAGGTTGGGACCTTACATTAGTGGTCTCTAATAAGATTATTAAATGTTTAATCTATTTAGACTTGTTGCAACCAATGAAACCATAGAAACATGGTTATGTAACTAAACATATAGGCATTTGAACATAGTAATTTATATTTATTGAGTATTTGAATTTAAAAATTATAAATTTGTTTAGGTTTTAACCATATTCGTTGTTTTTTATACAATACCTAAAATTATTCATAATCCCTTCTCAACACATAAATAGGAGTATAATATATTTCAACGCATTCAAACCCATGTCCTTCTACATTGATAATAATACTCATGTCAATCGAGTTAAAACTCAATCGAATAAAAATTGTAAGGTAAATTGGTTTTTTTTGCTCATACTTGACTAACATTATTAATTTTTGGTTTGATGGTATAGAATGTTGAGACGTATTTCAAAAATAATTTTTATAAAAATTTAAAAATATTAAAAATTAGGAAAATCATTTTTTATTTTGCCTGCATAATGAATCTGAACAATTAAACTTAGACAACCATATATCTAGACTAACTCGTAATGTCTTTTTTTGTGTTTTTATTTTTTTATAATTTCAAAAAATGGAAATATAATTTTTTTAATATATACTCTTGTATTTGCTAAAATTTTATGTTTTTTGTACATTTTGTAGATTTTTTTTGAATTTTAGGATATTTTTATTTTAAGTGTAGAATAAATCTGGACAAATAATTATTTAGATACAAATGAATTTGAAAAATTATATCTTCAAGTTCATTCTGGACATTTATTTCTCTAGTAATTCTATATATTTTTTTATAATTTTAAAAAATAATAATATAAAAAATTTAAATGAATTCCAAATTAAAAATAAAATTAATTTTTATCACTTAAGTCAAGTTAACAAAGCAAGGGGTTTCGCACTAGTATGAATAATACTTGTGCCCTACTTCAGTCTATGTATTATTATAATTTTGGCATATAGCTAAGTTTTGTCAATCAGCATGCACCATGTCAATCAGCATGCACCTTTCTTCTTCTTTTTGCCAATTTTTTGGGTCCAAACAAAAGGCTTTTATTGGCAGGTCCTACAACAGCTGACTTGACTTAAAATCAGACACTTGAAACCTTCCACCAGCTTTCGTTGTCTTTTTTTTCTGGCCTGAAACTTGCTTTCGGTGTCTACCAACTACAATTTGCCATTAAATTTATTCAGGGAAATAAATCTAAACAATATTTCACCACAATTGATTGGAGCAATGAAATTGTTATTAATAGGTCCTTCTTTAGTTTAATATTAAGAATAATAGGGTGGTACGAACCATTACTACAGGTTTCTACTGGAGGTCGATAGGAAAGAAACTTCCTTCTGATTAAAGTTTTGCATGTTTTCGATTCCTTTTTTTACCTTGAAGTTTAGATTGATTTTGTACTTAATAGAATGTTTAATCTTGTTGGAACTTAGAAAACATATTGAAGAATTTTGACTGAAGCTTGAGCTTGAATGCTCGAAAAACTTGCTGAGCAAACAAACAAATTCAGACAAAGAACTTGAGTAAAAAACCAGAGAATGAAGTAGAATTTTGAATGATTTCTCATTAACAATGAATTGAGGCTAAAAGCCATTACATATACCAGTCAATAAGCTGGTCAAAATAAACAAAATGTCACCTAAACATTACCTAACTCCACTAATAACATTGTAACTTGATAAACACTGCTTGTACACTTTGGAAAGTTGATTTATCAGCTCAAACTTCACCTAATTACATCAAGTACATTAACAACTTAGTTCTAATCTAACCAAGTTACAAAACATCATTTTAAAGTAGCAAAATGAAACAACAGCTTGAATTTCAGCTGCAATTGCATGGCTCGGGCTGCATGGTCTGCTCCTTGTCTGCATGCAGGCCAACTTCAACACTCCTCCTTGGCTTGCATGCTGCAAACTCCCATTTTGGCTCTCAAATCCTTAAATCTCGACACATTAAGAGGCTTTGTCAAGATATCAACAAGTTGATCCTCAGAACTGCAATGAATCAGTATCACTTCTTGAGCTTGTTCCATTTCCCTAACAAAATGAAACTTTATCTTGAAATGCTTGGTTCTCCCATGGAACACTAGATTCTTTGCAATTGCAATAGCAGACCAGTTGTCACATTTGATCTCTGTTGCTTCCCTTTAGTGTAGATTCAAATCGGCCATGATTTTTCTTAGCCAAATGGCTTAGTTGACAGCTCCTGCAGTACCACATACTCTGCCTCTGCTGTTGATGCAACGATAATTTGCTTCTTTGAACTCCAGCAAAAAATGGCTGAACACAGCATAAACAGATACCTTGAGGTGCTCTTCATATCATCCACTGATCCAGCCCAATCACTATTATCATACCCAAGTAGCTTTATGCTCTCAACCAACGCTTTTGGCAACTCTCATGTACCTGAGAACTCTTTTGGTAAACATTATTCTAAAGCTCAGTGTTACATGCCAATTTTGGCCTTTATACAAACATAACCAAATACCATAAGCCAACTACCCAAATTCATTACCCAAAAGCCCAACACATAAACCCACTCAAATAACAACTACCCAATTCCCCTTTACAACCCAAACCCTTTATAAATTAAACCCGGAAGCCCAACATCCCAGCCCAACTAAAACCTAGCCCACTACCTAAACCAACTTGCAGCCAAGGTCAGAAACCCTAGCCCCGTGAACCCCTAGCGCCGCAACCCCTCTCTGCCGAAGCCACCAACTCCCAACTGCTCCACTGTGCCCCGACCACTTGCTCTATTGCTCTCAATCATCAGCCATACCCTGCAAACGGATTGAACAACACGCAAGAACAGGAAAATAATAGCAAAATCTTTGTAAACATCGGCTATAAGAACCGATGAAAGAAAATGTAAGGGGGTCGGCCATTTTGGTAATAAAGAAGGAAATTTTCCAGATATCAGAAAGAAAAGAAATTTTAAACAAAAAAACAGTAATACCAAATAAAACAACCACAATACAGAAATCAAAAGTCAGATTTGAAAACCCGAAGGTAAACCCTTTTTCTCCTTTCTTTCCTTTCTATTTTTCAAACCCTCTTTTCGGTTTTACGAATATATTTGTATATATATATAACATAGGCTATGAAAAAAAAAAAAGAAAAAAAATAATACCTTTTGCGATTTCGCGGTGGCCGGTGACGGTGATCAACGGAGGGCTGCGACGGTGACGGTGCCGGCGCTTGACTCTGGATCTGTCCAGAGACCAAAGAGAGAGTTTCTCTCTTATTTTTTTTGAAGCAACGAAAACAAATGAAAAAAAAAAGAAAAATTTTGGGTTTTATAGAACCCGTTTACCCGACCCATGGCCCGCGTGTTAACCCGCTCCAGGAGGTAAGATCCGCGTGTTTCCCTTTTAAAGGGGGAATTTGCGTAATTGGTCCCTTCCTTTTGCAATGTCTATTGATTAAACCTTTTGTATATGTTGATTTAGCCCCAAAATTTGCTCTGATTTCCAAAGAAGTCCTCTGTTTTGCGCACCGTTTTAAAAGCTCGGGGAAATTGCTGCTTCGGTCCTGTTAAATTTAATCCGTGTTCAAATCAACCCGTTCTTGTCTTTCTTTGTTTTAAAATATTGCCCAGAAGTTTTGATCCGTTTTTGATTTGATCCTGTTTTGTATTTTAGGAATTTTATTTATTATTATTATTATTATTATTATTATTAGTATTATATTTATGATTATTAATTTCTTATTTATTATCATCAGAATTTATATATATTTATTTTTTTTATGTATATATTTTCATATAATGCCATTTTCAAATATTATTACTATACTTTTATATATAGTTTTATATAGTATACTTTAGCCTTAATATTATTTTGTTATATTTGCTATTCGCATTTTGTTATTTTGCTAGTATTACCATTTTTAATTTTTTACCACTATTAATGTATACTAGTATATACATACTTTTTTAATATTATTTTTCTATATATATTTTAATATCACACTATTCATATATTTTTATATTATCTCATATTTTTATATATAATTCTATTATACTATATTATGCACACGTTTATACCCATATATACTTAATATTTTATATGAACACTTTCTACACCAATTTTGTTATTATTGTTAACATTATTATTATTATTATTTGTTTTAAACATTTTTATCACAAACTATGCATTGTTTAACCCTATACCAAATTGGCCTTTATATACATAGGCAATGTTCGGTGTTTAGAAATTCGAGAAACCGTGCCCTAACGTATTGGGTTTCGACTTCCTCGTCTAAATCTAAATATCCGAATATCCTTCTTAAAACATATGTTTAAAACCCTATTATTTTTATTTTTGCATGCTATTGTCGCTTTTATTTACATCGTCATGTTTCATACAAATTTGCATTATCCTTCATTATGCGTTTTACAAATTACCTTTTTACCCAACGAAAAAACAACTTTCATAAAAAGGCAACGTTCGTACTTAGACACTCGGGAAATTGTACCCTAGCGTATTGGGTTTCGATTTTCCGTTTAAGTTTAAATGATCGGATAGCCTTTTAAAGTCCAAGAATAATTTTCATAAAATCAAGGCAGTATTCGGTACTTAGGAATTTGAGAAATTGTGCTCTAACGTATTGGGTTTCGATTTTCTTCATTTATCTCGAGTATTCGAATACCCTTTTCAAATCAAATACATGATTTCTAAATAAAAAGCAAGTTTAGCCTATAAGGTCAAAATATCGTATCCTACCGTATTGGATGTGATGTTTTACCTTAAGGCAAACCGACCTTTGATTTACGTTTTCAACCTACCCAAATGGTTTTAAAGCAAATAAGGATCGTATATTAAACTCTGTCAAATTTTCGAATCATCGACCACAAAGACATTAATTAATCAACAAGGTACCGGTTTCCGGGCGTATCGGGGGTGCTAATCCTTCCCCGTGCGTAACTGACTCCCGAACCTTTTTTTTTTTCTGGTATGTGGACCAAAATTGTTGTTTTAATAAATCGAATAGTTTATCAAAAACAACCCCTTTTTGAGGTGGCCGATCGCACCCTAAAAAAGATCGGTGGCGACTCCAATTCATTTTTTTTTAAGTCGACGTCTGTTTTGGTTTTCACAAAAATGGTATCGACAGCTTGGCGACTCCGCTGGGGACGCTAGAATGAGAATCGAACCACAAGTTGATTAATTTTTATCCTTTCGTCGAAATTTAAAAATTTTCTTTTAATGTACGATCCTTCCATTACACTTTATCAATTTTATAGCATGATTTCCATTATTATTTTTGTATTTTACTGCAAGCTTTTTATATCCCTGCACATTTCATTTGCATGACCATCGGGGTCGCACCTTTTAAGTGGGAGTGAGAAACTATGCCTTCGTGAGGTTTTCACCTCTGCACGGGCTAGTGAACTGCTTCCGGGATACATCCGTACCTATGTCTTCGTGAGGTTTTCACCTCCGCATGGCCATAGGGAAATGGATCCCCCTGAATCGAACTCGATCCATATGAGCCTATAATGGGTGAAGATCGAGGAATTCGCTGGTTCAGGTACCCTTCACTCTAGAACCGAACCTCATATAGTAAACCTTAAGAGCCCACCTTAGGGAAAGTTCCGCCAAACCCTAGCAAAACACCTGAATATTTGCTTTATTATTGTTATTTTTGTTGATACTGACATGTTTTATTCTGTTTTGTGCATGATTGCATTGCATGGTATCATCATAGAAAAGAGGCGTCAATTCGAGTTCGGTTGCTAAATAGAGCACGGATCATGGAAAAGGGGTTTCTTGATAGTGTGGAAGAAAATGCGACCGTCCGGAAGTGGTCCGAGGAAACATGGCAAGAAAAAGGAGATAGTTTGGTTGAGGGATACACATCGGAGCTGTGGGACTTCACCAGCATCAGTGTTACACAAAATGATCTTCGGGAATTGAGAGAAATATGGGCCAATTGGGACGACGAGGCCAAGCAGCTATTTCATTATAATTATGGTGATCTACCTTACCTACTCGACATTAAGGTAGATAAGCATTTGTTTCGAGCCATAACTCAATTTTGGAACTCAGCATATAGTTGCTTTACTTTCGGAAATGTGGATCTAGTTCCCACTGTAGAAGAATACACCACGTTACTTCGTTGTCCGAGGGTACAAACTGACAAAGCCTATGTTAGGGTGGTTAATGTTCCAAGTTTTGTGAAGAAACTAATGAATATTACCGGGATGAGTGAACAGTGGGTTGTGGCCCGAATTCAGCAAAAAGGGGAAGGCAAGTGCATCCCCTGGAAAAGTTTGAAGGATTTGGTTTTAGCACACCCCGAAACGAAGATAAGAGTCCACGTGTTCGCCTTGGGCATTTATGGATTGATGATCTTTCCTAAAGCCTTGAGACACATTGATGAAGCAGTCACTGATTTGTTCGATCGACTAAACAAAAGGATAAATCCGGTCCCTGCAATCCTGGCGGAAACTTTCAGATCATTGAATGCATGCCGGAGGGCCGGTGAGGGAAGGTTCATAGGATGTGCACAACTCCTGCTAGCTTGGTTTCATAGCCATTTTTGGAAAGTGGAAAAGCCGTCCTACCGAGCTTGTTATGAGAACTACTCTCCATTAAAAGAAATAGCATCAACACCAAGACGGGACGACATTTCAGAAGAAAAATGGATGGAAATTCTTCAGAACTTACAAACTGAAGACATCGAGTGGAAGGCTTCGTGGATGACCCCTGATGAAATCTTATATCGTTGTGGTGATTTTGATTGGGTTCCTCTGCTGAGGATATGGGGAGCCGTCGGATACGCTCCATTGCTTGTATTAAGGCAATATCGATCGAGACAGTTTGTGCCGGCTACTCAAGGATTAGCCCAAAGTGAGTTCATATACAAGGGCGAAAACTATAAGCAGAAAATTCGTGAGATCTCGAAAGCTTGGAGTCAAACCCATAGAATGAAGAGATTTGCTGCAAATCTGATGTCAACCCCTGAATACGATCAATGGAGGATTAGAAGAGTCAACGACAATGTTCTCTCGCCAAATCAAGAAAACGCTCAGCCTTTAGAAGAACACTTACGAGTAATCCCATCAGAATTAGAAATCATCAAAAAAGACTTTGAAGAAAAGAATCGAGAATTAGAAAAAAAGATAGAGAAGCTCGAAGAGGAAAAGATGCAGTTGGGATTAGATGTTGATATCCACAAGCTGGAGGCCGAGAAGCTAAGAAAGGGGAAGAGTAGGGTCGAAGAAGACCTAGACGATTTGAAGACGCGATACAAGAAAATCTGTAGGGCCAGAAGGACTGCTGGTTTAGGTAAAACATCAGAACAGTGGAGACAAGAAGTCAAAGAGGAACAAACTAAGGCTAGTCGCTGGGAAAGGCAATTTCAGGAAGCCCAGACACGAGAGGATGCTTTGAAAAGAAGCTTGCTGGAAAATCAGAGTGAAAAGGACAGGTTGCGAGCTCGAATAGCGGACTTGGAAAAGTCCCTGCATCATCATCGCAATCGTAACTCCGTGATTGAGCTAAAGGCTAGTTTAAGCAAAATTGAAGAGTTAAAGGTAAAGATAGGGGAGATGGAAATGGCACTACAAAATGCTGAATTACGAATTGAACTCCTTGAAGCAAACAATGAACACTGGAAAGAACAGTTCCATTCCTCACAGCGTCAGGTTAGAGACCGGGATCATGTCATGGGCGAAGCCTTGGTCCAAATTCGAGAAGTGGCCGAACATCTGCAAATCCTAGCAACAGAAGCTGACATATTAAGCTTAAAGTTTGAGTCTGTATCAGATCGTGGCCGAGACTTGGCTTGGCTTCTCAAAAAAGTTAAGACCCTAGGAAATAGGGCCAAGTCGTATATGTAATCATCTACATTATGTAAAGAAGTTCGTTTTCTAGAAAAGTGATCTAATAGAATCGAATCAAGAATTAACGCCTCTTTCTTTGCATTCATTTCATTCATATGCATGCATTAATTCCCATTGAAAAGGGGTCTGATTAATTAAAAAAATTATGACAGAGACACTCACGCCTATAAAATAGGCCTTCAAGAAAGGGAAATGCAACCTGACTCTTTTAATCAATAAAATGCCTGAAATAGAGGCTATCTTAAAATCAACATCAAATTTTTACATACACATTCGTAGCTAGCATTCATATGGCATTCATGCATTCATTTCATATCTCATAATCGTTCACTAAGGTTAGAATCCTATAAATCGCAGAGTTGCAACGATATAAGGCTGGAATCTCGACATTCATACAGAACACGACGACAAACTAGAGCAATGGAAGCAGAGTTTAATGAAAGAATTGAGAGAATGGAAAGGGCTCAAAAAGAATTACAAGAGCAGTTAGCCAAATCACAACAAGAAACGAGAGATCTAATGATAAGGTCTCGAGAGGAATCATTGGAACAAAGGGACCAAATGGCAAAAATGATGGAAATGATGTCAGCCTTGGTAAAAGGAAAGGGACCCGTGCAGAACCCAGAGGTTGTTAACCTTGATCAAGATCCACTTTACCCACCTGGATTCACCCCGCCCCATATAACGCAAAGAGTGCACACCCAAGCGGAATCCGCTGGGTTAGAACAACGACCTGCGCCGGCTACGCACCTAGGACAGGGGATATTTGTATCAGCTCCTGCTAACCCGCACGTCCCAGATTTAGATGATCCGGTGGAAATCGCCAGGTTGAGAGTGGAGGATCATGAGGCTCAAGAAAAATACAAGAGCTTAGAAGAAAGACTAAAAGCGATAGAAGGCACTGAGGTCTTCTCCGCCCTAAGCGCCAAAGAGCTTAGTTTAGTGCCCGATCTAGTTCTACCACCCAAGTTTAAAGCACCTGATTTCGAGAAGTATGATGGGACAATGTGCCCAAAGGCACACTTGGTCATGTTTTGTCGGAAAATGACCGGCTTTGTAAATGAAGATAAATTACTCATACATTGCTTTCAAGATAGCCTTGTCGGGTCAGCTCTTCGCTGGTACAATCAGCTAAGCAGAGAAAAGATCCGAACATGGAAGGACTTAGCGTCGGCATTTTACGAACAGTATAAGCACGTGTCTGACATGGTGCCCGATCGTATGACGCTGCAGATGATGGAGAAGAAGCCGTCAGAAACCTTTAGACAGTATGCGCAAAGGTGGAGGGACGTCTCAGCCCAAGTAGAACCTCCGTTGACCAAAACTGAGATAACTGTCCTCTTCATTAACACCTTGAAAGCACCATTTTATGACAAATTGGTGGGAAGCGCTACGAAAGACTTTGCAGATATTGTCATATCCGGCGAGCTTATTGAGAATGCTATAAAAAGCGGTAGAATGGAGGGGCAAGAAAGCTCGAGGAGGGCAATGCCCATAAAGAAGAAAGACCCAGAAACCCACATGGTGGGAACAGGAAGCCGTTATGCCTCCAACTCGTATCCGAGCCAACCTCGACCACGA
Source organism: Gossypium stocksii (assembly GCA_020496765.1). Lineage (NCBI taxonomy): Eukaryota > Viridiplantae > Streptophyta > Magnoliopsida > Malvales > Malvaceae > Gossypium > Gossypium stocksii. The sequence continues at coordinate 96,194,970 of CM035628.1, read as the reverse complement.
AACTACCCACCCCCAAATTTCTACTATCCGCCTCAAACCCCTTACTACCAAGCGCCACCTCCATACCCTTCCTACCCCGTGTATACCACAAACGGCCCAAGACTAACTACCACATTCCCACAAAACACAACGCCCGTCCAAACCCAACCTAAAAACGAACCAAGGCCTGCGAGACCTAATCCGGAAAGACAACAATTCACCCCTGTCCCCGTGCCGTACGGAGAACTATATCAAAAACTCTTGGAAAAACAGTTGATATCTCCACATTACATGGCACCCTTGAAACCTCCGTACCCGAAATGGTACGATCCTAACGCCAGCTGCGCTTATCATGCTGGGAATCAGGGTCATTCTACGGAAAACTGCCTCGCCTTCAAAAGAAGAGTTCAAGGACTCATTGATGCGGGTATTTTGAGATTTGATGGTTCAGGCAGTGCAACCGGGAACCCATTCCCAAATCACGCTGAAGGGAATGTGAGTGTAATTGAAGAAGAAAACAAACGGCAGGTTAGGAAATGGGTTTCTGAAATAAAAGTACCTCTGCAGAAAATCTGGGAGATATTGGCCGAAAATGGGTTACTCTGTTATCCTAGCAGAGTATTTGAAGAAAGTAGGCATGATCTTTGCAGTTTCCATGGTAATAAAGAGCACGATATCCAGTCTTGCGAAGAATTTAGGGAAGTACTCCAAGACATGATGGATAGTAAAAAGATTGAGATCTTCAAAAAAGGGGAAAAGTCGGATGAAGGAGAAGTGTGCGCCTCCGACAATCAATCACCAGGTTGCCCATATAGCGCTAACCGACCATTGATAATCTACTATGATACCAAGAAAGAGCTCGTGAAACCAAAAATGATAATAGAAGTGCCATCTCCTTTTCCCTATAAGGATGATAAAGCTGTGCCCTGGAAATATGACGTCAACATTGTCACACCAGAAAGTAAAAAATCTGAGGTTACAACTAAGAGCGTTGGAGAAGTGGGCCATTTTACTCGTAGCGGGAGATGTTACTCCAAGGAGGTAGAGCCAATAAAGAAAATCAATGATTTGAAACAGAAAGGGAAGGCGCCAGCGCACGAGATTGAAGATGAACATGAAATTTTGCCTGAACCAGGAATTAAGAAGGCCGTGGATGAAGAGGAGGCGCAAGAATTTCTGAAGTTTATTAAGCACAGCGAGTACAACGTAGTGGAACAACTAAGCAAGCAGCCGGCAAAAATTTCGGTACTATCCCTACTACTAAATTCAGAGTCACACCGGAACGTATTGTTGAAAGTATTAAACCAAGCTTACGTAGCAAACAACATATCCGTGGAAAAACTTGACAAATGGGTAAACAATCTGAATGCGGTCAATTTTATATCCTTCAGCGATGATGAAATACCGCCCGGTGGTAGGGGCTTGGTGAAAGCGCTGCATATTACAACCCGCTGCAAGGGTTACATCGTACCTAATGTGCTCATTGATAATGGATCAGCACTCAATGTCATGCCATTGGCTACACTATCTCGAATCCCAATAGATTTGTCCTACCTAAGGCCCTGCCATTCCACGGTAAGGGCCTTCGATGGGACGAGGCGTGAAGTAATGGGAAAGATCGAGATCCCTTTAGAAGTAGGCCCCTACGTCTACGAGGTGGAATTTCAAGTCATGGATATCACACCATCGTACAACTGCCTCCTGGGAAGGCCCTGGATACATTCTGCGGGTGCAGTTCCATCGTCTCTTCATCAAAAAGTGAAATTCATCATGGACGGCTGTCTGGTTACAGTTGAGGGCGAAGAAGATATTGTCGCATCCATCTCTGCCGATGCACCTTATGTCGAAGTAAGCCAAGATGCATTGGAGTGCTCCTTCCGATCCCTTGAGTTCGTCAATGCCACGTTTGTTACAGAGGGAAACAAAATCCCTGTACCTAAGTTATCAAAGAACACGAAGATGGGGATTAAGTTGACGGTAGGAAAAGGAGCTAGAGCAAGGAAAGGTCTAGGGAAATTTCAGCAAGGAATAGTCAGGGCCCTGAAGCTAGTCCCTCACAAGGCTCGGTTCGGTCTGGGATTCCAACCGAAGGCGTGTCACTTGAAGAAACAATGGAAAAAGGACCAAGAAAGAAGGATCGCAAGAACCTTGGGTCGAGAACCAGAATGGGAGCCCATCGAGTATCCTCCTTTGTCAAGAACATTTACGTCTGCGGAAAAGATATACCCTGGACAAAATAGCTCGCGAATGTGCAGCTATCAATCGAAAATGGTTATCGAAATGTCAGCATAAATGTTATCGACAAAGAAGTTGATATTGCTGTAGGCAAAGACGTCTCAAGAATACGCCCTTGCCCTCCTGGTTTCAAACTAAACAATTGAACTGCTGAGGACCTTCTTGTAGTTTTTAAGTCTTCAGAGTAATGCTCAACATTAACCCTCTATTGTGTCCTTAGATATAATAGAATTCTTTTGTAAGAGCTTGCATTCGCTCTTTGTCATTCAAATGAACATCAATGAAGATGTATTTTGTCATGATCTTTTGCATTATCACCAAATTCCTAATTATTTTCTCATTTCACAGCTTCCTTACATTTGCCTTATACCATATCATGGCATGTTGTTTGTCGATTCCAACATTTGTATGCCCTTCTATAGTTTTCTTTTTTCATTTAATTTTCAGGTGCTCGGATATCAATAACATGAACAAACCCGTTCCAAATCTTGAAATCGATTTTGAAAAAGCTGTTTGCTTAGGAGAATTTGAAGCAGAAGAAAATGTCGAAGACTATGCACCGTCTCCCGACTTGCTGAGGATGGTGGAACAAGAGGATAAACAGGTCTTACCACACCAAGAAGCTGTCGAAACAGTGAATTTGGGAAATGAAGAGAGGAAACAAGAAGTGAAAATCGGGACTTCCATTTCAGTGGACACTAGACATAACTTGATTGCTCTGCTGCGTGAGTATAAAGACGTATTCGCCTGGTCATATCAGGACATGCCAGGATTGGATGAGGATATAGTGGTCCACAAACTCCCATTGAAACCAGAATGTAAACCCATTCAGCAAAAACTAAGGCGGATGAGACCCGAAATGTTGTTGAAGATAAAAGAAGAGGTCAAAAAGCAATTCGATGCGGGTTTCTTACAAGCTTCCAAATACCCTGAATGGGTGGCCAACATTGTCCCGGTACCAAAAAAGGATGGCAAAGTACGAATGTGCGTGGATTATCGTGACTTGAATCGGGCAAGTCCAAAAGACAATTTTCCTTTACCGCACATTGATACATTAGTGGATAATACGGCAAAACATTCGTTATTTTCCTTCATGGATGGATTTTCAGGGTATAATCAGATCAAAATGGCTCCTGAAGATATGGAGAAGGCTACCTTTACGACGATGTGGGGGACGTTCTGCTACAAAGTAATGCCGTTCGGATTAAAGAATGCAGGGGCAACATATCAGAGGGCCATGGTAACGTTGTTCCATGACATGATGCACAAAGAGATAGAAGTCTATGTCGATGACATGATTGCTAAGTCCCGAGGAGAAGAAGAGCATGTGGTAAACCTCAAAAAGTTATTCGAAAGACTGAGGAAGTTTCAGCTAAAACTTAACCCAGCCAAATGTACATTTGGAGTTACCTCGGGGAAGCTGTTAGGCTTCATTGTCAGTGAAAGGGGTATCGAGGTGGACCCAGATAAAATAAAAGCTATTCAAGAGTTGCCACCTCCGCGCACGCAAAAAGAAGTCAGAGGATTTTTAGGGAGGTTAAACTATATCGCCCGATTCATCTCTCAACTTACCAATCAATGCGATCCAATTTTTCGGCTTCTTCGAAAACATAACCCGGGAGAATGGGATGAGGAATGTCAGGTGGCCTTCGATAAAATAAAATAGTATTTGTCAAGTCCTCCAGTGCTAGTGCCGCCTATTCCGGGAAGACCATTGATATTGTACTTAGCTGTATTTGAAAATTCAATGGGTTGCGTGCTGGGGCAACACGACGAGTCAGGAAGGAAAGAAAAGGTGATTTACTACCTCAGCAAAAAGTTCACAGAATGCGAGGTAAAGTATTCGTCCATTGAGAAATACTGCTGCACTTTGGTATGGACAGCTCGAAGACTCAGGCAATACATGTTGTATCACACGACGTGGTTGATTTCAAAGCTAGACCCGATAAAATATATGATGGAATCACCCGCACTCTCGGGGAGAATGGCCCGATGGCAGATCCTGTTATCAGAATATGATATCAGCTATGTGAACCAAAAATCGGTGAAAGGGAGTGCAATAGCTGATTTCTTGGCGGCTCGAACAACAGAAGAATATGAGCCCCTGAGATTTGATTTCCCGGATGAGGACTTAATGTGCATCACAGAGAAAAAATGTGAGTCATCAAAAGGGACGCCCTGGAAGATGAGCTTTGATGGTGCATCAAATGCCCTAGGGCACGGGATTGGGGCAGTCTTGGTATCACCGGAAGGAGATCATTATCCTTTCACTGCTAGACTCAATTTTTTCTGCACCAACAACATAGCAGAATACGAGGCTTGTATCATGGGACTACGGGCAGCCATTGAACGAAACATCGAGATCCTAGAGGTATACGGGGATTCAGCTTTAGTGATCTACCAAATCCGTGGAGATTGGGAAGTAAGGGACTCAAAGTTGATTAAGTACAGCTATCTGGTAGCTGAATTGATCAAAGATTTCAAAGAAATAACTTTTAATTACTTCCCACGAGAAGATAACCAATTGGCTGATGCATTGGCCACCTTAGCCTCAATGTTCAAAGCAAATAAAGAAGTAGAGATAATGCCCCTCAAGATGAGCATATACGAGGTCCCTGCACATTGTTATAACATTGAGAAAGAGGCTGATGAACGACCATGGTACCATGATATCTTAGAGTACGTCAAGAATCAAACGTATCCTGAGCAAGCAAACGAGAATGACAAAAGGACAATCAGAAGAATGTCAGCGGGATTTGTTCTTGATGGGGACACCTTGTACAAGAAGGGTAAAGATCAGGTGCTTCTGAGATGTGTAGATACTACTGAAGCCAAGAAAATACTTGAAGAAGTTCACGAAGGAATATGTGGGACCCACTCCAACGGCTTCACTATGTCCAGAAAAATTATGAGACTCGGGTATTACTGGTCAACGATGGAAAGGGATTGCATTAGCTACGCAAGAAAGTGCCACAAATGTCAAATTTATGGCGACAAAATTCATGTAGCTCCTTCTCCCCTTCATGTTATGACATCTCCATGGCCCTTTTCAATGTGGGGCATGGACGTTATAGGGCCGATTTCTCCCAAAGCTTCTAATGGGCACCGATTCATTTTCGTGGTCATCGACTATTTTACAAAATGGGTAGAAGCTGCCTCATTTGCTAATATGACGAGGACCGCCGTCTGTAGATTCTTAAAAAAAGAAATCATTTGTCGATATGGTTTGCCTGAAAGAATCATCTCAGATAACGCCTTGAATTTGAACAATAAAATGATGGCAGAAGTGTGCAAGCAATTTCAAATAAAGCATCATAATTCTTCGCCTTATCGCCCGAAGATGAACGGAGCTGTTGAAGCAGCTAACAAGAACATAAAGAAGATCATGGGCAAAATGACAGAGACCTACAAGGACTGGCACGAAAAGCTGCCGTTCGCTCTGTTCGCATACCGCACATCTGTGAGGACGTCCACAGGGGCAACTCCTTTCTCTCTAGTCTATGGGATGGAAGCCGTGCTACCTATTGAAGTTGAGGTACCGTCCCTACGAGTCTTAATGGAATCGAAACTCGAGGAGGCCGAATGGGTTCGAGCTCGATATGATCAGTTGAATCTCATCGAAGAAAAACGTTTGAAGGCAATTTGCCATGGACAGATGTACCAGAAACGGATGATTGCGGCCCATAACAAGAAGGTACGGCCAAGAGAATTCCACGAAGGAGAACTCGTTTTGAGAAAGATCCTCCCAATACAAAGAGATTTGCGAGGGAAATGGGCACCTAATTGGGAAGGACCATATGTCGTAAAGAAGGCTTTTTCAGGCGGAGCCTTGATTCTCACTGAAATGGACGGAAAAGAGTTGCCTAATCCAGTGAATTCAGATGCTGTGAAAAAATACTATGTCTAAAAAAAAAAAAAAAAAGAGAGAAAATTGAGACGAAAACCCGAAAGGGCGTCTTAGTAAACAAAAGATCAAAATGAAAACCCAAAAGGGCGTCTTGGTAAGCAAAAAGGGATTAGGATGAAAACCCGAAAGGGCGTCCTAATGAAACAGATGTGAAGTCAAGGGGCAAATTGATTTGAACAAGGAATCAAACGATGAGACTACAGTGTTTGAGGCATTTCTGAGAGCTCAAAATCTTCTACGCAAGAAGCCAGGCTCGAAAGGATTCTTGATTAAGAAACGTGGAAGAGTTCATGCGTTGAATATTTAGAGCATTTGTATCCATTGAATATAATTCCCTTTCATTTCATGACACTTTCAACTATTCTTGATCAACTTTCTTTGTTTGTTGCTTCTGAAATAAAATATATGTGAAGTTCCTTTTCTTACCTATCTAACCATCTTTCATGCATCTCGTTGTGTGTTTCATTTAGATAATAAATAGTAGAATAACATGCTCCTAACAAAAGAAATGTTAAGCATTACTTGGATGAAACTTTGAAAAGTACAAGAGCTTCAAAGCAGGGACAAAGTTCAAACAGGGGCAAAAGAGTGATATTAGAGAACTGCAGATTGCTCAGAGGGCTTGAAGACGGGTACAAAGCCTGAAGAGAACCAAGAGTCGAAACGCTGAACACAGATATTCAAAAATCATGATGAAAGGGCACATATGACCAGCATACCTTAAACTCATGGCATAATCATGTAGGCATAGCGGCATTTAGGGCCAACATATGCATATCACGATAATATCATGCATGACATATGCAGGTACTCCAGTAAAGCAAGAAGTTTTGATAAGGACACCTGAGTCCCACCAGATGATATGTTTTGCTATTCTGATTTGTTTCAATTTCTTTTTCAAAAATCAACTCATATTGCGAGAGGTGAGTTGAACCTCAAGACACGTTGAGGTATTTTCAATTTCTTTTTCAAAAAAATCAACTCATATTGCGAGAGGTGAGTTGAACCTCAAGACACCTTGAGGTATTTTCAATTTCTTTTTCAAAAATCAACTCGTATTGCGAGAGGTGAGTTGAACCTCAAGACACGTTGAGGTATTTTCAATTTATGATTTCAAAAATCAGCTCATATTGCGAGAGGTGAGCTGAGCCTCAAGACACGTTGAGGTACTTTTAGTTTCTGTTATTGACTCATATTGCGAGAGGAGAGTCAAATCTTGAGTCATGGCAAGATGTTTTCAGCATCTGTTTTTAATTTATGTTTTCAAAATTAGTTCATATTGCGAGAGGTGAGCTGAGCCTCGAAACACGTTGAGGTACTTTTAATTTCTGTTTCTCAAAATCAACTCATATTGCGAGAAGTGAGTTGAACTCTTTTTAGTTCTTTTATTTATGTTTTAAGGCCAACCCATATTACGAGAAGCGAGTTGAGTTCTTTTAATTTCAGTTTTAATTTGTGCTCTAAAAATCAACTCATATTGCGAGAAATGAGTTGATTTCTTTTTAGTTCTTAATTTACGTTTTCAATCAACTCATATTGCGAGAGATGAGTTGAGTTTTTAATTCGTGTTTTTAAATTGCTCATATCACAAGAAGTGAGTTGAGCCTCAATTTGCACACTGAGGCACTTGTAATTTATATTTCAAAAATTTGACCCATATTGCGAGAATACGCAGGCCGAGCTATCGTCAATGTTTGTTTTTCAATAAAGGATAAATGATAGAGTTGATCGAAGATATAGATCTCATCCCTGAAGTTACAAGAGGCGGTAGACTGGAAAGAGAGCTGAATAAGAAGAGTACCAAAGAAGTCAAGATTTGGCGAGACCAGGCAAAATTGGCCTTTCTTTATGTCTTTGCTCTATTACCGTTGCACGACAATGAGCAAAGAGGGGCAGCTGTTACATGCCAATTTTGGCCTTTATACAAACATAACCAAATACCATAAGCCAACTACCCAAATTCATTACCCAAAAGCCCAACACATAAACCCACTCAAATAACAACTACCCAATTCCCCTTTACAACCCAAACCCTTTATAAATTAAACCCGGAAGCCCAACATCCCAGCCCAACTAAAACCTAGCCCACTACCTAAACCAACTTGCAGCCAAGGTCAGAAACCCTAGCCCCGTGAACCCCTAGCGCCGCAACCCCTCTCTGCCGAAGCCACCAACTCCCAACTGCTCCACTATGCCCCGACCACTTGCTCTATTGCTCTCAATCATCAGCCATACCCTGCAAACGGATTGAACAACACGCAAGAACAGGAAAATAATAGCAAAATCTTTGTAAACATCGGCTATAAGAACCGATGAAAGAAAATGTAAAGGGGTCGGCCATTTTGGTAATAAAGAAGGAAATTTTCCAGATATCAGAAAGAAAAGAAATTTTAAACAAAAAAACAGTAATACCAAATAAAACAACCACAATACAGAAATCAAAAGTCAGATTTGAAAACCCGAAGGTAAACCCTTTTTCTCCTTTCTTTCCTTTCTATTTTTCAAACCCTCTTTTCGGTTTTACGAATATATTTGTATATATATATAACATAGGCTATGAAAAAAAAAAGAAAAAAAATAATACCTTTTGCGATTTCGCGGTGGCCGGTGACGGTGATCAACGGAGGGCTGCGACGGTGACGGTGCCGGCGCTTGACTCTGGATCTGTCCAGAGACCAAAGAGAGAGTTTCTCTCTTATTTTTTTTGAAGCAACGAAAACAAATGAAAAAAAAAAGAAAAATTTTGGGTTTTATAGAACCCGTTTACCCGACCCATGGCCCGCGTGTTAACCCGCTCCAGGAGGTAAGATCCGCGTGTTTCCCTTTTAAAGGGGGAATTTGCGTAATCGGTCCCTTCCTTTTGCAATGTCTATTGATTAAACCTTTTGTATATGTTGATTTAGCCCCAAAATTTGCTCTGATTTCCAAAGAAGTCCTCTGTTTTGCGCACCGTTTTAAAAGCTCGGGGAAATTGCTGCTTCGGTCCTGTTAAATTTAATCCGTGTTCAAATCAACCCGTTCTTGTCTTTCTTTGTTTTAAAATATTGCCCAGAAGTTTTGATCCGTTTTTGATTTGATCCTGTTTTGTATTTTAGGAATTTTATTTATTATTATTATTATTATTATTATTATTATTAGTATTATATTTATGATTATTAATTTCTTATTTATTATCATCAGAATTTATATATATTTATTTTTTTTATGTATATATTTTCATATAATGTCATTTTCAAATATTATTACTATACTTTTATATATAGTTTTATATTGTATACTTTAGCCTTAATATTATTTTGTTATATTTGCTATTCGCATTTTGTTATTTTGCTAGTATTACCATTTTTAATTTTTTACCACTATTAATGTATACTAGTATATACATACTTTTTTAATATTATTTTTCTATATATATTTTAATATCACACTATTCATATATTTTTATATTATCTCATATTTTTATATATAATTCTATTATACTATATTATGCACACGTTTATACCCATATATACTTAATATTTTATATGAACACTTTCTACACCAATTTTGTTATTATTGTTAACATTATTATTATTATTATTTGTTTTAAACATTTTTATCACAAACTATGCATTGTTTAACCCTATACCAAATTGGCCTTTATATACATAGGCAATGTTCGGTGTTTAGAAATTCGAGAAACCGTGCCCTAACGTATTGGGTTTCGACTTCCTCGTCTAAATCTAAATATCCGAATATCCTTCTTAAAACATATGTTTAAAACCCTATTATTTTTATTTTTGCATGCTATTGTCGCTTTTATTTACATCGTCATGTTTCATACAAATTTGCATTATCCTTCGTTATGCGTTTTACAAATTACCTTTTTACCCAACGAAAAAACAACTTTCATAAAAAGGCAACGTTCGTACTTAGACACTCGGGAAATTGTACCCTAGCGTATTGGGTTTCGATTTTCCGTTTAAGTTTAAATGATCGGATAGCCTTTTAAAGTCCAAGAATAATTTTCATAAAATCAAGGCAGTATTCGGTACTTAGGAATTTGAGAAATTGTGCCCTAACGTATTGGGTTTCGATTTTCTTCATTTATCTGGAGTATTCGAATACCCTTTTCAAATCAAATACATGATTTCTAAATAAAAAGCAAGTTTAGCCTATAAGGTCAAAATATCGTATCCTACCGTATTGGATGTGATGTTTTACCTTAAGGCAAACCGACCTTTGATTTACGTTTTCAACCTACCCAAATGGTTTTAAAGCAAATAAGGATCGTATATTAAACTCTGTCAAATTTTCGAATCATCGACCACAAAGACATTAATTAATCAACAAGGTACCGGTTTCCGGGCGTATCAGGGGTGCTAATCCTTCCCCGTGCGTAACTGACTCCCGAACCTATTTTTTTTTTTCTGGTATGTGGACCAAAATTGTTGTTTTAATAAATCGAATAGTTTATCAAAAACAACCCCTTTTTGAGGTGGCCGATCGCACCCTAAAAAAGATCGGTGGCGACTCCAATTCATTTTTTTTTAAGTCGACGTCTGTTTTGGTTTTCACAAAAATGGTATCGACACTCAGTGTACCTTTGATGTACGTAAGAACTCTTTTGGCAACTTGAAAATGACTTGCATTGCAACAATGCATGAATCTAGATAGTAGTCTCACAGCAAACATGATGTCTAGTTTTGTGGCTGTCAAGTAGAGTAAACATCCAACCAAACTTCTGTAGGTTGACTCATTTACTTTCTCAAAATCACCATGGTTAGTCAGCTTTTCTCCAACAACAACTGGTGTGCTTGTTGCTTTACAATTAAACATGGAGAACTTGTTCAGAATCTTCAAGGCAAATGCTTTCTGGCTTAGGAAAATCTCTTCCTATGTTTGAGACACTTCTATGCCAAGGAAGTAGGACATGTCCCAAGCTTGACATCTCGTACATCCTCTCCATCTTGTCTCTAAATCAGCCAACATGATCTTGTTTCCTCCAGTTACTAACAGGCCATCCACATACAAGGAGACTATAAGCTGTGTTTCATTACCTTCCTTCTTTTATATACAAGGTTGGCTCACTGATGCTTCTCTCAAATCCCAAGCTAGCTAGGTAGCTATCGATTCTGTCATTCCAGGCTCTTGGTGCCTATTTTAAGCCATACAAAGCCTTCTTCAGCTTGTACACCCTATCTTTTTTGCCAACTACTTTGAAACATTCAGATTGTTCAACATAGATTTCCTCATCAAGAAAACCATTAAGGAAGGTAGATTTTGCATCGAGTAGATGTATCTTCTATTGCTTCTGTGCAGCCAAAGCAACCAGTAGCCTAATTGTGTCAAACTAGGCCACTAATGCAATTGTATCAAAGTAACCAATACAATACTTCTAATCGAATCCCTTCACTACCAGCATTGCCTTCAGCTTGTTCAAAGTTTCATCAACATTATGCTTGGCTCAAAACACCTATTTCACTCCTATGACCTTTTTGTTAGCTGGTCTAGCAACTAACTCCCAAGTCTGATTCTTGTCAATCGTGTTCATTTCATCGAGCATGGCCTATTTCCATCCTTGTTGAGCTTTAGCTTCTTCAAAGTAACTTGGTTCAACAGCAACCACTTCAGCCCTCTCATATATCTTACTCAAAGGTCTAGTTTCCTTGATTGGTTTATGGCAATGTCCATTTGAGGACCATTTTGATCACTTTGAATTTAATCTGTTACCAAGTCTTTAGCAGTACATTCTAGCTCATTCTTATCCCAATTCCAACTTAATTTCTCATCAAATACTACAACACTGCTCAAAAAGACCCTATTAGATGAAGAATCCAAGATTCTATAGCTTTTCTTCACATTGCTATAGCTCACTAGGATGCCAGGTTGAGCCTTCTTGGCTAGCTTGTCCCTCTTGACTATTGGTGTGCGCGCATAACAAATGCAACCAGAGACCTTTAAATGAGCAAGTGATGATCTGAACCCAAACTAGGCCTTAAATGGAGTTTTTTATACCAATGTCTTAGTTGGTAGCCTATTTTGAAGGTAAACTACAGTGTTAACTGCCTTAGCCCAAAATGTCTTAGGCAAATTCCTTTCAAACATTAAGCATTTGGCCATATCCATCAGAGTTTGATTCTTCCTCTCACTAACACCACCTTTTTACTGAATTTACATTGCACATCAGGCTTGAACCAATAATTTTCTCCTAGATGATTGAGCCTTTTGCAGTATGGGCAAGATGGATATCTTCTTCTCGATTCATCTCTTCTAGGCTTGTCTGACCAAATCTTCTTCCCTTTGTAGCCAGAGGAGCTCAAGGTTGGTCTGTTCTTGGCTTGGAAGGCACCTTATTGATGCTTTTCATGTTTGCTGGTTCTTTTTTGCTTCTGAGTATAAATAACATTAATCAGCTCAGTCAAAAAGATGCTTGACAGATCTCTTGAGTCTTCAAGGGATGAGATATTGGCTCATATCTCTCAAGTAAGGTTATAATAATCTTTTCCACTAATCTTCCTTCACTAAACTAGTCCCCAAGCAATCTTATACTGTTCACAACAACCATAATTCTGTCTGAGTATTACTTCACTATTTCTTCTTCCTTCATCTTCAAATTTTCAAAGTCCCTTCTCAAATTAAGAGTTGTTGCTATCTTGTTCTTTAGGTCCCTTGAAACTCCTCATTAAGCTTATCTCAGGCCTATTTTAGAGACTCACAAGCCATAATTATTGTGAAAATCATATCAGACACACTGTTTTGGATGCATGACATGGCCTTGTGTCTTTTGGTTCTTTCATCTGCATGCTGCCACAGTAGGATTGGCTCTTAGAGGTGCTGGTTCAACATCTGAGTTGACAACTTCCCACAAGTCGAATGCTTGCAGGTAGGTCTTCATTTTTACTACCCAAATGTGGTAGCCTTCACCATTGAAGACTGGTGGTGCAGCTAGAGTGAATCTGGATGAAGACATGATTTATAGGATTGAAAAATAATAGGTTCTCTAAGAAAATGGGCTCTAGATACCAATTTTTGGAACTTAGAAAACAAATTGAAGAATTTTGACAGAAGCTTGAGCTTGAAGGCTCGAAAAACTTACTGAGTACACAAACAAATTCAGACAAATAACTTGAGTAAAAAAACAAAGAATGAAATAGAATTTTGAATGATTTTTCATTAACAATGAATTGAGACTAAAAGCCATTACATATACCAGTCAATAAGCTAGTAAAAAATAAACAAAATGGCACCTAAACATTACCTAACTCCACTAATAACATTGTAACTTGATAAACATTGCTTGTACATTTTGGAAAGCTGATTTATCAGCTAAAACTTCACCTAATTACATCAAGTACATTAACAACTTAGTTCTAATCTAACTAAGTTGCAAAACATCATTTGAAAGTAACAAGATGAAATAGCAGCTTGAATTTCAGCTACAACTGCATGGCTCAGGCTGCATGGTCTGCTCCTTTTCTACATGCATGCCAACTTCAACAAATCTTATTTAACTAAAGAAATGGGAGAAGGCCCTAGTGCAAAAGGGAAAGAACCCATAGAATAAGTAAAGATTTTCCTGGTAATATCTAGTAAGCTTCTTTCACTTGTGCTCCTGTTAAATTCCAGCTAATTTCATTATAATATTATTTTCTAGGTAAGCAAGTTTATTTAAAATCCATTGTGCATGTCAATGATAACAAACTAAAATGATAATAACAATATACGTAAGAAAGATTGTGAATGGATACTTTTCCTTAGTGCACAAGCTCCATATCTGGGATGGTGGAAGGGGGAAAGAGTGAAAAATGTTGAGATATGATGGCAAAATGTATGGAGATTAAGATTTGAAATGAGATTTACCTCCAATAGAACATGTAAATGCAAACCGCAATTGGTGAATACCTCAACCTTATGGGGGAATATGTAAGTGTTTGAATTAACAAAGAGGATTTATAGAAGTTCAATTAGATATATAAATACTGACTTAAAAACGCAATATTGTGAATATGAAACTATGGCTCTTCGGAGTGATATATAAATCAAAAGCTACCGTAAGGAAGAGGTCCATGAACAGTCTATACAAAGCATGTAAGTGAGTGCTATATAAAGTTAAGGCACGTGAATAGTGTTGAGACAAAAAATGTATTCACATGACTTATGTTTAATAGTGAAAAGTATTCATATGAGAACAAACCTTGGTTGTAGTGTGAAATGGTTTATGGTTGTGACTAGACATAATTATTATTATTCTCACGAAATCTTAAGCTATCGGTGACTACATTTAGCGGCGGATTGTATATACCAACGAATCCTAAGTGTTGGTATTACCAAGTGTTGTAAAAGTTTAGTTTAAATTTACTTCTTGAAAACCTTGTTCAAAAGCTTAATATTTCTTCTTGGAACCCATTAAGTTCATTATGAACTTACTTAGTTCCCTTACCATTTCAAGATTTGTTGAGAAAGAAGACTTTTGAAGGGACTCAGCCAGACAATGGACTCATTTGTGAGCCTTTCATTATTCCGTCGTAACATGTATATCAATTTAGAGTGGCCTGTGGTTTTAGCCTCTTGTAACTGAAATATGCAAAAGTGAATTTGAATATCTTTTTATAACCATCATGTATAACGAATGACTACACTTCGCCAATTTGTTTAACTTTTATGTTATGTGAATTAAAACTTTTACTTTCCTTTGATTTATGCATTAATTCTTTTAAATCTCCCAAATGACATCATGGAACGTGTACATTTATTTTTTTCTGGTTTTGTCCTAAAAATATTATTTCACCAAATGTTATTTTAAGATGTATTATTAAGATCGTATTATTTGACTTAAATGTTAAAACCAATGTTTTTTTCATTACAAAACCATTTTTTTCTCTGACATTGTCGTTCGTTGGTCAAACAGTTGAATTAGGATGTTACATAGTTATATATATTAGGATTTGTCGTCCCCCTTTTATTACATAAGAGGATTTTGGGCCTCTTCCATATTGGATCTAATTACAATTACTTTTTGGGCTTTTAACCCAATACTTTATAATTCAATCCAACCCAATATTTATTTTTTTGTTACCTAAAATAAACTTTAATATTTATATTTAATTAAATAATTTTCTCATCCCTATTTTATCTCCAGTAAATTTATGACAATTTTACCCTGGTAAAATTGTCAGAAAATATATATAATATTTCACAACTCAACTTTTTTACTATGGTCGTACGGTTTATTTTCATTTTTGGACTTTAAAACTACTCAAAAATATAAACTCATTCTTTTGATTATTTTTAAATAATCAATGTACAGTTGCAAATGTATCATTTCTCATTTTCATTTTGAAAAACTCATATTCATTTTCAAAATGATTTCATTTCTTTATTTCAAAAACTCATATTCATTTTCAAAATGATTTCATTTCTTTATTTTAAAGAAAACCATAATCATTTTCTGAATGTTTCTGATTTTACTGTTTCTATTCATTCCATTCATTTTTATTTTAAAAACATAAACTTGATTTTTATGTTTTTCGGGCATTCTAAGACCTATATGTGACAAATAAAAAGATATGAATGAGTCATCATAGAATATTCAAGAAAACAACTTGAAAAGCACCATTGAAGTCGATTTCTGAAGCATATTTTCGTCAAGATTGAAGACTCCCAGTTGATTTCTTAGGAGATTATCATGAGTTTCTTTATTTCTTATGGTTATATTATCTTTTGGATGCTTTTATTTTCAAGTATGAACTAATTTTCTAAATACCTAGGAGAGATAAACCCTATGATGAATTCCATCGTTTAATTTTTATTTATGCAATAAATACTTAGATCTTGTTCTCAATTATGTGTGTTTAATTCTTGGTTTGATATTTCTAGATTAATGTTTGATATGTTTAAATCAGAGGAGGAATAGACCATGTTTAAGTGGAACATCCTAAATTTCTTAACTTTGTTTCTTTGAGTTCTATCACAAATATGTTTCTGCTTTAGTGGCTAAGTGTTCTGATTGTGTGTTTGATATCTTAGGTTCAAGTCCCACATTTGGTGAATTCTGTTATTTTTGGTCTTAGCATCCCGGTTGGGTGGGCTTATGTAATATTGTTTGTAAGTTCATATCAGAATAAGTCTGCTAGTTCGGGTGGTAAAGAGTTAGCTTGCTGGAGGTCTTGTGCGAAAGTTGAAAAAAGGGTCTGTCGACACCACACAGGCATGTGTCCAGCCGTGTGGCTGGTCGTGTACAAAACACGATCATGTGACGGTAAGAGTGTGGCCATATGGGTTACACGGGCTAGGCCAAATTGGGTATGTAGGCTAAAGGCCAGGCCATGTGGGCCACACGAACAAGGCTAATTTAGGCGTATAGGCCACACAGGCATATAGGCCCACATGGGCAAGCCCCATGAGCTTGTGGGCCCAAAATTCTAAAATTTTTCCTAGGGTTGCACGTGCCATTTCGCTCAACTATGGACCTTCTGTAGGGTCGGTAAAAGCTAACCAAACCTTATTATATAATATCTATTATTCTGATAGATTGATCTGAGTTAGGAAAATTGATATGTATGTCTAATTGTTCTTTATAAGCATGTATGATTTCTATACACGAGTATGCGAGTCATGTTATATTTGTATATCTTTTATTTAATATTTTTATCTATATATAGGACGGGATATGTTTATTGGAGGAAATGTTCTGTACGGCGAGATTTCGCCTATTTTCTAGCAACTTGGCTGCATATTATTCCGTTATGTGTCGCATAAACATTATGTGGTGTGTAGGGATAGGTGGGTGTTTTATACCCCACATAATGTGATGGGATGGTCGGAGATGGTGTGTAGAGGATGAGAGTAGAATTCTGAATATTTGTTCTAATTATCTGATTCTAATATCTGTTTTTGTTAAGGACTTAAGTCTGTATCTGTATCTGTATCTGTATCTGTTCTGCACATGAGAGTTTTGTGTACATTTGCATGTGTAACGACCCAAATCCTACGGGCACCGAAAAAGTGAGTTTAGGGCCTCCGTCTTAGGAAAATGAGTCCATAAATATTTATTAAAAATATTTACGAAGTTAGTTATGAGTTGAATTAGATTTTGATTAAGTGAATTTAGTTTAATTAGAAATAATTAGTAGAAAGGACTAAATTGAATAGAGTATAAAAGTTTAATTATAGAATAGAAAAATATTAAGGGATTAAATTAGTTATTAAACAAAATTAGTGACATGTGTATGTTATAGAATGGATACATGTGTTTTTAAATTATTGGTACAAATGTATAATATTAGATATATTTACTTAATAATTAAGTAAAAGATATTTTTTATTTATTATTTGTTTATTATTTATAATTATGTAATATTATATTTTATTTATTAGTTGTCATAATGACAAATGTATGGTAATGATAAATTACATGTGTAATAACATGAATGTATACAAATGTATGTATATAATTAGTTATTAAATTAGATATTTCATAATATTAATAAATTAAGTAAATAAAGTAAATGAAATAGAAATAAAACAAAAAGAGAAAGAAAGAAATAGTTACAGAGAAAGTAATGAAATTGGAGAATAAAAAGAAGGAAAGAAAAGAAAAAGGGAGAATTAGGGTTTTAGTGCTTGAAGTTTTAATTGGTAAGTTTAATTAAGCCTTTTTCTTGTGATTTTGATATTTTTGAAGCCTAGAGTTGAATACTTTTGAATTTGTGTGGAAATATTGAAAGTTTATAGATTTTTTAGTAGGGTTTATGTTGAGTAAATGATGGAATTATGGATTAATTTGATAAAATTATTGATTTGAATTGATTTAAGGACTAATTTGTAAATTAGCTTATAAGTTTTCAGTTTTAGGGGCTAAATTGAAAGAAATTCGAAATTATGGAAAAATGATGAAAATTTGATAGTTATATTGAAGTTTTGATGGAAATTGAATAAGGAAATGAAAGGATTTGTAAAAAGGAAGAAGATGGAATTGGTTAGGACAAATTTGGTATTTAGGCAAAAGTTGCATGGAAAGTTAATAATTTTGTATAAAATATGTGTGCTATTAATTAATTGTAATTATGCTAATTTTCTAGCAAACAAGGAAACCGAGACGTCGAATACGAAGGGAAAGGAAAAAGTGAACGAGGAGTAGCCCGAGAGAAATATCGGTTTGTATTATCATAATTCAAGTTATTTACTATTTTATGTTTAATTTATTTAATATATGTGTATGGAATTGGAATTGAAATAAGTACTGATATTTAATTTGAATGTGATTGGAATTGATTTGAATTGATGATATTGGATTGAATGGAATGGAATGTGAAACATGAATAGAAAGTGTATTTAATTTTGAAAGTGTTCTTATGAGATGAAACGTGAAATGAAATTAGTGCAATGAGATTGAATACATGAACTAAAGGTTCATGAAGTGTTGAAAGTGGAAATATGTGATTATGTGGATTTGATTGAAATAGAGAAATGAATTCAATACCCAATTAACTAGTCGGGCTTAGTGGATATAGTTGGCATGCCATAGGATTGAAAGAGTTCAGGGTTACTTCGACCTCGAGTCGATGAGACACTTGGAGTGTCATATTGCTTCGGATAGATTCGATGAGGTACTGGGTACCACTTTACTTCGGCTAGGCCGATGAGACACTGGGTGTCAACTTTACTTCCAACTATCCGATGAGGCACTGGGTGCCAATATGGTGTGTTTGGTTGGATCCGTGTATTCGCCAAAGTCCGAGTCATGTTAATAGGGGTAATTATGTGAAATGAGAAAATCTATTGAATTTGATTATTCGAACCATTGAATGAACAATGAAAGCTATATTGTGAATTGAAATGAGAAATGATAATATGCTATGAGATTAAAGGTTCATGAATAGTTCCTATTGAAATGTGAATTGAATATGTATATTGATTGAGAGATGAACCAAAGGTTCATGAATGATTGGAATTCTATTGTTGAGATATTGATTCGAATGTTGGAAATGACACATTGATAATATGATAATTTAGCATGAAATTATATGTTTGATGTGCTATTTATCTAAGTATGTTTATGATATTTGATTGTAGTTATATATATTTGAATTATGATAATACCACTGAGTATTCACAACATTCAGCGTACGGTTGTTTTCCGTGCGTAGGTTGGGTAGAGTTAAAGTCCGGCTCAGCATTCAAATCAATCCCGACTTCAACTCAAATTTTGGTGATGAATCTATCTTTTGAAATATGGCATGTACTAGGTTTGGTTTTAATCACTTGTAAATGCTTTATGTTTTGAATGTAAATATGGTTTATAAACCTTAAGAAGTTTTTGGAATGAATGAATGATTTTTTGCTAAGTTTGAAAATGAAATGAATGGTATTTGATGAAGATTTATAAGTTAATGATTTGGGCATGAATTGGGTATGTTTAGTGGGTGAAAGTAGCTTTAAAATAGTGAAAAATCATGTTTTCATACGGCCAAGACACATGGGCGTGTGCCAGGCCGTGTGGGGGAAGTCAGACTTGCCCACAGGTTAGTTTCACGGTCGTGTATAGCAAGTCAGATCTGTCCACGGCCTGGCCCCACGGCCATGGGGAGCCCCACGGGCAGACCACACGGGCATGTCCCAGGCCACACAGGCATGTGCACTTATTTTCAAAGAAAAGTTTCTAAAGCTCCCGGTTTAGCCCCAAATCACTTTCTAAACTTATTTTGGGCCTCGTAGGCCCATATTAAGGACTATTTGATAAAAATTAGAAGGTTTTAGATTGAAACTCAAATTTATGTCTCGATTTTGTTCGTTTATTAGTGTATAGTTTGGTAATGCCTTTTAACCTTGTTCTGGCGACGGTTTGGGGTTAGAGGGTGTTACAGCATGTCTATCTCTATTGGGTTACACACTGAGTTTATGAAAACTCACATCTGTTTGTTCTACATCTGTTTGTTCTGTACAGGTAATCCTTAGACATAGGCGGGTCGGTGCGACGGAGTTTCAGCGGTGACCACTGGTTCAGAAATGGTTTTTATTTAAATTATGGATTATTTTTTAGAGTTGTGTGATTTTTGGACTTTAGGAATTTTTTTATTTAAATTTTAGTTTTGGTTCCGCTTTGACTTTTATTTGACAACGTTGACAAAATTTCAGTTTTACGCAAAAAATATTTTCTAAAAATACAAACTAGATTTTCTAAATATAACAGTTTTTATGATTTCTACTGCAAATTATGTTTTGGTCTACGAACAAACTAACAATGATTTCAGAAATGTATATGTTTAGTAAAACTTGGACTCTTTTCAACAAGTAACTTTACAAGGTATTTTGCCTAAGTGACATCAGTTTTAAAACCCTTCATTGTAATACTCCCTAACTCGGTCATAACATCTAGGCTGGGTTTGGGGTGTTACATTAAGAGCAGAACTACCGTAATTGAGTGGAGTTACACGTAATCGTAGAAATAGGACGACATAAATCTATCGGATTATAGTCAATCTAATAGGTGAATCCATAAATCGAGTTAATGCTATAATAGAGGTTTTAATTAGAAAGAAATTTCAATTAATTAACCTAGAGTTAGTTGCTCTTACTCTCGAAAGAGATATTAGCATAATTTAGGAATTTCTATGGATCAAGAAACTAAGTAAATAAATTACATGATTTAGATTGATAGTGACAAATAGAGTCTAGGTAAATTCTTTCCTGGGTATTGTTTTGCTTCTTGGTTGTTAATCGTTTATTTTCCTGAATTGTTCTTTGTCGTGTACATAGTTAATTAATTTAGTTAATTTTAGTTTTCAATCAATCACTTGAATTTATCTATTAAATAATAGAAAGAAAATAATTACTAGTACTTTTAATTTTCGTGAGAATGATATCTTTGTTCACCATAGTTATACTATTAATTAATAGGTGCACTTGTGTTAGTCAATTTTTTAATTGGGTTACGATTTCATCAATTTCCATTACCAACTCAAGCATATTCATACTATCCCAACTAAAAACTAATCATTCAAGAGAATAACATGAGCTAACCAAAGCATATACTAAGTTATAAGGCATGCTTAACATTCACCTTACAATTCCAAAACATTAATCAATTTTAAGTAACTCAAATAGTCTAATTGCTTTAAGTGTGCCAAACCAATTAAAAAAAAAAACCATCACTCATATAGCATCAAACTTAACTAAAATATGCATCATTAAGTTTCATACCAAAGTTACATTCAAAATCAATCATTACTACCATTAACACAAAACTATCGATTCTCAAAATAGTCATTTACAAACTAGGAACCCTTAAACACATGTCGCATGGTCTAGAATCAAAATGAAGATATAACTATCGTCTTAAGATAGTGTCTGATCCTTTGCTGATTCAATTCAAGAGTTGTACAAGGTGAAAAGCTACAAGTAGGGAAAAACAACCAGAGTAAAACTCCTTTGAGCCAATTGTCATTGGGGTCGCCTCACTAAAGCCTGAATGTTGTAGGGGCAGTGACAACAAAGTCTGTCACAACACTGAATCCTGACGAATAGAAATATGTAAAGGCAATTTTGTGTCCGAACAAGCTCCAATCATCCACATTTTAGAAGGAATTTTTATCAATATTAGAGTTGTAGTGTCAGGCTATTTAAAGTCTCTTTATGACACAAACAACTAGACATTCAATGTTCTTATAATAATCTTTTTATTCCCTTGATCATTTTACATTCTTAGGTTTTTTTTTTTTTCTAAGTTAAACTTTATTTTGCCATTTTTTTTTCACTTTTCTTCTATAACTAAAAAAGGTACAAGGGCCTCTTGCATTATTTTGGGATTTTCTTCATAGTATTTAATAGATTAAAATATTTTAGTTATTCAAAATGGTAAAGTGTTAATTTGGGCTTTAGATTTATGACTTATTCTTGCTTGTTATCAATGCCATCAAAGACTTCTTCAGTATTTGTTAAACATTTCTCAACTCTTATCTCTTTTGTGATTATTTGATTACTCAATTGAACATGATATTAAAGTAAGATAAGAAGCAACAACGATTTGGTGAAGAAGAAAAAGGGAGAGCTCTTAAGTTCTCTTTTTCTTTTTTTTGGGGGGGAGGTAGAAGAAAAATGCTTTTACGTTTCATTATTTTCTACATTTTAAAAATTTTCTCTTCTTTTTAAATTTTTATAATTTTAAACTAAAAATTTTGTGTCATCAACTAAGGTGTTGCCACGTTGGACGAAAATATTTGTTGATATTGCTTGACGATTTTCATTAAGTTTGGTCTTACTTGAAATTGTTTGCAACACTATGGGTGAGAAAGTGAAGAAAAAAAAAGTTAAGAGCCAAAGTGAAAAACTCACAAACATTAGAGATGAATTTTGTAATTTTACTTTTTTTTTTTTTTTGAGATTATTGATTAAATAAGTGGAAGTTTTTTAGAATTAAGATATATTATGTTTATAACTTCTTTAATATCAAATGGAATATGAAAAAAAGTAAAGAGAAAAATGTTTGAATTCCACACAAAGGGAAATCGATAGACCACAAGTTGCTCCTTCCAAGCATTTTTTTCAAACTTTGATTTTATTTCAATTTGCTTTATTTCATAACTCTTTCCAAAGTTTGAAGAACCACTCCTTTTATTTAGGTGATACAAAACTTTAAATTAATAATAAATTAAAATTAGAATTTGGTGTTGATTGAGGCTTAATTTGATGGGTATGACTATTGTTGTGAATGTAGGAGAACGTAGATTCGATTGCGCTGAAACATATTATCCTCCTATTCATGTGTTGAGGATGGGTTATAGGTAATTCTAAGTATTGTGTCAAAATGAGCAGATTTAATCAGAACCTACATTGAGATATTTCAAAAAAAAATTTAATTTTGGTAAGAAAAAAAAGTAAATATTCTATACATCATTGGCGTAAGTGTTATTAAAATCAAATAACAGTAAAACTTTCAAATATCAAATAATAACAACTAATCTTACAAAATAATAATAATCATACATTTTTTGTGATGCAAATAAAACCCTAAAATATTATTTTTCCAGTAATTCTTTAGATGTTATTTGAATGAAAATATTTTACTAATGCATATATTTATAGTGCTAAATATTAATTTTAATTGGCATATAATCGTAACACTAATAAAGTGATAATGTAAAATAATAAAATGTAATTTAATATGGATCAAAGTATAATTAAGTGATAATAACTATTAAACTAACAATTAAAGCATTATTAATCAAATAATTATTACCATATTGAAAATAAAATTATATTTATAGATTTAATTTTTATTAATTATAAACAAATTGATTTTAACACGATTAATTATTTTCACATTTAAAATGAAATCATATTTATATATAAAAATTATATCTATTTAATTAAAAACTTTTATTTTATTTTTTTAATTTATCTAATTATATTCATTTCTTTTATAGATTTAAAATTTTATTAATTAATAATATATGTCATTTTTTATCAACTTTTAAAAGATATAACCAAATTATTTAAATTCGCATTAATATACTCTTCTATTAATTAATATTACTTTCATTATTATCACATTGATATCATTATTATTTACAAAAAAAGATACGCATGAATTATTTTTAATGTCAATTTAGTGGTATAATTAATAATAAAAGGTATCATCGTTAGTTCAAAAGTTTCCTCAAACTAGGAGTGAGCATTTAATTGAATCGAGTGAAAAAGTTTTGGGTTTATCGAATTGACGAGCCTTATTTTATCATCCTAACTTTATTTGAATTTTTTTTTGAATCAAGTCGAGCGAAATGAAATTTGAGTCGAGTAGAATCAAATTGAGTGAAATTGTTCGAGTTAAATTAAAAAAATTAAACATGTCAAATTAAAATATTATTACAATATAACTAATTTCATGTTAGAGAACATAAATTTGAAACTATATATATATATATATATATGAAAACTTTTTCAAAGCAAAAAAAAAAATCCTTTAATATGATAAACTCGATCTATTCATTAACTTATTTAGATCTCAAAATTATTATTTTAGAAAAAAATTAAAATTTTAACTTTCTTTATATATTCATTAGAATTTTTTAAAAATTTTATAATTTTTTTAAAAAATATAAATTTTTGAATTTTTGAAAATTATTTAATTTTTTTTGTAAGTTTTGTTGAGAGAGACCAATTTACTCATTTTCAAAATTGATAAGGACCAAAAGGATATTTACACCAATCTGTTATTCAAATTGTAAAATTCAAAATTGATAAGGACCAAAAGAGTATTTACACCAATCTGTTATGCAAATTGTAAAATTTAACTTACTGAAACTTGAAATTTGAATAACTCGATTCGATTAGTTTGAAATTCGAAATTTTTTAATTTTTTCAAATCGAATCTAATTTTATTCACCGTTACTTTAAACTCATGTTTTTATATACATCATAAATAAATATTAATTAAGAACTGTTACGATTTTTAAATATCATCACATAGAAATTTAAATTTCACTTCCAATACACCAAATAATTATATTTAGTTGTTAAGAGTGGTTGGGAAAATTTTATGGTACTAGCTATATTCATACATATATATTCAACTTTTTACAATGACCTTTCTATAGAATAGCAATCTTAAAAGAAAATAGTTTTTGTTATTTTTCTCAGTTTGTTCTCTTCACTTTTTTTGAATTGATGACTTCCATGAAGATAAGGAATTTTTACTTTTTAAATGAGGCAAAGGTGAAATTCTCCATCAATCTTCCCAAGGTAGATGCTACCATTTTGGTTGTCAAATGGAATATATCTTGAGAAAGTGAAATTTGAGAAAACAAAATATAGGGTAAAATTTCATCAAAATTTGCTATAAAAACTACTTAAATCTCATGTTGATTAGAAATAAAATAATGATATGATTTGAAGAAAGAATATGTGATGTGATATCAAACCCATTTATATAACCATCAAATCAAATGAGTTTTAATTTAATTAATATTATTATTTATGATAGGAGTTCAAATACAATTAAAAATATATTTTCTTTCGATTTAAAAATAAAAAATGAAAACATTATATTAAAAAAGAAATATATATATATAGTCTTATGAGTTTGATGTAATTGACTGCCACTCAAAATGTATTTTGAAAATCAGGGGTATAGTTGGGGCAGGCAAAAGAAGCCTTAGCACCCCCAGTAAGAGGCCTCAATTATAAAGTATTAAATTAAGTTTTTTTTTAAAGAAGCTTTTTTATCTTTGACTCCTTCATACTTTTTAAATTTTATTTTTACTTTTCCAACATTATATTTTTCATTGGGTAAACTACACAAGTCACCTTAAAATAGATTTGTTCCTATTTTAGTCTTAAAATTTATTTATCAATTTAGTCACTCTAATTAAGAATATTGTCTGAATTGGTCATTGCCATTAAAATTTTCATTAATTTCACTAACGGATTACTAGTGTGCCATTTTTTTTTACTTTTGACTAAAGTTAGAGACATCTTTATAATTAGTCCAAAATACTTTTTTTTTGGTTTATTTGCAACATGAATATTTCAATGGTAGCATAAACATTTGAATATTTCAATTAGAAGAAATTGAGTTTTGAAACCAAGAGTGTCATCCCTCGATTTGAGCTTAGACTCTGGAAATTTTTAGTAAGTAAATTGGTTTGGTTCAATGATTAAGTGTTTTAGTTATAGAAGAGGTTTTGGGTTCGAATCCTATCTCTTGAAATTTTGCTACTTTGATTAAACCACTATCTTTGGACATGTGGGTTATAACTTAAATTTAGTCAATTGATGACAAGAATGAGCTTACTGGTTTAATGACATATGTTTAGTTTTTCTTTTTACTTTCCATTTCTGTTGTTACCATTCCTCCGTTCTTTCTTTCTTTCTTTTTTCGTTTTGATTATTCTTTTCAAACTACCTTTCCTTTTTTATGTTATGCCAAATTGATGATGTACGAGCTTGGACTTATCCTTTCTGGTTCAATTCGTTATTGATAAGTTCAATTTAAAGTTTGTGCCAGGACATGTGTCCAAACCATGTGTGTTTATGTGTTGAGTAGGATTCACATAGGCCAATGACACGAGCATGTGTCTAGGCCATATAACTCATGGATTGCGAACTAGGACCACACGGGCAAGCACACGAATGTGTGTCAGACCATGTGGAGGCACGTGAGCCAGCTTTTCAAGTCGTGTGAAACGATACAAGCATGTGGACCAATATTTGAAAATTTTCCCTCAGGCCACAAGTGTCATTCGAAATGAACCCAGGCCTATAGTAGGGTCCATACAATCATAATTAAGCTATATAATTTGATATATGATGATTTGATGATGAATACCTTGTGATCTACACATATGTCTACTATCTTGAACCTACGTAAGTAGGGTTTGTCATAACATAATGTGCCCTTGTCTAATGCCTGGGAATTATCTAGGTACGATTCGTATTCAGTTAAGTTTATTGGTGCACCCTTACGTTACTCTATTGCTTAAGAACATGTGATGTACAAATATGTTGAATTGATTGGTATTGATTCTGACTTATAACCGTGCATGTGACTTCATGGCAAATCTGATATTATTTGTTAAGTTTTGATAAATCTATTTTATAACGCATGGACTCCCATGCCTACTGACTCTGTTACCGTACGATAGTGTGATTACATGCTTATCACTCTGTTTCTATATATGCATGCCATGACACATTTGCATAGGGCTTGGGATGATGTGGTAGGAGGAAGTTTCTGGCAGTTCAATAGTTTGCATTATTTGGTGGTTATCCATGTTTTTATTCTGGCAGCTTGACTGCACTATAGTGGCTTGACCACATGTATCTAATCTGGCAATTTTAACTACAAAATTCTAGTGGCACTGTCCATAGTTATCTGTTGGTATGATTTGGCTGGACGAGTTCTAGGGGAACTCTATTTTGGTGTTTAGCGAAGTTGGGTAAGATATTTTCTGATAAATCTGCATTTTAATCTGTTTGAAAAATACCACATCTACATAACACACATCCTCTGCATAGCTCTGTTCAGTTCTGCTCTGTTCTATTCCGCTCTGCTCTATTCTATTATATTCTACTCTGTTTTGGCATGCTTTGCTCTGTTCTGTTATGCTCTGTCTTATTATGGTTGGGTTGTGTTGTTCTATTATATTACACTTGCTATTAAGTTCAATGTGTTCACTGTGATTTATATACAATATTTTGTTAACTATAATTAATGTCAGTTATACAATGGGTTTTATAGCTTACCTTTTGCATTTATTTTTGTGCGTTCAAGTAAATCTCTAATTGAGGAATGGAGAGCGTGTAAAGCTCAAATTATTTTGCAATAATGTAGAAATGTTTGATCTTGTGGGTTGCAATCAGTTTCTGAGCTCATTTTGATTTTTGCTAAATTCGTCAACAGTAGTTAATAATTTTTAATGTGAAACTATAACATCACTCAAGTCGACAAAAATGAGTTCCGATTTTCAAAATAAAACTGAAAAGATTTTCCGTTAATATTCGAGTAATCTTTGAACGTTTCTAGATACTTATTGAAATCAATTTTTGATGTGTTGGATTAGCTCTTCCAGATTTGATCTTACCTTTAGGATGTTACAATACATAGTTTTAAATAAAATTATTAAAAATTTGTTGAAATTTGACCCATTACCACCCTTTTCCTAGTGTCTCAAAGCATAAAATACCTACCAAATTATCTTGATAAAAAAATTCACTTATATATTCGAAAATAAACTTTGAACGTTAGCATTTGAATTTCACATACCATATAAATGAAATGCATACATGATATATAAATTAGTAGATTCAATATAATAATATATAAAAACAAGTAATAAAAAGCTTGATTCTGTACCAAATATATGTTTGTAACAAATTCACAACTGAAAATTTTTATCACAATTTATACTACTTTTGAAATCCGAATTCTCAAACACAACCCTAAAAAGAAAAAATTCCAAATGATATCGACACGAGAGGAGGATAGCAAGCCAAGCATTCTCCCACCTCCTTTATCAAGATTCCCTTCCTTTGAACTCCACCAGCGGCCCCCACAGATGCCTTCCTTTTGCACCATTTCAATGTACTTCCTCATCTATAAATTCGTCAAGTGCAAAGCTCTCATTGCAAGTTAGCTAACTACTTTAGAAACTCAAACAAACTTTGTAGTTCTCAACCTCTCAAATTCACCATGGCTGACAAGTGCGGCAACTGCGATTGCGCTGACAAGAGCCAGTGTGTGTAAGTAATCCATAATCATCCATCCAAGATGGAACTTTCCAGCAGTTTCTTGTGTTGTGTGTGATTTGAGATTATGTTGTTTTTTTAGTTCTGCATGATTTATAGCTGCACATTACTACATGTATGTCACCATTATGCTGGACAAAAGCTTTTCAAAAGTATTTATGATCCCATGTTTCCTCAAGGAGATCCTATGTTACCCGGTATATCCGATATGGATAAACATAGCTAACTGCTTTGTTTAATAAGCTTGTTGTAACTAAGAGCATGAGTTTGCAATCAATATTCATTGAAACTAAAGGCTTTTTTTTTCCTATGCTTTCAGGAAGAAAGGAAACAGCTTGGTCATTGAGACTGAGGAGAGGTATATTTTCTGATCTTCAAAGACTGATATCTGCAAAGAAACAAACCAACATACAAAACTTCTCGCATGCTGCTATCAAATAACATCTGAACCATCCCTGAGAATTTTTCAAACAAGCAATAAAAAACTTGTCTGATGCATGATCTGCTACATGCACGCATCAGTACTTTTGTCTCTTATTTATCATTTACTTACCTAGAGAAGCAAAAAAAGGAATTGCTTGCACGGTTGAAAATTGAGAATTAAGTTTAAAGTTGCATTCACATATGCTAAATATAACCTGTTATTTCATTTCTGTGCAGCTACATCAGCACTGTAGTGGTCGAGCCTCTGGCAGAGAACGATCGCACCTGCAAGTGCGGACCTAGCTGCAGCTGCACAAACTGCACATGTGGCAGTCACTAAGCAGACATATAGAATGATGAAGTTTGGGACCTAAAAAGAATAAAAGTTGGGTTGAATAATTTGTGTCTTTTATTGTAGTTCGAGTGTGTTTTCTTGTCTATCCGTCCGTTGTTTGTCTATGTCTCTCGTTTTATACAATGATGGAATGGCCATGTCAATGGCCTTTGTCTGATTAATGAATTATTATTAGTATAAATCTTCTGTCTTTACTCTAAACTGCATTTTGATATCAACAACAAAGCAGCCTTTCCAGTTTCAAATGGAGCTCCATATATCAAACTGATCAAGTCATTAGCGGACTTATAACCAATGCAGTTGCAGAGTGCAACGCAGGAAAATGCTACACCCTGAATATTAAAAAGCTAAAGCTGTTCATAGTTCCAGGGACTAGCAATATTCAGAGATTTATCTTTACAGAAAACAAAAAGGAACTAGAACACCGGGTAGTTTGACAAAGAGAAATGAAGAAGAAAAGAAGAATATTGAACAATAAACCTAATAATAACACCTAAAGAAACCCTATCACCATTAACTTCTGAATTGCAATGACATAAAAAATAATCAAGAAGAATAAAAAGCTTAAGTCTTCAAGGCAGAGCCCTTTTACACCATCTATGTACAAGGTAAAGGTGAATATTGATTAAATTTTGAGACTTTGACTATAGAACCAGTAAACCAAGGTTAAGAGAATAGCTCAATCCTAACAATTATGTTCATTACTTTTTTTATGCTTTTCTACAAAGGAAACAATTCAAACATAAAGATATAAAGGAAAACGAAAACCACAAGAATTTATTCCCCATGTTGGCCTTCATTATCAATTAAGTTGTCACCAAGATGCCATTCTAGCACTAAGGCCATTCTAGCATTAAGGGTGTGCTTGATTGAATGGACAAGCGGAAGGGTGGAAGAGTGGAAGAAGACAATGGAAAAGAGGAAAGAAAATAATCTTTTAAGTGTGCTTGGTAGGAAAGAAAAGTGAGAAGAAGAATATAGGAAAGATTATCATTTTTCATTTTAATGTATGAAAACAAATCATTCCAAATTGGAATAATAAGAGGAGAAAACGAGAGAGAAGTAAGTGAAGTGTTCAAAATTATACATTTCTTATCATTTTTTGAAAACAAATCATTCCAATTTGGAATAATAAGAGGAGAAAACGAGAGAGAAGTAAGTGAAGTGTTCAAAATTATACATTTCTTATCATTTTCATTTTCTTTCCTCTCATTTTTTGAACTCTACCAAGCAATGAATGGAAAGAAATTTACTTTTTTCTTTCAATTTTTCCATATTTTCTACCAAGCACACCAATGGAAAGAATATACATATTTGCTATCTTTCCACTTTTCCACTTCAATTTTTCATCTTTCCAACTTTCTTTTCATCTTAGCGAGCAAAGCTTAAGGATGTGCTTGATTGAGTGGAAAAGTGGAAGGAAGGAAAGAGGAATTGAAAGAGGAAAGAAAATAAATATAAAGTGTGCTTAGTAGAAATAACAAGTGGAAGGAAAATAAGAAAGATGATCATTTTCCTTCTTATTGCATACAAATGAATCATTCCAAATTGAAATGATAAGTGAAGAGAAAATGAGAAAGGTTGAAATCAAAGGTGAATTTTACAAAATTACGCTACTTTTAATTTTTTGTCCCACTCATTTTTCAACTCTACTAAGTAATGAATGGAAAGATTTTTTTTCATCCTTTCCTACCAAGCATAACAATGGAAATTTATATATATAATATATATGTTTTCTCCTCCAATTTTTCATCTTGTTGATTTTCGTTCTATCCTACAAAGCAAATCTTAAATTTGCGCAATCTTCTTTAGTCAAAATTTTTACCAACATAGGCTACACAATAACACAAGTAGGAATAGAAATTGAATAAGAGAGTCAACTAATAGAAAAGTACAGAAGGGGAAATGTTTACTCAAGGAACCAACGCATACAGAGTTTCGCTCTATCCCATCATGATTCATAGAAGTATTCCAAATGTTTCAATTCATTCAATAGAGGTAAATAACCTCATAAAAAAGAAAAATACAAAAACAAAAATGAACAGTTTAGGATAAAGCTTTCTTTTTATTTCTGGATTCTTTTTTGTCAAATCATATCTGTTTAATCCCCTAATAAATAGTTTGTACCTCAAATTGTTTTCATCTATGAACTTCAAATACCAATCTCAAACATTGAAGCCCTCTGCACGAAGGCATATACGATGAGCCTCTATCCATTTTGCACAAGCTTCTTCACCATGCTCCACAATGCATTCATCTCTCAGCTTCTTTGTCTCGGGGCAAGCACAGCAAATTTTCTTCTTTGGCTTTGATTCTGGACCAGATGTTGCCGTTGTTGATCCCCGGTTTAGCTGTAAGCGAGGCAAGGCTAAGGCAGATGTGTTTTGTGTTGGCAACTCACCCATTGTCTCAGACAGTTAGCAAACGTAAGATACTGTTACGGAAATCGAGAAAGAGAAAAACATATCAGAAGAAAGTAGAAGAAAAATGAAATGTCACTAAGCACATGAAGTAATTTCATCAAAAAAGACAACAAAAAATAGCTTAGGCCATGATAACATGAATCTTATCACAACCAAAAAACTGCAGATAATGTCTATTACTTTTTGTTTTTGATCATTCAACTACCAATATCAGCATATATACATTTTATACCATCCTTAATCAATACTGAAAGAAAGTGCATAAAATTCACAAATCCAATTTATCTAGTATGATTTGAGCTAAATTCGATAAGAACATCACAAATTTATGTGAACAGCTAAAAGCAGGCCATCACTCAAAAGAAAACAAGAAAAGGTTCTTGAAAAGTTTAAAAGTGCCAATTTAGGTGTTCATATGTACAGTTCGGATAAAACAGTAAACGAATAGGCATTAACTGAATTATTTCATCTACCAATAGGCATTAACTGAATTATTTCATCTACCCTTAACCAAACCATTTTTCGAATTAACCCAATTTTCGGGCAACTTAACAGTAAGATCAAGATCAAGCTCCACCTTGATCGTCGCTAAAGTTTAGTCCAAAAAACATAGCCAATTTTCATCAAAAAAGAAGAAGGGAAAAGCAGCCATAATTCATCAGAAAAACAAAAACCCAGACAGAAAATGACATGAATCAGACAAATTAAGACTTTGCAACGATAAAAATCTAATCTTTTATCGCCTCTAGTGAATCAAGAAATAGATAGAAAAACAAAAGATAATTAATTAGTAAAAAGAAGAGCTTACCCTTGAATTTTAAGCAAACGGAGCCGGCAACCTGGTGAGGGGTTTTTCAGAGGTTTCAAGGGAGGCAACAAAGAAAGAAAAATGATTCGGTTTTACGGTTTAAAAGCAGGCCACGTTGATGTCGGGTCGGGTCAGACCTTTTTATTGGTTGAAAATTATTACTCGTAAGAAAAGTAAAATTGGAAATGCTCATCCTATACTGTTTCCAATGATATTTAGGCAAAAATATTTGAAACAATGCAATTTTTATTTAGAAATAAAATAATAATTTAACAATATTAATATAATTCTTTTTAAAAAATATTAATATAATAAGTATTCAATTAATATAATTGAAAATACAAATATCCATTAATTTGTTGTTTGCTTATTGGCTTCATATAATTTAGAAAATACTAAATTTCTCGAAGTTTCTTATTCATATTTCTTATAAAATAGTGTTATTTGATAATGTTTATCTAGTAGACTCCCTGGTAACCCAAGCGAGCATTCAGATAGCTATCCTACGTTCATTCGTGAATGTACTGCTAATGGGTTGAAGTTTATATCAACAAATATATACATGAATCGTTTTCAGATTATCACAATTTAGAGTGTAATCGATAAATCAATGAAAATTTCTATTTTATTAAAATTAAAAAAATTTCAACATTTAATTTCTTAATTAAGTTTGATAAATATATTAACTTTTTGCTTAATAAAAAATTTTCAACAAAAAAATGTTGAATATAATAAGTAAATAGCTATGTATCATTTAATGTGAAAAATATTAAGTTTGATTTTAATTTTTCAAAAATTTTATTTTTGAAATAATCATGTCGTTCTTTTGTTAAAATTAAAATATTCAAAATTAAACTTTTATACAAAACTATTCAAAATAAAATCAATAAGATTACAATTGTGAAAGAAAGAATTTTTTTTTTAAATCAAGATTTACTAAACTCAAATAAAATAATTATATTCCGAGTTTAATCTTTACTAATATACTAAACAATTTTATAATACAAAATTAATATTTAATATTTCAGTACTTAATTTTCAGTTTATTAAATGCATTGTCGTTCATGGTTATTATAACAATCACTCAACATAGATTCAAGGTACTCAAATGCTAAGGAATTATATGTAAATATAGACATTATATAAAAATAATAATTAACCTCTAATATTTTTTTTTTTTTTTGAAAAAGCCAGACAATAAGTTCAATCTTGGCTTTATTTCCTTTTAATTCAATGTTATCCATATGTTATTATCCCATATCTTTACTACAAATGTTTTATTCTTTTTTTATGGAATTATCTAAAATAAGGGTGAGTAAAATTCGATTCGATTCGAAAAAATAAATAAATAAATAAATTTTGAGTTATTCCAGTCAACTCGAATAAGTAATTCGAGTTTCGAGTTCAAATCAAGTTGAATTTTACCATTCGAATAATTTGAATAACAGATTGGTATAAATATCATTTGTTCCATGTCAATTTTGAAAATTAGCAAATTGGTCTCTCTCAACAAAAATTACAAAAAAAATTAATTTTCAAAAATTTAAAATATTTATAAAAATTTCAAATTTTATATTTTAAAAAAATTATATAATTTTAAAATAATTCTAAAGAATATGTAAAGAAAGTTAAAATTTTAAAAATTTTCTAAAATAATAATTTTGGGAACTAAATAAGTTAATTAACTATTCAAGTTTATCATACTAAAGTATCTTATTTTTTTATTATTTTTCTTTGAAAAAGTTTTTAAATTTATGTGCTCCAACATGAAATTAGATATACTGTAACAAGATTTTAATTTGACATGTTTAATTTTTTAATTTAACTCGAACAATTTCACTCGATTCGATTCGACTCGAATTTCATTTTACTCGCCTCGATTCAAAAGAATTTCAAATCAAGTTAAAATGATAAAACAGTACTCGTTAACTTGATTAACTTGAAAATTTTTCACTCGATTCGATCGAATACTCACCCTTAATTTAAGACTATGCTTTTCATTCTTCCCATAAGGATGCAAGCACCAATTTTTGATTGAATTTGATTATGAGTGTTTCTAATTTTTTTAATTAATTTTTATTTTAACAAAGTGTGACAAGTCAAGATATAATAGGTTAAGGGAAATTTTGTTAACAAAGCAATCAATTAGGCATTTTGCATAATGTAATCATAGTTTAGTTACCATTTTGACAAAAGAAAAGGTTCAGATATTTAAATGAGAAAAATGGTTGACAAGAGTTCTTATAATTACATCATTTAAGTCTTTTGTTAAAAATATTTTTTTTAAAAATCACTATTTTGTACAAAAGGTTGACGAGAATTCTTATGATGATATCATTTTATAGTTTCGCTATTAACAAGTGGTTGATCTTAGGTATTTGAATCAAGTTTGAAAATTGAAGTCAATATTGTTAGGATGATTTTATTCGAATATCATCCTTAACTTAAATATGACTAGACTCAGACCGTAAAACAAATAAAAAAACCTATGATTATTAAAAAAAAATAGTTTTGATGTTAAAGGTTTAAAGTTTAAGCGTGTTTGTTTCATAAAAAATAATCAAACCAAGTGTAAAAACTCAATTCTTTGTTAAATAAATCAAAGGAAAAAAAAGACTCATTTTATTAATTTTTACATTCTTAATTCCCATTCTTTCATTGATATTAACAATTTCTTTATTTAACTTATATTATTGAATCCATAAATTAGTTAATTCTTGATCCAACCAATTTAAATCAACTTATGTAATTTTATATTTTACGATGATTATCCCACTAACCTTAAGTATAAGTAGTGATTTTAAAGCAAAAAATTATGGCATTAGACCAACCTTGTAAATTGTAATATAAATGAAATTTAATTTTCAAACTCACTAAATATATTTTCTATTGATTGTTATGATATTATGTGTATTTGGGTAAGCTTAATTTGCAATTTAAATTCTCTCTTCTCTTGATTTTTTATTTATTCATGAAGTTTTTATTCAAAAGAACGATAAGATATAACTAAATGAAATATTTAAGCAATTAACAAAAAAGAAAAACTTGATACAGTTATAGTAATTCCTTATGATTTCTTATTATCTTTTTAGGCATGAAAATTACATGGAAATTATTGCTTTATATAAAAATACATGGAGCCATGAAAAGCATATTCTCACCATTGCAATAAAAGCAAACATGGCAACCTCATATCACATTCCTTTGCACTTTTCTTTCAACTCAAGCATTTTCCTTACCTTGTGCAAGAATCAAGCAAGACACAATCTAAGATCCCCTTTTAACCCCATTGTTTTATTCTAAGGATTTAAATCATCATCGCAATACCATATTATAATCTATTTGTGGTGTACAGATTAATCATTTTTATATTTGACTTAAAAAAATTAACAATATTAAACTCATAAAATCCTTCAAATCTAAATTAGCCCAGACCCAAAACTAACACAGACACGAAATAATTCTGAACTTAAATAAGCCCAAATAAGTAACCAAAATTACTTAAATCCGAAATGATCCATGTAATAATCCAACCCTCTTCCTTGAAGAAACTCAAACCAAAATAATTAAAATCTTTTATGATCAGAACTCGAAATGATCTAGACACGAAATTTACACAAATCCAAATAAAAAAAAAAAAGTGGATTTAAATTAACCCTGCCCAAAATCAATTTCACCCACTTAAAAAGTCTAGCTATACATGAAATCTAACCAGAAACACATGCTTTTGCAATTTCGATTCAGATTTGATCAGTTTGGATTGAAATCCCAGAAATCCCCACCACTATGAACATACAGTTTATTCCTTTTTTTCAATCAAACTAATCATATTTTTCCCTCCATGAACATACCAAAAGGAAAACCCAAGAAAGTGCCAAAGCAATATCCCCCAGAGCTTGTCTAAGCCATTCATGACCAAAACCCAGAAGCTTTCCTTCAAAACAAACTCTCCAAATTGCCATAGAAACATGAACTAACACACACCCTTTAGCAAAGAAGCTTTGGAACTCTCCATCTTTAACGAATGCCACCATGAACAACACGAAACCAATACTGAACAAAAGCAACCCAGAAAAGGATTCTGAGGTTTGGATCAAGAGTTGATCATGAGGCGTTGAACCTTGCAATTTGCTTGCTATTTCATGACCGTGACCCAAAACTGTGACTTCCTTAGTGTAAAACATCATTAAAGCTCCACAAGTGATGGCGACTATGGATTGGAGCATACAGATAAGGAAGAACCCTGGTAAGCTCATTGATCAAAGAAACCAAAGGAAACCTTTCCTTTTCTTTAACCAAGAACTGATTCAATGATTAGAAAACTTTGTAAGACATGATCTATATGGAAAAAAGAAAAAAAAAAAAGAAAAACTTACTGGTATTCGAGTATTTGGTTCAATGATTGGTGCATGATCTCGATTCTCGAACTATTTTTTTTTGTAAACAAGATGGAAGTTTGGATCTAAAACACTGACCCCAGAGCTGAGATTTTGGAATTAAAAGGGACTGGATGGAATGGAAGAAGCAAAAAGGTGCTTATTATATGTATAATGATAAATTTTACCCTCAATATTTATATTTTTGTTAATTTAATCCTTATTTTTTTAAAGTTAAATTTAACTATTAATCTTTCAAAATTAGTGAAATAGTTTTTTTTAATAAAACTAAACTAATTCCCTAGACTTATCATTCATTACTCCTATCGTCCCTAAAATTTCCTAAAATACTTTTATCATCTATGTTATTCTTGCTACTTCGACCTCAACTTTGTGCCAAGTTATATATTGTATTGCCCAGCGTAATAAAATCTTAATAGTTTCTAAAAAATTTAAAGAAAAATCCTAAAGGACAAAGAGATTTATGTTCTTGCATATACGCCATGCTAACAACCCGAAAAGGGTTGGCCATGGAACCCCATTCCTCAATCTCCAACTTGAGTTATCCAAATTAGCCTTGGTCCATTCCGATATATTTCCTAAGAAGAACTATGTTCAGTGTACATGTACTTTATACTGATATGATACTATTTATATCATATGATACATCAGGAAATATTTTAAAATTTATAAAATTATTCAAAAAAATTAGAATTCAAAAATATATAAAAAATAAAAAAAATTTAACATGAAGTACATGTGAATTGTCATGCAGGTTGTCATATTTAAAAAATTAAAATATTTTTGTTTAATTTTTTTTAAAGGTTAGGTCAAATTTAAAAAAAAAATGAAATAAGAATTAAATTAACAAAAAATATAAATATTAAGGGCTATATTTGTTATAATACCTTTTGTTATATAACATTGGAATTTATAGTGGAGGAAAATCAAGCCAAGTATCCAACTGTCCAAATAAATATAATTTTGACTATTTTACAAGAGATTTTATTTGGATATAAATAAAAAACTAATAATATAATTGAGAGGTTGCTTTCTTTCCATACTCAATCAATGGCACAAAATGCCATGTTTCTATGTTTTTGGTTACTTCCAAATTCTGCAAAGAGACTTGAAACATAGGTGGGGTATGAAGTGATGGGTGAAAACCTTTTTTCCCTTTTCTACAATAATTACAAAAATGGTGAGCTATGTTGTCTTAATGTTTATCATATCTGGAATTGGATAAGTGGGGCCAAAGCTTTTAGATATTGTGTTGGCTTATTGATAAATGCTAATAAAATTTTCTACCTAAAAGTGTTTCTTTTTTAATTTCTTGAATAGGGGAGATGTGATTGGTTGATTGGTCCCTAATTTATAGAGTAATCGGTCACCATATTAGATACTTTTTTGGCTTATTTGCACTCCTTTTCAAATATGGTAATATCAATATGGTAATATCAACGCTTTGTATTAAGAGTCAGATTATATATTTTTTTATTCAAAAATAAGTAAATTAATCTTTGTACGTTAAATTAAAGAGTAAATTGATATTTTTTGTTAAAAGTTTTATCCATTTCTATTGTTAATATTTAAGCTTTGTACATCAGCATGAGGTACACATGGTACGCCGTATGTTATTGTCGGGTTATTCTATTAGCCATGACAGTTTTTAATAGTATAAGTGGATAAAAATTTTAATAGAAATGATGAATTTGTTCTTTAATTTAACGTACAGAGACTAATTTAACCATTTTTAGTAGAGAGGCAAAATACAATCTAACTCCTAATGCAATGACCTCTATAATGCTTTTATCTTTTCTATTTCATCATTACAAATTAATAGTGTCACCCAGTTTAACGAATGTTAAAGATTTTGTACTAGCATAATTATTTATTTCTTAAGTAAACTATAGTGTAAAAATTTAAAGGTTACAATTCGCTCAAAGTTTTTGTACTGTTTGTATATTTAGAATTTAATCTCCATACTTTTATTTTTTAGGAATTTAGTCTCTCTACTTTTTAAATTTCAAAATTTAGGTCCGTTTATTAACATTGTTAGAATTCTTCTATGTTAGTGTGACATATTGAAAAAAAATAAAATAAATTTTGTATCCACATAAAAAAATAATATTGTAACGGACCTGAATTTAATAAAGAATTTGAACGATACTAACAATTCTTAAAAAATTTACATCATCGTTTTAATTAGAATAAAATATTTAGACTAACTAATAAAATTATAAAAATTAAGATATTAAATCATATCAAATACTAAAGTATATAAATTAAATCTCAAAATTGAGAGAAATATAAGAATCAAATTAAAATTTAACCATTCTTATAATCTAAAAAGTAGAAGATTGAAATTGAAATTGAAATTTACCCGTGTAAAGAAAAA
The DNA here is from genome assembly GCA_020496765.1 of Gossypium stocksii. Lineage (NCBI taxonomy): Eukaryota > Viridiplantae > Streptophyta > Magnoliopsida > Malvales > Malvaceae > Gossypium > Gossypium stocksii. The sequence goes on along the minus strand of CM035628.1, from coordinate 96,155,842 downwards.
AAAAAAGGAAGAATAAGGAAAAAAATGGACAAATATGCATCATAAAAGGTGTTAGGCATTCCTTTTATATATAATTGTATAATTTTAATAGGTATATATTTAATTTTTAAATTTTTATACATTTAAAAAATCATAGTATAATCATTAAGTAGTTGGGTGTAATGCTAAGACACGTTACACTTTTAAAAAGAAGATTTAAGTTTGAACTTTAGAGACAACATTGTTGAGAGAATGAGCAATAGACCTCGAACATAAACAGTAAAAGGCGTTGGGCATTCCTTTTACATATAATTGTATAAATTTAATAGGTTTATATTTAATTTTTAAATTTTTGTATATTTAAAAAAATCATAGTATAATTAATAAGTAGTTAGGTGTAATGATAAGATATAATGCGCTTTCAAAGGGAAGATTTATGTTTGAATCTTAGAGATGACATTATTGAGAGGAGTAGCTATGAACCTCTAACATATATTATAAAACAGACATAAATGTATCAACTAAAAAAACTCATAATATATTGATGTCTAAATATTATCACATACCAATATTTTGGGGGAAAATAGAGTAACATAAGTCCATAATTTTATGAAAAAATAAACATAATCAAAGTTTATCCCTATTTCTTTAGTTGTATAAGATAATAGAACCTTGAGCTCATCAAAGACTTTCTATGCTTACTATCCAATTAAGGAAAAGCTTTAGTTAATTGGGCGAAAAGAAATAAGAATAGGTAAAGTGTAGACTTTTCATCTCTCATTACAAAAATTTCTCACAAAAATAAAAATTGTTAAAATTCAAAGGCTTGTTATGTTTGCTTTCTTTTAAATAAAATGTTTGGGTTTATTAATTTAGTGCTTTTAAGTCACCATGAATCAAAGAAAAAATTGCACATACTAAGATTCAAAGTCTAAATCTATTAAGTTTTGAAGTTGAATTACCAACCAATTAACTAAAATATTCAATTGCATTCCAATTTTGGTTTAATGAATAATATGGTACCTGAGTTTGCATTTTTTTTTTACGTGGTATTTGTATTATTTTTTTGATTTTATATAGTAGTTGTATTTGACAAAAGTTATAGATTTAACACTTGAAGGTAACAGTGTTAACTTTTTAGTGTTTAATCTGAGTTTTAGGCTGGATTTGATGAAAATTCATAATTAGCTTTTGGGAGGTAGAGTCTTAAATCCTAGACATATTATCGAAGGTAGAGTCTTCCTTCAGTATCTCTTTAATCACCAAAGGTGGCTCCTCAAACATGTGTAATGTTTCGCTCCTTGTTAAAGCCATTTTAGCAAAAGCATCTGCCACCTGATTAAACTCTCTTAGAACATAATTTAGAGACCACTTCTTCTCAAAGGCAAGAATTTGTTGAATCCTTCTTATTAAAGAGCTTTTGGGACCATCAGACTTGCTTCCACAAATGGAGATAATATTTTCAAAATTGTCAGACTAAATAACGACCTCAGCATAACCTTGTTTTTGGAGGAGGAGCAACCCATCAAATATTCCCCATAACTCGGCAACTGTTACTGTACATTTCCCCAACGGTCGATTATACCCTAAAACCCATTGTCCTCTATCATCACGTATAACTCCACCTGCAGCAAAAAAACCAGACACAGAATGAACAACACCGTCAGTATTAAGGTAGAAACATGTACCTGAATTTGGATGAATCGAAGTCTAAATTGGCTGGTGATCTATCGCATTGTTCTGGAAAGAAGAAAAATGATTTGCCCAACTATAAGAGGAATTAATGATTTTCTTAGCATTCATAGAATTCTTTTGGAAAATAATCAGGTTTCAATTCTTCCAAATGCGCCAAATAAGAATCCCGAAAAGGCAAGGCCAATTAGATATATCTACACCATTGGTAGGTTGAAGATGCAAGTTCGAAAGTAACCACTCTGAAATATTACCAACGAAGAAGCTATCAATACGATTGGAAGGGATGACTTGATTCCAAATTTCCTTCGCATAAGAACAATCCCGTAGGATATAAAGAGTATCCTCCGTTAAATGACCATAAAGATGACGTGAAGCGTCTTGCGCCATACCTCTTCTAACCCTTTCGGGATTAGTTAAAAAACGTTGCTTAAGAACCAACCAGATAAACTGTTTAACCCGTTGGGGTCCTGAAATCTTTCAAACAGTGTTCTAGTTCATATCCCTCGGATTCCAAGAATCCTTTTAAGGAAGAAATAAACACTTTTTACAGAAAAAACACCATTCGTAGTTCTAGACCAAGAGAGAATATCAAGGCCGACTGAGTCCAAAGGAGGAGGAATGCTTATAATAAGACTAACCACTTCCTCTGGCAACCATAATCTGAAGAGATCAAGATTCCAATCACCGTTATCCATCACCATCTCGTTAACTTTACTATGAGGGTCAATGTTGACTTGATTAGGGACATACTGATTGAGGGGTCCAACATTAGTGACCCAGTATTCCTCCCAACATCAAACAGTCCTTCCATTACCGATAGACCAGATCATGTTACTTCGTAACAGAGGCCATACTTCAGCAACTGCTTTCCACAAATAAGAACACCTATTTCTCATGATAGAATTTGGCAATCCATCTTGAAAACTATATTTAGATCTAAGAACTTGAACCCATAAAGCTTCAGGTTTAACAATAAGACTATATCCAATTTTCATCATGAAGGCTTTATTTTGATCCTCCAAACGTCAAAATCCAAGACCACCATGTAACTTTGGCTGACAGATGTTATTCCACCCTACCAGGGCCATTTTCCTTTGCCCCTTCGCTGCCCCCCAAATGAACTGCCTAGCTAATTCTTCGATAGAGTCACAAATCCCCTTAGGGACAGGTTGATTGTATGAAATAACTCAGAATAGCTAGTAGTACAAAATGCGCTAAGGTAACCCTACCAGCAAAAGGAAGCCGTTTCGCATCCCAACTAGAAAGCCGATTCCGAACCCTTTCCACTAAAAAATTAAGAGTATCCTTGGTGACCCTTTTATGAAAAAGTGGAACCCCGAGATAATGGCCCAAGTCATTAACTTCTTGAAATCCAAGCATGCCAATAATCTCACTCCTTAAAGACTCATTGACGCCCGTCGAGAAGAAAACATTAGTTTTATTTGGTCTATTGGTAATGGAAGGACTGTTCAATGTTGGGAGGATAACTGGGTCCATTTTAGCAAGTAACTTTCATCAAATCAACCTTAAAATCCAAATAAAACACTAAAAAATTAACATTATTATCTTTGGGTACAAAAATATATAATTTTTTACAGTTATAAGTACCAGATTAGGCTAAAAAATAACACATACCACATTAAAAAAATGTCAAATTCATGTACAAAATGATATCTTAAGCCTTCAATTTTTACCAAATATGCATATTCCCATTAATTATTCGCCGTCTAAATCAAATTTTTATAATTGAATCGATAATTTAACTAGTCAAATTATCGATTCAATCAAATAAATTATAAAAATTTATAATATTAAAAATATTAAAAAAATGAGAAAATTAATTCAACTAGTTTTTTAGCTAATTTAACCATTCGTACAGATTTTCTGGTCAATCAATTTACCTCCTCTCTCCCGACTGATACTCCCACTTATTCTCAATCCAATCTGCCAGCCTGGCCTAAATCATGCTGAAACGTTAAAAGGATAAAGATTTCCACTTTGGGCTGAAGTCCTTGTAAATCTATCAAATAGTACATATACCTCCTTTAGATCATGTGAATGAGAGAATAAACTAAAATGGACGAGAATTTATGTCTGGCTTTTACAGGAAACTCTAAAATGGTCTATCAGCATATTAGCATGAGCAAGAGATTATCAAAATCTGCCTTATGGAGACTCTTAATTCACTTCCTTCAAAACAAGATCATACTATTACAATCAAGTGCAAATGATGACACCTAGAATTTGATTCCGAGTGTCCAACAAATCTCATCATTTGCATCCCATTTTCTATTCTCCACTTGCAACCAAATGTATAACCTTGGGTTCAAGATGGAAAATTATTGCAAGGCTTGACCCCCAAAGAAGTGGCAAACAAGGTTGAATGCAAAAGATACAAGGAAAATGTCAGCAGCTTGTATGATTAAGCTCAATCAGGATGTATAACAATTAAAGAATAGATAGCAAAATTTCAGACAAAAAAGAGTGCCAATTTACTATTTAAATGATCCTAGAATCATCTAACTAGTACTACTTCGTGATGACAATCAGAAACAATTTGATTTTGTTCAAGAAAAACTAAAACAAGAAAGCTACATTGCCTCCCCCCCCCCCCCTTTTTTGGCTCAGAAAATACTTAAAAGAAACTGATCTCTATTACCAGCAGCAGCCTTACGGTGACGCCTTGAACTGGATCTCCGTCTGGTAATCCTCTTCCCTGGTGTTCTTCCACGCATACTAGGCAAAGCTGGAGGGCGTCGAATCACAGTAGCAACTGGTGGAGGCATTTGCTCCAATAAATCTCTATGGTATGTCTGTCAAGAAAAAAGAAAAAGTCACTTGAAGAAGATTACTTGCACCTATCAGAACTGTAAATGCCCCCATCCAAGCACATACATATCAAGAATGTTTGTCGTATCCAATTAAAAGCCTCAATTTTTTAATTAAGCACCGATAAAATGATTTTTGACATAGCAAGATAATTGAAACATGTCTTCTTCTTTGCAAAAGCTCTTGGAAAAAAATTGGAATAACAATATACAGTCAGCCCTCTCTACAACAAACTCGTTTGTCTGTTAAGATTTTGCTTGTTATATAGGTGGTTGTTATACACCTATAACAGCATGATGTTATTCTATATCGTGAATTTCCATCAACTAAAGAAAGTAAAAATTATATTTAAAATCGAAAGAAAGTAGAATCAAAACAAAATTAAAAAACATATAACAGGTGCATGTATTATAACTTTAATGCATCTTTTATTTTACATTCTTTCACATGATTAATTATAAAGTTCATAAATCTAACAAGTTCAATTAATCAATAAGTTATCAAATTAAATTAATTAATTTATCATGAGTTACTAAATTCAAGTAATCAATTTATAAATTTATGATGTTCCAAATTCATAGTAGAGTATTTAATTAGAGAACTTAATAGTTTATTGAATTGAGATCTTTAATTCCACTCATTGAAGATTATTTTCATTTTATAAAATAAGATTGATAAATTTCTTCACATGAAATTTAATCATTTTATTGAAATAATGTTTCAATTAAAATTATTTTTATTTAATAAATGATAATTAATAGGCTTGCTTATATGAAATAGCTATAATTTTACTTAAAAATTTAGACCAAATGTTGTTATGGAGAACTAATGTAGTAAAGAACACCCTTCATAACTATAGATGTTGCTGTTATAACTGAAAAGCTAATATAGAGGGTTAAAATAAAACATAAAAATTCGGTTCTTCTAGAAATTTGGCTGTTATAGCGAAATGTTGTTATAGCGGATGGCTATTATAGAGGGAGTTGATTGTATTTAGCTTCAACGCTCTAGATTCATAATCCTATCAAGTTAATATGCCAATATTGAATAAAGAGAGAGATATAGTTATACCTGTATGACAAAATTGCGTCTTTCACAATCCAAGAACATATTGATATTCCAATCAACTTTTGCCATTATTTTATCTCTTACCATCGCAAAGCTTAACTGGTCCCTGGATGTAAAACGATCAACTTCATTGAACCACAGGCAGCTAAACAGATTTGTGATAGGAATATGCTCCTTTATGAGTACACAACCTTCGGGAACATCTGAAGAAATCAGTCACACACCAAAAGGCTAGAATTTTTAATAGAGAAATGGTTGAAATACCTTGGAAGGAAAAGGTGTGTGCATATTAGTAATTTCCTAAAATACCGTACGTACCACTGGTTATAGGAAACTTGGCCTCAGAATATGGTGTCAAACCCTCTTGTTTATAAAAATCCACCTGCTCGTCGATCGAGGAATTATCATATTTTCTGGCAGCTTTATTTGCTTCAGCCTCTACAAAGACATCAAACCGTCTGTAGTGTCTTGAGATTGCAAAATTAGCATTTTGGCGCCACAAGAATCTAAGAAGAAAAATGACCAAATAAGATAATGGAAAAATAAAAGTTAAATTATACCCTCAAATCTAAAGACAACTTTAAAGCATGCTTGCCACAAATCACTATGCCTAACCAGAGGCCATCTTCACTAAGTTACAAAAGCTTTATAAAGGAACAAGTTTCCTTAATTAAGTCCTCGGGTTGTACTGCCTTTTCTCTCTGCCATACTTAAATCAAAAGAATAACTCAAGAAATCATAATGTCAAACATTTACAAGTGTTCAAAGATATAAATCTAGCAAAAGTCGCATAACTTTTTGGTTAATGAAGACTTTATATCAAATACAAGATGAAGCGAACTGTTCATTCCCATAGCATCACAAACATATGATATCATAATTTTGAGATTGCATTGTTGATGCTCTCGTTGTACTAACACAGAGTATTAAACCACAGTGATGGTTGTACTTAAGTAGCTATGTAGCAAAACTTTGGTTAATATTCTTGAATGACAATGAGCCATGGTGTTTCATAATAACTTAGAGATGCAGTACATATGAAAAAAAGGAAATCATATAATCTAATTTAAGAACCAATTCTAAAAATAAGTGGCATATAAATATAATCACAAAAGGAAGGTTACTTCTCAAGAATCTGGTAAGGATCCACAACTAGCTGGAGCTTTCCATCAATCCATATAGAGTAGCGAACATTGGGGAAGATTCTATGTAATAAAAGCTTCGGGACCTGCCATAAATACATGAGAGGTAAAAAAGACTCAGCATCCTTTTAAGTGTAGATAACCTATGAAATTTCTGATAAGGATTAATCACCAGTTATTCCTGAAATGTCACCAAAGAACAACCTAGTCATGACACTTATTTCTGAATTTAAGTAAAAATTTTATGTCCATTTTGAAGAAGAAAAACAGAGACAAAAATGAGAATCAACAACCCGATCCCCTCCCCCACCTCTTATCTTCTCGTCCTTGCTCTGGTAGTGTCCAAAAAGCTTTATAAGAAGAAATCCAGTGTCTGAAATTGAAAGTGAATTCAACTACCATGGGACAAGTTCACCATTGTTGCTAAAATTGTAAGGGACTAACTTTCAAATTACGTTTATTTGAACTAGTTTCAAAAATTATGAAGGCATCTCTGCACCTAAAGATATGCGCGTCTTCCAGTTTATCTATTACAACCAAACAAAACTGAAACACATATAACAGCAAACTGCAAAATGAAATACACTAAGACACGATGAATGTTAAGCTTCTAGCAGCCTAGACCCCAGAGAAAAAAAGAATACAAATGAATCAAATTGCAAAATCTGCCTTTACATTGTAAAGTTATACACAAAAAGCACAATGATTTAATGAACTCAACAATAGTGATTCCTACTTTCTAGCATATGTAATCAGAATTTAATATTGTTGCAAAAAGGAAAAAGAAATAAATATCTAATCTAAGTTTCAATGATCTCATGAATGCTCAAACATGAATCAGATTGCCAAAATTCCAAGTAGTGATCAGAAGTGTGTACATACATACATACATACATAAATACACACACATATATATAATCAAAGTGCAAACTAACCAAACTGAAGTGTGCTAACCTTCCCATTACGTCTTGCATCACTGTAAGGAACATTGCGGACAACAACAATTCTCCACAATCCCACCCTTTTACTGCTGCCCAAAATACTTTTGTTCTTAATATATGCCTCCGTTTCTTCATCAATAAACATGTAAAAGGGAATATTTTTCTTTGCTTCTTCACCAACATTCCTGGGCTGTTGTATTACGTCATAGTTCCCTAGAGAAAAATAAATAAAGCAATGATAAGGATAAATCATGCATAAAAGCAAGAAGCTTTTGTGGAAGCTTGAACACCTAAAAGTACCAAATATGGCCGATGCAACAATGATGTCATGGAACTGCTGCAACTCTGCAAGGTCAGATTCATCGAAGTCGAAACCAGTCTGCAGGCCTGGTTTTCTTCGCTTAACAAATCTGACAGAGAAAGTATATAAATCTAATATTAAAAAGAAACTGGAGGAATAGGGCATATTATGAAGAAAAATTATTAATTGAACACTTAAATGCACCATATAAGCCATGAGAACTGCACAAGTATCAACCTTAAATGTCCACATAGAATATGCTAAAGGAGAGTGAAACCTACCCACAATGCACTGTCATTGACTCTTTTACATCAAAAGAATCGCTTCTCTGCTTTATAGAAGGATATCCACCAAAGTCAGAGCCCCCAAGTGGTTCAGTTTTTATTGGATTTTCATCGTGAACATATGTCAAATTTTGAAGCACTGGAGATGCTGAGGGGGAGCTTGGCATGCTAGCGATAGCCTGATCCACAGGGAGGTAACATACTGGACATGCTGAAAACGGGACGAGCAATAATAAAAGGGATGAACAAATTCACACACTGATACAAGATGAGAAAATGTTATTTCATTCTTATGATTATGCTTGGATCAGTTAATTTTGGAGCAATAGTAATTATGACCTTAAAAAGAAAAGGCGCAGAAATAAAAATACAATGGTTTTCTGGTAATATATTATGCTATTATTAAACAAACATGTTTCCTACTGTCTCGAACTACTGCTTCTAATGCATTCGTGAGAAACAAACATCAATAAAACACATCCAAGTGCCAAATTCCAATAGTTAATGCCACTCTGATGATGAGAACAAGAAGAATGAACTGAAACTTACGGCGAGGTCCAATCCGTCTAAGATTAGGTGGAGGAGGAGGAGGAAATGTGAACTTCGCGCATGGATGGTTTGATAGTAAAACACTTGCACCTTTGGAGCCAACAATTCGAAATCTATTTTCATCGTCTTCATTCAGAATGTTTGCCACTAAATAATTTTCATCTTTCTGCATATCCTTCTTGCCAAAGATCCATGAAGCTCCAGGATTGCTTCGGGCACCATTCACATAAGGAAGAACCATGCTTAGAGTTCCAATCTGTTGATCAACATTTAGACTAATGGTTTCTGGTTCATCAATCATACAAAACACAAACCAGAAAATATGAATAATTATTGCTTCAATCAAATTACCATGCTGAGAAATAAAAGTCACAAAGCCATTATATTAAAGAGAGCCATTGCTACCGATTTTACCAATAGAGGTAGAAGTAAAACTTAACGCTTTACCAATCAAGATCCAAGAATCCAATTAGAACCTAGAACCAAGAATAACAGAAAAGGAGACAAACCTTTGTCCACTGCTAAAGAACCCAAGACAAAGACCAAAAGGGCAAAGGCAATCAGAAGCAGCATGGAAATCTTCCGATAACCAAGACACCGGCACCAAACAGAGGGGAGAGACCTCTCCCTTTCTCTAAAACCTGAAAACATCTTGGTTGAATTCTTTCGTACATTGACCAAAGATTTACAGTGCAATAACTTTTCATCCCCAGGAATAACACCATTGATGTCCGGTAATGTCCCATAACTCCACATATGTACACCCAATGACCCTCCAGTCATTGTATCTCAAATCCAACCCCAAGTTCCTCACTCATTTCCTTTCAAAGTCTCATTCACTCAACCACCCACAATATTGTCCTTCCCAAAAACTAAACAAAATGGAACATTTTTCTTGTTATGGCAATTCAGAAGCAAAGCCAATAACACAATTCTCCATTTTAAACAAAGAGTACTACGAAAATTGGCTAAAAATCAAACATATATACCAAAAACACAGCTCTCCAGAGCCCTTCACGTTCCAAACTGTTCACCAAAAACAGTATGATTAACTTCTGTTACAGAATGAAAAAAAAGAAAAAGTAAGAAAATTCTTTCTCCGAAACACTTTAAACAAAGATTATAACTATTTTCTTTTTCCATATTTGCACTTAGGAACTTCAGATTGTATAAACAAAAACCAATGACCCAATTCTCCATTTTTGAGTAAAAAATTACTAATCATGAAAATACACAAACTTAATGCCAGATTAAAATGAAAAAATAAATGCTCCTTTAACCAAAGTGATTGAATTTTGCTAAAACAATGTGGCAAGAATTGAAACTTTCTCTACATCAATCCTTAAAATAACAAAAACCCATTATTCCTTTTCAGTAAACTTGATCTCAGAAACCAATGCGAAGGAATTCTATCAACCCAACCAATAAAAATTACTAAACAAAGACACATAAAAGAAACGGTATTGAAAGTTACCGGTTCTGAATTTCACTAAACTTCATCTCAAACACCAATATGATCCAATTTATTAAATCCATGAAATGAGGGGGAAACGGGTAAGACCCAACCTCCTCCCCCCAAAACAAAATACCACAGTTTAAATGAAAGAATTCTATTTACAGGAATTTTCATTCCAGACCTAAATCAAACCCCCCAAAAAATGAAAGAAAAAATATTACTAAAAGGCGAGTGATTAAAACACTTACCTTTAACAACAACAACAACAACAACCAACGACAAAAAAAAAAAAAAAATTATGTCCCTCTTATGATTCTGAACTTCTTTTTATTTTCTGTTTTTCTTCTTTAATTTTCTGTTGAATGTTTTGAGTTTGTTTTCTGATGGTGACTGTGTTTAGGTTGGTGGAAAACGAAATTTTCATTTTCATTTTAATTTAATTAATTAATTAGGTTATTTTGGTAAAATAAATAAGATCACGAGACAAACCTGAGTTTTTAGGACAAGAATTCAATTTTATCTTACGTGGATAATCTGTCCGGACGGCGAGCAATCAAATGCGGATGTTCCTACTTTATTCTTACGAAGATACCACTTGGCATCTAGATATTGGTTGCTCTAAAATGTTTCTTGAAATGCCAAAATAAGTGCAAGCTGGAATAAGATGGGTGCAAAGGTGAGAAGCTCCATTTTTGTTAAATAGATTTTCAAGCTTGAGAGTTGTTGATAGTGAAATATTGTTACCAAAGCTTATCTTTTATTTTAACATTTGATTTTACTCCATTTTAATTATGACTCAATTAAGGGTAAATCTATTTTTTATGAAAATTAAAATGTAATTTTATTATTATATTAATTTATAATTTTATATTCTTTAGAAAGATTAAATCAAAATTTTATTATTTTAGAAAATTAAAATAAAATTTTATTATATATTAATATATAAATTTACAGGTTTTAAAGGGACTAAATTATAAATTTCCATTTTAGAGGTTAAGGTGCATGCCTGCCGCTTCTAGACCCACTATAGTTTCTGAGTATTGAAAGGTGTAGATATAAAAAAGGTTTAATGATAAATTTGGTCACTAATATTTATATGTTTTGTTAAAATTATTTTAATTGTATTTTTGAGTTTTTTTGATCATCAATCTTTATTTTTTTTAAATTGCTTTTTTTAAACAGATTTGGTGAAAGTACAGTTAAAAATTTTAAAGGTAGAAGTAATTTATACCGAAATATTAAATGTGTGCATTCATTTTGAAACATTTTTTAGATAATTATGTTTATTTTCTTTAAATTAAGAGTTATTCTTTAAATTCATGAATTATTTAGTTATTTTATTATTTTTCACATGTAATTATTTTATTGGGTTACCTAAGTAATATATTACAGCTCATTAAAAATATTTCACATATGGAATTCCACATTATCTCGTTAAATTTTTTAACAGTACTTTTGTCAAATCTGTTAAAAAACAATTATAAAAAAATAAAGATTGATGGCCAAAAAATGCTCAAAAATATAATTAAAATAATTTTGACAAAACATATAAATATTAGTGACCAAATTTATCATTAAGCTACAAAAGAAACTTCCAACAAACGATATTTCAAAAACTAACTAGTTGCGATATTAGAAGAGATTTGTATTTTTTTCAATTTTTATAGAATATATGTTTAATATTATATGGAGGTAAAAAGTTTCTCGAATTTCTATGTACTTAAGAGTAGATTGTATTTTGGTTTTTTAAATGAAAAATAAATAAATTAACTCTTAAATATATTTTGAAATGTGCAAATTAACTCTCTTTTAGAATTTTCTGTTAAATAATGGCTTAGAATATGCTGAAAATTATTTTTTTATGAGTAAACTATAAACATGGTCATTCAACTATGTCTTTTATTCTATTTTGGTCACCCAACTATTATTTTCTTATTTAATCACTAAATTTTTTGTAATTAAATATTTTAGTCACTCTGAGCTTATATAGCTTTTTTTATTGGTTTAGTAACAAAATCAGCTTTCTAATATTTACACGTTCTATCAATTTTATCCTAAATATTAAAAAAATAAAGAAATTTAGCCCTTAATGTTTACAAAAGTTGTTATTTTAATTCTAGATTTAAAAAAATTCAATAAATATGACTCTCAATATTTACAAAACCTGTCAATTTAGTCCTAACTCTAAAAATTTTTAAAATATATATTTAAAAAAAATTATTTTTAGCCCTTTATAACACATCAACTAACTATGATAACAATGGGGCAAGGCAATGAGTTTTTTGCCTTTCCTAATTCAACTCGATGCTCTACCACCACGCTCCAACCTCAACCCCAAGTTTAAAAAATTGAACCCACTTTGAATTTGAACTCAAAAATTAATAATATACCTGACTTTGATCTAGTCCGATCCGATTTTTTTTTAAGTTTTTTGTAAAATTGTGATTAATTAATTTTTTTAAATGAAATATTTTGACACTATTTCTTATCAGTTTTGCTTAATGATTTATCTTAGAGTTGTGTGCTAATGTATATTTACATACATGTTTTGATTATAGCACAAAAGAAAAAGAAAGGAGTAAAAATTATGTTAATAAATTATTAAATTAAGATAGAAAGTGGGGGGAATAACCTTATAGGGGTAAAACGACACTAGTATAGAGGCGGTAGAATGAGACTAGTAATGATAAATTCTAGGGATTTTTAATTTAATTAATATTATATATGTATATAGGATAATTTCGTAAAAGCCTTGAGGTGGAGTGGGTAGTTTCATTCTAAACTCGACCACGATTCAATCCAACTATTTTTAAAAATTAACTTGCCTTGCACTAACCCCCAACTTCAATAAAAAAGACCCAACTCTATCAAGTTGGATCGACTCAAAACCTATTAAATTCAGTTTTTTTTATCATCCCTGTAGCTAACCCATGTGAGATATTAAAATAAAAAAAATAAGTTAGGGGGCAATGCGGGTAGGTTTTTTTTGTCTTTGAAAGAGATGTTGATGTTCCTCAACATATTCATTTAATTGCTATTGCCAATGATCAGCTAAATATAAAAAAATCAATAAATTTAGCTCTAAATGTTTACAAAATTTTTTTATTTTAGTTTTATTTCTAAAAAATCAATAAATTTAGCCCTCAATATTGACAAAATCTATCAATTTAGTCCTGACTCTAAAAAATAAAAAATATATTTAAAGAAAAATCACTTTTAGCTTTTTCTAACCAATGGGCTAACCAAGTAAGATATTAAAATAAGAAAAATATTGCTCTCTTTCAAGTCACTACTTTTCAGAGTTCATTTGCAAGTGGCTTTAAATAGAGTTTTTTTTTTTAAATTTTATTTTAAGGAAAAAAAAAAACTCAACATCCTCAAAGAACAAGCATTATACATCTTAAAAAATAATTTTAGTAGTGGGATTAAAAAAATTTATTTTAACCCTTAGATCTTTTAGACTATCCAAAAAATGGAAAGGATAAAAAAATATCATCGGACACAAGTCTCTCAATTCTCCTTTTAGAGATATAACCTAATCTCTTGTACCAAAATGAAGTTGAATTCTTAAGGGTTAATTTGTGTCTTTTACCAATTAAGATAGTATGCAAAGATTTGTTAAATGAAATAGTAGTATTAAGTAAATATAGATTATCATAAACTAAGAAAGAACCGAAACAAACCAATTTTGAATTATAAAATAGACTAAATTTTCCATTTTCAAATGAACTAAAGTAAGCAAATTTGTCCTATGTTGAAATGGAAATCATGTTTAACTTAAAAGATGGCACAACAAAGTTTCGTTCAAATCCAAATAAAATCCAATCCTTAATAATAATCTAAAAGTACCTATTGATTCAACTTCTACCGAATTACTGTTGCCTTGCATAGATGTATATTTCACCATAATTTGGCTTTCGGGAGTTTTGACAATCTTGCATAGACACATTGATGTGAGTTGTTGCACCAGAATTTATCCACCAAAGTGTGTCTAGGTACTGAAGTCAAATTAGTGCATATTTTGCATCACAACATAAACAACCATCCTTAGTTGAATCCTTTTATTGTTTCTTTTGCAGTGTCATATGTGTAACATTGTTATTTTTCTTTACATATCATGTTGAAATTAGATTTGTTAATGTACCAATTTTAGCCTTTTCGTCATTGACATATCTCTTTTTAATGTTGGCCATGAATTCTTTATTTATGCTAAGCTTATCAAACATAAAGCCCTTAGATATTTCAACGCATTCAGTGATGTTGGCAAATATAATAATAGTTGAATAAATAAAAAAAAAGCTAACATAAGAATTCAAATTTAAACCAAAATCATTTGAATAAAAGTAAAATCCATATTAAAATACCGGGCAATCCATTAATTTTTCAAATTTGGACAAACATATTAATTTATAAGTAATATATTATTGTAGTAGTCAAGCATTTATAATAAAAACATGTCGAATGATAAATCTTTCATTTGGTCGATTTATTACTTACATGTAAAATTGAATAAACCGTCACATGTTTATTATCACAATAAAACATATAATTTTGTTAAATAACCACAAAACAATAAAAAAAACGATTCACACATAAGATTCATTTAATCGAACAACACAAAACTAAATTTACATTTTAAAACTTTACATACAAATATATAAAATAATAAGCAGAAGAAAAAAAAAATTAAATCAATTGTCATATAATGGCACTTTATAGGTACTTTCACGAACCAAAAGGTTCGCACTTTAAAAAAAACCTCAATGCTAGATATTACCAAAGCAAAATAAGTTATTAAACTGTTAAAATTATTGTTGTTTGATTTTTTCTGTTTACATCATTTGCACCAATTAAATCTTCTCATTCTCATTCTCTACTATAATTTAGTATTTTTTTTTTATGATAGTTTTGAACGTCACGAATCTACAAACTAAAATTTAAACAGTTTTTTTTTTAATCTTCAGCATTAATTATCAAATCAACTTGGATCTAAAATATGTTTTTCAACTTATTGACGTGTACTGATCCACCATACTAATCTTTGAATCGTCATTTAGAGTTTGCTAGTTGGACTTTGAAAATAAAAAATCTTAATGATCTAAATAAAACTTTCAAATAGTTAAGTAACTTAAATGAAAACTTTTAAATAGTTTAATAATCATTTTGTAATTTTTTAAAATTAAACGATCAAAATGTAAATTTACTAATAATTTAATGGCATTAAATGTAATTTATCTTTTTAGTAAAATATATAAACTTAAAATTTTCTATTTAATTAGTGCTTGAATTTAAATTCCGTTATACACTTTAATACATTTTATAATATCAATTCTATAGAATCACTCATGCGGTGAACCAAAGAAGCGTTTTATTGTAAAACATTGATGGTGATAGAACAGAATATCCATTCCGTTGAACCTGTTGAGAGTGTTCAAAGTCGAACCTTTGATTTTGCACTACCCTTGATTGTTTAATTAAATTAAGTTTCTTTACTATTTATTCTTCATTTCTCTTTTTTTTTTCCACTTCATCTAAAGAAATTAAGG
The DNA here is from genome assembly GCA_020496765.1 of Gossypium stocksii. Classification (NCBI taxonomy): domain Eukaryota; kingdom Viridiplantae; phylum Streptophyta; class Magnoliopsida; order Malvales; family Malvaceae; genus Gossypium; species Gossypium stocksii. Next base: position 96,140,052 of record CM035628.1, on the reverse strand, counting down.
ATTAAAAAAAATTAGCACTAAATTGATAAAATATATAAATATTAAGTATTAAATTCATTAAATATTTTTAGAATTAGGACTAAATTGATAAAATATCTAAATATTAAAGGGCTAAATTTTTATTATGCCAATAAAAATGACACATTAACTGTCGTTTAATGATTTAACCGTAAAGTGACCAAAAAATCAAAATTTAAAAACGTTAGTGACTAAATAAAATATTTGATAATTAGGTGTTGAAAATAGAAACATTTCATAGTTGAGTGACTATCTATTTAGTTTACCTTAAAATTTTCTTTGTAATTTCTTTTTGGATAATTTGTTTTCTTCTAATAAAAGTGTAAGATTGAATTTCAAATCTACGTTAAACCTATTAGTATTTAGCAGAATTTGAGCACTAATTATTTGTTTGGTTGAGTGGAAAAGTGGAAGGGTAGGAGAAAAGAGTAAAAAGTGGAAAAGTGGGAAAAAATAAATTTTGAATGTACTTAAGGCCCGTTCTTCATTCCATCAAAGATGGACTTTTGCACAATTAAGTGCTTTTTCTCCAAAAGCAGCAAAGAACAGCAACCAGTGGAAAACATTTTTTCACTTTAAATAAGTGCTTTTGGCCAATTCCAGACGCAAGAAAAATTGGCTTATCCAGCCAAAAAGCACTTTTGAATATTAATTTACCTTTTTAACCTTACTATATTATGATAATATACAATATGAGTTTTACAAATGTGTTAAAAGCATTAATTAAAAATAAAAAGTAATTTTTAAAATAATACAATTGTGTCAATATTTAATTACAAATATTTAATTATTATATTTAAATATTTAAATATAGTTTATATATTCTAATTAAATTTAATAAATAATTAATATTAATTACTTAGAAATATTTAAAATTAATATTATATATTAAAATATTAACAATAAGTTATAATAAATTATTTTTTATATTTTTGCTAAAATATCATAATATTAACTAATTTAAATATTATTTAAATACATATTTGTTACTTTATAATATCATGTCTAAAATGGACATTTTACTTCTCAAAAGTACTTTTTGACAGCAATACCAAACACTTAAATTTTTCAAAAGCACTTCTCAAAAGTACTTCTCAGAACTACTTCTCAAAAGCATTGCCAAACTGACCCTTAGTAAGGAAAAAAAGTGAGAGAAAAGAAAATAGGAGGAATGATCATTTTCTATTTTGATGCATAAAAATTTATCTTTCCAAATTGGACCGACGAGCGGAAAGAAAATGAGAAAGATTGTGCATTTTAGCTCAAAATTATACATTTTTAAATATTTTTTTAATTTTTCAAATTTACGAGGTAATGGAGAAAAAGAAATTTACTTTTTTCTTTTCTCTTTTTTTCATCTTCCTACCAAACACACCTATAAAAAGATGAAAATTATTTTTCATTTCTTTAATATTCCGACCTTTCTAATTTTCTTTTCACTCTATTAAGCAAAACCCAACCCAAATATGGAAAATAATTTTGGCACTTCTTTTATTAGGAAAATACAAATAGATATGATCCTAAAACTACCCCAAATTTAGAAATTAAAACTTTACAAAGATTTCATCCCAAAAATAAAAAATAAAATTACCATAATACAAGGGTGTGATAGCGAATTCGAAACAATATAGGGGGTACTATTGTACTTTTGCTTTTCAACAGATTTGACTCTCGTAATCATCGACTCGACATTCTCGTGAGAGATTTGAAATTCATGCAAAGAACACGTGTTAAAAGGAAAATTCTACTAAAATCATGCTTATTAATTTGGATTTATTTCCTTCTTTTACTTTTCTGTTTTTCCTTTTTGTCTTTTTCTTTCTTATTATTTTTTATTTATTTATGCCCTAATTATTATTATTATTATTTTTGAACAATCTAATATTACGTTCTGATTATATTTTTTTTACACAATATTTAAAATTATTCATAAATTCTTCCCAACACAATAAATAGGAGAGTTATATGCTTTAGCGCACTTGAACAATACTCATGCCAATTGAATTAAAATCTAATCGACTATGGCTTAATTATTTTATCTTTAAAATGTTTAAACTATTTTTTATGTTAGTTTTATAGTATTAATTTATTTTTTGAGACTGCAATGAGTAAAATAGTTAATATTATATCAGTGAACATATCATTTTTATCTTAAAATACATATTGATATATTTCGATGTACGATTTCAAATTTATCATTTTTTTGAATTTCTTTTCATATAAATGTATAGTGTAATTTTTAATTTCTTATCAGTTATATACTATTTTAGTAAAAAAAAAGAATTTATATATTATATATACATACAAATTTATCTCAATTGCATTCATATAAATATATTTATAAGTAAAATATAAATTTTAAAATTACTAATTAAGTTTAATAATTTAATTTAATAACCAATAATATGTAATTATAGAAGAATTAAAATGATTAATACAAAAAATTTAAAAATTGATTTAAAATGTCAAAATTTTATATTAACTGTTGAAATAAATTAAAACACACTGAAATGACAAAATTATATTAAAATTTTACCTAAAATGGAACATAAATTACTTTGTAATGGGTATAAATTTTTTAATATTTAAAAAAATAAAGAAATAAAATAATAACTCCAGTCCGATTGGTTCAATTAAATAATATTATTAAAAATTTTAAAAATTATAAAATAATTTATGCCCTTATTTTTTAAGACCAACCAGTCCCATTGTATAAAATATTTTTTTTATATTTATAAAAGTATATATATTTTTATGTTTTAAAATACTAATCAGTATTTAAAATCATAATCAATTTATTATTTTTGAATTACCTTAAAAAAGTTCAATCTGTTGAATTTCTCTCTCTAGAAGACAAGCATTAATATAAAGCTAAAATCTTTCCCTCTCAGAAATTCCTTCCTTTTCGTACGTTTCTCTTTCTAGTGATGAAGCAGAACTGAAATTGAAGAGAAACAAAACTGAGATTTGACCCCATTTCTCCTTCATTTCCAAGTTCTCTCCTAAATTTCCTTTACACCCTTTTACTCCACAAAAAGGGTCTTTCACCTCTTAATAATCTCTCTAAAAGGTTAATCATATAATTTTTCTTTCATTTCTCATGTTTTTATTTCTGGGTTTTTTTTTTTTGTTTTGTTTTTCATTTTATCTCATGTCTTTAAATTTCTGGGTTTTTTTTTTCTTTTCTATTAGTTTCATATGATTTTGCATGTTAATTTTCTTGATGGATAAAGGCTTGATCTTTTGTTATAGCATGAGCTAATGTACTTATAATTTAGTTTTTGATCTAGATTTTATCTGATTATTGTTTTCCTCCATTATAGTTGATCATTTATTTAGAATATATACATATATTTTTGCAATTCTACTGTTTTTGTTCACGCTTTTGATCTGATTAACGAGAAAACTAGCTAAAGGAATGGCTTTAGATTGCACCATTTCAAAATTGTATTGGCTACACTGTTCTTTAAAATATATTTATTTAATATATATTGTTTTATACATGTCTATCAGGTGTCTGGTTTTAAATTTTTTATTTTATGAATTAAATAATATTTTATATTTTTATTTGTTGTTATATGATATGGTATCATAATCTTTGTTTTTGGATGTTTTCAGGTAGCTCAATTTTGTGTTTAATGGGTGTTGAGGTTGTTGATTCAGACCTGGCACAATTGTCTATTGACAAAGTGACCGAAGTAGGCAAATCATTTCTTCATGAAAATGGGAAACTGGATAAGGATCCCGTTTATAATAACCCCATTGAAGTTGATTCACATAGTGAGGAACCAGAGGAGGAAGAAGAGAATGGTGCATTTGATCCCCACTTTCCGAAGGATGTGGTCGACGAGTGGCCTGCACCTAAGCAGATCCACTCTTTTCATTTTATTAGGTATCGCTTTTACGAAGATCCAGCTATAAAAGGCAAACTTGATCAGGCTGATAAAGAGATACAAAAGTGGAATAAAGCCAGGTTTAAGCTTACCGATGAATTAAAAGCAAAAAGGGTGAGTGAACAGTTATTAATTTCAATTAGATGTGTTGTATGGTAGCCATTAATTGTCATACTTTTAAGATAATTATTAGCCCTATCATTTTGTCATTACGGTGTGCTTATTGTAATATGATGAATGTAGGGGAATGAAACCCTGAAGCATTTATTTGAATGTTTGAAATTTATGTCCTTGAAATGTAATGACACTTACAGATATGCTATTGGTATAATGATTCATTATTGTTGTGTTTGCCTTCTGAATTTGAGAAAAATTGTGAAAGAAGTAAAAAATAATGGCGCTGCCAGTTGGCTAAATTGTGATTATCTTTATGCTAATGCAGGCAGAACGATCGGAGATGCTTTCGCAAGTGAGAGCACTGAATGTTGATTTTGAGCAGTTTAAGATGATTTTAGATGAGAAAAAAAGGGAAATAGAACCACTGCAGCAGGCTTTAGGCAAGCTTCGCAATAATAAAGATGTTGATAATCGACTTAGTTTATGTGCATCTGAGGAAGAGCTCGATTTTATTGTATGATACTTCTATAAACTTTGACTGCATTTAGATTTATTCATTGTTTTCTGCTGCAGTTAATGCTTTTCTTTTTCTCCTTTAGTCACTTCAATGGAATTTACGAAATGCAGATCCATAGCTTGCAATATCGCATTCAGCATGAAAGCATCTCGTTGAGTGAGGAGAAGCGAATCCTTAAAGAAATCAAACACCTGGAGGGAACGCGCGAGAAAGTTATTGCTAATGCTACACTGAGATCAAAGATTCAAGATTCATTAGGCCAGAAAGAAGACATTCAAGATCAAGTTAAAGTAAGAAAATTCTATTTTCTGCTTTTATCCATCGAGTTTGCTCCTCTTTTTATCTGTGAATATAGAGCACCATTGTGTTACGCTAAAAAAAAAACATGCTATATTTGTTTAATTGTAGCTTATGGGTGTCGATTTGACTGGAGTAAGGAAGGAGCAGCATGCAGTCTGGTCCAAAAAAAAGCAAATTAAAGATAAATTGGACGAAACTGAGATTAAAATCGAGTCTTTACAAAATGAGCTGAAAGCTGTGACCCTGAAGAGGGACAAAGCTTTTGAAAACATTCAGGAGCTGAGGAAACAAAGTGATCAGGGGGTATTGTCTTTTCTTTGCTTCAACTCTTAAGATATCTGCTACGTATGTATACTTGACCATGTTGGAACATTTTCATTTATGCATCAATAACTAGTGTCACTTAAGATATTAAATGATACATATTATGTCTACTTCCAATATTCCTGTGCATGATGTTACTAATGAATTGATTTAATTACTTTCTTTCTCAAAATTTCAGAATTCTCACTTTTATCAGAGCCGTACCATTGCACACAACGCCAAACTGCTTGCTGCACAGAAAGATATAAAGGCTCTTGAGGAGTTATCAACTGCGGAGGTTTGTTGATAGTGCTTGTTAATGTTACGTCCAATGTATCTCATTTGCTTTATATTTAGCCGCTCTCTTATCTTTTATATTGCTTTTAGGTTGAGAAGTTTATGGCTTTCTGGAATGGCAATAAAGCCTTCAGGGATGATTATGAGAAAAGAATTCTGCCATCTCTGGACAGTCGGCTATTGAGTCGGGATGGTCGGATAAGGAATCCTGATGAGAAACCACTAGTTGCACCCGAGAAACCAGTGGATTCTGAAACCGAAACAATACTGAGACCTGGTGTAAGACAACCAAAGGAAGAGGCCAAATCAGGTCCCCAACCAGATGCTAAACTAGCCAAAAAGTCCCCAAAAGATGCCGAGACTATAGCAATGGAGTCGAATCCTTTGTCAGATATTAGAGTTGTAGCAGAGGAAATTTTGGTATCTGGAAAATTGCAAAAGAACAAAGAAGTCGATGCAGCAAAACTGAAAGAATTGAAGAGAGAAGAGGAAATAGTGAAAGCAAAGCAAGCCATGGAAAGAAAAAAGAAGTTGGCCGAAAAAGCAGCAGCCAAAGCAGCTAGAAGAGCTCAAATGGAAGCTGAAAAGAAGCTCAAGGAAATCATTTGCTTCCTTATCTGGTTTCGCTTTATCAGTTATTAGTTTGTGGGTTGAAACTGAAACTCTTTCGATCTTTTTTTCAGGAGCGCGAAAAGAAAGCTAAGAAGAAGGCGGCAGGATCGACAAATGCTGTGAATTCCGAGGAACTGATTGAAGCTGTGGCACAAGATTCAGAACCGGAGAAGGTCGATGTTAATACTGATGCACCTGTTCCTGCTACCCTTTCAATGAAGGGTAAAGTACCAAAGGAGAATACTAGTAGGTACAGGAATCGAACCAAAAGAACCGAGTCACTCCCAAAAGCCATCCTGAAACGTAAGAAGTCGATGAACCATTGGATATGGACAGCTCCTGCTGTGGTGGTTGTGCTGGTTCTTTTAGCATTATGTTACTATTATCTTGCCTGAAGAAGTTTTAACTTGAATGGAACTAGAGTTATAGGACAATCTTTATTCTATTTAGTTGAACAAACATTCTATAGTGGCAAAAGTTAGTTAATTTTGTTCTTTGCATCCCCATGAAGGATGGACCAGAAACTCATAAGTTACCGGTAGTTCAATCTGAATGCTTTATCTGATAGGGCGGATTTGGCCCAGGCTTAGACAGGGTATTGCTAACTGTTATTTTTTCTCAAGCTTGGCCTAATATGAAATATGGGTTTAAATGTTTTATTCAAGGTCGACCCAAATTTTTGAGCCCAACCTGCCCTGCCTGGACCAAAAAAGGCTGCAGAACGACACTACAGTTTTCAACTCAGTAATTTATGGTCTAAACTGCAAAATAGCTTAAGCAACGGTGAGTGATGGCTGGTGGTTGAAGGTGAACATGAAAAGTGGAAATGAAGGCAAAGACTGAAATGGATATATGATTGGATTTTGTTAGGTTGAATGTGAAAATGAAGGGTGATGTCAGAAACGAAAATGAGAGGCTGTTTTAGGTTAGGCTTACGCTTCGCTTTTAAATTTCAGGAATTATAAGATGGGTGTGGGTTAGGTTTTAGGATATGGATGTTAGCTTATTTGGGCTTGGTTGCCCGGCTCATGCTTGCAAAATTATGTCCAAAACTCAATCCATTTTAAAACGGTTTTTTTAAGCCTATATTTCAGGTCTCATCTTTTGAATAAATATTTAGTTTAATTTGATAGTTTGATCACCTATCAATAAGTCTACTAATTTGGTTGGTTTCTTGTATTTTTGGAATTTTGACTTCTATCACTTCGACAATTATGTCATTAACATCTTGTGTAAAAGCTATTGCTTATACATATTTTCATAATTACAATGCAATTAGAACTGGATGGATCAATATATTAATATGAACAAAGAATTGAACTGATTTTGGATTGTATTTGAGTGAATTACGTTATGACTTAATCATTTTAAGAAAAAAATGAGGGTACGTAGATTGATTGGTTTTGTCATCAAATTCAATTACCATAAAAAAAATGGTTTGATTCTTGAAGTTAAACAAGCAATTCATCTTCAACCTTGGCCTCATTCTCAACCAAATTTGATCCACACACTTGACTATCCCAGTCTTTTGTGCCAGAGATTTGTTCTTCAAATAGAGCCTTCTCCTCCTTCACATCCTTGGTTGGCAACTTGCCTTCAAACACATCTTGCCTTGTTCCTTTGTTCATTACAGTCTTGTTTCTTCTTGCACATACTCCTACTTACTGTGGAGTGTTTTCATGCACATATCTCATCAACTCCTCCTTTATCTTATCCTAAGCTTGTTTGGGAGTCTCATAGGTGTGAGCTACTGCTGCCTTACCTTGGAACTCTTCCTCCTTCAGCTTATCCCAAGCTTGTTTGGGAGTCACACAAGGGTGAGTTGCTACTGCCTTAATAAGCAACCTTTCAAAAAATGTCAAGCTTTGGCAGCTTTTGTCTTTCTTAACAAGCAACAAAAACAAAATCAATGACCCTAAAATAGTTAGGATTTAATATCATTTTTGGGGTTTTGCAGCAACAAAAGTAGAGAACAAGACAAAGAACAAAGCAGCAAGAAGCTTGATATAATTTACTTGCTTACAAACGTGTAGCAAGGAATGAAAAACTGATTTTCATTACCATTAACAAAGCAATGCATGACTTTTATAGACAATCTTCTCTGTCAAACACAACTACTCAACCTAGCAAGTTATGATACATTGCTTGTACACTAAAACAAGTCAACCAAACAAGGCATTTAACTACTTAAACACATCAAGCTGTCATCAAGCTTGTTCATTTTCAACCAAACTTAAAACAAAAATATGTTATTGCAGCATGCACAATTGCTGCAGCATGTATGCACTCAACAAAATCATCATAGCAGCATGGTTGGCAACTTTTCAACAAACTTCAAAGAGCACGAGGTGTTCAAAGCTAGACTATCACCTTGAATTTGAAAGAATTTGCCTTAGAGAATGAATTCAACAACATCATATCTTAAGATAAAACTTAAGCTTTTGAGGTTTTGAAAGCTAGCCCACATCTCGTGTTAGTAAGTAAGTTTAGTACTCTGGTTCATGATACCATGTCATCTAAGTGTTGGAACATTTTTAAATGTTTATAATGTTTCAATAAATAATGAGTTATGACTATTCATAAATAATGAGTTATGTCTGTTAAGTATGAAGAGTTATATTTATTTATGAGATATTATTTGAATAGTTCTATCTCTTGAATGGTTATGTCTATTTAAGAGATGTGATTATAAGAAAAATGTATTTATTGAAAATTTATGTCTCTATGAAGAGAAATGAGAATTTCTATAAATAGGAGTCTGATTTAATTTGGATGAAATTTAAAAAAAAAGTTATCAAAAAATCTTTCTATTCTTCCTTTATCTTTTACTAATTTTAGATTATTCTATAAATAATTATTGTAGAAATCCTATATAGAACTTCATTTTCTTGTTATTTTTTGTTCAGTTTTTAGTGGACTACTTTTGTAAGTACCAAAATAAAAATAGTCACTAGGCTTTATTGTATCCTCAAGGTTCATTTGTTTGAACTCATTTGTACATCGAGTTAGGTGGGGGCATATAAAACCTTAGAGATAGTGGTTTGATACATATCTTAGAGCTTTTTCTTATTGATTTTTTTTTGTTCGAGTTATTGCTTGTGTTTTGTTCATGTGTTCAAGATTTTTCTCATTAAAATTTTGCACTAACACTTGGTGTCTCTAATTCAGGAATGAATTTTCCATGGTATGCATAAGTTATCTTTTGCCACCTTGATGCATTAAAATCTAGGATGAATCTTCTTTGATGTGCATGTGTTATCCTCCATGATTTTGGTACTTCAAAGTTCGAGATAAATATTTATTCATCACTTTGGCACTTCGAAGTTTGAAATAAGTATTACTTTGTTGATGCTTCAAAGTCTAAGATAAAATATTCCTTAATGCCATCTTAATGCTTCAAAGATTAAGATAAATATTCCTGGTTCATGGATAGCACATATTCTATCTCTAACCATGTTGAGGTTACAAAGTTTACAAGTGATCTTAGTTGATCATCAATACGTCGCATGTTTTATCTTTCAACATATTGAGGTTGCATAGTTGGAAAGTGATCTTTGTTGGTCATCATGAAAGCCTCATACTCTATGTTTTGTAACGTTGATGCTCCAAGTCTTGGATGAATCTTCCTTACTGATATATGAGATGCCTTAATGCTTCATTTAGATATAAGTTATATCTCGATGTTTTAAAATTGATATATGAGAAGTCTGAAGCAATTTACTTATGATATATGATCTATAAAGTATTTGGATGTTTTATTTTTGATTGGACAAAATATGTTAACGAACAAATATAAATACAAATATTTATATTAAATACAAGATCTGAACAAATAATATAAACAAATATTTATATTTATGTAAAACACTAGAACTAAACAAAATAAATTAAATAAATATTTATACTTATTTAAAACATTAGATTTGAAAACAATTAAACAAATAAGATTTTTTTTTTGAAAAAAAGAAAAAGAAAAATGGAATAAGGGAATTGAGTTTTACTAGATGTTGAGCCTTGTTTTCATAGTTTCTTTCAGACAGATTTAGCCGCTCCTATAGTACTTGGAGAAATGTTGGTCGTTTGTCTCCCAAGATACAACAACAAAATGATCGCGAAAGTAGTACCTTTGTAGTGATTAACGAACAAACATTGCCTTCTTCTATCACCAAAACGTTTGAAAATTTGGAGAGGAAAAAGAAAGGCTTTTATAAATATTTAATATGGAAGAATTTTGGAAATTTCCACGAATAAAGACAATATTGATTGGAATAAAATTAAATCAAAATATTTGTCCTTCTTGGTGCTTAGAATGGCCCAAAATTAGTCTACATTGTGTGCCCTAACCCCAAGAGATTTAAATTCACACCCCCTGCATATGATGAGGAGCATTAATATATTCTTTCAATAATTGGTAAGTTGGTTTACAAATATATACAAGTTCCACACTTGATTCCTAATCAATATGGGACTAATTTTTTTCATTTTTCTTAACATAATTTATAAGTAGTTTATTTTGAGTATCAATTTTTCATTCATCACTGAACTATTTTGAGTATGTGATATACCATTGTAAAGGTCTTATGGAGTAGAATATAAAACTATAATTTTATGATTCAACTCTTCACCTTTACCAATTGAGAATATGCCTCAAAGTTTCCAAAAATTACATTTTTTTCAACACTTCCAACATATGAGATATCTTGGTGCTGCAATTCTAAAATATGAAAAATATTAATATTACACTTCTGATATATGAGCTATTCCGATACTAAAACAAAATGCATGGAAGCTCGCAAAGTAGGGAATTCGTCCCAAACATTGTCGCAAGTCATACATGCAAACAAAAAAAGCGTTAGGCTGGTTCAATAAAAGACGCACCATGAGTGGAAAAATGTCTTGAATTTCATGATGCAAGAAATTTAAACTTACATTAAAAAACACTTAATCACATGAAACACATGCAAAATAATGCATGTCAAAGTCAAGGTGGGGAAGAGCTAGGCGGGTATACATGGTTTAATCAAAATATCAAGTATGCATGTGAGGCCACGGTAGCATTTGGAAGAAAGAAGAAGAAGAAAGCAATTTATAATGCATATTGCATGGCTATCTAAACCGTCACATTTTTCGTTCATTCTTATGATTTTCGTTCATGGAGGACACCCAACAAGACCACAAATTTCATAGATACTGGGTGTTGCTAATCCACTTATGTATGTAACCCTAAATCCAAAACATTATAGTTAAATAACGTGTATGTTCACATTAGAAAAGTTAACTTTTCCATATAATTTGGTGTGATTTAATAAAAAGATGCAAGTTTAAAAGTTAAAGAAAAACGAAAAATTAAATAGATGACTAAAATGACTATTTTTTGTGAAATTGGAGGACTAAATAAAGCCCCCAGACATAGACATCAATATAAGAACATTTCGAAATTGATCTACTTTATCCGAAAGAAATCAACAGGCATACAAAAATTGAAAACAATGGTTCTGGTATAAAGTTATCGTACCAACTTCAACTGAAATTGTACAAACAGAAGCACAATTTATTGTTCAGATGTTAC